>JAQPPZ010017058.1:14130000-16630000 GCA_028583015.1 Wollemia nobilis | reverse complement strand
CATGCCTGATCAATCTATCCTCACCACCCCATGTAGCTCTCTATAGACATGTTCTAATAATATTGGTACTCATGCATACACTGTCTTCCACTCCACCATATCTCACACCATTTCCATCATATTATAGGGAAATATCACTCTTGAAGTATCATGCAAGGTATGACTCATGATCATTAACATCACCATCACATGATGGTTGAACAACATCTTGTCCTCCCAACACTACTTATAATCCACACCACCCTTCAACGCCACACTAGCCCATCACTCTTTGAGAGCCCTCTAAAAAATGCCATCTTGTGCATCCTACTCCACCGTCCTCACTATAATACCCTCTATTGGTAGTTGATAGATGCGATACACATCCTCCAAATTAATAGTTATTTCCCCTATTGGAAAATGAAAGGTGTTCCTATTAGGATCCCACCTCTTGCACAACATGGATACATATGCATGATTTGCATGTACAACATGCATCTTCCATACTCTATATAGCCCCACTGCATGCAAACATGTACCATTATCCATCTACCACACCTTTTTTAGCTTCTTCCTAAGCTCTCATACTTGATGTCATGCATATATCTTCTTTACCTGCATTAATCCATTTCAAAAGACATGTTAATATGTCATTCATTTCATTTCAAAACACATGTCAATATCTCATTCATTCCATTTCAAAACACATGTCAATATCTCATTCATTCTATTTTAAAACACATGTCAACATCTCATTCATTCCATTCCAAAACACATGTCAATATTACATATTAAAAAAAATGTGCACACCCCCATGCAAATATTTCCATTTGCATGCCCCCATGCGAACTTCTAAAAATGGGTAGTTTAGGATACATATTTGTGTAATCGAACAATCTGTACCATCCATTTTGTCCTAGCAAGTGCATATGAATTCAAACACACCACATACACATAAAAAAACATGTAAAAACATGCAAAATGAGCACACCAACGAGAAGTCAAACGGGTCAACTAAACATAAATCTAGGTACCCATTTGCCCAAATAGCATGACTGTATAAAAATTTCTCATCACGCATGTATACAAAGGCAAAAACAATCACATTATTTCATGCATGCTTCTCAAGGTCACAAAGTCAATATCAAAACAAATGGTATATCAAGATACTCATTGGATAATTTTACACTTTGTGCACACATTTCAACTAGAAAGTGCATTCACACACTCCAATCACATGCAATCAGGTATTTTTATACACATGCACACATTCCAATACACACAAGCACATTAATTTTTTTTTAGCATTTAAAATTACACATATTCCAAGGTTGGCATAGTCCACTTACCTCTAAAACACCTTTGCCCATACTCGTGCTCACCTGTCCACTTGTCATTGCTCAACCTTCATTTGGCAATTTGATAGTAGTCTGCTTCATAACTTCTCCCTCACCACTCTCTCCCTCATTCACATGACACAAAATGAGAATTCACATAGCCATTTTTGCTTTTATACCTACATTTTTTGCAGGTTTGCACCCACATGTGCAAATGCACAATTCAAACTCCCCCATGCAAATGTTTTTGTTCACACCCCAACATGCAAATTTTTTTGGCATGTCTTATTTCATAAATTTCTAAATTTAATTCTTTGATTTAGCCTAGATTTATGATTTTCTAGTATTTTTACCATCATTTTCATCATCATCAATTGATTCATCATCGATATTTGTCTCCTCCATCACCAATTCATCGCTTGAGGGGGTAGTCATCAAAACACATCAAAAAGTTGTCTTGCACATTATCAAACAACCAAAACATCCAATCACGAATACAAAAAATACCTAAGAAACTTTTTGCTAACAATCATATCAAGTCCTTTCTCTAGCAAGATTTATCTTCTCAAATCAAAATTCCATTTCAAAACAAACCAATATTTGTTAGACCTCAAAATACCTCTACCTATAGATAGCTCACAAACATTATTATTCAAAGTGGCAGTCGTAAGATCACTTGTGAATAAAGCACCTGACTAAGCTCTACCCTATGACTCCAACAGTTTGTCAAATATTGTCAAAACAACTCATTAATATATCAGAAGCAAAAATTGGCAAAGGTATTTGTTCCTTCCATAATTAGAACATCTCAAGTTGATCACAATACAAGACAATATTATGCCTTCCCTCAAAAGAAATAATTACAATGCTACAAAGTGTTGTATTCAATCACAAATCATCTTTCTTTTTTATCAATGCATCTCTCTCGCAATCATCCACAAGTCATCAATCATAAATTCTTTACCTTCCAATAATTCCATCAATTCATATCATTAGTTTTTGTACAAAATTATATTTTCACACAATCCTAACAAAAGGGGTAAAATGTAGATACCCAAAATTCATACATTGTCTCTTTCCACATATTCATGGCCGATAAATTTGCAAAACCCTCAAAAATTGCATAAACTAGCTTTAAAACACTATTCATTTATCAAAATCATGATTCATCATCCTTAGCCTCCTTGGGCTAGTTAATCCCCTTTCTACGCTTAACTGCAGGTCCTCATGTGACCTCATTCACAACTCAAGTAAGGTTGAATTCTCCACCATGGCCAAAAATAACTTTATGCTCAAAAAGTCACCAATCTTAGTCAAAACTTGTTTTATGGCTAATCCTATGGCTAATTAGGCTAATATGCTTAATTATAACTTTCCACCTCACCTAGTCTACTTTGACTAGTCTAGCTTTGCCACCTCTCACCCAGATATTTCCTCCATATCACACTCTCTTGGGAAATAAATGACAAATTATGAATTTTACATATAAAAGGTAATTTCAAATTAGAAGATATTTCCAAGTTAGTTTCAATTAATGCCATTTGGAGACTTTCCTCCAGGTCATCATGACTTGCATATGGGTGAGGGATTATCTCACCCAATATTATTTATGAGGTAGGACACCTCAAGGAACACCTCTTAGGAGGACACCTCACCACACACACCTCACATGGGATACCTTAGCCCCTCCCCTAACCTTGGCCAAGTCTATAAGTAGAAGGTCATTTTCACCGTTTTAGGGATTCCAAGTTTAGCTTACATAAATTTTGCTAAAACCACTCTAGGTTTACATCATCCATCACACATCCATCACATTCACATAGCAATAGGGTTTTTGTTACATCCATGATACTCCTTGTGACTTAGATAGGTTATCAAAAATGAAGGCAACTTCTAAAGGTGACTCGATGAAAGAGCAAAGGAGTAGTAGCATTAGGACTGCGTAGAAAGTATATTCAGTGAACTTTATTGAAAAAAATCAAGTTTGCACCAACTCGTACAAACTTCCAAGCCCATAAAAGTTTAAACCCACCCGTGCGAACTTTTGCTACAACAAAACAAAGTTCACAAAATAGGTAAGTATGGTTTATTTTATGGTTTTGCATGGTTTTATATAGTTTTAGTCATATTTTAAGCTTAATTTAGAGTCTTTTTGTCTTCATAAACATAGGATTTGACTGAGGTAGTCCCCAAAATGTTCTAACCAGATTTTTTAGGTCCAACAGGTATAAATGACAGATCAAACTAGTAGTGGCCCACGATAAAGAAGCCCACCTACACTAAGGAGCATCCAAAATATGAATCTTATTGTTTTTGAGCACACTAATAAGGGCTTCCATAAGGAAGACCCACTTGTAGACTTCAGGGCAAAAGTTGTAAAAATAACTCATCTTGTAACCTTCTTTTATTTTAAAGCAAAAGTAGTGATTATATAGTTGGTTTAAATTGTACTATTTTGAATGGTTTCAATTTCATTCTAGGGATAGACCCTAATATAATGGCAATGATTAGTCTTCTCAAAATGTAAAACTTTATAAGAGGCCTGTGACTTGGCTAGACAAGAAGAAAGTAATATTCAAACTAAAATGTCTTTCTTCAACTATTCAAGGTTGAGGGACTTAGAGATATAGAAACTTAAGAAAATAAAGAGTGTAATATTTATGAAGTGGGATAAGGAGAAAAATAATATAAACAAGAGCAACCAAAAGTTCATTAATAGGAACAATGGGAATCAAGGGTAAAATAAGAATTTTTAGAGGAAGGACAATTCCAATCCTAATTACCCTAAGCAAATTAAATGTACACAAAATAAGGAATTAAGGAAGAAATTGTAAGAGATATCACAAGAACCTAGGAGAGGTTGCTACATTTGTGGGGGCCCCCATTATGCGAAGAAGTGCCCCCAAAGATCAGAGTTGAGCTATAGAAAAAATAAGCAATTGCATTGAATATAAAATATGAAACTAATGGGAATAAAAAATTGAATGGACAAGCAACATCAATGATACTTGATTGTAAATTATTTGACAAAGACGTTAAAATATTAATAGATAGTGGGACTACAGATAGTTTTGTTTCCACTACTATTATCGGGGATATGCCAAAAAGGCCTAGAATTTTGGCACAATGGTGGAAAGTCAAGTATGGTTTTAGATAGACATATTCAATGGATCAATGTCTCCCTACAACTGAGATAACCTTACCCAATGGAGCTACCATGTGGTATTTGTATGTAGCACCACTTCATGCCTTTGATGTTATCCTAGGTATAGACTGGTTAAAGGCTCATGGAGCCTTAATTTATTTTCCAAGAGAGGTGGATGGAATACATAGAAACAAATAAGAAGAGAATAAGGGTTTAGACTAGGCAAGGATTTTTTCAAATCCATTTGTTATCAACCATGTAACTAAAAAAATCCATTAAAAGAGGTGGTATGATGTATGTAGTGAAGATCAATGGAAATACTAGAGAAAATGGGGATGAAGAAATATTTAAGAAACATCTAATTCTTTATGAGTTTCAAGATGTATTCCCTCAAGATCTTCCAGGTCTATCCCCTTGATGGGAATTTGACTTCACTATTGAGATAATTCCAAGGATTGAACCCTTTTCAATTACACCTAACAAAATGACCCTAATTGAGTTGCAAGAATTGAAGGTGCAACTTCAAGATTTGTTGGAAAAATATTTGATCGAACCTAATGTGTTGCCTTAGGGTGCTTAAATATTGTTTAAGAAAAAGAAATATGGTCCCTTGAGGTTATGCATAGATTATAAAATTTTGAATAAGGCAACCATAAATAATAAGTATCATTTGTCAAGGATAGATAACCTCTTTAATCAGCTACAAGATGCTACTATTTTTTTAAAAATAGATCAAAGATCTAGATATCATCAGTTGAGGATTTGAGAAGAGGATACACCAATTATTAAAATGTTAAATCCTCTTGGAAATTTTACCATGCTTATAGATGCTTCCCTAGAAGGTTTGGGTGCGGTATTATCTCAAGAAGAGGCTACAATATCCTATGATTCTAGAAAATTCAAGAAGCACGAGGTAAACTATGCTACACATGATTTAGAATTGGTAGTAGTTGTGCATACCATAAATGTTTAGAGACATTATTTTTTGGGTAGACCGTTTGACCTAAGAATAGACCATCAAAGTCTAAGGTATATTTTTTCCAACCTATGTTGAATGCAAGACAGAGAGGATGGGTAGAGTTCTTAGTTGAATACGACTTTGGTATTGAGAATATCAAAGGGAAAGAGAATAAGGTTACGTATGTCTGGAGTAGAAGAAGGCACATAGCCATATTGACCTAGATCCATATAGAAATGATGGATATGAACAAGTAAATATAGCTACAAGACTCTTATTACATAGAAATCTAAGATAAAACTAAGAGAAATCCTGAAGAGAATAAGGGTTTCAACATAAAATATGGACTTGTTGAGTGGTAATTATGCCCAATTGTAAAACCACACTCACCCTTAGGATTTTGATAACAAAACCCTCTCTTGCAAAGAAGTTAAAAATAAAGACTTCTCCAAGGTTCCGCTATATAAGCATTGCACATTTGTATTAGTAATCTTGGAAAAATGTATTAAATGAGTGCTAGGAATACCTTAATGGTTTGCAAGTAACTGTTAACAAGGGGCCTGTGTTGGTTTATTGTATATTGCTATGCTAGTAACTGTTCATAAAACTTAAAATAAAAGGAAAATGTGATTGGCCCTCATATGACCATGATGTAAAGCCTTAGTTCCTTTTATCTTGGAGTATTTTAGGTAGATTTTATCTTCCTTTGATTAAGTCGATTTTAGACAAGTTTTATCTTGCTTAAACCTTGCTTTGAACAATGAAATAGAAGATTAAAATATATCTCTAAATTTGAAACTTAAATGATGAAAAGGTTCACTTGATGTTGCTTTGAACATGAAAATGCCAATAGCCTTTAATATAATAAATAAATTACCCCTCTTTGATGAAATTAATTTTCATAAAGAGACATCAATTTATTGCTTTAAAATAATGGCCTTAAAATGTCATTATAAATTATCCCTCTTTAATGAAATCATAATTTTCATAAAAAAAAATAATTTAATGCTTTCAAAACAATAGCCTTTGATATAATAATAAATTACCTCTCTTTAATAAAATCAAAATTTTCATAAAGAAAATGCAATTTATTGCTCTAAAAATAGTGGCCTATGGAATGCCATATAAATTATCCACCTTTAATGAAATTGCAATTTTCATAAAGGAAAGTTCATTTATTACTTACGAATAAAAATGCAAAGCTTAAAAATTTGATTTGCCTTCAAAATATAAAAATGTAAAATTTGAAAATTATAAAAATCCCTATAAAACAACAATTTTCAATAATTTTTATAATTTCTAAATGACTTCAGAATGAGATCAAAATTGTTTCGAATGAAATATTGAAGCTCATTCTTCACATCCCTGCACTTATATTTGAAAATTTTAATTTATTTTTATTTTTATTTTATTTTTCGACTTAAGAAAAAACTGCAAAAAGAGAAGGTTAGAAAAAATTATAAAAATAAATTAAAATCTGGAAATGTTAAAAGTAAACTACTCTCAGTCTAAAGCCACCCTATCTTGCAAAACCGGAGATGTGAGACTTTTTGCATGTAACCAAATTTATTCGAATCTGCATACACACAATTTGAAATAAATTAGGTGCAATCTTCTAAGGAATAAAAATAAATTATGTGCTTCTAAGCCTTCAATAATGCAACCATTAAAATGCATTTAAAATTATCTATAAGCCAAAAAAACATGGAAGAGAAGATAAACCATTAGCTCAACACATGCAAAAAAAATCTCCTCCAATCTTGCTAACAAAGTGCAAGTTTTTGAAATATTTGCATTAAAAAATATTTTGTTTTACAACCAATATTTCCAGCCTCTTCCAAAAAACATCCAACCCTTGTTTATGAGTTTCAATGGGTTTTTAAAGATTTCCAACATTGGCTATTCAGTTCTTTTTCCAACTTTTGGATTTCCAACGTTTTTTTTTCTTCTTAAAATTTCCAACATTTGTCAATTTGTTTCTTTTTCCAACTTTTGACTTTTCAACATTTTCTTTTCCATTGGCATGATACGTGACATTTCTCCTCTTGAGTGTTGCCATTTTTTTTTTTAATAGTAACCTACAATAAAGAAAAACACATGAATTAAACTTTTCAAAATAAAACTATTAATATAATTTAATTAAAACAAAACTAAAGATAAATTAAATTAAACTTTTCCCAAAGCGAAACCATTAATGAAATTAAATTAACTTTCCAAATAAAACACATTGATGGTTTTATTTTGATTGTTTTATTTTTATTTTATTTTGATGATTATCATTCTTTTTATCCTTTCTCTTTTTATTTTTTTTATTTTACTTATTTTTTTTTAATTTTAAATTTGATTTAATTAATTTCAAATGTTTGAATTGGTTTAATTCAAACATTAAAATTAACCAAAACAATAAAAACAATAAAGAAGCTAATCAACACACTAGACAACTTAAAAGAAACTAAAATGAGACAATAATCCACACCCAAACCTTGGAACATATATTGCAACCTAAACCAAAATTTCCCCTAACATCTAAAAAATAAAAAATAAAAATGTGGATCCCCAATTTTGGGGCTAGTTGTGGAATGACTACAACAAATGACGACTCTGCTAGGAAATGCTCCTGAGAATTTCAAATGAAGAACCCAATCTGAAATGAGAACATAAAATATTATTGAAATAATAATTATTTAGCAATGTACCAAGAAGATGGGGGTAAACAGTTTTGAATAAAAGCAACTAATCCATCTGCTCTTGCTCAGTGTGTGCAAAAGTGACTCATTTTGTATCCTTGAAAACCATATGGATTTCATCACCTAACTTGCATTAGACTATAAATATTGCTCCTAATATTTCATTTTGAATAATATTTTGAAAAATATCTTTTGAGCATAATTTGTTCAAATAGAGCTCCACTGCCAGTCAGACGTCCATTGTTAGAATTAATGTGCATTGTACCTTCTTTAGTTTGAAATTTATCATTCTCTTTGAAATTTTTCATATTATTCATATAGACTTATGCCTATATATTATACTCATTTATTGTATAATATATCTCATCTTGTTCAAATCCTAACATTTGGTATCAAAGCAGGCTTTCCCTACTGTGTTAATTTGAGAAGGGATTCTCCTCCCTCCCCCCATTTTTTTTCCTTCAATCTTCCCTATTTTTTTTCCCATTTTGTTTCTCCATGTCTCAAGGAGTATGCTCTCCACATTTGTGGATCAGAAACCAGAAAGCCAATTGGAGAAAGAGAGGATTTCATGGCTGCCCCTAAAGCTTCAATGCTTGGGACCATGATTTTTTTGTCTGTTTTTTATTATTTTTCTTTGATGTAGGTATGAAAGGAACATATCATGGTGCCTTAGAGTAGTCTTATTTTTATTATTTTTACTTGATATTGCTATTTTTTTTTATATTTTATTTTTTTTTGGACCTGTGCAAATGGAGGCATGTTGTAGTAGAGCTCCTGTTTTGCTATTCTAAGGGTAGATCTGATGAGATGTGTGTGCTCAACAAGGCTGGAGATTATTTCATGTTGATGTGAAGAACATGAGGAAAGACTTGGTGCGAGCATGGGTTAATTTTTCCCCCATTATAAGCTCTGCCCCATTCGTGTTTTTTGTAGTTTACCAACCCAACGTTCGATGGATCGATATTTTGGGCTACAACGGTTGCATAGATCAGATATGGTTTGTCCATTTTTATTAGGTAATTATGTAGTTGAATTGGTGCTTCTGAACGAATGTTCATTGCAACATTTTTTTGGAGCGAAGATAGCCAATCATGGCCCTCGACACAACATCATCTCCTTCATTAATTCCTAAACATGTTCCATGCTTAAAAAAAAAAGCTCTTGCTGCAATATGGAATATCTGGTGACTCATCTCGAACCAAAATGTACTAATCAATGGTATTTTCAAAGCATGCATATATGGGCCCAACGAAGCAAGTCTACCAGAGTGATGCACTAAAAAAATTTATTATGTTGTTAATATACTGTCACTGCTTCTACTACATTGAAGAGTTGTTGAATGGTTTTTTTTTTGGTGGAACAAATCCATGGAGTATGGTATGAAATTTATGGTTGCAAATATTTTTTGCTACTTCTGCTACATTATGTGATCAGGACATCATTCGGCAGTTGAAGAAGGCCGATGAAATATTTGGAGAAGTCGCGTCAATTTGGCATCTAGCTCTACATTGTGGTGTTCGATGCATTGAGCAGACATGGGATACATTGTAGTGTGAGAAGATGGGTGCAGATTTAATACTATTAATCATCATGTTCAACAACAAAATTCATGGTGAAGATTGAGCACGATGGAGTTTGTTTTTTGGTTCATGTTGTCATCACTAAAGCTTCTGAAAGTTTTTTAATTTGGCTTTGTGAAAGTATAGAATATGGTTGCACTATATTTTTTTCAATGTTGACTAGAGGACAGCATAGTTCTATAGTTAGGCTTCAAAGACTATCATATAATACCCTTTCCATCCAAGCCTACCACCAGGATATGTTTTTATCACTCATTTTTCTCTCTCATTGTCTATCTGTAGTTAGCAACATGATTTTATTGATGCAGAAAAGGAGGCACATGATACTATTCTATCTATATATTTTTTTAAGTTCCATGGAAGTTGAAGTGGCACTACCGTAGTGAGCTGTGATGACCTAATCCATCCTAGAGGGATCCGCTCTATGAGATCAATGCTTTGGTTGATAGCTGTAGTAGCCCAGAACCAAAATTTTTTAGATGCACAGAGTACAAGATATTTGGTGAACCGATGCTATTCTTGCATGCCAATGAGTTTATTCAATTTTGAAGGAGGTATCCATTTTATTTGGAAGTTTGATGATCATAGTGGAAAAATTAATGATGCACCTGTGCATATTTCCCAAGCTACTATCATTGGTGTGTTTTACACCTTTCAAATGATGCTAGTCTGTCAACAAAGTTTTGTAGTAGAAGCTGAGGAAATGGGTAGACCCCCATGCACATCTCCCTTGCCACAGATCTATGACAATTCTACAAGGCCTTTGATCATTTTGCATGTTTTATATGATGTTCGCATAGTCAGAGGGTGTTTTTTAGCTATTTTCTAAAAGCAGTTTTAACAAACATGATTTCATTGATGGGATTGGCATAAGTGATCGCCAAAAGAGTGCCACATCTTTCCATGTTTTTTTGGTGATGCATTTTGATGTTGTGTTCATTTGATGATGGATATTTTAAAGCTAGCAATGGTGGTGGTGGTCACAAGCCCAATATTCATCACCGAAAGATCGTGTAGCGGCATGCTTGACATAGCAACACAGTTGAGATCTGAGAATATTGAACATTTTAGTCGTTCTTCATCAACTGGGCAATTAGGTGGTTCTATACTCAATTCAAAATAAAGTAGCACAATATTTGTTCATAAAGAAGACCGTTAAAAATAAAAGTGCTGTGACAGTTATCAAATTATGAGGATCGATCAACGTCGAACGATAGTGGCAGTCCCCAATTCCTAATTGTTGGATTGGAAGATATTTTTTTTTGTCATAGTGGTGGCAACATTGATTCTAGTGATTTGTAAGCAGGTATAGTGCAATTTTTGAATTTTTATTTTGTAGGTAATATTATGGACCATTGAGCGCGCATGTATGAAGCATGAATCGTGTTTCTAAAGAGCTGAATGTGCCCTCATCATATCAATAGAGATCCTGATATCATAAAATCATGATACCTTGGCACCGTTTAATTTATCCATGATCTAGTTTTAAGATCATGAGCTACTACTCTTTCCATGAGCTTCAGCTAGATATCAAGGGCCCCTTTCTGGAACCAAAGGTTTGTGATGGAATCAATGCCACTATTTTATTTCTCATAGTTAACTATGATTACCATTTGTTAGAAGATAAAAGTTGGTACACCTGTTGCATTGAATACTAGATTATCATTTATCTACAACATAAACCCATGTCTTCCATCTATTGAAATATTTTTTAGACCACCAAAATTATCATATTTGAAACCACTACATTTTGGAGCCATTGTCGCTACCATGGACCACTCAAAGTCTGTACACGTTGGAGGCCTGTTGCATGAATGAGATATTGCTAGAACTGGACTAGAAACTATGGATGAAGTTTTCACATGATTTCTATGAGTGCACCAGATCTAACTCCCCCAAGTAGCACCAACACACCACCGTACATCACCAGTGCACATGCACTCTTAGCACCGCCCATGAACCCAATGGAGATGGTGGTGATCTATTAGTCTACAGATCCCTAGCTAGTTTTTATTAGTGTCTCATAGTAGTGCTCGACTTCAGAATACCACCATGAGTGGCCAGTTTGTGATCTAGTGATCTAGTGATCTTGTTCCAACAGAATTCTATTCAAAGTGTTGTGACATATTGTCTAAATTTTTTTATTTTTTTTATGAAAGCCCAAGTGAGGAGGTAAAATTGGGGAGGAATTGTGAGCATGAATTTTGGGTAATTTGGTGATTTTTTGTCCACATAACAAGAACATCGAGGGTCAAGTCATTTTAACATAAAGAGGAAATTTATTATAAAGTGGGAGGACCACTTGAATATTTTAAAATATTGCTTGTGATAGTGAAAACAGGGGCCTTTTTTTATTAAGAGGGATGATTTATTTTTTCAAAATGTAATATTTGTATTGGCCAATAGATTGATCTTATTGGTTATTTTTTATTTTTCCACATGGAGAGTGGAAGTGGATGGCCCATGTAGGCCCATGTAATTCCCCTATGAGGGAAAATTGAATCCTATTATTTATTCCACCTCATAGCGATGCCCCCATTGAGTGATATTTTCTACCAAGAGAGGTTGCTATTTTTTCCAATAAATGAAGACCCCATTGAGAACAAAACATAGGGGTATTTATAGTTATCAAAAAGGTTTTTTCATGATAGACACAATGGTGGTGTCCAATTGTAATTTTGAGGCTGGTTCATTTATCTTTTTTAGTCTCAAAGTTTTGTACCTTGGAGTGCACTCTTGGTTGTACCCAACACTCCCAAGGTAAATTTGTATGTGATCCTTTTTTTAACAGTAGGGTGAACAACTGGATTTGAAAACACTAATGAGAAAGAAACATAGGAATAATTTGGGGCAAGAAAACAAAGTCAACTTTAGACCTTTTGCTCATGAAAGTTGTTTGAAAAAAATAGATTTTGCTTTTACACCATGCTCCTCCTCCTAGAAGCGTAAATGCAACAGTCTAGTTGATCTATGTAGCTTCAGCGAGTGTAGATCCAGTTCTACATAGAGACACAAACCAAACCCTAACTTTGTCATAAACAAATTCTTTCCCCCTTTAATTTAGAATCTTCCTAAAAAATATCTCTCACCATGGATCAGGAGAAACCAGAAAAAAATAAGGAGCTTTTGGTTTTGATCCACTCAATGAGTGGAGAGCATACTCCCTAACTCCATAGACCAGTCCCCATAGGTGGATCTCATCGCTCTGATACCAAATGTTGGGACTGAATAATAAGGCACCAATTGTATTGAACAAGTATGATACAATATATAGGCATCAATCCTATGAGTGAGATATAAAAAGTGTCATAATATCCACTCCAACTATCATACAGAAGACACCACAATATTGCCTAATATTGACTTGTTTTTTTTTCTATAGTTAGGATAGTGCACATTAAGGGAAGATGTTAGAATTAATGTGCACTATGCCTTCTTTATTTTGAAACTTGTCAATATCTTTGACATTTTTCATATTATTCATATAGGATTATGCCTATATATTGTACTCATTTGTTGTATAATATATCTCATCTTGTTCAAATCCTAACATCCATAGCCCCAATGGAGATTTTCTAAACTAGGTGACTAATTTGATCAATCTTTTCAATGCTCATTTTTTTTTAAATCAAGCTTTGTATAGACAAATCCCCACTACTAGTCAAGCATCTATAGCCCCGGTGGAGTTTATCTAAACTTGGTGACATATTTGATCAATCTTTGTATTGCTTGTATTCTTCTTTTATAGAGAACTTTGCAAACCTCTATGTAACACTTGAATTTGAGCATGTTAGAATTTAGCCTTAATTTACAAATCAAGATAACTTCATCCTTCAGGAATTCTAGAAATACCCTTTAAAATGTAAGTTACATGTGGACCTTTAGCAAAATATTTCATTATTCCACTCTCCACCATTTTAGTCCCAAAATCTGAGCATGATCATAAAATAATTCATCCCCCTTTTCTCAGGTTCACTTGCTTTCAGATTAGGTATTCCAACCTACTTAACAAAGGAACACAAAAAATGGGAAAATACCATAAATTAGCGACCACAAAAAATCACCTCAAAATAAGGAAACAACCCAAAACACAAAACTCGTAAACCAAACTTAAGGACAAAGCACAAAAATAACAAAACCAAAACAAAAACATGAAAACCAAAACTATATACAATAATATACAATAATGTACAAGATGATGCAAAATTTAGGCCATTATTTCCTTGGATCCCAAACACGATTAGCACACTTTAATAGACACATATCATGATAAGCATTCCAAGCTCTACATAAATCCAACCTAAGTAAGATTAAGCCATAAAATGCAACAATAATTATTTTATCTCTTTCACCCCACCATTTTAATTTAGTTCCATTAATAATCCCATAGTGGAGTTTCAAGTCCTTAAATTGATAAGACAATAATTTATCTTCAATTATTTATTTTCTATTCCTTAAGATGCAAATTTCACAATTCAATTTATTATCTAGAACTAGGCTCTCTTTTTCAAATATGAGATCTTTCAAGTAGGATCCTATTTTTAAAATTTTTGAAGCCATGTCATTGTTCACATCTTTAGTCCAATCATGCTTATGCAATAATTTACAAGCATCTAGGATATCTATTAAATGAGTATCATTATAGGTTTTTATCCTAGATTCCAATATCAATTGTTGATGAATCTGATTCAAAAATTCAAGCACATTAATTTCTCTTTCATTCAACAAAGCAATATCATTAGTGGTGTGAGTAGAAATCAAATTTAGTTCTTCATTCACCTTCAATGTCATTTCATCATGAATAACATTTAAATCCCATAAGCAATTAGGTAAGCTTTCACCTAAAGTTCATATGGTTGAACATAACAAGTGAGATTCTACCTTTTACGTATTTTCATTTACCAATACTTGGTGAATATTTGCAATTTCTTCTTCTTAATGGTATTTATCATCTTCATCATATTGTAGTCCTTCATTTTCATCCATGATATGTTCATTAAAATATGTCAAAATTAGAAACCCAATCAAAAGCATGTCCATCATTTTCAAAACATAACTTTTGTTGATCAAATGATGTGTCAAATAAAAAATCTCCATGATTAATCGCTTGAGTTGCTTCAAATAAAGCAACATTTGCAACATTTTTATCATTTGATTCTCATTCCTTGTTAACCATCCATGATATTTCTTCTTTAGAATCTTCAAGACAATCATGAGAATTTATACCCAAATTTTCAGTATCCTGTATGTCAATAGAAATTTCATCAATGGGGGTGTGAAAAACCAATGATTCTTCATATATTCCCCAACCATTATAAAAAATTTCATCTAAATTCATGGGATGAAACTCTATTGTATATTTGGCATGATATTTATATTCCTCTATCAATTATTTTTCAATATTATCCACCTTAATTTCAGAAATTTTATCTTCTGCAGATTCATGCTCCTCAACTTCAAGAGATTCATCTTTTTGTGGGTCAAGGGTTTATTTAGTGGGATCAATTCTTGTATTTTGAACTTGATTCACACTTAAGAATGATGGTTGATTTTTAATGGTAGGTTGAGGTGCATAAATAGTTGGGTGGGTATGAGAGGTATTAGATGATTGAGAATTATATGATCCAAAACCTACATCATAATTTTGATCTCTCAATTGTTGTTCAATTGCCATTTCTTGAGTATAATCTTGGGATAAATATGTGATTTTAGGCATCCCTCGCAAATACATAGAAATTAGTGGGTCAATAGCATTGAAATACACTTTGATAGGAAATCCCTCTAGAGGAACATAGGGTAACACCAATTGAGCATATAATCCATGGAATATTTTAGTGAAAAACTTCAAAGATTCATTTGGTCCTTTACAAGTAGTGGAAAATTGATTATACATAAGGATTGGGTCAACTGGTTTTCCAAAATACCTAAGAAAATTTACTTCTAGTTGATCCCAAGAACTGATAGAACCTGTAGTTAACCTGAGGTACCAATCATAAGCTAATCCATCTAATGTAGATGAAAATGAATAACAACCAACATCTTCATTGAAAATTTACCATTGAATTAAAGTGTTCTTGTATGCCTGAATATGTTCCTCAACTGATTCTATTCCATCATGTCTAAAATAAGGTAGATGATCCCAAAGATCTATAGGCATATGATGTGAAGACCTAGGTACGTTTAAAGGACAACTACCATCAAAGAAGCAAAGAATTCCATTAGTGCACCTTAAAGAATACAAATTTAATATCGGTTTTGTTAGTCAAAAAAATATCTTGCAAATAAGCATGAAATAACTAATAATCCTCAAATATATCACATATAAATAATCATGTATATCAATCAAAATATATGCATCAATTAAACCATGACATTAGAGAACATTCTCCAATTTACAAAAAGGTTAGCATTAATGCATCATCAAATAGAGAATGTTAGAATCAATGAAAGTAATCATATGGAAAAAAAACCTCGTTGGTCAAGAACAAAATAAAATTTTTAAGTAACATGAAAAATTTAGCATCTAAATAGCAATAAAGTAAACCAATTTAGGCCCTCCTTCTAGCGCCAAAATGTTGAGTGCTAAAGGAGGCCCAAGATGCTAGTCAAAAGAACTTGAAATATTTAGCAATTTAGAGCTCTCAAGGTTACACCACAATCATATTATTCATTGCATGAACAATTCAAAAGCATGTAAAACAAAAATGAACAATTTAGCATAAATAAAATAAAACCAATTCAAGCCCTTCTTCTAGCACCAAAATGTTGAGTGGTAATTGTGCCCAATTGCAAAACCACACTCACCTTCAAGATTTTTATAACAAAACCCTCTCTTGAAAATAAGTTAAAAATAAAGACAACTTCTCCAAGGTTCCGCTATATAAGCATTGCACATGTGTATTAGTAATATTGTAAAAATGTATTAAATGAGAGTTATGAATACCATAGTGGTTTGCAAGTAACTATTAACAAGGGGTATGTGTTGGTTTATTTTATCTTGCTATGGTAGTA
Organism: Wollemia nobilis; assembly: GCA_028583015.1. NCBI lineage: Eukaryota > Viridiplantae > Streptophyta > Pinopsida > Araucariales > Araucariaceae > Wollemia > Wollemia nobilis. The sequence goes on along the minus strand of JAQPPZ010017058.1, from coordinate 16,613,300 downwards.
AATGTTCATGAAACTTAAAAGAAAAGGAAAATATGATTGGCCCTCATATGACCACGATGTAAAGCCTTAGTTCCTTTTATCTTTAATTATTTTAGGTGGATTTTATCTTGCTTTGATTATGTCGATTTTAAACAAGTTTTATCGTGCTTAAACCTTGCTTTGAACAATGAAATAGAAGATTAAAATATATCTCTAAATTTGAAACTTAAATTATGAAAAGGTTCACTTGATGTTGCTTTGAATATGAAAATGCCAATAGCCTTTAATATAATAAATAAATTACCCCTCTTTGATGAAATTAAATTTCATAAAGAGATGTCAATTTATTGCTTTAAAACAATGGCCTTAAAATGTCATTATAAATTATCCCTCTTTAAAGAAATCATACTTTTCATAAAAAAGAAATAATTTAATGCTTTCAAAATAATAGCCTTTGATATAATAATAATTTACCTCTCTTTCATAAAATCAAAATTTTCATAAAGAAAAGGTAATTTATTGCTCTAAAAATGGTGACCTATGGAAATGCCATATAAATTATCCCTATTGGAACCATTTCTTGCATCTATAGGATTCAATTGTCACGCTACAAGAAATCATTTGAAACCAACGAGCTATTACAGGATCTAGTCAACCTACCACTTTATTCTATTTAATACAAAATATTGCTAAGGAAAAAACTATAGAATGGGTAAGGAAACCCCAGTGGTAATTTATGATATTACACTGATTACATGCTCCATATTAGATTACACTAGATGTATTAAAAATGATCAAGCAAGAAAACAACCATTGTTATGCCTTATGTAGATCGGTGCCTAGATTCATTGGGTTGTTATAGCAATTTAACAACATAAAAGATATGAACAGAGATAATGGAGGAAAGAGAAATTGGTGCTCTTAGAATTATTTGAATATCATAATAAAACTAAAAGTTGACCAATGAGAGAAACGTACGCAATGCATTCAAATAATGCAATCCATTACATAGTAACACATCCATATGACACAAAGAAATAATAGGAAAAAGACTCAAAATTGTATTGATTTAAAATGTCATTACATGTAGAGTAAGCAATAAGCTTTTAAACTCTGTTTCTTTAAAAAATTATCAATACAATGAAGATATTATGTTCAAATAATGTAACAAAAATCTCCTACTCTCCTTGTTCCAATAGGTAATAGTAGAGTCTCCAAATCTTTTGCTCAATAGATCTGGAAATATTCTCAACTTCTTGAGTACTTTCCTATAAAAATCCTGTATAGAACGGGGAAGAAAGAAGAATGAATAAGAAAAATAGACACAGAAAGGAGATACAACAACACAACTCTAAAGGGCACTCAAGTATACCTCTTAGAAAAATTTGCTATCTCTAATGCTTGATGATGATTCTGAACCTAGGCACTTCTTCTTATAGGTTGGGTTCTTGAATCTGTTATTCTTGGCCTGATATTGGCCTTACACTGTTCCTTTCTGCATTTATCTTCAAAATTGGTACAGCTAGCTTCCACTATCTCCTTTTGTTTATGTTGTACACTCTCCTTCAACTTTTTCAAAATGCATTTTATTTCAACTGGTGATGTCAGTGCTTGGAGGGTCTATTTTTTACTTGTTCTTCTATTTTTCCTTTTGTTGTTTCTTCTTGTTCATTTTCTTCAGTTACTATTTTGGAGGTGTCTTCTTCTAGGACAACCTCAGGTATATCAGACATAGATGTTTCTATTCTAGTTTCATCTGCAAAATGTTCTCCTATGGCTACCATCCCTGATACTACCTTTAAATCATGCTCATTGGCAGTAGTAAAGGTAGTTTGCTCATCCGTTATCTCGAACAAGACCTTTGTAGAAGGTAAATACAATTTAGGCTTCTTATTTTCTATAGTGGTCATTTCTATTTGATTCTTTACTCGGTGACCTTGGAACAGACTTCCAAATCTACCTGCTCTTCTCATATTCATCTGTATTACTGATGGAATTTTAATCTCCTGGCCCTTTATTTTTAGAGAGGTGGGGATGGCTTTGGGTGCTAGTTTCTTCACACTTGTTATTGCCAATACTTGATCATAAAGGGGAATTATAACTTGTTTTGGAAGAGAGGACTTCTGAGTAGGTGTGGCTGCAACTTCTTTTCCTCTTGCTATGCTTGAGCTTTTGGTTACTCAATTCTAGTTCCCATGCATAAATTGAGGCATTATTCGCCCAGTTGCTCTGTGCTACTAAATACAAGACTTTTCTTATTACTATACTGAGATCTTATATCCCTAGGATATTATTTACCATATCACAAAAATCTTGGACCCATGGTTTAAAAGCAGTTTTCCTAATTGGGAATTCATTAACTACTTTCTCATTTACATAAAAATGATTTAAAAACCTCTAATCCTATTAACATTCAATATTAAAGTTCAATTACCCGTCGTATTAACCAGGTGGTAGAATATGATAAATTGAAAACTTGCTTGATGTTTTCAGCTGTGATACTGAACATCGATCAATATTTATTATCCTGAAATGTTCAAGTCCTCTCGTTGTATGCCACTACTAACCACACCATCAAGTCTAATGAGAAGTAAACCTTTAGACATATCAACTTCTCAAGGTTGCTGGTCCATATATTACTTTTGGGGAAACCCTTGTACTATAACATCCTAACTTTATAAAATAGGTCAGTCATTATCCAAGTGGTTCTATAATCACTCTCCATCGCACAAGAAAAACTCTTGATACATGTATTTTCGATCTCATACTACTACGTGGTAGTAGGTTTCTTATCAGCTCCACACTTTTGGGAAAATTCATACATTGTGCTACCATGTACAGGTGGTCTTGAAATCTCAAAGTATGGTGACTGGTCTGTAATGAATTTTACTGCCTCTCTAGTGTCTTCAGGATAAAAAGCGTCTCCCCAGGATGCTATTGTGCTCACAGTAATTAGTCTAATTTCTCTGAAACAAAAAGCTCGAACCTATTTTCTCTCTACACTTCTTGCATATCAATTTCTTCTCAAGATTACCAGGGTGATAAGGTCACTTGATTTTGTAAGCTCAAATACTAGATGGTGGAGTGGGTTCACTATTTTCACATGACTTGTCATTAATACCATGTCACCAACTACTTTTTAAAATTGGCCAACGGAGATCTGCCAACATGTCTTTTTCTGAAGTTGGACCTTTATGGTGGGTGGTGTCCTTAATCCTATGTGTCCGCAGGTTCTTTGGTTTGTGCACATACAATCATTTATATTTTTGCTATTGGTCACTAAAAATTCTTCTTCTTTGATGTGGAAATATTATGTGTGGTAGTGGTGGCTTTTTTAAACATCGTGTCACCAAGGCTCTAGGCGATAATTAAATCTTTAGCATAAATTACACTTTTAAATGGGCAGCAATCGTTTTGGGGATCCGTCATAAGATTTGATTCTTGATCTAAGTGTCTGTCATCATCCTTGATATTTATTGGATGGGATGTGCCTTATAAGCTTGTTCTGAATACTTCCAATCCTACAAGGATGTTAGCTTCCAAAATATTGAGGGTAAAGGTTAGGGATAATTGTGCTCTTTAAATTTTCATTGAGACTTCAAACTTTATTTAACATTGGTTATTAAAATATTAATTGAGAACTTATTAACCAAGTTTAATGCACAGTCTTTGACACTGGATTGCATTTCTAGTGGATTACTATCAGATCAAATTTTTGACCAAGTGTAGTTGTTTGATCGTTTATACATACGTTAGGTTATATTTATTAATGCTCGGGTCTTAATTTCCTTTGATAACCGTGAACGAGTGCATCCATCCAATCATATTGGATATGACATGACCATATATTTTATTTACTTCGATTTGTCTTATGATTGTAGTGTTGCTATTGGATCTCGGTTAGCTTGAGTACAGTCATTGATTTGTATTTGGTATTTTATAAAACCCTGATTAGATGGTGATCATAAGATCTAGGCGTGTTAAAACAATGTCATTGATTTATTTTTATTTTTCAATTTCTCTTGATAGAATCTTTTCCATTGGATTCGGTTAACATGTTTGCAGCCATCGATCTCTTTCGAGCATTTTGACTCATCGACCTTTACATCCATAAATCTCTTTTGCATATGAATTATTCTTTGAGTGAACCACAACTGTTGGATTAACATAAATATATTATGGTTGTTGATCTAATTTAGCTTGCTTTTTGAAAGAGCTTTCCTTAATCTTCGATCACCTTCCTTTAGTGTGAAACCGCTGGATTTGTTGGGCTTTCTCATGATTGTTAAATCTAATGGGACTTGTGGTCACCTTAAATTTGGGTATGAGTGGGAACACTTTAAATTTCATCCTTCTTGTGTCCTGCAAAATCATTTATCTCTAGTGACGACGCCTTCGTTGATCTTATTTATTCTTATTTTAGTTGAAATGGTCACTACCGTTGGATTATCTTGGGAGGGAACACAACTGTGGATCTTTATTAGATCTGTGTATAATATCAGTCATCTTTGGCAATCTGAGTTGAAAGTGCATCCGTTGGATCTTTATTGGATGAAGCACAACCATTCGATCTTTTGTGACTTGTTCTATTATTTTGACTCGATCACTCCCATCAAATTTGGTTGATTGCTTTAGCAACCATCAATTTTTTTCAACCTACAAGGTTAGTTTCAAAACAAATGCAACAATTGGATCTAAACATAGGCCTATTGCCATCCTTGGATATTTTGAATCTACTTAAAATTTAATCAAGATTTTACTCATTATACCTAGGATTAAAATTCAACTTACCGAATAGAGCATGATCATTGGATCCTTATCTTGGTGGAGCTCTACCATCAAATTTGCTTAATCAAAGGGGGCATGTTTTCAAAGTTAACCATGGGTTCGATCCTTTATGCTAATCTATTTAATTATACCATTACCTTTTGTCCTAGTCAATTTATCTCCTGATTGGTTTATTACAGTGCCTTCATTCAATTAAGGAGGATTTGAGCACCACCTTTGGATTTGCACAAGGTGCTAGATTTTTAATGAAAGGGGGGCCATATCCTTGAGATTTATTAAAAATTATCATTCTAGCCTTTGGTTTATTTGATTTTCAGACCATGATACGTTCTTATTAGATCTTGATTAATCTCTTTTTAATACTTTAGGACTTGGTGATTATATTATTTGACATAGGTCCAAAAGTGGTCATTATTTCAAGAGACCAAAAACCTTGCTTTTTTTTAAGAGTCTGGTTTATTAAAAGATCTGACCTTTGCAAGCATTTTTAGGATAAGACATCATTTTAAAGAGCACGTTAGAAATGGCTAAGGTTAGGTTCATAAATCAATCATATGAAGATCAAATTCTCAGATAAAATGCAATGGGGGCTAGCAACATTTATTATTTTGATGAAACCAAAAATTTAAAATTGGGGGTTTCAGATGTTGAGTCAAATTTGGCTCCAACATAGGCTCTGATTGGGACAATGTGCTGAAAATGTGAAGTACTTGAGAATTCCAGAATATCCTGGTTTTACTGCACTTATTTGAGCGGGATCAAATACCAACAGACATGATTAGAGACTAAAGACAAAGATAGCCAAAAAAATATTTTTAAAAACTAAAATAAAATTAACATGATATCAAAGGAGCAAAGTATCATAAAACTGTTAATCCCCTTTGTCAATTTGGATTTGAAAGTCAAAATTATAAGTCTTAGAGTGAGCTCGCGGTCTACTATTTTGATTTTTTCTATAATATCATAAAATATGATTTTCCCTAATATTTCAGAGTTCTCTGTTCCATCATGATTTAGCCCAAGTGTGTGTTTAGTGCATTAATTTCCAATTCCTTGGCCTTCCAGGACTTTATTATTCTTGGAAAATGATTGAAGCTTAGTAGAATTTTCACTCTTTTTAAAATATTTTCACCATGTACAGGGCTCCACTGCCAGTCGGGCATCTATAGCCCCGATGGAGATGTAATTGATCCCATATGATCTTACCCTACTTCCAGCCAGGCATCTATAGCCCCAGTAGAGGTTTACCAAGATATCTCAGACATTGACTCAATTTGCTTTGTTTTTTAATTTTCTTCCTCTTGTGAGAAATATTGATATATAAGCAAATTGTGCAAGGAGTTTACCTGAGTTGAGGATCATTTTATGGTTAAAAGGATAGAGTGTAATGATTTTTAGCTTTAACCATTTTTCAAAACTAACTTTGCCCCTTGGACTTTGAAATTTCTTATAATTGTGTGTATAAAGTGAGGTTTTATCAAGATGGACCAACTACTCTGATTTACTATGTTTTGTATCAATACCACATGATATTAATAGAAAAGCTCAAGTTAATAGTTTGCAAACCTAGTCATGTACTTATAATAAATTTCTTCTTTTCCTATTTGTTTTTTTAAGAATCAACAATCAAAGGATATTCTTCTCCTTGATGATAGTCATGAAAACAAAAGCGACAGAGAAATTAAATCAACAAAACATGAAATAAAATGCCAAAAACAAACCTCTCTTTCTTTTCTTTTTTTTTATTTTTTATTTTTTTATTATTATTATTTACATCACCTTTTGTTTACCCCATGGTAGGGGTTATAGACTTTGAGGTGTATACCATTAATAGGGATTTTCATAAGGTCTCCTTCTAATGTTTGTAACTTGTAGGTATTCTGACCAACCACCTAGGCTATTTGGTAAGGACCAATCCATTTGGGCTCAAGTTTCCCTTTTTCCCCATGTTTATCATTTTTAGGATCCCAGTATATTACTACATCACCTTCCAAGAATGGAGTACCTTTTACCTTTTTGTTAAATGATTTCATAGTTTTCTGAGTTTGATCAATCATTCTGTTTAATGTTTCCCTCCTTTGTTCTTGTAAGTAAACAATTTGGTCTAATCTTCTCTACAGTGCATCATGATCTTGTAATAATAGGGATAATGTATATTTTTCAACACTAGTGGGTAATAAGGCCTTTTCTCCATATACCATATCAAAGGGAGTCCTACCTATGTTTCTTTTTATAGACAACCTATCTACCCAAAGAGCAAATTTCAATTGACTATCCCATGCCCTTTTGTTTTTACTCAATGATATTTTAATTCTGGTTATTATATTCTTATTAGATGACTCAACAAGACCATTTCCTTGGGGGTAATAATTAGCAGACTAGGAGAGTTCAATTCCATATTTAGCACAAAAATATATCATTTCATATGAAACAAAATATTGTCCATTATCTGTTACTAGTTTATGAGGAACTCCAAACCTGGTCAGAATATTTTCTTTCAAGAATTTGATAATAGTGGTGGTTGTGGATGACCTTAGAGGAGCAGCTTCCACCCATTTTGTGAAGTAATCCATTGCAGTTATAATCCACTTGTGCTGGCCTGATGAATTTTGATTGATCTCTCCAATTAAATCAATGCCCCATTGGGTGAATGGAGCTTCAATGATTAATGGTTTGAGGGGCATGGCTGCTAGCTTCTTCTTTCCTACAAAAACCTGATAGTTATGACAGTTCCTAACATATTTATATACATATTTAAAAAGGGAAGGCCAATAATATCCTGCTCTCATAATTTTATTAGCTATGGCTTTTGGAGCAAAGTGTCCCCCACAAAAACCATCATGAAATTCATTAATTATTTCTGGGACTTCACTTTCATATAAACAAACTAATAACACTCCATCAGGGTGTTTCCATTATAGCACACCATCCTATACATAATATTTCTAGGCTTGAAGCTTGACTGACCTCATTCTATTCGTTGAAATATCTTCAGGAAATGACAGAGTTTGTAAGTATGATAGAATCTCATCATACCATTTGCATTCTACATTATTGGTCCTTCTGGTGTCATATGTTTCATCTATTGTGAGAACATTATCAGAACCTTCTTCTTCTTTGTTGGCCAACAATTTAGCCAAACCCTACTCTTTGACAATTTTGACTATTTTGAATTCAACATCATACTACAGAAGCTTTACCATCCATCTTGTTGGCCTTCCTAGTGGCTCAGATTGAGTAAAAATATCTTTTATTGCTATGAAAGGGATACAATAGTAAACTTTATTTGAGCCAAATATACCTTTGAAATGTTCTAAATATTGGATGACTGCATAAGCATGTTTCTCTAGCAAGGTATATTTAAGATGTGCTCCTTTCAGACCTGAACTCATGAAGGCTATTGGAATTTCATTATTTTCATCATATTTCTATGAAATAACTATAGCAATAGAGTTTTCAGATGCGTATGAGTAGATGTTGAAATCTCTAGAATAATCAGGGTAGCTTAGGGTTGGAGTAGTGGATATGGCTTCTTTTATCTTGTTGAATGCTTCCATATTTTCTACTGTCCATTTTATTTCTCCAGTTTTTTTAACCATGTCATTTATAGGTTTGGTCATCTCTGCAAAATTTGGGATGAATCTCCTGACAAAATTAATCTTACCAAAGAATGACCTAACTCCTTTTAAGTTCTTGGGAGGAGGAATTTTGGAAATATCTTCTATTCTTTCTAGATAAATGCTTATGTCCTTTTCTGAGACTATATGACCTAATAGTTTCCCTTGAGTTGTCTTGAATATGCATTTCTTGGGATTCAAAGAAATTCTAAATTCTTTGCAACGAGAAAAAACTGCATCTAAATGTTCTAAGTGATCTTTAGGATTCTTAGAAAATACTGTAATATCATCTAAGTATACAACCACTATTTTGAACATTAATCCTTTGAAGGTAAAGTCCATTGCTCTCTGAAAAGTAGCACCTGCATTCATCAAACCAAAAGGTATCCTTAAATATTCAAATGTACCCCATGGTGTAGTGAAGGTTGTCTTATGTCTGTCTTCAAGATTAATCTGGATTTGATTGTATCTAGAAAAACCATCCAACAGGGACAATCTGGATGAACCTACTACTGCTTGTAGTAGTTGTTCCATATTAGGCAATGGGTAATTATCTTTTAATGAACTTTTATTTAAATTTTTGAAATCAACACAGAGTCTAATATCACCATTATTTTTCCTGATTGGTACTAAGTTGGATATCCAAGAAGAAAATCTTACCTTTCTGATTATTTTGGAATCCAACAATTTTTGTACCTCCTTTTGCATTATTGGGTGTAGAGTAGGATTATATTTCCTTTGTTTTTGTCTGAATGGCTTGGAATCTTCCTTCAAGGGTATTATGTGTGTCATTACATCTGTTTTGAAGGTTTTTAGGTCTTCATAAGTCCAAGCAAAATGTTCTTTATTTTTCTTTAAGAAACTGATGTATCCAACCTTTTCTTTTGCTAAAAAAGTTGTGTCTACCTTGACTATTTTGGGCTCTTTCATTATACCAATGTTAATATTTTTAGGTATTACTTCTTTGAGTAAAGGCTTGTAAGCTTTGTCAAAATCATCAAACAAACTTTCTAGGGAGACCAGTCCTTTGGGTATTCTATTTTTTTTTAGTTGGATTACTTCTACTGGCTCACCTATTTGGTCTTTTAACTGGTCTTCATATTTTTCATCACAGATTATATCTGCATATTGATTTTGTAGAGTCATGAAGTCTTTAATGTCGACGTCATCTTGAAAGACCTATAGGTATACTATGTTATCTGGCACAGAAGGCTTATAAACTAAAATGGTTGGGAATCTATCCATATATTTTGTGGTTATGTCTTGATGATCTAGGCCTGAGGCATTTACAGCTAAAATATCTGCAACATGGTTTTTCTTCTCTTGGGATAAATGAGATATTGAAAGCTAAGAATTTTCAATCTCTTCCAATACTACATTTTTATACTGTTTTAACCTAGGATGCTTGGTCTCATATTTACATTTGATTTGTTGTATAATTAATTCTGCATTCCCTATCACATTCAAGTAATTAATGCCTAATTATTTTGCTTTCCTCAATCCTAGCAATAAGGCTTCATATTCAGCTACATTATTTGTGCAAGGGAATTCTATCCTGTAAGGAATACCAAGGTAGTTTCCTTTTATGTCAGTCAAATTAATTCCTGCACCTGCTCCAGATTGGAATTTAGCTCTGTCAAAAGACATAGTCCACATTTCTTGAGTTAACACTCTATCTGATTCGGCATCAATCAATTTCATAACTTTTGGGTCCATGTTCTTTGCTTCTAGTACTTCTACTAGGAATGGATTGTGCCATATTGAATAAACTCCCATTCCTTTTTCTTCTACTGAATTTACCAAGTTTACCATAGTTTCATCTGTTTTAATCAACTCTATAGAATATTTATTGAATGGTTCTCTACGTAGAGTCACATTTTCCTTGTTTGACATTGGGATGGTTGCATAAGACCAGTCCAGTTGAATTGAACCTCCTAGTTGTTCCGCCCAATGTCTGCTTAGTAATAATGAGAAGAATGGATCAACATCCACTACTACAATATCCATTACTATGCCCTTTTTAGGGTGTTGATCTAGGAAAACCAATAACCCAGTTATTACCCCTACACAAGGCACTTGTCTGCTATCCATAACTGAAACAGGGGAAGAATATCTTGTACATATTAACCCCATTTGATTAGCTATCATTTTGTGCATAATGTTATGAGAAGCTCCACTGTCCAACATACAGTTATGAATAACATACCTTTCACCTTCATCTGAATTATACCTTAGTGATACATAAAAAGGTTTGACAGAAGAGGATGACCTTGCGTCATGTTGATCTTTCCTGGCAGCATGACAAGTTGGATCTTCTTTTTGTTCAACTACCTTGAATGCTCTATAGACTTGTTCTCTATACTGTACTTTAATAAGCTCACCAAACGTGATGTTAACCTTCTACTTGCTGAGTTTTGTCCCAACATCAAATTCAATATTTTTAATGTCCAAAGGCTTGCTTTTTTCTTCTTTGGGTGTTTCCTCCTCAACTTCAATTATATCAAGGATTATCCTTTTAGGGGTTTTATCAACTCTCTCTTTATTAGCACTTTTGTTGATGAAAGGTTGCTTCTTGGTTTCACTAGTGGAAGTTGTTCTTGTTATTTCAGGGACTGTTCTGTTTCTTAAGTTTAGAAAATAGGTCACTTCCAATTATTCTACTTCTTGAATAGTTGGGATTACCTTCCCTTGTTTCATCTTGTCATATCTTGACTTATGTGGTCTTTGCAATATTTTTGTACCTTCAGTTACTAAGACCTGGGGACAATGATTTGAAGCATATTTGTCCATATTCTCTTCAAACAATCTTTCTCTTGATTCATCTTCTAGAGACCAACATACATTAATTATTATATCTTCCTCTGAATCATCATGTAAATCTATATTGCGTGGGTCACTTAAGTGAATTCCACATGCATCAGGGTTATGAGGTGCATCACAGGTAGAGCAGAAATAAGGGAATCCTTCTGCTATGTTGATATATGGTATAGGATTGGGAACATTATTTTGTTCTCTGTCAGATTCTCTATTTTTCTAGTTATTGTTTTCATTATTCCTATTTCTGTTTCCTTCTTCAGGGCCATTATTGTTTCCCCAATTTTTGTTGAAGTTTTTTCTAAAGGGAGGACAATTATCAACATGTGGTCACTTTGTTTGTGAGGTCTCACCATTATTACCATTATTTATTTCAATTATTGCTAACTTGTTGTTCATGGTATTGAACATCTCAGTCATTTGATTAGTCAATTTTTCCATTGGATCTATTTTAGTTCTCCTTTGTAAATCAAATGCTACCCTTTTGGGTTTTCTTTTAGGCATGTTAACTTCTAGAGAGTAAGGCTTCATCTTACCACTGTCCAACATGTTTCTTTCTATGTCTATAGATTTTTCCATGCACTCATCTATAGTGTTAGCTTGTTCTTGCCTTAACTCATAATTAAACTCTCCTTGAAAAGCATTTTTGTAAAAGCATATTGACTGACTATCACTAGGTCTAAGGTTGGCAGGAATTTTGTTTCTGATTTTTTAAAATCTTTTGTTGAATTCACTAACAACCTCATTTTATTTTTTCTTCATAGTGGCTAACTCAGTCAACAAAGACTGCTCATTTTTTCTCTCCCCAAATTTCTTTAAGAACATAGCTTCCATTTTGGTGAAATCTAGAATATCATTATCTAGAAGAGAATTAAACCACTCCCTGGCATATTTTTCCAGGGTTTGTAAAAAAAGTCTCAGGACTACATCTTCATGTTCCACTTCTAGACTATCCATTGCATACATGAAACTTTTGATGTGATCCTCTCCAGTTATTGCATTATTTCCTAGGAATTTAGGAAGGTATTTATGGGCTTTATTAGGTAAGGCATTCAAATTTTGAGGTAACACAAAGGGTCTGTATCTATTGGTCCTCCATAAGTGGACATTAGCTTGATTTTGTTGGTTTTTTTGAGCCATTGTTACTATAGGTATAATGGGATTTAAATTTATAGTAGCAATGCCTACAGGAATATGGGTTTGGGATGCTTGAGTATGATCTAAAGAAAGAATTACAGGGCTACAGAACTGAGATGATTCTAATGTATTTTCTATAGTAGCATTCAATACTTCATCTACAGTAATATTAGCAACAACATTATTTTGAATTCTATTTTTCTTTACGTACTTCTTACTGCTAAAATTTGATTTACTCTCATAAACAATACTATTAAGAAGTGGGGTTTTCTGGTTATGGATAAATACCTCTGGATTCTCGAATTACAAGAATAGCTCCTTACCACTTCTCCTGGTGTATGCCAGCACGTTCTGCTCCTTTCTTCTTGATTTTTATTTTTTGGGTTCATCTAGACAGAGTCGCCAACATGGGGGTGCAGAAAGAACAATATATGCTTTATCAAGAATGCTTGATATTTAACACTCAGCCTCACAGGAGACGACTCTTGGGGTAATTCAAAAAAATCAAGAAACAAAGATACGCTTCAAAAAATAAATGGAAACACGTGAAATAAAACTTTGAAATTGAAAACCATGGGTAAAATAAATAGCGTACAGATCATAGAAAACTAAAGCATTAGTTATTTATTCCTATTGGCAGCTCATTGATTTTAAATAAAGATCATTGTTTAAAAATAAAATTTAACAACCCCCCCCCGACAACGGTGCCAAAAAATTATTGGCATCAGTTTGTCAGGCTAGTTTAAATTGCTAGTTAAAAATATGTCATGAAATCCAAGTATAAACTCTTGAAGACTTTATCCTTGGCAATAGCACCAAAAAACTGTTGGAACCATTTCTTGCATCCATAAGGTTCGATTGTCACACTACAAGAAATCGTTTGAAACCAACGAGCTATTATAGGCTCTGGTCAACCTGCCACTTTATTCTATTAACTCGAATATTGCTAAGGAAAAACTATAGAATGGGTAAGGAAACCCCAATGGTAATTTATGATAAAACACAGTTTACACGCTCCAGATTAAAGTAACACTATATGTATTAAAATGACCAAGCAAGAAAATAACCATTGTTATACCTTATGTAGACCGGTGCCTAGATTCATTGGGTTGTTATAGCAATTTAACAACGTATTTGATATGAACAAAGAGAATGGAGGAAAGAGAAATTGGTGCTCTTAGACTTATTCGAATATCGTAATAAAACTAAAAGTTGGCCAATGAGAGAAACATACGCAATGCATTCAAATAATGTAATCCATTACGTAGTAACACATCCATCTGATACAATGAAATAATAGGAAAAAGACTCAGAATTGTATTGATTTAAAATATTATTACATGTAGAGTAGGAAAGAAGCCTTTGAACTCTGTTTTTCTCAAAAATTATCAATACAATGAAGATATTCTATTCAAATAATGTAACATAACTCCTACTCTTCTTGTTCCAATTAGGTAACAACAGAGTCTCTAAATATCTGACTCAATGGGTCTAGAAATATTCTCAGCTTCTTGAGTACTTTCCTATCCAAAATCCTACACAGTAAGGGGAAGAAAGAAGAATGAGTAAGAAAAATAGACACAAAAGGGAGATACAACAACACAACTCTAAAGGGCACTCAAGTATACCTCTTAGCAAAATTTGCTATCTCTAATGCTTGATGATGATTCTGAACCTGGGCACTTCTTCTTATAGGTTGGGTTCTTGAATCTATTATTCTTGGTCTGATCTTGGCCTTACACTTGTCCCTTTTTGGGTTGATCTTCAAAATTGGTATAGCTGGCTTCCACTATCCCCTTTTATTTATGTTGTACACTCTCCTTCGACTTTTTCAAATTGTATTTATTTCAACCGATGATGTCAATACTTGGAGGGTCTATTTTTTTACTTGTTCTTCTATTTTTCCTTTTGTTGTTTCTTCTTGTTCATTTTATTTAGTTACTATTTTGGAGGTCTCTTCTTCTAGGACATCCTTAGGTATATCAGACATAGATGTTTCTATTCTAGTTTCATCTACAAAATGTTCTCTTATGGATCCCATCCTTGCTACTACCTGTAACTCCTGCTCATTGGCAATAGTAAAGGTATTTTTCTCATCCATTCTCTCCAACAAGACCTTTGTAGAAGGTAAAGATAATTTAGGCTTCTTATTTTTTGTAGTAGTCATTTATATTTGATTCTTTACTCGGTGACCTCAGAACAGACTTCCAAATCCACTTGCTCTTCTCATATTCATTCGTATTACTGATGGAATTTTAATCTCTTGGCCCTTTATTTTTAGAGAGGCAGGGACAGCTTTGTGTGCCTGTTTATTCACACTTGTTACTACCAATACTTGATTAGAAAGGGGAATTATAGCTTGTTCTAGAAGAGAGGACTTCTAAGTAGGTGTGGCTACAACTTCTTTCCCTCTTTCTATGCTCGAACATTTGGTTACTCAATTCAAGTTCCCATGCATAAATTGGGGTATTATTCACTCGGTTGCTCTGTGATACTAAATACAAGACTTTTATGCTTACTACAATGAGATTTTGTACCCCTAGGAAAATATTTACCATATCACAAAAATCTTGGACCCATGTTTTAAAAGTAGTTTTTCTAATTGGGAATTCATTAACTACTTTCTCATTTACATCAAACAATGATTTTAAAACCTCTAATCCTATTAACATTCGAGATTGAAGTTCAATTACCTGTTGTATTAACTAGGTGGTAGAATCTGAAAAATAGAAAACTTGCTTGATGTGCTCGGCCGTGATACTGAACACCGATCGATATTTATTATCCCAAAATGTTCTAGTTCTCTCGTCATATGCCACTTCTAATAATGCCATCAAGTCTAAGGAGAAGTAAACCTTCAGACATATCAACTTCCCAAGGTTGCTAGTCCATCTGTGACTTCTTGGGAAACCCTTGTACTGTAACCTCATGGATTTATGAAATAGGTTAGCCATTATCCAAGGGGTTCTATAATCACTCTCCATTGCATGAGAAAAACTCCTGATACATGTATTTTCGATCTTGTACTACTACGCTGTAGTAGGTTTCTTATCAGCTCCGCACTTATTGTGCTACTAGGTACAAGCGATCTAGAAATATTTGAGTATGGTGATTGGTATGTAATGAATTTTATTGCATTTCTAGTGTCTTTGGGAGCAAAAATGTCTCCCCAGGATGCCATTGTGCTCATATTAATTAGTCTAATTTCTCTGAAATGAAAATCTTGAACCTCTTTTCTCTCTACACTTCTTACATATCGGTTTCTACTCAATATTACCAAGGTGGTAAGGTCGCTTGATTTTGTAAGCTCAAATACTAGATGGTGGAATGAATTCAATATTTTTGCATGACTTGTCATTAATAGCTTGTTACGAACTACTTTTTAAAATTAGCCAATGAGGATCTACCAACATGTCTTTTTTTGAAGTTGGACCTTTATGGTGGGTGGTGTCCTTCATCCTATGTGTCCATGGGTTCTTTGGTTTGTGTACCTACAATCATTTATATTTTTGCTATTGGTCATTGAAACTTCTAATTCTTTGAAGTGGAAATACGATGTGTGGTAGTGGTGGATTTTTTAAACATTGTGTCACCTAGGCTTTGGGTGATAATTAAATCTTTGAGATCAATTACACTTTTAAATGGACAACAATCATCCTAGGGATCCGTCATAAGATTTGATTCTTGATGTAAGTTCTTTTCGTCATAGTTGATATTTATTAGATGGGATGTGCCTTATTAGCTTGTTCTAAATACTTCCAATCATGCAAAGATGTTAGCTTCCAAAATATTTAGGGCAAAGGTTAGGGATAATCATGCTCTTTAAATTTTCATTGAGAATTTAAACTTTATTTAACACTGGTTATTAAAATATTAATCAAGAACTTATTAACCAAGTTTAAAGCATAGTATTTGACACTGGATTGCCTTGCTAGTGGCTTACCGTCATATTAGATGTTCTACCAAGCACAGTCGTTCGACTGTTTACACATACCTTAGATTATCATGATTAATTCTTGGGCCTTAATTACCTTTGATAACCGTGAATGAGCGCATCCATCCAATAATATTGGATATGATTGCGGCTGTAGATTTTATTTACTTTTATTTGTCTTTTAAATGTAGCGTTGTCGTTGTATCTTGGTTAGCTTGAGTATGACTGTTGATCTGTCTTTGGTATTTTATAAAACCCTTATTATATGGTGACCATCAGATCTAGGCATGTTAAAACGTTGTCATTGATTTATTTTTATTCTTCAATTACTCTTGATAGAATCTCCGCCATTAGATTTGGCTAACGTGTTCACAACCATCGATCTATTTTGAGCCTTTTGACTCGTTGACCTTTACATCACATTGATTAATTTGTGACCATCGGATCCATGAAGGATTAAACGCATCCATCGATCTCTTTTGCATATGGATTATTCTTTGAGCAAACCGCAACCATCGAATTGGCATAAATATATCGCGGTCATTGATCTGATTCAACTTGATTTTTGAAAGAGCTTTCCTTAGTCTCCGATCACCTTCCTTTAGCATGGAATCATTAGATTTTTTGGGCTTTCCCGTGATTGTCAAATATAATGGGAGTTGTGGTCACCTTAACTTTGGGCACGAGTGGGAACACTTTAAAGGTCATCCTTCTTGTGTCTTGTGGCATCATTGATTTATCTCTAGTGACGGTGCCTCCATTGAACTTATTTATTCTTCTTTTAGTTGAAACGGTCACTACCATTGGATTCTCTTGGGAGGGGTCGTAGTCATTGATCTTGATTAGATCTATGTGTAATGCCGGTAATTTTTAGTAATCTGAGGTGAAAGCGCATCCGTTGGATCTTTCTTAGATGAAGTGCAGCTATTGGATCTTTTGTGACTTGTTCTATTGTTTTGACTTTGACTTGATCGCTATCATCGAATTTGGTTGATTGCTTTAGCAAATGTCAATTTTTTTCCAACCTGCGGGGTTAGTTTCAAAACAAATGCAACCATTGGATCTAAACATAGGCCTATCACCGCCCTTGGATATTTTGAAGCTACTTAACATTTAATCGAGGTTTTTCTCATTATACTTAGGATTAAAATTAAACTTACTGAATAGAGTGCGGCCATTGGATCCTCATCTTGGTGGAGCGCTATCGTCGAATTTGCTTAATCAAAGGGGGCATGTTTTCAAAGTTAACCATGGGTTTGATCCTTTATGCGAATCCATTTAATTATAACATTACCTTTTGTCCTGGTCGATTTATCTCCCGATTGGTTTATTACAGTGCCTTCATTCGGTTAAGGAGGATTTGAGCACCACCTTTGGATTTGCACAAGGTGCTAGATTTTTAATGAAAGGGGGGCGCATACCCTCGAGCTTTATTCAAAATTATCATTCTAGCCTTTGGTTTATTTGATTTTCAGACCACGATACTTTCTTTTTAGACCTTGATTAATCTCTTTTTAATGCTATAGGGCTTGATGATCATATTTTTGACTTAGGTCCCAAAAGTGATCGTTATTTTAAGAGACCGAAACCTTGCTTTTTAAGAGTTGGGTTTATTAAAATGTTGACCTTTGCAAGCCCTTTTAAGATAGAACAATATTTAAAAGTGCACATATTAGCAATGGCTAAGGTTAGACTCACCCATCAAACATATGAAAATCAACTTCTCAAATAAAATGCAATAGAGACCTACAATGCTTGTTATTTTGATGAAACCAAAAAATTTAAAACTGGGGGTTTCAAATGTTGAGTCAAATTTGGCTCCAACAATCCCCCTTTAATGAAATTACATTTTTCATAAAGGGAAGTTCATTTATTGCTTACGAATAAAAATGCAAAGCTTAAAAATTTGATTTACCTTCAAAATATAAAAAATGTAAAATTTCAAAATTATAAAAATCCCCATAAAACAACAATTTTCAATAATTTTTATAATCTCAAAATGGCTTCAGAATGAGATCAAAATTGTTTCGGATGAAATATTGAAGCTCATTCTTCACATCCCTACATTTATTTTTGAAATTTTAATTTTTTTCGATTTTTATTTTATTTGCCAACTTTTAAAAAAAACTGCAAAAAGAGAAGGTTAGAAAAAATTATAAAAATAAAATAAAATCTGGAAATGTTAAAAGCAAACTACTCTCTGTCTAATGCCACCCTATCCTGCAAAACCAGATATGTGAGACTTTTTGCATGTAACCAAATTTATTCGAATCTACATACACACGGTTTGAAATAAATTAGGTGCAATCTTCTAAGGAACAAAAATAAATTCCGTGCTTCTAAGCCTTCAACAATGCAACCATTAAAATACATTTAACACTATCTATAAGCCAAAAAAACATGGAAGAAAAGATAAACCATTAGCTCAAACATGAAAAAAAAAACTCCTCCAATATTTCTAACAAAGTGCAAGTTTCTGAAATATTTACATTATAAAATATTCTGTTTTATAACCAATATTTCTAGCCTCTTCCAAAAATGTCGAGACCTTGTTTATGAGTTTCAATGGGTTTTTAAAGATTTCCAACATTGACTATTCATTTCTTTTTCCAACTCTTGGCTTTCCAACGTTTTCTTTTCTTCTTAAAATTTCCAACATTTGGCAATTTGTTTCTTTTTCCAACTTTTGACTTTCCAATAATTTCTTTTCCATTGACATGATACTTGACATTTCTCCTCTTGAGTGTTGCTGTTTTTTTTTTTTTTAAGTAAGCTGCAATAAAGAAAAACACATGAATTAAACTTTCCAAAATAAAACTATTAGTAAAATTTAATTAAAACAAAACTAAAGATAAAATTAAATTAAACTTTTCCTAAAACAAAACCATTAAAGAAATTAAATTAATTTTCCAAAAAAAACACATTGATGGTTTTATTTTGATTGTTTTATTTTTATTTTATTTTGATGATTCTCATCTTTTTTATCCTTTCTCTTTTTATTTTTATTTTTTTCCTTTTATTTTTTATTTTTATTTTACTTATTTTCTTCTTCTTGTTTTAATTTTAAATTTTATTTAATTAATTTCAAATTTTTGAATTGGTTTAATTCAAACATTAAAATTAACCAAAATAATAAAAACAATAAAAAAGCTAATCAACACACTAGACAACTTAAAAGAAAGTAAAATGAGATAATAATACACACCCAAACCTTGGAACATATATTGCAACCTAAACCAAAAATTTTCATAACATCTAACAAATAAAAAATTAAAAGGTGGGTCCCCAATTTTGGGGCTAGTTGTGGAATGGCCACAACATGAATTTTATGCTTTAAAGAATAGGGTACTTATACCCAAAATTGGTGATCTAAGGAGATTTATTATGCAAAAGGTATATAATTTTGCTTATTTTGCTTATCCAAGAGGGTCAAAATGAGGGAAAACATGAAAAAGACCTTTGAATGAAGCAAGATATCATTAGTTTCATTACTTTAGAGTTCCAAAAGGTGAAGACAAAAAATTGACACCCTGTAGGGAAATTGTACCCACATGATATACCTATGCAAAAATGGTAGGTAATTTCTATGGATTTTATTGTGGGTTTACCTGATGTAATATTGGTAGTGATTGATAAGTTAACCAAGGTTGCACACTTTATACTAGGGAACAACAAGGATGATGCATCGGTGGTGGCAAACAAGTTTGCCAAAGAAAGTTTTAGGCTACATGGGTTTCCCGAGGTGATCATATTAGATAGGGATTCTAGGTTCACATCAAAATTCAGCAGGCTCTACATCATGCAATGGGTACAAAGCTAAATATCAGTTCTAGATATCATCCTAAAATAGATGGTCGAACTAAGAGGGTAAACTAGATTTTAGAGGACATGCTACACATGTATTGCATGGACTAAAATTCTAAATGGGAGGAATTTTTGCATCTTATATACTTTGCATACATTAATGGATACCATGCATCATTGGGGATGGCCCCATTTGAAACCTTATATGGTATAAGATGCAAAATATCTATATTGTGAGATAATCTAGAGGATTGGGTGATGATCAGATGGAAATTATTCAAGATATGGAGGAATAACTTAGAGCAATCTAGCTTAGGCTCAAGTAAGTGGTCAATTTCCAAAATAGCTATGTTGATCTAAAAATATCACCAAGAGAATTCTCTATAGGGGACAAAGTTTTCTTGAGGGTAAGACCCATGAAAAGTGCCATCAAGTCAACTAAGTTGGATCCTCACTATGTTTGACCTTTTGATATCACTGATAAGATTAGTCTAGTAGCCTATAGGTTCACCTTGCCATTCAACTTATCAAAGATCCATGATACTTTCCACATATCCCTACTTAGGAAATATGTTATTGATCCTACTCACATGTGGAATGTTTCTAAATTATAGATGGAAAATCTCTCGACCATTAAGGTGAGATAAGTGAAAATTTATAGGGTTTCATTCTAATATGTTGATGAAATGAACCCTAGATCAATGTAAGGTTCAGTAGGACCAATATTTTAAGAATTATGCCATATGGAAAAATATTGAAGAAACGAAGCAGTAATTTCTATTTTTATTTGAATGAAAATAATTATTTTCTTACTTTTAAGAAAACATAGAGGATTGTGTTTAATCCAAGAGGGGTATGTAACATGCCTCCTTGGTAGAACTCTTTATTGACAATGAACTATGTATTGGTGTGAATAATTAATTACATAGTTTCATTTTATGATGTCTATGTGATGGGTTGAGTGCATTATTTTGAACTTGCAATATGGCACTACTAACATTTTGTGGGTGTAGGACTGACTACTCTCATTGGTGAGATAATATGGATGAACCAACTGTAATGAGCAATATTTTAGGAATTGATAGTGATGGCTTGCTCATCAAAAACTCAAGGTAATAAAGTCCCTTCATGTAGATGCATTACATTTTTATTATTTCATATTCACACCATTGGGCTGGGAAGTTGCTTGTGCAATGAGTCCCCTTAATAGGTTTGTGGTAGTAATGGACTATATTAAATAAAATAACCACCTAATTTTAGATAAATAAATGGTGTGTAATATCGTTTGCTTGATTGGCATATGCTTGTGTGTGTTTGGTAAACAAAGAACCAATTAAATTTAAGGAATGTAATTCTTTAAGCAACATTAATATATGAGAATGTTAATATCAAGGTTAATATTTGGAATTAACCTTTGATAGTAATAAGGGTTGCAATAATGTTATTTAAGAAAGGTTTTAAGTAACTAGTTATGTCTCATTAAGCTGGTTAAGTCTTTAGTTATTTATTACCATGCTTGGTGGGTGCCCTATGTCTCCAAGAAAATAATGTGGATAATATTAGTGTGGGCATACATTACCTAGTAATGCAGAGAAACCAAAATCGAAACCTATTTGAAATGGAGGTGAATTAATATTTGGTTGGATTTTGAAGAAAGGAGTGTTGGATCTTTTGAGAGGATGAATGTACTAGTACAAACCAGAGATAAGGGACATCGATTAGCTAATTAAGGTAGAAGAATAATATTTCCTTCTTGTAGAGGAGGAAAACTACCCTCAGTATAGGATTCTCGATTGGATCCTATAGTATTCAAGGTGACCATGGGGGTGTGTTATATTCTCTATACTCGGGGGCTTGGGGATTGAAGGTTCACTAGGAATAGTTTAAGGACTTACTCCAAGTCCAGGGTGGAAATTTTTGATGTATATATTGAGAAAAAACTTGTGTTTGACCTTTCTAAAAGCTAAGCTAAGGAAAGTAAAGAACAATGAAATATAAACAAATATGCATGAATAACTGACCCTAGAATGATTCTTAATATTTAATGATAACTAAAACCCTAACTTGTAATAAAACAACACATTTTATTTTGAGAAAAAGTTTTTTGAGAATGCACAAACAATATTAACCCTAGGATGCAAGCTATATGCTTTTATTCTTTCAAATTCCTAGAAATAAAATATCAAGTATTTTATTTTTCTTTTATGATAAAAATATAAAATAGAAAGGATAAATATACTCACCAAATATCCTAAAGATCTACTAGGGCACTTACCTGATTTGATGGTTGATCCTAGCTTTAAATTTCATCTAGAATATCTAAATAGCTTCAACCTTCAAAATAACTTACAAAACCCTAGAAATTTTGATCAGCATTTAAGGGCTTGCTTAGGCTGTTGTATGACTATGCTTAGAGGTGCACCAATCAAGATCATTGGGTCCTTTTAGCTAACTATTAAAAAGTAAAATGATATTTAATATTTGGAACAAGAAAAACCAAAATAAAATGGATATGCAACAGTGAAATATAATGAAATAGAATGCAGATGATAGAAAGCTAAAATGCAAGCAATAAATTACAGTTTTGGGAAGCAAAACTTTACCCCCAAGCTCTAATTGACCAAATTCATGCCCTGTAATTAGGGATAATGAGTCTAGAAATCTGAATTCATGCCCTTTATAGGTGAGGTATGAATTTTATTCTCTAGATTCATGCACCCTCATTATTGGGTCCCAAAATGCCAAAAAATGCAATGCAAAATAATAAAAAGTAGAGCTAATGACTAATAATGCAAGTAAAGAACCTAGTTAGCTGATGGAGAAAGTAAGGAGCAATGAGAAGATAAAGGAATAACTCTAGAATTATGGAATTATCCAACCATCAAAACTCCTCCACTTGATCCCCAATGGTAGCCAATACTAAAGTAGAAAAACAACAACAAATAACAAATCATAGTAGAAGAGCACTTGTTAGTAAACAATGGGTGATTTAAGATCTAGGATTATCTAAAATATTGACTAAGGGAAAAGAGAGAGTCCAATCCTCTATTTATAAAAGGTTTGGAGGGCTAAAAGAGTAGGAAAATGAAAGTTCATTGCAGGAAAGGGTCGACACCAAAACATGTCGATGAGGGGTGGGGGTTTTGAGAGAAAAACCATTAGAACACCAAATTTGTGCCCAGTAATTATAGGGCACACATATAGTAAGACAAATTCATACCCTATATGGACTAGGCATGAATTTGATAAGGCTAGGAAAAAATACAAAGGAAGAGAGGAAACAAGCCCCAATTTTGCATTTAGCAAGCTTGGAAGGATTTCTAAGGATCTAAGGAAAGATTAACTCATTTTGATGGGTCAATTTTCCATATCTATATATTTTCCCCTCTTTGATGCATTTATGGCCAAGTAAATGCATCAAATAAATATGTAGACTACTAAGGGCGAAGACAGTGAACACACACAAAAAGGAGTGATCGAGTTTGGATGGAGGGTGGTGCAAAAAAGGGTGTTATCCTAAACACAGTAAATTTACTTGCAAATTGAGGCATTACTACCATTAATGCCTCTAATGTTGGGGTGCCCCCTCACATTTTTGAAGGAATGCAACATTCCTAAAAAAAATTGAAAAAGGTGCAAAAGAGGAAGTGAAAACAAGCAAAGAAGAGAAAAAGACAAAAGGAATAAGAAGGGGGGAGAAGAAAGGGAGGGAAAATAATAATAGAGAGAAGAAAAGGAGGGAAAAGGAGGGAAGAAAAGAGGGAAAAAAGAGGAAAAAGGACAGAAAAGGAGCTCATTTTCACCACATGAGGAGAAAAAGGGATTTGAAGAAGAAAAAGAAGAATGGTGCTTCTAACTCATCGTGCTACCATGGCGAGATGCAATGCTAGTACTACTACTGATTGGGAAAAGATACAGATTGAAACCCACTTACTGGAATTAGATGTTTCACCTGCACACAAAAACTTTAGCAATTTTTTTGATTTTTTTTTGACTTTTTAAGCAATTTTTTCCAAAATTCACCATGGAGCATGAATTTGGTCATGAAACATGAATTTGGTCAAGTTACCTTGCCAAATTTGCACCCAATAATTTTTGGGCATGAATTTAGTAAGGTTTTAAAAAAATGTATTTTTTTAGTTTTGAATGAAAAGGAATGTTGCTATGTTGTTTGTGCAGCTATATGTACTCGAGAGTAGAGAGTGGTATATGAATACACTCAAGTATGCTATGAGATAGCTCAAATCAGAGGATAGGGAGACATTGGAAAACATGGGGCTACTACATATAGCATAGATGCTTCATGTTGAGGTTGAAAGAGCGCTACTAATATATCTAGTAGAGATATGGTATCCAAAATTATCCATATTCTAGTTACTAATAGGTAAGATGACCATCACACTAGAGGATATGTGTCACATCTTGAGGATCTCATCAGGAGGAGGACTATTTACATGGTACTAGTATCAATGGTGGTATCAAAGATTATTTCAAGGGACCCAACACATGATCCATTAGGGTGGATTCCATGTCAATGAGATGCCATATCAATATGGAGTTGGGGTGCTCATGTTTGTACTATGTGGGGTGGTGGTGAGGATGCTGGTGTAACATACCAATAGGTGATACCTACCATGGTTACTGGTGAAATTACTAGTAGAAATGCAAGATTAGGGTATTAGATTCACATGGGGACCATATGGACTACCCTACTTATACAAGATGTTGCATGAAATTGTGTATAAGCAATAAACAAGTTTTATCTATATGGCATTGCTATAGGTGTAGTATTGGGAGCACATAGTGATCTAGAGATTGAATACACTACCAAGACTATTTACCAATATGGATAAGCCAACGTCATACAAGTGGAGCTAAAACTATGAGTGTGGGGATAAAGCATACATTGGTGTCTTGCCACTAGGGATATGGGTGATAGATGAGCTACAAGAGCACTAGGTCATATGGTGGTTGTGGAATCTACACCCTAGATAGGTGGAGGATACAATAGAGCTAGCTTAGGTGAGGAGGATCTAGTAAATCATCACTAAGAGGGGTGAGCAAGAGCTATACCATTTTGATAGGGTACAGTGTCAATTTGGTATCCTATAAGAAATATTGGAACTTAGGGACTATTAATTTAAGAGGATGAGGAGGGATCCTCTAGGAGTTGGAGGTACTCTTCATGTGTATAGATGGGTAGAGGAGGACCTGGATGACCCACTGTACATGGATCTAGGGGTGGACGATATGGAGGTGGCCTTTGGGTACAAGATATGGTATGGTATCATTGCACCCCTAAGGATATCCCCACCAATGTAAGTGTAGTGACACTAGGTTATGAGTCATCAAGTACAACTAGTGCTTCGAGAGGCCACTTGATGCACCATGGAGCAGCAAAAAAGGGGTATATTCCCACCAATACCAACCTAATTATAGATTTAGGTGGAGATAATGACTACCACAAGGGGGAAAATAACCATATAATGCTCAAGGAGAGGGAAAACTACAAGAGTTGACCACACAATGATATATGAAGGACCAAATGAGGCTAGAGATCTAGGGGAGCAGACGAGGAAGGCAGAGATGCTACAAGCCATAATAGTAGCTATGTAGATGGATATGGACACCATATACATAGCATTGGATCTAATATGAGTAGAGTGGGATATGGCAACGATTGAGATCGAGTGCCCTAAAGGGGAGATGAGCTAGTTGGAGAAAGAGCAACAATAGGCCTAAGTAAAGGGGATGGGTATCATTGCAGGTAGTCAATAGAGCGAGAGAGACCATATACTACTAGAGAAGCTATAGAGGATGAGGGAGTAATATGAGATGGTGGTGTAGAAGGAATCCTACTACAATATGGAATACTTCCATGTCAATCCAGTCGATCAGAGGGTTCCTCTATCGTCATCCATACAATCACAAATTTTCTCATAGTAATGGGCACAATCTAGTTCATGATTTGTGAACATGGCTCCTCCACCACCTCTAGTAGGTGGAACAAATCATATGGATAGGGCTAGATCATGATGATATGCCAATTTTTATTGTTACATGCACCCCTATGGATGGTCAAGTGTGTCAAGCTCTCTACTGTGGCACACTAACTGGCTGGCATGCACATAGTGTTTTCAAGTAATACACGATGCTTTTATGTGATTTTAAATGTGTGATATGTTTTATTATGGTTTTTATTAGTTTTTATATTTATAATTATGCATGATGATCACAAACATGATGAATGAAATGCATGATGAGCTAAACTAAATGAAATGCATGATGATCTAAACTAAATAAAATGCATGAGTGAAACTAACTAAATGAAATACAATCTAACATGAAATTTAAAATGGATGTAAAATGAAATGCATGAGTGAGCAGCTAGAAAGAAGAAAGAATTAAAAAGAGAAGGGAAGAAAGGAATAAATGGTGAAATAAAGGAGAAAGGTAGAAGATAAAAAAGAAAGAAAATCTCTAAAAGGTCAAAAATGAAAGAAAAATAAAAATAGGAGTGAAACACTTGTATGGATGTATGCTCATAAATGAATGAGATGGAGTCTACCCCTCGTATGTGGCTATGAAGATCTACAAGGGTGTTATACTCACAAATATGGAAAAGTGTTGAATGATATCCAGTATGGGTGTAGTGCTCATTGATGGCCATAGATGAATAGATACCCGCTAGGATGTATGCTCACAAATGGTTGAATGGAGGTTATTCCTTGCTTGTGAACATATAGTTATCCTGTGTGGGGTGTTAAGATGTGATTGGTGTTGCCAAAATAAGTACTACCTATTGGACACTGAATTACATCAAGTTTTACTCAATACTATGAGTTGTCTATCTTCCTAATTTCTGTCCAGGCTTGCACCCAATAGCTACAACTCAACACTCAACATTGGATGGACCAAAATAGGAGTTTCAGATCCAACCTCCAGAGTAGGCTAGTTCCTTGTCAACTTAAATAGGGTGTTGACACAATTATGCTCACTTAGGGTTTTTAGAGATTAGGGTAAGAAAAGGTTAGGGTTAGAAAATGTGAACGATAGTGGATGGATAGGCTAATAGCATTGTACTACAACAAAAAGCTCCAAAAAACCAAATTAAAGACACATCACTCAGATCAAAATTATCTCAAATTAAATGTACTTTCATTCATTAAATAACAATAGAGAAATATTGTAGACAACGATTTCAATATCTAAACAATGATAATACAAATAGCAGAATTCACCAATATCTAGATTTTACAAAAATGCACTCCCTAGCAACAAAGATCTAATTTAGAAGTAAATTTCAATTACCCTAGCAGCTAGTAATCCATTAATTTGGCACAAAATAACCATTCAAGTATTCACAAAAATGCAACTAAAGAATTTGAACCTCTGATATCAAATTATGAAGACACAAAATTTGAGGCGAAGATCAATGTAATGCTCCTTTCATTAGCCCTTGGGAATATTTATAGTAGCATAGGCAAACACACTAGATCCGACCCTTTAAAAATGAGGGTTCGACCTCTATTTATAGTTTTGCAAAATTAAAATAATAAGAAACATTACAAAGATCAAATTTTAATAGCTCAACAGAGAGTTCTTGCTGGCATTCTCTTACTGGTTCAACCTCTAGGAAATCCACTGCAAGTGGACCGCCATGGTAGCTTGGAACCTCTGCAATTGATTGTTTGATGCTAACTAGAGTTCTGGCCATTGGAGATCGTATATGCATCATTGATCAATCTTGAAAACCTTCTGCCATCGTCGATCTACAACCATCTCTGGTTCTTGTCTTCTTGAAACCCTCGATGCTTTAGCTTCCTCCTCCAACTGACTATTTTAACTCTGACAAGAAATTGCTTTTATATGCTTTAGAATTCTTAGCAAAGTCTCGACCATCGATCTCCCCCATCGTATGGCTATGATTTAATCTGACATAAGCTTGATATAATGGTGGGGGAGAACACAGCACCATTCCACTTTTAAAAATTGATGACATCACCTTTCATGCTTCAAAACTTGTGGAATGCCAATTCGGCACTAAAATGCCTTGAAAGTGAAGCGGGATGAAATCCACTCCCTATCCTTCGTTTTTCTTCTTTGGCGATGAAGCATTCGCCAATCCACACAAAAAAGGTCGATGACATCATATCTCCTTCAAAACTATGGATTCCATTCCAAACCCAAGCAAGTGCATTGGCTTATGAACACCATTTCGAACTCATCGCAATGTAAAGTGACTCTTCCTCCATTCCGCATTGGCTTCAGAGTAAATGTTGCTTATCGCCATTCTGGAAGAAAGTTAGTCAAAAATACCTTCGTCATGAATCCACATCGCTTGTACGTAGCATTCCGCCTTCTGTCACCATTTCGGGTAAAAATGTTCTATGCGCTCTCCGAAATTGGGCCCTCCAACACTTAGCCACTCAAAATATATCAAAGAATATGAAGCGGTCACCAATCCGCACTTATTTTATGCTGATGTCATCCTTCTTCAAAAAAATTTGTGGATTCAAGGCGCATCACCAGTCTAGAGCCAAAGACATAAGAAATTATGCGAAATTGCTCCAAGTGCAAAAATTCACCAAGTGTTGGGCGGATTTGTGGCCTTTGTTGCGGATCCGCTCCAAAATACACTGCAAAGTGTGTGGAATGAGATCTTCATGCCTTAGGAAAAATTTTCAAAATTTTCCTAAGTATGTGGCCATTTTGGGCCTACATTCTAGCACCTCCTGGGTGGATTTTCTTGCAAAGCCATAGAACTCAGAGTCTTATCCATTGGGCCTTAGGAGTCAAAAAATGCTCATCTTCAAAAATATGCTTTAAAGAATAATTTCCATACAAACACTACCCTCTAAAAAATCTAACAGTCTATTTAGAGAGTAAAGGTTCATATGGAGATCATGCCAAAAACATCAGAACTTATCCGCTTATATGGAGACTATGCCAAAAATATAGGCTTGTTGCCATTGTCTTCAAAAATCAGGTATAACTCCTCTCCTCTTATAAGGCCTTATTGCAAAAATACCTTCACACAAAATTTGCTGCTCTCTGTGCCTCTGTAGGCTTCATGCCTTTATTGCTTATTTATGACAATTGTCAGAGAAAAAACAAAAATGCAAAACTTGTGCATATGTACAAAAACAAAAATGAACTAAGTGTGGGCCCCTTTTGGGCCTATGATAGTTCCATCCTACTCTTCTTCTTCATGGGCCTCTTCTTCGGCCTCCTCTTCATTCTCTTCTTCTTCTTCTTCTTCTTCTTATTTTCTTCTTCTAGAGAAGGTTGTTTTTTATTCCTTCCTCCAGAATCATCACCAAACAACTGAATCATCAATTTTAAAGTTTGTAAAGCCTATTTCCAGGTTGCTCTAGAGGGGTTTGATGTTTCTTTGAGCTACTTGTAAATATATTGTAATTCTCCAATATCCTCATAATTAGCAGCATTCCCTCTGTTCACTAGATCTTCCATGAGATCTCTTAATCTGGTAAAATCAACAATTAGCTGGGCAGCTTGCTCTTGGTGTAGTGGCTCTTCAAGAGAATCAATTCCAGATTCATCCAATAGATTTTCATCAATGCTCTTCTGGATCTCTTCCATAGATAGCAAGTTGTGATCCTCCATCCATAGGCCTTTGAAGCCAACTTGAATCATTTCTTTGTTTACATCCACAACATCCTTAATCATTCCCTCAATCCTATCAAACAATAGCCAAGCTTTTTGAAGTGCCCTGTGCTTCTTGACCATGGTTCTAGTAGCAACTCTAGAGAGATTCCATTCTTTATTGGGAATTGGTTTAGCAAAATCACTGAGTCTGCTATCAACCATCCTGTACATCTATTCTGCTAGAATCACCATAGGCTGCAACTCTCTAGTGATTTGATCTAAATATTTTTGAACATTGGGGAGTAAGCGGCTGGCATCATCTAGGTAGTCAATCATAAGTTGAAGCCCTGAACATTTCTCTTGGACCTTGGAGAGCAATTATTTTCTAATCTTCTTTAATCTAGCTTTAGAAAATCTAGAAGACTTAGCTTTCTCAAGTTGAAGCTGTTGTTTCAAACTTTGAATTTCTTCTGCTTGTTCTTCATTCAACTTCTTTTGCTCTCCTAGTTGATCTTTGAGCCTATTGGCTTCTTGGTACTTTTCTTTCCAACCCTTGGCCTCTTTTTTTAGAGCCTTTTCTACTTCCTTTTGATTGCTTAGAGTCTTCTAAAGCTTTTCAATTTGTTTCTCTAGTTTGCTCACCTTCTCTCTGACTATATCATTCTTCACATAGAAGGTGTCTAAGTGGGCTCTAGCTATAATCAGCTCATCTTCTTCAGGAAGCTTCTCAATATCTTCTGTGACCTCCTCCACTCGATAATCTTGGATAGTCATTTCAGTTTTAGGTTTACTTACAAGTGGAGTCATAGATCTAGATATCCTTTGCCTAGAAATTGGATCAACATACATGCTTCTTCTTCTTACAGCCATCCTGCTGGAAGGCTTAGAAAGCTTCTCTACCCAGAAATCATTTATTTTTTGGGTGGCTACCTACTCCTTTGGCAAAGATATATGACTTGAAAAATTGGCAGCCAGGGGAGATGAAGATACTAGAAATGTAAGGGTAGACTCAACCGTTGACAATGGTGGTGTGGAAGTAATTACAGTAGTCTCTGTAACAACAATGGACTCTGTAACTACTGTTGTGGTTGCTATTGGTAAACTCATAGGAATTGATGCAAGACTAACAACTGGATGAATGGGGGTACTTGGAACAATTTGTCCCTTTGATGGAGGTGGTGGTAATAGTGAAGATGAAGTTATGGGAGATGATGAAGTGGGAACCTCAGATGATGAAAGAGGGATTTGGGGTGACTTTGATGGAGAAGGGGTGACTTGTACTTCAGTGATGACCAATGAAACATGGGGTGGACCGTGAGAGGGAGAAGGTACCTTTGTCACATTTTCTTGACCAGAAAGGGAGGGAGACTTCCTTGGGGATTTAGGAGGATGAAGAGGAGAAGAGGGATTAGAAACCATACCTTCACCTACAGATGTAGGGTGCTCTTGTTCTACCTCTATATCCTGTTGCTGCTCTTGATGAGTCAATTCTTCTATAGCTGAAATAACTACCTCTTTAGCAGTCTCCTCCTTATCCAATATTTGTTTCTTTGCAACTTCTCTTTCCCTTATTTCTGGAGATATTTTAGCTCTTCTATGAATCAATTGAAAGGAAGCCATCTCACTCTCTGAATCTTCTTCTGATACATCTCCTTGTACTACTTCGGTAAGCAAGACTTGCTCAGAAATGGGATGCAATTCTATTGATGTTGCAGTGGTGAAAGAAAGGGGGGTGAACCTAAAACTCTCATCCTTCTTCCTCCAGTAAATATCTATGTCTGGAGGTTGTCCCCCTAGAGCTAAGCATTTAGGCCTAGACACTGCTTCGATGATTGGAGTACTGACAACTTTTTCACTTGAATATTGTATTTTGCTCAGAAGTTGTGCTCCCTTAGGAAACTTCTCCACTTGTTCAGTGGTAGGATGAAAAGTCTTAGGGACTGCAGCTTCTGTTAAAGGAGTTTCACGTTCTTTCGATGGAGCTTCTTTATCTGTGGGTGGAGAGAGAGATTCATAACTAGCCTGGGACTTTTTAACTATTAACACTATGTTTTTGATGTCCTTCTGCTTCCAGGTTCTGATATTTTCATCATATTTCTTAGAAAACTCTTTATCAATATTCATGCCAAACTTGGACTTAGGTTTTCCAATTTTGATTCTCATTCTCCACCAATCTGATATTTTTGCTACATTCCATTGTTCTCCTTCTTCTACCTCTTCAACAACATCCTCATCAAGTTGAGGGTCCTTTTTCTTTGTAGTTTTCTCTTCAATATCATGCATGGTGGCTTCTATCAACCGATGACTTTTCTTTTTGTCTAGATCATAATCCATAATCTGTTCATAGAAATCCAACCATGGAGGCAGTTGACCCATTTTTGACACATTCCACTCCAAAAGAGCGGTCTCATCATTATTTCTACCTTGTTCGAAATGAGCCCTAGGCCTCTTTTCAAATTTGTAAGCTTTTTCTCCATTTAGGGCTACATTTCTTGTAGTGAAAATACCATCAGGGTCATAACTCCACCTTTGGGGAATGTAAAATAGACCTAACCTATCAAGGTATTGGTCAATTTTCTCACTCTACCCCTTCTTTGTGATAGTAATATCCTCCATAGTGTGGTAGGTTAGCAGAGATTTTCTTTTCCTTCCTGAACCATAATTCAAATCAATGTACTCTGCCTACCTCAAATATTCCAAGGCAAAGAGCCTCTCTATGACAAAATGGGGTAGGAGAAAAGGTTTACCCATGAAACCATATAGTCTGATTATTGTGCCCTCAGTCAAAAAATACCAATCTCCTTCTTTGGCACCCTCTGCTCTCAGAATTTGCTTAGCCAAGGGTGGCAATCTAGGGCACTCTCCATACATTATTTTCAAAGTAGGTCCAAGGAATTCCAAATTGAATCTATAAAAAGACTCACTACTTCTCAAATGACTTGTCCAATAATAAATCGGCAAGGGTTCCCCATCACTGGTTTTATCCTTAACCAAAATCCAAGGCATCTTGTCCTTAATGGCAGCATAAAACATCCATACCAGACTTGAGCAATGCCTAAAACTAGGAGCATCAGAGCCCCTTTTCATTCTTACCAATTGTTCATGTATCCTTTGAGCAAGAAAGGTTGGCCAGTAAAAATAGATAACCCTAGTCCCTTTTTCCTCTGCACCTTCCTCATACATTATTTCATTTGAAATACAGTAGGCTACGGTAATTTTCCAGCCATGCACCATTCTGTTAGAATCTAAACCCTCCATACAGGCCAACATAGAGAATAGTTTGGGGTTTGCAAATTCATCAATATGAATAGGAACTTCAGGCATTTCATCTTCCTCTCTTATTCTTTTGAAATTGAGATGAAGCCATTTTTCTATAGCTCCCTTATTTTCTGATGTTACCAATGTGGTATAAGCCCTTGCTTGCTCTGCTATGTCAAATGGTTTGGGTTCTGAAGGTGGACCTACTCCTACGGTGAATAATTCATGGCAAAATTCTTTGGTAATTGAGAATAGGGGAATGCCTTCAGAGGTTTTTATCATTCTATTTTTAGAATCATAGAACTGGATCATAGCAGAGACTAACTCGGGGTAATGATGTGCAGAATCATAGATATAGGAGAACAAGAAATATTTTATAGCTATAGTACCTTGTCGTCGCATTGGCTTTCTCCCAAAGTATCTGAATTTGAAACTTGTCCTTAGAAGGGTCCTCCTTACTCTTGTCATTACTGTGTCTGCAATTCATCTGGTTTGATGCACATGAGCTTGCAATTCTACTCCTATCTTCTGTGCTTCCGTGAGCGCTTTCTTTGGAGCCATCTTGATAGCAACAATACTATGTTCTTTCTGGAATTCACAGTGAAATCTTCTGAGTACTGTCTCACTCCTCTGTGAACTTAATTTGCCACTAAAATGAACATTGCTCATGCCTTTTGATTCTTTTATTTCTTGGTGTGCGTATATCTTCCACCATTAATGTGGCTTCTACGCAATCTAACCATTGGCACACTTTCCAATTCCCACTCATTCCTTTCGGTGGCTCAATGGTGGCATTCTAAATTTTCATTGGTCAAAAATTCAAATTGCACTGCCACCTCACTATGTCTCTTCGGCTACTCTTTGGTTCGAGCATGGGTTCGTTAGCATTGAATGCAGGATTTTTCCTTTCTCTCCATGTGGCACGGTCGTGAAGTCACTACTTTGCTCCACCTTAGTTATTGAAACTTGTGGGTTGAAGATGTCTTTGATTCCACTGACACTTAACAAATTTCATGCATGGATTATCACCTTGGTTCCATTTCGCTATGCTTTAGCTTCAAAAATCCTCGGATTGGAGATGCCTTCACTTCTTTTGACACTTGGCTCTTTTCATCATGTGGAAAACAACACTTGCACCATTCCGCTAGAACTTTAGTGCATTTTGGTGCGGATTTAGAAGCGCTCCCCGTTTCGCTAGACTTTACGTGTATTTGAGTGTGGAATGGAACCTTGTTGAATTCTTTGTCAACACTTAGCCATTTTTTTGCAAATATTTTTCACTGAGCTTGTACAAAGTGCAGAAAGAAACTTAATACAAAGTGTAGAAAGAAAGGGAAATATAATACAAGGTATATACATATGTTACAATGAGCTCATATTTCAAACATAGTAGAGCTTGAGATGAAAACCATTTACTAGAATCGGTTGTATGTTCCCCTCTGGATATTCTAGCTAAAACACATTGGACTCCTTGGCCTCTACTATTTTGAAAGGGCCATCCCAAAAAGAATCAAAATTTTCATGTTTGCTTGGTTTTGCTCTGTCAACATTCCACCTGAGAACTACATCTCCAACCTAGAATTTTTTGAATCTGGCCTTCTTATCAAACCATGCCTTGATATCTGAGGAATGCTTTTGAAAATTTTCATATGCCTGAGCTCTATTCTCTTCAAGTTGTAGTAAGTGGGTCAACCTGGTCTTTACCAGATTTTCCTCTGACTCCTCCTCTGTATTGACAAGCTTAAGTGTTGGAATTTCCAAATGGATAGGTAACATTGCCTCTTTTCCATACACCAGTGCATAAGGGGAAGTCTTAATGGACTTCTTTATAGTAATCCTGTCTACCCACAAAGCTTGGTCCAGTAACAGGTGCCAACTTCTCTTGTTACCTTCAAGTGATCTCCTCAGAATCCTCAATAGGTTCTTATTAGTAGATTCAACAAGTCCATTCCCTTGAGGGTAATAGTTAGAAGTATTCTTAAGAGTGATGCCATACTTTCTAGAAAACTCAATATACTTGGCTCCTATGAAATCTGGGCCATTGTCACTCACTAAGGCTTCTGGAACTCCAAACCTTGAAATCAAATTTTCCATAAAATTGATCACAACTTCCTGATCTGATTTCTTAGTAGGAATAGCCTCTACCCATCTGGTAAGATAATCTATGGTAGTTAGGATAAACTTATGCTCTACTAAGGAATTAGGGTTGATGACCCCTATGAAGTCCAACCCCCATTGTTGAAAAGGCTCTTCAACCTATATTGGCTTGAGGGGGAATGAAGCATTCCTTGTCCTTCCAACATATCTCTAACATTTGTCATAGGCCCTAGTAGCCCTAAAAGTATCAACAAATACAGTAGGCCAATAATAACTTGCTCTTATGATTTTCAAAGTTGTAACTCTACCTGAGCTATGTCCACCAGTTGGTCCTCCATGGAACTCTTCAATGACCCTCTTTTGTTGATCATATTTTAAGCACTTTAGAAGAACTCCATCCAAGTTTCTTTTGTATAGGCCTTCTGGTAGTAATACATATTTCAAAGCATGAAGCTTGTATCTCCTCCTTTGGGATGCATTTAGATTTTGAGGGCATACTCCAGTTTGGAAATATTTGATCATCTGATCAACCCAATCAGAGTCTACTGTCTATACTCCTTCAACCTGATCCTCTTCTTCTACCTGGCAAGTTGTCACTTCTGCTAATGTTGCAGCCTCTGTTAGACCTTGGCATAGGGCTCTACCTCTCACCAACTTGGTGGGATGTATCTCTACATCATACTCTTGGATTTTGGTAATCCAACCAGCTCTTTTATCTCCTAGTTCACCCTGAAGGATAAAACTTCTTACATCTAGATGAACAACATATACCAGGGTCTTACTTTGTACCAAGTACTACCTGAACTTCTTCAGTGACTTCATCACAAAAAATACTTGTCTTTCAATAAATTTATATTTGACCTGGTAGTCATGGAGTGTCTGGCTCCAAAATAATATAGGATGCTCTTCACCTTGATCATTTTTTTGAGTAAGCACTGAGGCATAACTTTCTTCAGCTCCATAAGCATAAAGGATAAAATATTTACTAAAATTTGGATTTACTAGTATTGGGGCTATTGCAATGGACTGCTTGATAATATCAAAAGATTATTTCCTGACTTCAGTCCACTTAAACTCAGCATTCTTCTTGAGTAACTCAGATATAGGCCTTACTTTCTATGCAAAGTCAGAAATGAATTTCCTGACAAAATTGATTTGACCCAGAAAAGACTGCAAAGTCTTCTTGTTTGTAGGCAATGGGAGAGCAAGAATGGATCTGATTCTATCTGGATCTATGGCCATACCTTCTTTTGAGACCACATGACCTAGCAGCTTTCCTTCATGAACTGCAAAGAATGACTTCTTAGGATTGAGTGAAATACCAAATTCTCTGTATTTTTGAAAAACTTGCTCTAGGTGTGATAGGTGATCTTGCTTATCATGGGAAAACATAGTCATATCATCCAAATAGATCAGAATGACTTTGTTGATCAATGCCCCAAAGGCATAATCCATGGCTCTCTAAAATGTGGCTCCCGCATTGGACAACCCAAAAGGCATTCTCTGGTAGGCAAATGTGCCCCATTTTGTGGTGAATGTTGTTTTATATTGATCTTCATATTTCACCCAAATCTGATTGTATCTAGAGTAACCATCCAATAATGAGAACCTCTCTATCCTAGCCACTATCTATAAGATCTGATCAATCTATGGGAGGGGGTAGTGATCCTTAAGGGATGCTTGGTTAAGATTTTTGAAATCTACACACAAACGAATATCCCCATTCTTTTTTCTCACGGGTACCAAGTTAGCTACCCAGGTTGAATGTTTTATTGGGTATATGATCTTAGCCTTCAATAATTTTAAGAGCTCCTCTCTCATAATGGCTTCAATCCTTGGATTTACAGGCCTTTTCTTCTACCTAAAAGGCTTTGCATCAGGCTCTAGCTCAATAGTATGTTGGATAACTTTTTTGTCATATACCTTGAGGTCTTCATATGACCAAGCCACAATATCTTGGTATTTTAGGCATAAGGCTTTGATATCTTCAGCTTCCTCTAGTGAACATCGAACTCCAACATTGAGCTTCTTTTTAGTACCAAATTCAACTTCTTTATAGATTTTTTCACTGACTTTCATAGCTTTGGTCTTTTTTCTGTCCTCATTATCAAACAAGCTTTCTAAGGTGACCAATCCTCTAGGAATGTGATTGTTTCTTAGTTGAATAACATCTTGTTGATCAATATCTTCTGTATTCTCTTCTTGGATAGTGGAGAGACATGCTTCTCTTACCAGAAATTCAATTATCTGTTCATCACTTTCAAAAACTTGCCAAAAAATCTGCTTGTCTGGTATTGCAGGTCTGAAAATAATTTTGATTCCCTTGGCTTTCTTGATTCCAAAGTTTATAGAAGGGTTGAAGTTAGCTCCCTTTGTTTCTAAGGAATATGCTAGAGTATTCTTTTCTCTGGGAATAAAATTTAAATTTAGGGCATCAAAGGATTCCATCAGATCCCATACCCTATTTTTGTAAGCTTTTAGGTAATGGTGCTTACTACTGCACTTGTTTCTTACCTGATGGACTATTAACTCAGAATCGCCATATATGTTCAAAATATTAATGCCCATGCTTTCTACTTGTATCAATCCAAGGCATAAAGCCTCATATTCTGCAGCATTATTTGTGCATGACCATGTTAGTCTATAAGCAAAATTCTTTGTCCCCTCTGATTGGGACTGTAAAACCACACCAACTCCTGCACCATTTTTGCATTTAGCATCGTCAAAGTGCATGGTCCATGTTTCTTTTTCTCTCAGAGACTGATTGGATATGGTAGGGATTTTCTTCTCTGATTCAGTTGAGATACTATATGTTCCCATACTAGTTCCAAACTGACTGTAATCCTCTCTGAAGGGCAACTCATCCTCAATATCCAACTCCTCAAAGTTTTCAACAAGCTCAAATTCTTCCAGGGGAGTAATATTGCACATGTCTTCCTTGATATTTTCAATATGATAAGCTACTAGATTTTTAGGTATTATCCTTATTCTCTTTCCTTTGAAAGGAATCACCATACTAGAATAATCCATGTACATACATCCACCCAGTTTTGTAGTAAATTCCCTTGAAAGGCATAATCCAAAGTAGGGCTCTAGGTCAACCACTACTATTTCTTGTACTATTTTCACCTCAGGGGCTCTATGCAACCTCATTAAAACATCCTTTATGACCCCAACTGTCTTAATAGGTGTCCCATCCAATTGTAACACTCCAGGACAAGATCGGGTATACTCCATACCCATTTCTTCATAGACTGCTTTAGGCATAACTATAGTCGATGCTCCTGAATCTATCATACAATTTTGGACTACCCAACCTTCCATCCTCAGGGATATATAGAAAGGAGGAGGTTTATTCTTTAAAACCATAAGGGAT
Source organism: Wollemia nobilis (assembly GCA_028583015.1). NCBI lineage: Eukaryota > Viridiplantae > Streptophyta > Pinopsida > Araucariales > Araucariaceae > Wollemia > Wollemia nobilis. The sequence continues at coordinate 16,574,887 of JAQPPZ010017058.1, read as the reverse complement.
ATTTCCTTCTTTTCTGATGGTATACTAAGGATTATAGTGGACTTCTTATCTTGTGGATACTTGTTGAGGGAAGCCTTAAGCAGATCTATCTGACTAGGAATGAATAAAGTGTCATACAGGCTAGCTTTTTATGGAATATTTTTCATCTCTTCAACAATATTATACTCAAACTTAGCCAGGGGAGGTCTTTCAGGCCTTCTTTTTGGATCACCATATTTTATTTTATACTTTTGAGTGGCTTCTATTCTTTACCTTTTGGTAATAGAGGGGAATCTAAGCCTTTCCTAAGCCTCATATTTAGATCTCATCCGGTCTCCTTCAGTTTCCCTTTCCAATCTCTTAGGAAGACTATCTATCTTCTATTTCCCTTTAGCTTGAGGAATGGGGAAAGTATCACCGCTTTGAGGAAGGGGATCAATTCTTTTTTGAGAAGGGACTTGGAATTGCCCCATATTTTGGGGATCTACTTGCAAGGTTTTCTTTCCAGACCTTGTCATAACAACAATTGGGTTGTCTTCCTCCAGATATTTCCCCACCATGATTTGATCAGGCTACCATAACATATTTACTCTCCCTTTTTTATTCCTTTCAGCTTGATCCATAGCTTGTTGGACATGGTGTTGGTACATAACACAAGACTGTGAGTCATGAGGGTCATTACATACCAGACACTAGACATTTGCAAGAGTAGTATCTGAGGAACACTCAGGATCTTCATATGCTGCATTTACTCTGACCCCAATACTATTACTAGGACCAGGTCTCTGATATTTGTTTACATATGGGAATATCCTTTGTTGTGACCTTTCTTGGTCTCTCTTTTCCATTGAATTCATTCTATTACTCAGAGTTTTTAGAGTATTTTGTATATCAAGAATAGTAGAAAACTCTTGAGATGGTTGAGAAGGAAGGGGAGGGAAAGGAACTGCAGAGGATGATGGTTTTGGTTGAGGAATGGCATTCATTTGTGGATATGGGGATGATAAAGAAAGGGGATCCATGTAATATGGGTTTGTAGTTTGGCTTTGGCCATTAGTGGCTTCTGAGTTATAAGGCAACACAATTTTGGGGGGTAGTCTCCCCACATTAATTAGGATATTCTCAGCATGAACTGCTGCATTATAAACTTGGGGGAAGGTTTCTACTCTATATTTTTGTGTCTGCAAGCCTAACTCTGATCCAAGAGCTCTGATATAATACATATAGGCCAAACATGCAGTTGGTCTAGTTGTCGAAGGTATTCTCTTCCATGTTCTGCTAAACCTTAAATTGAAATCTGAGACAGTTTCTTGCTGGGATTTCTGCATGGATGTGAACTAGTTGAGCAAGGAGAAAGGGTCAGCAGACTCATTAAAATCTTCCACAAAAGGCTCAACCAATGCTTGCCATGAAGTGATGGTGTTATCTTCCAGAGTTCTAAACCAATGCAATATCTTTCCTCTAAAGGACAGGGCTAGAATTCTCACAATAATATCCTCCTATTTTATGTTGTGAATTGATGCCAGATTTAAAATATCTTGATAGTGCTCATAGGCTATCTTCCCCAATCCATCATAAGTGGGGATAGCCTTGGATATAGCCTAGGGGATGGTATTCATTTGGGCTAATCTCAAGGGACCGACTGTGTTCCAGTTGGGGTACTTTTGTAATGGCTGATTAGGAGCCATATTTTGTGCCATATTTCTAGGTGTAGGTCTTGTTGGAGGGACTATCGGATTAACTACAAGATTTTCCTTAGGAAGCTCTTCTTCTGAGAGGAAATCTTGATTCAAACTTTTGACAATAGTAGACCCTCTATAAGGTAATTCACAATAAAAATAGGAGTTAGGGTTATTCCTTTTGAAAGACCTGGTATACATGAAAGGACACTGGTCTACAGGGGTAAATATTTTTCTGGGTTTAAGGACCAGGGAGTCACCAGGTGAATTTGCTATTCTCCACTTATAAGGTCAAGAAAATTCACCAAATCTTGATTCCTTCGGGTTGAGATAAACAATAACTCATATGATGGGTTTTCGTGTTCCTTGTGAACTGGTCCCACCGAGCATGCCAAAAACTATTGGGCACTAAATTGCATCAAGTTTTACTCAATACTATGGCTTTCTATCTTCCTACTTTCTATCCAAGCTTGCACTCGATAGCTACAACTCAACACTCAACATTGGATGGACCAAAACAGGAGTTTCAGATCCAACCTCCAAAGTAGGTTGGTTCCTTGTCAACTTAAATAGGGTGTTGACACAATTATGCCTACTTAGGGGTTTTAGATATTAGGGTAAGAAAATGTTAGGGTTAGAAAATGTGAATGATAGTGGATGGATAGGCTAACAACATTGTACTACAAAAAAAATCTCCAAAAAACCAAATTAAAGACACATCACTCAGATCAACATTATCTCAAATTAAATGTACTTTCATTCATTAAAGAACAATAGAGAAATATTGTAGAGAAGATTTTAATATCTAAACAATGATAATCCAAATAGCAGAATTCACCAATATCTAGATTTTACAGAAATGCACTCCCTAGCAACAAAGATCTAATTTAGAAGCAGATTTCAATTACCCTAGCAGCTAGTAATCCATTAATTTGGCACAAACTAACCATTCAAGTATTCACAAAAATGCAACTAAAGAATTTGAACCTCTGATATCGAATTATGAAGACACAAAATTTGAGGTGAAGATCAATGTAATGCTCCTTTCATTAGCCCTTGGGAATATTTACAGTAGCACAAGCAAACACACTAGAGCCGACCCTTTAAAAATGAGGGTTTGACCTCTATTTATAGTTTTGCAAAATTAAAATAATAAGGAACATTACAAAGATCAAATTTTAATAGCTCAGTAGAGAGTTCTTGTTGGAATTCTCTTACTGGTTCAACCTTCAGGAAATCCACTGCAAGTGGACCGCCATGGTAGCTTGAAACCTCTACAACTTGTTGGTTGTTTGATGCTAACTAGAGTTTTGGCCATTGGATACTGTATATGCATCGTTGATCAATCTTGAAAACCTTCTACCACCGTCAATCTACAATCGTCTCTAGTTCTTGTCTTCTTGAAACCCTTGACACTTTGGCTTCCTCCTCCAACTGACTATTTTAACTCTGGTGAGAAATTGCTTTTATATGCTTCAAAATTCTTAGCAAAGTCTCAACCATCGATCTTCCCCATCGTATGGCTATGATTTAATCTGACATAAGCTTGATATAATGGCGGGGGAGAACACAATGCCATTCCACTTTTAAAAATTGATGACATCACCTTTCATGCTTCAAAACTTATGGAATGCCAATCCGACACTAAAATGCCTTGAAAGTGAAGCGGGATGAAATCCGCTCCCTATCCTTCATTTTTCTTCTTTGGCGATGAAGCATTCACCAATCCACACAAAAAAGGTCGATGACATCATATCTCCTTCAAAACTCTATGGATTCCATTCTGGACCCAAGCAAGTGCATTGGCCTGTGAACACCATTCCGGACCCGTCGCAATGTAAAGTGACTCTTCCTCCATTCCGCACTGGCTTCAGAGTAAATGCTGCTTGTCGCCATTCCAGAAGAAAGTTAGTCAAAAAGACCTTCATCATGAATCCACATCGCTTGTACGTAGCATTCCGCCTTCTATCACCATTTTGGGTAAAAATGTTCTATGCGCTCTCCGGAATCGGGCCCTCCAACACTTGTTCAAAATATATCAAAGAATATGAATCTAAATAACACAAGTTTATACTGAGAGGGGGTGAACAATATAGCGCCCACTTTTTACTTTCTTTCCAAACCAATATCAATTAGTGTCATTAATTATAATAACCAAATATAGTAGTGTGCATTAATAACATAGATAGTAATAGTAATCAAGTGCACAAATCACCACACACAATTGAGACACAAGATTTAACATGGTTCCCCCAATGTGGGGTAGTCCACAAGATAATATCCTTATAATATTTCATAAATAAATAGGGATCCTTATCCCAATACAAATTATTACTTTTATCTGCTCAAAGCTAGGTTGTCATGATCTTCTCAGGTGGGCTTTGTTGATCTTCTCAGCTAGGCTATCCACTGATCTGCTCATATAGGCTATCCACTGATTTTCTCAGCTAGGAAATCTTGATCTACTCAGGTGGGTTCTCCATTGATCTGCTCAGCTAGGCAATTGGTGTTGGTATGTTTTTCTATTTCTATTCTATCTCTTTCACTGCTCACAAATCTACCTCAATGCCTTCTCACAAGGCTCAAACAATCCTACTCAAATGTTGTCCCAAATATGTACTCAAGGCCTTCACAAAAAGGCTCAAACAATCCTTCTCAAATGTTGTCCCAAATATGTCCACAAATCTATCCCAAAAGCCTTCTCAAAGGCTCACTCAATCATGCACAAAATATGTCTCAAATATGTCTAGAAATTCTATCCCAAAATCCTTCTCAAAGGCTCACTCAATCATGCCCAAGTAGCACTCAAATCTGTCCAAAAATTCTGTCCCAAAAGCCTTCTCAAAGGCTCAATCATTCATGCTCAAGTAGCACTCAAATCTCATCCACAAATCAACGAAGGCAAGGCCCAATGATGAACTCAATAATTAATGGCAATGTACTCTTCAATGGATGACAACAATGATCTACAATGATATCAAAAATGTATAACAAATACTCTCTCAAATGGATGATAACAATACTCAATAATGAACTCAACCATGTATGACAAATACTCTCTGAAATGGATTATAAAAATACTCAACAATGAACTCAACCATGTATGACAAATACTCTCTCAAATAGATGATAATAATGCTCAAAAATGAAATCAACCATGTATGACAAATACTCTTTCAAATTGATGATAACAATGCTCAACAATGAACTCAACCATGTATGACAAATACTCTCTCAAATGGATGATAACAATGCTCAACAATGAACTCTCAAATATATGGCAAATGATCTCTCTAATGAAAACCTCTCCAAGCAATAACAATGAGGAATTTTAGCCAACCAAGGACAATCTCCACAAGTGATAGCAATAGGTTCTCAATAATATCTCCCTCATGCAATGTCAATAAGCTCTTCAAGAAACAAGCACAAATCCCTCAAGCAAAAGAGCTCTCAAATAGCCAACAATGATCTCCTCAAATGAAAGACAAATGTATCCACAAGTAACTAGAAAATTATCTCCTCAATGGTCTCAAATAGTGGTAATGTACTCAACAAGTAACCAACAATAATCTCCTCAAGCAATGGCAAAAACCTCCTCAATAATGGCAATACTCTCAATGAACTCCATTAAAGAAATAACGAACTTAAGCATCAATTTTATCAAAAAAATTGATTTTCTAATCTATCCACTTATTCTTAATAGCCAAGGCACATAATCAAGAAATTTATCTTCAAATTCAAACCCTAATTCATGAGTATGTCTTCTAACTCAAGGCAATTAACTAGGTCTCAAGTTCCTAGTTTAATTTCATAATTAAATCATGCACTAGAACATATAACAAGTTCAACACTTTCCAACCTTATGACTGCCTAATTTTTATTAATACATACAACAAACACCTATGCTTTTATTTTTAATTCCACACCTTATAACTCCACATACGACAATCACAAATATTTAACTTCAAACCTTATAACTCCCTAAGCAGATACAAAAATCATTTATTTTACTAAATACCTTATAACTCCCTAAGCACATACAATAATAATTTATTTTTACTAAATACCTTATAACTCCCTAGTTATAATAGAAATGATTTTCAATGCATCACAAATTTGGTAATATCAAATATTACCATGTGCTAGATATAAATACCTTTTTATGAAATTCATAGCCTTCGCAACCTTTGAAATCATTAATGCCTTTGCCAAAATTAATGTTCCTTCACCATATTCGAAATGCCTTACCAAAAACAATGCGCCTTCACACCTTTGCGAGAGTCGAACTCCGTTCCTCTCACTTAGCGCTATGAAGCGCTTACCACATGGGCATCAACCTATGTTGGGATTCAATCCCAAACACCCAACTTTGCTTGCGCTCAAATCTAAAAACTCAAATTGCCTTCCTTAGCAAAACACTTTGCCCCTGGCGAGATTCGAACAACAAACCTACCTTGTGCAAATTTTGTGCGCTAACAATTGCACTATAGGCTCCTGCGTGACATAACTTTCCCACACTGTCTCCTTGACCTTGCTCTCAAATGAAATTTATTTTTCTTTATTTCTTCGATGCTTCCCTTTCAATGATTCTCACTCATGTGCTATTTCCCAAAATCTTATAAACAAAGGTTTTACCTTGTATTTATATGTACCTCCATGCCTTCGAATGATGTTGGTGAATTTTATTAATCTCCCCAACCATTACATGTCGACGAATAATAAAATTCAACTTTAGACCTTAGAATTATTAAATAAAAATTTAATAATTCACCTCTTAACTTTGAATTGGGATATCTCCTTCATTCTTTTGAATTTTTCCATGAAACATTTTGCACCTAGGTTTTATTTGAAAAACCTTTTCATCCATCATTATTTGGAGAAGTCTTAGCATAGTGGTTTTAATAAAAAATCCTTTCCAATGGTTTTAATAAAAACCCTTTCCATTGGTTTTAATAAAAACCCTTGCAATTGGTTTTAATAAAAACCTTTACCATTGGTTTTAATAAAAACCATTAATATAATATTTAAAAATTAAATATTATATGCCTCTTGTGCCATAAGACCTTGCATATATCCATTCTCTACAAAATATCATAATGCAATTATATGACAAGAAAAATGCAAAGGGGAACATAATTTCAGGAAAACCATGCAAAATATGACAAGCAATCATGTAGTATGAAAAAGCAAATCAAATAAAATATGAAACTAATCTAAAGATAATGTAAAAATTTAGAGTGCCAAGTTATGCATAGTATCTCTTTAGATGCATTATTTTCATGGGTTATTTAAGTTCTTTACCATCCAAGGGAGAACCAACTTAGGGAACACTAAAGTTACCACATTGCAAAATAAAATGTCAATGGGATAATATGGTCCCTCATCCTCATCATTCCACTCCAAGCCTTGATGATTTAAGTATTCAACATAAGTTATAAGGTGATCATCATTATCAAATGATAAAGGTTGGTTTTTATTAGGGATGTAGCCTATGCCACATCCCCAAAACCAAATATCGAATTTCAAAGGCTCTTGAATATATTTCTATTATGTATCCAAACCTTTACCTATATATCCCATGATAGATAGGATTTTCTTGGGAAGTAGGTAATCATTGGATAGGTAACAATGGATAAAAGAACACTCTATGAGAATAGGGTTGCTACCATGGGTATTTTCTTTGAGGAAGACTCCTACGAAGATAAAGGTACACATGCCAATGTGTAAGAATTCACATTTCTTATAGGGTAAACCTATAGTCCTCGGTGAAGGTGGTAGCTTGGCAAGATTAAAAATAGGTGAAGAAAAGAATTGACTTGATCCTGTTGTGAAACTTTGATTAACGGTTCCTCACTTACCTTTAAATTTTTAAGTTGCTTGGTGATGTGAGATGAAGAAATTTATGGAAATAAATTGAGATTAGATTGAGCTTTCTCAACCATTGAATAATATTTAAATGGATGAGGATTGCCTAGAGTGGTGACAAGTTGATCCTTGAATTTGAACTTCAAACATTGATAAAAAGTAGAAGGGATAGCTCTCATTGCATGAATCCAAGGGCATCTAAGAAGTATATTACAATATTTGGGGAAAGATACCACATAGAAAAAGGTATCTAATATCTTAGGTCCGAATCTAAGGGGGAGAGGTATAAGGACTCATTTTTGAAAGCTTTGATGATGATATCAGTTTTAGTGCATAAATTGATGGAGGGACCATTTTCTATCAAGATTTTCTTGATAAATGTTTCCCTAATAAAAGTAGTAATATAGAGGGAATAGTCCCCTTGTAAATATGAGGAAGGAATATTGTCATCCAAAAATATTATATGATGTATCCCAAGAGAGCCTACAACATCAACTATAACACTTTAAGAAATATCTTGAGGAACAGATTGTTGTCTTAGAAGTTTCAACAACGCTTACCTATGAATAGAAGTTTATAAAAGTTCTAAGAGAGAGATCTTAGCTATGAGGTACTGTCTAATTACTATTGAATTTCAAAGGAGACTTTAGGTTGTGGTTTCAACACTAAATGTGGGTTTTCTATTCGTATGCTCCTTTTTTGGGTATTCTTCAAAACTAAGGGTGGTTTCAAAAGTTGATTGAATGTAGAATTCATCTCCTACTAAGATCATTGAGTCAATTGAGATTGATCATGTTTCCTTCTAGTTATTGCTATCATACTAACCTTATTATTATAGGGAGGTGGCACATTATGATATGACACTTGATTAGCTGCATGTTTCCCATGCTTAATTAGGGGGTCTTGGAAGATACCCATGCATTTATTAGTTGTGGGTGCATTTTGAGGAGGTTGACTATTTGTTGGAGGATTGGGTTAAAGATATTCTATAACAAGGCGATCATCAATTAAGTCTTTAACCACATGTTTCTATATCTTACATGAATTTATCATGTGCCCCTCCACTCCATGATTCTTACAATGTTGATGAGACTTATACTAATCAGTCATGGTATCAGGTTGCCTTATAGGAGGTAACTCAATCATATTAGCTTCCAAAAGTTTTTTTAGGACCACATTGATAGGCTTGTTGAGTCTTGTGAAATTCCTTGGTGGGGGTTTTTGAGGTAGGTGAAGCACCATATTTCGTAGGGTGTTAACACCACTGTTAACATGCATACTATCTATTACCCAATCACCAACTACATGCTTGTTATTATATTGATTTTTTGTGGTCCTATCTTCTTATTTCTTTGGCTTAATTTTACCTCTCCAAATGAGGTCTTGCTCTACCCTTCTTGCTAGATCTATTACTTTGTAAAAATATTGTATGGTTGTTGTTTCTAATTCATAAGATATTTGATCTTGTAAATTTCCAATGAAGACCTCTAACATGTCTCAAGAAGGTAAATTATATCTCAACCATCCAACTAAACTCCTCCAACGAGACAAGAATTTTGAAAAACTTTCATATTTACCTTATTTCAACATATGATCATCTTTCATACTCACATTTTTTCAACATAAGCCCCAAATTACTGAATAAACAATTATGCTATCTCTTCAAAATTCCTCAAAGAATGATGGTACAATTTATAATACCATTCCAATGACATACCACCAAGGCTCTTAGGAAAATATTTTAGCAACAACATGTCATCATATATAATATCAATTGGATCCTTAATATCCTTAAATATTCAATTGGATCTTATGTTCCCTTATAAATAAGTATAACAGGTATTGAAAAATGCTTAGGATAGGGCCTAGAAGAAAAAATAGGGTCTAAGGGTTGATTGTACATTTCCTTATAGTTTTAGGTGAAACTATGAGGTTGTATCATATCCATTCTTGAAACCAATTGTTTCACCACACTTGTCAAACTTTGTATATCGAGATTGTTGTTGTGCAATACCCCTAGGGGAGGAGTATAGGTAGGTCGTTGGAAAGGAAATTGGCCATTATTGGAGGTATTTACACTATTTTGGAATTGGTTATGATATGTGGTATCTTGTTGTGGAGGATAACTAACATTTTGTGGAACAAAAGCATTAATGTTGTTATGAGAAAAATGAGGAGGAAAATAAGCATAATTTTGGGATGCACTACCGGTTGGGGGATCCTATGGAATTCCTCCAATATTGGTGGTCATGGTAGTAACATATATTGGTTTATGAAAATGATTAACATGATGTGAAAATTTAAACAAGGGGTTTTATGAACATGCCTAAGAGAAATAGTTTGAGGATGAGACGTCCCACCTCTTTTGAGTTGGTTTTCCTCTTCCATAGCCTTAACCAAAGCCCCCCTATGATTTTCATAAAATCCCATATATTATAAAAATATGTGAAAATAAATCCTCCATTGGGCCCCTCAAAAGGATCAAAGTTAGTACTAGTTTCCTCATGTTCTTCCTCTTCTACATCTAGATTGTGATTCTCCCTATAAAGTTGATTATCTTCTTTAAAATTTTGATTACATTCTAAAAAAATTTAATTACTCCTTGTGTTGGGATCCATTAGGAGGAAGAGAAATTATAGAGAATAACAATAAAAAGAAACATATAAGAAGGTTTTAAGATGTTCTTAATGTTTCTAATTCCAAGGAAATAAATTTAGTGGTTTTGCTTAAAGTTTTCAAAAGAAAAAAAAAGAAGAGGCTTCCTAGCTTGTCCACTAAGATGTGCCTCCATGTCAGGTTCACCAAATATGTAGAGGGGGAAAATTACCCTACCATGTATGATTATTGGCTAGATTTTCTAGGATTCAAGGTGATCGCGGTGGTGTGTTATATTCTGTACACTCGAGAGTTTAGAGATTAAAGGGTTTACCATGAACAATTTAAGAACTCGCTCCAAGTCTAGGGTGGAAATTTTTATGAGCAAAAACCTATGTTTGGCCTTTCTAAAAGCTAAACTAAGGAAAGGAAAGACCAATGCAAGATAAAGAAAGATGCAACAAGACAATAAACTAACCCTAGAATGATTCTTAATTTTCAATTATGACTAAAACCCTAACTTGTAATAAAAATAATCCTTTTATTTTGAGCAAGGGTTTTTTAGAATGCACAAACAAGATTAATCCTAGGATGCTATATGATTTTATTCTTTTAAATTCCTAGAAATAAAATATCAAGTATTTTATTTCTTTTTAATGATCAAATTCTAAAATAGAAAGGACAAAGATACTCACCGAACTGCCTAAATATCTATTAAGGAACTTACCTAATTTTATGGTTAATACTAGCTTTAACTTGTGTCTAAAATATCCAAATAGCTTCAACCTATAAAAAAACTTACAAAACCCTAGAAAATTATATCAGCGTTTGGGAGCCTACTCAGGTTGTTGTATGATTAAGCTTCGAGGTGTAACATTCAAGCCCCATTGGTCCTTTCAGATGACCATTTGAAATTAAAACGATATTTTAAATTTGGAATAAATAAAAGCAAAATGGAATGGACATGCAACAATGAAATGAAATGAAAAAAAATGCATGTGATAAAAAGCTAAAATGTAGGTAGTAAATTAGGGTTTTGGGAAGTAAAACTTTATTCCCAAGCCCTAATTGACCAAATTTGTATCCTATAATGAGGTATCATGAATATGGTAAGACAAACTCATGATTTGTATGGTAGAGGTATGAATTTGGTTCAGAGGCACTTTTTGGGTCCTAAAAAGCCAAAACATGCGATGCAAAATAGTGAAAAATAGAGCTAATGACTAATAATGCAAGTAAAAAACCTAGTTAGCTAATGGAGGAAGAAAGAAGTAATGAGAATATGAAGGAATCAAACCATATTGGTGGAATTATCCAACCATGAAGACCCCTCCACTTGATCCCCAAGGACAGCCAACACCAAAGTAGAAAATAAAAAAACAATGAATCATAGTAGAAGAGCACTTGTTAGGGAACAATGGCTGATTTAAGATCTAGGATTCTCCAAAATATTGATTAGGGAAAATAGAGAGTCGAATCCTCTATTTATAAGAGTTTTGGAGGACTAAAAGGGTGGAAAAATGAAAGTTCACCACAAGCTAGGACGGACACCAAAACAGGTCCATGAGGGGTGGGGTTTTTGAGAGAAAACCCCTTAGAATGCCAAATTCATACCCAATAATTATAGGGCATGAATCTAGTAAGTAAAATTCATGCCTTGTATAGACCGAGCATGAATTTGGTAAGGCTAGGGAAAAAGGACAAAGGCAAAGGGGAAACAAGCCCCAATTTTGCATTTAGCAAACTTGGGTGGCTTTCTAAGGATCTAAGGAAAGATTGAATCATTTTGATGGGTCAATTTTCCATGTCTATACTTCTAAGTCCTTGAATTGTATGTGAAGAATATTAATGTTTCATTTCTATTTTGACCATTTGTTTGTATGTTGCAAGGTGATGTATTATTCCTGGTTTGAATTTCATTGATTGATGCTTAGAAAGGTTTTTATTTGTTTCTTGAATGCATGCTTGTTTGTGGATGTTTGTAAGCATTCAAGTTGGTTCATTTTGGATCATGAATGTAAGATTGTACACTAGTTTTGTAAGAACCCATGTTGGATCATTTATTTTTATGATTGCAAGCTTGTATGTTGGTTTAGTAATACCATGCAGGCTTGTCTTTGTTTAAGATAGCATGCATATGTGTTGGCTTGTTAATAAGCTTGTTGGTTTGATGCATGGTCAAGTAGCTTGGTTTTTAATCATGAACATAACCCCCACTTTTTTGGTTCATGTGTATCAATCTATTACTTGTAAGGTGTGGAATTTCTTTGGTTTTGCCTAGCAATTGTTGTATGACCAGGAGCTAAATCCTCAATGCTTGGTATAACAAACATCTTTGCTAAAAAACTAGGTTATCATCATGCTTTGTGGATTTTAGTTCATATTCCCACCCTACTATGCTCTTCATAGATGGAAGATATATGTAAATATTGTTTAATTATAGTATGGTTAGTTGGTTTAAGTTTTTATTTTATCTTGGTACTATTTGAGCCATGTGGAGTTTTTAGTTTTGGTGGGTTTGCATGAAGAACCAGTACCTTTCTTGCTCTAAAGGTAGTTCCAAGGTTTTACCATTATAGTATTGTTATCATTTTCCTATGTTAATTCTAGTAAGGTGACTTTGGGTAAGATGCTTAAGAACCTTTTGTTCTTCTATAGGCCTAAGGGTTGTTTTATTAAGGCTTGGATATCTTGGTTTTGGTAAGTTGTTTTTAATTAAAGTAAGGCTTATATCTTACTCTTTGGAGAAAAGCTTGTTATGACATATTTATTTTAGAGGTATTCATGGTATGGTTATGATAATAAGTAATGAATCCTTTAATGCATGTCATAATAGATGAATGTTTACTTTTATTTTAAAGTAAGAAGATTAAGATGTAGATTTTTATATCAAAGAAATAATATCACAATGTTATGTTTAAGAAAGCCAGTGTCTTTAAAATATTTGTTTGTTTTAATTAAAATGCTTGCATTGGGTAAGCTAATTTATATACATAATGAACTCTTAAGATTTGTGTAGGTAAAGGGGCCAATTATAGAGAGAAGTATAGGATTATCTCATGATTGATGTAGTATAGGTATGCATTTCTTTTGGGGGAATGTTAGCTTTGTTGGGTTGAAAATTAATAATGGACCCTTGAGACTTGTGTAGGTAAAGGGGGCCATTATAGAGAGAAATATGGGATTCTCTCTGAGGATTGTATGTGTGTGACCCCAGGAAGCATGCACCACACTTGCACTATTATTCTACTTCCAATATTATATTAACATGGAAGAACGTAAAGCAATATATAACATAACATAGAAATGACAAGATAAAGAAAGCTTCTTTTATTAATAATCTCTTTGGAAAATCTCGGTTACATATCGGTCCCTTTTAGGGATACCCAATTTTGATACAATAAATTAAAAGTAGAAATAACATTGCAGAATAATGATGTCCCCTCACAAAGGGGTGGTCTGCTTTCGTAGGCCTCTCGATCTCACACATGAACTTGTATGAGGACTTACAAATGCCTCCTTCTCTCACCTTGGAGGGATCTTATGCATTGGATGTATTGAATCGGTACTGTAAACCTATAACCCTACGTTTATAGAAATAACAAAGCACTATCATTAGTATGGGTCACCTCTCCAAAAGAGGTTCTTGTTAGCATATCTGATAAACATGATATATGAGCATGATAATATTAAAATGCAAGCATAAACTAAGCGATAAATGCATAGAAAACTTAGAAATACGATGTAAATGCATTAATGAAATTAGATTTATGTTAGAAATAAATCAAATTAGTAATGGATCTAAGATAGAACAAAGAAAAATAATGTATAATGCCCTAATATATGTCTACAAGCCACATTCCAAGACAACAACCATGAAATGAAGTTCTTCTCCTCGTGGACCAGGGGTTGTAGCATGATCTTACTTGCTCCAATTGATGTTCAAGGATCACTTGTTGTGTCTGGTACACTAACGTATGGTGAAGAATAAATGGATCTAATAGTAGGTGCATATATGTAGCTCAGCCAAACAGTGCTTCGATACTCCTCAAAGGGGGTATGGATTCACCCTCTAATCGACCAAGGCTTCGTTGCACAAGATTTGAATATACGTGGATATCTTTGTTTTTCTTGGGAGAGTCCATATGTAGAATCCTCTCAATTTCAGATCTAGATTAGGATCTTCACTTCCTAGAGAAGCCAAAATCTAAATTGCATGCAACTGACCATACCGAGGGGAAAGTATCAGTCACAAATTGGCATTGAAGGGGTATTTAGGAGGAACTCTAGGAGTTCCTTGTCAAAATATTCCTATAAGCAATGTAAGGTGTAGTCAGACTGCATGATCTAGGTCTATGTTCATGGCTAGACTATGTATGGTGCTAGCCACTATTCAGAGTAGAAGCTAGGTGTGGCCGCTATCAAATTTAGTTGCTAGATGTGGCGACTACTCTATTTAAGAGTGACTAAGCCTGGATGGGCTAGAACTACCATTTTGAGTGGTTAGGACCACTTATAGCTCTTGGATAGGTCCAAGATGATTCATATGGTCTTTTAATGTGTCCATATGGGTAGTCTCCTAAACATGACACATTTTAGGTGTCTATAGATACCCCTTTTTGGGATGCATTGTGGAAAAATGCAACATGAAGCAAAAATAGACCACCTAGGGTCACATTGTAGGTTGTATGATGATCATTGATTTGATCAACATTGGAAGCTCTAGTCATGAGAAAGGGCACACATCCTAGAATCATTACTTCCCACAGGGTGGAAGGTTTAAATTTATGAAAGCTTCCACACGTCCATTGAGAAATCGGTAGCTTCAGTACTACTACAGGTTCGAAAGGAGGAGAGCTAAAAACTTAACTATCATGTTTGCTTTTTTCCCCAAAAAATGGTAAGCTTGTGATAGTTGTTGGAAATGATTCATAATACGAATGTAATTTGACATGATCGAGTGATATTTTGTTGATTTTGATTATGATTTTTGATATTATGACTACCCCCTCAAATGACGAGTCGATGAGGGAAGGAAAATGAATTAAGCGATGAGTTGCTTGACCAATATGAATGATTTGGACCCTTTTAGAGGTTTACTTTGTTGTTATAGGGTAGGTCCCATATCAAGTGTGATTTCAACCATTTTTAGTAATTGTACATCTTTATCCCATGGAGCTTTATGACCATAATGGCCTTTTTATGGAATCAAGGTGATAACAATTCTATTTAAGCCTATATTGAATCACTACATTCGAACCATGTTATAGATGAAATGAAATGAATCTTCATTCCTATGGGGTAGTTTGGCCACCATGGCCTTATTCGGGATTGAAGTGAAACTTCTCAATTCTACCATAACTAATTTGCCCCAAGTGGCATTATGGTAATTTACCCATCTTGTCGGATTGCATTGAGCACTAGTTGCTACAACTACCAAGTGTATAGATTAAATAAATGAATACGAGGCTCACTTGATATTTTGTTGTTATTTAATTTTTGTTAATTTGAATTTTATGATGTTTTTTATTCTTGATATATTAATGTTGGGAGGTGCAGTGTTAAAGAGAGTTTTATTGGCTCTTTTTCATGATGTGTGATGTCCTCTCAGCTCCATTCCACACACATGTGGAACAATTTCCTAGACTAAATTTGTGGTTGCTACAATTTATATTGTTTTTTACTTTGATTTATGTGATTTTTTGGTGTTTATGCACTTTTTGATTATTCTATACTGATAGGTATGTTTAATGGTCCATTTTGAGGTGCTTCATGATGAGAAATCAAGTGAATTTCTCTTTGTTTTCTAGCTATTGTTAGGTCCAACAACCCCCAATTGCCTCTTCGTGGTCACTGTCATGTATTGGGGCCAGAAAGTATGGGCCAATGATGCCAGAAGTGGCTGAGGCATAAATTGAAAAATTAAAAGAATTTTACGATTTTGACTTTTCATTATTCCAACTATAAATTGTTATTTTTGAGCTCTGAGGTGAGAGAAGTTGATTGTGACCCGAGATGCTGCCAAAACTAGACACCATGGTTGAGTAGGGCAAGGCTTCGACAAGCGAAGGAGCCGATGAGTCATTGGTATCTCTCAAACCCTATCTTGTTATTTGTTTTATTTGGTAAAATGAACATCACTAAGTAACCGGTAAATGAACCACACTAAACTCATTGGAAATTAATCAAATCAGGAAATAGATCCAGGTTAGGGTTAATTTTAGTGGGTCTAGGCTAGTTTTAGGATTTTGCAATTTATTTGTTATTTTTGGCTGAGGGGGGACACCATTTGTGTGCACCTCATGGTTTTTGATGCTTAGAGTAAACCCTAAATGGCCAAAGAGGGGTTGCTATCATCGTTAGTGACCAACCTGAATTTCAACAATCAATTTTTTACTATTGGCGGTTGACCACTATCAGCTTCAATGACTGCTACATGGCCACTTATGGCATTAGCGAATATGTGACCTTAGGTTTATTTTTGGAATTTTAGAATTTTATAAAGGTTTTAATTGTTTTTTTTACAATTTTGAAGTGTATAATTTGATATTTTTGAATTTTTAGGTGCATTTAGTCATTATTTTCATAGCCTTAAGCTTATCTTAGATTAATTCTGCACCGTTTTTATTTTATTCATCCTTTTAATTTGTAAGTGCATTTAATTTAGAAATTTATTTTGCACTCTTATATTTTATTTGTGTGGTCTCGATATCCTAAATTGCTCATGGATATTCTGCTCGACATGGATTACATGGACTTGGATTGGCTTGATGCTCGTAGGCTCCAAAAAGTTACTATGTTTACGACAATCATGTTAGATCAAGCCTACCTTACTGCCTTATCACATAGGTGGGATTCTAGGACTAACACCTTTCATCTCCCTATGGGCGAGATGACCATCACATCGAAGGATTTCTACAAGATCTTCCAGATCCCCTTTGATGGAGTCCCTATTGTTTCTTCCCCTACTAATGCTAGAGAGGTAGTCTTCTCGAGGGTCTTTAGAACACATGCAGTTGTATTTTTTGATACCCAATTTTGTGGGAATTTTATGGCTTAGTGGTACTGGAAGGATGTATTTTCTTAGATACATGTTGTTCTATTAATGGTTATATGTAATATTCTTTTGCCTGACTGCTCTAGGGTGAGGTTCCCATGGAACCTCTTGGTGATGGTTCAAGAATTGATTGATAGTGAAGAGTCTATCATCATGGCTTTGGGGAGTGCACTATTGGCTTAGTGCTATGATTAACTCTATAGGATCCAGTGGTGGGGATGAGCTAGCATTTTTTGTAGTCTACTCCTACAGATATAGGGATGGGTACATATCAAGGTGTACCACCCAATAGGATTACCTATTGAGATTAATATCATAGCCAATGTTACTCAGTGCTATAGATCTAGGTGGCCCTAATATTGTGAGGAGCATAAAATTCAGCACTACATAGGAGATCTCTCCCACTATACAACATCTCTGACAAAACTGCAAGCCAAGGACATCATCTAGATGCCCTATCATGATTGTCCTACCTGGTCAAAGGTAGATAGGTTTACAACTAGGACTAGATGTGACTGATGGGTTATCGGCCATAAATATAGCATTAGGGAGTTCGTCCACTACTCTAGGGTACTCCAATAGTTTGGTCTACAGTAGGATGTGCCTCTTTAGCCAGTTTTGTATAGGTAGATTACTACAAAGAGGGGTATTTCACTACCCCGAGTTATAGCAATCATAAAGGATGATGATCCTCCAACATTGGATGCTAGCATCATATATGGAGGGGTCACAAAGACCTATACCCAGTGGTGGATCACATGTCTATGGTAGGGTGATATCGTAGGCCAATATCAATATGAGGATACTGTAGGGGAGGATCCTGATGGGCATTAAGTGCGGGCCTAGATAGAGGACTAGGGGAAAGCAAAGTAGTAGGTGGAAGAGGAGTAGGTTTCTCCTAAGGAGGAGGAGTAGTTAGATCCAAAAAAGTAGGAGTCCCCTATTTGAGCTCAACTACACTGCATGGAGGCTGAGCTTCAGTCAGCTCAGATATATATTCTATAGAGGGATGAAGAACACAAGCTTATACTAAGAGGGAGGGTGAATAGTATAAGAGCACTTTTTACTTTTCTTTCCAAATCAATATTATGCAATGTATAGATAGCAATATTAACATCAGTAATAAAAGCAATGCACAAATAACCACACATAATAGAGACATAAATCTAATGTGGTTCACCCAAATATGGCTACATCCATGGAAAACATATTTTACTAAAATTTTCTCAATCGATATCTTGGGAATTCTTTCCCTATTACAATGTTTATGGACCTCTATCCAAAGGAGATGCTAATCCCCTAAATATGGTTCATGTATCTCTATCCATAGGGGAACTCCTTCTGCTCTACTCTGGCTAGTGATCCTCTAGAAGACTACTGCCTCCACTACACTGGCTTGTGGATATCTCTCTACTGAAGACTCTTATCCCCACTCAAAAGACCTATCATCATTGCCCTGGCTAATGGATCTCTATCCAATAGAGACTCCTATCCTCTCTACTCTGTCAACTCCAAAGCTCTGTCTCAAATCTACACTAAACACAATCCAATCAGTTTAGTACAAATATGCTCAACAAGTCCACTCAAATATACACTAAACATAGTCCAGTCAGTCTAGCACAAATCTTTCTCAACAAGTCCACTCAAATCTACACTAAACACAGTCCATTTGGTCTAGCACAAATATTCTCAACAAGTCTACTCAAATCTACACTAAAAATAGTCCAGTCAATCTAGCACAAATATGCTCAACAAGTCCACTCAAAACTTTCTCAACTCTGCTCAAATAAGTCCACTCAGAACTTGCTCAAATCTATTCAATAGGTCCACTCAAAACTTTCTCAAATCTACTCAACAGGTCCACACAAAACCTATCCAAATTTTCTCAACAAGTCACATATAACTTGCCCAAATTTGCTCAATAACTTCTCTCTAGAACTTAACCAAATTTGTATTGTAAGCTTCCACAAAATATCACACAAAATCATTCCACAAGTCTCCTCAAAGACTTACCTCAAATCTGCTTAATAATTCCACACAGAACTTGTCCAATCTCATAGAAGCATAAAGAGAATTTTTAGAGACTCAATATGTTCTACACTCAATGCTTAATCACTTTCAATCTCATAGAAGCATAAAGAGAATTGTTAGAGACTCAATATGTTCTATACTCAATGCTCAATCACTTTCAATCTCATAGAAGCATAAAGAGAATTTTTAGAGACTCAATATGTTCTATACTCAATGCTCAATCACTTTCAATCTCATAGAAGCATAAAGAAAATTGTTAGAGACTCAATATGTTCTATACTCAATGCTCAATCACTTTATCAACTCAAATTAGAATAAAGAATAGTTTATTTTATGGAACTTGAACAATAACTTCATACAACCACTTGACTAGGCTCAACCACTCAACTCAACCAATTGCCTAATGAAACATCCCTTTCTCACCAACCCTAGTCCAAGCATATATCAACCAACTCAAAATATTTCCAACAATTCTCAACAACAAATCTCACATAACAATGATACTCATGATATTTTCAAACCCTAGTTCAATTTCTTTGCACAACAACTCACTTCATCAACAATGATTATAAAACAATATTCACATAACAATGATACTCATGATATTTTCAAAACCCTAACTCAAGTTCTTCACACAATCCAATGGCTTCAACAATGCTTATAAAACAAGGTTTTAATCACAACTCTTAATTCCAGAAAACCTTGAAGCATTAAATCAAACACTTTTGAAATGGAAACCCTTACCAAATCATTTTCACTACAAAATTTATTTATAAGGCCAATCAACCAACTCAACCAAGAAAGAATTTTCCCATACCTTTTTGCTTGACAAGGAGTAGATCTCACATATCTGCCACAATCACAATTTCTTATTTTCTGATATCAATAAGGGATAGAAGATAATAATTTCCTCAACAAAACACAATACAAAATGATATCAAACATAATACAACTTATCACTCCAAATTTAAAATAATATCAATACCCTCATAATAATCTCTTTGGAAAAAATCCTTTTACAAATAAAAACAACACTCACTAAAAATCACAACCTCTTACTACTTTATTACTCCAATTTAAAAAGAATATATCCTCTTTTATAAATCACAATTCAACACATGAAAATTTGCTATAACTCCTTATTTATCCTAACCACTAATTTTATTGCCTAAATAAAAACATTTTAAAAAATCCCTTATCACTCCTAATAAATACTTTAATTAAAACTTTAGGCAATAAAAATATAAAAAAAAAATTACCTTTGCCTCTCCACGGGTTTTGAACCCTTAACCTCTGCCTCTATGAATTCCCTAGCCACGGGCTCCTCAACCATGTGCGCTCAATGAAAGTTGAGAACAAAAAGGCTCTACTCACACTATCTTCCTTCCCTGGTGCCTTAATTGAAAAATGTGAAGCACGAAAACCTTTCCCTTTGGTGCTTACTACCAACGGGTTTCGAACATGGGCTCTTGCTTCCACAAAAAAATTTGTAGATCATTAGCTGCCAATGGAACACCGTGTCCAAAATGCTTAGAAATCTCCAACCTCTTCACCTTATGCTTGGTGGTTAAGACAAAAATATTTTTCATCTTCTTCCTCAATGAAGCTCTCAAAATTGCATACAAAATATTTCAACCTTGGCGCATATCAATCGTTCGAGGGATAATCTTAAAGGTCTTTTGGCCTCCCTTTTTATACCTGAATTTTCCATTATATTCAAACATCGACGCTCCAAATTTTCAATGACGTTGGCGCATTTTTTCTTTGTAATTTATAAAATATTTAAATTCCAAGGAATTTAAATTTTATAAATTATAATTTTAACATTTGTCTTTTAAGACCTTCTTTTATTGCATAACTTTGTATTGATGATATTTATTTATAAAAATTAAATTTCTTTTGAATTTAAATATTTTATAAAATAAATATTAGACCTCCTTTGAAATTTGCAATAGGCCTCTTTGGGTATTTATGAAAACCCATTTTAACTTATGCTCTCATATAATATTAAAATATTATGAAGCCCTTTTGCCTTTAACTTCTGCATTGTTGAAGCTTCTTCCTGAATATTTGTGACACCTTTGATGACTTTATTTTTTTCCAAATTCCTTGACATTAAATATGACTTCATTTCTTGCCATCAATGAAAACTTTAACTTTTAGGACTCAAAATGTCCAAAAAGGGACTCTACCATAGTTGGGCTTTAGGAACAGGTTCATAGCTTTGATGAGGAGAGGACCACCCTATAAACTTAGATAGACTCTACACATATCAGGAGAGATGAGATTAAATCTGAGAGGAATGTTGCTCAAGTATAGGTTGTGCTAGCTATTCCAATGCCTCAAGGGCTGATTGGGCTAGATGCAAATACTAAGATCATATGTCTACATGGACTCCTTTCAGAGGGCTTGGAGTAGCACACCCTAGACAATGCTTATATCCTTGCATTGGAGCATGAGGTCAGGCTTCAGGGAGGTCATCTACCAGATAGGCCTATGGCAGGAGGATTGCACAAGAGTAGGCAGAGCACATTAGGGCAGTCATCAGTGTGGCTGATCCACATAACCAGGACTTAGATAGAGTAGACTGCAAGGGTTAGCTCCCACCATTCTCATAGGAATAGAGCCAAGGGTAGAGGCAGGGCAGGGGGTTTAGGCCTAGCTTGATGGCTTTGATTGTATTAGATTTATTTTTGAGTGTAAGGTCAGATGACCTACACAGTTGTAGCCTACGAGAAGTTTTGTACCCTTATGTACTTATTTGACACACATATATATATATGATATCTACACTTTGAGACTCATTATGTGTATTTATATGTTTTTATTTTTATGTTTATGTGATGCAGTACTATGATTTTATGCTATATGATGTGATGTATTGATTTAAATGCTCTAGCTATGTGATGGATGGTTGCTTAGATGGTATGATCTAGATGTATAGATGCATTATGGTGATGTATGCATATATGGATGCAATGCTTATTGTTAAATGCATGTTTAATTTTGATCTAATTGTATGCATCTGACTTATGTTGTTATGATATGGTGAATGCAATATGTGTAATGCACTTATGTAAATGAACCTGTATGTTTTAATCACTTAAAACATAAGGTATGATGTGATATGAGTTTTGACAATCTAATGGACGACACCACAGAATGTATAAAAATCATGAATAAATAATAACTCTTATAATAATAATTAATCATTTAAACATCCAAGTGTGAGATGAGATGATGTGATATGTATGTACTTTCTTTATAAGTTTCTATAAGTTAAAATATATACCAAAAATAGTCAGTGGCCATCTAAATGTCATTGTTGACATTCATCTGGTATCTATCCTATTTCATGCACACCATTTAATGAACAAAACCTCATAAAGAAAGGTGATGATGCGATCGATGATATGATTTGTTTCTTTTAGAGGATTTTTGAGGTTTTCCATGAGACTCAAACACCCTAGTTACTCCATCAAAAGTTGTATACTGACCATACAGAACTCCTGAAAGATAAAGTTCTTGTTATGAAGACCTAGATACTCATTATCCCTATGTGTGCAAATGAATATATTAGATAAAACATAAGCATACCCTAGTTCTAGGCGAGATTCATGCAACCCATTGTTGTATTGGGGATCCTCAAATGTTCATCCTGATCCTAAGTTGGACTCAGTTGGATTAGACCACTAGGCGATATAGGATACCTAAAGCTAGCCCTTCCACATGCAAACATTGGTATGTACAAAAGCAGGATGCTAATGTGATAGACATATCATCGTGCATAAGGATACCACCATTGCTAGGTAGGTTTGATGCCACCAAACCTATAATGAGGATCACCTTATGGTTCATCAAATGCTGAGAACTCCAGGGATTCAAGTTCAACACTCCCTTATTTTCTTCATATTTATTTGGGATACTTGCTCATACTTAGTGATGAAAATCACTATTTATTTTGAATTTTTATTTTTCTTTGAGCAAGGGATTTATGTAGTGATGATAATCACTGTTTTTTATTTTTATTTTTTGAATTTTTTTTTTTTCAGGATTTTTTCTTGTTTTAATTAAAGCAAGGGATTTCTTTGGGTAGGGGGGAACTTGTCCTTTTGTCAATTCTTAGCATTTTCAAACCGATCGCATAGGGGGATGAGCAAGATAAACTTTTCACTTAAGGATACCTAGTACCACTTCACAACATTCATCTTTCCCTTGTTCCAACCAGGATTTTAGTGTTTCGATTAGTGATGGGATTCTGAAATATACTAGGTGCTATCAAAACCAAACCTCATCTATCAAAAGCAAAGATAAATTTCTACAAAGTTTGATAAAACCACTAGGTATGGTTGAGTGACCGAAAAACCTAGTATATTCCTTATAGAAATAGGAGGGGTTGTGTTGAAAAATATAGTTACACACATGGGTTATGGATGATGATGGATTTTGATGATGCATGATTGAGGTACAAATGTGGTGTCATTTGTAATATTGTGAACACGACCTATCCTAATGCAAGTGCAATGGATGGAAATGCCTATATGCAATGCAACTAATGGATGTAAATGCGGAATGCAAATTTTTTTGTATTTTTGATGCTTTCAATTGTTTTTAAGTTTTGATTATTTTGAATGTTTTTGAACTTTTTGATTTTAAACTATTTTTGTGTTTTTATGTTTTGCTTTTGACCAAAGGGCTTATGGTGCCTTTGGGGCTTTTTGTGATGTGACCAAAGGGCTTTAAGATGCCTTTGGGGTATTTTCGGTGACCAAAGGTGTTATGCTACCCTTGGAGCCTTTTGTGCTTTGACCAAAGGGCTTTAAGATGCCTTTGGAGCCTTTTGTGAGGTGACCAAAGGTGCTATGCTACCCTTGGAGCATTTTTTGATTTGACCAAAGGGCTTTAAGATGCCTTTGGAGCCTTTTGTGATTTGACCAAAGGGCTTTAAGATGCCTTTGGGGCCTTTTGTGATTTGACCAAAGGGCTTTAAGATGCCTTTGGAGCCTTTTGTGATTTGACCAAAGGGCTTTAATATGCCTTTGAGGCTTTTTGTGATTTGACCAAAGGGCTTGAAGATGCCTTTGGAGCCTTTTGTGATTTGACCAAAGGGCTTTAAGATGCCTTTGGGGCTTTTTGTGATTTGACCAAAGGGTTTTAAGATGCCTTTGGAGCCTTTTGTTTTTACGATTTTCTATTGTTTTTGTGATTTTAAAATTTATGAATGTTTTTGATATTTTGTTGGTTTATTTGAATGTTTTTGGTATTTTGTTGTGCTTATGTGTGAAACACCCTTATATGAATAATTTTGAGAGGCTCTAGCTCCTCAAATCCTTCTAGCGATGTTAGGAGATATGCCCCAGGTCCAATATTCTTAGAGATGATGTAGGGACCTATCCAATTGGCCATAAATTTGTCTCATAGGTGCGAGGGCATATTTGAGTTCTGTTGGTTTTATTTAAGCACAAGATCCCCAACCTTAAAGTCTCTCAGGTGGACTTTATTATTATAATCTCATGTTAGATGATCCTAGTAAATGTGAATATGCTTAAGAGCATTGATGCAACGTTCATCCAAGAGGGTCAACTGGTCTAGGTGAGCTTGTCACGCAGTGTCATAATTGATGAACTCTTTCAATGCGACATGCAATATTGGGATTTCCAACTCTAAGGGCATAATGGCCTCAATGCCAATACATAATCGAAAATGGTGTTTCCCCAGTGGGTGTCCGTACGCTAGTCCTATAAGCCCATAATATAAGGGGTAATTGTAGATGCCAATCCTTATGATTCTCTTTCACCATATTTTTTAAGATGGCTACTATTGTCTTGTTTGAGGCATCTGCTTGCCCATTTTCCTATGGATAGTATGGTGTCACAAAACTATGTTGAATGTTGTATTTGGTCTTTAAAGCTCACATATTTTTTTTTGAATGATGGACCATTATACAAGATTATCTTGAAGGGGACCCCAAAATGATAGATGATATTGTGAAGTATGAACTCCACAATTCATGGTCCGATTATCAAGGTTCAGGGGAACCGCTTCCACCCATTTGGTGAAGTACTCAGTGGTCATTAAGATAAAAATGTGTCAGCTCGAATATGGGGGAGAAATATTTCCAATCATATCAAAACCCCATTGAGAAAATGGCCAAGCCGCCTGAATGGGTTGTAAGGCCTAAGATGGCAAGTGCATCAGATTTGCATGATGTTGACATTTAATGTATTTCCTAACATACTCCTAACAATCCTTCTCCATGTACAATTATGAGCTTACAAAATTGCCCAAGCTAATTCTTGGAGCTCTAAGAAATGAAGGAGGACTCCATCGTAGCTTCGATGATACAATATGCCTCCTAGTAAGACATATCTTGTCACTTTCTATTTGAATGCTCATATTTCAGCATGCAATAGTCCCTATGGGACAATTCCAAGTCTTAAGAAATCTTGTAACTAGGATAGCCAATCTTGATAAGCTACAACCTCAATATATAAGATGACTTGTTTCTCTTGTGATTCGATGTGCACAAATGCAAATTGAGAAACAACCTTGTGGTGAATGATGGTACCATTCTCCGTAGGACCCTACGAGATCAAGGACCCCCAAGGTGCCTTATTTAAAAAGTCTTTGGCTTTATAGAACCAGTCATGGTTTGGTTCTATATGAATCATGTTGACTGATTCTTTGTTATCAAAAGCCTCATGCTGCATCATTGAGTGCGAGAGCATTTTCACATGAATGGTAGTGAAATCAGCATATGGATTCTAAGGGATCAAGGATCCCAAAGAGGCCATCATGTTTTTGAATATATTTGATGAACGAGGGATTTCCTCGATGTCATACCATTCTAGTTGGGCTAGATAGGTGTCAAAAAGCTCCTTGTAAGATTTCAAGATTGGATCCCTACATTGAAATAGTCCCTTGACTTGGTTGACTATGAGGAGGGAGTCACCAAAGATATTTAGCCTTTTGATCTTCATAGTGATGGTTGTTTGGAGACCCAAGATTAGGGCCTCATATTTAGTGTTGTTATTTATGCAAGGGAAGTCTAGCTTAAATGACAAGGGTATTGGAGCACCTTGTGGCGTGAAAAAGACAATCCCTGCACCACCTCCTTGCTCACACTTTGAACCATCAAAGAACAAAGTCATGTCAGCTTCATTTTTAGGTTCTTTGGGTTTGGGTGCTTCTGATAATGTGAAGACTACATCATCAAGAAGTTCTATGGTGAGAGGCCTACTATTCTGAAGAGGTACCTCAGCCAGCTGATTAGCTATGACTTATCCCTTGATGGAATTTTGGCTTATGAATTCCAAGTTGAATTCTATCAATAGCATGATCCACTTTGCAGTACGTGTATTATGATGTCTTGCTCATCATATACTGCAAAGGATTTTATTTGGATATTACATACGTCGTATGGCTCAACATGTAGTGGCGCAATTTCTTGGTTGCAAAGACCACTACTAAGCACAACTTTTCTATGTATGCATATCCTATTTCGTAGCTCACCAAGGTGTGACTGATGTAATATATCACTTGTTCTTTATCTTGCATATTATTTTGAGCCAACATGGTGCCCAAAGCAAAATTGATAGCGGATATATAATAGGAATGGCACATCTAGCCTTGGTGGAGCTAGAACTGGTGGCATTGCTAAGTACTTCTTGATTTTAGAAAAGGCTTGCTAACATTCTTCATCCCACTGGAATGGGACCCCCTTGTGTAGCAGTCGATTCATGGGTCGATATTTATTCGATAGTTGTGCGATGAATCACTTTATGGATGCTACTTTGCCCTATAAGCTTCTCAGCTCTTTGATGTTAGTGGGCGGGACCATTTCTAGGATAGCCTTTACCTTTGCTGGGTCTACCTCGATGCCTCATTTAGAAATGATGAATCCCAAGAGTTTTCCAGAAGTTACACCAAAGATGCATTTCTTGGGATTCAACCTGACATTGTGCTCAATCAGGTGATCAAAGACCTTTCTGAGGATCTCAGCATGCTCTTCACACAACAATGACTTGGCTAGTAAGTCATCGATATAGTCTTCTAAGATCTTGTGCATGTAGTCATGGAAAATATATGTCATAGCCTATTGATATGTGGCACTAGCATTTTTAAGACCAAATGGCATTACTTTATAGTAGAATATTCCCCATGGAGTGGTGAATGTAGTTTTATGTTGGTATTTGGGTTTAATCCGAATCTGATTGTAACCAGAAAAACCATCCATTAGGGAGAGCATCTCATGACCTATAGTTGCATCTACAAGAGCATCTATGTTTGGCAATGAGAATGAATCCTTGGGTGTTGCCTTATTGAGATTCCTAAAATCTATGCAAATGCAGATTCTTCCATCAGGTTTTCCTACGGGAACCATGTTTGATACCCATTTTGGATAGTCAATGGGAACAATAAAGACTACATCCAACAGTTTTTGCAACTCATTATTTACCATCAAAGTGATGGTTGGATGCATCTTTCTAAGATTTTCATTGACCAATTTCTTTGTAGGTTCCAAAAAAGGTTGTGGACAACCAATTTTGGATCTAGTCCTCGACATATCTTTGTAGGTCCAAGCAAAGATACTTGGTCTCTCTTTCAATAGAGGAATAATGATGACATATTCTTTTGGAGATAAGCTTTCTTAAAACTTGAATTTATTTGGATTAGATGGGTCATTACTGATGTCCACCTCGAAAGTCTCCTCTATTTCCATATGTGACCCCTCCTCAAGTTGGTGAGGAGTGGGGATTAAATGGATGTCATATAATGGATTTATAGGTCCAACTAAATTAATAATAAAGACCAACGTGATAGACATCATGTGTATAGCCTAGTGCAAAATGGAATGGTTGTAGCATCTCTTCATTAGGGAAGAAATATTTAGGCTCTAGGGGTGAATCAATGTGATCCCAATCAATAGCATCTAAATTAAGATACAATGGTTTTGAAGGATCTATTGGGTTGTGAAGTGGAGTGGTCAAATCAATGGAGATCATGTTGATGGATGGGATGAAATCTCTAGGACCACGTGGGTGAAACTCTTCATCAATGGTTTACCCTCCATACTCGTGATGAGGCTCTAGGGGCATAGGGATCTCAGGATCTAGTCTATGGATAGATGATATGATGGGAGTGTTAGGCTCAAGCAACTCTCTAAACATTGGTGGATCTAGGAAAACCATGCGATAGATGACATCTGGATTTGGTGGTCTTCCCAGGAAGTGAAGTTCAGGATCTATGGTGTGAAGTAATGCTTCTCTTTCAATAAGCAGATTGACTTGATGTAAGTGATGCTCAAGGTAAGCCATATTGGCCTCATTCTCAAAGTTATCATCACTTATAAAGAAACCCTCATTCCTGCCCACTAGGATTGGGTGGTGAATTGCCTATTGATGCCTAAGATAGGCCATTTTAGTCTCATATTCATAATCATCATCACTTATAAAGAATCCATTGGCATTTAATTTTTGCCCTATGATTTGGCATGCATGTATTATGAAGGCCATCTCAGTTGAGTCCTCTGACTCATAGCCACTCTTGTCCGAGATGTATCCACTCTCTGCATGGCAAAACCAAATGAGGTTTTATAGATATTAAGGCCCATGATGGGCCAAGATTATTTCATATTCATCCTCACTTGAGACATATTCATATTCCTCTCACTCATATCCATGGATTGGTTCATCCTCCCATAGGATGATTCTTGATGGGTGCACTTCAAGAGAGGAATTAGGATGATACTCATCGGGTGGTTCGATATTGACCATAGACACCCATCCATCACCCAAGTAGTTTCTGCTAGGGGTTGATAGGGATTCCAGTCAATATCTTCCCTGAACCCCAAGCTTAGCCTATCTAGGGCTACTACCAAAGAATCATCATGGCTCTGTATTTGATACCCTAGACCGCACCTATCAGTAGGTAGTTGGTACTATGGCTAGAATGGAAGTTGGCACCCTTGCTCGTACATACCTAAGCCATAGCCATGCCAATGGCACTGCTCAAAGTACCTTAGAGCAAACTCAAGATTTGACAAGTAATGAAAATTCATGGTGAATGGTTCATCCTCATCCTCTTCAATATTAGAAGCAGTATGGGCATAGTCCAAACCAGCATAGATGAAGTTGGTTTGGTTAGGGGAACCCCTAATGGAACTACTATCCCTACTAGAAAATTTGGGATCTTTGGTCATCCCATGTCTTTTGCAGACTCAATAATAGGTGTGAAATTTATGTTCAGCATAATATATTCACCTAACCCTATGTTGTTCAAGTGAACTATCACATACGATGCAGATGATGTTGTTGATGAAGTAGGTGAGGCAGGTTGAGGTACCTCCTCGGCTATGTCCTGGGAATATTCCTCCTCCATGGGATTTGAAATTTCTATAGCTGCTATAGTTGGAAGTTCCTTGGGTCCTTCCTCCACTAGGGGTGCTTTCAGATTTTGATTATCTTTTGCTTTAGATGTTGAAGGCCTCTCAAAAGCACCAGTAGTCTTAGATGTAGGAGGTGGTGTCGATGTGGATGGGTCACCTCGCACTAATTTGCTCTTGTTTTCTAGTTATGTGGTCAAGGATGAAGGCCTTATGTATAATTATGTTGATGGAAGGACAAAGTCTCATGACAAGTCGACTTGATGCACATATTTAAATGACTCTTCATCAAATGGAACCACATGAACTTGTCCCTCATGCACATACTTGATGCATTGGTGCAAGATTGAGGGAACACACTACATGTCCCTTATCTAGGGATGCCCTAGAAGGATGTTGTATTGCATTGCCCCCTCCAATACATGACACATCATGGGGATGGTATTTTTCCCTACCTAAATAGGTAGAATGACTGTACCCACTATGGAGCATAATGCATCATTGAAAGCCCTTAATGTGTAGGAGGTTAGGATAATGTTGGACCTAGGGATCTTCAAGTGCCCTATAGCATTTGTTGTGATAATGTTGACTAAAGAGCCCATGTCGATTAGAACCCGCTTGAAGGGTATGTCATTTATTGATATGATGATATGTAAAGGTGGGTATGCTATGGTAGTAGACACTACCTTGATTTCGTGATCATAGAAATAGATCACAGGCTCTTGGCACTGCTACACTTGCCCCACAAAGTGTGTGAATGCATCTGGGTTCTAGGGTTGGAGCTCGATCAATCTCAAGATCTCCATCAAAGTCTCCCTATGCCTAGGAGATTATTGTATGAGCTCATAAATTGACAACTTGGCCAGAGTCATTTGTAGGTTTTGTTCTAGTCTACTCTGGAAAGTTACCATAGGTCACACTAGTAGACCTAGAGGATTTTTTTGCACCTATCTCTACTAAGGTGCAATCAGGATATGAATAGGAGCCACTGGAGGCTCTGGTTGACCATATCACTAACTCCTAGTTGCCACATTGACTATCTCAACCATTTTGATGCATCCCTGAGTGGGCAACTCAACCTGGACTTGGTTGACTTGGGCATCCTGATCTCTAGGGGCCTCATGATTTGGCAATGGGTTCCTGAATATACCCATGTCTCTATTATTGGGTGCTAATGGGTTGTCAACTTTTAGCTCACCCTTCTCAATCATGTTTTGCACAATATTCTTGAATCTGATACATGTTTTGATGTCATGCCCCTGTATTCTATGATATGGGTAGTATTGATCTTCCCTATATCCCTTGGGCTTGGGATGATTAGGGTCAAGAATTTGTGCATCAAGAAATCTAATTCTTTGCACCTCACTTAACTGATTAAATATCGATTGCATCGATTAATATAGAGGCATGTAATAGTGAGGTAGATGATGCTTCTTATTTTAGCCTTGGTTTTTCTTTGGGTCATAATTGGACAATGGGGGGTGAGCTTGATAGTTCTATGATTGTTGGCCATTGCCTCCCTTTGGCTTGCTTAAAATAACCTGGTTGACTTGAGTAGGCTTGGCCTACTTCTATTGATTACTTATTATGGTTGGTATTATTCCACTCCTTCTTGTTTCAGATCTTGAGGTCTCCTTCATCAACCTTTATGTCCTCTATAAGCTTGGCTTGAGCTAAGGCTTCTTCGAATGATTCATACTACTATAGTTGCAATAACAATGAGATGTGTTTGGTGTAGCTCTTTGTGAACATTTGGGTGAGCTCTTTAGTGGGAATGAAGAATGGTAGTTTCACCATGATTTTCCTCCATCTATTCCCATAGTCCATAACTAGCTCATCGTCATATTGCTTTAAGTTTTCCAGATCAGACAAGTTTACCTTCTTCTTGATGTTGAAGGAGAAGCATTCAAGGAATGCATTCACTAGTTGCTCAAAGCTAATGATGGTGTGCTTGGGAAGTTGATTGAACCATTGAGTTGCTACACTCGATAATGTCATGATGAATATTCTTAGTATTAGGGCATCATTCTTCTCAAGCTAGAAGCACACATTCATGAAATTTGTAACGTGTTCTTGTGCATCTTCCTCTCCTTTAAACTTGTCTAGCCTAGGCATCTCAAAGTGCCTAGGGTATGCAAGACTCGGTACTAAGGGGCACAAAGGTTGGTTGTGTATTTTTCTCAAAGTTAGATTTTTCCCAACCGTGTCCTGCTTCTCAAGATATTTGACTCTCTTAGTGAGTATTTGGTATACCTTCAAAGAAATAATCTCCTATTCTTGAAGGTTTACTCATAGTGGTAAGGGAGGTAATCCTGTATTTTCCTGATTTGGGCATCTGTATTCATCCCCCATGACCACAGATGGAGGTTTAGGATATGTCTATTCCTGATCTTCCATCCCTACATGTTGTGTATGTTTAGGATCTAGGTATTATTGATATTGTGAGCCATGGTGAGTGTGCTCATCTCTTTATCTAGTGCATCTCTCATGCTGAGAATCGACATGTCTATCATGTTGGTATTGCTCACCACCTATGTGTAAGTCATCATGAGCTAACCTATCAGCTTGCTCTTCCTACTCAACCCTTTATTCTCTCAAGTGTTGCTCATGTAGGCATAGGTACCTCTTCCTTCATTATTCTTGCTTGAGAGTTTCCACATGCTCTCACTCAACATACAACGCTTCTTCTAACCTACATATGTGGTCAAACTGACTTGCTAACTCCATGTGAGAAGTTATAATGGATAGACCTCTCGAAGAGGCTCCTGCTATATTCTTATCCTTGTCCACTAGGGTGACTTATTCTATGTACTATATTATGTGTTATCTACCCCCATGGTCAGAAGTAGTGTATGTGTTGTGGGGATGCTTTGAAGCTTCCCGTAGTTCATTGGTGTGCCTAGTAGTTATGCTATACAAACTTCCTAAAGTAGAATGTGTGGTAGCAATGCTTCTTAGAGCTAGTCTCAAGGGAACTTGATCCATCTCATCAAGCTATCTGGTCCTCCATGGCCAATCTTGTGGAGTCCCATTAGCACCAATGAGCTCATAATATAGGGGTATCCTCCCATATGTAGGGAGGCTATAGGATGTCTTGGGTCTATGACTAGGCATAGCCCTAATGTCTTACCCCTTAGTGGGCTAATCTGTCCTAAGTGTATCATGTGAAGTTTGGGATCTTGCAGCCCCTGCATGCCTATGTGATGATGGAGGCCTTGATGCCTCCTCATGTATATGTGATGATGGAGGCCTTGAGGCCTCTACATGTTTGTGTACTGATGGAGACCTTGAGGCCTCCACATGTCTATGTATTGATGGAGGCCTTGAGGCCTCCACATGTTTGTGTGATGAGGGAGGCCTTGAGGCCTCCTCATGTCTGTGTGATGAGGGAGGCCTTGAAGCCTCCTCATGTCTATGTGATGATGAAGGCCTTGAGGCCTTCACATGTCTACCATGAGAGGAACCAGGATATGGCTCTCTCACTGGGGTTTCTCGAGGAGTCCCCCCAAGGGTTGAGTTGTCACCCCTAAGACTTATTTAACTTCATCCAATGATACTGTGGGTGGGTGGCTCAATGCCACTATGATGGTGAGTGTGCTAAGCGTCAGTTTCTACCTCGATGTTGGACCAAGGGTGGTTGCTCTATGTGTATACCATAATGAACTGTGAATTATCTTCTTATGTCAATTTCAAACCACACAAGCAAAGAAAACAAATTTTTATCTCATTTAAGGATTAATGTGTGTTCCCTAAGTTTTTTTGTGTGTTTTGATGTATTGTATATAAATAAGACCTTGTGTCACGTATTTTGCATTTCGTTGGATGATATTCTTGTGTTCAAATGGATTTCACCTGTATACTCATAGCTCAACAACTTGGTGATGAAATCTAGGCCGTGTAATCCAACCTATAATATGTGGTAATGAAGTCCACACATGGTCATGGAGCACAGGTCCTCCTGGTCCTCACCTAGTTCACCCGCATTTAGTGATATACCTCTCTGAAGAGAGATACGTGCAAATTTTCCATGGGTTATGATGGATCTTGGAGCCGGTATTGGCCAATAATAATAGGTACATGGGATTTGAGGTAGTGGGTGGAGATGAAAGCCACCTCATTGATCTCTACCAGTGGTTGGTCATGACCTCCAACTCACTAGCATTAAAGTGATACGTGGTGTGTGGGGTTCTTTTTAGATTTTTATAATGGAAAACTATGCATCAGAGAGCATTCATGACTATTTCCCTACATGCCTAAAAAGAATGTTTAATTTCAGAAAATGCATCTCTAACTAATCTAAATGACTTTGATGCAATTTCTACTTTATGATGTAATGGCCTCTAGCTGGGCCACATGCAAGCAAGCTTAAACACACAAAAGCCTAGAACACTGGAGACTAGGGCAGACCTTGAAAATAGAGGCCCGCTATTCCTAGCAGTGCCTAGAGGAAAGCTAAAAAAACTCTAAGAAGCTTCAAATGCATTTTTCTTCCATATTTTATTATTTTTCCTTAATAAAAATATGATTTAAGTTGCTGTTTTCTAA
The DNA here is from genome assembly GCA_028583015.1 of Wollemia nobilis. Classification (NCBI taxonomy): domain Eukaryota; kingdom Viridiplantae; phylum Streptophyta; class Pinopsida; order Araucariales; family Araucariaceae; genus Wollemia; species Wollemia nobilis. The sequence goes on along the minus strand of JAQPPZ010017058.1, from coordinate 16,540,752 downwards.
AAATAAGTTGCAGATAGAGAAAGACAAAAAATCAGGGAATGCTACCAACCTCAAATCCTCATCTGATGATGAAAAGGTTGCCTTTTATGTACTTTTTCTACTAGACACTGTCAACTAGAGCAATTATTGTTGGTCGCTAACTATAGGAACAACCAAGCTCTATTGGTAGCTATCGACCAGAGTGGCCAAACCTGCACACATAAAATACAATAAAATTTCAATAAATTGATAGAAAATAAAAACCTGGTGGGATACCACCATGATATCCATCTATGCAACCTCAAGAAGCATGCACCACACTTACATTGTTATTCTACTTGCAATATTAAATAAAAATGGAAGAACACAAAGAAATAGATAACATAACACATAAATGACACGATAAAGAAAGCTTCTTTTATTAATAATATCTTTGGCAAATCCTGGTTACATATTGGTTTCTTTGAGGGATACCCAATTTTGATACAACAAATTACAAGTAAAAATAATGGTGCAAAAGAATGATGTCCCCATCACAAAGGGATGGTGCACTTCTGAAGGCCTCTCGATATCACACACAAACTTGTATGAGGGCTTATAGATGCCTCCTTCTCCTTCTCTCACCTTGGAGGGATCTTATGCACTGGATGCCTTGAATCGGTCTTGTAAACCTGTAACCCTACGTGCATAGAAACAATAGAGCACTATCAATAGTATGGGTCACCTCTCCTAGAAGAGGCTCTTGTTAGAATATCTAATAAACATGATATATGAGCATGATAATATTAAAATGCAAGCATAAACTAAGTGATAAATGCATAGAAAACTCAAAAATACAATGTAAATATGTTAATGAAATCAGATCTATGCTAGAACTAATTAATAAATCAAAGCAATAATGGATCTAAGCTAGAACAAAGGAAAATAATGTCTAATACCCTAAGATATGCCTGCGAGCCACTGTCCAAGACAACGACCACGAAATGAAGCTCTTCTCCTCATGGACCAAGGGCTATAGCATGATCTTCCTTGCTCCAATTGATGTTCAAGGGTTTCCTGTTGTGTCTGGTACACTAATGGGAAGTGAAGAATAAATGGATCTGAAAGTAGGTGCATAGACGTAGCTTATCCAGACAGTGTTTCGCTGCTCCTCAAAGTGGGCATGGATTAATTCTCTAATAAACCAAGGCTTCACTGCACATAAATTTAATATTCACAAATCTCTTTATTTTACTTGGGAGAGTCCATATATAGACTCCTCTTTAAGACATCCAGTTTTGATAAATCTCAGCTTCGACTACTAAGACAACTTGCTCCGCTTGCGAATTTACCTTTGCAAATGTAGACTAGGGAACAACCTTATGGTGAATGGTGGTACCACTCCACGTCAGACTTTGAGAGGTTAATAACCCCCAAGGTGCCTTCCTCAAAAAGTATTTAGCTCTACAGAACCATTCAACTTTTGGTTTTGTGTTAATCATATTGACTAATATTTTATTATCAAAATCCTCTCGCTCCGCTGTGGGATGTGAGAGTGTTTTAAAATGAATGGTGGTGAAATAGGCAGATAAATTTTGAGGGATGAAGGATCCCAAAGATGCCATGGTGTCTATAAACCTATTTAATTAATTAGGTATTGCCTCGATGTCATACCATTACAATTTAGCTAATTATGTAATTACAATATCTTTATAGGCTTTCAGTACTGGACATCGACACTAGAATAGCCCCTTGAATTGATTTACTATGAGAAAGGAGTCACCAAAGATGTTTAATATTTTAATATCCATGGCGATGGTTCTGTGGACCCCTAGTAGTAGGGCTTCATACTAAACGTTGTTGTTGGTGCACATACAATCTAATTTAAATGACAAGGGCACTAGAGCTTCTTACGGTTTGAAAAACACTATTCTAGAACCACCCCCTTTCTCACACTTCAAAATGTTAAATAATAGATTCATATCAACATTATTCTCTAGTTATTTAGGTTCAGGAGCTTCAGACATGACGAACACTACATCTTCTGGAAGCTCTATGGTTAGAGGCCTACTATTTGACAACGGTGCCTTAACTAATTGAACAATTATGACCTGTCCCTTAATGGAATTTTGGCTTATGAATTCCAGATCAAATTTTGTCAATAGCATGATCCATTTCATAGTACACGTATTGCGATACGTCTTACTCATCATGTAATATAAAGGGTTTTTATTTGATATAACATATTTTGTATGACTCAGTATATAGTGTCACAATTTCTTTGTAGCGAACACTACTACTAAACACAATTTCTCCACATATGCATACCCTATCTTGTAAGTCACCAAGGTTCGACTAATATAATATATGGCTTGTTACTTACCTTACACGTTCTTTTGGGCTAACATGGTCCCTAATGCAAAGTTTTTCACTGATATATATAGAATAAAAGGCACATCTGGCCTTGGTGGAGCTCGCATTGGTAGCATCACTAGGTATTGCTTTATTTTATAGAAAGTTGCTTGAAAATCCTTATCGCAATTGAATGGGACCCCCTTGTGTAGTAGTCGATTCATGGATCGACATTTATCTGAGAACTGAGCGATGAATCACTTTATCGATGATACTTTGCCTTGAAGGCTTCTTAACTCTTTAATATTAGAGGGAGGATGTATTTCTAAGATAGCCTTGACCTTCATTGGGTCAACTTTGATGCCTCTCTTTGAGACGATGAATCCTAATAGCTTACCAAAAGTTACACCAAATACTCACTTCTTAGGATTCAACCTAACATTATATTCTATTAGGCGATTGAAGACCTTCCTTAAGACCTCTGCATGCTCAATACATAGTAATGACTTGGCTAACAAGGCATCCATGTAATATTTTAGGATCTTATGCATATAGTCATGAAAAATGTATGTCATGGCCTTCTAGTATGTTGCACCAACATTTTTTAAGCCTAATGGCATAACTTTGTAGAAAATTTTTCCCCATGGCATTATAAATGTGGTTTTATGCTGGTATTTGGGTTTAATCCAAATTTGGTTGTAACTAGAGAAATCATTCATTAAGGAGAGCATTTCATAACCTACAGTTGTGTCCACAAGAGAATTTATATTAGGCAATGAAAATGAATCTTTGGGTGTTGTCTGATTGAGGTCTCTAAAATTTGTACAAATACGGATCCTTCCATCAGGTTTTCCTACGGGTACCATATTGGACACCCATTCCGGATAGTCTATGGAAATCACAAATTCTACATCCAACAGCTTTTGTAGCTCATATTTCACCATTAAGACTATTATCGAATTCATCTTTCTAAGATTTTGCTTGACCTATTTCTTCATCAAATCTAGTGAAAGATTATTAGTAACCAATTTTGGGTCTAGACCTGGCATATCCTTGTACATCTAAGAAAACATATTTGGTCTCTCTTTTAGTAGAGGGATGAGGGTGGCCCACTCATCTGGAGTGAGACTCTCTCCAAATTTAACCTTCTTTGAATTTGTGGGATCGTTGCTGATATCCACCTCGAAGGTTTCCTCTATTGACATATGCAATCCCTCCTCAAGCTAATGAGGTATAAGAATCAGATGGATGTCATCCGTTGAGTTTATAGGTTTTGCATTGGAAGCACCCTCATCATGATACACATCGTAATCATAGCCTGGCACAAAATGGAAAGGTTGTAGTATTTCTTTTCTAGGGAAGAACTCTTTAGGCTCTATAGGTGAGTCAGTACAATCCTAGTCGATAGCATCTACATTGAGATGCAATGGTTTAGACGGATCTGCTAGATTTTGGAGTGGAGTGGTCAAGTCAATGGAGACTATATTGATGTAATGGTATTGGTATCTAGAACCACACAGATAAACCTCTACATAATCGATGTAGTCCTCATACCCAATATATTGCTCTAACAACACAGGAAAAAATGGGTCTTCTCTATGAGGAATACAGACAACTGGATCCTCCTTATGCACTAATTGCAAAATAGGGTCATTTGGCTCTTGGATATCCATGTAGGTTGGCAAAAGGGGATTAACCAACCGATAAATTTTCTTTAGGTTTAATCGTCTTCCTCTCAAACAAGGACCAACATGTAACTGACGATAGACTTCATCTATGTCGATGGGTTGATGATGGTAATGCAAATAAGGAAGACCAAGGTAGGTCCTCTCTAACTCATCTTCTTTGTCACTATCCAACAACCAAAACCCATCATTTGATTCTATTCATGTGGGACACTCTGTAAAGTGTGGCCCCATGAATATGACTTCTTGATTGTTGTCATCACTATCCAGATAAATCAGATAATTATATCGTAAGTGTGACACTGCCAAGAAATCTAGCTCTGCTTCTTCCCCAAGTGATCAATTTTGGGAAGAGTCTCTTCGGTAACATGTACCGACTCTGTAGGCGATAAGTGATGCGCATGCAAAGACCCTAGATAGGTCACCTTAGCTTCATCCTCATATTGATCATTGTTTGAGGATTAAATATTAGCATCATAACTTGGTCCACTCATCTTGGAGGTTTACTCCTCTCCATCATTATTGTATAGATCGCCTGACTCAAGATCACCTAAAACTATGGGGTTGTACCCCTGCACACCTGTGTCATTGGTAGCATTATGGATTTGATGACCCAGGTTATCTCTAGGGTACCACTATGTATCAGTACACTCTAGGAGCTCTACATGATTCTCTTCAAGTGGGTTGGTGGTGATGATAGATACCATTGGGTGAGTCCTCTAGAAGATATATGGATCAGGATGATATGGGTTAAAATCCATGTCATCCCCCATACTAAGATATAAGTGATCTAAGCATGTTGTGAGAAAGTCATATTGTCCTTGTACCTGTAATCCCAGGCCAAACCTATCAGTTGTTAGCTGATAACGTGGCTCGAGCGAATTCCTATGCCGCTATTAAAGCAAGCCAAGTCTATACCCATGATAGTGATATATCAAAAATATGCATGGAGTACTCTGAGTTGGATAAATAGTAAACATTTACATTGAAGAGTTCATCACCATCCTTTTCCATAGGCATTCGTCCTGGAAGCTGATCCAACCCAGCATAAATGAAGTTAGTTTGATTAGGTGGCTTTCCTAATGGTACCATCAATCCAACCAAAGATTGATGGGCATGTGGTCGGCCCATCTCCTGTGTAGTCTCCAAAATAGATTCAAAGGTTACATTCTACATAATATACTCATGTAACCTTGTGTTGGTGAGATGTACCATCACTCATGGTACAAATGGCCCTACTGATGATGTAGGTGAGGAAGGTTGAGGCACCTTCTCGGCTATGTCTTGGGCTTCTTCTACATACATGGGGATGGGAACCTCTTCGATGACTGGTTTGGGCATATGTCTCTCTTCTCTCCTATCCACTTTCACCTTTTGCTTCCTCTCATCTCAAAGCATCACTGATGTCATCGATCTTAGGGAAGTAGTAGTAGTATGCTCAGATTTGTGTGATACAAATATCAATGATTGAGCGTCTACCCTTTATTTTGCTTTTGGAATCTTAGCTGGTGATGTTGGCTGGATGTCCAGGTGCATTTACAAGAGTATGAAACCCCCTAGAAGATCTGCCATGTTCACAAATTTTAATGGTTCTCTGTCTGATAGTACCACGTGAACTTGTCCCTCGTAAATGTACTTCATGTACAAATGTAATATCTAGGGCACGCAACACATCTCATGAACCCAAGGCCTCCTCAGTAGGATGTTGTACTGCATGGCTCCTATCACATGACACATCACAAAGATGATCTTTAGGCCTACTTGGATGGGTAGGACAATCATACCAACCATTGAACATAACGCATCATTAAACGCTCTCAAAGTGAAGGTAGTTGGCACAATGTGTGATTTTGACAGCTTCAAGGAACTCAAAGCCTTAGTCGTTATGATGTTGATTGACAAAAAAATGTTGACCAAGACCCTTTTGAATGGCATGTGGTTGATACATGCAATAATGTGCAATGGTGGGTCAGTTGTATCAATGGGAACCATCCTGATCTCATGATCATAAAATTGTATCGTCAGTTCCTGGCACTACTATACATGTCCCAAAAAATTTGTGAACACTTGAGAATCCTTGGATTTTACTTCAATAGACCTCAAAATGTCTATAAGATTCTCCCTATGCCTAGGGTACTGTTGTATCAATTCATATATATATAGCTTTGCAGGAGCTATCTGTAGGTTTTGGACTAGCCTACTCTATATGGTCACCACCGGTCTCGTTGGTGGGCCTGGAATATTCTATGCTAATTTTTTATTTAGCGTGGCTTGTATTCTTATGGGAGCACATGGTTGATTCGATGGCTCATATCTCCCATAAATTGTGACAACATTAACCATAATTTGATGTCATATCCCTTAACTCAGTGAAAGATGCAAAATATATCATCCTGGTACCCCTTAGCCTTGGGTTGGGTTGGATCGACCATATTGATTTTAAAAAATATGATTGCCTTATCCTTGCACAATTGGTGGAATATCGACATTAAATATTCCATCAACATTATGAATTGGTGAGGTGGGCATTTTTCCTTGTTATTGACCTTATAGTTGTTATCACACTTTTTGTATTATGTAGGAGGAGGTTGGGCCTGATAATTTTGCTTTTGCTGCCCATTATCCTCTCTCTGGGGGTTCAGCACCCTTTGTTGACATTGGCCTACTTTCCCTTATTCTTTTTGGAGCTCTTCTTCAACCCCTCTTTCCAAATATTGAGCTTCAAGTTGCCTTCCTACAACTTGATGTCTTCAACCACCTTGGCTTGCACCAAAGCTTCCTCAAATATTGAATATTTTTGTAGCTACAACAATAGCGAGATGTGCTTGGCACAACTCTTAGTGAAAATTTGGGTTAATTTTGTGGTAGAAATAGGGAATGGTGGATTTTCCATTAACCTCCTCCATATCTTTTCATATTTTTCTATTGGTTCGTCATCACGCTGAGCTAGCACAACCAAATCAGAAAGGTTTACTTGTAGTTTTATGTTAAAAGAAAATTATTCAAGGACAGTGTCTATCAATTGCTTGAAACTGGTAATACTATACATATTTTACTAGTTGAACCACTCTTGGGCTAGGCCTAAGAGCATAATGACAAACATGTGCAGAAGTAAGGTGTTATTGTTAGCTATTTAGAAATAGGAATCCAAAAATCCTATGACGTGCTCTTGTGCATATTTGTCACCTTTGAAATTGTTTAGCCTGGGCATAAAAAAATGCTCAGGATAGGCAAGAGAAAGTATCAAGGGATCTAGAGGCTCATTGTGAATCTTTATTAATGTCAGCTTTTGAACAGTCACGTCTTGCCTCTCAATTGCCTTCACTTTAGCCACTAGGGATTTATAGGCCTCTAAAGATTAAAAGTCCTCCTCCCTAAGTTGCCATGGTGGCGGTATAGGAGGCACATTCTTTCTCAATTGTGGTGGAGGATGTTGCTCTTCCTCCTTCTTAGCTTGGGAGTTCTCAAGATACTCTTGCTCAATTCTATATCCCTCAATTTCCTCATACTGTTGTTACCTTTCATAGTCGAACGATGGTGGTCGTTCCCTTGGTAGGGCACTAAGATGAGTATGAGCGTCTCTACGCTTCTGATGCATATTGTCTTGTGAGAAAGCCTTTCTTTGAATGTGCTCTCTAATTTCTACATGAGTATATAGGCCAACCCTGGCTAGCTTGTCTTCTTGTTATACATGATACTTTTGGGTAAGGATGTGTTCTTTGTGCATGCATTGCTCATATAGTATCTGTTGAATGAGCCTTTACAATTGGAGATTTTCATCTTTAATATGTTGTCTTTCTAAGCGAGCATCCTCCAATTGATCTTGAAGAAGTTTTTGTCATTGCTAAGATACCATCCTGTGCAATCTATCAAGGTCATTGGCTATGATAGGCCCCTAGTATGTATGATCTGTGTGAGCGACCTTATGGGTTCTGTACCCCATATGACTGATTGATGACGCTTTTGCCCTTTTCTATAAATATGACATTGGCATCCTACTAAACTCTATATTCTATTCCATAATGCATGAATGGTGTATGTATCACATGAGGGTGCTTAAAAGCCTCTCCATATTCTCTAGTAGTTATTATAGAACCCCTACTATGCTCATTCTGGGCATGAGTGGGCGAAGCTGAAGGCCTATAGTATAGTTGCTCGAGGATGCCACCCAAGCCATCCAACTATCTATATCTCCATCGCTCATGCAGTCGTTTGCCATTGGATTCCACCTTAGCCATGTCAATTGTTATATTTCTATATTCTTTACATGTGGGAGTTTGCATAGGCCTATGCTCAGCGACGACCCTGTCTGAATGCCCCTGAATGGGTGGATCTCGATCCTATATGTACTTCAAATGTGGAGCCATGGATCCTCTTGTAGAACTATGTCATAGGGGTACTAGCTTAGACCCCTATATAATGTACTCTTTGGCCGATCCCATAGATGCACATGCAATTTAGTTTTGGTAATGGCTTTTGAGTGGAACACCCTCATATTGAGAGGCTCCTTGATCTATCATGTGCCTATAAGAATGCACATAAACTCCTCTAGTAGGGGTATGCTCAGTAAGTTCCCCTTGTATCAAATTATATCCTCTAATGCTTACCGAACATCATTTGAGAAGTGTATGTGGGTGAGGATTCGACATGTGCTACTTATGTGAATCAGTTGGGGCTTGGTCATTGGCTTCAAGCTTATGCCTTTATTGATCGCCCCGTGTCTCCACCATGATGTACCTAGTGTCTAAATGTGTTATTTATTATTACAATGGTGTTTGTCTTGATTATACTTTTAAAAGTGAGCCCTATACTATTTGATGTTGTTTCAATGATTTGTTGTATCAATGTATAACTCCTTATCATGTTTTGAAAAGTTTTGGATGATATTCTCAGTTAAATTGGCTTTCACATGTATGCTTGTAACTCAAAAATTGGGATGTGACTTCCAAGCCACGTAAATCCCTTGTGTGTGGTAGTGAAGGTCCACACCCGGACAAGGTGCACAGGTCCTCCCAGATCCTCATCCATTTTCCCCTAGTCAATGTTATACCCTCCAAAGAGAATACATGCAAATTTTCTAGGGTATGAAATGTTCTCAGATCCGGTATTGTTCTAGTAACAAAGGGTACATAGTATTTGGGCCAATGTATGGAAATTACACCCACCTTCGTTGAACCCTACTAGTGGTTGGATATGAAACCCAACTCACTAGTGTTTAAGTGCCAAGTGGTGTCTGTGGTTCATTTTAATTTGCATAAAATGATAAATGCATCATATAGCATAAATGATTGTTTCCTACATTTAATGTAAAAATAAACGTTTCACATTTAGATATGCATGCTATATTCTACAATTAATACAATGCCAAAGCCCTCAACGGGGTAGGCACACTACTATTGCTTTCCAAATAGTCACAAAATGGTCTAGGGTGCATTTAACCCTCTTCTTCATGTTGAGGAAGGTGTTTGAATAATTGAAGCTCCCTTTAAACCTGTTTCCTATTATAAAGAAACAACACAAGAACATTACACAAATAGGCAACCTCTTATGATGAGGCCCTTTGAAGGATTGATACATGAAAAATCCATGAAAAGTGTGTCTAAACTATGCCAACTTAATAAAGATCCATGGGAGTGTATAAAATACTATTGCAACTAAGTATTGAATGGTCCCATTAAATGAAATAGAACATGAAAGCATAAAAAGAAATAATTCTTGCATATTCTATGCTAATGTATTAGAATTACTCTAAACACTAAATCTACAAGTCAAAGATATCTAAAACTCTAACTAAACCATTAAAATGCTAAATGTGATCTAATTAAGCATACTAGAACTGAAACAGTAAGGAGAGGTCACCTCTATTGCAAATCGTAGCTCTAATGAGTGGTCTGCACTTTAAAACATGACTGAAAGCCACGGTGAGCAACCAAGTCATTTGCCCTCCAAATTCAAGGGTTGTGGGTTTGATCTCCTTATCCAATTGATGTTCAAGGGTCGACTTCAATGTCCTCTAATAGGTTTGGTGGTTGAATCATTAAATTGAGCCTCCATTTTCCCAAATTAGTGTTTCTTGGTGTTTTATATCCTTTAGGGAATCCATGGCACAATTTTTCATTATGGTTGACGAATTAGCAAAGGGGTTGGCAATAAATATATCTCATTACTCTCAAGTGAGTGTACAATTTTATAGGGCTTCACTACTCAAGTGTGCTATATCATCTCTCTCTATTGATTTTGATAGCACTTCGCTATCAAAATGTACTATATCATTGCCCTAATTTGAAGGGTTACTTATAGGATTACCTAAGGGCTAGGGGTGGCTTCATGGAGAAGCTAAGAACAATAAGGGGTGGTTAGGATAGTTGGATTGGAAAATTCCATCCTTTAACCACATTATTCTAGAATAAATGGCCATTCAAATTGATTTGGCTTGAATGAATGCCAACTGAACTTCAGTTAAGATTGCAGGTAACAGCTACAGTTTAGATTGTAAACCGCAAGTGTCATCTATGTTTCAGATTGTGGATTGCAGGTTTGAGCTGCAGTTTAGACTGAATAGGCCAAGGAGCCCAACTTGAGTGGTTATAACCACTACTCTATCTTGGAGTCTATCAAAGATCTTCCATATGGTCTTGTAGCATGTCCATATGAGTAGTCACCATCAATATGATGCGTTTTAGGTTTCTACACTTTAGTACTACTATAGATACAAAAGGAGGAGAGCTACAAACTTAACTATCATATTTGCTTTTTTTCCTAGCAAAGGGTAAGCTTATGATAGTTGTTGGCAATGATTCATAATACGAATGCAATTTGACATGATCGAGTGATCTTTTGTTGATTTTGATTATGATTATTGATATTATGACTGCCCCCTCAAATGATGAGTCAATGAGGGAAGGACGATGAATTAAGAGACGATTCACTTGACCAATATGAATGATTTGGACCCTTTTAAAGGTTTGATTAGTTTTTATAGGGTAGGTCCCATATTAGGTGTGATTTCAACCATTTTTAGTAATTGTACATCTCTATCCCATGGAGTGGTCTGATCACAATGGACATTTTAGGGAATCAATGTGATAGCAATTCTATTCAAGCCTTTGTTGAATCACTACATTCTAACCATGTTATAGAAGAAATGAGATGAATCTTCGTTCCTGTGGAGTAGTCCAACTACCATGGCATTATTTAGGATTGAAGTGAAACTTATCAATTCTACCATAACTAATTTTCTCCGAGTGCTTTTATAGTAATTTACTACTATTTTTGGATTGCATGGAGTGCTAGTCACTGCAACCACTAAGTGTATAGAGTAAATAACTAAATATGAGCTCACTTGAGATTTTGTTATTTTATTTTTTTGTTAATTTGAATTTTATGATGTTTTTGATTTTTAATATATTAATATAGGGAGGTGTTGTATTAAAGTGAGTTTTTTTTGTTCTCTATCGTGATGTGTGACATCCTCTCAACTCCATTACATGTGCATGTGGAACGATATCCTGAAACAAATTTATGTGGTGTTGTAATTTATATTATTTTTTATTTCAATTTATGTGATTTTTTGGTATTTACACACTTTTTGATTGTTTTGGACTCATATGTATGTTTAATGGCCCATTTTGAGGTGCTTCATGGTGAGAAATTGAGTGGATTTCTCTATTTTTTCTAGCCGTTGTCAGGTCCAACAACCCCTAATTACCTCTTCATGGTTGTTGTTAGGTCCAATGACCAGAAAGTATGGGTCACTGACACCAAAAGTGACTGAGGTGAAAATTGAAAATATAAAAGAATTTTAGGATTTTGAATTTTCATTATTCCAACTGTCAATTACACTTTTTGAGCTTTGAGGTGAGAGAAGTTGATTGTGTCTGGGGACGCTGTCGAAACTAGACACCATGGATGAGTAGGGTGAGGCTTAAAAAAGTGGAGGAGTCGATGACTCACATGTATCTCTCAAACCCTAGCTTGTTATTTATTTTATTTGGTAAAATGAACCTCACTAAGTAACTGATAAATGAACCACACTAAAATCATTGGCAACAAATCAAACCAGTCAATAGGTCTAGGTTATGGTTAATTTTAGAGGGTCTAGGCTAGTTTTAGGATTTTGCAATTTTTTGTTATTTTTGGCTAAGGGGGGACATTTTTGGCATGCACCTCGTGGCCTCTGATGCTCAGAGAAGCCCCTAAATGGCCAAAGAGGGGCTTCTATCACCATCAAAGACCAGCCCAAATTTCAACGATCAATTTTTTGACCATTAGCAGCTGGTCGTTATTGGATTCAATGACCGCTATGTGGCCGCTTTTGGCACGAGTGGCCACGTGACCTTAGTTTTTTTTAGAATTTTAGAATTTTTTAAAGTTTTTAATTGTTTTTTTACAATTTCGAAGTGTAGAATTTGATCTTTTTGAATGTTTAGGTGCATTTAGTCATTATTTTCATAGCCTTAAGCTTATATTAGATTAATTCTACACCATTTTTATTTTATTCATCCTTTTAGTTTGTAAGTGCATTTAATTTAGGATTTTATTTTACACTCTTAGATTTTGTTTACATGGGCTCGAGACCCTAAATTGTTCATGGATCTTCTACTCGACATGGATGACATGGACTAGGATTGGATTGATGTTCGTGGGCTCCAATACGTTACTAAAATTTTGACGATCATGTTAGATCATGCCTACCTCACTACCTTCGCACATAGGTGGGATTCTAGGACTAAAATTTTTTATCTCCCTACAAATGAGATGACCATAACACCGAAGGATGTCTACAGGATCTTTCAAATCCCCTTTTATGGATTTCCCATTGTTTCTTCTCCTACTTATGCTAGAGAGGTAGTCTTCTTGAGGGTCTTTAGAGCATGTGTAAATGTAGTATTTTTTGATACCCAATTTGGTGGTATTTTTGTGGTTGGGTGGTACCAAGAGGATGTATTTTCTCATAGACATGCCATTTTACTAATGTTTATATGTAATAATATTTTTCCCAATTGCTCTAGAGCGAGGTTCCCATGGAACCTCTTGGTGATGGTTTAGGACTTGATTGATAGTGTGGATCCTATCATCATGTCTTGGGGGAGCGTACTATTGGCTCAGTGCTATGATGAGCTCTATAGGATCCAATGGTGAGGACAAGATAGCATTACTTGTAGTACTCCTATAGATCTAGAGCTAGGAGAATATCAGGGTGGACCACCTAGGATGATTACCTATTGAGATTACTATCATAGTTGATGTTTCTCAATGCTATAGATCTAGGTGGCCCTAAAATTATGAGGAGCACAAGAGTCAACACTATGCAAGAGAGATCTCCCACTATATAGCATCTCCAACTAGCTTACAATCCAAGGACATCATCTGGAGGCCCTATCATTATTGCCCCACCTGAGCAGAGGTAGATAGGTTTACAACAAGTACTAGACACAACTCATGTGTTATTGACTATAAATACGGCATTAGGTAGTTCTTCCACTACTCTATGGTTCTCTGATAGTTCAATATATAGTAGTACATGCAATTTTAGCCAATTTTGTACAAGTAGATTGTTGTAGAGAGGGATCTTTTGCTATCTCAAGTTGTAGCAGTTGTAGAGGATAATGATCCTCCAATAGTGGATGCTGGCATCATAGATGGTAGGGTCATAGAGGTATATACCCAATGGTGGTTCACACATCTATGGTAGGGTGGTGATATCTTAGGTCGAGACTAATATGAGGCTACTATAGGAGAGGATATTGATGGACACTAAGTGTGAGCCCAAATAGAGGACTGGGGGTAGGCAGAGTAGTAGGTGGTAGAGGAGTAGGTTGCTACTAAGGAGGAGGAGGAGTTAGCTCTAGAGGAGTAGGAGTCCCCTCATTGAGCTTATCTAAACCACATGGATGCTAAGCTTCAGTCAGCTCAGATCCAAATTTTGTAAAAGGACTCTACCATAGCTGGGCTTTAGGCATATATTCAAATCTTTGATGAGGAGAGGATCACCCTACAGATTCATATAGACTCTGCATAGCTCAAGATAGATGAGATTACGATCGAGAGGGATGGTACTTGGGGATAGGTTGTGCTAGCTATGCTAGCACCTTAGGGGCCAATTGGACTAGATGCAGATGTGGAGATCAAATGTCTGCATGGACTCCTATTAGAGTGTAGACACCAAAATCATGTAAATCGGATAAGACTACTAATGCATCACATATGCCACTCTTATCGACATCATATGGCCCCATTGGGCAACCCTCTAGGGTCACATAGGGCTCCCAAACACTTTTGGGAAGGTTTCCATTAGTTTTGGGAAGTTTTGGGTCACCTACTTTGTGATCATCCCACCTAGGGATGGTCACAAAATAGGCTTAGTTGTGATTGTCCCACCCAGGTATGGTCACTCCTAATCATCCCTGGGTGGGATGGCCCCTAAATAGACCTTCCAAAATTCAAAGGGGTGGAGAAATGGCAATCAATTACTACCATATTCTTTGCCCAATCAACCCAAATTGATTTGGAGCCTATCACTAAAATCAGGGACTCCAAATTGGAGGTCCCAAATGGGTAACCTCTTCCACCCAATCATAGCAAAGGTTTTGACAAGTGGTAGCACCTGCCTTGCATGCCAAGACTTGCCCCTTTGCCCTAGATGCCCTATTTGGGCTATAAATTGAGGTGTGCTCACCCAATTTCAAAAGATAAGAGTTGAAGCATTTGACCACGAAGTGCTACCCAATTCTACCCTCACTTTTGCTATCGAATTCACCTTGATATTTCCTTGAAACCCTCTTCATTCGAAGGCGCTTTTAGGGGAATCCCAAATACACCAAATCTATTCCAAAACCTATCAAATTGGAGAGTAATTTGACCCCATTTTCTGACACAACAATTAGGAGAGTTTCCAACCAAATCCCTTTGGAATTGGTGGTAAATTCCACCCAGTTTTGTGATCGTCCCACCCTGGGATGGATAACAGTCACCAGATCCCTACCTAGGATGGTTACAAAATAGTTAGGAATTTTAGTTCAATTCCACCATAGATCAATTCTAAATGCTTATATTAGCCTCATATCAAATTTTGGTCAAGTTTGGAGTTGTTTTGATGGGTTAATTAGGAGTTTTGTGATTGCAGGTCTAATTGTCCCTGCCAGGGATGGTCACTAGTTTTTGCTCATAATTTCCCTTCAATTCATGCTCAGATATTTCCAAAACCATCTTAATAATGTCATATCATAATTGCAAGTCATTTGGAAGTGTTTTGATTTATTATAAATAAGTTTTGTTAATTCTAGATGCATGCTTTCTATGTTTTCAAGGTTTTCAATCAATAAATGCATATGCTTTTAATCAATTTCAATATCTTGTGTGTAGGTGCAGGTATTCTAGACATGAGGGAGGAGCTAAGAGGCCCACTAGGATAGGCCCAAGACTAGCTCTCAAGTGTGGGTTGCGAGAAGAACATTGGAACACGCCATTAAAGCTCATGGAGGGATTTGATCCCTTTGAAAAATTGTATATTGAAATGTATCAAGTTATGAAGCCCTCAAGGGGATGTAATGTAATATTATTGAGTACTTTGGATTAATAAAATACAAGGAGAAACCCCCCTTTTTATATCAAATAATCCATGTTTTTTAGTTATTTACATAGTTACATCTTTATGCACATTTCCTTTGAATGCTTGCAATAAACACGCTTTTACATTTCAATAAAGAACACTAAAGGCATGCCATAATTTTTGCTTCTTCAGTGGTGATCATGGTGGTTGAATTTATCCTTTATCCCCTTTGAAATTGTCATTTTTGACCTCCTTTTTGTGCTTTGTATGTTGCAGGTTCTGACCATTTTGAGCAGAAATGACCCCCAAAACCTCGCCTATGCCGAGGATGACCATCGTAAATGACACTCCTAGGATGACCCCAAAATTTGCAGCCATCCCACCCAGGGATGGCCACAAAACTAGGGGGTTTCAACAAAAATTGACAGAAACAACAACTTTCAAGGCAGAAAAGGTAACCTTCCAAACCTGCAATTTGCATTTAGATTATTTTAGAAAGCATGAATTTCAATTTTTCTTGTCTTTTGTATGCATGTGAAGGTTAGATTTCATATTTCTAAGTTTTGCATTAACAAAATCGAAGAAAAGTAGGAAAAATAACAGCTTTCTAAAATGCATTTGTCTGGTTTGCTTGCGTGGAACCTACCTAAGGGTTAGGTTTTCATATAGTTTATCAATTTTGTAGTTTCCTTTGATATATAAGTTTATGATTCTGAAAGGAAAATGTAATTTCATGCATTTAGTGAATCATCATTGAGTGCTTTGTTGTTTTATTTCAATCATTTTAAAAGGAACAAACACACACCATGATCTTCTTAAACGTTGGTGAGTTGGACTTCATTCCCAACCACTGATAGAGTTCAATGATGGTGGGTTTCATCTCCATCCATTGACTCAAATCCCATGTACCCTATTTTATTGGCCAATACCGACTCCAAGATCTATCCTAACCATGCAAAATAGCATGCATTCCTCTTCGAAGGGGTGTATCACTATGCACGGGGTGCTGGGTGAGGATCGGCAGGACCTATGCTCCCTGATCGGGTATGGATTTCATCACCATACTTTGGTTGGTTTACGTGACCAGAATTTCATTATCGATTGTCGAGCTATGAGTGTATAGGTGAAAACCACTTAAAATTTTGAGTATTACATCAACAAAATCAAACATGACAAGTATTTTCTTTACAAAGCAACACATCTTGAAACAACAACAAACAGTTTAGGGATTCACATCTAAAAGACTTAAAAGAGATAATCACTTCTATTCTTGTGTGTTTCTATTGTTTGTTTGTTTCAAATTCATAAAAATTGTAAAGGAGATAATCATATAGTGGTCTAGAGTACATAGCTATGGTACATACCCATAGCCAAGCCCATTTAAGGGTGGACATTGTAGGGAGTAGGGAAGAGGACATAGAGCATCTTCGCCTTGATCCCAAGGACATGGTCATACCTCCTTGGAGACCACCTACTCTTCCTAGCCCTAGAGGGGCTGAAAGGAGACCTAGCCAACAAGGGACTCCTACATGGGGCACCCCCACAGGTGATGGTCTCAACTTAGGAATTCATATCCCTAATCATCGAGTGGCAGATGAATGGATGGTTAGTCCTAGAATAGCAATAAGGGAACCTAGCCAACAAGGGACTCCTACATGGGGTACCCCCACAGGAAACAGTCCCACTTTAGGGAATTATTTCCCTCATATATATGTGTCTAATGCCTTATTTCGAGAAGAGTCACCATGCAATGGAGCACTTCCTAATAGAGCAATCCCACGCATTCGCATGCCTGCTCGGTCTACTCCTCGCACTACTATGTAAGATCATGACTTTTCACCTAAGGTAGGGTTGAATGATCATCTTATGATTTCAAACCACCCTTCCCCAAGGTGCCAAAATCATGATGAGTATGATACTCATCACCATAGGTGACCTAATTCTACCTTACCTTTCCTTGTTTACGAGGGAAGACCTGAGGAGGATCCAGATTATCCTCATTCAAATGTGTCAATGCAAGCATGATGTGCCTCTACACCAGTAGCTTATCAAGAACATCTATTTAGGGGTGAGCCTCAAGTCAATGCAGCCTCCCTCAATCGAGGGAAAGTTGTAATAGATCTCACGAACCCCCCTGAACAAGATAGATATCAGGGTAACAGTGCTAAGGCACTTAGACCTAATACAGTTGATCAGATCAATCAGTTGGTAAAGAAGTATGCTGACCACCAGGCCAAGTTTAATCAACTTAGGTCTGATAAACACTACCTAGATCTCTTAGAGCAGTGGCAGTAGTTAGAGAAAGAAATACTTGAATGACAAATTCAAGATACTTTGTGTAATGGAGCTTCTACTCCAAATACGCGTAGACAGGAGGCTCACCCGAGGCAACCAAACTTCCAACAAGATAGGTCTCCTAGACCTAATCCAATGTTGCCTCCTAGACCTCCTAGGCCTGAAAAGAATGTATATGATAGGCCAAACATAGATCACCTTCAAGAGGTATTCGTTCCTCCTTGTAGGCCCATGCCTAAAACACCTTATGGGGCTTACGATGACTTGGAACAAAATGAGGATTATGTAGAAGCACCTTTTGGAGGTGTGGATGATGTCAATCAACCACCCCAACCTATGCTTAATATTCCTCATCCCCCTCCCTGAGGGTTCAAAATAAAGAAGAGGAAATCAAATCCTCGGATGCGTATCAAGCTTTGCTTGAATGCTTAGAAACTATAGAAGGTAAGACAATAGGGAATGGGCTTCAAAAACCCACCTTGCGTCAGCTAAAGAGTCAACCATTACACCCATCCATTCCTTCCTCGATATACCCTAAGCATTTCAAAATGCCAAAATTGGATAGATTCAAGGGGGAAGAAGATGCTCAAGAGCACATTACTAGATTTCTAAATATGTGCTTTAGCATACAGGACAATGATGCATTGCTCCTAAGAACATTTTTAAGTACCCTCTCTGGTCCTACCATTGAGTGGTTCAACCAACTTCCAAAACATAGCATCTACACATTTGAACAATTCACTGATGCATTTTTGGAATGTTTCACCTTTAACACCAAAAGAAAGGTGACATTAACTGACCTCACGGGGTTAAAGCAGTACGATGATGAGTCGATTACTGATTATGGAAATAGGTGGCGGATGCTTTTAGCTAAGCTACCCTACCTATTTCCAACATCTGAGTTAACTTAGCTATTTTCAAAGAGTTTCTTGAAACCCATCTCTTTAATATTGCAACTGCAACAATACCCCACCTTGGAAGAAGCTCTAGCATAGGCTAGAAATATAGAGGAAATAAAAATCCAAGAGGGAGAAATAGCCAAACCTCGCAAAAAGGAGTGGACAAAGAATCCTAAAAATAGCTCGACACCTACAAAGCCAACAATGGTCAATCAAGTGGCCATAAATATCCCTGGGCCTACACAAGTGATGCCTCCTCAAAAGGTGAACTATCAGGCCCAACCTCCTCCTACGAGTTATAATAGTAATGGTCAAGCGAATCAGGGATAGAACCAACAACATCGCTCTAAGCGACAATTTACTCCCTTCTTTGAATCCATGGATTCTCTATTCGATCGATTGTGGGTTGCAAAAATGATTAATCTTCTAGATATCAAATCCATCGATCTAGATACAGGTAAACCCAAGCCTATGGGATGCCGAGAGGATCAATATTGCAAATATCATCGACAAAGTGGCCATGATTTACCAACATGCTATGGTTTTAAACACCTAGTACAAGACATGATTGAGAGGAATGAGCTTCAAGTAGATGCTCCACTAGCCCCTAACAATCAGCATATGGGTATATACAAGGACCCATTACCAACTCATGAGGTACAGGTAGCACCTACTAAACCGATGAATGAGGTGAAGACAACACCCCCTTTGCAAGGGTATGTTGGGATGGTGAGTATTGTGACCAGGAACAGAAGATATCCAAGCCAAGTTGCACCACCTACAGCTTTGAGTGATGTTCCAACTACGTCACAACCTACACCACCTATAGTACAAGGCCTTCCACCTAGGCCAACATTAACAATAAAGAACAAGCTTGCACAGAGCTTGAGGACAACATCAACGAGATTGTCCATCTATGAGCTAATTCAACAATCCCCTCCACATAGGGATGCTTTGATGGATATCCTAAAGTCAATAGAGTTGCAACCATAGGAGTCTAACTCCTTCATTGATTTTGTGGGTCATGTGCAATAGTGCAAGGAACCAGTAATAACATTTCATGAGCATGAGCTTAAGGAAATAGCAAGTGACATGGTAGATCCTCCTTTGCACATCATTGCATGTGTAAATGATGTACCATACAAGAGAGTGCTCATAGACACTGGTTCCTCGAGTAATATCATCACAACTAAAGCATTAAAATACCTAGGATTGCCAGCATCTCATGTTGTTGCATCCACTTACACACTTCGAGCATTCAATGATACAATATGCTCTACTATCGATACCATAGTCCTACCCATTAAGTGGGGTGCAAAACCATATCAACATTGTGTCATGTGTTGGAAGGTGAGATGGCCTATAACATATTTCTAGGTAGACCTTGGATCTAGGATATGAAGTGTGTCCCATCCATTGTGCATCAATGTCTCAAATACACTCATGAAGGGTAGGTGCACGTAGTCTCTGTAGATCTAGAGCCCTTTAAGTACTACAATATGGTGCAGTAGATGCCAAAGTCAACATTACCTTTGACTCATGTAGAATTTTGACTGAATGCACCTATTCAAGGTCTACCCATTTCACCATCTACATCTTCATCCATGCCATCCTCATCATTGGCAGCTTCAGAGATGCCTTCGACATCGTCAGATCCTCCATCGAGGAACATGTCAAAGAGGCCAATTGATGAGAGCCCACCTCTAGTTTCCACCATATCCATGGAAGATATTCCTTGTTTAGTAAATGAAGAATCATCTCAAGAGGTTCACATTGAGTCATCTCAAGCCTCACTTCCATCTCATCCACCTTCGCCATCCCAGGTCATAGTGCATATGTCTAGTATAGGGATAGGAGAATATCTAGTGAGAAATGTCACAACGGTTCCATCTATAGAGATAGTGCAAGATATGGGGTGACCTCATCTTCCCATAGGTAGCATTGTGCCTCTTGGTCTACCACCCAATCAAACTAATTTTATATATGGGGGTCTAGAGTATGGAGCCCTGCCAACTCCTTAGAAAGAAGAAGATGATGAACCTTTTTCTGAGGATATAAACTATATGTCAAATCTAGATTATGCATTGTGGTATTTACATCACTGTAATTGGCATGGTTTTGGTCTAGGCTTATATGAGCAGGGTCCTCGTGTCCCATGTCAACCCCAATATCAGCTACCTTATGATAAATCTGGGTTGGGACACAATAAGCCAATACCATTGGATGTTCTCATAGATAGTCTAGAACACCTATGTCTAGGTTATCAGGATAAGCTTGCACGCGATCCATATGCCAATCCAAATCATGTTCATTCATTGGGAGATTATTTTCCCATAGACATGATAGATCAAGGGTTATCCAGTGATGTTTCTCAACCTCATGAAGTGGGGGAGAGCTCACATACCTTGAAATATGATAGTGAGGAAGAGGATCAAGGTCCTCCTCATGAATGGATGAGTGATGATGAAGATGACTATTGCGTCGCACCAATAAACTATCCTAGCTCATATGATGAACATGAGTGAGTGTTCCCCTTGGATGATGAGGATGAGTATTATCTTCGCATGTTATTCCCCATCCAAGGCCCTATCTGATGCTAGCTTTTATCGCATGAAGAGCAAGCTCACCCTCTTCCACATAGGCCACCACTATTCATTCCACTTCCACCAGAGCCACCCCCATGAGTTACGAGACAACATTAGATCTCTAGATCCACTCACCCTCGGATGGGAGATCATGTATCCATCAACATGATTTCCATAGATTTAACTACACCATTGAGAGATATGAATAACCCATCAAATTCATTGCATCTCGACCTTGAGGTAATTGAATTTGATCGAGGAGATTCTCCCCCATCACCATCAGAGTATTGGCCTTGCGAGGAAATGTTACAACCATTTCAATTTTCTCCAAGAACTACTCAGGATGTTTTTCAAGCTGAGGTTGACCCTGAATTTCCTATGGATGAAGCAAACCCAAATGATGATATTCACTTGATTCCCACTCCACATCAGTTGGAATATGGGTCTCATATGTCAATTGAGCCAAAAATTGATAGGGATATCGATACAGATCCTGATAATCCCCATATTATCAAGCTAGGAGAAGGTCTATCTCCAACTGAACAAGATGATTTCACAAAAGCATTGAAAGCAAGGATAAAAGCTTTTGCTTGGTCTTATAAATACATGCCAGGATTGGACCCAAATCTAGTCACACATAATCTTACACTAGACCCAAAGATCAAACCAGTTAAGAAAAATTTGTGTAAGATGCACCCAACAGTAGCCTTAATGGTGAAAGATGAATTGCAAAAATTGTTGGATGCTGATTTCATCATCTCGGTAGACTATCTGCCATGGGTTTCGAACATGGTACCCATAAAAAAACTTGATGGGAGGATTCACATTTGCACTGACTTTAGAGATCTCAACAAAGTGAGTCCTAAGGATGAGTTTCCCTTACCAAACATTGATGCATTGGTAGATGCTACAACATGACATGAAATGTTATCCCTTATGGATGGTTTCTTTGGATATAATCAAATTTGTATTAATCCAAAAGACCAGATCAAAATGGCATTCACAACACCTTGGGGGACATTCTATTACAAGGTCATACCTTTTGGCCTTAAGAACATTGGTGCCACTTACCAACGAGCCATGACGTATATCTTCCATGACTATATGCATAAGATTTTGGAAGATTACATGGATGACTTATTGGCAAAATCTCTATTGCGCCATGAGCATATTGATGTATTGTGCAAGGTTCTAGATCACCTCATTGAGCATAATGTTAGGCTTAATCCCAAGAAGTGTGTATTCGGTGTCACATCTGGTAAACTCTTGGGATTCATAGTCTCTAAGCAAGGCATAGAAGTAGATCCAAACAAGGTCAAGGTAATATTAGAAATGCCTCCCCCCACAACCATTAAGCAGCTATGTAGCTTGCAAGGAAAGGTCGCATCCATAAAATGCTTCATAGCACAATTATCGGATAAGTGTTGACCCATGAATAGGTTTCTACACAAGGGGGTCTCATTTCATTGGGATGAGGAATGTCAATATGCCTTTGATGAAATCAAGAAATACCTAGCTTCGCCACCCGTATTGGCTCCTCCGCGACTAGGAGTGTCATTCTATTTATACATCTCAGCTACTGAGTTGGCATTGGGCACCATGTTGTCCCAAAAGAATGAATTTCATAAAGAACAAGCTACATATTATATTAGTCATACATTGGTTAGCTATGAGATAAAGTATGCATACATTGAGAAGCTATGCTTAGAAGTGGTCTTTGCCACTAAAAATCTATGCCATTACATGCTCAATCATACCACGTATGTAATATCTAAGGAAAATCCATTGCGATATATGATGAGTCGAACATATCACAATAGTTGCATGGTGAAATGGATAATATTGTTGATATAATTTGACCTAGAGTTCATTGGATAGAAATCAATCAAAGGATAGGTCTGTTAGTCTTACAATGACACTGAGAGGGGGGGTGAATCAGTGTGGCACTTTAAGCTTAAATTCAGAGCACTTAAAACTGAAATAATGAAACCTTAAAACCAGATAAAGCAAGTATCACAAGAGAACATCACACAACGCAAGATTTAACGAGGTTCACCAATGTGGCTACTCCTCAAAAATGACTGCTTGGACTACCATCCAAATCCAGTCTTTGCAAAGAAATAACTTTACAAACAATTTACCAACACCTACTGGAAGGAGCACCTACCCCTAATTTATCTGCACCAACAAAAAGGAGCACCAACCCCTGATTTATCTGCACCAATAGAAAGGAGCACCAACCCCTGATTTACCAGCACCAACTGGAAGGAGCACCAACCCCTTCACGTTCTCTGCACACTCTACTTTCTCTACGTAATCTGCTTTCTCTGCGCAATCACTTCGCACACTCTGCTTCACTACAGTCGAACTTCACGATCGTCTTCTCCCTTTTGCGCACTCTGCTCTCTCTTCGAATTTTGCACTTAGCATCTTTCGATACGACTTGCTCTCTGCGCACTACGACCGAACTTCGCACACTTCGACACCCCTCAATTCTCAAAACAACCCTCCTTTTATAACAGAATTCTTGTGATGAAAACCCTAATCTTAGTCGGCTGTAAACCCTAATCTTAGTCGATTTTCATGACACCTGTAAACCCTAATTTTAGTCGGCTGTCATAGGTTCGTCGGCTTCAACTCAACCATGAAAAAGCAACATGTCGCGATATCGTGACACTTTTGCTTACTCTCTCTTTCTCCTTGCTTTGGTCCCCGAAAATACATGTCACGATATCGCGACACTTTTGTTTTCTCTCTCTTTCTCCTTGCTTTGGACCGTGAAAATACATGTCACGATATCACGACACTTCGCCTCCTTGCTTCTTTTCTTGGCTTGTACCCGTGAAAACACATGTCGCGATATCGCGACACTTTCGCCTCCTTGCCTCTTTTCTTGGCTTGTACCCGTGAAAACACAGCATGTCGCGATATCGCGACACTTTCGCCTCCTTGCCTCTTTTCTTGGCTTGTACCCATGAAAACACAGCATGTCACGAAATCGTGACACTTTCACCTCCGTACTTTCTCTCTCCTCATTTAGTCATGAAAATGCGACATGTCACGATATCGCGACACTTTCTCTCCTTTGCTCTTTCTCTTGCCTTCGGGTCACGAAAATGCGACATGTCATGAAATCGTGACACTTTTGCTTTTCTGCCTTCCTATCCTCTTCGAGTCACAAAAATGCGACATGTCATGAAATCATGACACTTCCTTCGAAGTCTTGCTTTCTCTTTTGTCATGAAATCATGACACTTCCTTCGTACTTCACTTCTTTGCAATTGTCATGAAATCGTGACACTTCCCTTCGAAGTCTTGCTTTCCTTTTGTCGCGAAATCGTGACATCTTCGTACGCTTCCTCTCTTTCTTTTGTCACGAAAATGCGACATGTCACGAAATCATGACACTTTACCAACTTGCTTTCTCTCTCCTATTTTTAGTCACGAAAATGCGACATGTCATGAAATCGTGACACTTTTCTTACTTGTTCTTTTTTTGGACTTGTCACGAAATCGTGACACTTCTTCCTGCTTTCTCTTTTTCTTCCAACATGTCGTGAAATCACGACCGTTTTTCCACTTGCCTTTATTTCTTCCAACATGTCGAAATCGTGACGTTTTCCACTTGCCTTCTTCTCTTCCAACATGTCGTGAAATCGTGACAGTTTTCCACTTGCCTTTTTCTTCCAACATGTCGCGAAATCTGATAGTTTTTCCACTTGCCTTTTTCTCTTCCAACATGTCTGAAATCGTGACAGTTTTTCCACTTGCCTTTTTCTTTTCCAGCATGTCACGAAATCGTGACAGTTTATCCTACTTTTTCTCTCTCTTCCAACATGTCACGAAATCATGACAGTTTTTCCTGCTTTTTCTCTCTTCCAACATGTCACGAAATCATGATAGTTTTTCTTGCCTGTTGTATATGTCGCGATATCACGACACTTTTCTTACTTGTCTTTTTCTTTGATCTTTTGCATATGGGCCACTTCGGTTTTCTTGGACAATCACTGTACATACTCTGAGTAACCTTTGAACTCCTGTCTTCTGCATCTGAAAGGCTTTTGAACTTCCTGTCCACTGCATCAATAGATCTAACTGACTGTGTTGACAACAATGACAATACTGTTGTTGCACCTTGCTCAACAATCTCCCCCTTTGGAATTGTTGGCAACACATGTGCAATTTCCTGTAACTCTTCTCCCCCTTTGACAATAATACCAAAGGGCTACTACAGACTCCCCCTGAGTCCATGCACAACATTCTCAGACACAATTTATTACACTTAGCAAAAGTCATGAACATGAGCACAAAGATAATCAGATACTTAAATGCTCCCCCTGAGAATGTGATCCCTGTAGCTAGTCAATTCTTGGGAAGTGTGACCACTCCCAATTTATTGCGAAGGTACTCAAAAACTTCCTTGGGCAATGGTTTTGTGAAGATATCTGCTACTTGCTCTGTAGTTGGAACAAAATCCAATTTAACCTCACCTTCCGCAACTTTCTCCTTCAAAAAGTGATACTTGATAGCAATGTGTTTTGTGCGTGAATGCATAACCGGATTCTTGGAGATGTTAATAGCACTGGTGTTATCACACTTAACTGATATTGGCTCACTGAAACTAATACCAAGATCTTTCAGAGTTTGTTTCATCCATAATACCTGCGTACAACATGTTGTCGCTGCAATATATTCTGCCTCTGCTGTCGATAATGAAACTGATTCTTGTTTCTTACTGTGCCACGTGACCAATCTGTCTCCAAGATAGAATGCACCTCCACTGGTACTCTTTCTGTCATCTACACATCCTGCCCAATCTGCATCTGAATACAAAATAAGGGTGAAGTCTTTACCTTTCGGATACCATAAACCATATTCCATAGTACCCTTGAGGTACCGAAGGATCCTTTTCACTGTTGTCACATGAGTCTCCTTGGGATTGGCCTGAAATCGTGCTACCATGCATACTGCCTGCAAAATATCTGGTCTGGTAGCTGTCAGGTATAGTAAGCTTCCAATCATAGATCTGTACATGGTTTGATCAACAGTTGGAGATTTGTCATCCTTGCTCAACTTGCAACCTGTCATCATGGGTGTGCTAACTGGCTTACAATCCTCCATTGTGAACTTTTTTAACATCTCTTTCACATATTTAACTTGAGAAATAAATATGCCCTTCTTATTTTGATTAACTTGCAACCCGAGGAAATACGAAAGTTCACCAATCATTGACATTTCAAATTCTTTCTGCATCTTATTTGCTAAATCTTTACACGACTCATCCTTGCTGCTGCCAAATATGATATCATCTACGTATACAACAAGAACAATAAGATGCCCATTTTCTATTTTGACATACAAATTACTATCCACCATGCCTTTCTTAAACCTTTGTTGAGTGAGATAGTTGTCTAGCCTTGCATACCATGCTCGGGGTGCCTGTTTTAAGCCATATAATGCTTTCTTCAACTTGCAAACCAAGTTGGGATCATCACCAAGTTGGAAACCATCTGGTTGCTCAATATAAACTTCTTCTTCAAGTTTCCCATTCAAAAATGCTGATTTCACATCCATTTGATAAACTTTGAAATTCTTGTAGACTGCTAAAGCCAGAAACATTCTAATTGCCTCTAGTCTAGCTACTGGTGCAAACGTTTCCTCAAAGTCAATGCCTTCAACTTGTGCATACCCCTTGCATACCAATCTTGCTTTATTTCTGACTACCTGTCCGTCTTCATTCAATTTGTTTCGAAAGATCCATTTAGTCCCGATTATATTTTTGTTCGCAGGTCTAGGTACTAACTCCCAAGTTTTGTTTTTCTCGATCTGGTCTAATTCTTCATTTATTGCCTTCATCCAACTTTCATCTTTGCTTGCTTCAACAACATTTTTGGGCTCAATGCTGGATAATAGAGAGTAGTTACTTACTACTCTTCTTCTTGTTTGAACACCAACTTTGGGGTCTCCAATTATTTGATCTCTAGGATGATTTTTCTGCCAATTGCCTGTTTTGAATTTCTTATTCTCTTCCACTTCTGAATCACAACTTACATCATCTGAGTCAATTTTTTGTATCTTTTCCATTTCGTTTTCCTCATCTCCTTCAATAACCTCTTCATAAATTGGGTAGTTCGTTTCATAGCTAATTACTCGTTCTTTACCTTCATCAAATTTAACATCGGCACTGTCCACAATTTTCTTTAGCCTCTTGTTGTAGCATTTGTAAGCTTTGCTTTTTGATGAATAACCAACAAAAATACCTTCATCTGCTCTATCTTCAAACTTACCAAGATTATCTTCAGTTCTTTTGATATAGCACTTGCTGCCAAAGACTCTGAGGTATTTTGTTGTTGCCCTTTTACCGAACCATAATTCATAAGGAGTTTTGCTTTCATGTGTTCTCAGCATGTACCTATTTTGGATATACACCATAGTATGGACTGCTTCTTTCCAAAATCTGTCTGCTACTCTACTTTCAGCCAACATAGTCCATGCCATTTCCTGCACTGTCCTGTTCTTTCTTTCTACCACTCCATTTTGCTGAGGTGTCCTGGCTGCTGAGAACTGTCTCCTAATACCGTAATTTTCATAGTACTCTGCAAACTCCTCTGAAATGAATTCTCCTCCTCTATCTGATCTTAAACATTTGATCCTTTTTCCTGTTTCATTCTCAACCTGGTTTTTGAAAATCTTGAACATATCAAAAGCTTCTGATTTATGCTTCAAGAAAAATATCCATGTCATTCTGGAATAGTCATCAATGCACAACATAAAATATTTGTCACCATTTATGCTTTGAGTTCTCATGGGACCACATAAATCAGTGTGTATGAGTTCCAAAGGTTTGCTTGTGTAGTATTCTTTTGTTTTGAATGTGACTCTAGTTTGTTTCCCCTTTTGGCATGAAGCACAAATGTTGTTTGTAGGTTTGTTGATGGTGGGAATATCTCTCACTGCCCTTTTTGAGATGATTTTTACCAGATTATCAAAACTGATATGCCCTAGTCTCTTGTGCCACAACCAGTTTTCTTCTTCCTATCCAATAAAACAAGCTCCTTTTGAATTCTCTGAGAGCGTGTACAGGTTGCCAGATGTCCTTGATCCAGTTGCTATCAATTTTCCACTGTTTATTTTTCTGACTTCACAACCCTGCTTCATAAAAACTACTTCATGACCTTTATCACAAATCTGACTTACGCTCAACAAGTTATGTTTCAAACCATCCACAAACAAGACTTCTTCTGACTTAATTTTTCCATCACTAATTTTAACTGAACCTTTGCCAACTATCTTAGCTCCATCATTATTTCCAAATTTTACTGAACCTCCTTCATATTTCTGTAACTTCTCAAATTTTTGTTTGTCACCTGTCATATGACTGGAGCATCCACTATCAAGTATCCATGGTACATATTTATTCTGTGCTTTGAATGCAGTTTGTACGATTAAGGATTCCTTTTCTTCCTTCAGTTGCTCTTTTCCTTTCCACTCCATTTTGATAGTAGTTTTGGGCTCTTGTTTTGCCTTTCCCTTATCAGTAGTTTGAGCATGTTTTTCGAGAAGCTTTCTATTTTGTCTCATCCTGTATGGTTGAAATTTTCTTCCCTGAAACTGATTTGATGTAAATGTATTTCTACAGTTTCTTGCAATGTGCCCAAAATTATGACAGCTATAACATTCTACTGTATAATTCATCAGTGGAGAAAAAACATTTCTACTGGTGAAATTCCTTGGTCTTACATTATATTTGTAGTCTGAGATTTTATGTCCATAGCCATTGCATTTAAAATAGAAACCAGAAAAAGGATAATTGAACCTGGGTGATGGTCTTTGCCATGTTGTCGTAGGAGCCATAGGTCTTCTTCTTCTTTGATGTGTGACATTGGTGAATCCATCATTGTCAATTCTCCTTTCGTGCCTGGCATTAATGCTTTCTTTTGCATGAGACATTTTTCCTTGATCAACCTGTCTCTTAACTTCATTCTTTATGGATTCTACATTTCTGGCCTTTGATCCACTTGATGATTCTCCTTCGATGAAACCCAGACCAAATTTGATGCCTGCAGGCCTTTGGTCATTTATGATCTTATCCAGCTTCATAGAACTTTCTTCACGTTTGTGATAACAACTAATTTTCTTATTCATCTCTTCTAGCTGCATTCTTAAACCAACAATCTCTTCTTCTAGCTTGCTGCAATAATCTATTTTCATTGTTATTTGCACTTCGAGATCTTCGAAGATTTTCTTAGATTCTTCTATCTGTACTTTCAAACTGGTTATGATTCCATTTGCATCCTCAAGCTTTCTTGAAAGTTTCTTATTCTTTTTCTTTTCTATCTTCCACTCTTCAAGTGCAGAGATCAACTCACCTTCTAGATCTACTTCAGCCTCAAGGTTTTCACCACAAACTTCAGAGGTCACTCCTTCTTCCTTTTCTGATTTAACTTCTTCAAATGCCATGAAAAGAGCTTCATATTTTTCTTCTTCAGACTCTTCACCGGAGCTATTTTCTGATGAACTGACATTCTTGGAGATGAAACTTTTCTTCTTGAAGTTGCCTTTTCTGAAATTCGTTTTCATCTTCCAGTCACTTCTTTCTTGGTGCGATCCTTCATCATTTTTGTTCTTCTCTTTAAGTGGACATTTAGTCACAAAATGCCCAATGCCTCCATAGTTGAAACATTTAAATGGTAGCTTCCCTCTGTATTTTCCTTTTCCCTTTTTCAGTTTTCTAACAAAGTTTGCTTCCATTTCATCTGATGTCTCTTCTTCCTCGGACTCTTGTTTTGTGTTTTTATTTTTAAGGGCTTTAAAAGCCGCTTCTCTGTCTGTGGGTTTAGATCTTCCTATCCTCATCTCATATGCAGTCAAAGAACCATACATCTCATCTATACTAAAATAATTTAGATTTTTAGCTTCTTCTATCGCTGAGACTTTGGAATCAAACCTTTGAGGAAGAGATCTTAGTACCTTTTTCACGATGGCAGAGTCTCCAATATCCTCGTCGAGCCCTCTGATCGCATTAATGATTCCATTGACTCTCAGCATATATGCCTCAATGTTTTCATCGTCGTTCATTTTCAATGCTTCGAACTGAGCTCGATGTGTCTGTAATTTGGCCTCCTTGATCTTATCGTCTCCTTCATGAATACTCCTCAGTTTGTCCCATATCTCTTTTGTCGTATTACAGCTCATGATCTTTACTAGTTCACTGTCTGCTAATCCGCACATGATAGCATTCTTTGCTTTTGAGTTACTCTCAAATAGTTTCTTTTCGTCAGCCTCTTTTGGAGGAGTGATGGGTATTGTGTATCCACTAACTACTGAATCCCAGATGTCATATCCCAAAGCACAGAGATATGTCTGCATCCTGATTCTCCAGAATGCGTAATTAGATCCATCAAACAATGGTGCTTTGTTTGATGAGAAACCTTCACCACCTGCCATTGTGTTACTTCCAAGATCACCCTAGCCGATTAGGCTTGTACAGGAACTTAGCTCTGATACCAATTGTTAGTCTTACAATGACACTGAGAGGGGGGGTGAATCAGTGTGGCACTTTAAGCTTAAATTCAGAGCACTTAAAACTAAAATAATGAAACCTTAAAACCAGATAAAGCAAGTATCACAAGAGAACATCACACAACGCAAGATTTAACGAGGTTCACCAATGTGGCTACTCCTCAAAAATGACTGCTTGGACTACCATCCAAATCTAGTCTTTGCAAAGAAATAACTTTACAAACAATTTACCAGCACCTACTGGAAGGAGCACCTACCCCTGATTTATCTGCACCAACAGAAAGGAGCACCAACCCCTGATTTATCTACACCAACAGAAAGGAGCACCAACCCCTGATTTACCAACACCAACTGGAAGGAGCACCAACCCCTTCACGTTCTCTATGCACTCTGCTTTCTCTATGCAATCTACTTTCTCTACGCAATCACTTCGCACACTCTGCTTCGCTACAGTCGAACTTCACGATCGTCTTCTCCCTTTTGCGCACTCTGCTCTCTCTTCAAATTTTGCACTTAGCATCTTTCGATACGACTTGCTCTCTGTGCACTACGACCGAACTTCGCACACTTCGACACACTTCAATTCTCAAAATAGCCCTCCTTTTATAACAGAATTCTTGTGATGAAAACCCTAATCTTAGTCGGCTGTAAACCCTAATCTTAGTCGGCTTTCATGACACCTGTAAACCCTAATTTTAGTCGGCTGTCATAGGTTCGTCGGCTTCAACTCAACCATGAAAAAGCAACATGTCGTGATATCGTGACACTTTTGCTTACTCTCTCTTTCTCCTTGCTTTGGTCCCCGAAAATACATGTCATGATATCGTGACACTTTTGTTCTCTCTCTCTTTCTCCTTGCTTTGGACCGCAAAAATACAACATGTCGCGATATCATGACACTTTCGCCTCCTTGCTTCTTTTCTTGGCTTGTACCATGAGAAACACAAATGTCGCGATATCGTGACACTTTCGCCTCCTTGCCTCTTTTCTTGGCTTGTACCCATGAAAACATAACATGTCACGATATCGTGACACTTTCGCCTCCTTGCCTCTTTTCTTGGCTTGTACCCATGAAAACATAGCATGTCATGAAAATCGTGACACTTTCACCTCCGTACTTTCTCTCTCCTCATTTAGTCGCAAAAATGCGACATGTCGCGATATCGTGACACTTTCTCTCCTTTGCTCTTTCTCTTGCCTTCGGGTCACGAAAATGCGACATGTCATGAAATCATGACACTTTTGCTTTTCTGCCTTCCTGTCCTCTTCGAGTCATGAAAATGCGACATGTCATGAAATCGTGACACTTTCACTTTCGAAGTCTTGCTTTCTACTTTTGTCATGAAATCATGACACTTCTACTTTCGTACTTCACTTCTTTGCAATTGTCATGAAATCGTGACACTTCTGCCTTCGAAGTCTTGCTTTCTGCTTTTGTCGCGAAATCATGATAGTTCTGCTTTCGTACGCTTCCTCTCTTTCTTTTGTCATGAAAATGCGACATGTCACGAAATCGTGACACTTTACCAACTTGCTTTCTCTCTCCTATTTTTAGTCATGAAAATGCGACATGTCACGAAATCGTGACACTTTTCTTACTTGTTCTTTTTTTCGGACTTGTCATGAAATCGCGACACTTCTTCCTGCTTTCTCTTTTTCTTCCAACATGTCACGAAATCATGACCGTTTTTCCACTTGCCTTTATTTCTTCCAACATGTCACGAAATCATGACAGTTTTTCCACTTGCCTTTTTCTCTTCCAACATGTCACGAAATCATGACAGTTTTTCCACTTGCCTTTTTCTTTTCCAACATGTCATGAAATCGTGATAGTTTTTCCACTTGCCTTTTCTCTTCCAAATGTCATGAAATCGATAGTTTTCCACTTGCCTTTTCTTTTCCAGCATGTCACGAAATCGTGACAGTTTATCCTACTTTTTCTCTCTCTTCCAACATGTCACGAAATCATGACAGTTTTTCCTGCTTTTTCTCTCTCTTCCAACATGTCACGAAATCATGACAGTTTTTCTTGCCTGCTGTATATGTCACGATATCGTGACACTTTTCTTACTTGTCTTTTTCTTTGATCTTTTGCATATGGGCCACTTCGGTTTTCTTGGACAATCACTGTACATACTCTGAGTAACCTTTGAACTCCTGTCTTCTGCATCTGAAAGGCTTTTGAACTTCCTGTCCACTGCATCAATAGATCTAACTGACTGTGTTGACAACAATGACAATATTGTTGCTGCACCTTGCTCAACAAGGTCATAGTTTATCAACTAGCAGAGGCCCCTCTTCAATATGATCAAACTCTAAATGTAGAACTTCCTAATGATGGAGTGTTTCATATCTTAGAATCACTTGATTCTATAGAGCCAGAGTCACAGGCGAACATAACTCTATTTTTTGATGGTTCTAAGGGTGAGTAAGGGGGTGGTGCAGGTATCATGTTTTTCACACCACAAGGGACTCCATTTCCTCTTTTTTTTAAACTAAATTTTTTGTGCACCAAAAAAAATTCCGAGTATGAATCCCTCGTCATAGGTCTTCAGATGACAATCACCATGAAAATATCTAAGCTATATATTTTTGGTGATTCCTTACTCATAGTTAATTAGGTTAAAGAAATATTCTAGTGTAGGTGTCCTATCTTGCAACCCTATAAAGCCCTAGTGGACAAACATCTGGTAAATTTTGAATGGTATGATATTGAGACACTCCCTAATTCATCCAATAATTTTGCAGACACGATGGCCTCCTTAGGATCGATAATCTCACAAAACCCTTCAGATGATATCACTACTATTCAAGTAAAAATGCTAGTGCAATCTGTAATTGAGCATGATGAGCATAACACCACACCAGATGTTCACATGATTCAAATTGAACCTTCACATGAATGGTTCTCTCAAATACATAATTATTTGAATAACGCCAGATGGAGGACTTTGTTCCCTTATAATTCTTTTGATACTAGCACAACGCTATATCTTCAAGTTCATTCTCAATCAGAATTTGCATGATATGAGTGTCAAAAGGACTACGCTATTCATACAATTTAGGCTTATTCAAAGCAATATTGGGTTATGCAAATTAAATATTATATTAAACTAGGAAATATTCTACTTGAATTGTCACATGTCGTAAAGCGAGCATTTAAGAAAAGGTAGAAAAATATGTCTTATTAGGAGACAATGTATCGTTGGAGCTATGAGGGTATCCTCCTTCATTTCTTAGACTCATAGGATTCAGCTTGGGCCATTTCCCAAGCACACGATGGTACATGTGGTGGCTACTTTAGCGGTATGGCCATCATTAAGCACATTATTTGCATGGGCTATTAGTAGCCAAATTTAGAGCAATATTGTTATGCTTATGTAAAGAAGTGTGTGAAATGTCAACATTATGCAAATCTCACACATGTACCTTCATAGGCCTTACAATGGATTCAATCATTTTGGACATTTACACAATGGGGGTTTGATTAAATTGGGAAAATATCGCCTACCTCCTCAGGTCATCACACATTTATCATAACAGCAATCGAGTATTTCACAAAATGGGTGGAAGCAATTCCCCTTACCACTACGACTGGACCTCACATCATGGAGTTCATGCTACATAATATCATATGTCATTTTGGTATTCCATCCAAAATAATATCGTATAATGGGACATCCTTTAAAAATAAGGATGTGCGTGCGTTAACAACAAAGTATAACATAAAGCATAGTTTTTCCATGCCTTATTATCCGCATGCCAATGGGCAAGAAAAGGCATCCAATTAGATAGTAGTAGCCATATTGAAGAAAATTGTTAAGGAAAATCATAAATATTGGCATAATCAATTACCTCTTGCCCTTTGGACCTATCACACTAGCATTCGGACACCCACTGGGGCAACTCCATTTTCACTAGTGTATGGTGTTGAGGCTATCATACCTCTAGATTTAGATATTCTGTTGCTATGCATTTCGATGCAAGAATTCATCGACAATGATACCGCTAGGCAAGCTCGTTTATATCAATTAACGTTGCTTGATGAACGATGTGTCAATGCCCTTGAGCATATAGAGAGCTTATAACTTGAAAGTACACTAGAGAGACTTTCAGGTTGGTGATTTAGTTCTAAAAGAGAACCAACAAAATTCAAATTTACCACCCAATATGTGGGATAAATTTATGGCAAACTGGTTAGGTCCATTCATCATTACAAGTCATACCGGACCTAGAACTTATTTCTTAGCATCCATCGAAGGAAGCAAAGAGCCTGAACCAATGAATATTAGTCATTTGTGGCCTTTCCATGCTTAGAGCACCATTAAACGCCCCTGGGTGGTCTATGACCATCTAGGTCAAACCAAAATGCTCCTAGGCAGTCTATGATTGTCCAGGTCAACCTAAAAATCTCTAAAGGTGTCTATAAGCCCTTTGGTCACCATTAAATGTCCCTAGGTGGTCTAAAACCATCCAGGTCAACCTAAAATACCCCTAGGTAGTCTATGACCATCTAGTTCAAACCAAAATTCTCCTAGGTGGTCTATGATTGTCTAGGTAAATCCAAAAAGCTCCAATGGCATCTATAAGCATTTTGATCACCATTAAATGCCCTTACATGGTCTACGACCATCTAGGTCAACCAAAAATTCTCCTAGGAGGTCTATGACCATCTAGGTCAAACCAAAATTCTCCTAGGAAGTCTACGATTGTCTAGGTATACACAAAAATCCCCAAAGGCATCTACAAGCCCTTTGTTCACCATTAAACACCCCTAGGTTGTCTACGACCGTATAGGTCAACATTAAACACCCCTAGGTGGTCTATGACCATCTAGGTCAACCTAAAACACCCCTAGGTGGTCTATGACTATCTAGGTCAAACTAAAATTCTCCTAGGTAGTCTACGATTGTCTAGGTCAACCCAAAAAGCCCCAAAGGCATCTATAAGCCCTTTGGTCACCATTAAAAATCCCAAAGGTATCTATAAGCCCTTTGGCCATCCTAAAACACCCTTAGGTGGTCTATGACCATCTAGGTCATCCCAAAATGCCCCAAAGGTGTCTATAAGACCTTTGGTCACCCCAAAAGTCCCAATGGCATTCATTAAGCCCATTGGTCAACCTATATATACATATATCAAAAATACAAAAATATCATTAAAATCATAAAAAATACAAAAATATTGCATTGCATTGCATTTCTCAACATTTGCATTTTACACTCTATGCATTAGGTATATTCATCATTGCATTTTGCATTCTTAGAAGTTGACCATATATGTCTAGCACCAGGTCTATACACTAGGCATTTGTTAAAATTTATTATTATCATATGTCAGTCATACCACCTATTTACATTACACATATTAGTTCCATTTACACTCCATATTTTATGTCTATTTTCCATCACTTAACCATTGTTTGTAAGACATAGTTAAGGTTTTCGGTCACTTAGCCATATTTAGTTGTCTTTTCAGATTTTGTAGACAACTATCATGCTTTTTTAGGAGGTAGAATCCTTCTTAGATTATACCTTGTATACATCAAAATCTTGACACATTTTCACACTAATAAATCCAAGTTTAGCACAAGGAAAGGTGAAATTACAAAGTGGTCTAGGTTGCTTTAAGTGAAAAAGTTTATCTTGCTCATCCCCCTATGTGAATGGTTCAAATATACTGAGAATTGGAAAAAGGAAAAGATCCTCCTTACCCAAAAATCCCTTGCCTCACACTGGGGCAAGTATCCAAAAGAAAACACTCAACAGTGATTATCATCACTTCAAAATATGCAAAAAGAAACAGTGGTTTTTATCACTAGAAAAAGCAAAATAAATAGTGGTTATCACCACTACCAAAATCCATTGCTCAACAAACAAAAATGAGCAAATCCCTAGAAAGAGATAAAATTAAAAGAAAAGAAATGAGTCCTAACCTTGAATCCCTAGAATTCTCAGCATTAGAGAACCATAAGGTGATCCTCATTACAGGTTTGGTGGATAGCCTACTTGGAAATGGTGGTATCCTTATGCATGATGATATGTCTATCATATAAGCACCTCACTTGTGTCCAGACCAATGTTTGAATGTGGATGAGCTAGATTTTTGTAACCTATACTACCTAGTGGTCTAATCTAACTAAGTACAAAAACTTAGTATAATGAGACTCGTAGGGTGATCTCTAGTACAGATAGGCTAAATGAATCTTGTTTGACACTAGAGTAACTTTATGCGTTATCATGGTAATGAATACAAATGCACACATAGGGATGTTGATTAACTTGGTTGTCTTAGTAGATGTATACCTTGTGCGAAAGTCTTGCATAGTTACTATACAAATTTTGATTAAGTAACTAAAGTGTTTGAGTCTCC
Organism: Wollemia nobilis; assembly: GCA_028583015.1. Taxonomy (NCBI): domain Eukaryota; kingdom Viridiplantae; phylum Streptophyta; class Pinopsida; order Araucariales; family Araucariaceae; genus Wollemia; species Wollemia nobilis. The sequence continues at coordinate 16,503,533 of JAQPPZ010017058.1, read as the reverse complement.
TAAAAACTGCCAAATATATCATATCATATTACCTCATCTTATTATTATTCTAGTTACAATCACATTATCACATATTTGTTAGTTTACATGTACATATGCCATAACATAGTGTCATACATAAACATGAAATTGATATAATGCATTTTTTATAGTCTATGGTGCTAGCATATAATGTGTCAAATAGCTATAACAAATCCATCATATAAAATTAAATAAATCATTTGTTGCATCATGCATATACACATCTACATATCATAAAAATAAATCATAGGATAAATACATGCATCCATGTTAAACATCCATAAAAACATCATAAGCATAATATATTATAAAGCTATACAAGGATACATGATGATCAAAGCAAAACCCATATATATATCCATATGTATAAAGTCAAAAGATACATCATAGTCCATAAAGCTGCCCATAGGCTATAATAAATGTGAGTCATCCAACCTCACACTCCAAAAAACTAAAAATCCAAAAATAACCATCATAGTATACAAATCCATGATCACATAGGACCGACACCATGAATCTCTCCTCTACCTTCAGTAGGAGTCCATCCCAAACTCCTAGACCTGCTCCCACCTACCATGTCTAACCATTGTATAGAACTAGGAGGTCTCATCTGATAATATGACTATCCTATCTCACTCCTCTGACTCTGCTACGATCCAATGGCTAAGGCCCGATATGGTATGCACCCCTTAAGGTGCATTATCTCATCCTCTAGCATGTCAATATAGGTTTGATCCTCTCAAAATCAATTTTGGTAGATCACCACTAAACCTTGGAGATGTACCATCTCCTCTTGCATCTTGGATACCTCACCACTACTAGACTCCCCATGGCTAGGACTCTATGCTCCAACTTGAGTCTAAAGAGTAGCTATCACAGCTGCCTACCTCACCATATTAGCCTATGCACTCTGCACCTATGCCTGTAGAAGAGCTCTCTCCTATACAAAGTCCTATTGCACCCTACTGAGCTCACTCTACAACCTTGCAATAGTGGAATCTCATGCCACTAACTATACCTACATGCTCTAGTCCTCAAGGTCCTCACCACCAAAGTCTAGTGGATCCTACACATCCAAGAACTCCACTCTATCCTCTACCATGTGTTGATGTACATATCACTCACCTGTGCCTGCCTGCTCATCATCAATGGGCTCATCCTGATCCACTCCCTCTAAGGTAGCCCTAGGTATCTCCTCCTCTACCTCCATAGCCACATCTCCACCTAGTGGCCCCTCTCCTTACCACTACCATGTAATCCACTAGGATTCATACTCATATATAGTACCATCATCATCCAACTTAGTAACCTCAACAACAGGATCTGACTCCACCCCCAAAGGCTCCATAATAGGCCAAATGAGAGTCTTATCAACCCCTCGATGATGATAGATAATAGGTTCACTAGGTAACCCCTAGCATAGTCAAAAATGTTGTAAGACTTGAGCATACTAGAAATACTCACGCTCTATCCTGTGTCATCCCACGAGCCATCTCCCTCATCGTACCCAATGTAGTTGTGCCTCAACATCCCTCCACATAGGACAATCCCTATAAGGTCTCCATATAATGTATCCTACCCTGAGCCATGCAAAATAATCTACGTAGTGCTCAACATACCTAGTATATTAGTGAATCTGATCTCTCTCATGAACCCTCTCCCATAGCCTAGCATAACCAATCTCCTTGTCTGTTAACTTTGCTCAGGTAGTCCATGGCAGCCCAAGTGATTGATCCATAGAAATATACTGCCATCCCCAAAATTGTAATATGAATATGCACCCCAATACTTTCCACCCATGAGAGTGGATCTCATACAACTCATCATATAACTATGCTAATAGAGTAGGACCCCAAGCCATAATCATAGGCTCCTCCTCCGTACAATCCACAAGGCTAAACACCAACTCTACCAAGTTCCAAGGGAACCTGGCTCCTGAAGAGTCTGGAAGTAACATGTTGCTGATCAAGGTCATAAAAAAAGCATGTCTAACCTTCAGTATATCATCCTTGAACCATGTGATCACTAATAGCCCTCTGTTGAGAAGATCAATCACTGCATCCTCCCAACATCCCCCAAAGTACCTCCGAAGCACTATATCTCGTTGCTCTATGGGAGTACATAATATAGGACATCCCTCTATCGGTATATGCAATATCCAATACACATCCTCTAGTGTCACTATCATTTCACCCATAGCTAGGTGAAATGTGTTAGTATGAGGGTCCCATAGGTCTATCAAAGCAGTCAAATAGGCACGGTCGCTCACAATAGGCTCTAACCGTGTAACCTATTTTAGGCCAATGGAATCAAGCCATCACCAATCCTCCTTAGTCAACATGTACCTAGTGACCTAGAATAGAGTCAAAACTCTATACCGACTCTTCACAACCTGATGGAGTGAACTAACTTGTCAAATATGCACTAAAAATGCATAAAAATAGTCCAAAAATACCAAAAGGAATGCTTAAAAAGGGGCACTTTTTACCTAAATTTTTGGTTGTCCCACCTAGGGATGGCCCCCAATTTGGTGAGAATCCCACCCAGGGATGGCCAACCATGACCATCCCACCCAAGGACGGTCCCCAAAAATGGGCAAAATAAGGTCATTTTGACCCCTAAAAATGCCCTAAAAATAGCCCTAAAAAGCAATTAAAATGACATAAATTGAAAATTTAAAGCAACTACATTACAAATAAAAGATAATCATACATTTTTCTAAAATTAAGGTTCTTTAACCATAATTTAGTGTGTATTAGGCAAATAATAATAAAAATTGTGATTTTACTTAAAATAAAGGGAGCAGAGGAAAGGTGTTCCATACCCGTCTCGCACCGGCTCCACTGCCTATCGTATCCCATGGCTGGCTCATGCTATTGGGTATATGTTTTTGTGACACTTTTCTTCAATATTTCACCCTTCTGCCACTCTCCTCTCAAATTTCTACAAACAAAATGTAAAAATGAGCCTATTTTCCCCCTTTTGTGCTTAAATATGCACCAAAATAGGTCAACCATCCCTAGGTAGGATGAGCACATAATTGGTATACTGTCCCACATTGGGATGGTCATAAAATATGTACTCATCCCCCCTAGGATGGTCACCAAAAAATTTCACACAAACAACTTAAAAACATAAAAAATAGGGCCAAAAACCCACCAAAAAAAAGCTAAAAAGGGTAAAAAATTAGCAGGGATCAAGATTGAACAAATAGTATTTATGGATGTCTTAAAAGTCTTTATTTTACTCCCCAAGAAGGCCTCCATGGCTGGACCACTCCACGGGAATGAATTTTTTAGTCTTTTGCTTCCACAAATGCTCATCAAAACGATCAAATATCCTAGCAAAATAGGTTTATATTATAAAGGGTAAAACAAAGAGTTATTCCAATTAAGTCATATATGTCAAGCGACTCATCGATTTATCATTTTTCATGCCCTCATCAACTCATTTCTTGAGGGGGTAGTCATAATAACTATTTCATAAATCAAATCAACACTAAAATACTCAAAAGTGCAAGTTTCATACATTCAAAAGAATCTTTGCTAAAGGCAAATCTTCAAGCCCATGCTAGGGCAAACAATCAACATAAGCAAAAAAAATAGGGATTGACCTCCTTGAAGCCTCAGGAATCCACCCATGTAAAGGCTTACAAGAACACAAGGCATCAAAACCTAGTATACCTCAAGCCCCTAAAACTGTTATTATAGTGTGGCTAAAAGGTATACCCAAAATTAATCCTTTGACTATGTCAAAAGCAAGGATTCCAAGAATGTATGCTCTTTCCATAATAGAGGCATCTAAAGTTGGTTAGTTTAATGAATAAACTTAATAATTTAATGATTTAGTCATCTATTTTTGCTCAACGCTTTGTTGCACATAGTGCATCCCAAAAAGGGGCATCTATAGACACCAAAATCATGTAAATCGGATAAGATTGCTAATGCATAACATATTACAAACTTATCGATATCATATGGCCCCATTGGGAAACCCTCTATGGTCACATAGGGGTCCCAAATACTTTTGGGAAGCTTTCCATCAGTTTTGGGAAATTTTGGGTGTTAGGAAACTAATTGCCTATGAATGGAAATGAATATTGAATTGCAGGAATTAAGATGGAAATTACTTGAGTCTTGAATCGCTTTTGAAATATAGAGTTTAACCTCCAATATTGATATAAAATATAAATGAATGTATTTTTTGATTGATGTCCTAAAGTGAATATGTGATGTGCATAAATATGAAGGATGGGGTGCGGTTGGAAAGATGCACCCCCTACTAAATATAATTATAATATGTTAGGAGGGTCCTAACATGCCACCCTCCTTAAAAGAGCTTTGTCCTCAAAGCTGGAAATTTGGAAATTTCTACTGGATATCTTGAAGAGTTTCCCACGTCGCGTCTTCTAAAGGTAGACCTTTCCAATGGATTAAAACTTCCGTGATATCGCGAGTACGAAGGTGACGAGAGCGGCGATCCAAGATAGCTTCTGGCTCGACTAGAAGTACTCCATCCTCGGAGAATTCCGGAAGAGTGGTTTGTGTCGTGATATGTGTTCCGACTGCGAGCTTAAGGCAAGATACATGAAATACGGGGTGAATTTTGGAAGAGGGAGGAAGCTCAAGTTTGTAAGCAACGGCCCCAATACGTTGGAGAATTTTATACGGCCCGTAAAATTTGGGTGCTAACTTTGAGAACCTTTTTGTTTAAGAGAGGATTGTCGGTAAGGTTGGAGACGTAAGAAAACCATATCCCCCTCGCGGAAACTACGTTCGCTTCTATGTTGATCGGCTTGCTGCTTCATGCGATGCTGGGCGGTGTGTAGGTTCTCTTTTAGGATCCGTAGTATATCATCTCGAGTAGCAAGCTCTGTTTCCACCGCATGGACTTTTGTAGTCCCCGGAATATAGGAAGTGAGGGATGGTGGTGTTTGACCATATAGTGCTTCATAAGGAGTCATTTTGATGGACGTATGGTATGAAGTGTTATACCACCATTCCGCTAGTGAAAGCCACTTTACCCAATGGAGTGGTTGAGTAGAAACAAAACATCGAAGGTATGTTTCCAAGCATTTATTTACAACTTCTGTTTGGCCATCGGTTTGAGGATGGTAAGCGGAGCTCATACGAAGTTGAGTACCTTGTAATTTGAACAATTCCTTCCAAAAGGTGCTAGTGAAAGTTGGGTCACGGTCACTAATAATTGTGGAGGGCATACCATGTAATTTAAAGATGTTATCGAGGAAGAGGTGGGCTATAGTGCTAGCGGTATAAGGATGAGCTACTGGACAAAAATGGGCATATTTAGATAAACGATCAACGACTACAAAAATGGTTGTTTTTCCGCCTGATTTTGGTAATCCTTCAATAAAGTCCATAGAAATATCTGCCCATGTTTTGGTGGGTATAGGAAGAGGTTGAAGTAATCCTGGAGTAGCGAGGGTCTCCCCTTTTTGTCTTTGGCAAACTTCACATTCTTTTACAAAGTTTTTGATGTAATTTTTCATCCCTACCCAATAGAAGGAGGTAGTGGCTCGTTTATAGGTTTTTAAGAACCCTGAGTGGCCGGCAGTGGGTGAGGTATGTAACTCGTGAAGAAGTTTTTCCCGGTAAGCTGAATTGGGGATGAGGACCATCCTCCCTTTATATCGTAATATATTGTCCTTCCAAGTGTATGGAAGTTTGCTACTAGGATTATGTTGAAGTTGTTGAATTAAGGCGTGGGTAGTAGGATCGTTTATCCATTCTTCATGCACCTTATCTACCCATTTGGGAATAAGGGAGGAAAGAGCATGGACTTGAGGCATATCTTCAAATTTTCTAGAAAGTGCATCGGCTGCCATGTTGTCCTTGCCCTTTTTATATGTAATTTCATAATCATAGCCAAGAAGTTTAGTAACCCATTTTTGTTGTTCCGGGGTATTAGTCCTTTGTTCCAAAAAATATTTCAAGCTATGATGGTCGGTGCGTATAATGAAATGTTGGCCAATAAGGTAAGGCCTCCAATGTTGAATAGCATGGACGATTGCCAACATCTCTTTTTCGTACGTAGAGCGAGCTAAATTCTTAGGAGAAAATGCTTTGCTTATAAAAGCTATAGGTCTTTCATCCTGCATGAGTACGGCTCCCATTCCTATTCCTGAAGCATCACTTTCAATGACGAACGGTTTAGAAAAATTTGGCATGGCTAGAACAGGGGTGGTACACATTGCAGTTTTCAAGGTGATAAAAGCCTCTTCTGCTTTAGGCGACCATTTGAAAGCGTTTTTCTTAAGTAGTGCTGTTAGAGGAGCAGCGATTTTACCATAATTTTGGACAAATTTTCTATAATATCCCGTTAGTCCAAGAAACCCACGTAGAGCTTTTAAGGTTTTTGGAATAGGCCAAGTTTTCACCTCCTCGATTTTGGAAGGATCTACCGTCACGCCGTTCTTTGAGACAACATGCCCTAAGTATTCAATTTTTTGTTTTCCAAAGGAACACTTTGATCTTTTTGCATAAAGTTGATTTTCCTTCAAGATTTGTAACGTTTGTCTAACATGGTCCAAATGTTCTTCCCATGTTTTGCTATAAATCAAAATGTCATCAAAGAAAACTAATATAAATTTATGAAGGAAAGGGTGAAATACCTTATTCATTAGACTTTGAAAGGTAGAAGGAGCATTGGTAAGGCCAAATGGCATCACCAGGAATTCGTAGTGCCCTTCGTGAGTGCGAAAGGCCGTCTTAGGAATATCCTTTTCAGCGACTCGTATTTGGTGGTAGCCTGACCGTAAGTCCAACTTGGAAAAGTAAGCGGCCCCATGGAGTTCATCTAGTAGCTCTTCTATGACCGGAATAGGAAATTTATCTTTGATAGTCATTTTATTAAGTGCTCGAAAATCGATACATAAACGCCATGAACCATCCTTTTTTCTAACTAAAATAATTGGAGAGGAGTAAGGGCTTCTGCTTGGTCTAATGACTCCTGCCGTAAGAAGCTCTTGTACTAATTTCTCTATCTCAGTATTTTGGAGGTATGGATAACGATAAGGCCTAATATTAGGAGGTTGATGCCCTGGAAATAGTGGAATAGTGTGATCGTGACTTCGTTGTGGAGGTAGTCCTTTTGGTTCATTGAATACCGCTTTATGGTGGTCTAGAATCTTTTGTAACTCGGGTGTCTCGTCTTCTTTGTGACTAGGTTGAATTGAAAATAATTGGGCGACCATTCCTTTGTTTCCTTTTCGGATAATTTTCTCCATTCTATGCGAGTTGACGATTTGGGAAGGTCCAGATTTCAGGCCTTGGATAATATAAGTTTGGTTCTTTGCTGTGAATTTCATCCATAGTTCATCAAATTCCCATTGGACTACGCCCAAGGTTCTTAACCATTGTACGCCTAGTACAATGTCGCATCCCCCTAGGGGTAAGACGTACATGTCGCTTTGCATGGTATAAACTCCCATAGTTAATTTTATATTTCTGCATTTTCCTTTGCATGCAATTTTTCCGCCATTTCCAATCATCACTTCGAAGTTATTGCAAGGGTATATGAAACAATTTGCTTGTTTAGCCACTTTTGGATCGATAAAATTGTGCGTGCTACTAGAATCTAGGAGCACGGTAAGGTTTTGTTTCTTAAAATACCCTTTTACTCGCATTGTTTGAGGGGCAGAAAATCCGGCAAGGGCGTTGAAGGAAACCTTTGGTGTATTTTCTTCGTCACTTTCAAGTGTGTTGGATAATACCTCTACTTCGAGTTCATGTTCCTCTTCAGTAGAATTCCCTTCCTCTGTGGCATCGAGAATATATAATTTCCGTGAGGCACATTTATGATTTCTATCAAATTTCTCATCGCAATGGTAGCAAAGACCTTTAGCTTGTCTTTCCTTCATTTCCTCGAAACTGAGACGTTTAATTGGTAGAGCGGGGTTAATTTTAGGGGTTGTGTAGGAATTTTGGGTTCGTCCATTTTGCATTGGCTTGGGGTTGGTATAAGTGTTTGATTGTTTCCCCCAAGTTGGTTTCGTGACTCGATTACGTGCCTTGATTTTGTCTTCCGCTAATTTCGCTAAGCCGATGGTCTCTAACATGTTTGTAGGGTTGTACATTTGTACCTCAATTCGAATTTCTTCTTTTAATCCGCTAACGAAACATTCTTGAAAGAAGGCCACGTCTAATCCGGATGTGCGATTAGCTAACCTTTCAAATTCTGCTTGGTACTCACTTACTGAAGTGGTTTGGCATAATTTAGTGAGGGCCCCCGTGAAGCTTTGAAACTTGCTAGGGCCAAATCGTACTAATAGGTTCTGTGTAAAGGTTGACCACGGTGGAGTGCCATTAGTTTTCTCGAACCATTGGTACCATTGGATGGCGTCATTTTCCAAATGGAAGGAGGCGATATGCACTTTTTGTATTTTCGGAATTTGATTTAGTGAGAAATACTGCTCTGCTCGGTAGATCCAGTTTGTAGGGTCTCCGCTTTCAAACTTTGGAAAGTCTAATTTGGTCGTCCGTGGTAGAATGGAAGTTTGTGGACCTCCTAATATTGCTCGGTTTGATGACCCGGTGTTGGTTGAGTTTGCTTGTGTGGTTGCCTGTTTTTGACTGATGGCATCAAGTTTAACATCTATTGCAAATATTTTCTCGAAGAGTTCTCTTGTGTTACGGGTATTCTCTTCTCTTTCCTGTTTAACTTCTTCAGCGAGCCTTTCGTGTTTCTCGTGGATGGAATCCAATGATCGTCGTCCGTCGGCCATTGCGGTTGGTGTAGGTAACGATCAATGTGACTAGGTAAGGTGTGCAAAAAATAAAAAATAAAAAATAAAAATAATTTTTTTTTTGATGGGCAATGCCCTTTCAACTTTTAAATTTGGTGCTACTTTGGTGCGGGTAAGTCGACTGACAGAGCACGGCGTCAACAGGGGCGGTCAACAGGGCGGCAAGCGGATAAGTCGGCTGGCGGTCAACAAGGGCGGCAAGCGAGTAGGTCGGCTGACAGAGCACGGTGGCAATGCGACAGGCTAGCGGCAAGTCGAGGATCGATAGCAATGCGACAGGTGGGCGGCAGGCGTGCACAGCGGCAATGCGACAGGCTGGCGGCAAGTCTAGGATCGACAGCAATGCGACAGGCGGGTGGCAGGTGAGCACGGCGGTAATGCGACAGGCTGGCGGGCAAGTCTAGGATCGACGGTAATGCGACAGGCGGTGGCAAGTTGAAGATCGGCGGTAATGCGAGAGGCGGGCAACACGACGAAGGACAGACTTCGCACGGGCGCATGACTACCGTAAGGTAGTCACAAGCTTCACTTGCTTGTAGTTATTTTTAAACCGCTCTTTTATTTTAACCTTGCCAATGTGGGATAATTCCCCTGGCCGAAAAAAATAAAAAATGATGTCGGATTAATACTGCTGGAAACGGTCACGCCGAGAATGTAGAGTTTATAAGGTTTTTGTTTAATTTTCTTTCGTCGGAATTTTTATTATTATTATTTTTTTTTTTGATATCGAGAAACCTTGTTCCACGGCCGGACTTCGATGAACGTTAATAAAAATATATATAAATTTGTATTATATTTTTATTTGTTTACTCGTCGCGAACAGACGTTACAGGTCTTTGATTGTGATTTCACACCCAAATTTACGAACTGTTTATTGCCTTCAATCTTTAAGTGGATAGCTTCCAACCGTGTATGCGCCTCGCCTTTCGAGTTTTTGAGCTGTATATTTTATTGCTGAAAGTATGGGGTCCCTGTTGGAGATGCAGAGCGCTAGCACGGGTCTGATGCCCTTATGCAGAAGCAGAGTCACCAATGAATAAGTTTGTTGTTTGTGTTTTTACTGCAGGGAAAAATGAAGACAGTTGCGGTAGTTCGATTCGTTCGAATCGATTGTTTCACTGGAGGGCAGCGGAGTAAAATAGCCCAAGATTGATGGCCACAAACGAAGAAAGAAATTTCTGTTAATGTGTCTGGGTGTAATGGATCTGTACCAGATGTTAGGAAACTAATTGCCTATGAATGGAAATGAATATTGAATTGCAGGAATTAAGATGGAATCACTTGGATTTTGAATCGCTTTTGAAATATAGAGTTTAACCTCTAATATTGATATAAAATATAAATGAATGTATTTGCCGATTGATGTCCTAAAGTGAATATGTGATGTGCATAAATATGAAGGATGGGGTGCGGTTGAAAAGATGCACCCCCTACTAAATATAATTAATATGTTAGGAGGGTCCTAACATTGGGTCACCTACTTTGTGACCGTCCCACCCAAGGATGCTCACAAAATAGGCTTAGTTGTGATTGTCCCACCTAGGGACGGTCACTCCTAATCATCCCTGGGTGGGATGGCCCCTAAATAGACCCTCAAAAATTCAAAGGGGCATAGAAATATCAATCAATTACTATCATATTCTCTGCCCAATAAACCCAAATTGATTTGGAGCCTATCACTAAAATTAGGAACTCCAAATTGGAGGTCCCAAATGAGCAACCTCTTCCACCCAATCATAGCAAAGGTTTTGACAAGTGGTAACACCTAATTTGTATGCTAGGACTTGCCCATTTGCCCTAGATGCTCTATTTGGGCTATTAATTGAGGCGTGATCACCCAATTTCAAAGAGAATAGTTGAAGCATTTTGACCACAAAGTGCTACCCAATTCTACCCTCACTTTTTGCTATCGAATTCCCCTTGATATTTTCTTGAAACTCAATCCATTCGAAGGCACTTTAAGAGGAATCCCAAATACACCAAACTATTCCAAAACATGTCAAATTGGAGAGTAATTAGACCTCGTTTTTTGACACAACAATTAAGAGAGTTTCCAACCAAATCCCTTAGAATTGGTAGTAAATTCCACCTAGTTTTGTGATCGTCCTACCCTGGGATGGATGACAGTCATTGGTGTCCCTACCTAGGACGGTTACAAAATAGTTAGGAATTTTAGTCTAATTCCACCATAGATCAATTCTACATGCTTATATTAGCCTCATATCAAATTTTGGTCAAGTTTGGAGTTGTTTTGATGGGTTAATTAGGAGTTTTATGATTTCAGGTCTTATTGTCCCTGCCAGGGATGGTCATAGTTTCTATTCATATTTTTCCTTCAATTCATGCTTAGGTATTTCTAAAACCACATTAATATTGTCATATCAGCATTGAAAGTCATTTGGAAGTGTTTTTATATATTATAAATATTTTTTGTTAATTATAGATGCATGCTTTCTATATTTTCAAGGTTTTCAATCAATAAACACATATGCTTTTAATCAATTTCAATCTCTTGTGTGTAGGTGTAGGTATTCCAGACATGAGGGAGAAGCTAAGAGGCTTGCTAGGAAAGGCCCAAGACTAGCTCTTAATTTTTGGTTGCGAGAAGAACATTGGAACACGCCATTAAAGCTCATGGAGGGATTTGATCCCTTTGAAAAATTATATATTGAAATGTATCAAGTTATGAAGCCCTCAAGGGGATGTAATGTAATATTATTGAGTACTTTGGATTAATAAAATACAAGGAAAAACCCCCTATTTTTTATATCAAATAATCCATGTTTTTCAATTATTTACATAGTTACATCTTTATGCACATTTCCTTGAATGCTTGCAATAAACACACTTTTATATTTCAATAAAAAACACTAAAGGTGTGCTATTTTTTTGTGCTTCTTCACAGAGGACTTAGAGAATCACACCCTAGATAATGCTTACATCCTTGAACTGGAGCATGAGATCAGGATTTAGGGAGGTTGTCTACCAGATAGGCCTATGGAAGGAGGGTCACACATGAGCGGGTGGAGCACATCAAAGCAATCGTCAGTGCGGTCGAGCCATAGGACCAAGACTCAGATAGAGTAGACTATAGGGATTAGCTGCCACAATTATCATAGGTACAAATCCAAGGGAAGAGGTGCGGTAGGGGGTGTACGCCCATCTTGATGGCTTTGATTGTACTAGCTTTATTTTTGAGTGTAAGGTTAGATGACCTACACAGTTGTAGCCTGTGGGTAGTTTTGTACCCTTATGTACTTATTTGACACACACACACACACACACACACACACACACACACACACACACACACACACACACACACACACAAATATATATATATATATATATATATATATATATATATATATATATATATATATGATATATATACTTTGAGATTAATTATGTGTATTTATATGTTTTTGTTTTTATGTTTATATGATGTAATACTATGATTTTATGTTATATGATGTGATGTATTTATTTAAATGCTCTAGCTATGTGATGGATGGTTGCTTAGATGGTATGATCTAGATGTATAGATGCATTGTGGTGATGTATGCATATATGGATGTGATGCTTATTGTTAAATGCATGTTTAATTTTGATCTAATTGCATGGATCTAACTTATGTTGTTATGATATGGTGACTTCAATATGTGTAATGCACTTATGTAAATGAACCTGTATGTTTTAATCACTTAAAACATAAGGTCTGATGTGATATAATTTTTGATAATCTAATGGATGACACCATAGAATTTATAAAAATCATGAATAAATAATAACTCTTATAATAATAATTAATCATTTAAACATCCAAGTGTGAGATTATATGATGTGATATGTATGTACTTTCTTTATAAGCTTCTTTAAGTTAAAATATATACATAAAATAGTTAGTGGCCATCTAAATATCATTGCTGACATTCATCCAGTATCTATCCTATTTCATGCACAACAATTAATGAAAAAAATCTCATAAATAAATGTTATGATGTGATCAATGATATTATTTGTTGCTTTTAGAGGATTTTTGAGGTTTTCCATGAGACTCAAACACCCTAGAAATCCTGAAATATAAAGTTCTTGTCATGAAGACCTAGATACTCACTATCCCCATGTGTGCAAATGAATATATTAGATAAAACATAAGCATACCATAGTGCCAAGTGAGATTCATGAAACCCATTATTGTATTGGGGATCCTCAAATGTTCATCTTGATCCTAAGTTGGACTCAGTTGGATTAGACCACTAGGCGATACAGGATACCTAAAGCTAGCCCTTCCAATGCAAACATTGGTCTATACAAAAGTAGGATGTTAATGTGATAGCCATATCATTATGCATAAGGATACCACCATTGCTATGTAGGTTTGACACCACAAAACCTATAATGATTATCACCTTATAGTTCATCAAATGCTAAGAACTCCAGGTGTTGCCTTATTGAGATCCCTAAAATCCGTGCAAATATGAATTTTTCCATCAGGTTTTCCTATGAGCAGCATGTTTGATATCCATTCTGGATAGTCGATGAGAACAATAAAGATTACATCTAACAATTTTTGAAACTCATTCTTTAATATCAAAACTATAGTTGGATGCATCTTTCTAAGCTTTTGCTTGACCAGTTTCTTTACGGGGTTCAATGAAAGTTGTGGACAACCAATTTCGAATCTAGCACCGACATATCTTTGTAGGTCCAAGAAAATAGACTTGGTCTCTCTTTAAATAGAGGAATAATGATGGCCAGTTCTTTTGGAGATAAGCCTTCTCTGAACTTGAATTTATTTGGATTAGATAGGCCATCACTAATGTCCACCTCAAAAGTCTCCTCTATTGCCATATGTGACCCCTCCTCAAGCTAGTGAGGAGTGGGTATTAAATGGATGTCATCTGTTATATTTATAGGCCCAACTAAATCAGAATCAAGACCAACATGATAGACATCATGTGCGTATCTTGGTGAAAAATGGAATGGTTGTAGCATCTATTCATTAGGGATAAAATATTCAAGCTCTAGGGGTGAATCAGTGTGATTCTAATCAATAGTATATAAGTTAAGACATAATGGTTTTGATGGATCTATTGGGTTGTGTAGTGGAGTGGTCAAATCAATGGAGATCATGTTGATGGATGATATGAAATCTCTAGGACCATGTGGGTGCAACTCTTCATTAATGGTTTACCCTCCATACTCGTGATGAGGCTCTAAGGGCATAGATATCTTAGGATTCAACCTACGGATAGACGAGATGATGGGATCGTTAGGCTCAAGAAACTCTCTAAATATTGGTAGATCTAGGAAAACCATGTGATAGATGACATTTAGATTTGTTGGTCTTACCAGAAAGTGAAGTTTAGGATCTATAGTACGAAGTAACACTTCTCTTTCAACAAGCAGATTGACTTGTCATAAGTGAAACTCAAGGTAAGCCATCTCGGCCTTATTCTAAAAGTTTTCATTGCTTATAATGAAACCCTCATTCTTGCTCACTAGGATTGGGCGATGACTTATATGTTGATGCCTAATATAGGCCATTTTAGTTTCATCTTCATAATCATCATCACTTATGAAGAATCCATTGCCATTTTCTATTGGCCCTATGATTTGGAATGCATGTTGGTCCTCTGACTCATAACCACTCTCGTTCGAGATGTATCCACTCTCCACATGGCCAGACCAAGTGAATTTTTGTAGATATTGATGCCCATGATGGACCAAGCCGGTTTCATCTTCATACTCACTTGAGACATATTCATACTCCATATCCATGGATTGGCTTGTCCTCCCATAGGATGATTCCTGATGGGCGCACTTCAAGAGAGGAATTAGGGTGATACTCATCGGGTGGTTTGATATTGACCATAGAAACCCATACGTCCCCCAAGTAGTTTTTTCTAGGGGGTTGATAGGGATTCTAGTAAATGTATTCATTGAACCTCAAGCTTAGCATGTCTAGGGCTACTGTCAAAGAATCATCGTGGCTTTGTATTTGATACCCTATACCGCACCTATCATTAGGTAATTGGTACTATGGCTGGAATGGAAGTTTGTACCCTTGCTCGTATAGACCTAAGCCATAGCCATGCCAATGGCACTACTCAAAGTACCTTAGAGAGAAATCAAGATTTGATAAGTAATAAACATTTGTGGTGTATGGTTCATCCTCATCCTCTTCAATATAAAAAGTAGTATGGGCATAGTCCAAACTAGCATAGATAAAATTGGTTTGGTTAGGGGGAACCCCTAATGGTATGTACAAAATTAGGATGCTAATATGATATACATATCATCGTGCATAAGTATATTGCCATTTCCAGATAGGTTTTACGCCACCAAACCTGTAATGAGGATCACCTTATGGTTCATCAAATATTGAGAACTCTAGGGTTTCAAGTTCAACTTTCCCTTATTTTCTTCATATTTATTTGGGATAATTGCTCATACTTAGTGATGAAAATCACTGTTTATTTTGAATTTTTGTTTTTCTTTGAGCAAGGGATTTATGTAGTGATGATAATCACTGTTTATTTTGTTTTTTTTTTAATTTTTCTTTGTTCAGGATTTTTTTCTTGTTTTAATTAAAGCAAGGGATGTCTTTGGGTAGGGGTAACTTTTCATTTTATCAATTCTTAGCATTTTTGAACTGGTCATACATGGGAATTATCAAGATAAACTTTTCACTTAAGGATACCCAATACCACTTTGTAGTGTTCATATTTCCCTTGTTCCAGCTAGGATTTTATTGTTTCGATTAGTGATGGGATTCATAAATATTACAGGTGATATCAAAACCAAACCTCATCTATCAAAAGCAAAGATAAATTTTTACAAAGTTTGATAAAACCACTAGGTATGGTTGAGTGACCGAAAAACCCTAGTATATTCCTTATAGCAACAGGAGGAGTTGTGTTGAAAAGCATAGTTAGACACATGGGTTATGTATTATGGTGGACTTTGATGATGCATTATTGAGGTACAAACATGGTGTCATTTGTAATATTATGAACATGACCTATCCTAATGCAAGTACAATGGATGGAAATGTCTATATGCAATGCAATTGATCGATGTAAATGCAGAATGCAAATGTTTTTTTATTTTTTATACTTCTAATTTTTTTTGAGTTTTGATTATTCTAAAGCTTTTTGAACTTTTTGATTTTAAACTATTTTTGTGTTTTTATGCTTTGCTTTTGACCAAATGGCTTATGGTGCCTTTGGGGCTTTTCATGATATGACCAAAGGTATTTAAGATACCTTTGGGTATTTTGTGAGATGACCAAAGGTGCTATGCTACCCTTGGAACCTTTTGTGCTTTGACCAAAGGGATTTAAGATGCCTTTGGAGACGTTTGTGGGGTGACCAAAGGTGCTATGCCACCCTTGAAGCCTTTTGTAATTTGGCCACAGGGCTTTAAGATGCCTTTGGAGATTTTTGTGATTTTACCAAAGGGATTTAAGATGCCTTTGGGGCATTTTGTGATTTGACCAAAGGGCTTGAAGATTCCTTTGGAGCCTTTTGCGATCTGACCAAAGGGCTTTAATATGCCTTTGGGGATTTTTGTGATTTGACCAAAGAGATTGAAGATGCCTTTGGAGACTTTTGTGATTTGACCAAAGGGCTTTAAGATGCATTTGGGGCTTTTTGTGATTTGACCAAAGGGCTTTAAGATGCCTTTGGAGCCTTTTGTTTTTATGGTTTTCTATTGTTTTTTTGATTTTGAAATTTATGATTTTTTTTTATATTTTGTTGGTTTATTTGAATGTTTTTGGTATTTTGTTGTGCTTATGTGTGATTGGATCCTCAAGTCCTTCTAGCGATGTTAGGCGATATGCCCTAGGTCCAATATTCTCATATATGATGTAGGGACCTATCCAATTGGCTACAAATTTGTCTCATAGGTGCAGGGGTAGATTTGAGTTCTATTGGTTTTCTTTAAGCACAAGATCCCCAACCTTAAAGTCTCTCAAGTGGAATTTATTGTTATAAGCTCGTATTATATGATCCTAGTAAATGTGAAGATGCTCAAGAGCATTGATGCACTATTCATCCAGGAGGGTCAATTGGTCTAGGTGAGCTTGTCGATCAGTATCATCATTGATGAACTCTTTCAATGCAATGCGTAATGTTAGGATTTCCAACTCTAAGGGCATAATGGCATCAACACCATACACAAGAAAAAATTATGTTGCCCTAGTGGGTGTTCGTAAACTAGTCCTATTAGCCCATAATGCAAGGGGTAATTACAGATGCCAATCCTTATGATTCTCTTTTATCATCTTCTTTAATATGGCTATTATTGTCTTGTTCGAGGCTTCTGCTTGCCCATTTGCCTATGAATATTATGGTGTCACAAAACTATGCTGAATTTTTTATTTGGTCGTTAAATCTTACACGTTTTTGTTTTTGAATGATGAACCATTATCCAATATTATATTGAAGGGGATGCCAAAATGACAAATGATATTATGAAGTATGAACTCCACAATTTATGGTCTGATTATCAAGATCAGGGGAACCACTTCCACCCATTTGGTGAAGTACTTAGTGGCCATTAAGATAAATGTGTATCGACCCAAGGATGAGGGAGAAATATTTCTAATCAGATAGAAACCCCACTAAGAAAATGGCTAATCCACCTGAATGGGCTATAAGGCCTATGATGGTAAGTGCATCATATTTGCATGATGTTGACATTTAATGCATTTCCTAATATACTCATAGCAATCCTTCTCCATTGTGGGCTAGTAATAACCCATTTGAAGGATGTTCTTGATAATGACCATGTCATTGAAGTGGCCACTACATGTACCTTTATGAGCTTGTGAAATTGCCCAAGCTAATTCTTGGGGCTCTAAGAAATGAAGGACAACTCCATCATAGCTTCGATGATACAATATTCCTTCTAGTAAAATATATCGTATCACTTTCTATTTTAATGCTCATATTTCAATATGCAATAGTCCCTGTGGGACAGTTCATAGTCTCATGGAATCTTATAAATAGGACAACCAATCTTTATCAGCTATAGCCTCGATAGATAATATGACTTATTCCTCCTATTATTTGATGTGCACAAATGTAGATTGAGAAATAACCTTGTGGCAAATGATAGTACCATTCTCCATAGGATCCTATGAGATCAAGGACCCCCAAGGTGTCTTCTGTAAAAAGTCTTTGGATTTATAGAACCATTCATGGTCTGGTTCTATATGAATCATGTTGACTGATTATTTTTTATCAAAATCCTCATGCTACATCCCTGACTGCGAGAGCATTTTCACATGAATGGTAGTGAAATAAACAGATGGATTCTGAGGTATCAAGGATCCCAAAGAGTCCATGATGTCTGTGAATCTATTTTATGAATGAGTAATTGCCTCAATATCATACCATTCTAGTTGGGATAAATAGGTGTCAACAAGCTCCTTGTAAGATTTTAGGATTGGATCCCTGCATTTAAATAGTCCCTTGACTTGGTTGACTATGAGGAGGGAGTTACCAAAGATATTTAGCCTTTTTATCTTCATAGAGATGGATTTTTGGAGACCCAAGATTAGGGTCTCATATTTGGTGTTATTATTTGTGCAAGGGAAGTCTAGCTTAAATGAAAAAGGCATTGGATCACCTTGTGGCATGAAAAAGACAATCCGTGCACTACCTCCTTGCTCATACTTTGAACCATCAAATAACAAAGTCATGTCATATTTGTTTTTAGGTTCTTTGGGTTTGTGTGCTTCTGATAATGCGAAGACTACATCATCAGGAAGTTATATGGTAAGAGGTCTATTGTTCTAAACAGACACATCATCCAGATGATCAACAATGACTTGTCCCTTGATGGAATTTTGACTTATGAATTCCAAGTTGAATTCTGTCAATAACATGATCCACTTTGCAGTACGTGTATTATGATATGTCTTTCTCATCATATACTGCAAAGGATTTTTCTTAGATATTACATACATCGTATGGATCAACATGTAGTGACATAATTTCTTGGTTGCAAAGACCATTGCTAAGCACAACTTTTCTATGTATGCATATCCTATTTCATAGCTCACCAAGGTGCGATTGATGTAATATATCACTATTTATTTATCTTGTGCATTCTTTTGAGCAAACATGGTGCCAAAAGTAAAATTGGTAGCGAATATATATAACAAGAATGGCATGTTTGGCCTTGGTGGAACTAGAACTGGCGATGTTGCTAGGTAATTCTTTATTTTAGAAAATGATTGTTGACATTCTTAATCCCACTGGAATGGGACACCCTTGTGTAGTAGTTAACTCTTGGGTTGACATTTGTCTGATAGTTGTGCGATGAATTACTTTATGGATGCTACTTTACCTTGTAAGCTTCTCAACTCTTTAATGTTAGTGGGTGGGGCCATTTATAGGATAGCCTTTACCTTTGTTGGGTCTACCTCGATGCCTCATTTAGAAATGATGAATCCCAAGAGTTTTCCATAAGATACGCCAAAAATGCACTTTTGTGGATTCAACCTAATATTGTGCTTAATCAGGCAATCGAAGACCTTTCTAAGTGTCTCAGCATGATCTTCATGCAAGAATGACTTGGCTAGTAAGCCATTGATATAGTCTTCTAAGATCTTGTGCATGTAATCATGGAAAATGTATGTCATAGCCTGCTGATATGTGACACCAGTATTTTTAAGACCAAATGGTATTACTTTGTAGTAGAATATTTCCCATGGAGTGGTGAATACAATTTTATGATGGTCTTTAGGTTTAATCCAAATCTGATTGTAACTAGAAAAACTGTCCATTAGGGAGAGCATCTCATGACCTATAGTTTTATCTACAAGAGTGTCTATGTTTGGTAACGAGAATGAATCCTCAGGTGTTACCTTATTGAGATCCTTGAAATACATGCAAATACATATTCTTCCATTAGGTTTTCCTACGGGTACCATGTTTGATACCCATTCTAGATAGTTGATGGGAACAATAAATACTACATATAATAGTTTATACAACTCATTCTTTACTATCAAAGCGATGGTTGGATGCATATTTATGAGCTTTTTCTTGACCAGTTTCTTTGCAAGGTTCAACAAAATGTTATGGACAACCAATTTGGATCTATTCCTAGCATATCTTTGTAGGTCCAAGCAAAGAGACTTGGTCTCTCTTTCAATAAAGGAATAATGATGGCCAATAATTTTGGAGATAAGCTTTCTCTAAACTTGAATTTCTTTGGATTATACGGGTCATCGCTGATGTCCGCCTCCAAAGTCTCCTCTGTTTCCATATGTGACCCCTCCTCAATCTTGTCAGGAGTGGGAATTAAATGGATGTCGTTTGCTAGATTTATAGGCCCAACTAAATTAGAATCAAGACCAACATGATAGACATAATGTATGTAGCCTGGTGCAAAATGGAATGGTTGTAGCATCTCTTCACTAGGGAATAAATATTTAGGCTCTAGGGGTGAATTAGTGTGATCCCAATCAATAGAATCTAAGTTAAGACACAATGGTTTTGAGGGATCTATTAGGTTGTGTAGTGGAGTGGTCAAATCAATGGAGATTATGTTGATGGATGGGATGAAATCTCCAAGACCACATGGGTGAAACTCTTCATCAATGGTTTACCATCCATACTCATGATGAGGCTCTAGAGGCATAGGGATCTCAGGACCCGACCTATGGATAGACGAGATGATGGGATTGTTAGGCTTAAGCAACTCTCTAAATTTTGGTGAATCTGAGAAAACCATGCGATAGATGACATTTGGATTTACTGGTCTTTCCAAGAAGTGAAGGTCAAGATCTATAGTATGAAGTAACACTTCTCTTTCAACAATAAAATTGACTTTTTGTAAGTGATGCTCAAGGTAAGCCATCTCATCCTCATTCTTGAAGTCATCATCACTTATAATGAAACCCTCATTCCTGCTCACTAGGATCGAGTGATGACTTATCTGTTTATGCCTAAGATAGGCCATTTTAGTCTCATCTTCATAATCATCATCACTTATGAATAATCCATTGGTATTTAATTTTGGCCCTATGATTTGACATGCATTTCTTATGAAGGCCATATCAGTTGAGTCCTCTAACTCATAGCCACTCTCGTCCAAGATGTATCCACTCTCTACATGGCCAAACCAAGTGAGATTTTGTAGATATTGAGGCCCATGATGGGCCAAGAGAGTTTCATATTCATCCTCACTTGAGACATATTCATATTTCTCTCGCTCATATCCATGGATTGGCTTGTCCTCCCATAGGATGATTCCTGATGGGTGTGCTTCAAGAGAGGAATTAGAGTGAAACTCATGGGGTGGTTCAATATTGACCATAGACACCCATCCATTCCCAAATTAGTTTCTACTAGGGGGTTGATAGGGATTCCAGTCAATGTCTTCCTTGAACCCCAAGCTTAACCTATCTAGGGCTGCTACCAAATAATCATCGTAGCTCTATATTTGATATCCTAGACCGCACCTATCAATAGGTAGTTGGTACTACAGCTAGAATGGAAGCTGGTGCTCTTTCTCATATAGATCTAAGCCATAGCCATGCCAATGGCACTGCTCAAAGTACCTTAGAGCAAACTCAAGATTTGACAAGTAATGAACATCCATGGTGAATGGTTCATCCTCATCCTCTTCAATATCAAAAGTAGTATGGGCATAGTCCAAACCAGCATAGATGAATTTGGTTTGGTTAGGGGGAAAACCCAATGGAAATACTATCCCTACTAGCAAATTTAGGATCGTTGGCCATCCCATGTCTTGCATAGACTCAATAATAGATGTGAAAGTCACATTCTACATAAGATATTCATCTAACCCTATGTTGGCCAAGTGAACTATCACCTACGGTGTAGATGATGTTGTTGATGAAGCATGCGAGGTAGGTTGAGGTTCCTCCTCGACTATGTCCTAGGAATATTCTTCCTCCATGGGATTTGGAATTTTTGTAGCTGCTATAGTTAGAAGTTCCTTGGGTCCTTCCTCCACTAGGGGTGCTTTCAGCTTCTGATTATCTTTTTCTTTAGATTTTTAAGGCTTCTTAGAAGTGTCAGTAGTCTTAGATGCAGGAGGTGGTACCGATGTGGATGGATCACCTCACACTGATTTGCTCTTATTTTATAGCTATGTGGTTAGGGATGAAGACCTTATGTACAGATGTGTTGACGAAAGGACAACTTCTCCTAGCAAGTTAACAAGATGCACATATTTAAATGTCTCTTCATCGAATGGAACCACATGAACTTGTCTCTCATGCTCATACTTGATGCATTGGTACAATATTGAGGGAACGCACTACATGTCCCTTATCCAGGGACACCCTAGAAGGATGTTGTATTACATTTTCCCCTCCAATATGTGACATATCATGAGGATGGTATTTTTTCCTACCTGAATAGGTAGAATGACTAAACCCATGTGGAGCACAATGCATCATTGAAAGCCCTTAATGTGTAGGAGGTTGGGACAATGTTGGACCTAGGGATTTTTAGATGCCCTATAGCCTTTATTATGATAATGTTGATCGATGAGCCCATGTCGATTAGAACCCACTTGAAGGGTATGTCATTGATTGATGTGATGATATGCAAATGCAGGTCTTATATGGTAGTAGGTACTACCTTTATTTCATGATCGTAGAAATAGATCACAGACTCTTGGAACTGCTGCACTTACCCCATAAAGTGTGTGAACACATTTGGGTTATGGGGCTAGAGCTCTATCGATCTCAAGATCTCCATAAAAGTTTCCCTATGTCTAGGAGATTGTTTTATTACTCTTAAGTTAATAACTTGGCCAAATTCATTTGTAGGTTTTGTTCTAGTCTACTTTGGACAGTTACCACAGGTCACGCTGGCGGACCTAGAGGATTGTTTTGCACTTGTATCTATTGAGGTGTAGTCAAAATATGAATAGAAGTTGTTAGAGGCTCTGGTTGACCATATCGATGACTCATAGTTTCCATGTTGACTATCTCAACCATTCTGATGCATCCTTGAGTGGGCAGCTCAACCCAGACTTGGTTGACTTGGGCACCCTAATCTCTAGGGACCTCATGATTTGGAAATGGGTTCCTAAATATACCCATGTCTCTATTATCAGGTGCTAATGGGTTTTCAAATTTTAGATCACCCTTCTCAATCATGTTTTACACAATATTCTTAAATCCAATACATTCTTCTATGTCATGCCCATGTATTATATGATATGGGTAGTATTGATCTTCCTTATATCCCTTGGGCTTGGGAGGATTAGGGTCAAGAATTTATGCATAAAAAAATCTAATTATTTGTACCTCGCTCAACTGATCAAATATATATTGCATCAATTTATATAGAGGCGTGTAATAGCAAGGCAACCAATACTTCTTTTTTTGAGCCTGGTTGTTCTTTGGTTCGTAATTGGTTGGTGGGGGATGAGCCTGATAGTTCTATGGTTTCTAGCCATTGCCTCCCTTTTGCATGATTAAAATAACCTGATTGACTTGAGTAGGCTTGGCCTACTTCTATTGATTCTTGTTGCAGTTGGAATTATTCCACTCCTTGTTTCAGAGCTTGAGGTCTACCTCATCAACCTTTATATCCTCTATAAGCTTGGGTTGAGCCAAGGATTCTTTGAATGATTCATACTACTATAGTTGCAATATCAACGAGATGTGTTTGGTACAACTCTAAGAACAAAGAATGGTAATTTCACCATGATTTTTCTCCATCTATTCCTATAGTCCATAACTAGCTCATCGTCATATTGCTTTAAGTTCACCAGATCATACAAGTTTCCCTTCTTCTTGATATCGAAGGAGAAGAATTCAACGAATGCATTCACCAATTGCTCAAATCTGATGATGCTATGCTTGGGTAGTCGATTGAACCATTGAGTTGCTACACCCAATAACATCATGATGAACGTTTTTAGCATTAGGGCATATTTCTTCTCAATCTAGAAGTACACGTTCATGAAATTTGTAATGTGTTCTTGTGCATATTTCTCTACTTTAAACTTGTCTATCCTAGGCATCTCAAAGTGCTTAGGGTATGTAGGACTCATTATTGAGGGGCATAAAGGATGATTGTGTATTTTTATCAAAGTCAAATTTTTCCCAACCATGTCTTGCTTCTTGAGATATTTGACTCTCTCGATGAGTATATGATATACCTTCGAGGAAATAATCTCTTTTTCTTGAAGGTTTACCCACAGTGGTAAGGGAGGTAATCATGTATTTACCTAATTTTGACATTTGTATTCATCCCCCATGACCATGGATGAAGGTTTAGGATATGTCTATTCTTGATCTTCCATCCCTACATGTTCCTCATTAAGTTGTGTTTGTTCAGGATCTAGGCATTATTTTTGTTGTGATCCATGATGAGTGTGCTCATATCTATGTCTAGTGTGTCTCTCATGCTGAGAATCATCATGTCTATCATGTTGGTATTGCTCAACACCTATGTGTAAGTCAGCTTGAGCCAGCCTATTAGCTTGATCTTCGTGATCTACCCTTTCTTCTCTCAAGCATTTCTCATGTAGAAGTAGGCACCTCTTCCTTCATTATTATTGCTTTAGAGTTTCCACATGCTCTCGCTTAGTGTGTAACACTTCTTCTAACCTACATATGTGGTCGGACCGACTTGCTACTGAAGGTTCATGTCTCTCTAACTCCATGCGAGGAGTTCTAATGGATAGGCCTCTTAGAGAGGCTCCTACTATGTTCTTGCCCTTGTCCACCAGGGTGACTTGTTCTGTGTATTGTGTTCTATGTTATGTACCCCCATGGTCAGAAGTAGTGTATGTTCTATGGGGCTGCTTTAAAGCTTCCCCTGGTTCATTGGTGTGACTAGTAGTTATTGTAGTGACCCTGAGATGCATGCACTGCTCCCCTTTACACTACTCTACTTGCAATGATTTAAACCCAAACCAAAATGGAAGACAATGAAAAGCATATAAACCAGAAATAGCAAAGATATATCCTTTTATTGATATTGAAACCCGGTTACATGTTGGTCCCTCTCAGGGATACCCATTTTGATACAATAAGTTTACAAGTAGGCAGGGAGTGCCTCTTTCATGAAGAGGCGATGTGCTTATAAAAACCTTCCCAATTCCACACATAGAAATGTATGAGGGCTTACATATGCCTCCTTCTCCAAGTCTATTTCTTGGAGGGATCCTCTTGCTTTCGAATGTTGCTAATCCATTTGATGAACCTGTATTCCTATGAGCATGAAAACAACAATGCACGCTTAGTTTATCCGATATTGCCTCCCCGGATGAGGTTGTTAGCAATAAATCTTATAATGAAAGGAAATATGCTCAATGTAATGAAACTAATGCTAAAATGGATCTTATGCTAATGACATGAAAACATAATGAAAGGAAGATTTATACCCAAAACCCTAAACTAGGCCTACGGGCCACTGTCCAAGATAACGGCCACTAGAATGAAACATGTTCTCTTGCTCCAAGGCTATGGATCTTAAGCTTGTATCAGATGTTGAAATAGTGTTCACTTTGCTCTCCAATTTGTTAGGGCTTCACCATAATTTGATCTCAAAGAGAAGCTCTCTAAGTATCAAAAAATATTCTTAATGACCAAGATTAATGGATTTAATGACCTCTCTTGATTTACTTATTGATGTTCATTCGATCCTTGGTGCTCTCAGGCTTGCACCTTTTAAAGTGTGTGAAACCCTAGGTCTATGTCCAAGCCCTAGGAATGAATTCCTCATGCGTAGTGCAAGTTAGCATGGGAAGCTTTTTTATTTTGTCTATATTTGAAGGCCAGTTAACTAAAATCTAACTGCCCACTTGAGTCTCCTATGCGAACTGGTTGTTAGCATGAGAAGTTTTTGCCCTTTGTCTATGTTTGGAGGCCAATTAACTAAAGTCTAAATGCAAACTCAAGTCTCCTATGTGAACTTCCATGAAAGGGAATGCAAAGTCAATCCCGCTCACCTTTATTGCATGCAGACTACCACTTCCACCCGTGATTAGGCCTGTTTGTCGATAAATCTACTTTCAGGGTTTAGCCATTGTCGCCTGCAACGGCTAAGATCTAGTCACTATTAGCTTGAGTGGCCAGGCTTGGATGGCTTAAAAATACCCCAAATGAGTGGTGAGAACCACTGTTGATGCTTGGAAAGTCCAAGGTTATGTCATATGATCTTGTGAATATGTCTATGTGAGTAGCTCCCCTAAGCATGAAATATTTTAGGTGTCTATAGATACCCCTTTTTACGATGCGCTGTGTAGGAAACACAATGCTGAGTAAAAGCATAGACTGATCTGTTTGTAGGGTGTATGATGATCAATGGTATGATCAATGTCGGATGGCCCAATCATGCAAGATGGCGCGTATCCCTTGAATCATTGCCTCAATGTTCGAAGGACTTAGCTTAGTGGCTCGGGCATGTTAAATTGCACTCATTCCTCAAACTCAATCGGGTAGCTTCAGTTGCTACAAAATATTTTGACCGGTAGGAGAGCTACAATTGAATATGTCATGTCTGCTTATGTTCCTAGCAAACAAGGGAAATTTGTGATTGTTGCATGCAATGATTCATAGGATGAACACGATTTTGATATGATCGAGTGATCTTTTGTTGATTTTGATTATGATTATGTTGAAATTTTTAACTACCTCTTCACACAATGGATTGGTGAAGAAATGACAATGAATGAAGCGACAAGTCACTTGACCAATATGACTAATTTGGTTTCTTTCTAGAATTTGTTGCTTTTAATGGGAAATCACACATCCAAGTGTGATTCCAATTGTTTATGATAATCATTCATCCCTATCTCGAGGAGCGGTCCAACTATCAATAGCTTTCTTAGGGAGTTAGGATGAGTGATTCTATTTATGCTCATTTTGTATCACCTTTGCTTAATGTTTTTGGTATCATAAGGGAAATTAGGATGATCCTTTCATACTCGTGGAGCAGTCCGACCATATTGGTCTTCTTCGGGGTTGAAGGGTGGTTCATCGTAATCCCAAAATGAATTTTTTTGCCCCAAGTGGCCTTATGGTAACTTACTCATCTCATCGAAATGCATGGAGTGTAAATCATTGCAATCGTCGAGTGGATAGAGTAAGTGACTGGATATGAGGCCTGCTTGAGATTATGCTTTTATGTGATTTTTTTTTGTTATTTTGAACATTCTAGTGATATTAAACCATTAAAGTGTATTTATTTGTTATTTTTGTGGGATCTTTCAAGGGGGAAACCCTTTATTTTGATCTACGAATATGGCCGTTGTCAGGTCCAGCGGCCCCTGGGTTCCTGCCTGTGGTCACTATCGCCCTGAGTGGCCATGATGTTTGGGCTGCTAACGTCAGTAGTGGCCAAGGCATAATTAAAGAAATATAAAAGATACATTTTTAGGGTTTGACCTATCATTTTCACTATTTTAAATATTCTCTTTGGGAGCTCTAGTGCAACAGTGATGGTTGCGACTTTGGAGTTTACTGGTTGACATTGAGGACATGGTTGCATAGGGCGAGACTTCAGCTACTGGAGGAGCCTGAGCTTCTCGGGTATTTTTCTTTTCCAAAACCTAACCCTCTTTTCTCTTATCTGAGTAAAATTGAACCTCACTAAGTAATGGGTAAAATGAACCTCATTAAACCTGTTGGTAATGAATAAACTTTGTAGTTAGGCTTAGATTTCTTTTTGCTATGGTGGGTTAGTCCCCCTTTTTGTTCTTGTTGCTTCGCTTGGGTAGTTTATAGCCTAGGTTTCCCAAGTTTTCAATTAGTCCCCTACTACTACTATGTCAACTATTTTAAATTTAGCTTTGACCTGGTGCCTACGTGGGAATTTGCTTTTAATTTTTTTTTTTCCCTTTCTTTTGTACTTTTAAAGTTATTTAACAATATTTGGATATTTTTTATTCTTTTTTGGTTGAGGGTTCATGATTTTTCCATGTCATCCCTCGGTTGTTGTCACTCATAGCGGTTGGCTATGAGTCGTTGTCACTCAGAGTGGCTGGGTTTGAACCCCAATGGTCAAAAATTTGACCGTTGGGTCTTGGCCACTTTTGTCTCCAACGACCAGGTTTCGGCCATTGTAGGTGATAGCGACTAAACCCTTAGCCATATTTTTGTCCTTTTTATGATTTTCTTAAGACATATTCTATTTTTTTGGTGTTGAAAGTTTTGAACCACTCCTAAGCTTTGTGCTACCTAACTATATGCATTTATCCTTCATTTGTTCGGACTTAGGAGTGTTGATGTTGTTATGCTTTGTTTGATTTATGCCTTAGACACACTGTAGTTTATGTTTTATTTTCCTTTGTTATTAGATCCTCTCTACTCGGGCTCGGGACCCGAAGCTCCTGATTGAGCTACTTCCTAGCTTTGATGACATTGACTGGGCATGGTTCAAAGCCCACGGGTTATAGTATGTCATTAGGCTACCTTAAATCATGGAAGATCAGACTTACCTTATAGCCTTGACCAAATCGTTGGGACCCATGGACTAATACCTTCCACCTCCCGATTGGCGAGATGACCATTACATTGGAGGATGTATATAGGATCTTTCGGATTCCATTTGATGGGGTGGCCATTGTCTCTTCGACCACTAATGATCAGGTGGTTGTTTATGCTTGGGTGTTTAGAGGACACTATGTGGAGGCCCTCCAGGACACCAAGTCTGGAGGAGTGTCTATTAGCCACTGGCACAAGGAGCATGTCTTTATGATGAGGCATGTCGTATTGTTGATGGTTATCAACAATGTTCTTATCCCGGACTGCTCGGGTTTGAGGTTCTTGTGGAACCTTTTGGTGATGGTGCAGGATCTATTGGATAGTGAGGAACCTATCATCTATGCATGGGGTAGATCTCTATTGGCTCAATGCTATGATGAGTTGTACCACATCCACCGATGAGGACATGTCAGCATTGCTTATAGCTTGCTCCTACAAGTTTGGGGATGGGAGCATATTAAGGTAGATCACCCTAAGGGGCTCCCAACTGAGATTATAGCGATTGATGCTCGGACACAGTGCCATGCTACCAGATGGGCTCGAGAGTACAAGGAGCATAAGAGCCACACTTTCATAGGGGAGCTATCCCATTACACTGATGCTTTCACTAGACTTTTATCTAGAGATATCATATGGCGACCTTACCACAAGTGTCCTTCTTGGGATGATCCAACTAGCTTTACTTCCAAGACATGATGTGAGTGATGGCTTTTTGGTCGTAAGGTTACCATCTGGGAGTACTTCTTCCACTCTCAAGTTCTTCATCAGTACGAGTTGCAGTAGGATGTGCCACTGGCACCGTTCTTGTATAGGAACCTCACAACAGAGGGAGACCTACCTCCATGGTAGATTACCAAGCTTTCATATGAGGAGGATGCCCCAGCTGTTGACCCTAGAGTGATTGGGGGAGTTATAGAGGCATACACTCAGTGGTGGGGTGACCGGATGTGGCATGGCATTGGCAGCCTAAGGTGCGAGAGGATGATGGTAGGGGTGATGGTACAGATCTGACAGGATGTAGAGTCTGAGCTAGGATCGAGGTATGGGGCCAACCAACAGAGTAGGTGGCCATGGAGGATCTTGATGTTCTTGAGGAGGAGGAGGAGTTAGAGCCTAAGGAGAGAGACTCTCCTTTGAGAGCACAGCTACACGATGTCGAGGTTGAGCTTCAGGCAACTAAGATCCAGGTACAATAGTGAGATGCTATCATTGAGTAGCTCACAACATAAATATAGGCTCTACAAGCTACTATTGGGGGTGGCGGTGCTAGGATGCAATTTTTTATTCCTCCTTCTACACCACAGGAGGTTTCGGTGGTAGGTTCAAGAGCATATGTGGGACATCTTCAAGCTCTATTGGAGGAGTATGAGGGGTGGATCTAGGGATATGTGGATCACATCACTATTCTTTAGATGTAGCTCAGGAGGCATGGGATTGTCCCTCAGGAGCCATCTAGTGTGGGTGGTTCATAGGCCAGAGGGCACTCCACCTCAGGGTAATCTTTCGCCCATCCTAGCCAGAGGACCCAAACTTGAATAGAGAGACCGACAGGTTCATATCATCCGACTCATGACATCGCCACAGGGGGAGGTGGCACCAGAGGAGGTGATGGAGGGGGATCATGTTTGATATTTGATTGATGCTTTATTTGGTCCTTGATTCATTTTTGAGGTCTACTGACCTATATGACTATAGTCCATGGGTATTTTTGTATATCCATGGACTTGACACACATAATTTTTATGATATTATTGCATTATGACTCATTATGTGTATCATTTATTGCTCATGTTTTTGTTGTTATTTTGTTTTATGATATGATGTGATGATGGCATTTATGATGACTTGATGTACATGTTAGATGATATATGATATTGTGGATGCTTAGATGGATGTGTAGATGCTTATATGATTTGATGATATGATGTGATGTATTTTGAATTTTGGTAAATGATGAATTCATGGTTGTATGCAAATGAAAATTGCCTATACTTTATGATGTGCTTTATGATGCACTGATGGATGATTTGTTTTTTTTTTTGTTTATGTATGCAATGTTTATTGTTAAATGCATGTTTAATTTTGCTTTAATTGTATGCATCTAATTTATGTGATGGGATGGTATAAATGAACCTATATGCTCTAATCACTTAAAACATAAGGAATGCATATGATATTGACAATCTTAATGGGTGATGCCACAGAAAGTAAAAATTTAATCATGATTTTAAATAATCCCTCTTATCATAAGAATTGATTAATCATTCATTTATGAGATGTAATGGTGTGAGATGTATTTTCTTGATAAGTTTCTGTAAATTAAAAGATATAAAGTAGTCAGTGGTCGTCTATATACTATTTCTAATATATATGTAGTATTTGTCCTACCATGTTGATACCCCCTAATTTATAGAATCTTATAAAGTAAGTGATGGTGTGAATATTGATAGATTTGTTGCTATTTTTGTATTATTTTTGGGGTTTTTCGGATACCCAACACTCTAGTTTTCCTATCAATTATTGTTATTTTTCCTTCTAGGCTTTTGAAAATTAGGCTTTCATCATGGACCTAGATACTCATTATCCCTATGTGTGCAAGTGAGTAATTTTAGATACAACCCATGCATTTCCTCCGATGTCAGGCGAGATTCTTTCAGCCCATTGCTAAGATCAGGGATTCTCAAGTGTTTATCTTATCCTTGTGTTGGACTTAGTTGGACTATTCCACTAGGTGGTTTTGAGTTACCTAAGCTAGCTCATCCACATTCAAACATTGGTCTATACAAATACCATGAGCTTTTGTAGTAGACATATCATCATGCGTAAGGATTTCTCCTTCCATTTTTGTGCAGTGCTGAGAATTCCATGGATTCAAGTGCTTTTCCCTTCTTTTCTTCATTTCATTTGGGATACTTGCTCATACTTAGTGATGCAAATCACTTTTTATTTTGACTTATTTATTTTTTTGAGCAAGGGATTCATGTAAGGATGAAACTTGTGTGACTAGTGGAAGGGATTTTTGTAGTGATGTTGATCACTCTTTTGGATTTTTTTTTATTTTTTTGACTTTTTGCTTGTTTTGATAGAAGCAAGGGATATATGTAGTGATGTTAATCACTCTCTTGAATTTTTATTTTTATTTTTAATTTTTGCTTGTTTTGATAGAAGCAAGGGATTTATGTAGTGATGTTAATCACTCTTTTGACTTTTTTTTTTGGGATTTTGCTTGTTTTGATAGAAGCAAGGGATTTATGTAGTGATGATAATCACTCTTTTGACTTAGGGTTTTTGCACTTGTCCTTTTGCCAATTCTCAGCACCTTTAAACCGGTTGCACAAGGGGATAAGCAAGGATGTTCCTTTTTGCTTTTGGTAACCTAGACCACTTTGTAGTTTTCATCTTCCCATGTATCAACTAGAATTTAATGTTTAAATTAGTGATGGGATTTTGAGATATGCTAGGCTTTGTCACCACTAGACCTTATATTCTACTAGCCAAGATGATGTTTCACAAAATTGATAAGATCACTAGGTGTGTTTGAACTAATCGGAAAACCTTAGTATTTTATGTATAGCAACTTTTTATGGTTGTGTTGAAAAACACAATTACACACTTTTTTTGATGGAGGAATGGATTTGAATGATTATTTTTTAAACATACTATGGCATCACTTTTAAGACTCTTGTGGCATATGTGTATGCAATGGAAATGAAAATGCATTTAGGTGGATGCAATATGTGAAATGCAATTATTTTTGTATTTTTGATTTTTATGTTGTTTTTGTATTTTTGCTTATTTTGACCAAAGGGCTTATATATGCCTTTGGGGCTTTTGATTTTTTTTTTTTGACCAAGTAGTTTTTGAAGTATTATTGGAGTGTTTTCTGATATTTTGATTTTTGACCAAGCGGTTTGAATACCCTTGGAGCATTTTTGATATTTAATTTGACCAAAGGGCTTTAAGATGCCTTTGGAGATTTTGTTTGATTTTGACCAAGCGGATTGGGTACCCTTGGAGCTTTTGTTTGTTTTGATTTTGACCAAAGGGCTTTAAGATGCTTTTGGAGCTTTTGTGATATTTAATTTTGACCACAAGGATTTAAGATGCCTGTGGAGCTTTTGTTATGATTTTTTACCAAGCTGTTTGGTTATCCTTGGAGCTTTTGTTTGTTTTTATTTTGACCAAAGGGCTTTAAGATGCCTTTGGAGCTTTTGTTATGATTTTTGACCAAGCGGTTTGGTTACCCTTGGAGCTTTTGTTTGTTTTTATTTTGAAAAAATGGCTTTAAGATACCTTTGGAGATTTTGTTATAATTTTTGACCAAGTGGTTTGAATACCCTTGGAGCTTTTGTGATATTTTTTATTTGATTTTTATGACATATTTGAATGTTTTTGTTTTTATGTGTGAAATGCCTTTAGATGAATGACATTGAGAGGTTCAGGCTCTTCAACACCTTCTAATGATATAAGGCGATATGTTCCAAGCCCTATTCTTTGTGAAACCATGTATGGGCCTATCCAATTTACCATGAACTTATCTCACAGGTGCGGCGGTAGATTCGAATTTTGTTGGTTTTCTTTGAGCACTAAATCTCCAACCTTGAATTCCCTTAAGTGGACTTTACTATTGTAAGCTCGTGCAAGGTGATCTTGGTAAACATGAAGATGCTCTAAAGCATTAACTCTACGTTCATAAAGAAGCATTAACTGATCAAGGTGGCCTTACCACTTGGCATCATCATCTATGAAGTATTTCAATGCTATGCGTAGAGTTGGAATTTCCAACTCTAGTGGCATGATGGCCTCAGTGCCATATACTAGTGAAAACGGTGTTGCCCTAATGGGCGTCCGTATACTAGTCCTGTATGCCCATAGTGCAAGGGGAAGCTGTATGTGCCAATCCTTGTGATTTTCTTGCACCATCTTCCTTAAGATGGAGACTATTGTTTTGTTTGAGGCTTCTGCTTACCCATTTGCTTGTGGATAATAAGGCATTGAAAAACTATGTTGAATATGATATTTTTTCATTAAAGCATGCACATTTTTGTTCTTGAAAGATGGCCCATTATCCGATATTATCTTTGAAGGGACCCCAAAATGACTTATGATATTGTGGAGTATAAACTCCGTAATCCTTGGTCCAATTGTCGATGTTAAGGGGATCACTTCAACCCATTTAGTGAAATATTATGTGGTTGTTATGATGAATGTATGTCGACCTGAGGATGGGGGTGAGATCTTCCCAATCAAATCTAGTCCCCACTATGAGAATGGCCATGCTGCCTGGATGGGTTGCAAGGCTTGCGATGGTAAGTGCATTAGGTTTGCATGATGCTGGCACTTAATACATTTCTTGACATACTCACACTAGTCCTTTTCCATTGTGGGCCAATAATAACCCATTCTTAAGATGCGCTTAACGATGGCCATGCCACTAAAGTGACCGCCACATGTACCATCGTGAGCTTGTGAAATTATCCAGGATGCTTCTTGGGGCTCAAGACAATGAAGTAGCACTCCATCATATCCTCGTCTATAGAGGATTTCTCCTAGCAAGATGTATCTTGTTGCTTTCTATTTGAATGTTCACCTTTTAGTATGCAACAAACCTTGAGGTATTATTCCTAGTTTCAGGAAGTCCCACAGTTGGGAAAGCCAACCTTGATAAGCCACGACTTCTATGGAAAATATACCTCTTTCTTCCTATTTTTCTAGGTGGGTGAACACGGACTGAGAAACAACTCTATGATGTATGGTTGCACCACACTCTACAGGCCCTTGGGATATCAGAGACCCCCAAGGTGTTGTTTGTAAGAAATCTCTAGTTGCGAAGGACCAATCCTGATTTGGTTCGATGTTTATCATGTTGACTGATTCTTGATTGTCAAAAGCCTCATGATGTATTTCTGAGTGTGAAAGCACTTTCACATGAACGGTTGTAAAATCAATAGATAGATTCTGAGGGATTAAGGATCCCAAAGAGGCCATGGTGTCTGCAAATCTATTTGACATATGAGGGATTGCCTCGATGTCGTACCATTCTAGTCGGGCTAGGTAGGTGTCAACAAGTTCCTTGTAAGTTTTCAGGAGTGGGCACCTACATTGAAATAGTCCTTTGACTTGGTTTACTATGAGCAAGGAGTCACCAAAGATATTCAATATTTTAATGCCCATTGCTACTATTGTTTGGAGTCCCAAGATCAGGACTTCATATTTTGTATTGTTGTTCGTGCAAGGAAATTCTAGTTTGAATGATAAGGGTAATGGAGCACCTTGCGGTGTGATAAAGACAATCCCTACTTCATCCTCCTTGTTCACACTTCAAACCATCAAAGAATAATGACATGTCTCTTTCTCTCTTAGGTTCTTCGAGTTCTAGTGGATCTGATAATGCAAAGACCACATCATCAAGAAATTCTATAGTGAGAGGCTTATTATCCTGAAGAGGCACCTCTACTAATTGATCTGCTATGACTTGTCCCTTAATGGACTTTTGGCTTATGAAATCTAGATCAAATTTTGTCAATAGCATGATCCACTTTGCGATATGTGTATTATGATATGTCTTGCTCATCATGTACTGCAAAGGATTTTGTTTTGATATGATGTAGGTTGTATGGCTCAACATGTAGTGTCGCAACTTTTGAGTTGCAAAGACCACTGCTAAACACAACTTTTTGACATATGCATATCCTAGCTCATAACTCACCAAGGTGCAGCTAATGTAATATATGGCTTGCTCTTTATCTTGTGCATTCTTTTGGGCTAACATGGTGCCCAATGCAAAATAAGTAGCTAATATATAGTAAAAATAGTGTGTCTGGCCTTGGTGGAGCCAATACTGGCGGTGTCACCAGGTAAGTTTTTATCTCTGCAAAGGCTTGATGAGATTCTTCATCCCAATGAAAGGGGACTTCCTTGCATAGCAACCGATTCATGGGTCGGCATTTATCTAAAAATTGCGCGATGAATCTTTTGATGGATGCTATTTTTCCTTGTAGGCTCCTTAGCTCCCTAATGTTGGTAGGGGCAGCCATTTCCAATATAGCCTTTACCTTTGCAGGATCGACTTCGATGCCCCTCTTGGATATGATGAATCCCAAAAGCTTTCCAGAAGTTACACCAAATATGCACTTCTTAGGATTCAATCAAACATTATGCTCAATGAGGCGGTCAAAGACTTGTCTAAGGACTTCAGCATGCTCTTGCCACAACAGGGACTTGGCCAGTAAGTCATCCATGTAATCTTCTAATATCTTATGCATATAGTCATGGAATATGTATGTCATGGCTCACTGATATGTGGCACTAGCATTTTTGAGACCGAATGGCATTACTTTGTAACAGAATGTTCCCCATAGAGTAATGAAAGCAGTTTTATGTTGATCTTCAGGCTTAATCCGGATCTGGTTGTATCCAAAAAAACCATCCATTAGGGAGAGCATCTCATGACCTGCGGTTGCATCTACAAGAGCATCTATGTTTGGAAATGGGAATGAATCCTTTGGTGTTGCCCTATTTAAATATCTGAAGTTTGTGCATATATGGACTCTTCCATCGGGTTTCCCCATGGGCACCATGTTTGACACCCACTCAGGGTAATCAATAGGAACTATGAAAACTGCATCCAATAATTTTTGCAATTCGTTCTTTACCATCAAAGTGATGGTGGGATGCATTTTCCTCAAATTTTTCTTGACTGGCTTCTTTGTGGGATCCAATGAAAGGTTGTGAACAACTAACTTTGGTTCTATCCCTGACATGTCTTTGTAAGTCCAAGAAAAAATATTTGGCCTCTCTTTGAGGAGAGGAATTAGGATGGCTTGTTCCTGTGGAGATAGACTTTATCCGAACTTGACTTTCTTTGGTTTGGTAGGATCATCGTTGATGTCCACTTCAAAATTTGCTTCTATAGCCATGTGTGACCCATCCTCCAACTGGTGGGGTGTGGGTATCAAGTGAATGTCATCGGTGGGATTTATAGGTCCTACTAACTTAGGATCCAGACCAGCATGGAACACATCATATGCACAGCTTGATTCAAAATGGAATAGCTGTAACATCTCTTCATTAGGTATAAGATCTTCTAGCTCTATTGGTGAATCAGCGTGATCCCACTCTATAGCCTATGTGTCAAGACACAAAGGTTTAGTGGGCTCTACTGGGTTGTGAAGTGGAGTGGTCAAATAAATGGATATCGTATTGATGGATGGGATGAAATCTCTAGGACCACGTGGGTGAAATATTGCTTCAAGGGTTTCCCTTCCATGCTCGTGATGAGGCTCTAGGGGAATGGGAATCTTTGGATCTGGTCCATGAGCTTGTCGAATGATGGGATCATTAGGCTCTAATATCTCCCTAAATGTAGGTGGAGGGGGATTGACCATGCGATGAATGACATTCAAGTCAATAGGTCTTCCCAAAAACCGCAAACCAGGGTCTATGGTATGAAGCACTGCTTCTCTTTCCACCAAC
Source organism: Wollemia nobilis (assembly GCA_028583015.1). Lineage (NCBI taxonomy): Eukaryota > Viridiplantae > Streptophyta > Pinopsida > Araucariales > Araucariaceae > Wollemia > Wollemia nobilis. The sequence goes on along the minus strand of JAQPPZ010017058.1, from coordinate 16,466,769 downwards.
ATATTGACTTGTCTTAAATGGTGAGGCCTGAGATAAGCCATCTCAATATCATCCTCAAAATCATCATCACTTATCCAAAATCCATTAGCATTAGTGTGTGGCCCTAAGATGAGGGGCTCATGTCTTGGCCCTAAGTAGGCCATCTCTGTTTCATCCTCATATTCTTCGTCACTTATGAAGAATCCATTTGCATTAGTATGGGGCCCCAAAGTGAGGGGCTCATGTCTTGGCCCTAAGTAGGCCCTCTCTATTGAGTCCTCTGACTCATAGTCACTTTCATCCGATGTGTACCCACTTTCATGGTATTCGGACTAGGTGAAACTTTGTAAATGATGAGGCTCATGATGGGCCAAGCCCTCTTGTGCTTCATCATTACTTGCCCCATAGGCATTTTCTTCTTACTCATCATCCCATGAGTTGTAACCTGTTGGGGAGATATCAATTGTGGATCTTGGATGGTAAGTCTCTAGAGGTGGTATGTTCATTGTGGCCACCTATCTATTGCTCAGATATCTTATACTTGGTGGATGATAAGGAATAAAATCGATGTCTTCTCCTAACCCCAAGGTTAATCTATCTAATGTTACTGCTAGAAGGTCATCTTGACCTCTGATGTGATATCCTAACCCAAATATGTCAAATGGGAGTTGGTATTGTGGCTCGAATGGCCGCCTACATCCTTGCTCATATCTACCAAGACCGTAACCATGCCAATGGCAATTTTCAAAATAGGTTAGCACAAACTCGGGATTAGAGAGGTAGTGAACATTGATAGTAAATAGCTCCTCATTTTCCTCTTCTATATCCATAGATTTATGGGCACAATCTAGGCCAACATAAATGAATTTTGTTTGGTTGGGAGGGATTCCAAGAGGAATCATTGTTCCCATTGGTGGTCTTAGATCTTTTGGTCGTCCCATGTCTTGTACAAATTCTATGATAGGCGTAAAAGTTATATTCTATACAAGGTACTCTTGTATCCCCATGCTTGCCAAGTGTACATTTGTATGTGAGGTAGATGACCCCACGGATGACACTGGCAAAGCGAGATGATAATCATCATCTTCATCTTGGTCCTGGTGACCTTCCTCCTCCATGGGAGTTGGACTCTCTTCAATATCTATGGTTAGTGTTTCCTTGAGTCTATTTTTCTCAACCATAGGTGCCTTTAGCTTCTGATCATCCTTTGGCTTGGATGTTAATGGTTTGCTGGAAGCATTAGTAGTTATATGTGCAATATGAGGTGTTGATGTAGATGGGTCCTTTTGTGCTCCCTTTGTCTTTGTTATCCTTTTGAACATTCAGAGATGAAGGCCCTACCGATAGGTGGGCCAAAGGAATCATAAATTCTCCTGGGCAATACACTTGGTGAACATACTTGAATGACTCTTCATCGACCATCACCATATAGACTTTGTTATCATGCACATACTTAACACATTGGTGTAAGATCGACGAAACACATCTCATGTCCCTGATCCAAGGTCTCCCTAGGAGGATGTTGTATTGCATGGCACCTTCCAAAATATGACACATCACGGGGATGGTCTTATGCCCCACCTTGATAGGTAGGACTATCATTCCCACAATATTGCATAAAGCATCATTAAAATCTCTCAATGTGTAGGCTCCTGGAACGATATTGGACTTGGGGATCTTAAGGTTTTCTATTGCTTTTGTTGTGATGATGTTGATGGATGAACCTATATCGATCAAGACCCACTTAAATGGTAAATCATTAACTAATGCCATGATGTGTAGTGGAGGGTCTGGTAAGGCACTAGACATTGTCTTAATCTCGTAATCATAGAAGCAAATTATAGGTTCTTGGAATTCTTGCACTTGTCCCACAAAATGGGTGAATGCATTTGGATCTTGCGGTTGAAGCTCAATTGACCTTAAAATCTCCATCAAGGTCTCCCTATGCTTTGGGGATTGTTGTATGAGCTCATAAATGGAAAACTTAGCCAAATTCATTTGTAGATTTTACTAGAGTCTACTTCGAATGGTTACCACAGGTCAAGTTGGTGGACCTGGAAGGTTGTCTTGCCCCTACCTTTGCCTAGGTGCAGTTGGGATGTTGATGGGAGTTGTAGGAGGTTGTAATTGACCATACCGTCTAGTCCTAGTCACTATATTGACAATTTCAACCATCCCAACACACCCATGGGTAGGTGTTTCAATTTGAACTTGATTGACTTGTGCTCCTTGCCCCCTAGGGGCTTCATGGTTTGGCATCAGGTTTTTATAGATGCCCATATCTCTATTGTCAGGGGCCAGTGGGTTGTCCACTTTCAGTTCTCCCGCCTCAATCATGTTTTACACTTGATGTTTGAAGAAAATATAGGCTTCTATATTATGCCCCGGTATCCTGTGATACGGGCAGAATTGATCCTCCCTATATCCTTTTGGTTTTGGATGGTTGGGATCCATAAGAGGTATATCAGGGAATCTGATTTTTCTCACCTCTCTTAATTGATTGAAGATTGATTGCATTGATTTTGTCAATGGTGTAAAATAACGAGAGGGGTTTGCGTTCTTTGTTTTGACCCTGATTATTCTTTTGTTCATAGTTGGCTGGTGGGGGATGTACTTGATAATTTTGTGGTTGTTGTGCACTTCCATCCTTAGGCATAGCCAATACCACTTGATTAACTGGAGTAGGGCTTGCCTGCTTTTGCTTGTACTTTCCATTTTTATCATTCTTGTTCCACTCCTTTTTGGTTTGGAGTTTTATGGTTCCCTCATCTACTTTTATCTCCTCAATGAGCTTGGCTTGTGCCAAAGCTTCCTCAAATGAGGGGTATTTTTGTAGTTGTAGCAAGAGGGAAACTTGTTTGGAACAACTCTTGGTAAACATCCAGACAATTTCTTCTGTGGAAATGGAGAATGATAATTTTGTCATGATTTTTCTCCATCTATTCCCATAATCCATTACTAGCTCATCATCATACTGTTTTAGATTGTCCAGGTTTGACAGGCTTACTTTCTTCTTAGCACCAAAGGAGAAACGCTTTAAGAAAGTGTTTACTAGTTGTTCAAAGTTGGCTATGCTATGCTTGGGCAATTGGTTGAACCATTGGGTGGCTACACCCAAAAATTGCATGATGAATATTCTCAGCATAAGAGCGTCATGCTCTTCAATATGAAAACATGCATTGATGAAGTTGGTGACATGATCTTGTGCATCTTCTTCACCCTTAAACTTTTCTAGCCTAGGCATCTCAAAGTTCTTAGGATAGGGAGGGCTAGGAACTTATGGACACAATGGTTGGTTGTGTATCTTGTTCAATGTTGGCAAGTTCCTAGCTGCCTCTTGTTTTTCAAAGGCTTTCATATTTTTAGTAAGCTCCTGAAATGACTTTGATGCACAAATTTCCTCCTCCTGTAAGCCTACTCATGGTGGCAATGGAGGTAACACTCTATCCATTTGATTGGTTCTATTTTCTTCCCTTCTATGAGGGGATTCAAGAAGTGTTTGACCCGATTCTATTAAGTTTTTCCTTTCCTCCTCAGTTGGGTCCCTCTCATGATTCGGAGGAAAACTTCTTTGTAGGTTACTTTCTTGTCTAATGTGCTCCTCTCTTGGTGAGTTAACGCGTTGATTTATTTGAATATCACTTCCACTTGTTTGTTGGTTGTTGTGAACTAGTTGCTCAGCTTGTTCTCTCAAATATTGCTCATGTTGGCGCAACAACCGTTCTCTCTATTTATCTTGTTCAAGAGCATCCACAAGCTCTCACTCTTTGCACAAGGTATTCTCTAACCATCGTACATGATTAACTTGCGCAGTCATAGAGGACTCATGCTTATCTGATTTTGTCCTAGCTATTTTGATTCGCAGACTTCTCTCAGAGGTTTCTGTTATTTCTTCATTCTCGCTAGCTAGTGTGACTTGCTCAGTATATTTTTGATTGTCTCTATGATCTATTTTTGTATGCCCACTACGGGGTCACCTTGAGGCACCCCCAGTTTGAGAAGTGGGCTTAGAAGTCCATAGTGCATGAGCTTCCAGATGCGGAATTCTCGATAGCTATGGTTCTGGGAGGTGGCCTCGAATTTAACCGATCCAACTCGTCCAATTGTCTTATTTTCCATGGCTGATCCCAAGGGGTGCCATTCACTCCAATGAGGTCATAATATAATGGAATCCTTCCTCTTTTTTGAAGGATATCTTCTGTTTGATTCCTATGACTGGATGTGTTTCTAGTTTCTTACCCCTCAATGGGTTGATCTATTCTAAGTGTTTCATGTGAATGTTGAGATGTCTCAGCTCTTGTGTGCCCTTTTGGTGATGAGGGTTTTGTGGTCCTTTCTACCCTCTAGGAGGATGGAGAAGGTGAAACCTCATCATATCTATGTGAAGCACGAGGTCTAGAACCCTCTCTATGTCTATGCAAAGAGGAATCTCTTAAAGCTTCCTTATGTGTTTAGAGGAAGCTCTTGAGTTTTCCTCTCGTCTCTTTGAAGATGATGGTCATGAGGCCTCTTTGTGTTTATGAGATAGTTTCATGTTGTGGTTCCCTTTGTGGGGTTTCTCGAGGAGATCCCCCAAGGGTTGAGTTATCACCCCTTAGACTTGTAGAATTGTGTCTTGCGGTCTTTTGAGTAGGTCTTTCAATGTTACTACGACTTTGCCTAAGGGTATGTGTTGTTTCGGACTCTCCCTCGGTGTCAGACCGGGGATGTCTACTTCTTGTTTTTACCATTGTTTTGGAATTTAGCTCTTCCATTTGTTCTTTAGATATGATCAAACAATATCACACAAATGTTTATCTTGATTATAGATTTAAGTGTGCCTTAATTGTTTGATGTGTTTTGATGCTTTGTTCTTTGCTTTCTTGTTTTGCTTTGGATTTAGAAAGAGGAGACTCACTCATAGTGGAAATCAATAATACTCATGCCAAACATGATTTTTCTCAAAAGAAGCTAGGGTACACCACTAAAGTCCTAGTGGGGGGTTCGCCTAGCTTCTCCACCCTGAACAAAATTGTTCAAATAGTGGGAGAAAATTTGAACATAAGTATCTTAGTGCCACTATGAAAGAGTTCTTCAATCTATTTCTAGGAGAATCTAGGGGGTAAACCAGTGGAAGGAGATGAATTCCAACATCACCGGACTGAATTGAGGGTTGGTGATGAAATCCAACTCCCTAATGTTTAAATGATACATGCGTGGGTGGTGTTCATTTTAAGATTGCATAATATAAAGTGCATTAGATAGTAGCAATGAGTCTTTCTTATATGCCTAAGTGCAAAATACATTTCAATATTCAGAAAGATGCATGAGCTACTATGATTTGTATGAGCACAATTTATTTTGTGAAAATATGGCCTTTTTGCAAGGCCTCAAGGCAAGAAAAAAATATACAATGTCTAGCATGTTGGATTCTAGGGCAAAATTTTTAGGCATAAGCCGATGTTCCTAGAAATGCCTAGTGAAAATCTAAAAGATCTAAGATATGCAATCGCCTAGTTCTTTATTATTTTATTCTTTCAATTTTTGAACATAAATGTGTTTTAAGTTCTCTATTTTAAACATACAGAAGCAAATAGAAGACTATAAAATATCATAGAAGTTGTACCAACCTTTTGTCTAGCTTAGAGAGTCAATGTTTTAACCTCTACTTCTCTCCAATTCTGGCCATTGTTAACCAGAGTGACTGGTTCCTAGCTGTTTTTAGCAGGAGTGACTAAGTCCCTACTTGGCCACTATGATTCAGAGCGGCTGATTTCTTACTGCTGCATCTCAGAGCAACTAAGCCTGTACACAAAATTAAGTTAGTATCTAGGCAAAAAATAAAAATTTATTGGAAGTCCCATTATGATCGCCATATGTAGTGACCCTGTGATGCACGCACCACTCCCATTTACACTACTCTACTTGCAATTATTTAAACCCAAACCAAAATTGAAGACAATAAAAAACATATAAACCAAAAATAGCAAAGATAGATCCTTTTATTGATATTGAAACCTAGTTACATGTCGGTCCCTCTTAGGGATACCCATTTTGATACAATAAGTTTACAAGTAGGCAAGGAGTGCCTCTTTCATGAAGAGGCGGTGCACTTATAAAAAGCTTCCCGGTTTCGCACACAGAAATGTATGAGGGCTTACAGATGCCTCCTTCTCCAAGTCAGTTTCTTGGAGGGATCCTCTTGCGTTTGAATGTTTCTAATCCATTTGATGAACCTATATTTTTGTGAGCATGAAAACAATGCACGCTTATTTTTTCTGAGATTGCCTCCCCGGATGAGGCTGTTAGCAATAAATATTATAATGAAAGGAAATATGCTCAATGTAATGAAACTAATGCTAAAATGGATCTTATGATAATGACATGAAAACATAAAGAAAACATAATGAAATGAAGATTTATACCTAAAATCTCTAAACTAGGCCTACGGGCCACTATCCAAGATAGTGGCCACTAGAATGAAACCTATTCTCTTGCTCCAAGGCTATGGATCTTAAGCTTGTATCGGATGCTGAAATAGTGTTTGCTTTGCTCTCCAATTTATCAGGGCTTCACGATAATGTGATCTCAAAGAGAAGCTCTCTAAGTATCAAAAACTCTTCTTAATGACCAAGATTAATGGATTTAATGACCTCTCTTGATTTACTTATTGATGTTCATTCGATCCTTGGTGCTCTCAGGCTTGCACCTTTTAAAGTGTGTGAAACCCTAGGTCTATGTCCAAGCCCTAGGAATGAATTCCTCATGCGTAGTGTAAGTTAGCATAGGAATATTTAGTCTTTTTTTCTATGTTTGAAGGCCAATTTGTTGAGCAAGGTGCAGGAACAATATTGTCATTGTTGTCAACACAGTCAGACAGATCGGTTGATGCAGGTGACAGGAGTTAAGAGGTTCTTCAGAATATGTACAGTGATTCTCCAAAAGATCGAAGTTGCCCATATGCTAAAAATCCAAAGAAAATCACAAGGAAGAAAACTGTCGCGATATCGCGACATGTTGAGCAAGAAAGAAAAACTGTCACGATATCGCGACATGTTGAGAAGAAAGAAAAACTATCACGATTTCATGACATGTTCGGAGAGAAAGCGCAAGCAAGAAAAATTGTCATGATTTCATGACATGTTGGAAGAAAAAGAGAAAGCAGGAAGAAGTGTCACGATTTCGTGACAAGTTCGAAGGAAAAAGAACAAGTAAGAAAAGTGTCACGATTTCGTGACATATTGCAAGAGAGATAGTATGGAAGAAAAAGTGTCACGATTTCGTGACATGTTGAAAGAAAAAAGGCAAGTAGAAAAAGTGTCACGATTTCGTGACATATTGCAAGGAAGATTGTACGGAAGAAAAAGTGTCGTGATTTCGTGACATATTGCAAGAGAGATAGTACGGAAGAAAAAGTGTCACGATTTCGCGACATGTTGGAAGAAAGAAAGGCAAGTAGAAAAAGTGTCACGATTTCATGACACATTGCAAGAGATATTGTACGGAGGAAAAAGTGTCATGATTTCGTGACATATTGCAAGAAAAAGAGCAAAGGAAAGAAAGTGTCGCGATATCGCGACATGTCGCATTTTCGTGACCAGAAGGCAAGAGAAAGAGCAAAGGAAAGAAAGTGTCGTGATATCGTGACATGTCGCATTTTTGTGACCAGAAGGCAAGAGAAAGAGCAAAGGAAAGAAAGTGTCGTGATATCGTGACATGTCGCATTTTTGTGACCCAAAGGCAAGAGAAAGAGCAAAGGAGAAAAAGTGTCACGATATCGCGACATGTCGGATTTTCGTGACTCAAAGCCAAGGAAAGAGCAAAGGAGAAAAAGTGTCACGATATCGCGACATGTCGGGTTTTCGTGACCCGAAGCCAAGGAAAGAGCAAAGGAGACGAAAGTGTCACGATATCGTGACACGTCAGGTTTTCATGACCCAAAGCCAAGGAAAGAGGCAAGGAGGCGAAAGTGTCATGATTTCGTGACATGCTGTGTTTTCGCTGGTACAAGCCAAGAAAAGAGACAAGGAGGCGAAAGTGTCACGATATCGTGACATGCTAAGTTTTCGTGGGTACAAGCCAAGAAGAGAAGCAAGGAGGTGAAAGTGTCACGATATCGTGACATGTTGTAGTTTCATGGTCCAAAGCAAGGAGAAAGAGAGAGAGAACAAAAGTGTCGCGATATCGCGACATGTATTTTCGGGACCAAAGCAAGGAGAAAGAGAGAGTAAGCAAAAGTGTCATGATATCGTGACATGTTGCTTTTTCATGGTTGAGTTGAAGCTGATGAAGACCTATGACAACCGACTAAGATTAGGGTTTGCAGTCGACTAAGATTAGGGTTGGCAGCTGACTAAGATCAGGGTTTACAGCCGACTAAGATTAGGGTTTTTGATCATGAAAATGTTGTTATAAAAGGAAGGTTGTTTGAAGAATTAAAGTTGTCGATGTGTGTGAAGTTCGGTCGTAGAGCGCAGAGTGCAAGTCATGTCGAATCGTGCTAAGTGTGAAATTCGTAAAGGAAGTAGAGTGCGCAAAAGGGAGAAGATGATCGTTCGACTATGATGCAGCAGATTGTGTGAAGTGATTTTGTAGAGAGAGCAGAGTGTGCAGAGATCGCAAAGGTGAAGCAGACTAGTCGGGGTGTTGTAAATGCAAAGGTATCTCTCTGTTAATCTTCTAGATTCATAATTCAAGTCCAGGTTGTAGCTTGGCATCAGGGGTTGGTGCTCCTTCCAGTAGGTGCTGGTAAATCAGGGGTTGGTGCTCCTTTCTGTTGGTGCAGATAAATAAGGGGTTGGTGCTCCTTCCAGTGGGTGTTGGTAAAGTGATTGTAAAGTTGTTGCTTTGCAAAGGCTAGATTTGGATGGTAGTCCAAGCAGTCATTTTTGAGGAGTAGCCACATTGGTGAACCTCGTTAAATCTTGTGTTGTGTGATGCTCTTTTGTGATTCTTGTTGTATCTTGTAATAAGTGTTAATTGTTGTTGTATTAAGATCTATAAATTCAAGTTTAAAGAGCTACACTGATTCACCCCCCTCTCAGTGTCATTGTAAGACTAACAATTGGTATCAGAGCTAAGTCCCTGTACAAGCTTAACCAGCTAGGGTGATCTTGGAAGTAACACAATGGCAGGTGGTGAAGGCTTCTCATCAAACAAAGCACCATTGTTTGATGGATCTAATTACACGTTCTAGAGAATCAGGATGCAGACATATCTCTGTGCTTTGGGATATGACATCTGGGATTCAGTAGTTAGTGGATACACAATTCCCACCACTCCTCCAAAAGAGGCTGATGAAAAGAAACTGTTTGAGAGTAACTCAAAAGCAACGAATGCTATCTTGTGCGGATTAGCAGACAGTGAACTAGTAAAGGTCATGAACTGTAAATCGGCAAAAGAAATATGGGACAAACTGAGGAGTATTCATGAAGGAGATGATAAGATCAAGGAGGCCAAGTTATAGACACATCGAGCTCAGTTCGAAGCATTGAAGATGAATGACGATGAAAACATTGAGGCATACATGCTGAGAGTTAATGGAATCATTAATGCGATCAGAGGACTCGACGAGGATATCGATGACTCTACTGTCATGAAAAAGGTATTAAGATCTCTTCCTCAAAGGTTTGATTCCAAAGTCTCAGTGATAGAAGAAGCTAAAAATCTAAATTATTTCAGTATAGATGAGATGTATGGTTCTTTGATTGCATATGAGATGAGGATAGGAAGATCTAAACCCACTGACAGAGAAGCGGCTTTCAAAGCCCTTAAAAATAAAAACACAAAACAAGAGTCCGAGGAAGAAGAGACATCAGATGAAATGGAAGCAAACTTTGTTAGAAAACTAAAAAAGGGGAAAGGAAAATACAGAGGGAAGCTACCATTTAAATGTTTCAACTGTGGAGGCATTGGGCATTTTGCGACTAAATGTCCACTTAAAGAGAAGAACAAAAATGATGAAGGATCCCACCAAGAAAGAAGTGACTGGAAGATGAAAACGAATTTCAGAAAAGGCAACTTCAAAAAGAAAAGTTTCATCTCCAAGAATGTCAGTTCATCAGAAAATAGCTCCGATGAAGAGTCTGAAGAAGAAAGAGATGAAGCTCTTTTTATGGCATTTGAAGAAGTTAAATCAGAAAAGGAAGAAGGAGTGACCTCTGAAGTTTGTGGTGAAAATCTCGAGGCTGAAGTAGATCTAGAAGGTGAGTTGATATCTGCACTTGAAGAGTGGGAGATAGAAAAGAAAAAGAATAAGAAACTGTCAAGAAAGCTTGAGGATGCAAATGGAATCATAACCAGCTTAAAAGTACAGATAGAAGAATCTAAGAAAATCTTCGAAGATCTCGAAGTGCAAATAACAATGAAAATAGATCATTGCAACAAGTTAGAAGAAGAGATTGTTGGTTTAAGAATGCAGCTAGAAGAGATGAATAAGAAAATCAGTTGTTATCACAAATGTGAAGAAAGTTCTATGAAGCTGGATAAGATCATAAATGACCAAAGACCTGCAGGCATCAAATTTGGTCTGGGTTTCATCGAAGGAGAATCATCAAGTGGATCAAAGGCCAGAAATGCAGAATCCATAAAGAATGAAGCTAAGAGACAGGTTGATCAAGGAAAAATGTCTCATGCAAGAGAAAGCATTAATGCCAGGCATGAAAGGAGAATTGACAATGATGGATTCACCAATGTCACACATCAAAGAAGAAGAAGACCTATGGCTCCTACGGCAACATGGCAAAGACCATCACCCAGGTTCAATTATCCTTTCTCTGGTTTCTGTTTTAAATGCAATGGCTATGGACATAAAATCTCAGACTGCAAATATAATGTAAGACCAAGGAATTTCACCAGTAGAAATGTTTTTTCTCCTCTGATGAATTATACAGTAGAATGTTATAACTGTCATAATTTTGGGCACATTGCAAGAAACTGTAGAAATACATTTACATCAAATCAGTTTCAGGGAAGAAAATTTCAACCATACAGGATGAGTCAAAATAGAAAGCTTCCCAAAAAACATGCTCAAACTACTGATAAGGGAAAGGCAAAACAAGAGCCCAAAACTACTATCAAAATAGTGTGGAAAGGAAAAGAGCGACTGAAGGAAGAAAAGGAATCCTTAATCGTACAAACTGCATTCAAAGCACAGAATAAATATGTACCATGGATACTTGATAGTGGATGCTCCAGTCATATGACAGGTGACAAACAAAAATTTGAGAAGTTACAGAAATATGAAGGAGGATCAATAAAATTTGGAAATAATGATGGAGCCAAGATAGTCGGCAAAGGCTCAGTTAAAATCAGTGATGGAAGGATTAAGTCAGAAGAAGTCTTGTTTGTGGATGGGTTGAAACATAATTTATTGAGTGTAAGTCAGATTTGTGATAAAGGTCATGAAGTAGTCTTTATGAAGCAGGGTTGTGAAGTCGAAAAAACAAACAAGTGGAAAATTGATAGCAACAGGATCAAGGACATCCGGTAACCTATACAGAGACTTCAAAAGGAACTTGTTTTATTGGACAGGAAGAAGAAAATTGGTTGTGGCACAAGAGACTCGGTCATATCAGTTTTGATAATCTATTAAAGATCACCTCAAAAAGGGCAGTGAGAGATATTCCAACCATCAGCAAACCTGCAAATAGCATTTGTGCTTCATGCCAAAAGGGGAAGCAAACTAGAGTCACATTCAAAACCAAAGAGTACTACACAAGCAAACCTCTGGAACTAATACACACTGATTTATGTGGTCCCATGAGAACACAAAGCATAAATGGTGACAAATATTTTATGTTGTGCATTGATGATTATTCTAGAATGACATGGATATTTTTCTTGAAACATAAATCGAAGCCTTTGATATGTTCAAGATTTTCAAAAACCAAGTTGAGAATGAAACAGGAAAGAGGATCAAATGTCTAAGATCGGATAGAGGAGGAGAATTCATTTGAGAGGAGTTTATAGAGTACTGTGAGAAATTCGGTATTAAGAGACAGTTTTCAGCAGCCAGGACACCTCAACAGAATGGAGTGGTAGAAAGAAAGAACAGGACAATGCAGGAAATGGCACGGACTATGTTGGCTGAAAGCAGAGTAGCAGACAGATTTTGGAAAGAAGCAGTCCACACTGTAGTGTATATCCAAAATAGGTACATGCTGAGAACACATGAAAGTAAAACTCCTTATGAGTTGTGGTTCGAAAAAAGGGCAACAACAAAATACCTCAAAGTTTTTGGCAGCAAGTGCTACATCAAAAGAACTGAAGATAATCTTGGTAAGTTTGAAGATAGAGCGGATGAAGGTATTTTTGTCGGATATTCATCAAAAAGCAAAGCTTACAAATGCTACAACAAAAGGCTAAAGAAAATTGTGGACAGTGCCGATGTTAAATTTGATGAAGGTAGAGAACGAGTAATTAGCTATGAAACGAACTACCCAATTTATGAAGAGGTTATTGAAGGAGATGATGAAAACAAAATAGAGAAGATACAAGAAATTGACTCAGATGATTTAAGTTGTGATTCAAAAATGGAAGAAAATAAGAAATTCAAAACAGGTAGCTAGCAGAGAAATCATCCTAGAGAGCAAATCATTGGAGACCCCAAAGTTGGAGTTCAGACAAGAAGAAGAGCAGTAAGTAACTACTCTCTACTATCCAGCATTGAGCCCAAAAATATTGATGATGCAAGCAAAGATGAAAGCTGGATGAAGGCAATAAATGAAGAATTAGATCAGATAGAGAAAAACGACACTTGGGAGCTAGTACCTAGACCTGCAAATAAAAATATCATCGAAACTAAATGGATTTTTCGAAACAAATTGAATGAAGATGGACAGGTAGTCAGAAATAAAGCAAGATTAGTTTGCAAGGGTTATGCACAAGTTGAAGGCATTGATTTTGAGGAAACTTTTGCACCAGTAGCTAGACTAGAGGCAATTAGAATGTTTCTGGCTTTAGCAGTCTACAAGAATTTCAAAGTTTATCAAATGGATGTGAAATCAGCGTTTTTGAATGGGAAACTTGAAGAAGAGGTTTACATTGAGCAACCAGATGGTTTCCAACTTGGTGATGATCCCAACTTTGTTTGCAGGTTGAAGAAAGCATTATATGGCTTAAAACAGGCACCCCGAGCATGGTATGCAAGGCTAGACAACTATCTCACTCAACAAAGGTTCAAGAAAGGTATGGTGGATAGTAATTTGTATGTCAAAATAGAAAATGGGCATCTTATTGTTCTTGTTGTATACGTAGATGATATCATATTTGGCAGCAGCAAAGATGAGTCGTGCAAGGATTTAGCAAATAAGATGCAGAAAGAATTTGAAATGTCAATGATTGGAGAACTATCGTATTTCCTCGGATTGCAAGTTAATCAAAGTAAGAAGGGCATATTTATTTCTCAAGTTAAATATGTAAAAGAGATGTTAAAAAGGTTCACAATGGAGGACTGTAAGCCAGTTAGCACTCCCATGACGACAGGCTGTAAGTTGAGCAAGGATGACAAATCTCCACCTATTGATCAAACCATGTACAGATCCATGATTGGAAGCTTACTGTACTTGACAGCTACTAGACCAGATATTTTATAGGCAGTATGCATGGTAGCACGATTTCAGGCTAATCCTAAGGAGACTCATGTGACAGCAATAAAAAGGATTCTTCGGTATCTCAAGGGTACTATGGAATATGGGTTATGGTATCCGAAAGGTAAAGACTTCACCCTTATTTCGTATTCAGATGCAGATTGGGCAGGATGTGTAGATGACAGAAAGAGTACAAGTGGAGGTGCTTTCTATCTAGGAGACAGATTGGTCGCATGGCATAGTAAGAAACAAGAATCAGTTTCTCTATCGACAGCAGAGGCAGAATATATTGCAGCTACAACTTGTTGTACGCAGGTATTATGGATGAAACAAACCCTGAAAGATCTTGGTATTAGCTTCAGTGAGCCGATATCAGTTAAGTGTGATAACACCAGTGCCATTAACATCTCCAAGAATCCAGTTATGCATTCACGCACAAAGCACATTGCCATCAGGTATCATTTTTTGAAGGAGAAAGTTGCAGAAGGTGAGGTTAAGTTGGATTTTGTTCCAACTACAGAACAAGTAGCAGACATCTTCACAAAACCATTGCCCAAGGAAGTTTTTGAGTACCTCCACAATAAATTGGGAGTGGTCACACTTCCCAAGAATTGACTAGCTACAGGGATCACATTCTCAGGGGGAGCATGTATATATTTGATTATCTTTTTGCTCATGTTTGAAATTTTTGCTAACTGCATTAATTTGTGCCTGAGAATGTTGTGCATGGACTCAGGGGGAGTCTACAGCAGCCCTTTGGTATTATTGTCAAAGGGGGAGAAGAATTACAGGAAATTGCATGTGTGTTGCCAACAATTCCAAAGGGGGAGATTGTTGAGCAAGGTGCAGGAACAATATTGTCATTGTTGTCAACACAGTCAGACAGATCGGTTGATGCAGGTGATAGGAGTTAAGAGGTTCTTCAGAATATGTACAGTGATTCTCCAAAAGATCGAAGTTGCCCATATGCTAAAAATCCAAATAAAATCACAAGGAAGAAAATTGTCGCGATATCGCGACATGTTGAGCAAGAAAGAAAAACTGTCGCGATATCGCGACATGTTGAGAAGAAAGCAAAACTATCACGATTTCATGACATGTTCGGAGAGAAAGCGCAAGAAAGCAAAACTGTCATGATTTCGTGACATGTTGGAAGAAAAAGAGAAAGCAGGAAGAAGTGTCACGATTTCGCGACAAGTTCAAAGGAAAAAGAACAAGTAAGAAAAGTGTCACGATTTTGTGACATATTGCAAGAGAGATAGTACGGAAGAAAAAGTGTCACGATTTCGTGACATGTTGAAAGAAAAAAGGCAAGTAGAAAAAGTGTCACGATTTTGCGACATATTGCAAGGAAGATTGTACGAAAGAAAAAGTGTCACGATTTCGTGACATATTGCAAGAGAGATAGTACGGAAGAAAAAGTGTCATGATTTCATGACATGTTGGAAGAAAGAAAGGCAAGTAGAAAAAGTGTCACGATTTCGTGACACATTGCAAGAGATATTGTATGGAGGAAAAAGTGTCACGATTTCGTGACATATTGCAAGAAAAAGAGCAAAGGAAAGAAAGTGTCACGATATCGTGACATGTCGCATTTTCGTGACCAGAAGGCAAGAGAAAGAGCAAAGGAAAGAAAGTGTCGTGATATCGTGACATGTCGCATTTTTGCGACCAAGCAAGAGAAAGAGCAAAGGAAAGAAAGTGTCGCGATATCGCGACATGTCGCATTTTCATGACCCGAAGGCAAGAGAAAGAGCAAAGGAGAAAAAGTGTCACGATATCGTGACATGTCGGGTTTTTGACTCGAAGGCAAGAGAAAGAGCAAAGGAGACAAAGTGTCATGATATCGTGACATGTCAGGTTTTCATGACCCGAAGCCAAGGAAAGAGCAAAGGAGACAAAGTGTCACGATATCGTGACACGTCGGGTTTTCGTGACCCGAAGCCAAGGAAAGAGCAAAGGAGACAAAGTGTCACGATATCGTGACACGTCAGGTTTTCATGACCCGAAGCCAAGGAAAGAGGCAAGGAGGCGAAAGTGTCACGATTTCGTGACATGTCTAGTTTTCATTGGTACAAGCCAAGAAAAGAGGCAAGGAGGCGAAAGTGTCACGATATCGTGACATGCTGAGTTTTCGTGGGTACAAGCCAAGAAGAGAAGCAAGGAGGTGGAAGTGTCGCGATATCGTGACATGTTGTAGTTTCATGGTCCAAAGCAAGGAGAAAGAGAGAGAGAACAAAAGTGTCACGATATCGTGACATGTATTTTTGGGACCAAAGCAAGGAGAAAGAGAGAGTAAGCAAAAGTGTCATGATATCGTGACATGTTGCTTTTTTGCGGTTGAGTTGAAGCCGACGAAGACCTATGACAGCTGACTAAGATTAGGGTTTGTAGCCGACTAAGATTAGGGTTGGCAATCGACTAAGATCAGGGTTTACAATCGACTAAGATTAGGGTTTTTGATCATGAAAATGTTGTTATAAAAGGAAGGTTGTTTGAAGAATTAAAGGTGTCGATGTGTGTGAAGTTCGGTCGAGAGCGTAGAGTGCAAGTCATGTCGAATCGTGCTAAGTGTGAAATTCGCAAAGGAAGCAAAGTGCGCAAAAGGGAGAAGATGATCGTTCGACTGTGATGCAGTAGATTGTGTGAAGTGATTTCGTAGAGAGAGCAGAGTGCACAGAGATCGCAAAGGTGAAGCAGACTAGTCGGGGTGTTGTAAAAGCAAAGGTATCTCTCTGTTAATCTTCTAGATTCATAATTCAAGTCCAGGTTGCAGCTTGGCATCAGGGGTTGGTGCTCCTTCCAGTAGGTGCTGGTAAATCAGGGGTTGGTGCTCCTTTCTGTTGGTGCAGATAAATAAGGGGTTGGTGCTCCTTCCAATGGGTGTTGGTAAAGTGATTGTAAAGTTGTTGCTTTGCAAAGGCTAGATTTGGATGGTAGTCCAAGCAATCATTTTTGAGGAGTAGCCACATTGGTGAACCTCGTTAAATCTTGTGTTGTGTGATGCTCTTTTGTGATTCTTGTTGTATCTTGTAATAAGTGTTAATTGCTGTTGTATTAAGATCTATAAATTCAAGTTTAAAGAGCTACACTGATTCACACCCCCTCTTAGTGTCATTGTAAGACTAACACAATTAACTAAAATCTAACTACCCATTTGAGTCTCATATGCGAACTGGTTGTTAGCATGAGAAGTTGTTGCTCTTTTTCTATTTTTGGAGGTCAGTTAACTAAAGTCTAAATGCAAACTCAAGTCTCCTATGTGAACTGTCATGATAGGGAATACAAAGTCACTCCCACTCACCTTTATTACATGCAGACTACGCCTATTTGTCGATAAATATGCTTTCAGGGTTTAGCCGCTATCGCCTGTAGCGACTAGGATCTGGCCACTATCAACTTGAGTGGCTAGGCTTGGATGGCTTAAAATGCCCCAAATGAGTGGTGAGAACTAATGTTAATTCTTGGAAAGTCCAAGGTTATGTCATATGATCTTGTGAATATGTCTATGTGATTAGCTCCCCTAAGCATGACACATTTTAGGTGTCTATAGTTATGCTACATGAACTTCCTAAAGAAAAATATGTGGTAGCAATGCTTCTTGAAGCTGGTATTGAGGGAACTTGATCCATATCATAAAGTTGTCTAGTGCTCCATGGTTGATCCTATGGAGTCCCATTAGCACCAATGAGCTCATAATATAGTGGTATCCTCCCATCTACTGGGAGGCTATAATATGTCCTGGGTCTATGACTAGGTGTAGCTCTAATGTATTTACCCTTAGTGGGATGATTTGTCCTAAGTGTATCATGTGAATTTTGGGGTCTTATAGCCCATGCATGCCTATGTGATGATGGAGGTCTTGATTCCTCCTCATGTTTGTGTGATGATGGAGGCCTTGAGGCCTCTGCATGTCTATGTACTGATGGAGGCCTTGAGTCCGCATGTCTATGTACTGATGGAGACCTTGAGGCCTCACATGTATATGTGATGAGGGAGGCCTTGAATCCTCCTCATGTCTATGTTATGAGGGAGGGCTTGAAGCCTTCTCATGTATATGTTATGATAAAGGCCTTGAGGCCTCTGCATGTCTACCATGAGAGGAATTGTAGGCCCAAAATGGCCACATACTTAGTAAAATTTTATATAATTTTAACTAAGTAATAAAATCTTCATTCCTCTAAGCTTGCAGTATGATTTGAAGTAGAATCGGGTTAAAATATATGAATATGCTCAACAGTTAGTAAAATTTGCATGTTTAAAGCAATTTTGGGTGACTTCACTCTGGCTTCGAAATGATGGCAGATCTCAAATTTGCAAAAGTTCCTAAGAGAAGATGATGTCAACAACATAAAAGTATAGAATGGCATTGTTTTTTGTTGAATATATAATTTCAAGAAGGTCATTTTGTTTCTGACTCTGAATTGGCGCTATCGTCAAATCTGCAAAAGTTTCAAGGAGACGATAATGTCACTGGAAAAAAAGTGTGGATTAGTGATTCAAGGAATGAACAAGTATTTCCTTTCCAAAATGAAGATAATACGGGGTAGAAGAATAGTAAAAGTTTATATTTGTGATGGAAGAAGGTATGTGACTAACTCCGGAACCGGATTGGTGATTAACATGATGCGCTCATTCCATCTAGAATGAAATCCTCAAAAGATAATGGAAAGAGGTGACATAATAAATATTCTAATGCAAATTGAAGAATATGAGGTGGAAGATAAATATATCGAAGTGAATTCGAGGTTCAGAGATCCAGATTGGAGATTCTACTATTTTTGATAAGAAAGATGACATCATAAATTTTAAAGCTGAATGGCAATTAGCTTGTGCCAAATTGAATTTGAATCATGTGATGAAGAAGATCAATGGTGGAGGTTAAGCTACCAAATATTGGTTGTTTTAAAGATATTGTTGTTAGAATTGTAACAGTCGGCCGAAATATGAAGCATCAAGGGTTTCCAAGAAGATCAAACCAAAGGCAGTTACATATCGGTGATGGTAATTCACTCCCAAGAAGGATTGATGGAAATGCATGATCTTTAACGACCTGAGCTTCAGTTCTACTGAACGATCAGTAAGTTGCAGAGACCCCAAGCTATCATGCTAGAATTTCATTCAACAAATTTATTAAAGGATATACCAATGAGCTAATTCCAGCTAAAATATTTGTTGTACTGTTGTAACAAGATTTTGTGTATTGTTTCTTGATTATTGTATTTTGAAAAACTATAAGTAGAGGTCGAACCCTCATTTTTAAGGGTCAACTCTAGCATGTTTGCCTGTACCATTGTAAATATTCCTAAAGAGCTGAATGAAAGGAGCAATAAATTGATATCCATCTCAAGTTCACATTTTCATGCTTGATGTCAGAGGTTCGGATTTCATAGTTGCATTTTGTAAATACTTATATGGTTAGTTTGTGCCTATTTTGGATTACTAGTTGTTATAAGTAATTGAAATCTACTTTGAGTTCATTCTATGTTGTTGGAAAGTACATTTCTATGAAATCTAGGTATTTGGCAAATTTTATTATTTGGATTATCATTCCTTGAGTATTAAAATTGCTTGCTATAATATTTCTTTTTTATACTTTAATAAATGAAATGATCTAGTTTGGGATAAATTTTGATCTAAGTGTATGTCCTTAGTATGGTTTTTTGAGAGTTTTTTATGGTAGTGAAATTTTGTTAACCTATCTATCCACTGTTATCTACATCTCTCTAATACTAACTTTATCTTAGCCTAAAATCCAAACCCTAAGTAAGCATAATTGTGTCAATAACTTGCTAAGTTGACATGGAACCAACCTACTCTGGAGGTTGGATCGGAAACCCCTATTTTGGTCCATAAAATGTTGAGTGTTGAGCTACAGTTATCAGGTGCAAGCCTAGATAGAAATTAGGAAGATAGATAGCCACAGTATCGAGTGAAAACTTGGTGCAATTCAGTGCCCAATAATTTTTGGTATGATCAGTGGGAAAAGTTCACAAGGAACATGAAACCCATCTAAAGAGTTATTGTTATCTCAAATCAAAGGAATCAAGATTTGGTGAATTGTCTTGACCTTATTAGCAGAGAAAAAAGTTCACCTAGTGACTCCCTAGTCAAAAGACCCTAAAAAATTATTGTAGACCAGTACCCTTTCATGTATACCAGGTCTTTCAATAACAACAACCTTGATTATTTCTTTCATTGTGAGTTACCTCTGATAGGGGCTACTGTTATCAGAATTATGGATCAATATTTTATTGAATAAGAAGAGCTTCTAGAAGAAAACCCAATAGTTCCCCCAATAAGACCTACAACAAAAAATATGGTACAAAATATGGCTCCTAATTAGCCACTTTAGAAGTACCCTAACTAGGATTCAACTAGGCCCCTTATATTAACCCAAATGGATGCTATTCCCTAGGATGTATCTAAGGCAACCCCCATATATTTGATGGATTTGGGAAAATAGATTACGAGCACTGCCAAGATATCCTTAATCTGGAAGTAATCCACACTATAAAAGAAGAAAATATTATTGTCAGAATTCTAGCCCTGTCCTTTCATGGAAAGATATTGCATTGGTTTAGAACTCTGGAAGATAATTCTATCACTTCATGGCAAGCATTGGTTAAGCCATTCATAGAAGAATTTAATGAATCTGTTTATCCCTTTTCTCTACTGAATTAGTTTACAACCATGCAAAAAACCCAACAAGAAACTGTCTCAGATTTTAATTTGAGATTTAGCATAACTTGGAAGAGAATTCCCCCCACTGCTAGACTAGTTGCATGCTTCACTTATATGTATTATATTTGTGCCCTAGTATTAGAGCTAGGTCTACAAACACAACAATCTAGAGTATAAACCTTCCCCCAAGTTTATAATGCAGTCGTCCATACTGAAAATATCTTGATCAATGGAAGAATTCCACCCAAAACCATGTTGCCCTATAACTCAGAAACCAATAGTAGCCACAATCAATCCACAAATCCCTCTTACATGGACCCCCTTTACTTACCATATCCATCTCTTCAAATGAATTTTATTCCTCAGTCAAAACCTGTATCCTCCACACCTTATTTTCCTCCCCTTATCAACCTTCTCAAGAATTATCTGCTATTTTGGATATACAAAATACCATGAAGACTCTGAGTAATAGAATGAATTCAATGGAAAAGAGATATCAGGAAAGGTCACAACATAGGATATTCCTATATGTAAATAAATATCAAAGGCTTGGTCCTAGTAATAGTATTGGGGTTAGGGTGAATGCAGCATATGAGGATCCAAAGTTTTTTGCAAATACCACTCTTGCAAATGTTTTGTGTTTGGTATGTAATAACCCCCATGACTCATAGTCTTGTGTAATTTATCAACACCATGTTCAATAGGCCATGGATCAAGCTGAAAGAAATTAGAAGGGGAGGGTTAACATGTTATGGCACCCTGATTAGATCATGGCCAGAAAGGAGTTAGGAGAAGAAAGTCCCATTGCTATTATGATGAGGTCTATAAAGAAATATATACAAGTAGACCCTTAAAATAGGGATTATTTTAAGTTCCTTCTCAAAATAAAGTTGATACCCCATCAAAGTAGTGACACTTTTCCTATTCCTCGAGCTAGAGGGAAGGAGAAAATAAATGTTCTCCCTAAAAACCTGAAAAGAGAAATGAAAGGATACATAATGATATCCAAAGGTGAGGATCAAGAAAGGCTCAGGTTCCCCTCTATTACCAAAAGACAAAGGTTAGAGGTGATCCAACAATACAAAAATAAATATGGTGAGCTAGACAGAGGACTAGAAATATTATCCCTGACCAAGTCTGAGTATAACATTGTTGAAGAGATGAAAAGGATTCCATCAAAAGCTAGCTTGTATGACACTCTTTTCATTTTGGGTCAGATTGACCTGCTTAAATCTTCCCTTAGCAAAAATCCCTAGAATAGACCAACCACTACCATCCTTAGTATACCATCAAAAAATAAAGAAATGACACCTGTTGTTCTAAAGAACAAACCTCCCCCTTTCTACATATCCCTAAGAATGGAAGGATGGGTAGTCCAAAATTGTATGATTGATTCAAGAGCATCAACCATAGTTATACCTAAGGTGGTCTGTGAAGAAATGGGTATGGAATATACCTGGTCTTTTCCTTGATTTTTACAACTAGATGGGACACCTATCAAGACGGTTGGAGTCATCAATAATGTATTTATGAGGTTGCACTCGAGGTAACAGTGGTACAAGAAATAGTGGTGGTGGATTTAGAACCCTATTTTGGGTTATGCCTCTCAAGAGAATTTACTGCAAAACTAGGGAGATGTATGTACATGGATTATTCTAGCATGGTAATACCTTTCAAAGGAAAAAGGATAAGGATAACACTTGAGAAACCAGTTGCTTATCATATTAAAAATATTGAAGAAGATATGTGTAATCTTAATCCTTTGGAGGAATTCAAGCTAGTGGAAAATATTAAGGAGCTAGACATTGAAGATGAGTTGCATTTCAAAGAATATTATAGTCAATTTGGAATTGGTATGGGCACATACAACATCACAACTAAATTGGAAAATAAACTCCCTGTTATTTCTAATAAATCCCTAAGAAACAAGGAAACCTGGGTTATGCACTTTGATAGTGCTAAATATATAAATGGTGCAGGGGCTGGTGTGGTTCTACAGTCACAGTCAGAAGGGATACAAAATTTTGCTTATAGACTGACATGGTCATGTACCAATAATGCTATAGAATACGAGGCTTTGTGCCTTAGATTTATGTAAGTAGAAAGCATAGGCATTAAGATTTTGAACATATATGGTGATTTTGAGCTAATAGTCCATCAGGTAAGGAACAAGTGCAACAATAAGCACCATTACTTAAAGGCTTATAGAAATAGAGTATGGGACCTAATGGATTCATTTGATGCCTTGAATCTAAGCTTTGTGCCTAGATAATAGAATCACTTGGACGATGCATTGGCAAAAAAGGGAGCTAATTTCAATCCTCTTGTAGATTTTGGAACTAAGAATACCATGAGAATTAAAATGGTTTTTAGACCTGCAGTGCCGAACAGGCAAATATTCTAGAAGGTTCTTGAAAGTGATAAAAAAATTCTGGATTTTATGATAAGAGAAGCATGCCTCTCAACTGTACAAGAAGAAGACTTGGAGGAAATAGATCAGCAAGACTTTATCCAACTAAGAAACAATCATATTCCAAGGGGATTGGTCATCCTTGAAAGGTTATTCGATAATGAAGATAGAAATAAGGTTGGAGCCATGAAGTTTGGTGAAAATATCTATAAGTGGAGGTTGAAATATGTAAGAAGCTCAATATCGTGATCTAGTGTTCACCTGAGGAAGCAGAAGAGATTAAAAATTTATGCTTAAAATACCAAGACACTGTGGCTTGGTCATATGAAGACCTTAAGGTGTATGACAAAAGGCTTATATAGCATACTATTGAGTTAGATACCGATGCTAAATTATTCTAAAAAAAATAGAGACCTGTCAATCCGAGGATAGAAGCCATTATGAGAGAGGGACTCTTAAAGCTGCTAAAATCTAGGATAATATATCCAATAAAAAATTCCACTTGGGTAGCCAATTTGGTACTCATAAGAAAGAAGAATGGGGATATACGCCTATGCATAGATTTTAGAAATCTTAATCAAGCATCCCTCAAGGATCACTATCCCCTCCCTTAGATTGACCAGATATTACAAGTGGTAGCTGGAGAAAAAATATTCTCACTAGTGGATGGTTATTCTGGATATAACAAAATTTGGGTAAAATATCAAGACCAATACAAGACAACATTTACTACAAAATGGGGTACATTTGCCTATTAGATAATGCCCTTTGGGCTATCTAATGTAGGAGTTACATTTTAGAGGGCCATGGACTATGCCTTTGGTACACTTATAAACAAAGTTATTCTGATTTACCTAGATGACATGATGGTGTTTTATGATGATAAAAATGATCATCTATCTCATTTGGAATAGGTTTTTCAGAAGTGCAGAGAATTTAGTATTTCATTGAATCCTAAGAAGTCATTCTTTGCAGTGCATGAGGGAAAAATATTAGGCCATGTGGTCTCAAAGGAAGGTATGGCCATAGATCCAGAAATAATTAGAGTAATTCTAGCTATTCCTTTGCCTACTAATTAGAAAACCTTGCAGTCCTTCCTAGGTCAAATCAATTTTGTTAGGAAGTTCATTTCTAATTTTGCACAGAAAGTAAGGCCTATATCTGAAATACTCAAGAAAAAGGCCAAAATCCATTGCAACAGCCCTAGTCTTTATAAATCTTGATTTCAGTAAATATTTTATTCTCTATGCTTATGGAGCTAAAGAGACTTATGCCTCAATGCTCACCTAGAAATATAATCAAGGAGATGAACACCCTGTGTTATTTTGGAGTCAGACTTTACATGATTATTAGGTGAAATATAACTTTATTGAAATATAAGTGTTTGTTGTGATGAAGTCATTGAATAAGTTCAGACAGTATCTGGTACAGAGCAAAACCCTGGTATATGTGGTTCATCCAGATGTAAGAAGTTTTATCTTACAAGGTGACTTGGGAGATAAAAGGGTTGGTTGGATTACTAAGATCCAAGAATATGATGTAGAAATATGTCCCACCAAGCTGGTAAGAGGTAGAGCCTTGTGCCAAGGATTGATAGATGCTTTAGCATTGGCCAAAATTATAGATTATCAGATGACAGAAGAGGATAAAATAGAAATCGTACACACTCCAGATTCTGATTAGATCAAGCAAATGACCAGGTATTTCCAAACTAGGATCTACCCACTTGATCTTAATCCTTCCCAAAGAAGGAGGTATAGACTTCATGTTCTAAAATATATATTGCTACTTGAAGGGTTTTTCAAAAGAAACTTGGATGGTATTATCCTAAAATGTTTGAAGGAGGACCAACAAAAAAGAGTCATAGAAGAGTTTCATGGAGGATCAATAGGTGGTCATAGCTCAGGAAAATTTATGACTTTGAAGATTATAAGAGCAGGCTATTATTGGCCTACTATCTTTAATGATGCTTTTAAAACTACCCAGGCTTGTAACAAGTGTCAGAGGTACGTTGGAAGAACTAGAAACATGCATTTCCCCTAAAGCCTATTCAAGTTGAGGAGCCTTTCCAACAATGGGGATTAGATTTTATAGGAGTTATAAATCCTAATTCTTCAACAATGCACAAGTTTATCTTGACAACTACAGATTATCTTGCCATATGGGTAGAGGTCATTCCTACAAAGAAGGCAAACCGAGAAGTTCTAATCAACTTTATGGAGAGTTTGATTTCCATATTTGGATTCCCAGAAGCTTTGGTGAGTGATAATGGTCCTGCTTTCATAGGATCCAAGTACATTTATTTTTCTATCAAGTATGACATCACTCTTAAAAATACTTCAAATTATTACCCACAAGGTAATGGACTTGCAGAATCTACCAACAAAAACCTATTAAGGATCTTGATAAAATCTCTGGAGGGTAACAAAAGGAGTTGGAACTTATTTCTCAACCATGCTCTATGGGCAAACATGATTACCATTAAAAATTCTATCAAAACTTCTCCTTATGCACTGCTATATAGAAAAGAGGTGGTATTACCAATTCACCTAGATATCCCAATGCTTAATATTTTCAGTACATAAGAATAATTAGAGGAAGATCTAGTAAAAACCAGGTTGACACACCTACTATAATTGGAAGAGAGCAAAACTCAAACATATGATCATTTTCAAAAGCATTCATAAGACATTAAAGCATGGTTTGATAAAAATTCCAGGTTTAGAAAGCTCCAAGTTGGAGATTCAATTCTCAGATGGAATGTTGATAGGGCAAAACTAGACAAGCATGAAATTTTTTATTTCTTTTGGGATGGTCCTTTTGAAATAGTGGAAGCTATAGAGTCTAATGTATTTCATTTTAAGGATCCAAAAGGAAACATACAACCAATTTCGGTGAATGGTTTCCACCTCAAGCTTTACCATATGTAAAAAGTGAACTCATTGTAACATACGTATATACACTGTACAAATATTTATCCTCCCTTTCTGCACTTTGTATTTGATTTCTTTTCTACACTTTGTAATTAGTTATTTTCAAATAAATGCTAAAAAAAAAGAGAGAGAAGAAAGTTTGCAATAAATGACTAAGTGTTGGCCAAAATGCATGGTAATGTTCCATTCTGCACATGGTACTATGTAATATATGGAATGGATTTCTGTCCTCAAGTCTGCATGGTTAAATATGGATTTCCATGGAGTGGTTTATCAGTTTCTATCCCGTGTAAAGAAGGAATAAGAGCGGTGCTTATCTGGAAACCTTTCAAAGCTAGAGATAGCTGGAGCGAAATCAAGAAATAATGATGTGCATGCAAAGTTTAAGTACCAAGGCAGACTCAGAAGGTTCTTAATACATCCAGAATGGAATTAGACCACACATGAAAAACAAGTTCTAATTTGATACATGGATGCTAAAGAGTGATCCCATATTTAATTACAACCAAATCATGCATGGACCGAGAGCAGTCAAAGGGATGTGATGAGCTGGTAGCACAATTTCAAATTATACCAATAAGAATATGGGACACCACCTTTGAGCTGCCAAAGAAATAATGGAAGGATGGTGAAGTGTGCCAACAAATATATCATGCAACAACTACATTTATGACAGATGATATGCACACTCCAAGATATTAAAAGAAATGAAGTCTTGCATAGTGTTCATTTAGTGACCACGAGGTTGTAAAGAAGCATAATAGCATTCTGAATTTCTCCTCGCTTATTACAGTGCATAAAATCTTACTGCTACAATATGGCTCCTAAGAAATTATCCTCGGAGACCGTAGAAGATGTTCTGGAAAAAAAAACTTTGGACGATAGGACATCGGTACCTTACCTTGATAAATTTGAGGCTACAACGGGTACAAATATGACCATCACTGAAAGGAAAAAACTAAGAAAGAGTGTGAATTACAGATACAAAAAGAATATTGCTCTATCAGTAGAAGGTAGATGCTCCATTCTTTCTTTCTTATCCTTTTACATTTGTGATTTTGTTCACCCATATCCTGAGTTAATAGCTGCAATAGTGAAATTCTATGACCCACTGGCTAAGGCAGTAAAAACCCACAAGGGGATGACCCTTTTTAGCATTACTACCTATTTCTATCATTATATTTTTGCCTTAGGGTTTGACCCATCAGTACCACAAAAACCCTTTAAAATTGTTGAACAAACTGGGTTTTATTCCACAAAGAAGCGGGAAAATGATAATGAGTCATTTGGAAATTGGGTTTATAAGCAGTTGAATAGCAAGCCCCAGGAAGAGTTTCCTGAAGTCCCCATTTCTATCAAAAAGTTTGTAACCCCCATTTTGTTCTCTATGTTGTCCTGCATGGAGGGTTTGGACTTTGATGAATAGGTTCATGGTTGGAAAATCACTGTTGCATACTGTATCTCTAACGAAATGATGTATGAAAAGGAAGTAGAAAATAAAAGAATAAAAGTGATTTATTTCGACTGGCCAACTTTTCTCGCCCAAAGGATACATGAACAACTAGTAAGCATGAAGAGGGGCATCGATGCTCCTAGATTTAGGCATTGCTCAAACCTGGTATGGATGTTTTATGTCATTGTTAAAGATAGGATGTTGTGGATTCCAATAAAGGATAAGACGGCTAAAGGAGAACCTATGCCATTTTACTATTGGACAAACCATTTAAGAAGTAGTGAGTCTCACTATAGGTTCAATTTGAAATTTCTTGGACCGACCCTAAAAATATTGTACGGTAATTTCCCTAGATTGCCACCCCTAGCCAAAGAGATTATGAGGACTAAATATGTAGAGGAAGGGGACTGGTATTTGTTAACTAAAGGCACGATCATCAGATTATATGGTTTTATGGGTAAAACTTTTCTTTTGCCCCACTTTGTCATAGAGAGACTCTTTGCCTTGGAATATTTGTTGAGTAAGGTGTAGCAACAGTATTGTTATTGTTTTCAACACAGTCAGATAGATCTATTGATGCAGTGGACAGGAAGTTCAAAAGTTATTCAGATGTAGAAGATAGGAGTTCAAAGGTTATTCAGAGTATGTACAGTGATTTTCCAAGAAGACCGAAGTGGCCCATATGCAAAATATCAAAGAAAAAATACAAGTAAGAAAAGTGCCATGATATCGTGACATATACAGTAGGTAAGAAAAACTATCGTGATTTCATGACATGTTGGAAGAGAGAGAAAAAGCAGGAAAAACTGTCATGATTTCGCGACATGTTGGAAGAGAGAAAAAATAGGAAAAACTGTCACGATTTTGTGACATGTTGGAAGAGAGAGAAAAAGCAGGAAAAACTGTCACGATTTCGTGACATGTTGGAAGAGAGAGAAAAAGCAAGAAAAATTGTCACGATTTCATGACATGTTGGAAGAGAAAAAGGCAAGTGGAAAAACTATCATGATTTCATGACATGTTGGAAGAGAAAGAGAAAGCAGGAAAAAGTGTCGCAATTTCACGAAAAGTTCGAAGAAAGAGAACAAGTAAGAAAAGTGTCACGATTTTGTGACATATCGCATTTTCATGACTAAAATAGGAGAGAGAAAGTAAGTTTGAAAAGTGTCGTGATTTCGTGACATGTCGCATTTTCGTGATAAAATAAATAGAGGAAGCGTACAGAAGCAGAACTGTCGTGATTTCATGACAAAAGAAAAAAGCAAGACTTCGAAGCAGAAGTGTCGTGATTTCACGACAAAAGAAAAGAAGTAAAGTACAAAAGTAGAAGTGTCACGATTTTGTGACAAAAGTAGAGAAGAAGACTTTGAAGGTAGAAGTGTCACAATTTCATGACAAAAGCAAAGAAGCTAAGTACGAAAGTAGAAGTGTCGCGATTTCATGACAAAAGCTAAGTTGAAGACTACGGAGGCAGAAGTGTTGCAATATCATGACAAAAGCAAATTCAAAGTCTATGGAAGCAAAAGTGTCACAATATCATGACAAAAGCAAATATGAAGTATACGGAGGCAAAAATGTCGTGATATCGTGACAAAAGAAAAGACAGTCTGTGGAGGCAGAAATTTCATGATATCATGGCAAAAGAATAGAGAAAGCATACATAGGAAAAAGTGTCATGATATCGTGACATGTATTTTCATGGCAACAACAACAAAAGAAGCTATAGAGGTAGAAATATCATGATTTCATGACAGGTCGTAAATGTGCAAGTCAAGAAGGAGAACCTGACTGAAATGAGAAGTATGACAGTGGACCGACATCACTACGACATTTGCAGGGGTAGTTACAGAGTGATTTCATATTGTTGAAATATGAAGAGTGATCAAAAGTCAGTATGGTGGTTAGAGGGTCTGTCCAAAATGAAATCATCAAGCGATGGATAAACCGAACATCTTCTTGAGTTGAAGCCAACGAAGACCGATGAAAGCCGACTAAAATTTGTGTTTATAGTTGTTATGAAAGCCGACTAAGATTAGGATTTACAATCGACTAAGATTAGGGTTTTCATCATAAAAAATATTGTTATAAAAGGAGGGTTGTTTGGAGAATTGAAAATATGGTCGAAGTTGTGTGAAATACGATCATTGTGCGTAGAGAGCAAGTCATGTTGAATCATGCTAAGTGTAAAATTCACAAAGAGAGTAGAGTGTGCAAAAGGGAGAAGACGATCATGAAGTTCAACTGTAATGAAGCAGAGTGTGCGAAGTGATTGCACAAAGAGAGTAGAGTGCACAGAGAACACAAATGTGAAGAAGACCAGTCAGGGTCTTGCAAAAGCAAAGATAAATAAGGGGTTGGTGCATATAAATAAGGGGTTGGTGCTTCTTTCTATTGGTGTAGATAAATAAGGGGTTGGTGCTCCTTTTTGTTGGTGCAGATAAATAAGGGGTTGGTGCTCCTTTCTGTTGGTGCAGATAAATAAGAGGTTGGTGCTCCTTTTTGTTGATGCAGATAAATAAGGGGTTGGTGCTCCTTACAGTGGATGCTGGTAAATTAATTATAAAGTTGGTGCTTTGCAAAGGCTAGATTTGGATGGTAGTCCAAGCAGTCAATTTTTGAGGAGTAGCCACATTGGTGAACCTCGTTAAATCTTGTGTTGTGTGATGCTCTTTTGTTATACTTGCTATATCTAGTAATAAGTTTTAATTGTTGTGGTATTAAGAGCTATAAATTTAAGTTTAAAGAGCTACACTGATTCACCCCCCCTCTCAGTAACATTGTAAGACTAACAATTGGTATCAGAGCTAAGTTCCTGTACAAGCTTAACCGGCTAGGGTGATCTTAGAAGTAACACAATGGCAGGTGGTGAAGGCTTCTCATCAAACAAAGCACCATTGTTTGATGGATCTAATTACGTGTTCTGGAGAATCAGGATGCAGACATATATCTATGCTTTGGGACACGACATCTGGGATTTAGTAGTTAATGGAATCATTAATGCGATCAGAGTACTCAACAAGGATATCGAAGACTCTACCGTCATGAAAAAGGTATTAAGATCTCTTCCTCAAAGGTTTGATTCTAAAGTCTCAGCGATAGAAGAAGATAAAAATCTAAATTATTTTAGTATAGATGAGATGAATGGTTCTTTGACTGCATATGAGATGACGATAGGAAGATCTAAACCCACAGACAGAGAAGCAAATTTTAAAGCCCTTAAAAATAAAAATGCAAAACAAGAGTCCGAGGAAGAAGAGAAATCAGATGAAATGGAAGCAAACTTTGTTAGAAAACTAAAAAGGGGAAAAGGAAAATACAGAGGAAAGCTACCGTTTAAATGTTTCAACTGTGGAGGCATTGGGCATTTTGCGACTAAATGTCCACTTAATGAGAAGAACAAAAATGATGAAGGATCGCACCAAGAAAGAAGTGACTGGAAGAAGAAAACAAATTTTAGAAAAGGCAACTTCAAGAAGAAAAGTTTCATCTCCAGGAATGCCAGTTCATCAGAAGACAGCTCCGATGAGGATTCTGAAGAGGAAATAGGTGAAGCTCTTTTCATGGCATTTGAAGAAGTAAAATCATAAAAGGAAGAAGGAGTGAACTCTGAAGTATGTGGTGAAAACCCTGAGGCTGAAGTAGATCTAGAAGGTGAGTTGATCTCTACACTTGAAGAGTGGAAAATAGAGTGGAAAAAGAATAAGAAAATTTCAAAAAAGCTTGAGGATGCAAACGAAATCATAACCAGTCTAAAAGTACAAACAAAATAATACAAGAAAATATCTGAAGATCTTGAAGTACAAATTACCATGAAAATAGATTATTACTGCAAACTAGAAGAAGAGAATGTTGGTTTACGGATGTAGATAGAAGAAATGAATCACAAAATTAGTTGCTATCACAAACGCGAAGAAATTTCTATGAAGCTGGATAAGATTATAAATGACCAAAGGCCTGGAGGCATCAAATTTGGTCTGGGTTTCATCGAAGGAGAATCATCAAATGGATCAAAGGCCAAAAATGTAGAATCCATAAAGAATGAAGATAAGAAATAGGTTGATCAAGGAAAAATGTCTCATGCAAAAGAAAGAAATAATGCCAGGCACGAAAGGAGAATTGACAATGATGGATTCACCAATGTCACACATCAAAGAAGAAGAAGACCTATGGCTCCTACGACAACATGGCAAAGACCATCACCCAGGTTCAATTATCCCTTTTCTAGTTTCTATTTTAAATGCAATGGCTATGGACATAAAATCTTAGACTACAAATATAATGTAAGACCAAGGAATTTCACCAGTAGAAATGTTTTTTCTCCTCTGATGAATTATACAATAGAATGTTATAACTATCATAATTTTGGGCACATTGCAAGAAACTGTAGAAGTACATTTGCATCAAATCATTTTCAAGGAAGAAAATTTCAACCAAATAGGATGAGACAAAATAGAAAACTTCTCAAAAAACATGCACAAGCTATTGATAAGGGAAAGGCAAAACAAGAGCCCAAAACTACTATCAAAATAGAGTGGAAAGAAAAAGAGTGACTTAAGGAAGAAAAGGAATCCTTAATCGTACAAACAACATTTAAAGCATAGAATAAATATGTACCATGGATACTTGATAGTGGATGCTCCAGTCATATGACAAGTGACAAACAGAAATTTGAGAAGTTACAGAAATATGAAGGTGGTTCAGTAAAGTTTGGAAATAATAATGGAGCTAAGATAGTTGGCAAAGGTTTAGTTAAAATTAGTGACAGAAAAATTAAGTCAGAAGAAGTCCTTTTTGTGGATGGTTTGAGACATAAATTGTTGAGCATAAGTCAAATTTGTGATAAAGGTCATGAAGTAGTTTTTAAGAAGCAGGGTTGTGAAGTCAGAAAAACAAATAGTGGAAAATTGATAGCAACTAGATCAAGGACATCTGGCAACCTGTACACACTCTCAGAGACTTTAGAAGGAGCTTTTTTTATTGGATAGAAGAAGAAAATTGGTTGTGGCACAAGAGACTCGATCATATCAGTTTTGATAATCTAGTAAAAATCAACTCAAAAAGGGCAGTGAGAGATATTACCACCATCAACAAACCTACAAACAACATTTGTGCTTCATGCCAAAAGGGGAACCAAACTAGAGTCACATTCAAAACAAAAGAGTACTACACAAGCAAACCTTTGGAACTAATACACACTAATTTATGTGGACCCATGAGAACACAAAGCATAAATGGTGACAAATATTTTATGTTGTGCATTGATGACTATTCCAGAATGACATGGATATTTTTCTTGAAGCATAAATAAGAAGCTTTTGAAATGTTCAAGACTTTCAAAAACCAAGTTGAGAATGAAATAGGAAAGAGGATCAAATTTTTAAGATCAGATAGAGGAGGATAATTCATTTCAGAGGAGTTTATAGAGTACTGTGAAAAATACGATATTAGGAGATAGTTTTCAGCAGCTAGGACACCTTAGTAGAATGTAGTGGTAGAAAGAAAGAACAGGACAATGCAGGAAATGGCACGGACTATGTTGTCTGAAAGCAGAGTAGCAGATAGATTTTGGAAAGAAGAAGTCCATACTACGGTGTATATCCAAAATAGGTACATGCTGAGAACACATGAAAGTAAAACTCCTTATGAGTTGTGGTTCGATAAAATGGCAACAACAAAATACCTCAAAGTTTTTTACAGAAAGTGCTACATCAAAAGAACTGAAGATAATCTTGGTAACTGTGAAGATAGAGTGGATGAAGGTATTTTTGTTGGTTATTCATAAAAAAGCAAATCTTACAAATGCTACAACAAGAGGCTAAATAAAATTGTGGACAGTGTCGATGTTAAATTTGATGAAGGTAGAGAACAAGTAATTAGCTATGAAGAGAACTATCCAATTTATGAAGAGGTTATTGAAGAAGATGAGGAAAAGGAAACAAAAAAGAAATAAAAAATTGACTCAGATGATTCAAACAGAGATTCAAAAGTGGAAGAAAATAAGAAATTCAAAATAGGCAGCTGGCAAAAAAATCATCCTAGAGAGCAAATAATTGGAGACCCCAAAGTTGGTGTTCAGACAAGAAGAAGAGTAGTAAGTAACTACTCTCTATTATCCAACATTGAGCCCAAAAATGTTGTTGATGCAAGCAAAGATGAAAGTTGGATGAAGGCAATAAATGAAGAATTAGATCATATCGAGAAAAATGAAACTTGGGAGTTATTACCTAGACCTGCAAATAAAAATATAATTGGGACTAAATGGATTTTTCGAAACAAATTGAATGAAGACGGATAGGTAGTCAGAAATAAAGCAATATTGGTATGTAAGGGTTATGCACAAGTTAAAGGCATTGAATTTGAGGAAACTTTTGCACCAGTAGCTAGACTAGAGGCAATTAGAATGTTTTTGGCTTTAGCAGTTTACAAGAATTTCAAAGTTTATCAAATGGATGTGAAATCAGTGTTTTTGAATGGGAAACTTGAAGAAGAGGTTTATATTGAGCAACCAGATGGTTTCCAACTTGGTGATGATACCGGCTTGGTTTGCAAGTTGAAGAAAGAATTATATGGCTTAAAAAAGGCACCCCGAGCATGGTATGCAAGGCTAGACAACTATCTCACTCAACAAGGGTTTAAGAAAGGTATGGTGGATAGTAATTTGTATGTCAAAACAAAAAATGGGCATCTTATTGTTCTTGTTGTATACATAGATGATATCATATTTGGCAGCAACAAAGATGAGTTGTGTAAAGTGAAGAACACAAGCTTATACTGAGAGGGGGAGGTGAACAGTATAAGACCACTTTATACTTTTTCCTTCAATATTTCAAATTAATATTATGCAACGAATAGATAACAATATCAAAAACAAAAATCAAAGCAATGCACAGAATATCATCCACAATAGAGACAACAATTTACGTGGTTCACCTAACGCGGGCTACTCCACGGATGAAATTTTTCACTAAATTTTATCACCTCAAATTCTGGGAAACCTTTCCCAATTACAAATTTTATGGGCACCAACCCAAAGGAGACACCAATCCCCTAGCTCTGCTCTGGCTGGTGATCCTCTAAAGAACCTCTGCCTCCTATGCCCTTAGCAAGTGGAACTCTATCCATAGAAGACACCTGTCTTCCCTACTCTGGCTGGAGACCTTTTTCCGCAACTCTTTCAACTGCAAAGCTGGTCCTCTTATCTGCACCAAACATAGTCCTTTGGACTGGCACTAATGTCCTTGAAATTTGTACCTCTGCGCAATTACAGCACTCGATCAAACATCCACTTATGCACCTCTGCACAAACACAGTAGCATTGTCTTCGCACACTCTGCTCCTTGATGATAAAAATTATTCCCGCACTCTTCTTCTATGAAAGTCACACTTTGAACGCACACTTCGATCGATGCCCAATCTCTCCAAACAGCCCTCCTTTTATAGCAATACTTTTAAGATCAAAACTTTGATCTTAGTCGGCTGTTATGCAAATGCAAACCCTAACTCCATCGGTTGCACGCCCTAATCTTCATCGGCTCAAAGTTAACTTTGTCAGCTTCAACCACCTCAGCAACTCTCCTGTAGCTTTTGTCACAAAACTACAACATGTTGCAATATTGTGACACTTTTGTCTTTGTTGACGTCATCTTCACTCCTATTGCAAAATCATGACACTTTAGTCTTCATGGCCTTCTTCTCCACTTTTGTCATGAAATTGTGACACTCCTACCTTTGCTGATGTCATCTTCACTTATGTCACAAAATCATGACCCTTCTGTCTTCATGGCCTTCTTCTAGGCTTGCACTAGCAAAAATGGAACATGTCACGAAATCATGACACTTGTGAAAGGTGAGTGTGGACGAAAAAGGATTAATTGCATTCACATTAAAACTTAGGTTACATAGATTAAATAGGTAGTAAATAACCTATTTGAGAAAGAAAGGGGGAAAGGAGAAATTGGGGGAAAGGAAAGATGAATAGAATTCTCTTGCCGCCCAAATGCTCGTCGTCCATCGCCGTCCGGTAAGGTAAAAGGTAAGTTACCTTTACCCAAGGTAAAAACAATTTTTTTAACCTTTTACTAATGGTAATATTCCAACATTCTCCCCCTTAAAGTTGAGAGGACTAACTATATAGTCTCTCGCCTTTATAAATTGAGCTTTAGCCATGCCTTTGGTAAAGATGTCTGCTAGATTATCCAAAGTGCTACAATATTGAAGCTCAACTATCTGTTGTTCCACCATATCTCTTATGAAGTGATACTTCATATCAAAATGTTTTGACTTTTTGTGGTGGATCAGATTATATGCCAACTGTATGGCACTAATATTATCACAATTCAGTTTGGTTGGACCAATTTGTTTTTCACAAATCTCTTCAAGGATTTTCCTCAACCAGAGGATCTGAGTACCGGCATGAGTAATGGCTATGTACTCAGCTTCCGTAGATGATAATGCTACAACAAATTGCTTCTTGGAACTCCAAGTTATTAGTCCTGAACCTAGACTAAAACAGTTCCCTGATGTAGATTTTTTGTCATCTATATTACTGCCCCAATCGCTGTCACTATAACCAAATAACTTCACAGAGTTAGACTTGTGGTAATGGATTCCAAAATCCAATGTACCTTTTACATATCGTAAAATTCGTTTGGTTTCTTGTAGATGCAGCTTGGATGGGCATGCCATAAACCATGATACAAGAGAAACAACATACTGTATATCTGGCCTAGTGTTTGTGAGAAACATTAAACTCCCAACCATGCTTCTAAAATTGGTCAAGTCAACTTTTGGTGCTCCATATTATTTGCTTAGCTGGATTCCATGTCCAGTTGGTGTTGCAGCTGATTTGCACTGCTACATAGAAAATTTCTTGATCATGTCATGAGCATATTTTTGTTGACATATGAAGATACCATTCTTTGATTGATGTACTTCCATTCCTAGGAAGTATCTCATTAATCCGAGATCCTTCATCTCAAACTAATTCATCATGGAGTTTTTGAAATCCATATTCATTTTATTATTACTACCCATGAATATTAGATCATCCACATATAAACAAACTATGAGGATATCTACTCCATTTTTTAGGTAGTATAGTGTTGGTTCACTCTTGCTTTTTGTGAAACCATATTTGCTGAAATAGCCATCAATTCGTGAGTACCATGCTCTTGGTGCTTGCTTGAGGCCATAAAGTGCTTTTTTTAATTTATAAACAAGGTTCTCTTTTCCTGGTTCTTGGAAACCTTGAGGTTGTTGAACATACACTTCTTCTATCAGGTATCCATTTAAAAATGCACTTTTCACATCCATGTGTTGAATTTTCCATCCTTTATGGGCTGCCAAGGAAAGAACAGTTCTTATTGTTTCTTGTCGAGCAACTGGAGCAAAGGTTTCCTCATAATCTATTCCATATTTCTGAGTAAAACCTTTAGCTACTAATCTTGCCTTGTGCCTTTCAATGCTTCCATCAGCATTGAATTTGGTCTTATAGACATTTACATCCAACAAATTTTTTTCCCTTGGGAAGCTTCACAAGCTCCCAAGTATCATTTTTTTTAATTGAGGATATTTCCTCTTCCATGGCATCTTGCCATATATTTTCAGTGCATGCTTTTTCATAGCTAGAAGGTTCTAGTTGTGCAACAGCCAACAAAGCATAATTGACTACATCACCCATTGGTTCATGAGACTCATCATCCCCTGACATTTGAAGATTTTCAAGTCTTGACAAAATGTCATCCATCTCACTAGCTTGACTCCTAGTGTATCTTTGTTGGAAATTCCTATCCAACATTTGAGTATATGGATGACTCTGTAGTATGCGCTTTCCTCTATTTGTCTCTTTCCTTTGAGAAACTGAATCAATATCCATCAGGCTTGGAGCGCTTACTGATTTTTGAAATCATTTTTGAGAATTTGGTGGTGCCAAAAAAGAAGTCCCTCTTGGACTTGGTGTACCACTTGATGTACTTGATGAAGTTTCCTGATGTGGAATTTGTGGAGGAGGACTTTTTCCACTACTTTTCTTGGGTTGTACCAATGTGGGAGGTACTAATGTAGAACTGTCCGAATTAGAGTCAAAATCAACAAATTTTTTATGACCCCATTCTCCCCCTTCATCAAAAATTACATCCCTGGAGATAATGATTTTATGTGTCGTGGGATTGTACAATCTATACCCTTTGGTTGAATCACAATACCCTACAAAAACACATGCTTGACTCTTTGGATAAAGCTTCTTTCTCTTCTCCTCAGGAATGTGTGCATAAGATAAAGAACCAAATACTCTGAAATGTTTGACATTTGGTTTCTTACCGTACCATCCTTCATAAGGAGTGATACCATCTAAACTAGAAGTTAGACTTCTATTTAGAATATATGCACTTGTTCTCACTACATCTGCCCAATAGCTGTTTGTGAGATGTTTTGCCTGAAGCATTTTTCTTGCCATTTCAACAAGGGTGCGGTTCTTTCTCTCAGCCACACCGTTCTGTTGTGGGGTATAGGTAGTGGTGAACTGCCTTTTTATCCCATTTTGCTTACAATAATGAAGAAATTCATTTGAGGAGTATTCTCCTCATTTATCAGTGCGAAGACATTTGAAATAGTAGTCACTTTGCTTTTCTACATTATTTCTGAAGTCTATGAAGCAATAAAATGCTTCATCTTTGTGTTTCAAAAAATAGAGCCAACACATTCTAGAATAATCATCTATGAATGTTAGAAAATAAGAATTGTTTCCAAGACTTTTTTTTTGCATTGGACCACAGATGTCCGAATGTACTAGCTGAAGAGGATAGCTTGCTCTCCACGCTTGGCCTTTTGGAAACTTCGTTCTGGAGTGCTTTCCCAAAGCACATGCTTCGCATACCTTTTTATGTTCTGGAATTTTTGGTAGTCCTGTCACCATATCTTGTGATATTAACATTTTCAAGCTAGCGGAATTGAGGTGACCATATCTCAAGTGCCACAATTCACTTGGATTTGTAATAGCAATGTTTGCAAGTTGAGCTCCCCCTGGCTCACCAAATTTTAGAGGGAACAACCTATTCTTTGTCATAGGTACTTCTATGATGACTCGGTTACAATTGTTTTTATCAAATATTGTACATTTTCTTTCATCAAAAACTAATTTGTAATGCTTCTCCATCATTTGGCCAACACTTAACAAATTGTGTTGTATTTGTGGAGTATAGTGTATGTCATTCACATTTTTAAGTCCTTTTGTTGGAACTGCCATAGCTCCAATGCCTTCAACTTGCAAAGATTTATTATCCCCTAACTTAACATGAGATTTGTAATTTGAATCTAATGTAGCAAAGAGATTTTCTTTGCCACTCATGTGGTTGGTGCAACCAGTATCCAAAATCCATGTATCATTTAGATTTTGATCTGGCTATCCATAAGAGAGAAAAAGGTTTGATGGACCTTCTTCTTCTCCGTAGAATGAGCCATATTGACTGCTTTGATATTTTGAAGACTTTGACCAGCAGTCACGAGCGAAGTGACCTTGTTTCCCACAATTGAAACAAGCTATTTTAGTCTTGTTACTTCCTCGTCCTTGATTTCCACGGGCTGCATTGCCTCTTTGGTTCTGATTGGCTCCTCTATTTTGATTTCCACCTCTATTTTGATTACCTCCTCTGTAGGAGTTGCTTTGGCTCTTTCCTCTTTGTTGTTGTCCTTTGCCTCGGCATCTTCCTTGTTCTCGTCTTGCAGTTTCATTCGAAGTGAAGGCTTTGTCATCACCTCCATAGCTTGTTGAAGGGGCTCCTTGAAGTCGCTCTTCATGTGATGTTAATGATCCAATCAAACTATCAAATGTAAGAGTAGAAAGGTCTTTGGATTCTTCAATTATGATAGCAATGTGATTCCACTTAGGAAGAAGTGTTCGCAACACTTTCTTCACAATTGTTTCATTTTTTGTGTCTTCACCTAAAGTTTGCATCATATCAACTATTGCTTTGACTCGTACACAGTAGTCTCCGACTCTTTCATTTTCCTTCATTATGAGATTTTCAAAATCTCTTTTCAAATTTTGAAGCCTGACTTGCTTTACTTTATCACTTCCTTGGAATCCTTCTTTCAAGGCATTCCATGCATCTGTAGTAGTTAAGTAAGATGCAATTCTAGGAAAGATACTAGGATCTAATGCTGATTGAAGATGGTATAAGGCAAAAGAATTATTTTTCTATGCATCTTTGTAGATCTTCTTATCATTTGCACTTAAAGTAGTCCAATCTATTGGAGCAATGTATCCGTCTTCAATAATATCCCATAGTCCTTTTCCAATGAGTAATGTCCTCATCTTGATGGACCAGTACTCATAATTATCCCCACTAAATTCGAGAATTGGTAGATTATTATGTGATCCCATTATTATCTACTAAAACAAGAAACCTCTCTTTTATAGTCTTATTGCAAAAAATACTTTACAAACTATCAAGCCCTGCTTGATTTACAATCATAAACAAATCACACTTGTTGTTCAGAAATTACAAAATTGTCAGTGATTTTTTCATCATCGTCACTGATCAATATTATTTCAGGAGAAGGAGGTTGAAGGATTTCAACTGAATTACTATAATGAGTATATTCGGATCCTTGTGAAGCAATTGCAACTATGTCGGATTGTTCAAATCTGCTGCCAAAGGAGTTATCTTCTGAATCTGCTTCGTATCCTTGATCAAGATTTCTCTGGTGTGCAATAACCGTGTTTTGCAACTGTGAAAAAACTGTATTAAGTCCTAGTGTTTTCACGTGCCTATCAAAGTTTTCAGGGTTTGTTTTCAATAACAACTTGTAGAGGGCATGATAACATCCATCCGATCTTATCATTTAAGAAAATTTCCCAGAAATTTTCTTTTACAAAGATTTCCTCTTAGGAAATAATAAAAAAAAATTAACTTTCAAAGTTTAAAAAAAAAAAAAAAACAAACTTTACAATTATTTCCTCTCAGGAAATTTCTATCAACTTTGAATTTTTTTTTTATAAAAAACTAATGAACAGATATTTCCTCTTAGGAAATTACACACAAAAAAAATTATTATTTTTTTTAAATTTAAACTATTCCTTAGTTTTTTTTTTTTTAATTTTAATTATCTATTGACCCCGCCGAGAGTCGATCCTGCGACCTCGTGGGTGTCAGGGCTGAGGGTAGCCGCTGCTCTACCGGGCTAATCCGGGAGCAATGCATGCTCCCCGCCCTTTAGCTTCCGCATCGAGCGCGAAGCTAATGTTGGCTTCACGCTTCAGCGCGCAACTTGATTTTACTTGGGACTTTAGTCCCACATCACCTGTAGGGCGATGTAAAAACTCTTTAAAAAGAGCTAAGCACATAAAGTGCTTTGACTGCCTGCGGGTAGTCACTAATGCCGCAGGATCCTTTTGCCACCGATGCACGTGTGGATCGCCATGTCACCACTCCTCGGGCCGTGTGCCAGTGCCACGTCACACCTCATGGATCGCCACATCACCACTCCTCGGGCCACATGCCAGTGCCACGTCACCACACCTCGGGCCGTGTGCCAGTCACACATCGCCATGCATCATACCACGTCAATCACATGCCTCAAGAATCATGCGCCATGTCAACAGTGCCTCGAGAATCATGCAAATATGCTGCTCCTATGGATTGCTTCGTCCAGCTCCTCTAGCACCTCGAGAAACATGCCAGACTGCTCTTGTAGGCCGCCTCAGGATCCATGCCACCTCGGCTCCTATGGGTTGCCTCGGGATTCATGTCGTCGCCTCGAACTACGGGCCCCACCGCCTCAGGAATCGTGTCGCTCTGATACCAAATGTGAAATGTGAGTGTGGATGAAAAAGGATTAATTGCATTAACATTAAAACTTAGGTTACATAGATTAAATAGGCAGTAAATAACCTATTTGAGAAAGAAAGGGGGAAAGGAGAAATTGTGGGAAAGGAAAGATGAATAGAATTCTCTTCCTGCCCAAATGCTGCCGTCCACTGCCGTCTAGGTAAGGTAAAAGGTAAGTTACCTTTACCCAAGGTAAAAACAATTTTTTTAACCTTTTACTAATGGTAATATTCCAACAACACTTTCGTTGCCTTAAGCTTTTCTCTGCCTTACGCCCATGAAATTGGAACATGTCACGAAATCGTGATGCCTTTCGCTTTTGTACACTCTTCTCTATAAACACTAGAGAAATTGGAACATGTCATGAAATCACGACGCTTTCACCTTCGAGCTCTTCCTTCTTCAATTCATCATGAAATCATGACGCTTCTTCTGTTGAATACTTGCTTACTATTTTTGTCGTGAAATCGTGACACTTTCTCCAACTCAATGCTGCCATCTCAACCTGTCACAAAATCATGACACTTTCTGCATTTGCAAGCTTTCTCTTCAACTTGTCACGAAATCGTGACACTTTTTGCATCCGTACAACTTCTTTGTAGCCTATCGCAAAATCGTGATGCTTCTCATTTCAGACTCTTCCCTTTGTTGCATGTTGTGAAATCATGACAGTTCTCACTTTGAGCTTTTTAGCATGTCACAAAATCATGACAGTCCTCACCTCGACCTCTATAGCATGTCACAAAAACATGACAGTCCTTACTTGGAACTTTGCATCATGTCACAAAATTGTGACAGTTCCTAAATAACTTTCTCTCTCTTCAATCTTGTCGTGAAATCGTGACAACTCACACTGTAGACTCTTTCTTCTGCAATATTTCATGAAATCATGACACTTTTTTGTTCATACAACTTTCCTGGCAATGTGTCGCGAAATCGCGACACTTTTCCTTCTCTACCTTCCTGCACTTTTCGAGTCGCGAAAATGCGACATGTCACGAAATCGCGACACTTTCCATCTTGCTCTCCTTCTCTGCCAAAATGTCACGAAATCACGACAGTTTTGCCAGAAATTTCTCTCCTCAAACATG
The DNA here is from genome assembly GCA_028583015.1 of Wollemia nobilis. Classification (NCBI taxonomy): domain Eukaryota; kingdom Viridiplantae; phylum Streptophyta; class Pinopsida; order Araucariales; family Araucariaceae; genus Wollemia; species Wollemia nobilis. The sequence goes on along the minus strand of JAQPPZ010017058.1, from coordinate 16,424,825 downwards.
TCACGAAATCATGACAGTTTTGCCAACACTTTCTCTCTCCTCAAACATGTCACGAAATCACGACAATTTTTCCAGTCAGCTGCATACTTTTTCTTGTATTTTTCTTGATCTTTTGCAAATGGGCTACTAAGAACTTCCTGGAAACTCACTGATCATGCTCTGAATAACCTTCAACAAAAAAAATGCCTTGATATCAAATCAAATTGCTTCAAGAAATTCTTGACATCAATGACAACATCTACACTTGAACAAAGGCAATGTACCCAAGGTACCTAAAATTGCCAACAATCTCCCCCTTTGTCATTGATGGCAAACCTTTATTAAAACACATCTTAGGAGCCAAAACTGAAACCAACTATGCCAACAACTTGAGAATCTGCCTTTGAAGTTTTGCTCCCCCTGACTTGAAGCTTTCCTCTTCACATTGAAGCTCTCCCCCTTACTCATATCTCTCCCCCTTACTCAATTCTCTCCCCCTTTGTCATCAATGGCAAAGGGTCACCTTTGGGGCTCGGGACTAAGAATGATCCTCTTAGCTTAGTCCCTCCCACACCTCCTGATGAGGTGATTTAAAACAGGTGTGGGAGTAAAACTCCCATTAGGCACTAATCATCATCAGTGTCTACAATTTCCTTGCTTGAACTTTTCTTTATCTTTTTGCTCGCATTCCTATTTCTGTCACTGTTCTTGTTCTTGTTCTCATCCCTATCCTTTTTCATGCCTTGATCCTTGGACCTGATCATGCCACTGTTCCTGTTCCTTGGAAGATCAGCTCTACACTGTCTAGCTGTGTGACCATCATTGTTGCATTTATAACAAGTAATACTGTTATTTCTATTCAACATACCTGTTCTTTGAAACTGCATGTTATGATTAACCGTGTTCCTGTAATTAGTCATGCAAAAAATTGCCTTATGCCCAAAACTTTTACAAGAGTAGCAATACACTTGAAAGAAATTACGGCCCCTGAAACTGTCATTTACTTTCCTCACTTGAGCCATGCAACGTACAACCATGTGACCAAACCTATGACACGCAAAACATCTGTCGTGAAATTTTCCTTTATTCGACCTCTTGGGTCCCGAAAACTTCTTCTTCTCAATATGAATTTTGTTTTCTATTTTTGTGCATCTATCACTCATGGACTCATGATCTGAAGTACTTTCTTCATCAGAACTTTCTTCCTTTCGAAATCTCTTACTAGATTCCCCAACCTGTTCTTTGTTCGGTTTAACAAAACCAAGACCTGTTTTATCTATTGGATTTCTTTGACCTTTGATGAGAGAATTAACCCTTTTGGAGCTATCTTGAAACCTGTACAACTTATCCTTGTACTCTTTAATTTCCACTTCCAGAGAAGCCATTTTCTGTTCCAACTTATTATACTCAAGAATCTTAGACTCTAACTCATCCTTGAGTTCCTATGTTTTAGCTATAGAGAAGTCAAGACTTTCTATAAGATCATCTCTCTCCATACAAAATTCATCTAACTTATCCTTGAGTCTATCATTCTTCTTTATTTCCTTTTTCAAAACACTAAGAGCATTATTAATTTCACTTTCAAGATCTTTTATTTGTTTGCTTTCTGAATCCTCAAGGCCTTTTCCAGATTTCTTATCACTAGAGGTGCTACATTTTTCAAAAACCATACAAGAATCTTCTTGATAGTTTTCTAAAGCATCCTTATACATACTGGAAACCAAATCATTATTTGTACAGTCGTCCTCAAGGTGACCAAAATTTCCACATCTAAGACATTTCATAATAATGAATCTATGTTTCGGTTCTTCCTCTTTTTCTGATATGAACAACATCTCATTTTCATCATCACTTGAAGAGCTTTCACTATCACTGCTAGAACACTTACTTTCTTTGTCTAGGTATAAAATTTTCTTGTTCTTGTGTGAATAATTCTTTCCTTGATTGTTGTGATCATCTTTGTCCTTTCTGTAATACCTATGTTTTTTAGAATCCTTGCTCTTACCATCCTGTTTCTCTTCATCACTTTCATTCTTTGAAACAGTACAGTCAGTAGCATAATGACTAAACTTTTCGCAATTAAAACATCTTATATTTTTCACACTTTTTCTCTTCCTAGAGAACTTGCCTTTCTTGTTGTAGTATGCTTCTTCATCACTAGAAGACTCATCACTTTCTTGAGGCTGTTTACCCTTAGATTTCATGGTAGCCTTGAAAGCTGCCTCTTTTTTGACATCAACATTCACCTGAGTTCTCAACTCAAATGCTGCAAGTATACTATGAAGCTCATCCTTTTTCAGCTTATCCAAATCTTTAGTTTCCTCAATAGCAGAAATATTTTCACTAAATCTATTAGGAAGAGATCTTAAGATTTTATCACAAACATCATTTTTAGCAAGCTTAAGTCCTAAGTCTTTCATGGAGTTAACAACTTCATCCATGCGAAGCATGTAATCACTAATATTTTCATCATCATTCATATTGATTTGTTCAAACATACCTTTGAAATGTCTCAACTTGGCCTTTCTGACATTCGTATCACCTGTATGAACCACTTGCAACTGTTTCCACATTTCACTAGCTGTCTTGCAGTGAATTACTTTGGTGAGATCTACTTTCTGTAAGCCTTTCAGGATTGCATTCATTGCTTTTGAATTGCTATGATGTAGAAGCCTATCTTCTTTAGTATAAGGACCATTTATAAGAATAGTGTACCCATCTTCAATCACTTCCCAAACCTCATTCCCAAGTGCCATTAGATGAACCTTCATCCTTGCACTCCAAAGACCAAAATCTGATCCATCAAGAATAGGTGCTGCATTTCCGCTTGAATAATCCATTGTGTTCTTATCACGCTTTTCCTTCAAGTTGTTTAAACTTTTCGAAGGAACCCACTCTGATACCAATTGAAGAACACAAGCTTATACTGAGAGGGGGGGTGAACAGTATAAGACCACTTTATACTTTTTCCTTCAATATTTCAAATTAATATTATGCAGCGAATAGATAACAGTATCAAAAATAGAAATCAAAGCAATGCACAGAATATCATCCACAATAGAGACATAGCAATTTACGTGGTTCACCCAACGCGGGCTACTCCACGGATAAAATTTTTCACTAAATTTTATCACCTCAAATTTTGGGAAACCTTTCTTGATTACAAAGTTTATGGGCACCAACCCAAAGGAGACACCAATCCCCTAGCTCTGCTCTAGCTGGTGATCCTCTAGAGAACCTTTGCCTCCTATGCCCTTAGCAAGTGGAACTCTATCCATAGAAGACACCTATCTTCCCTGCTCTGGCTGGAGACCTCTATCCTCAACTCTTTCACCTGCAAAGCTGGTCCTCTTATCTACACCAAACACAGTCCTTCGGACTGGCACTAATGTCCTTGAAATTTGCATCTCTGTGCAATTACAACACTCGATCAAACATCCACTTATGCACCTCTGTGCAAACACAACAACACTGTCTTCGCACACTTTGCTCCTTGATTATCGAACTTCCCCTTGCATTCTGCTTCTGTGAAAGTTGCACTTCAAACACACACTTCGATCGATGCCCAATCTCTCCAAATAGCCCTCCTTTTATAGCAATACTTTTAAGATCAAAACTTTGATCTTAGTCGGCTATTATGCAAATGCAAACCCTAACTCTGTCGGCTGCATGCCCTAATATTTGTTGGCTCAAAGTTAACTCTGTCGGCTTCAACCACATCTACAACTCTCCTGTAGCTTCTATCATGAAACTACATGTCGTGATATCGTGAAACTTTTGTCTTTGCTGACGTCACCTTCACTCCTGTCGTGAAATCGTGACACTTTAGTCTTCATGGCCTTCTTCTCTACTTTTGTCATGAAATCATGACACTCCTACCTTTGCTGATGTCATCTTCACTTATGTCATGAAATCACGACCCTTCTATCTTCATGGCCTTCTTCTAGGCTTGCACTAGCGAAAATGGAACATGTCACAAAATCATGACACTTTCGCTGCCTTAAGCTTTTCTCTGCCTTACGCTCGTGAAACTGGAACATGTCACAAAATTATGATGCCTTTCTCTTCCGTACACTCTTCTCTGCAGACACTAGCAAAACTGGAACATGTCGCAAAATCGTGATGCTTTCGCCTTCGAGCTCTTCCTTCTTCATCACAAAATCGTGATGCTTCTTTTGTTGAAGACTTGCTTACTGTTTCTATCATGAAATCGTGATACTTTCTCCAACTCAATGCTGCCATCTCAACCTGTCACAAAATCGTGACACTTTCTACATTCGCAAGCTTTCTCTTCAACCTATCATGAAATTGTGACACTTTCTGCATCCGTACAACTTCTTTGTAGCCTGTCGCAAAATCATGACGCTTCTCATTTCAGACTCTTCCCTTTGCTGCATGTCATGAAATCATGACAGTTCTCACTTCGAGCTTTTCAGCATGTCACAAAATCGTGATAGTCCTCACCTCGACCTCTGTAGCATGTCACAAAAATGCGATAGTCCTTACTTGGAACTTTGCATCATGTCGCAAAATCATGACAGTTCCTGAATAACTTTCTCTCTTTGATCTTGTCACTAAATCACGATAGCTCACACTGCGGAATCTCTCTTCTGCAATATGTCATGAAATCGTGACACTTTTTCATCCGTACAACTTTCCTGGCAATGTGTCATGAAATCGTGACACTTTTTCTTCTCTGCCTTCCTGCACTTTTCGAGTCACGAAAATGCGACATGTCATGAAATCGCGACACATTCCATCTTGCTCTCCTTCTCTGCCAACATGTCGTGAAATCATGACAGTTTTTCCAGAACTTTCTCTCTCCTCAAACATGTCACGAAATCACGACAATTTTGCCAGCACTTTCTCTCTCCTCAAACATGTCACAAAATCGCGACAGTTTTTCTAGCCGGCTGCATACTTTTTCTTGTCTTTTTCTTGATCTTTTGCAAATGGGCTACTACGAACTTCCTGGAAACTCACTGATCATGTTCTGAATAACCTTCAACAAAAAAAATGCCTTGACATCAAATCAAATTGCTTCAAGAACTTCTTGACATCAATGACAACATCTACACTTGAACAAAGGCAATGTACCCAAGGTACCCAAAATTGCCAACATAAAGATTTAGCAAATAATATGTAGAAAGAATTTGAAATGTCAATGATTAGTGAACTTTCGTATTTCCTCGGGTTGCAAGTTAATCAAAATAAGAAGGACATATCTATTTCTCAAATTAAATATGTAAAAGAGATGTTAAAAAAGTTCCCAATGGAGGATTGTAAGCTAGTTAGCACTCCCATGACGATAGGTTGCAAGTTGAGCAAGGATGACAAATATCCACCTATTGATCAAACCATGTACAAATCTATGATTGGGAGCTTATCGCACTCGACGGCTACCGAGACTAGATATTTTGTAGGCGATATGCATGGTAGCATGATTTCGAGCTAATCCCAAGGAGACTCATGTGACAGCAGTGAAGAGGATTCTTCGATACCTCAAGGGTACTATGGAGTATGGATTATGGTATCCGAAAGGTAAAGACTTCACCCTTATTTCGTATTCAGATGCAGATTGGGTAGGAGGTGTCAATGATAGAAAGAGTACCAGTGGAGGTGCATTCTATCTTGGAGACAGATTGGTCGCATGGCACAGTAAGAAATAAGAGTCAGTTTCTTTATTGATAGTAGAGGCAAAATATATTACAATGACAACATGTTGTACATAGGTATTGTGGATGAAACAAACCTTGAAAGATCTTGGTATTAGCTTTAGTAAGCCAATATCAGTTAAGTGTGATAACACCAGTGCCATTAACATCTCAAAGAATCTGGTTATGCATTCACACACAAAACACATTGCTATCAGGTATCACTTTTTGAAGGAGAAATTTGCGAAAGGTGAGGTTAAGTTGGATTTTGTTCCAACTACAGAGCAAGTAGCAGATATCTTCACAAAACCATTGCCCAAGGAATTTTTTGAGTACCTTCGCAATAAATTGGGAGTGGTCATGCTTCCCAAGAATTGACTAGCTATCGGGACCACATTCTCAAGGGGAGCATTTGTGTATTTGTTTATCTTTTGGCTCATGTTTGTGATTTTTGCTAAGTATAATAATTTTTGTCTGAGAATGTTGTGCATGGACTCAGGGGGAGTCTATAGCAGCCCTTTGATATTGTTGTCAAAGGGGGAGAAGAGTTACAAGAAATTGCACGTGTGTTGCCAACAATTCCAAAGGGGGAGATTTTTGAGCAAGGTGCAACAACAATATTGTCATTGTTTTCAACACAGTCAGATAGATCTGTTGATGTAGTGGATAGGAAGTTCAAAATCTATTCATATGCAGAAGACAAGAGTTCAAAGGTTATTTAGAGTATGTACAATGATTTTCCAAGAAGACCGAAGTGGCCCATATGCAAAATATCAAAGAAAAAAGACAAGTAAGAAAAGTGTCATGATATCACGACATATACAACAGGCAAGAAAAACTATCATGATTTCGCGACATGTTGGAAGAGACAAAAAAAGCAAGAAAAACTATCATGATTTCATGACATGTTGGAAGAGAGAGAAAAAGCAGGAAAAACTATCGTGATTTCGCGACATGTTGGAAGAGAGAGAAAAAGCAAGAAAAACTATCGCAATTTCATGACATGTTGGAAGAGAAAAAGGCAAGTGGAAAAAATGTCGCGATTTCATGACATGTTGGAAGAGAAAGAGAAAGCAGAAAAAAGTGTCATAATTTTGCAACAAGTTCAAAGAAAGAGAATAAGTAAGAAAAGTGTCACGATTTCGCGACATGTCGCATTTTCGCGACTAAAATAGGAGAGAGAAAGTAAGTTTGAAAAGTGTCACGATATCGCGACATGTCACATTTTTGCGACAAAAGAAATAGAGGAAGCATACGGAAGTAGAACTGTCACGATTTCATGACAAAAGTAGAAAGCAAGACTTCAAAAGCAGAAGTGTCGTGATTTCGCGACAAAAGAAAAGAAGTAAAGTATGGAAGCAGAAGTGTCGCGATTTCATGACAAAAGCAGAGAAGAAGACTTCGAAGGCAAAAGTGTCATGATTTCACAACAAAAGCAAAGAAGCTAAGTACGAAAGTAGAAGTGTCGTGATTTCATGACAAAAGCTAAGTTGAAGACTACAGAGGTAGAAGTGTCGCGATATCGTGACAAAAGCAAAGTCGAAGTCTATGGAAGCAGAAGTGTTGTGATATCGTGACAAAAACAAAGATGAAGTATACGGAGGCAAAAATGTCATGATATCATGACAAAAGAAAAGACAAAGTTTGCGGAGGTAGAAATGTCATGATATCACGACAAAAGAATAGAGAAAGCGTATGAAGGTGAAAGTGTTGCGATATCGCGACATGTATTTTTGCAGCAATAGCAACAAAAGAAGCTACAGAAGCAAAAATGTCATGATTTCATGATAGGTCATAAATGCGCAAGTCAAGAAGGAGAACCCGACTGAAATGAGAAGTATGACAGTGGACCGAAATCACTACGGCATTTACCCGGGCAATTACAGAGTGATTTCATACTGCTAAAATACGAAGAGTGATCAAAAGTCAGTATGGCGGTTACAGGGTCTGTCCAGAATGAAATCATCAAGCGATGGATAAAATGAACATCTTCTTGGGTTGAAGCCAACAAAGACCGATGACAGTCGACTAAAATTAGGATTTACAGTTGTTATGAAAGTCGACTAAGATTAGGATTTACAATCGACTAAGATTAGGGTTTTCATCATAAAAAATATTGTTATAAAAGGAGGGTTGTTTGGAGAATTGAAAATATGGTCGAAGGTGTGTGAAATACGGTCGTTGTGCATAGAGAGAAAGTCATGTCGAATCGTGCTAAGTGAAAAATTCACAAAGAGAGCAGAGTGCACAAAAGGGAGGAGATGATCGTGAAGTTTAACTGTAACGAAGCAGAGTGTGCGAAGTGATTGCGTAGAGAGAGTAGAGTGTGCAAAGAATGCAAAGGTGAAGAAGACCAGTCAGGGTCTTGCAAAAGAAAAGATAAATAAGGGGTTGGTGCTCCTTTCTGTTGGTGCAGATAAATAAGGGGTTTGTGCTCCTTTATGTTAGTGCAGATAAATAAGGGGTTGGTGCTCCTTTCTGTTGGTGTAGATAAATAAGGGGTTGGTACTCCTTTCTGTTGGTGCAGATAAATAAGGGGTTGGTGCTCCTTTCTGTTGGTGCAGATAAATAAGGGGTTGGTGCTCCTTACAGTGGGTGCTGATAAATTGATTGTAAAGTTGTTGCTTTGCAAAGGCTGTATTTGGATGGTAGTCCAAGCAATCAATTTTTGAGGAGTAGCCACATTGGTGAACCTCATTAAATCTTGTGTTGTGTGATGCTATTTTGTTATACTTGTTGTATCTAGTAATAAGTTTTAATTTCTACGGTATTAAGAGCTGTAAATTTAAGTTTAAAGAGCTACACTGATTCACCCCCCCTCTCAATGTCATTGTAAGACTAACAATATTTGAGGCAAGCAGAGTACATTGACTCAAAATATGATTCAGGGAGAAAAAGGAAGTCTTTGCTTTCCCACCGCACCTTGAGTGATATCACCATGACTAAGGAGTAGAGTCAGCAAATTAACCGATACTTTGATAGGTTATGTTTGTTTTATATTCCTCATAAGTGGAGTTATGATCCTGATGATATTTTAACTATGAGGAATAAAACCCTGAATGGAGATATGGCCTACAAATTTGAGAAAATACCCAGGGCTAATTTTGAAAATGGAAGAAATAATTATGAGACTACTATTTTAGAGTGGAATGTATCCAAGATGGATCATTTACCTCCATGATTGGATTTTTATGAGCAAATTGAATATTTTGATCCTGACCACAATCTCGATCATCAGATTACCAATGATATGATTGAAAAGATTAAAGAAAAAACTACAAAGAAAAGCAGACCCTTCTCTAAGTCGAAGTCAGAAAAGAAAAAATAAATGCCACCTAAAAAGGAATTTATAGAAGAAGTAGAAGAGGATTATTATAAGGGACCATGGGAGGATGCCAAGATTATTGATTGGTGGTATATGAGAGTTGAAATTGGAAAAGTTGAATCTAAATTTGGAATGAAAATTGATAGAATTTTCAAAAAGGTATAATGAGAATATTGATACTTGGAGGCTAAAGGATGTGAGGCACATTGTATTAATGGTTGAAAATCCCCAGGGTGATTCCAAATCTCTCCAACATTCTATAGATAAAAATGCTTCTTTAACAACCATTAGAGTATTGAAAACCTTCAGTCCTACTTCTAAGTAGGTTGAGAAATTCCCTAAAGGGGCTAGGATGATGAACAAAATAAGGTATTCTAAAGAAAATGCTGTTAATACCTCTGTTATTGAAACAAAATCTAGGCCTCCACGTTTAGCTATAGGGGGATAGCCTCAAGGCAAAGATATTAATTGGAAGAAGAAGGATAAGAGTGTTGGGTTTAGGCCACTTTCTTTTGCTCCTGCAGTGTTAGCTAAATCGCAATCCATTACCAGGAAACCATTACTTCTTGGGGAAGTACAAGGGAATTTATTAGAGGAATATTTTGAAGATGATATGGATGCTTTTTGACTAGTTCATAAAATAACTAAGAGAGCCCCGAAAATATAAGAGAGAGGTTTCCAAGAAGCATAAGATGAGTATGGAAGAAATGGCTAAAGAAGTAGATGTTTCTACTACAGAAGGTTTAGTTGAGCAAGAACAACTTGAGATAGAAGTTAAAAAATAACACCCTACATCTGTAGGTGAAGGTATGGTTTCTAATCCCTCTTCTCCTTCTCATATTCATGAATCCCCAAAAGGATTTCCCTCCATTTCTAGTCAAGAAAATATGGAAAATTTACCTCCTCCACCTCACAGTTCTTCTCTCATCCCATCAGTAGCTATGGAGGTACCAGTCAGTTCTATCATGTCACAACCTCCTCCAAACCCACCTTCCACTTCTAAGATATCCACTTCACTATCCACCATTATTGCATCCTCATCTCTTTTATTACCACCATCCATGGGATACTGCGTTCTGAGTTCATCCATCCCTTCTATTGTTAGTTCTATCTCCATTTCTCTAAATTTACCTATATCAATAGCAGTGGTAGTCACAAAATCTACCATTGTAATAGAGGTTTCTATCAATGTATCTCCACCCCCACCAACAACAAGTCAGTCTACACTTATGTTTTTAATGTCGTTATCTCCTTTTATTGCTGATGTTTCAAGGTCTATTTTTGTATCAAAATAACAAGCACCCACTTAAAGCATAAATTACTATTGGGTAGAGAAAATTACTAGGCCTTCCAGCAGGATGACAGTGATAAGAAAAAGTTTGTATGTTAACCCTATCACTAGGCAAAGGGTTTCAAGGTCTTTGATTCCGTAGGTGAGAAAACCTGAAAATGAAATGAGTGCTTAGGATTATATAGCAGAGGAAATAATAGAAGATATTGACAATATTCCTCCTAAATATGAGTTAGAGATGGCCAAGGCTCACTTAGAGACCTTTTAATGTGAAGATTGATATAGCAAAAGATAAGGTAGATAAGCTAGAACAACAAGTTGAAAAACTTAAGAAGAGCATCAATGATCAAAAGGAAGTAGAGAAAGCTTTGAGGAAAGAGGCTAAGAGTTGGTAGGAAAGGTTTTAGAAGGCTAATGAGTTGAAATATTAGTTAGAATAACAACAAAAGTTAAATGAGGATCAGGCAAAATAAATTCAAAATTTGAAACATCAGCTTCAGATTGTGAAAGCCAAGTCCTTAGGTTTTTCCAAAACTAGTTTGAAAGGGATAAAGTAGGAGTTTCTTTATGAAGTTTAAGAAAAATGTTTAGGTCTTCAACTCATAATCGACTACTTGAAGGATGCCATCCAATTTTTATCTACCATTCAAAATAATTTAGATCAAATCACTAGAGAGTTATGATGAGGGTCGTTGATCATTCATCATTTAATCATTATGTGTGTCAATCCAGGGCGGTGTCCAGAGGCTGTATACGATAGGAGGTGTTACAGTTGCAGGTTCAGTTTATCCAGGAACAGGTTTTATTGGTGGATCGGTTAGCATTTGGGGGTTTTGTTGTGACCTTTAACTCCTAAGAATTAACATGAACTCCTATTTACTTTTGCAGAAACAGAATTGCAGGAAATGAAATGACAGAATCTGAAAATTGCAGAAAATGAAATGTTGCTAAATTGAAATGACAGAAAAGTAAAGTGCAGAATTAAAAACACACACACTCTTGCATGAAAGTAAATCAACTAGATAATATCAAAATAGAATTTCAACTACTGCAATACTGAATCAACAAAAAAACTGCCAAATTGCAAAATGACAAGATATCTGGAAATTGCTGTGTAATGCAAAATTGAATCAATAATGACTGTAAAACTGCAAAATGACAAAATATCTGGGAATTGCTGTAAATTCAGAAAATGCTATCCACTGCTGAAAACTGTATTGAAAACTACTTAAAGAAATGCAAACTGGCAGAATTCTGCTAACCTGCTGCAGCAAGAATTCAGCAAGAAATTTTGTCAGAAACTGCCTTCCTCTGGCCTGCAAGTGGGCCCTTGCTTCCAGAACCAGAAGAAGGTGAGGAGTTATGCTAAGAAGATCTAGTTGTTACTCATAAACCTCAACATGCCAATTGAAAACTGAAGATTGCACCTTTTTATTCAATCTAAAAATGCATTACAGTAATGCAGGAAAAACCTGCAAATTACTGTTCTGCTACAGGAAAACTTTACTCTATGCTAATTTTGGTACTCTCTTGCCTATCTATCTATATGTCTATCTATATCTATATATCTATATATATGCTCGACCATATGGGAGCTCTATTATTTATAAGATAACACTGATATGCTTGGTTACTGCTTTGCAGGGATTTACAACTAATTACATAACTGTTTTCCTAGACTACAGGATTTTACTTTGTCCAAACTTTATCCATTCATTATTGTTGGGCTGCATCTGTTGAGGAAATCACGTTAATATGAGTTGGGACAACCTCCTGGTCAATTTCCAATACTTTCCTCCATCGGTTTATCACTTTTTGACCACCTTCAGTTGTTCCTGTGCTATTCCCTATTCCTGCGCCGCTTATTCCTGCACTACTCTGAAACAACAGGCAGGTGACCATTTGTTGCTGATCTGTGGTCCAAACGCGTAGGAAGTAACGTGTTGACTTCTCCACTCTCTTTCACACCCTTCTGCATTGGTGGCATGTGCTGGAGTGACTAATTCCAAGCCCTATTGTATATGCACAGCTGGTTGGAACTGTCACAGTTATAGCCTATTTTCCTGCACAGTCAGCTACAGTGGACAAATTCTTGGTGCCCTTTTCCATTTGAATTAGTTTAACCAAAGGAACACAATATTACCAAGCATCATATATTCAAACAAGTTCTAAATTGCTATAACACTACCGATTAATTAACTGAAAAATAGGTGAAATTGCAGTAAAAATAGTAAAACAGAGCATATGCACTTTGTCATTCCAGAATTTGCAAACATCATTATATAATGCATTTTTCCATAATTAACATAAAAATCATAGTAAAAAGGGTAAGTCAAATAGTCAAAAATGTATCAAAAAGTGTTCATGGATGAGGCAATTCCTGGCCTCATCATCCCCCCCAACTTATGGTAATGCATGTCCTCATGCATTTTGTACAGTGACAGTAGCACACAGATCCAGGTCTAGACATCTTTCATGAAATTTGAGTAATGCGCCACCAATTTTATAGAATCCACTGACTGCCTTGATGGACTGAAACCACTGTTGGAAGTGCTCATCAGGCTATGGGTCAGTATCAAAGAAGTAGGGAACAAGAGTAATAATTATGGGCATCCTATATCTCAGACCTATCCAAAGCTCCTTGATTTTTGATATAATCAGGACAATGCCTTCTGCCCTTCTCCTTGACCACAACAAATTGGTGGGAGAAATTGGCTCTCTTTTTTGGAGAGAGATAGATAACTCACCCCATCTGTTTTTACAAGCTGCCACAACATCATCAAAGAAATCTGCACAAAAATTCTGAAACTAGATTATACATTTCTGAAGGTTCCTTAAATAGAGTTGTTTCATTCTGATATCCCTCATGAAAGTATAATGAGCATTTGTACAATCTCTATGATTTAGGGGAGCAGGTCTGATAAGCAAAACAACCTGTGATTCCAATTCCTTAGTGAACTTCTTTTCTATGTCCCAGTAAATCTGATTTTGCAGAGTGGACATGAAAGCTCTAAGTTGTAAATCACCTGTATAAATGTGAGGCAGAAACATACTTTCTATGGGCAAAAAGAAATTATGCAAAAATAACTCACATAACAGGTTTTGTTGCTCTGATGGACTCTGCATAAATGCCTCTATGAATTCTTCAGGAGTGTTCAACTGATGAGGCAGCTCAAAAGCAAGTCTCATGATTTGCCAATGAAGGTATCTCTCCTTGAGTAGGAGGCTATAAAATCTAGGTGGTCTTCTGCACTGTATTGCATATTCTACAATCTGGCATACATCCTTCACCTGTGTTTTTAATCTATTCACCTCTGTTTCCTTCTCTGCTACTTTGGCTGCTTCAGAGTTTAAAGTGGCAATCTTGCCCTCTAATTGGTGACACTGAGTCATCCAATATGCCAGGTCTTCATTGTACTTAGTTAAAGGCACTGTGTCTGGGGGTCTTACAATAGGTTGCATTTGTGCTACTATATTCACTTGTACACCAACTTCCACAGTTGGTATTACAACAGGAAAATCAGTTTGTGTTCCTTGTTCTGTTGTAATAGCAATGAGAGGAGAGGGTGTGGATACCTGATCTTGTGCTGCAACTTCTTGTTCCTCTACAGAAGGTGTCTGTGTTTCCTGCTAAAGTGCAGTATCATTTGTCAGCAGAATTCTTGATGGACTCTCATCATCAGATATTGCCATTCCTGCTTCCTCTCTGTCAGGTGATCTCTGTGTAGGTGCTATGTTTGCCTCATAATGTTCAGCTAAATCTAAGAGAATCTGGGCCCATTCATCCTGTGATGCTTCTGGTACCTCTGTAGATTGATATTCCAGTTGAGACAACTGGTTCTGCAACTCTTGAATTTTCTACTGAAGTAGATCAATTTGTTGATCCTTTTGTTTTATGGTCTCTTCAGCTTGCTCAATCCATTGGGTCTGAGTTTTAACAACACTCTTTGCAACATGCAATTGAGTGTGGATATCGATTCCCTCTTCGAATCAGACTCAGAATACTGTTCAAAATCAGCATCCATTAAAACATTCATATCACCCTCAACTGTTTCAAAATCACATTTTAGCGGCTCCTTAGAATCAGAGTCAGAATAATCAACTAATGGACATACAGGGCTTATTGAAGTTTCATCCATAGTTGTATCCAGTTCCATTGTCTGTATCCCTATGTCTGTCATTGCTATTTCAACATTTAGTTCCTGTGCATCTTCTGTTCTGATTTTTCCTTCATTTGGGTCTATGATATCTATTAGTTCTTCTGGTAGGGTTTTAGTTTTCTGAAGTCTAGCAGACCTTCTTAACCCTGTAGACCCTGGATACTTCTTAGCAGGTGTAGGTTTTGGATGTTCTGGAGCAACTGCAGATGTTGCTATTGTTTTAGGAGTAGATTTCGGAGCATGTTCACTTGCACTTCCCATTTCTCCATTGGATTGTACCGTATTTGCAAAGGTTACCCTTTTTCTTTTTGACTGAGAACCAGATGTGGACGCTTGTTGTTTTTGAGTTCGTGAAGATGGGGGACCATCTGAAGAGGGGGAAATTCTAATTTTAGAGGGTTCTAGACTAGGGTTTCCTGTAGAGTCTTCCTCTGCTTCCTCTTCCTCTACTTCCTCTTCCTCTACTTCCTCTTCCTCTGATGCAGGATTAGAGTCATTTGTTTCTGCCCAAGGGGCAAAGAAGCGGTCAAAATTTCTAGGGTTGCCCCTAAAGTGATACTGACAAATCAGTTTGATGAGCCCATGGTGCTTAGGGCTTCCTTTCCCCGCTTGATATTTGCTGGCCATAGCCTTTAACTCCTAAAAAAGGTATAAGGGCACATTAACCCTACATTCTGGTTTAACTGCTCCATGGCGCAGATGGTTGAGGATACGAAGGTGTGGGCCAGATACAATAGGAAATTGGCCATCACAAGTGATGTACCTCATCACCCACATTGCAACTTCATTCCAAGGGACTGGCAAACTAAGTCTTTTGACCCCCTTACAAACATTTCTATGCATTAAAAACTCAATTTCGCCATCCCCTTCTTCCGTAAACTGATTAACTAGGTTATTTAAAATATTTCACCCAGTTTTTACAATCTGCAAGCCTTGAAGAGGTAATTCAGTGACTTGGCTGAGTATTTCGGGAGTTACCTGGATAGTCATCCCATTAATGTGCACTCGATTGTTGCGGAAGGTGCATGCGAATTCTGCCACCAAGCCCTCGAAATAGCCATCAAATTTTTGTAGGAATGGCATAAATCCTCCATCAGCGAATATTTGTAGGGATGCAGGGTCACTTTCTAGGTAACTAATGTTTTTAGGTTCGGCTCTGATTTTCTTTCCCCCCATGGCATAATTTCCTACCTTCTGTTCTGTAGTTTCTATAAATTGGCAAAAAGTATGAGCGTGCGTCTGGTTTAGGGTTTCAATCACCGTAGCAGGAATAATAGCAGCATAGGAACTGCTTCGGAACTTGCAGCATAATGACGTGGCAATGCATGTGAAGTTATCACCCGTACCTTCGCTCATTTTTTTTTGGACGCCAGCTGTCACATGCAACCGTGAGTCGATGACTTGTCTTTTTCCTTTTAAACCAATGAACTCACCGCAGGCCACGTGTCATAACCAGTTTTTACACATAATTTCATTCCTACGCTTAGTGATTTATTCCTGCGCTTAATCAATCATTCCTACGCTCTAGGATATAAACAGTTTATTCCTGCGCTTGTTAAATCATTCCTGCGCTCTGGGATATAAACAGTTTATTCCTGCGCATTATGGATTATTCTTGCGCTTTGGAATATAACAGGTTATTCCTGCGCTTTCCTTATTCCAGCGCACTTCTATTTTTTTTTCATTCTCAGAGCAGAATTAAGCAGAGGCATTATGGACAAGGACTTTTCACTTTTGATTCCCCCTTTTTACATGCTTTTATATTAATCAAGGATATTTACACTATATACTAATGATTTACATTATTCAAAGAATGAAAAAGACACATACCTGTTATAACCATTTTATCTACATTTCGAGGTGCTCTTGCTGAGATTTCCAGCTAATCAATCTTTGAACTTAGGTAGGTGCAATCTGAAAATAGATGAAACCACGGTCATGAGACAAGACCGAACAATGATGGTGAAACCAACTAGGTAAACATGCCGAAAAACCGGTTTTCATGTAAACCCAACTCAGGAGTGCCTCAAAGAGGTTTTCACTTCCTGAATTTTTTATTTGTTTTTTTTTATTATTATTATTTTTTTCAAAATCAAATTCTTGTGTCAATCTGCTGAATTCAGTATGGAAGAAGTGTTTTCTTCCCAAATGTGTACATTCAAACTTTCCACTTGTTTGAGAAATTCTGCCTTGTTGTATGGTTTGTGGTACAAACGAAGACGATGTCCATTCACCACCAACTTGCATTGTGAGTCATCAATAGGTGTAAGATGAACAACTCCATTGTCAAACACTTCCTCAATTTGGTAAGGTCCAAGCCATCTGGTCTGCAACTTTCCAGGGAAATCCTTGTATTGTGAATCAAACAACAAGGCCCAGTCACCTTGCTAAAATTTTTGCTGCTTTATGTGACTATCATGCCACATCTTCCGCTGTGCTTGGATTATCTCCGTCTGATGTAGTGCATCCATGCGCAGTTCATCCAATGCATCAAGTTGCAGAATACGCTCTTCTTGTGCCTGTGATAGATCAATACCTACTTCCAAAGCAGTTCGAAGAGTTAGTAATTCAAACTCAATAGGCAAAAGTGGTTTCTTTCCATAGACCAATTCATAGGGCGTAAATCCAATGGTAGATTTCCAAGTGGTATTATAAGCCCAAATAGCTTCTGGTAATTTGTCCAGCCAATTTCTTTTATGGACTGCTATGGTTTTGGTCAGAATTCGTTCTAATTCCCTATTGGTTACTTCAACTTGGCCATTGGCTTGTGGATGATAAGGTGAGGACTTTCTGTGTTTGATTTGATAGAGGTGAGTGAAGGCTTCAATAACCTTGGAAGTAAATTGGGGTCCGTGATCTGTGGTGATAGATTGTGGGGCTCCAAAACGCAAAAAAATCTGTGAATACAAAAAATCAGCAACTTTTTCTTCTCTAGCATGCTTAAAAGCACGAGCTTCTACCCATTTGGTAACATAATCAGTACATACCAAGATATGTACTTTGCCTTGGGAAGGAGGATTAATGGGTCCTATGAAATCTAAACCCCATATTTCAAATGGTTCTGTTCCTATTTGAGGTTGTAATGGCATTTCATTAGTAAAGGTAGGTTTTCCCATTCTCTGGTAGGCATCACAATGTCTAACGTACCTCTTTACATCTTTATGCAAAGATGGCCAATAATATCCGGTTCCCAAGATTTTATGAATAGTGCTTTTGACTGAATAATGCCCTCCTGATGGTTCATCATGGCATGCCCGTAGGATATCATATACTTCATCCCGGCGGATACACCTACGTAAAACATGATCAGGACTGCACTTAAACAAGTAAGCCCTCTATCCATTGGAAAGAAGCACTTTGCTTGATTAACTGTTTCTTTTGTTTGGGGGTAAAGTGAAGAGGAATCTTCCCTGTAGCTAAGTAATTAGCTATGTCTGCAAACCATGGAGATTGTACAGAGACAACAAACAACTTTTCATCTGGAAAAGTATCCTCCACAACTTCCCCTGTATCTGCATTTGGTATTCTTGACAAGAAATCTGCAACTACATTAGATTTCCCAGGCTTGTTTACTATGGTAACATCAAATTCCTACAACAGAATCAACCAACGAATAATTCTTGCACTAACCAATGGTTTATTCATCAAATATTTGATTGCAGTATGATCCGTATGGATGAATACTTGGTACCCTATGATATAGTGTCGAAATTTGTTAATAGCATAGATTACAACCAAGAATTCTTTTTCAGTGGTAGTGTAGTTTTTCTCAGCTCCTGTCAAGTTTTTACTGATATAATAGATAGCATAATGTTCCCCATTTTCAATCTGTCCTAACACAGCTCCAATAGCAGTATTGGAAGCATCAGCTTGAATATGAAAAGGTAACTCCCAATTAGGACCTCTTAATACAGGTGGAGTAGTTAATTTTTCCTTTAAGTTTTCAAAAGAAGTTTGACATTCAGGAGACCAAACAAATTCAGAATCCTTCATGAGTAGAGCAAACATAGGATTTGCTATAGTACTCGAAGTTAGCAATGAATCTGTGATAAAAACCAATGTGCCCTAAGAAACTGCGTACATCAGTTTGAGTTTGTGGAGGAGGGAGGTTTTTGATGACTTCAACCTTCTTAGGATCAACCTTGATTCCAAAAGAAGAGATATGATGTCCAAGGACAATTCCTTCCTCCATCATTAAAAAGCATTTCTCAGGATTCAGAGAGAGGTGGTATGTTTCACAGTGAATCAACACTTTTTCAAGTTGTTCTAATGCATATTCAAAACTATTTCCAAACACCGTGAAATCATCCATATAAATTTCAACACTTTCATTGGTTAAATCAGAAAAAATTGCTAAAACAACTCTCTAAAATGTTGCTGGAGCATTACATAAACCAAAGGGTAAGACCCTGTAAGCAAAGGTTCCCCAAGGACATGTAAAGGTAGTCTTCTCCTGATCTTCTGGCGCAACTTGTATCTGGTTATACCCGCTGAAACCATCAAGAAAACAAAAAAATTTCTTTCCAGCAAGGGTATCTAATACTTGGTCTATGAATGGTAATGGGAAATGATCCTTATGTGTGGCCTTATTTAACTCCCTATAGTCCACACACACTCTCATTTTACCATTTTTCTTTGGAACAATGACTAGTGGTGAAACCCACTTACTGTCTGAAATTGGATAAATGAATCCAACATCTAAGAGTTTTTCAATTTCTTCTTTCACAATTTCCTTTAGAGCAGGATTCAAGCGTCTCTGAGGTTGCCTTACTGGTTTTACATTTTTTGTGTATATCCTATGGGTACATACCTCAGGATGAATGCCAGTCATGTCTTTATAATTCCATGCAAAATCTTGAACATGTCTTTGTAAGACAACAAATAATTTGGCTTCCTGGTCCTCAGTTAGCCAGCTATTAATGTTCAAAAATTTACCTGTCTGGATTTCAATTTGTTTGATCCCTGGATAGATAGAACTAGCCGCTTCATAGTTACCGATTAATGCATTTAATGGACAATGATGTGGCCGTAGAGTATGAAATACTCTAGAATCTGTCTCAGAAATGATACCTGGTGGAGTCAGAGGACATTTGAAGGTGTTAAGGAGATGATGATGCCATCCATGTGGTAGAATGAATGATCTTTCCTGATTAGGCATAGATGACAGAAGTTCTGAATTTTGTTCCTCCTCTTGCCACAACAACCGATGAACAAGAGTTTGATCATCAGTTAGTCCTTCTGATTGTAATGTTTCAATTAGGACAGTTTCATTCTCGAATATTTCTCTCTCGGTGTAGTGATTTCCTCAATATGTTCTTTTACTACAACTGTAGCCAAAGTGGCAATGGTTTCCTGTTCTTCATCAGATTCAGGATACCAAATTTGTCCAAAAAATTTAGTTGAAGGTTGAGCAGGTGGATACAAATAAATTTTCTTTAGGTCAACACCATTAGAAATGGTCATTTCTCCTAACCTGCAGTCTATAAAAGCAGCTACAGTAGCCAACCAAGGTCGTCCTAGAATGATAGGGTATCCATTGACTGATTTTCTAGGCTGCAACACTAAGAAGTCTACAGGATATTCCCAAGAAGAGACTTCAATGGCTACATCTTCTAGGATACCTTCAGGTTTAGCAACTGACCTATCTGCCATTTCCAAAACTGTGGTAGTAGGACTGAGATTCTTGAGCTGCAATTTTTGCATTGTGTCCTTAGTCATAACATTAATTGCAGCTCCAAGATCAATTAGCACATTAGGAATTTGCATTAATCCAATAGTAATTGTAACTATTGGACTACCGGGGTCACTATATTTGGGAGGAACTAGTTTCCTGGACAATAAATCAGCTAATTTTCCTTCTACCTGTACGGTTTTAGGAAAGGCCTTCTTTTTACCAGGTTTCTTGATACATAACTCCTGAATAGTCTTTTTGAGTGAAGGCACATCCCTTATTGCCTGCAACAAAGGGAGAGAAATTGACATCTTTTTAAGTTCTGTCACTAATTCTGATTCAGGGGCAATATCAATGTGATCAAACCTTTCAGGGTATGGTAATGCTACTGGAGAAGATTCCTCGCATTTTTTTTGTTACTTCATCTTTTTGTTTTTGTTGCACTGTCTCCTGATTTGGAGGTTCTTGTTTCTCACTTATTTCTTCAATGGTGGGTGGAACAGGTTCAGGTAAAATCTTCCCTGAACGCAGCTGGATGTTACTACAGTCAAGTACATGAACTGTAGCAGAGTCTTCAGACTCAGCCTCATAAATAGGGGTTGTTTGTCTGGTATTATTTGGGTTAGTCACAGGCTGAGCTGGGAGTGGAGGTTGTTTCACTGGTTGCATTTGTTGATGTTGTGTTCTTCCCTAAAAATTTGGATTAGGAGCTGGCAGCAAGTTTTGAGCTTGCCCTTGATACCTTTGTTGTCCTTGATATGGTGGATATTGTTGTCCCCATCTTTGTCCTTGTTGTGTCCACTGTGGATGAGTTGCATTCCAAGGTGGGTTCATCCATCCAGGATGTGACCAATCTGGAGGAGCTGTCCAAGGTTGGTTCCAAGGTTGTGCAGGGACTTCTGCATGTCCCCATGGCATGTTCATATTCCAAGGAGATTGTCCCCAATTTGGAAACCGAGGAGCATTGGGATATTGTGTATAGCCACCACCGGATCTCTGCCCAATAGCATTAAGTTCTTCTGTTTGGGTGCCTAAGATAGATTTTAGATGAGGCAACAAAGGACATCTATCTCGTTGAATGTTCCTTGGAACAAATTCCACAAATAGAAGTTTTGTTTAAAGGGAAATCCCGCAAGGCATGCTTATTCCCGCATCTCAGGCAATAAATTGCCAAAGGTGGTGTAGAATTGGGTTTTATGTTTCTCTCACCTAATGCAGAATTGAGTTGAACAAGGATATCAGGTTTTAAATTAGCCATTTCCTCCATCAACTCCTTTATGTCATTATTGCCAGAATTCTTTTTCTTTCTCCGATGGTGAGTACGGGAATAGTTTCTACATAACTCCACAATATCTTCAAGGTCAAGTTGATCTATGTCTCCTTTTCCCATTAAATCTAACACTTCCCTAGATTCATCCTGTAATCCTCTTAAGAAGATAGGCTTTAAGAAATCAGGTTCTACAGGACCACATCTCTTTTGGACAAAGGCAAAGCGATCAAGGTAATCCTCTAAACTCTCATCTTCTTCTTGCTTGATCCGAAACAACTCATCTTTTCTGTTTCGTACTCGACAGTAATCCTGATATTTATGTAAGAATGCAGTCTCCATGTCATCCCAAGTATGGATTGAATTAGGTTCAAGATTACTCATAAACCATCGGAGAGCAGCATCCTTAAGCGTAGAAGGAAACAGTTTCAATTTTTTATTATCATTTATGTAGTCATAAGTCTGACATAACACTTTGAATTCAAACAGAAACTGATCAGGATCTTCTAAAATAGTTCCCCTAAAAATTGGCAATATGGATGGAGAAATAGTTTTCATGGGAGCATCTAGAGTTGGATCCAACCGGATGGGATATTCAAAAGTCCTAGGAGGATCATCAGCATACCCACCTGGTGGTGGTGCTGCTGCTGCCATAGTTATTTTCTTTGAGTTTGATGTGGATGGTTCAGTCTTAAGGGAATGTTTAGCAGAGAGTGCTGCCAAAAGTTCTTGTTCTAATCTGTCCAAAGCTTCAGTTGGTGAAGAAGGTATTTCTGGCAATTCTTCATCTGATCATGAAGAACGCCTTGGTGGTTCAGAACTAGTTCTGATAAACCTCCCTCTTTCGTCTCTTGGCCTATGCATTCATGCCTATTCAATAAATAAACTGAAATACAATATTTCAAAAATTGTAACACAATTCTTGACCTGTATCACTTTTCCTAACAACACCATTTGTTCCCCGACAACGGTGCCAAAAATGATGAGGGTCGTTGATCATTCATCATTTAATCATTATGTGTGTCAATCCAGGGCGGTGTCCAGAGGCTATATACGATAGGAGGTGTTACAGTTGTAGGTTCAGTTTATCCAAGAACAGGTTTTATTGGTGGATCAGTTAGCATTTGGGGGTTTTGTTGTGACCTTTAACTCCTAAGAATTAACATGAACTCCTATTTACTTTTGCAGAAACAGAATTGCAGGAAATGAAATGACAGAATCTGAAAATTGCAGAAAATGAAATGTTGCTAAATTGAAATGACAGAAAAGTAAAGTGCAGAATTTAGAACACACACACTCTTGCATGAAAGTAAATCAACTAGATAATATCAAAATAGAATTTCAACTACTGCAATACTGAATCAACAAAAAACTGCCAATATTGCAAAATGACAAGATATCTGGAAATTGTTGTGTACTGCAAAATTGAATCAATAATGACTGTAAAACTGCAAGATGACAAAATATCTGGGAATTGCTGTAAATTCAGAAAATGCTATCCACTGCTGAAAACTGTATTGAAAACTACTTAAAGAAATGCAAACTGGCAGAATTCTGCTAACCTGCTACAGCAAGAATTCAGCAAGAAATTCTGTCAGAAACTGCCTTCCTCTGGCCTGCAAGTGGGCCCTTGCTTCCAGAACTAGAAGAAGGTGAGGAGTTATGCTAAGAAGATCTAGTTGTTACTCATAAACCTCAACATGCCAATTGAAAACTGAAGATTGCACCTTTTTATTCAATCTAAAAATGCATTACAGTAATGCAGGAAAAACCTGCAAATTACTGTTTTGCTACAGGAAAACTTTACTCTATGCTAATTTTGGTACTCTCTTGCCTATCTATCTATATGTCTATCTATATCTATATGCTCGACCATATGGGAGCTCTATTATTTATAAGATAACACTGATATGCTTGGTTACTGCTTTGCAGGGATTTACAACTAATTACATAACTGTTTTCCTAGACTACAGGATTTTACTTTGTCCAAACTTTATCCATTCATTATTTTTGGGCTGCATCTATTGAGGAAATCACGTTAATATGAGTTGGGACAACCTCCTGGTCAATTTCCAATACTTTCTTCCATCGGTTTATCGCTTTTTGACCACCTTCAGTTGTTCCTGCGCTATTCCCTATTCCTGCGTCGCTTATTCCTGCACTACTCCGGAACAACAGGTAGGTGACCATTTGTTGCTGATCTGTGGTCCAAATGCGTAGGAAGTAACGTGTTGACTTCTCCACTCTCCTTTCACACCCTTCTGCATCGGTGGCATGTGCTGGAGTGACTAATTCCAAGCCCTGTCGTATATGTACAACTGGTTGGAACTGTCACGATTACAGCCTGTTTTCCCGCACAGTCAGCTACAAGTGGACAAATTCTTGGCGCCCTTTTCCATTTGAATTAGTTTAACCAAAGGAACACCATATTACCAAGCATCAGATATTCAAACAAGTTCTGAATTGCTATAACACTACCGATTAATTAACCGAAAAATAGGTGAAATTGCAGTAAAAAAAGTAAAACAGAGCATATGCACTTTGTCATTCCAAAATTTGCAAACATCATTATATAATGCATTTTTCCATAATTAACATAAAAATCATAGTAAAAAGGGTAAGTCAAATAGTCAAAAATGTATCAAAAAGTGTTCATGGATGAGGCAATTCCTGGCCTCATCAAGGTACAGCCTATGGTGATTTCGACAAAACAAATGTATAGGTTGGTTGGTAGTAGGCTCAATAATGTTGCCAAACCAATATCTAATAGAGAATGGAATCTAGCCGAGATAGTCTCCAAAATAGTGGTAAAAAAGCACAGGGTAGTTTAGAGAGCCTAGCTATTGTTTGATAGGATAGAAACAGGAATCAAAGATATTATTGAAATAAATGAGAAAATGGTTCATGTTGGTTTTAAAGGACTCTAGAAGGAGGATCACAACTTGTTTTCTGTGGAAGAAGCCCAACAAATCATCAAGGAGAATGAGGCTGAAATTGATTCATTGGAAGAGCCACTATCCCAAGAACAAGCTGCCAAATTAATTATGGGTTACACATGCTTAAGATATCTCATGGAAGATATGTTGAATAGAGGGAATGTTGCTAATTATGAGGATGTTGGGGAGCTACAATATGTTTATAAGCAGCTTAAAAATACATCCAATCCCTCTGAGCAAGCTTGGAAATAGGATCTTCAGTATTTGGAATCAATGGTCCGAGTATTTGGGGACACCTCCGGTGAAGATAATCAGAGACTACAGGATTTGAAAGAAGATGATGAGGAAGAGGCTATATAAGGATAAATATAAGACTGAGCACTTACAGGCCTAGGAGGTATCCATGCTTGAATCATTTTTTTAAAGTGAAAAACACCTTTCGGGGCTGCCTTGGTCTGAGAGACCATGAACAGGGGGTTCTACATCGTCAAAGTCACCCGGGAGTCACACCCGACCCCGCCCACACCAACATTATCAATTGGATTTTGGATACCCAATTTAGATTTTTGGTAGGCTGGAGATTTGAGTGTAGGACCTCCCTTGGAGGATTGCCCTCTCCTCTCTAACTCATCTACAACACCTAGGTTCCATGCTTGAATCATTTAATTTATGTTTGTACATATACATAAGTTTTTTGTTTCTATACATTAGTTTTGTATTTCTATTTTTACTCTAAAAATTGTCAAAAATAAGCAATAAAGGCATGAAGCCTACAACGCAACATTTTTGTGTGAAGGCATTCTTTGAAGTGAAGCCTTATAAATGAGGTAGATTTGTGTATATTTTCTGAAGGCAGTAGTAATACTGATATTGTAGACACAGTCTCTAGTTGAACAAGTGAGTTAGATGATGTTTTTGGCATGGTTTCTATATGAACATTTACCCTCTAGGCAGAATTTGAGCTTTCATAGGGTAGTGTTTATATGGAATTTATTCCTTAAAATATATGTTCAAAGATAGGTATTGTTTTGAATCCTAAGGCCCAATGGAAAAGACTCTGGATTTGATTGGCTTTGTGAGAAAATCCACCCAGGAGGCACCAAAATGTAGGCCCAAAATGGCCACATAGTAAAATTTTGTATAATTTTGACTAAGTAATAAAATCATCATTTCGCTAAGCTTGTAGTACACTTTGAAGAAGAACTGGGTCAAAATATATGAATCCACTCAACAGTTAGTAAAATTTGCATGTTTGAAGCGATTCTGGGTGACTTCACTCCGACTCCAAAATGATGGCAGATCTCAAATCCATAAAAGTTCCTAAGATATGATGATGTAAGTGATGGAAAAGTGTGGAATGAAATTTTTGTCTGTTGAATATCCAATTATGGGAAGGTCCTTTTTTTTTCGACTCCGGATTGGCGCTATCGTCAAATCCACAAAATTTTCAAGGAGATTATGACATCACTAGCAAAAAAATGTGGATTAGTGATTTGGGGAATAAACAAGTATTTCCTTTCAGGAATGAAGATAATATGGGGCGACAAAATAGTAAAAGTGTGTATTCGTGATAGAATAAGGTATGTGACTAACTCCAAACCTAGATTGTCAATTAACATAATGTGCTTATTCCATCCAAAATGAAATCCATAAAATATAATGGAAAGAGGTGACGCCATCAATATTCTAATGCAGATTGAAGAATATGAGGCAAAAGACAAAGATCCCAGAGAGGATTCGAGGTTTAGAGATCCATATTGGAGATTCTGTTATTTCTAATAAGAAAGACGATGTCATCAATTTTAAAGTGAAATGGTAGTTATATTATGTCGGATTGAATCTGAATCATGTGATGAAGAAGATCAACGGTGGAGGTTAAATCTTGGTTGTTTTAAAGATATTGTTGCGTCAGAATTGTAACAGTCAGTCGAAATATGAAGCATTGAAGGTTTCCAAGAAGATCAAACCAAAGGTAGTTATAGATCAATGGTGATAATTCACTCCCAATAAGGATCTATGGAAACACATGATATTTAATGGCCTGAGCTTCAATTCTACTGAATGATCAACAAGTTACAGAGACCCTAAGCTGTCATGGCTAACTTTCATTCAACAGATTTCTTGGAGGACGGACCAATGAGCTAATGCTAGCTAAAATATTTGTTGTACTATTGTAATAATATTTTGTGTATTGTTTCTTGATTATTGTATTTTGAAAAACTATAAGTAGAGGTCGAACCCTCATTTTTAAGGGTTGGATCTAGCGTGTTTGCCTATACCATTGTAAATATTCCTGAATAGATGAATGAAAGGAGAAATACATTGATCTTCATCTCAAGTTCGTGTTCTCATGCTTGATGTCAGAGGGTCAGATTTCATAGTTGCATTTCTATAAATATTTATATGGTTAGTTTATGCCTCTTTTGGATTACTAGTTTTTATAAGTAATTGAAATCTACTTTGAGTTCATTCTATGTTGTTGGAAAGTACATTTTTGTGAAATCTAGGTATTTGGTGAATTTTGTTATTTGGATTATCATTCCCTGGGTATTGAAATTGCTTGCTATAACATTTCTCTGTTATGCTTTAATATATGAAATGATCTATTTTAGGATAAATTTTGATCTAAGTGTATGTCCTTAGTATGGTTTTTTGGGAGCTTTTTATGGTAGTGCAATGTTGTTAACCTTTTCTTCCACTGTTATATACATCTCTCTAAACCAAACCTTATATTACCCTATACTCCAAACCCTAAGTAAGTATAATTGTGTCAACAACTTGCTAAGTTGACGAGGAACCAACCTACTCTAGAGGTTAGATCGAAAAACCCTATTTTGGTCCATCCAATGTTGAGTGTTGAGTTGTAGCTATGGGGTGTAAGCCTGGATAGAAAGTAGGAATATAGATAGCCGCAATATCGAGTGAAAACTTGGTGTAATTTAGTGCCCAACAAGAACCAAGATGTGGCTCTCTCACTAGGGTTTCTCAAGGAGTCCCACCCAAGGGTTGAGTTGTCACCTCTAAGACTTGTTGAACTTTGTCCAAAAAACTGTGGGTGGGCGGCTCAATGCCACTATGATGGTGAGTGTGTGAAGCATCATTTTTTGCCTCGGTGGTTGACCAAGGGTGGTTATTCCATGTTTATACCATAATGAACTATGAATTATCTTCTTATATCAATTTCAAACCACACAAGCAAGGAAAACAAATGTTTATCTCATTTAAGAATTAATGTGTGTTCCCTAAGCTGTTTTGTGTGTTTTGATGCATTGTATATAAATAAGACCTTATGTCACGTATTTTTTATTTCATTGGATGATATTATTATGTTGAAATGGATTTCACCTATATACTCGTAGCTCAAAAACCTGGTGATGAAATCCAGTCAGTGTAATCCAACCTATAATATGTGGTAATTAAGTCCACACATGGTTAGGGAGCACAATTTTTTCCTGATCCTCACCCAATTCACTCGTAGTCAGTGATATACATCTCCAAATAGAGATACATGCAAATTTTCCATGGGTTATGATGGGTCTTGGAGCTGGTATTGGCTAATAATAATAAGTACATGGGATTTGAGATAGTGGGTGGAGATGAAAGCCACCTCGCTGATCTCTACCAGTGGTTGGTCATGACCTCTAATTCACTAGTGTTAAAGTGATATGTGGTGTGTGAGGTTCTTTTTAGATTTTTGTAATGGAAAACTATGCATCAGATATCATTCATGACTATTTCCCTATATGCCTAAAAATAATGTTTGATTTCATAAAACGCATCTCCAATTAATCTAAATGACTTTGATGTAATTTCTACTTTATGATGTAATGGCCTCTAGTTGGGCCACATGCAAGCAATCCTAAACACACAAAATTCTAGAGTGTTGGAGACTAGGGTAGACCTTGCAAATAGAGGCCTACTATTCCTAGCAGTGCCTAGAGGAAAGATAAAAAAAATCTAAGAAGCTTCAAATTCATTTTTCTTCCATATTTTCTTATTTTTCCTTAATAAAAATGAAAAAATGCGATTTAACTTTTTGTTTTTTGAAAATAAGTTGTAGATAGAGAAAGATATAAAATCAGGGAATTTTACCAACCTCAAATCCTCATTTGATGATGAAAAGGCTTCCCTCTACTGCACTTTTTTGTTAGTCACTATCGACTAGAGCGGTTATTGTTGGCCACTAACTAGAGGAGCAGCCAAGCTATGTTGGTCACTGTCAAGTAGAGTGACCAATCCTACACATAAAAAACATAATAAAACATCAATAAATCAATAGAAAACAAAAATCTAATGGGGGTCCCACCATGATCACCATATGTGCTACCCTAGGAAGCGGGCATCACACTTGCACTATTATTCTACTTGCAATATTATATCAAAATGGAAGAACACAAAGCAATAGATAACATAACATGTAAATTCCAAGATAAAGAAAGCTTCTTTTATTAATAATCTCTTTAGAAAATCTTGGTTACATGTTGGTCCCTCTGAGGGATACCCAGTTTCAATACAATAAATTACAAGTGAAAATAATGATGCTAAAGAATGATGTCTCCTCGAAAAGGGGCAATGAGCTTCTGCATTCCTCCCAATATTGCATATAAACTTGTATGAGAGATTACAGATTCCTCCTTCTCCTTCTCTCCCCTTGGAGGGATCTTATGCACTGGATGCCTTGAATCGGTCCTATAAAATTATAACCCTGCATGCATAGAAAAAACAAAGCACTATCAGTAGTATGGGCCACCTCTTTGAAAGAGGCTCTTGTTAGAAGATCTGATAAACATGATATATGAGCATGATAATATTAAAATGCAAGCATAAACTAAGTGATAAATTCATAGAAAACTCATAAATACGATGTAAATGTGTTAATTAAATTAGATCTATGCTAGAACTAATTAATAAATCAAAGTAGTAATGGATCTAAGCTAGAACAAAGAAAAATAATGTCTAATGCCCTAATATATGCCTATGGTCCACTATCCAAGACAATGATCATGAAATGAAGCTCTTATCCTTGTGGACCAGGGGTTGTAGCACGATCTTCCTTACTATAGTTGATGTTCAAGGGTTGCCAGTTGTGTCTGATACACTAATGGGTGGTGAAGAATTAATAGATCTAAAAGCAAGTGCATAGACATAGCTCAATCAGACAACACTTTGTTGCTCCTCAAAGGGGGCATGGATTCACTCTCTGATCATCCAGGGCTTCACTACATAAGATTTGAATATTCGTGGATCTCTTTGATTTTCTTGGGAGAGTCCATATGTAGACTCTTATTTGTTTCATATCTAGGTCAGGATCTTGGTTTTCTGGAGAAATCAAAATCCAAATTGCATGCAACTGACCATCCCGATAGGAAAGCATCAGTCACAAATTGGCATTGAAGGGGCAATTAGGAGGAACTCCAGGAGTTCCTCACCAAAATATGCCCATAAGAAATGCAAGGTGTAGGTAGATTGTGTGATATGGACATGTATTCATGGCCAGAATGTGCATGGTTATAGATGTTATTCATAGTAGCGGTTAGGTGTGGCCATTGTCAACTTTAGTGGCTAGATGTGGCGGTCATTATGCTTGAGAGCGACTAAGCCTGGATGGGCTAGAACTACCATTTTTGAGTGGTTAGGACCACTGCTAGCTCTTGGAGAGGTCCAAGATGATTCATATGGTCTTTGAATGTGTCCATATGGGTAGTCTCCTAAATATGACATGTTTTAGGTGTCTACAGTATGCTTTTCAATTTATCATTTATGGTTGCTTTCTTAGTATTAAGAGCATAAAATATTTGCATTGCATTTAGAGTTGTCTTGATCCCTAAGTATTCCTCAAGAGACATGGGTAGATTTCCCTTTCATGAAGAGGATTGTAGATTATAGATGGCTTGGAGATTCTTGCGGATGGCTTCATAATAATTTTAGATGTATAAATGTTATGGAAACAAAGGCTATGTAAAATAATGCTTTGTTAAATGAGTATTGTAATTTGAATATTGTACAAACTAAAGGATTATGTTTCTTTAATGTTATCATAGGTTTTGTACATGTAACCTTGTAGAAATTGATATCAAACATTAAAGCATAAAATATTGACAATAATAACTTTAACAAGAAAGAGAGTACTTATTTTATTAATTTTTTTGTCAAATTCAATTACAAGTACATCCCTCTTAGGAATACTCAATGTTGATACAATTAATACAGTATTGAAGACCCTCTAAACGAGGGGGTGGTGTAATTCGTAGACTCTCCATAAAGACACGAATCACTCAAGATCAATGGGGACCTTATTATCTCATGAAAAGAGGCATTTCCTACCTTGAATACCTTGAAATGAATGGATCCTATAAACCCTGCATTCAAGAAACAACAAGAAAGGATTAAAAGAAAATATGGCCTCTATTGATGAGGTTTTTGATGGAAACTTGCATAAATGATGATAAAGAAAACAAGAATCATGTAAATCTATGCAAATTAACATAAAATCATCAAATTACTATGAAGCATAGAAATAAAGCATGTAATCTAGGTAATAAGCAACCTAATTAACCATTAAAAACTTAAATTTCATGAAATAACAAGAAACTATGCTAAATTGGTAATTGCAATGAAATGAAGTGAAACTACCTCTAATTCCTAAATAAATCGGTCAACTGTCTGCTAAAATATTCATCTATGGTAGACTAAGCTAATTGCACAATTGAGAATGTAAATCTAATGCTAAAACAATAGAAATCGGGGATCAAACCCTCATCATGGGTCTAAGGTGCAGTGGGTAGTGTTAGCCATGATTGATAG
This sequence comes from Wollemia nobilis, assembly GCA_028583015.1. Classification (NCBI taxonomy): domain Eukaryota; kingdom Viridiplantae; phylum Streptophyta; class Pinopsida; order Araucariales; family Araucariaceae; genus Wollemia; species Wollemia nobilis. Next base: position 16,393,738 of record JAQPPZ010017058.1, on the reverse strand, counting down.
CCATGGATGAGGTGCAAATGCTTTTACTCTTGTAATCAAGGCTTGGGTCTTTGATTTCCTCTATGGAATTGATGATCAAGGTTTGCCTCTATGTACTTTGATATATTGGTGACCGAATTTGATGATATTCATGTTTTATTAGCTTGATTGTGTGATTATGCTTCCTAGTCCTTTGGAATATTCGTTGACATATTCATGCTTTTTATTCCATAATTGGACAGCATTTCGATTATCCTCAAAGGGATATCAATTTGCTATCTATTTCAGTATAGCTTCGCTATGTTCAAATGCAAACTTTCTCCAGATTTCTCCCTAATTTGGAGGGGGATATTATAGGACTCCTAATCTCAAATATTGGCTTTCTTGGGAAGCCAAAATCAAGATCCAAGAGGTTGTATCAGTTGGGAGGAAAACTCTCTAAGCTTTCCTACCCAAAACATTTGAATTATGATTTCCTATACTATTGTAACTAAATTTGGCTTAGACCAGGATTCAAAACAGTTTTGATGCTAGTCACGACTCTAAGGCATGGTCAACTCTATTAACCATGGGTGTCAGTCATGGCTAAGGCTGAGTTAGCCAACTCTTCCCAAATTGAGTGGTTAAAACCACTACTTCACCTTGGAGCTTTCAAATATCATTCATATGGTCTATTAGCATGTCCCATATTTGTAGTCGCCTCGACATGATGTATTTTAGGTATTTATAGATGCCCATTTTGGGATGCATTGTGAGAATGAACAACATTGACCAAAAATAGTCCTCCTAAAATGATGTCGTAGGTTGAATGATGATCATTGATCTGATAAACATTAGATGCCCAATCTTGCCAAAGGACATGCATCTTAGAATCATTTCTTCCAACTGATGGAAGGCTTAAATTTGCAAAGCTTTTACAAGCTCCAGCGGTGACCGGGTAGCTTCAGTGTTACAATAGTACTAATAGGTGGAGAGCTATTAACTTAACTATCATAGTTGCTTTTTTCCCTAGCAAAGGATAAGCTTATGATAGTCTTTGGCAATGATTCATAAGACAAACACAATTTGACAAGATCAAGTGATCTCCCATTGAATTTGATTATGGTAATTGATATAATGACTACCCCCTCAAGCGATGAGTCTATGAGAGTAGGACAATTAATGAAGTGATGAGTTGCTTGACCAAAGTGAGTGATTTGAACAGTTGAAGATTTTAGCATTTTAATTACTTGGCAAGGCCTAATTCAACCATGATTGCAACTATTAATAGTAATTGTACATCTCTATCTCATGGAGCAGTCTAGATGTTGTGGCCTTCTTAGGGAATCAAGATGGTAGAAATTCTAATTAGGCTTATGTTGAATCATAATGTTCGATGATCTACTAAAAATGGCATAGAAGCATTGAGATGAATACCTCGTTCTGTTGGAGTAGTCTAGTTGTTGTAGCCTTCTTAGGGATTGAAGTGAAGCATATCAATTTAGCGATGAGTAATTTACCCTAAATGACATTAAGATAATTTACTTATCTTTCTATATTGCATGGATCACAAGTCACTGCAACTACCAAGTGCATAGGGTAAATAATTGGATATGAGGCACATTTGAATTTTGAATTATATGAATTTTTTTGTTATTTTTGAAAATTTTGAGGGTTTTGGCCCATTAGATATTTTTGATTTTGCATTTTAAAGCCCCTCATGGCTGAATTTTAAGGGAATTTATTGCTGCATGCTAGCCATGCTTGTCAATCATAGCCAATTTTTGCAATTTTCCTAGACGTAGCTCCGAGAAGCGATCATAAAACCCTAATTCTATGCCTATGGTTGCCAGGCGTGGTTGAGGACATAATTGAAAATATAAAAGAAAATATATAATTTTCAAAGTCATTATTTTCAACTACCAAGTTGTAAAAATGAGAGCTTTGAGAGGTAAAATTGCACTTCTAACATAGAATGCTGCTAAAAACCCATGCAAAATACCTCATGGCAGACCAACCAGAGGCATCTTCCAGTGGTGGAGCCGGTGCGACTAAGGTAGCCACACGCTTATCTCTTATTTGACTTGCCCAGTTAAAATGAACCTTATTAATTAATGGTTTAATTGAACCACACTAAACTGCTGGTAAAGAACCTCACCGTAGTTAGGATTTAGTGTAGGCTAGCTTAGAGGGTAGGGTATTTTTTTTGGCATTTTCGAGATGGGAAAAGACCCTAAAAAGGTCATTTCTCTTAGCTTCGGGTGGCAAATGCGGCTCCAAATTGGTAAATTGGGAGCCATGGATGTCAGCCATGTTAGGATTTAAATCCCAATGATTAGAATTTTAACCATTGCCATCGGTCGTAGATCCCAATTGCGGTTAGCCCATATTAGGAAAAAATTTCAAAATTTTATAATTTTTTGAGTTTTTGATTGATTTAATTGATTTTTCGGAATGTGTTTCATGCATTTGTGAATGTTTTTATATTTTTGAAGATTTTTTAAATTTTTTTGTCTTTTTTAGGTACATTTTTTGATGTTTTTGATTGATTTTGTGCATTATTATTTATGTCTCTCTTCATACTTTGATCGCGAGGGTGAGGGAATCAAATATCCTTCATAACCTTCACAATGGCCTTAATGACACTAATTAAGCCTAGTTTAAAGCTATTGAATTTGACTATATGCTATGACTTCCATCTATTAGAGCTGATTAGGCTTACATGACCACTTTGGCCCATCACTGGGATGCGAGGACCAACACCTTTCACCTACCCACAGGTGAGATTACTGTTACTTTGGAGGATATATACTACATATTCTAAATCTTGATTTATGGTGAGGCCATCACATTTTCACCCACAAAGGCAAAGGATGTTATCTTTCGATAGATATTTGATGCCTAGAGTGTTGCGATGCAGGTAGATTCAGACCACAGTGGGATCCACATTAAGGACGGGTACCATGAGAATGTCTTATTCCAATGGGTAGTTGTACTTATGCACTTGATAGTCCAAATTGTGATGCTCAACACATAAGGAGTGAGGTTCCCTTGGAACATCTTAGCGAGGACCCAACATGTGCTGGCGAGCAACACCAAAGAGCCATTGATCCTATCCTGGGGGAGTGGTCTACTTGCATAAATTTATGATGAGCTATATAGGATCACATGGAGGAGTCATGCAAGAGTCAGTTGTAGTATCCTACTAAAAATTTAGGTACGGTAGCATATCATAGTTGAGCACCCCATGCCACTACCCCTCTATATTATTAATATTGCTGAGGAGAGCTAGTGCTATGCTTCATGCTGGCCTCAAGAGTCTAAGGGATTTTGGAGCAAATTTTGAGAAGGGGACATGTAGTACTACATTGATCAGCTTGCATAATTGTAGCTTGGGTAGGTTTTATGGAGGCCCTACATGGATTGCCCAGCATGGCTAGAGGTAAACAGATACTTGAGGAGGACTCGGTGTGATAGATGGCTTCTCAGGTGCAAGCCCAAGATACGAGAGTTCTACTTCTTCCACATGATAAGGTAGTTTAGGATTTTCTAGGATATTCCTCACACTCCTCCTATATACCACCACATTAAGGTAGAGAAGGACTTGGCATGGCCACATGTGACTCCACTAGAGGATGAGGATGATGAATTCTAAGAGTCTAGACTAGAGGATGCATGAACTACAATAGATTATGATTCCTAGTGGACTACCAAGTTGTGGTGGGATGATGGACCCCTAGGCAAACCTAGAGATGGTGCAAAAATAGTAGAGGTAGAGGAGGCATACCCAGAGGGTTTAAACCCTCATGGGTGTAGAGTGCACCTATAGATAGAGGGTATATTAGGTGAGGCTATAGCTAAGGAGGATCTCCAGGTAGAGGAGGGCAAGGAGGAGCCTAACGATGAGGTGTCCCAACTTAGGGCCCAGGTTTCTAGCTTACAGACATGGGTAGGGACCCTACATATGTAGATATTAGAGAGGGACACTTTCGTGGCTACTCTACTATCACAAATGAGATTCATGTAGGATCAAATTTCATAGGGATAGGAGTAGTGGTGAGGATACCAAGAGGATAGGACTCTTCACCTAGCATAGATTGAGAGTACTAGTATATCTCTGGATAATATGACAGTTGAGCAAGATATTGCATAGTATTAGATACAACTTAGGACTCATGAGAGGGATCTAGCAAGGAGTGAGCCCTCAAATCCACATGCTACTCTTGTGGCTCCAACTATACAAGGACATACAAGTTTTGATCCATATGTTGAGAATAGGAGGCTACAGGCTATTATCTAGACCCATATTAGTCAGCATGCATTAGATGCTACTCATGTTGATCAACTAGAGAGATAGGTCAAGCTGTGTAGGGGTGATATTTTGAAGAGGGACATAGATCCAAGGACCCAAAGGACTCGAACACAAGAGATAAGGCTTCAACTTGTTTGAGTCACAAGACTCATTAGGCAAAGAGATCCTCAAGCACTAGATCTAGGTGGACTCATAGGGAGGGTGGCACTGGTGGAGGAGACTCATAGGCCAGGGGTGTAGGCACTACCTAGTATAGGTCTTGTCAGATGTTTGTATTATTTTTGAGTGTAAGGTCGAGGACCTACACAGTTGTCACCTACAAGCATGTTGGACATACTCTTATGTATTTTTTGAGACACACATACATTTATATATGATTAGACATTGATTTTGACTTATTATATGTGTATGTTTATTTGTTTTATGTTTATGGGATGCATATGGATGTAATTCTTATATTTTATGTTTATTTGATGTTGTATGATGTGATGTATGGATGACATGCACTAGCTAGTTTATGGATGTATGACTAGATATTGTGATCTATGTGTAGATGGACTATTATGATGTATGCATATGGATGCACTATTTGATGTTAAATGCATGTTTAATTTAATTTATTTGTATGCATTTAATTTATGATGCTATGATATGATGAATGCAGTGTATGTAATGCATTATTTACATGACGATGATCTACTATAAAGGAACCTGTATGTTTTAATCACTTAAAACATAAGGAATGAATGCAGTATGAGTTAAGAAATCTAATGGATGACACCACAAGATGTATAATAATCATGAAATTTAATTGATACATCGTATTATAATAATTAATCAATTAAACATCCATATGTGCTATGAAATGATGTATTGTTTCTATTCATAAGCTTTTGTAAGTTAAGAAATATGCACAACATAGTCAATGGTCATTTAAATATCATTGCCGATATCCATCTAGTATCTAACCTATATTATGAACACCCCTCAACAAATAAAAATCTTCAAATAAAGTTGATAATTGACTGATTTGAAATGAATTATTGCTATTTGGGAATTTTTGATTTTTTCCATGAGACTCAAACACCCTAGACTTATCAAAAGTTGTATACTGACTACATTAGACTTCTAAAAAATAAAGCTTTCACTAAGAAATACCAAGTTATTCATTACGCCTGTGTGTGTAAATAAATATATTAGATGAGACATAAGCCTACCCCAATTCTAGGTAGGATTCATTCAGCCCATTGTTGTATTGGGATCCTCAAATGTCTACCCGATCCTAGGTTGAATTCAGTTAGACTAGACCACTAGGTGATATAGGCCACCTAAATCTAACTCATTTGTAAATTGCTTAGACCTACCCCAATATTAGGTGGGATTCATTTAGCCCATTTTTGTATTGGGTATCACCCTATGGATTTCTAGCATTGACCATTCTAGGGATTCAAGTTTACCCCCTTATTTTCTTTAATTTATTGGAATACTTGCTCATGTATAGTGATAAAAATTACTGTTTATTTTGTATTTTTGTTTTTCTTTTGTTTTGAGCAAGGGATTTGATTTTATTTTTAGGATTTTTCTCCTTTATTTAAGAAAGGAATTTCTTCGAATAGGGGGTAAACTTGTCCTTTTGCCAATAACCACTACTCTAGACCATTGTGCCTCACAAAATGAGCAAGTAACAAAACCTTTCACTTGAGGTGACCCAAACCACTTTTGTAGTGTTCATATTTACTTACCCTAATTAGGATCACTAATGTGTTGATTAGTGATGGTATTATGATATGCTAAGTGCTATCAAAACTAGACCTCATCTACAAAATCAAAGCAAGATTTCTACTAATTTTGAGAAGACCACTAGGTATGGCTGAATGACTAAAAAATCCTAGCATATTCTTCATAGCAATAGGAAGGGTTGTGTTGAGAAATACAATTACTCACAAGGGTGATGGATGATTATGATGCATAGATGCATGATTGAAATACAAACATGGTGTCATTTGTAAGATTGCAAACACAATCTGTAGACACCTAAAACACGTCATGTCGATGGTTACTACTCATATGGACATGCTACAATACCATATGGAAGATCTTGGATAGACTCCAATATAGAGAAGTGGTTCTAACCACTCAATTTAGGCTCCTTGGCCTAATCAGTCTGAACCGTATTTGAGACCTATAGTTTATAGTTTGAACTATGTTTTATACCTACTGTTTACAGTCTAAACCACAGCTATCGCCTATGATCTTAACTGAAGTTTAGCTGGCCTTCATCCGAGCCAAATTGGTTTAAACGACCATTTGATCTAGAAGGTGGTTAAAGTATGGAAGCTTCCAATCCAACTGTCCTAACCACCCCTTCTTGTTCTTGTCTTCTCCATGAAGCCACCCCTATCCCTTGGATAATCCTATAAGTACCCCTTCAAATTAGGGCAAATATATAGATAAAACATTGGAGATTAGAGTAGTGAAGCCCTATCAAATTATGAAATCACTTGAGTGCACTAAGAGAGAAATTTGTTGCTATCACTTTGCCAATTCAAGCATCATGATGAATTATTCCCATGGATGCCCTAAGGAGCTAGAATGCCAAGAAACACCAATTTGGTAAAATGAAGGCCCTATCAAGCAATTCAACTACCATATCTATCAAAGGATACTGAGGCAACCCTTAATCATCAATTTGATAAGGAGGATCAATCCCATACCCATTATTTGGAGAGCAAAACTACTTGGTTGATCACCCTGGCTTTCAGCCGTGGTTTATTGTGCAAACCACTTATTAGAGCTACGGTTTACAATAGGTGTAAGATCTCCTTACTGTTATTTTTCCAGTATGCTTAGCTAGGTCAGATTAATCATTTTAGCACTTTATTTGGTAGTTTAGAGATTTTGACTAACCAAATTACATATTTGAGTAGATTTACTTCATTATAGCATTTATGACACTAATGGCTTCTTTCCATGCTTTCATGCTTTATTTTACATAAGTAGGTCATTAGACAGTTAGATGTATTGTTCCTTTCTACATATCTAGGAATATTTGTCAATTTAACATAGATTTAACACATTTTGTATGCTTTCTTGATTTCATATGTTTATAGCATCTTTGTGTTCAATTTCCTCAAAGGACCTCATCATGAGAAGTTCCTAATGTTTTTAATGCTTCTCTATTGTTTCTTTGCCATAGGTAATCAGGTCTAAAGGAGCTTCAATCATCTAATTCCTTCCTCAATATGAAGAAGAGGGTTAGCTCCACCCTAGAGAAATTTGTGACTATTTAAAAAATATTAGTATTGCACCTACCCCATTGGGGGCTTCAGAATTGTTTCAATCGTATCGACATTTGGGTGACCCTAAGAGAGGCATGATTGTAACCGAGATTCACTTTTGATATTAATAAAAGAAACATTCATTTTATTTTCATATGCAATCTTGTTCATTATTTCATGCTTTTATGTTGATTTCCATTGATATACTAGAATAGGTGTATGATTTTTGGATAGGTTAGAAGGTGATCATGGTGGGAATTCACATTTCAAGCGATCTAACTGATTGTTCTTGTGTTTTTGGAATTTCAAGTGCAAACCGCAACTTCTAGTTATGATCTCATTGGTGACCCACAACTTCAAGGCACGATTTATGGTCTAAACCATGTATTAGATCTACGATTCACAACAGAAACATCGAACAACATAGGTTCAAAGCTAAATAAAATGAGGACCTAAGGTAGGCCCTTTTTGCCACTTTGTATCTCTATGTTTTGCTTCTGTATTTTCTATATTAGAAAATTGGAACCTAAATAATTAAGGATAAAAGAACATGAAAACAAATTAAGTCCTTAGGGTTTCTTTTTCTAAGTTTTGGCTAGGCACTACTAGGAACAACGGACCTCTGAGTGCAGTTCTCCCTAGAATCCAGCATGCTAGGTTAAAGTTGTGTGTTGGTTTGCATGCTTGAATCCCAATTAGAGGCTATATCATCGTAATTACATTATCAAAAATCATTTAGGATATAGCATGCATATTTCCTTAAAATGAAATGTTTATTTTTGCATATCATGTAGGAAACAATCATTTATGCTATATTATGCATTTTCATTTTATGCAAAAGAATAAAACAAACCACACACACCATGTTTCACTTAAACGCTAGTGAGTTGGGAGTCACATCCAACCACTAGTAGGGTTCAACGATGGTGGGCGTAATTTCCATCCATTGGCCCAAATCCTACGTACCCTTGGATACTATTCCAATACTAAATCCAAAAACCTTTCATACCCTAGAAAATTTGCATGTATTCTCTTTGGAGGGTATAACTCTAACTGGGGGAAAATGGGTGAGGATCTAGGACCTGTGCTCCTTGTCCAGGTGTGGACCTTCATTACCATACATGAGGGATTTACATGGCCTGGAAGTCACATCCAGGTTGTTGAGCTATGAGCATACAAGTGAAAGCCAATTTAAACTGAGAATATCATTCAACACTTTTCAAAATACGATAAGGAGTTCTATACTGATACAAAAAACTTGAAATAACATCAAATAGTCTAGGGCTCACTTTTAAAAATTAATATGAGATAAACACCATTGTATACCTTGATTATATAATAAATAATAAATCTAGATGCTAGGTACACCATGGTGGAGACACGAGGTGATCGAAAAAGGCACAAACCTAAAGCCCATGACCAAGCCCCAACAAATTCACATCAGCACATGTCGAATCCTCACCCACGTGCGCTTCTTGAACATAATTCAAAAATCATTAGAGGAGATAACTCAAAAAGAGGGGAATCTATTGAGTACACCACCAATAGAGGAGTTTCAATGCATTATTTAAGGCATAAAATAGAGCAGGGAGTCTCTCAGCATGAGGGTGTTCCACTCAAAAGTCATAAACGAGATTGAATTGCATGCGCATCCATGGGGTCAACTGAAGAGTATGTGAACCCAGGTTTTGTAGGTGAGTTGGAGAGGAGAGGGCAATCCTCCAAGGGAGGTCCCAAGTTCGAATCTCCACCCTACCAAAAAGTTGAATTGGATACCCAAAATCCAATTGATAATGTTGGTGTGGGCAGGTCGGGTACGACTCTCGGGTGACTTTGACGGTATAGAACTCCCTGTTCATGGTCTCTCAGACCAAGGTGGCCCCATAAGGGGTTTTTCGCTAAAAAAAAAAACTGAAGAGTATGTTATATAGGGGTTTAAGCTAGTACCCCTCCATCATAGGTCTACAAGAGGATCCATGGCTCCATATTTGGAGTATAGACGGGATCAATATCTGCCCATTCAGGGGCATCTAGACAGGGCCACCATTGAGCATAGGCCTATGCAGACTCCTGCACATAGTGAACATCAAAATATTAATATTGATATAGCTAAGGTGGGAGCCAATGGCACACTATCGCATGAGTAGTAGACATCCAAACAATTGTATGACTTAGGTAGCATCCTTGAGAAGCTAGGCTATAAGCCTTCAGCTCTGCCCACTCATGTCCAAAGAGAGCATAGTAGGAGTTCTAGCAAAACTACTAGAGAACATGGAGAGGCTTCCAAGCATCCTCATGTAACAAATACACCTTATACACATGGTGGCACAGAACACAAAGCTCAGCAGGATGCCAATGTCATCTATACAGACAAGGACAAAAGTATCACAAATTAGTTATATGGGTACAGAACCCATAAGGTCACTCATATAGAGCATGCATACCATAGGCCTATCACAACCAATGACCTTTATAGATCACATAGACTGGTATTTTGAGCAGCGATGACAACTCCTACAAGATCAATTGGAGGATGCTTGCTTACAAATACAACTCATTGAAGAAGAAAATATTTAATCATAGAGGCTCATCAAAAAGAGGTTGTACGAGCAGTGCATGCATGAGGAAAACATCCTTGCCTAAAAGGAGCACTTAGAGCAGGAAGATAGGTTAGCCAAGTCTGGTCTATATACTCATGTGGAGAATAGAGAGCGCATTCAGAGAAAGGTTTTTTCACAAGTCAATGTGCAGTAGGAGTGTAGGGACGCTCATACTCATATTAGTGCCCTACCAAGAGAACAACCACCACCATTCAAACATGAGAGGCAACAACAATATGAGGAAGTTTATGGAGATGGAACCGATCAAGAGTATCCTGAAGACTCCCAAATTAAGGAGGAGGAAGAGCAATGCCCTCCACCATGGTAGATGAAGAATGTACCTTTGAGACCACCCCCACGGTAGCTTAGGGAGGAGGATTTTCTATCCTCGAAGGCTTATAAAGCTTTAGCAGCTAAAGTAAAAGTTATTAATAGGTAAGGCGTGGCTATTCAAATATGACATTAAGGAGGATTCACAATGAGCCTTTGGACCTCTCGATACCTGCTCTTGCCTATCTTGAGCATTTCGTTATGCCCAAGCTAGACAAATTTAAATATGACGAAGATGCACAGGAGCATGTCACAGGATTTTTAGATGCCTGTTTCTAAATTATAAGCAATAATGCCTTACTTTTGCACACATTTTTCAAGACCTTCTCAGGCCCAAATCAGGAGTGGTTCAACCAAAAAAAGAGGTACAATAATACCAGTTTTGAGCAATTGGATGATGCCTTCCTTGAACACTTTTCCTTTGGCATCAAGAAATAGGCTAACCTTTCCAATTTGGCTATGCTATCTCAGCACAATGATGAGCCAATTAAATAGTGTAGAAATAGATGGAGGAGGCTTATGGCAAAGTTTCCATTCCCTATTTCTACTATGGAATTGACCCAGATGTTTACCAAGAGTTGTGCCAAGCACATCTTGCTATTGTTGCAATTATAGCAGTATTCAACATTCGAGGAAGCTTTGGCACAAGCCAAGGTGACAAAAGACATAAATTTGCAAGAAGGCAACTTGAAACTTAAGAATAGGAAAGAGGGGCCCAAGAAGATCTCCACAAAATATAAGGGCAAGCAGGACCACGTCAACAAAGTGGTGCTGAACCTCTAGAGAGAGGATAAATGGAAGCAAAAGAATAATTATCAAGCCCAACCTCCTCCTACGTAGTATGAAAAGTGCAATAATAATTATAAGGGCAAGAATAAACAATAATGCCCACCTCACCAATTCACACCTCTTATAGAATCATTGATGTTGACATTCCACCAATTGTGTGAGGCCAAGGCAATCATATTGCTCAAAATTAATATGGTCGATACAAATCAACCCAAGCCAAAGGGGTACCAGGATGACCTTTTTTGCATCTTTCATTGAACGAAGGGTCATGACATCGAATTATGTTGGTACTTCAAGCATATTATGCAAAAAATTATTGAAAAAGGTAATCTTTTAATACCAAGTAATCTGCTAGCACCTGATAACCAGAACATGGGTATTTACAAAAATCCACTTCCAAACCATGAAGAACCATGCAATAATGTTGGTCACATCAACCAAGTGCATGTCGAACCACCTACCCAGGGGTTCATTGGCATGGTCAATTTTGTTATAAGGCATGTGAGATATGAGCAACTAAATCAACCACGTGCTCTAAAAAGAATACAAGCCACGTTGAGTCAACAACCAACACAAAATATTCCAGGCCCACCAACGAGACCGGTGGTGACCATACAAAGTAAGCTAGTCTAAAATCTGTAGAAAGCTCCTACAAATCTATCTATATATGAGTTAATATAGTAATCCCATAGGAACATGGAGACTCTCATGGAAATTTTGAGGTCCATTGAAGTACAATCCTAGGATGCGTAGGCATTCACAAATTTCATGGGACATGTACAACAGTGCTAGGAAATGACGATCCAATTTTATGATCATGAAATCAGGATGGTTCCTATCAATACAGCTGACCCACCATTCCATATCATTACATGTTTCAACCACATCCCATTCAAAATGATCTTGATCGACACTGGTCCATTGATCAACATCATAACGACCAAGGCTTTGAGTCCCTTAAAGCTACCAAAATCACACATTGTGCCAACTACATTCACATTGAGAGCATTTAACGATGCGTTATGTTTGATGGTTCGTATGATTGTCCTACCTATTTATGTAGGCTTAAATACCATCCCTATGATGTGTCATGTGATAGAAGGCACCATGCAGTACAACATCCTACTGGGAAGACCTTGGATTTGGGAGATGTGTTGCATTCCATCAATATTACATCAATGTGTGAAGTACATTCACGAGGGACAAGTTCATGTGGTGTCGTCAGATGGAGAACCATTTAAATTTGTGAACATGGCTGATCTACCAGGGGGTTTCATACTCCCATAAATGCACTTGGAAATCTGGTTAGCATCATCGGTTAAGAGTCCAAAAGGAAAACAAAGAGTAGGAGCTCAAACATCGATATCTATGTCACATATATCTGAGCATACTACTGCTACTTCCTTAAAACTGACTACATCAACAATGCTTCGAGATGAAAGAAAGCAAAAGGTGAAGGAAAGAAATAAAAAAACATATGCCCGAACCAGTCATCAAGGAGGCTCCCATCCCTATGGAAGTGGACGAAGCCCAAGACATAGCCGAGGAGGTACCTCAACCTGCCTCACCTGCATCGTTAGTAGGATCATCTATACCATGGGTGATTGTTCACCTAGCTAAAACTGGGTTAGGAGAGTATATTGTACAAAACATTAACTTCAGACTAATTCTGGAGACAACACAAGAGATGGGCTAATCTCATACCCATCAATTTTTTTTTGGATCCATGGTACCATTGGGAGAACCACCCAACTAGACAAACTTCATCTATGCTGGGCTAGATCAGCTTCCCACGCAAGTACCTATGGATGAAAATGATGACGAACCATTCATGGTGAATGTTTGTTATTTGTCAAACCCTGAATATGCCATACACATTTTCAAATTATATCATTGGCATGGCTATGGCCTTGGTCTATTCGAACAAGGGCATAGAACTCCACTCGAGCCACGTTATCATTTGAAAACTGATTGTTTTGGGTTAGGATTATATATACAAGGGTAAGATGATTTGCTGGTGGCATCATTAGATCACCTGTATCTTAGTCTGGGGGACGATGTGGATTTCAACCCATATCACCCCAATCCTTCTACATTCCAGAGGAATGATTAGATGGTTTCTTATGTCACCATAGCTCTACCCAAGTCATATCATAAAGATAACTTGGTGGATAGTGAGATCTCATATGACAATCGGTCAGAAGATGAAGCTAAACCGGTTTATGATGCGGTATCATATTTACGATGCTTCTATCTGATTTTATCATACAGTGATGGTAGTGACCAAGATGTGACTTACATGGGGCTGCACTTGCTAGAGCATCTCATGCTAGTGAATAGTGGTGAAGGATTGTATTATGATAGTGATAATGAGGATGAAATAGAGAGAGACTATCTAGGTCCTCCTTACCTACATCATCGTAATGATCCTTACACAGCTGAGGACATGCAAAGAGAAATAAATCTTAAACCTCACCTTAGGGGAATGCCACTAAAATTTCCACATATTTTTTCCCTGTCTACCTACCTACATGGATATCTATGAGGTTAATGATCCCATATTGTAATTAGTGCATAGAGATGACCGAGTTATCTATAGTCTGCACAGAGAAGACTCATTTGTACGTATGCTGTTAGAGCCATATTTTGGGTATGAGGACTACATTGATTATGTAGAATTTTATCTGTGTGGTCTTGGATACCAATACCATTCCATCAATATGGTCTCCATTGACTTGACCACTCCACTCTAAAATCCAACAGATCCATCCAAACCTTTTCATCTCAATGTAGAGGCTATCAATTGGGATTGCACTGACTCGCCTATAGAGCCTGAAGATTTCTTACCTAATTAAGAAATGCTACAACCATTCCATTTTTGTTCCAGGAAGTGCTTACGATGTGTATTATGCTAAGGGTGATTCCAACATAGAACCCATGAACACAATGGATGACATCCATTTGATTCCTATGCCTCATCAAAATAATGAGGGATTGCATATGTCAGTAGAGGAAACCTTCGAGGTGGATATCAGTAACAATCCCACCAATTCAAATAAGGTTAAATTTGGAGAGAGTCTCACTCTAGATGAGGGGGCCACCCTCATCCCTCTACTAAAAGAGAGACCCAATCTATTTTCTTGGACATACAATATACCAGGTTTAGACTCGAAATTGGTTACTCATAACCTTTCACTAGATTTGACGAAGAAGCTGGTCAAGCAAAAAACTTAGAAAGATGAATCCAACAGTAGCCTTAATGGTGAAATGTGAGCTACAAAAGTTGTTTGACGTAGAATTTGTAATCTCCATTGACTATCTATAATGGGTGTCCAATATGGTACCCGTAGGAAAACCTGATGGAAGAATCCATATTTGTATAGATTTTAGAGACCTAAATTTGTCATTATCCAAAGATTCATTTCCATTGCCTAATATCAATGCTCTTGTAGACACAACTGCAGGTCACAAAATAATCTCATTAATAGATGGTTTTTCTAGTTACAATCAAATTCGGATTAAACCTAAAGACCAGTAGAAAGCCGCATTTATAACGCCATAGGGAACATTTTGCTATAAATTTATACCATTTGGCCCCAAAAATGCTGGTGCAACATATCATCGGGCCATGACATACATTTTTCATGGCTATATGCATAATATTCTAAAATATTACATGGATGACTTGTTGGCCAAGTCATTGCTACGTGCTGAGCATGTGAAGGTCTTAAGGAAGGTCTTAAATCGCCTAATAGAATATAATGTTAGGTTGAATCCTAAGAAGTGCGTATTTGGTGTAACTTTTGGTAAGCTATTAGGATTCATCATTTCAAATTGAGGCATTGAATTTGACCTAGTGAAGGTCAAGGCTATCTTAGAGATACGTCCTCCCTCCAATATTAAATAGTTAAGGAGCCTTCAGGGAAAAGTAACATCGATAAAGTGATTCATCACTCAATTATTGGATAAATATTGACCCATGAATTGACTACTACACAAGGGGGTCCCATTTAATTGGAATGAGGTCTGTCAAGCAGCTTTCACTAAAATAAAATAATGCCTGGTGATGCTGCCAGTACTAGCTCCACAAAGGCCAAATGTGCCTTTTTTGCTATATATCGGTGATCGACTTTGCATTAGGGACCATGCTAGCCCAAAATAATGTGCAAGGAAAGTAACAAGCCATATATTATATTAGTTGAACCTTGGTGAGTTATGAGCTAGGATATTCATATGTAGAAAAACTGTGTTTAGTAGTAGTGTTCGCTACAAAGAAATTATGATAATATATGCTAAGTCATACAACATATGTTCTATAAAAACAAAATCCTTTGTAGTACATGATGAGTAAGATGTATCCTTTGTAGTATTGACAAAATTTGATCTAGAATTCATAAGCCAAAATTCCATTAAGAGACAAGTCATAGCTGATCAATTAACCGAGGCACTGTTGTCAAATAGTAGGCCTCTGACCATTGAGATTTTGAACAATGCATTCTTTATCGTATCTGAAGCTCCCAAACCTGAAGAACTAGAGAAAAATGTGGATATGACACTATTATTTTATGGTTTGAAGTGCAAGAAAGGAGGTGGTGTAGGAATAGTGTTTTTCATACCACAAGGAGCTCTAATTCCCTTGTCATTTAAATTCAATTTTCCTTGCACCAACAACAATGCTGAGTACGAAGCCCTACTGTTGGGCCTCCACACAGCTGTCACCATAAATGTTAAAATATTAAAAATCTTTGGTGGCTCCTTTCTCATAGTAAATCAAGTTAAGGGGCTCTTTTAGTGTCGATGTCTAGTACTGAAAGCCTATAAAGATCTTGTGATTATTTAGATAAATTGGAATGGTATGAAATCGAGGCAAACACTCATTCATAAAATAGGTTTGTGAACACCATGGAATATTTGGGATCCTTAATACCTAAGAATTCATCTGCTGATTTCACTACCATTCATGTTAAAATGCTCTCGCATCCTGCAACGGAACGAGAAGCCTTTGATAATAAAATATCAATCAATATGATTAGTGCAAAACCAAAAGCTAAATGGTTCTATAGAGCTAAAGACTTTCTGAAGAAGGCAACCTAGGGGTCATTAACTTCCTAGAGCCTAACGGGAAGTGGTAATACCATTCACCATAGGGTTGTTTCCCAGTCTGTATTTGCAAAAGTAAATACGCAGGGGGAGCAAGTCATCTTAGCAGTCGAAGCTAAGGCTTATCAAAACTGGATGTCACAAATTCAAGACTTCATAAAACTTAGTATAATCCCAAAGGGATTGTCACGTGCCACAAAATGCACACTTAAACAAAAAATGACTAAATATGTCTTAATAGGAGACATAATGTACCGTCGATGTTACGATGGAGTTCTCCTTTGTTGTCTAGATCCCAAGAGTCATCTTGGGCAATTTCATAAGCTCATGATGGTACATGCAGTGGCAATTTTAGTGGCATGGCCATAATCAAGTGCATCCTTTGAATGGGATACTATTGGCACACTATGGAGAAGGATTACAATGTTTATGTCAAGAAATATGCCAAATGTCAGCATCATGCTAATATCATGCACTTGCCATCGTAGGCCTTACAACCCATCCAATTGGCTTGGCCATTTCCTCAGTAGGGATTAGATATTATAGGCAAGATCTCTCCTCCATCATCAGGCTGGAATACATTCATTATCATGGATATTGAGTATTTCACAAAGTGGGTGGAATCAATACCCTTAACAACGACCACTAGATCTCATATAGAAGAGTTTATACTGGAGCATATTATGAGTCATTTTTGGATTCCATCCAAAATAATATTGAATAATGGAACGTCATTCAATAACAAAATTGTGAGAGCTTTGATATCTAAATATAGAATCAAACACAATTTTGTGACTCCATACTATCTAAAAGCAAATGGGTAGGCTGAAGCTTCCAGTAAGAAAGTGGTGGCCATATTGAAATAGATGATCCAAGAAAACCACAAAGACTAGCATATCCAGCTGCCCCTTGCACTAGGGGCTTACAGGACTAGTATTCGGATGCCCACTGGGGCAACGCTATTCTCACTAGTATATAGCATTGAGGCCATTATGCCCTTGAAATTAGAAATTGCAATGCTGCATGTCACGTTGAAAGAGTTCATCGATGATGACACCATGCGGTAAGCTCACCTGGATCAACTGACACTGCTTGATGAATGTCATGTGAATGCCCTAGAGTATTTATGTGTTTATAAGGAGTGACTAAAATGAGCTTATAATATCAAAGGCCTCTAGAGAAACTTTGAGGTTTGGGATATTGTCTTGAAAGAGAACCAATAGAACTCTAATTTGCTTCCAGATATGCAAGACAAATTCATGGCTAATTGGCTAGGACCTTGTATCATATATAAAAATATTGGTCCAAGTACCTATCACCTAACATCGCTAGGGGGTGTTGAAGAGCTTGAACCTCTCAAAATCATCCATCTTAAGACGTTCTATGCTTGAGAGTGTAGAAAAAGGCTCCAAGGGTTCTTAAAACCACTTGGTCATGTCAGAAAAAGGCTCCAAGGGTTCTTGAAACTGCTTATTCATGTTAGTAAAATATTCCAAGGGTTCTTGAAATTGCTTGGTCATGTCAGTAAAAGGCTTTGAGGGTATGCTAAACATCGCTTGGTCATCCTAAAAGGATCCAAGCTCTTTTATGAGTAGTTTGGTCAATCAAAAGCTCCAAAGGCATCTATAAGCCCTTTGGTAAATTCTAAAAGGCCTCGAGGGTTGCTAAACACCATTTGGTCATCCTAAAAGGCTCCAAGCTCATTTATGAGTAGTTTGGCCAATGAAAATGCACCAAGAGTTTTTGAAAAACTGCTTGGTCAACCCAAAAGCTCCAAGGATTCTTAAAGATCGCTTGGTCATCCCAAAAAGTCCCAAAGGTGCTCATAATCCTTTTGGCCAATCCCAAAAGCTCCAAGGATTCTTAAATATCGCTTGGTCATCCCCAAAAAAAGTCCCAAAGGTGCTCATAATCCCTTTAGTCAATCCCAAAAGCTCCAAGGATTCTTAAAGATCACTTGGTCATCCAAAAAAGTCCCAAAGGTGGTCATAATACCTTTGGTCAAACCCAAAATCTCCAAGGATTATTAAATATCACTTGGTCATCCCAAAAAAAAGTCCCAAAGGTGCTCATAATCCCTTTGGTCAATCCCAAAAGCTCCAAGGATTATTAAATATCACTTGGTCATCCCAAAAAGTCCCAAAAGTGCTAATAATCTCTTTGGTCAATCACAAAAGCTCCAAGGATTCTTAAAGATCACTTGGTCATCCCAAAAAGTCCCAAAGGTGCTCATAATCCCTTTGGTCAATCCCAAAATCTCCAAGGATTCTTAAAGATCACTTGGTCATCCAAAAAAAAAAATTCCCAAATGTGCTCATAATCCCTTTGGCAAGTTCCAAAAGCTCCAAGGATTCCTGAGAATCGCTTGGTCAATTTAAAGGCTCCTAAGGCATGTACTTGTCGTTTGGTCAAATATAAAGGCTCAAAAACTCATAAAAATTACAAAATCAATAAAATCCAAAAAAATGGTAAAGCATAAAATCCAAAAGAATTTTTAGTTGCACTATGCATTTTTATTTACGCATGTATTCACTTCATTACATTGCAAATATGCATTCATCATCCATTGCATTTCATAGTAGAAGGAATTGTGTTTGTTAGTATTACAAATGATACCACATTTGTGTTTCAATCATGCACCTTGCATTTATCATAATCCATAATTCATATGAGTAAATGTGTTTTTCAACAGAACCCAAAATGTTGCTATGAAGATATACTTAGGTTTTCCGGTCAATCAACCATACCTAGAGGTCCTATCAAGAGTTGATAGAAATTTAGCTTTGCTTTTGCAGACGGGGTCCAGCTAGTATAGCCCTTAGCATATTAGAATTCTATCACTAATAAATAAACTAAACAATCCTAATAAGTACTATGGGAAGATGAAAGCCACAAAGTAGGATTGGGTATCCTGAGGCGAAAAGAATTGTTCTTGCTTATCCCCCTGTGCAGATGGTACGGGAAATTTTGGTGATTAGAAAAAGGACAAGTGTATTCCCTAATCAGAATCCCTTTCTTATGATAAAATGAGCAATATCCCATAGTGATAGCCCAAATCAATCCCCAAGATTGATACCCTAGATCAATATCATATATCAACATCCCAGATTGATATCCTATATTGATATCATAGATCGATACACTCAATCGATATTACAGAAATAGTTCCCCCAAAAGTAAAATCCCCCAAAGGAAAGTTTCTGAAGAAAATTATTAAATGTAAATTCCATAAAGTGAAGATCAAATGAAGATTAGAAATTAAAGTTCAAGTGAAGATCAAATGAAGATCAGAAATAAAAGTTCACATTAAGATCAAGTGAATATTAGAAAGCAAGTTCAAATAAAGATCAAATGAAGATCCAAAGAAATTTTAAAGTCAAAGTGGAATCGACCCCCCTTGCTTCACTACATATGAGTAAGTATCCTGAAAAATTGTATCCCTGGAATTGCCAGCACTACTGTACCTTACGCATGATGATATGTATGATGCATTAACACCTCGATTATGTACAATACCAATGTTTGAATGTGGAAGAGCTAGCTTCAAGTGTCCTATATTGCCTAGTGGTCTAGCCCAACTAAAATATAAACCTGATATTGGATAAACATTTGCAGATCCCCTATCTTAGAAATGGGCTGAAAGAATCCTGCCTAACATCGGGGTATGCTTGTTCCTTATATTAAGGTATTCATGTGCACACACAGGGATAATTAAAAGTTAGGTCCTATCCTAGTGAAAGCCTTTTATCTCAGAAGTCTAGTGCGGTTAGTATACAACTTTTGATAAGTCAACTAGGGTGTTTGAGTCTCATGGAAAATCTCAAAAATATCTCTAAATAGCAACAAATATCAAATTTCACAAACCATAAAAGGTAAAATTTATTGCAAATCAACAAATTACAAAGTATCCAATAAGCAATACATCATTAACATAGGCACAATAAATATATAGGATAGATACCATATGGATATCAAAAATGATATTTAGACGACCACTAACTATATTGTGCATATCATTCAAAACTACAAAAAGAAAATAGAATGGCATATTGCATCATTCGCACCATAACATCGCATATCATTGCATGTCATATATGGGTGATTAATTGATTAAATTCTTATTATGAGGATTTCCAATTATGTTCATGATCTTTACATATTCTATGGTGTCGTCCATTAGATTGTTAAAACACATATTGCATTCATTTCTTATGTTTTAAGTGATTAAAGCATATAGGTTCATTTACATCAGATTACCATCGTGTAAATAAAGCATTACATACATTAATGCATACAATAAAGCAATATCAAATATGCATTAAAGAGAAAGCATCACATCCATATGCATCCATCATAAATAGCACATCTAAACATCTAGATCACTACATATCATCATCATCATAAATAAAATAGCTATCTAGTGCTTGTCATCCATACATCGCATCATATAAACATAGCATTAACATAATAATTGCATCCATGTGCATCACATAAACATAAAATAAAAAATAAACGAGTACACATAATGAGCCAAAATGATAAAATCTCATATATATATATATATGTGTGTGTGTGTGTGTGTGTGTGTGTGTGTGTGTGTGTGTGTGTGTGTGTGTGTGTGTGTGTGTGTGTGTCAAAGAGTACATCAGGGTACATCAAAATGCCTGCAAGCTACAATCGTGTAGGTCCTCAAACCTCACACCAAAAATGATACATACAAAAATGATATAGCCTATATCAAATGGAGACCCTAGCTCTAGCTTGATCCTCCTATAGACACTAAAATATGGTTAACCAGATTAAGCACACACAAACAATGATCAAATTGACATCATATGGCCCCTTGGGCAGCCCTTAGAAGGCTCATAGTGGTTCTAGCCACTTCAAAAGGGTTTTTGGAGGCTTTTGGTCCAATTTTGGGAATTTTTTGCCCAAAATTCACCACCATCCCACCCTAGAATGGTGGAATATTCCCACCATCCCACCCTGGGATGGTGGTGAGCCATCATCCCAAGGTGGGACGGTGAGTAGGTTTGACCCAAAAAAAGTCAAATCTGGGACACTTGGCGCCAAAAAACTGCCATTTAGCATGCCATTTGGAGCATGCGGGTTAGAGGGCACTACATCCTTATGACATGCTTCATAATGGATGCCAAAAATGGATATTCTCTTCCACCCCAATGCATATCTCCTTTTTGACAAATGGCACCTCTCGCCATGCATGCCCTCACATGCCTTTTTGCACATGAGCCCCTTTGGGCTATAAAATGAATACATGGTCCATAAAAAATAAGGATAAGGGTTCTAGGATATGCAATGGAGTGCTTCTAAGATTTCCCCTCAACCTATTGTGCTCTCTTGCCCTCGAAATCTCTTCTTAGTGAAGGAGGTTACCAGGTGACTTCAAGAGGGTCTTTTGAGCATAACATTTCCATATAGGTGAATTTGTTCACAAAATTTGATGACACCACCCCTTATAGTGTTTAGGTTCATTCCCTAATGGTATTGGTATCAAAATATGGGCAAAATTAGTGGGTATCCCACCTCGGGGTGCCATCCAATTAGTTGCAGTCACCACCGTCCCCCCGGGGATGAGGACAAATAATTGCACAATTTCATTACTATTTTTTTATGGTATTATTATATACTATTATAGGATGCTTTAGTTCAAATTTAATGTAATTTGGAGTTAAATTTGTTGACATATCACATTTTTAAGGTTTTGCAGGTTCGTAGGGCCCATCCGGGCACCCCAGTTGCATGCAGGTTGTACTGTATATAATTTTGGAAATATAACCATATTGGTTGTCTTAAAATATTTATTTATCTATTATCCCCAAATTTCACGTGTTTTGGACATGTTTAGGTGTGGGATTTGCTTGTATTGGTCTTTTTCTAGTTATAAGCGAGTGACACAAAATAGAGGGGTCTACGGATGCAATTTCATATATATATTTGGTTATATCCCATAAAAAAATATTATTTAACATCTCCATAAAGTTTCAAGTCATTCTAAGTTGATTTGATATATTTTTAATATATGTGCCATTTTGTGCCTGTGGGGATTGCATGTTTCCCTTCACACACCCTTGCTATTTGACCCATTTCTCTTCCTTATGTGAAGGTTCAGGTTCTTGAGAGGCATTGGGAAATAATATTATACATCATATATTGAAGATACAAGCAGCGATAGCATTGGCCCGCCCACCTCGATTGTGGGTACGAGGAAAGGCACTGGATGTACACCCAGATTTCTTGGAGGATTTGATCCTTGGGCACCCCAAAATTTGTAAAAATTGTATAACCTTTGATCCTTCAAGGGTAATTATGTGTAACCTTGGATCTGATCCACCAAATTAATAAAGAATATACTCGTTTCATTTCATTCCTTATTTTTTGGTATTGCTTCATTTTCATATGCATTCTTTTGTTTGATACTCATAAGCGAGATAGGATAGATACATATATATTTTTTCATAATTAGGTGCACTGGTTTTCCCTAATTCAGTGGTGATCATGATGGTACCATTGTCCCTTATGATTTGGGTGAAAATTTGTCCTCAATTTTACAATTTTTGCCCTTTTTGTGTTGCAGGTGCTCCCCTCCCCACCCTGGAACGGTGGCAGAGCCTTTATCTGGATCACCCTAGGATAGTGGCTTCACCATACCACACTATGATGGTTTTGAGTCTTCTAATCATCCCACCCTAGAGCAGTGAGGAAACAGAGAGATTTCTGCTCAAAAATTTAGAATTTGGAGGCCTCAAAATTGACAAGGTAAGTGCCTAAACCCTCTATTTTTCTGCTACATTTTTGAATACTGTTAAAATTAGCTTTTCTTGCTTCATTTTCTTGCATATAAAGGTTAAAATTCACATTTTTCATTTTATTATAACATCAAGTAGCAAAAGGAAGAAGAAAAATCAAAAGAAATCTAAAGTAGCGATGCATATTTGTAGCTTGATCGCTTATGGCTTACCTAATGGGTAAGTTAGCATTTAGGATTTGCATTCATAAGTTATATTTGTAGGTTATTTATCCTAATTTTATGAAAGTAAAATGCACTTATTTGCATGCATTTAGTGAATGATCATCGAATGCTTATTTGCTTACTTTCTTGGATTAAAAAGAACCACACACACCACAATTCATTTAAATGCTAGTGAGGTGGACTTCATTACCATCCACTAGTAGAGCGCAAGTGATGGTGGGTTTCATCTCCATCCACTTGGATCAAATACCATGAAATTGATCCATATTTCCAAGGTCAGTTCCAAGATCCATCATAGCCCATGGGTTATAGCACACATCACCCTTCGGGGAGGTGTATCGTAGACTACGGGTGAACTAGGTGAGGAACTGGTAGGACCTGTGCTCCCTAGCCATGTGTAGACCTCATCACCACACACTATAGGTGAGATAATGCAACCTGGAGTTCATATCTGGTTTTCAATCTATGATTATATAGGTGAAATCCAATTGAACATGATATTATCATTCAACAATATTTCAAACACGTGACACGATGTCATCCTTTGCAAAACAACACATCTAAAACACATGAAATAGTTTAGGGATTCACACTTAAAACTTAAAAGAGATAATCATCTGTATTATTGAGTGTTTCTTTCTTGTATACTATTTCATAAAAAATTCTAAAGAAGATAATCACTTGGGATATTGATAGAGGAGCGCGATGGTGCGCACCCCATATCTAGGCCCAAGCATGGGTGGAAGCTATGAAGAGTGGATTAAGAGACACAAATCATATATGATATAGCCCTAGGGACTTGGTTATACCTTCCTAGTGAGCTTCTACTCCACCTAGCACCAAGATAGTAGGGCACGAGCCTCATCTTCAAAGAGATTCTTGATGAGATACCCCTAGGGATGAGAAGCATTACTTGGGAGTGAAGAGATCTTGAGAAAATTATTCTAGAAATAATGCAAAAATAAATAACTTAGAAGAAATGACATCACACAATGCACATATAACACACAAGATTTACTCGGGTTCACCCGATGTGGGCTACTCCAGCAAAAACAAGAGCCACTCCTCTTTGATATTATTATTTTTCTTTTTTCTCGAAAATGGGACATTACAATAAAATATAAAGGAAACTCTCACAACCCTAAACCATTATGTGGTATTAGAATACAATGGGCACAATACCATGGGCTAAACCACCCACACCCACCAACCACCCACCAACCGTGGGAATCCCAAAAATCACTCCACCAATCGCTTCGGGAAAAAGGGGAAAAAGGGTGATAGTCGACCTATTGACCCAAATGCACTAAAGCCCAAAGGATACAAAGAAGACCTATATTGCAAGTTTCATAGGCAAAACAAGCATGATGTGCAAATGTGTTTCAAATTCAAAGACTTGGTGCAAGACCTAATTTATAGGAATGTCCTCCAGGTAGACAACCCTATCGCACCAAACAACCAACAGATGGAGATCTTCAAGGATCCCTTGCCTGCCCATGTGGAGCAGGCCAAACCAGTGCCCCAGGTAAATGAGGTTCACCATGCCCCTCCTAAGTAAGGGTATGTTGACATGGTCAGTATTGTGATAAGAAATAGGTGGTATCCAAGTCCAGTTGCACCACCTGTAGCTCAGAGTGATGTCCCTTCGACATCGTAGCCTATACCACTTCCCAGAACAAGCCTTCCACCTAGGCCTATAGTCACCATTAAGAGTAGACTCACTCGAAGTTTAAGAACAACATCTACCTAGATCTCCATATATGAGCTCATACAACAATCACAACCTCATAGAGAAGCATTTATGGAGATCCTTAAGGCAATTGAGGTTCAGCCCCAGGATTCTAACTCCTTCAACAATTTTGTGGGGCATGTGTGGCAATGCATGAAACTAGTGATTACCTTTAGAGAAGATGAACTTAAACTGGTCCTGCATGATATACTGGATCCACCTTTACACATTATCGCACGTGTGAATGGAACACCATACAAGAGAGTATTGATAGACACTGGTTCTTCGAGCAACATCATAACTACAAAAGCTCTAAAGCACCTGAAGATCCTATCATCTCACATTGTCACATCTACATACACCCTCCAAGTATTCAATGATGCCATATGCTCAACGATTGGTACGATCATCCTACCTATTCAGGTAGAAGAAAATATTATCCCAAGGATGTGCCACATATTGGAGGGGGAGATGGTGTAAAATATCTTGTTAGGAATGCCATGGATCAGGGACATGAAGTGTGTCCCTTCCATCACTCACCAGTGCCTCAAGTACACTCACAAAGGGCAATTTCATGTCATCCCCATGGACCTAGAGCCCTTCAAGTACTACAACATGGTACAACAGTTACCCGAGTCAACCTTACCATCAACACATTTGTATTTTCAGCCAAATAAATCTAGTCGAGGTTCAACCCCACCACTATTGAATACCATGCCATCCTCATCATCAGCTTTGTCGTAGAAGCCTAGTCCACTAGTGGATCCTTTGCCTAGAAACTTGGAGAAGCAGCCCATTGAGGACAACCAACCGATCATATCCACTATCTCTACAGAGGACATACTTAGCCTAGATGATAAATAGACACCACACAAGGCAAATGATGAGCCATATCAAGTCTCACTCTCATCCCTTTTCTATTCGTAGCCTCAGGTTATAGTGCACCCAGCTTCTACTAAATTGGGAGAATACATGGTTAGGAATATCACCACCACTCCTGCTATAGAGTCGATGCAAGACATGGGTAGACCTCGTATTCCCATAGGCACCATCATACCTCTTGGTATTCCTCCTAATCAAATGAATTTCATATATGGGGGCCTTGAATATGGCATCAAACCTTACCAATAGCAGAAGGAGTATGAGGAACCTTTTGGAGAAAACATTAATTACTTGTCTAACCCTAACTTCACCTTGAAGTATCTTGACCTATGCAACTGGCATGGTTATGGGTTAGATAAGTATGAGTAAGGCACAAGAGCCCCCTATCAACCACAATATCAAGCCCTATGAAAATTTAGGAGTGGAACACAACAATCCCTTGCCTCTAGATGTCCTCATGGATGGCCGAGATCACTTAACTATAGGCTATAGGGACAGGTTGGCTCAAGACCCTTATGCCAATACCAGTACAATATATTCCTTAGAGGACTATTTCCCACTACAATATGGGAACCTCATGATCCTCAATGACATTCTTTTGCATTTTGAGAGAGGGGAAGGTTTGCAAAGTTGTCCCCATGTCTGTGATGAGTCAGATCAAGGCACATCGCATGAATGTACCTCAGAAGATGAGTCAGGTTACGATGTGGCACCATATGACCCTTTTGAGTCGGATAGTGATCATTTGCAATTTTTTTCCATTAATGACCAACAGGAAGACCTCATACATTTGTTCCCTTTCCCTGATCTTGTCTGGTAGTAGCTCCTTCCTCCTAAAGAGTCGGTTCACCCATAGGAAGCTAGACCTCTTAGGGAGGGAGAAGTTAATTTACTTGAGCAACTAGATCCTCATGAGCCTGAGGCACTGTGATATGAGAATGAAGAAATCCTCATCCATTACAATGATTATGAGGAACTAGCATATATGGGACCACACCTACCTGATCGCCTGATCCCAAGGGGTAACAATGAGGTTCCCATATACAAAAGTGACTATGAGGATAAAACAGAGAGGATGTACCTTGGCCCTCATTACTTGCATCATCATCACGAGCCCATAAACATAGAAGAAGTCTATCATTAGTTGTATATTGGCCCATGTTTAAAGGCAAATACTATCAATTTAGGCCAGATATATCATGAGGTATTTCCAAACCCACCCACACACATGGAGCTACTTGAGCCTAATGATCCCATCCTATAGTCTGTTCCTAGATAGGATCTAGAGATCCCCATTCCCCTAGAACCACATCAGGGGGTGGGAGATGATATCAATACAAAGTTACATACCTGTGGTCCTAGAAAACAAACACATTCCATCAATATGATCTCCATTTATTTAACCACACCACTCCATAACCCATCTGATCCTTCCAAGCCATGCCATCTAGATCTAGATGCAATTGACTGGGATCGCATTGATTCACCCCCATAACCCTCTAAGTATTGGAATTATAATGGATTGTTTCACTTCTCCACAGGGCCAACTCATGATGTATTCCATGATGAGGAGGGACCTGAGGTTCCCATTGAGGATTTAAATCTAGTGGATGACATCCATTTGATCCCTACTCCCCATAATTTGGAGGAGGGGTTGCATATGTCAATCAAGCCTATGATTGATAGAGATATCAACTCAGATCCAAAAAACCCATAATGTATCAATATAGGGGAAAGCCTATCCCCCAAAGAGCAAGTCTATTACATAGCCCTTCTCATAGAGAAGAAGGCATCTTTTACATAGTATTACAAGGACATGCTAGGACTAGATCCAAATCTGGTCATCCATAATTTAACGCTTGACCCCAAAGTCAAGCCTATCAAGCAAAATTTGAGAAAGATGCACCCAACAATGGCCTTGATGGTCAAATATGAGCTACAAAAATTTTTGGATGCCAATTTTATCATTTCTGTAGACTATGCACCATGGTTGTCCAACATGATCCCTTTCAAGAAGCTTGACAGGAGGATTTGCATTTGCACTAATTTTTGAGACCTAAACAAAGCGAGTCCTAAGGATGATTTTCCTTTGCCAAGCATAGATGCACTGGTAGATTCCATCATAGGCCATGAAATGCTATACCTTATGGATGGATTCTCTAGGTATAATCAGATTCATATCAACCCTGAATATTAGCTCAAAACGACATTCACAATGCCTTGGGAAACATTTTTTTACAAGTTCATGCTATTTGGCCTTAAAAATACTGGTTCCACCTACCAATGGGCCATGACATATATCTTCCATGACTACATGCACAAGATTTTGGAAGACTACATGGATGACTTACTGGATAAATATTTATTACATCATGAGCACCTAGATGTCTTGCACAAAGTCCTTGATCGTCTTATTGAACATAATGTGATATTGAACCCTAAGAAGTGCGTCTTTGGAATCACATCTGGAAAGCTCTTAGGATTTATAGTTTCTAAACAAGACATCGAAGTGAACCCTAATAAGGTTAAGAAAATCCTTGAAATGCATCCCCTGACTACCATCAAGAAGCTTCATAGCTTGCAGGGGAGGATAGCATCCATCAAGTTCTTCATAGCACAATTGTCAGACAAGTGTCATCCCATGAACAAACTTTTGCACAAGGGGGTCACATTCCATTGGGAAAATGAATGTCGAGATGCCTTTGACGCAATTAAACAATGCCTAGATTCACCGCTAGTGTTAGCTCTACCTAGATCAGGGGTGTTATTCTAATTATATATCTTAGCTATTGAGACTGCATTGGGTGCCATGTTAGCACAAAACAATGAACTACACAAGGAACAATCCACATACTATCTCAGTTGCATCCTAGTGAGCTATGAGATCAAGTATGTATATGTTGAAAAGTTATGTCTAGTGGTGGTTTTTGCTACCAAGAAGCTACAACACTATATGCTCAACCACACTACGTATGTTGTATTTAAATAGAATCCATTGCAGTACATGATGAGTCATACTTATCATAGTAGTCACATGGTGAAATGGATCATGTTGTTGACAGAATTCAACCTAGAATTCATCGGATAAAATTCAATCAAGGGTCAATTCATTGCTGATCAATTTTTTGAGGCTCCTGTTCAAGATGATCAACCTCTTAGCATGGAGCTTCCCAATGATGGAGTCTTCCAAATATCAAAATCGCCTGATTCTGATGAGCCTAAGTCATAGGCAGATATGACTCTTTTCTTTGATGTCTCCAAATACGATCAAGGGGGTGGCACAGGAATTGTTTTTTTCACACCTCATGGGGCTCCCATACCCCTATCATTTAAACTCAATTTTCGATGCACCGATAATAATGTCGAGTATGAAGCCTTGCTCATAGGGCTTAAAATGGCTATTGCCATGAAAATCACCAAGCTTAACATTTTTGGTGACTCCTTGCTCATTTTCAACTAGGTCAAGGGAATCTACCAGTGCAAGTGCCCAGTTTTGCAAGCCTACAAAGCCCTTATGGATAAATTCCTAGAAAATTTTGAATGGTATGACATTGAGGCAATCCCTCGATCATATAACCATTTTGCGGATACAATGGTCTCTTTAGGATCCTTGATCCCGCAAGACCCCATTTATGAGACAACTACCATTCAATTCAAGATGCTATCGCAATCAGCGATTGAGTGTGAGAGCACTCAAGCCATGCGAGAAGTCCACTTGATTCAAATAGAGCCTCATCAAGAGATATTCTCACACATTCACGAGTGCTTGAATCATACTGCTTGGGGGACTTTGTTCCCCCAAATCTCCTTTGATAGTAGCATAATGCTATTCTTACAAGTTCTATCCCAATCAACATTTGCTCAGGATGAACTTCATGAGGGATAGTCAATTTATGCAATCAAGGATTCCACACAACAATACTGGTCCACACATATTAGAGAATACTTAAAACTTGGTAATATCCCTCCTGGATTATTGCACATTGCCAAAAGTACATTTAAATAGAAATCAGCAAACTTTGTCTTGTTAGGAGACATATTATACCGTCGGATCTAAAAAGGAATCCTCCTTAGTTGCTTAGAGTATCAAGAATCAACTTGGGCGATAGCCCAAGCACATGATGGTACATGTGGTGTCCATTTTAGTGGCATGGCCATCACAAAGCATATTCTTTGCATGGGATATTATTGGCCAACTTTAGAGTGAGATTGATACTCATATGTAAGGAAGTGCATGAAATGTCAACACCATGCTAACTTGACACATGTACCTTCTCAGGCCTTACAACCGATCCAATCAGCTTGGCCATTTTTGCAATGGGGATTGGATTTAATATGGAAAATCTCCCCTACATCCTCGGGCCATCACACATTTATCATTATGGCTACCAAGTATTTTACAAAGTGGGTGGAAGTAATTCCCCTTACCACTACGATAGGACCCCGCATAGAGGAGTTCATATTGCATAATATCATTTGTCATTTTGGCATTCCATCCAAGATCATTTTAGATAATGGGAAATAACTCAAGAATAAATATGTGCATGCTTTGACAACAAAATATAATATCCAGCATAACTTTTTGACATCTTATTATCTACAAGCAAATGGGCAAGCAAAAGTATCAAACAAAGCATTAATTGCCATATTGAAGAAAATAGTTAGAGAGAATCATACCGATTGGCACACAAAAATGTCACTTGCCCTATGGGCTTACCACACTAGCATTCGAATGCCCACTAGGGAAACCTCATTCTCACTAGTGTGTGGAGCTGAGGTAGTCATGCCTCTAGAACTAGAAATCCCATCACTGTGCATATTTATTGATGATGATACTGCACAACAAGCTCACCTAGATCAGCTTATGTTATTGGATGAACGTTGCACTAATGTGTTTGAGCATCTATGTGTGTATCCAGAGCAGCTCAAGAGATCCTACAATATGAAAATCCATCTTCAAGACTTTCAGGTTGGTGATCTTGTCCTCAAAGATAACCAACAGAACTCTAGCTTGCCACCCCATCTGCGGGATACATTTATGGAAAACTGGTTAGGTCTCTTTGTCATCACTAGTCAAATAGGTCCTAGAACTTATTTCCTAGCTTCCCTTGAAGGTGTCGAGGATCTTGAACCCTTGAAAATCCTTCACTTGAAGCCATTTCATGCTTAGAGAGCACCAAAAGGATCCTAGCGGGTTTTCACCATCTAGGTCAAATAAAAATACTCCTAGAATATCTACCATCATCTAGGTCAACCCTAAAAGTCCCAAAAGCATCCATAAAACCTTTGGTCACAAATAAATACCCATAGGTAGTTGTAGACCCTTTTTAAGTGTTGATGAACATCTAGGTCACCTCAAAAGGCTCCTAGCAGTTTTTCACCATCTAGGTCAAATAAAAATGCCCCTAGACTATCTACAATCATCTAGGTCAATCCTAAAAGCCCCAAAGGTATCCATATAGTCTTTTGTCACAACCAAATACCCCTAGGCAGTCGTAGAAACTTTTTAAGTGCCACTGAATGTCTAGGTCACCCAAAAGGCTCCTAGTAGGTTTCACCATCTAGGTCAAATAAAAATGCTCTTGGACTATCTACGATCATCTAGGTCAACCCTTAATGCACCAAAGGTATCGATAAGCCCTTTGGTCACAATTAAATGCCCCTAGGTATTCGTAGACACTTTTTAAGTTCCAATGAATGTCTAGGTCACCCAAAAGGCTCCTAACAGGTTTTCACCATCTAGGTCAAATAAAAATGCTCCTAGACCATCTACGATCATCTAGGTCAACCCTAAAATCCCCAAAGGCATCCATAAGCCCTTTGTTCACAACCAAATTCCCTTAGGTAGTCGTAGACACTTTGTAAGAGCCTATGAACATCTAGGTCACCCAAAAGGCTCCTAGCAGGTTATCACCATCTAGGTAAAATAAAAATGCTCCTAGACTATCTATGATCATCTAGGTCAACCCTAAAATCCCCAAAACCATCCATAAGCCCTTTGGTCACAACCAAATGCCCTTAGGTAGTCGTAGACACTTTTTAAGTGCCGCTAAATGTCTAGGTCACCCAAAAGGCTCCTAGCGGGTTTTCACCATATAGGTCAAATAAAAATGTTCCTAGACTATCTACGATCATCTAGGTCAACCATAAAAACCCCAAAGGCATCCATAAGATCTTTGGTCACAACCAAATTTCCCTAGGTAATCATAGATACTTTTTAAGTGTCGTTGAACATCTAGATCAACCAAAATGCTCCTAGCAGGTTTTAACTGTCTAGGTCAAATAAAAATACTCTTAGAGTATCTACAATCATCTAGGTCAACCCTAAAATCCCCAAAGGTATCCATAAGCCCTTTTGTCACAGCCAAATACCCCTAGGCAGTCATAGACACTTTTTAAATGTCGTTGAATGTCTAGGTCACCCAAAAGGCTCCTAGCGAGTTCTCACCATCTAGGTCAAATAAAAATGCTCCTAGACTATCTAAGATCATATAGGTCAACCCTAAAAGCCCAAAAAGCATCCATAAGTCCTTTTTTCATAACCAAATACCCCTAGGTAGTCGTAGACACTTTCTAAGTGCATATGAACATCTAGGTCACCCAAAAGGTTACTAGCAGGTTTTCACCATCTAGGTAAAGTAAAAATTCTCCTGGACTATCTACGATTGTCTAGGTCAACCCTAAAAGCTGCAAAGACATCCATAATATCTTTGGTCACAACCAAATTCCCCTAGGTAGTAGTAGACACTGTATAAGTGTCGTTAACCGTATAGGCCACCCAAAAGGCTCCTAGCGGGTTTTCACCGTCTAGGTCAAACAAAAATGCTCCAAGGGTGTCTACAACCCACTTGGTCAAACTAAAATACCCCTAGACCATCTACAATCATCTAGGTCAACCCCAAAGGCACCAAAGGCATTTTTAAGCCCCTTGGTCACCCCCCAAATAATCCCGTTGGTCACATGTATATACATATCAATCAAAAATTCAAAAATATCATCAAAACATCAAAATACAAAAACATTGCATCGCATTGCATTATCATACATATATAAATCAAAATTTCAAAATTTAAAAAATATTGCATTCCCATCAAGTTTCATACCATTGCATTATCGCTTGCATTAGGCATAATCATCATTTACACCTTACATTTTAGAGTGGCTCATACATGTCTAGCACTAAGATGGTACACTAGTCACAATTCACAATCAATGTTCTCAAGGTCATCATTCACCTCATTTCATAGTTACTT
This sequence comes from Wollemia nobilis, assembly GCA_028583015.1. Lineage (NCBI taxonomy): Eukaryota > Viridiplantae > Streptophyta > Pinopsida > Araucariales > Araucariaceae > Wollemia > Wollemia nobilis. Next base: position 16,360,516 of record JAQPPZ010017058.1, on the reverse strand, counting down.
ATTATTTCCATCTACATTTCATACATTTCCATAGTCGTGTCCATTCCCTTAACTTAAACATTAGTTTTAGAATATCAGTATGGTTTTCGGCAACTTAACTGCATCCAGTTTATACTCAAATTTTGTAGAAGGCTAGTGAGATTGAAGAACACAATCTTATACTGAGAGGGGGGTTGAACAGTATAAGACCTCTTTTTAATTTTTCCTTTATAATTCAAAATAGTAAAGCAATATACCCAAAGCAATATTAAAGCAATGCACAATATCATCCACAAAGTGACACCAATTTTAACGTGGTTCACCCAGAATGGCTGGACAACATCCACAAAAATTTTCTCTAAAAGTTATCTCAAAGTTCTTTGGGAATCCTTCCCAATTACAATGTTTATGATCCTTGGCCCAAAGGAGATACCTTCCCCCAATCAGAATTTATGAGCCTCTGCTCAAAGGAGATACCTTCCCCTATGCTCTGGAAATGATCCCTCAGAAGATCAACTACCTCTACCTCTTGCCAGCACGTGGAACTCCTTTCCATCGAAGACATCCTATCCTCAATGCTTAGCCTAAGAGACCTCTGCCTTCTATGATCAGGTCCATAGCAGCTCAACAACCTGTACCGAACATAGTCAGTCGGTCTAGTACAAGTCTTCCTCTGTCTGACAGATATATCCAACTCTTGAACAAATCAATCCTCTTCATACAAGCCTTCTAAAATACTTGCCAACTGTCCTCAGGTTCTTATCATAGAACCAATGCACCTCTGTCCTCAAGTTCTCTGATAGAACTATCAAACTCAGCTCACAATTCCTCTACTAGGACCTATCCAAATTTGCTCACAAGTCCCCATCGGAACCTGTCAAAAACTGTTCACAAGTCCCCACCGAAACCTGTCCAAAAATTGCTCACAAGTCCCCACCGGAACCTTTCCAAAAACTGCTCACAAGTCCCCACCGGAACTTGTCCAAAAACTTAGCAAGCTCACCAAGAAAAACTTTCTTAGTAGGAAATCACAAAGTGAATTGTTAGAGACCCAATGTGATTTTTCAAACTCATAGAAGCATAAATATAATTTTTAGAGACTCAATATGTTCTATACTCAAATCCCAATCTCAAAACTCAACTCCAATCAACTCAGCTCAATCTCAATCTCAAATCTGAAAACTCAACCCAATATCTAAAATGGATAGGATAGAATGTTTTCTTTCAAGAACATGAAACCCCAACAATTGCCAACTATGCAAAGAATCACATAAAAATGATACTCAAGTTATTTTCACCATCAATTAGGGTTTCAACAACAATGCTCATCAAACAAGGTTTAGTCAACCAACACCATTCAACTCAACATCAACCTTGAAGCATTCAACCAATCATCACAAGAGAAGAAAACAAGTAGAAATCCTTTTCCCTCCAAAGATATTTGAACAAAATAGCCACCAACACAATATCACCAAATGCAAATAATAACTTTCTCAAATAAACTCAATGGAGTAAGCCCAATATCATGAATCAAGTAAAGCAATAACTTGATCAAACAACCTCTATGGAAGCAACTCAACCATCAAACTCAAAACAGCCAACCAAGGGTTCTACCAACTCAATGCAAGTAGCTAGACTCACAAATATAAACCCTAGTGCACAAAGCTTCCACTATCTCAAACCAAAAATTATGCATTCACCAAAAAATCTCCTTAAGGATAACAATGCATAAGTAGTCTTCAACAAACCAGAAAATAGGATTTACACCATAGCCAAATGATACCTAGTAGAATACCTTTTCACTCCAACCTTATTTCAGAAAAAATACACCAATCATACTCATAAGAAGAATGTGCCCATACCTTATTGGAGTAGAAGATAATTGAACCTTCAAGCTGTCACCACACACAACTCTCAAACTTCCAACCAAGTTAGGGTTAGAATAAAAAGAAATGAGCAATAATATAAACTTCCTTTATTACACCTTTTAGCTCCACTTCTTTAAACACAACCACCATAACATGCCAATAAATTAACAATCACAAATTCACACCTTATAACTCCATTTTTAATTTTAGCATAGCAAAGAATAATCTTAAAAATACATCCAAAGAAATGTGCCCTTATTTCTCCTAAGATTTTATTCAATGCTAATCACAAAAGCAAAAACTCATAAAATTTAATCACACCTTATAAATAGCTATCCAAGAAACTCTGAATTTCGTGGCATAAAGACGTTTTAATAAAAACATGTGTTACTCTAGCAAAGCACCCCTGCGAGACTTGAAACGATGACCTCTGCCAATGCAACGCCCAATAGTAGCCTTCGCTGCCACTAGCCCACGCGGGATACAAATTTCACAAGTGAACTTCCCTCCACTTCACCCTCGAAAAAAACTCCCAAAGACTTTTCAACCACGCGTGCTTTTAAGTCTTCCTTCGATCGCAGCGAATACAGAGCACAAACACCGCAAATTGCATTCGGGGAATTTCGAATTCATTGGCCTTCCAACCTTAGGAGTTGGAGAATAAATAGTCTCTTCGAAGACACCTTGATGTCGGTAGAAATAAAGACCATTTCGAAATTAATCAAAAGTCTTTTCAAAAAGGGTTTAAAAACCCTTAAATAATTTTAATAAATTAAGAATAAAAAAACGTTTAAAAACCTTTAAGTATTTTTAATAAATTAAAAATAATTTCTCCCTTAATTAATTAAATTTTAAATTAATTAAAACCTTGAAGGGTTTTAAATAATAATTAAATAAATAATAAAGAGAACCTCCATTGGTTTTAATAAAAACCATTTAACTTGGTTTTAATAAAAACCCTATCCAACTTGGTTTTATTAAAAACCGGTTTGGTTTTAATGAAAAACCCTTGCCAATGGAATATCTCCGGATTCTCTTAAAAATATTCTCTTGGAATCTTCCACCTTTGAAGCCAACACATCCTCTTAACATTAATGTTATTTCCTTTTGACATCAATGACAACTCATAGACAAGAAGCTAGGATCTCAAACCCAAAATTGCCAACAATCTCCCCCTTTGTCATTGATGGCAAACCATGCTTCTCAACAACATAGAAACTCGACATAAATAGCTCCCCCTATCTTGAGGCTCTCCCACTTACTCAAATCTCCCCTCCTTTTTCATCAATGGCAAAGGGTCACCTTTGGGTCTCGGGACTAAGAATGAGCCTCTTAGCTTAGTCCCTCCCCCACCTCCTGTTGAGGTGTTTAATTCCAGGGTGGGAGTAAAACTCCCATTAGGCACTGATCATCATAAGCATCTATAACTTCCTTGCTGGGCCTTCTCTTGAATTTTGTGTCCATATTCCTATTCCTGTCACTGTTCTTGTTCTTGTTCTCATCCCTGTTCTTATCCATGCCTTGATCCTTAGACCTGATCATGCCACTGTTCCTGTTCCTTTATTATGGAATTTTAGATCTACACTGTCTGATTTTGTGACCTTCATTGTTGCACTTGAAACACTTGACGATGTTGTTTCTCTGAGGTAAACCTGATCTTTGAATCCACCAGTTCTGACCAAACCTATTCTGACAAAACCTATTCTGGCCAAACCTGTTCATGTTATTTTCCTTGCAATAAACTGCCTTGTGCCCAAACTGTTGACAAGAGTAGTAATACCCTTAAAAGTAACTAGCACTTCTGAAACTGTCATTTACCTTCCTAACTTGAGTCAAGCAATGTGAAGCCATGTGACCAAACCTGTGACAAGCAAAACATCTGCCATTAAACTTTCCTAGATTTGACTTCCTAGGTCCTGAAAACTTCTTCTCATTCTGAATTATGTTTTCTATTTTTGTGCATCTATCATTCAAGGACTCATTTTCTGAAATACTTTCTTCATCAGAACTCTCTTCCTTTTGGAGTCTCTTACTAGACTCTCCAACTTGTTCCTTGTGTGGCTTAACAAAACCAAGGCCTGTTTTATCTATTGTCTTTCTTTGACCTTTGATGAGTGACTTAACCTTTTTGGAGCTATCTTGAAACCCGTAAAGCTTATCCTTGTACTCTTTAGTTTCCTCTTTCAAAGAAGCCATTTTATGTTCTAACTCACTATACTCAATAACCTTAGACTCTAACTCATCCTTGAGTTCTTGTGTCTTAGCCATAGAGAAGTCAAGACTTTCTATAAGATCATCTCTCTCCATACAACATTCATCTAACTTATCCTTGAGTCTAGAATTCTTCTTTCTTTCCTTTTTCAAAGCACTAAGAGCACTAATAAGTTCACCTTCAAGATCTACTTCACCTTCCTCTATATCTTCCTCTATTTGTTTGCTTTTTGAATTATCAAATCCTTTTTCAGATTTCTTATCACTAGAGGTGCTACCCTTTTCAAAAACCATACATGCATATTCCTTATAGTTTTCTGAAGCATCCTCATACATACTAGAAACCAAATCATTATTTGTGCAATCATCCTCAAGGTGACCAAAATTTCCACATCTAAGACATTTCATGATAATGAATCTATGTTTCGGTTCTTCCTATTTTTTTGATATGAACATCTCATTTTCATTATCACTTGAAGAACTTTCACTATCACTACTAGAAAACTTACTTGCTTTGTCTAGGTAGAAAATCTTCTTGTGCTTGTGAGAATACCTCTTTCCTTGATTGTTGTGCTCATCTTTGTTTTTCCTGTGATGCTTGTGCTTTTCAGAATCCTTGCTCTTAGAATCCTTTTTATCTTCATCACTTTCATTCTTGGGAACAATACAGTCAGTAGCATAATGACCAAAATTTCCACAATTGAAACATATTATATTTTTCATACTTTTGTGCTTTGTAGAGAACTTGCATTTCTTGCTATAATATGCCTCTTCATCACTAGAAGACTCATCACTATCTTGAAGTTGTTTACCCTTGGAATTCTTGGTAGCCTTGAAAGCTGCCTCTTTCTTGACATCAACCTTCACTTGAGTTCTAAACTCAAATGCTACAAGTATACTATGGAGCTCATCCTTTTTAAACTTATCCAAATCTTTAGCTTCCTCAATAGCAGAAATCTTTTCACTAAATCTATTAGGAAGAGATCTTAAAATCTTATCACAAACATCATTTTCAGCAAGATCAAGACCTAAGTCTTTCATGGAGTTAACAACCTCATCCATACGAAGCATGTAGTCACTAATATTTTCATCATCATTCATATAGAGTTGTTCAAACATACCTTTGAAGTGTCTCAAATTGGCCTTTCTGACATTTGTATCACCTATATGAACCACTTTCAACTGATTCCACATTTCACTAGTTGTCTTGCAGTGAATCACTTTGGTGAGATCTGCTTTTTGTAAGCCTTTCAAGATTGCATTCATTGCTTTTGAATTACTATGATGTAGGAGCCTTTCTTCTTTAGTAGTAGGACCATGTTCAGGAATAGTGTACTCATCTTCAATCACTTCCCAAACCTCATTCCCAAGTGCCTTTAGATGAACCTTCATCCTTGCACTCTAAAGACCAAAATATGACCCATCAAGAATAGGTGCTGCATTGCCACTTGAATGATCCATTATGTTCTTTACTAGCTTTTCCTTCAAGCTGCTAAAATTTTCGAAGGCACCTACTCTAATACCAATTGAAGAACACAAGCTTATACTGAGAGGGGGGGTGAATAGTATAAGACCTCTTTTTACTTTTTCCTTTATACTTCAAAATAGTAAAGCAATATACCCAAAGCAATATCAAAGAAATGCATAATATCATCCACAAAGTGACACCAATTTTAACGTGGTTCACCCAGAATGGTTGGGCTACGTCCACAAAACTTTTCTCTAAAAGTTATCTCAAAGTTCTTTGGGAATCCTTCCCAATTATAATGTTTATGAGCCTCAGCCCAAAGGAGATACCTTCCCCCAATCAGAATTTATGAGCCTCTTCTCAAAGGATATACCTTCCCCCAATCAAAATTTATGAGCCTCTACTCAAAGGAGATACCTTCCCCTCTACTCTGGAAATCCCTCAGAAGATCAACTACCTCTACCTCTTGCCAGCACGTGGATCTCCTTTCCATCGAAGACCTCCTATCCTCAATGCTTAGCCTAAGAGACCTCTGCCTTCTATGATCACATCCACAACAGCTCAGCAACCTATACCAAACATAATCAGTTGGTCTAGTACAAGTCTTCCTCTGTATGTTAGATCTGTCCAACTCTTGAACAAATCAATCCTCTGCATACAAGCCTTATCAAAGACTTGACAACTATCCTCAGGTTCTTATCATAGAACCAATGCACCTCTGTCCTCAAGTTCTCTGATAGAACTATCAAACTTTGCTCACAAGTCCTCTACTAGGACCTGTCCAAATCTTCTCACAAGTCCCCATCGGAACCTGTCCAAAAATACTCACAAGTCCCCATCGAAACCTATCCAAAAACTACTCACAAGTCCCCACTAGAACCTGTCCAAAAATTGCTCACAAGTCCCCACCGGAACCTGTCCAAAAACTGCTCACAAGTCCCCACTAGAACCTGTCCAAAAACTCAACAAGCTCACCAAGGAAAACTTTCTTAGTAGGAAATCACGAAGTGAATTGTTAGAGACCCAATGTGATTTTTCAAACTCATAGAAGCATAAAGAGAATTTTTAGAGACTCAATATGTTCTATACTCAAATCCCAATCTCAAAACTCAACTCCAATCAACTCAGCTCAATCTCAATCTCAAATCTGAAAACTCAACTCAATATCTGAAATGGATAGGATAGAATGTTTTCTTTCAAGAACATGAAACCCCAACAATTGCCAACTATGTAAAGAATCACATAACAATGATACTCAAGTTATTTTCACCATAAATTAGGGTTTCAAAAACAATGCTCATCAAACAAGGTTTAGTCAACCAACACCATTCAACTCAACATCAACCTTGAAGCATTCAACCAATCATCAAAAGAGAAGGAAACAAGTAGAAATCCTTTTCCCTGCAAAGATATTTGAACAAAAAAGCCACCAACACAATATCACCAAATGCAAAGAATAATTTGCTCAAATAAACTCAATGGAGTAAGCCCAATATCATGAATCAAGTAAAGCAATAACTTGATCAAACAACCTCTATGGAAGCAACTCAACCATCAAACTCAAAATAGCCAACCAAGGGTTCTACCAACTCAATGCAAGTAGCTAGACTCACAAATATAAACCCTAGTGCACAAAGCTTCCACTATCTCAAACCAAAAATTATGCATTCACCAAAAACTCTCCTTAAGGATAACAATGCATAAGTAGTCTTCAACAAACCAGAAAATAGGATTTACACCTAGCCAAAGGATACCTAGTAGAATACCTTTTCACTCCAACCTTATTTCAGAAAACTTACACCAATCATACTCATAAGAAGAATGTGCCCATACCTTATTGGAGTAGAAGATAATTGAACCTTCAAGCTGTCACCACACACAACTCTCAAACTTCCAACCAAGTTAGGGTTAGAATAAAAAGAAATGAGCAATAATATAAACTTCCTTTATTACACATTTTAGCTCCACTTATTTAAACACAACCACCATAACATGCCAATAAATCAACAATCACAGACTCACACCTTATAACTCCATTTTTAATTTAAGCATAGGAAAGAATAATCTTAAAAATACATCCAAAGAAATATGCCCTTATTTCTCCTAAGCTTTTATTCAATGCTAATCACAAAAGCCAAAACTCATAAAATTTAATCACACCTTATAAATCGCTGTCCAAGAAACTCCGAATTTCATGGCATAAAGACGTTTTAATAAAAACGTGTGTTACTCTAGCAAAGCACCCCCGTGAGACTCGAAACGGTGACCTCCGCCAATGCAGCGCCCAACAATAGCCTTCGTTGCCACTAGCCCACGTGGGCTACGAATTTCACAAGTGAACTTCCCTCCACTTCACCCTCGAAAAAAACTCCCGAAGACTTTTCAACCGCACGTGCTTCTAAGTCTTCCTTCGATCACAATGAATACAAAGCACAAACACCGCAAATTGCATTCGGGGAATTTTGAATTCATTGGCCTTCCAACCTTAGGAGTTGGAGAATAAATACTCTCTTTGAAGACACCTTGACATCGGCAGAAATAAAGACCATTTTGAAATTAATCAAAAGTCTTTTCAGAAAGGGTTTAAAAACCCTTAAATAATTTTAATAAATTAAGAATAAAAAAAAGGTTTAAAAACCTTTAAGTATTTTTAATAAATTAAAAATAATTTCTCCCTTAATTAATTAAATAATTAATTAATTAAAACCTTGAAGGGTTTTAAATAATAATTAAATAAATAATAAAGAGAACCTCCATTGGTTTTAATAAAAACCATTTAACTTGGTTTTAATAAAAACCAATTTGGTTTTAATGAAAAACCCTTGCCAATGGAATCTCTCCGGATTCTCTTAAAAATATTCTCTTAGAATCTTCCACCTTTGAAGCCAACACATCCTCTTAACATTAATGTCATTTCCTTTTGACATCAATGACAACTCATAGATAAGAAGCTAGGATCTCAAACCCAAATTTGCCAACAGAGATTTTTAGGAGGTAGATTCTTACTAATATTGTGCCTCATATACATCAAATACCAACACATTTCACACTAATAAATCCAATTTTGGTGCAAATAAATATTAAATCCACAAAGTGGTCTAGGGTACCTTGAGCGAAAATATTATCTTGCTCATCGACCTATGCGAATGGTTCAAATAATGTTGAGAGTTGGCAAAAGGACAAGTTATCCCCTACCCAATTCCCTCCACAAAAATGAGTGGTTTTTACCCCTTTTTCATCAAAATACCACATTTTCACATATTTGCAACAGTCTAAATTTGCAAATCCCCGCAAAGCAAAAATTCAAAATACAATTACCAAAGTACAAAATCAAAAATTACACACTTCAAAAAAAGCACAAGATATAGTGATCCCCATCACTCAAAACTCAAATCCCTTGCTCAAGAGAAAAAGAAAAAGTCTCAAAATAAATAGTTATTATAGTCACTAAAAAGAGAAAAATAAACAATGATTTTCATCACTATATATGAGAGGAAGTATCCCAATAAATCAAAGGAAGCAGGGAGTCAAACTTGAATCCCTAGAACTCTTAGAATTTGGACAACCATCTAGGTGATCCTCATTACAGGTTTGGTGGATAGCCTACTTGTAAATGGCAGTATCCTAGATGCATGATGATATGTCTATCACATTAGCTTTGCATGTGTGTAGACCAATGTTTGCATGTGGACAAGCTAGCTTTTGGTCACCTATACTACCTAGTGGTCTAATCCAACTCAGTACAAAACTCCGAATTATGGCATTCATAGAGTGATCCTCATTACAGGTTTTGTGGATAGCCTACTTGTCAATGGCGGTATCTTTATGCATCTCGTAGAAATGAACTCACTTGCACACATAGGGATATTGAGTATCTTGGTCATCCTAACAGATTCATACCTTGTCAAAAAATCCTGCATGGTTAGTATACAACTTTTTGGGCAATTGACTAGAATGTTTGAGTCTCGTGAAAATCTCATGAACATCCTACAAACATCATATCACTTCACCACATCCATTTCAGTTAAATTATTCACAAATCCATTACATAGTCTCATAAACCATATTACATATGAATTGATGCATTCTATATCGTCTATGGTGCTAGCTTAATATGTCATATATTCATCCATCTCATCATACATCCATACATGTACAAAATCAAATCAAATCACATTATCGCATGTGCATACATTGGCATCCATCATCATCTCACAAAATCAAAGTGCATACATTTCATAAAACAATAAACACATGATGAGAAACCACATAAAAATCTCATATATATATGTGTGTATATTTATAGAACAAAAATATACATCATGTTGCCCATTGGCTACAATAAAGTGAGTCCTTAGACTTCACAAACTACTAAAGCAACCAACAAAGAAAAATACACAAAGAGTCATGCCATTCGCTACCATGATCACATAGGATCGGTACTATGACTCACACTCCCACCTACAGTCGAAGTCCTCTGAGAACTCCCATACCTGTTACCACCTACCCTATAAGCCCTCCACCTAGACCTTGGTGCCTCCATCCTAGAGGAGGCATATCCTATCCCACTGTGGTGACTTTGGTATGATCGACTGGTAGATGCATCATCCCATAGACACCCTCCAAGGTGCACTACCTTAGTCTCCACCTCATCTATATAGACCTACCCCCATCGACATCATGCCTATTAAGTATCTACCACAAAATGGAGTTGTGTCACCTTTGCCTATAGCCTAACCACCTCCCTACTATCGAAACCCTCCCATGTAGGGCTCTGATATCATAACTATGCTCAAAGAGATGTTATCTTGGCTTGAGCCACCTACACCTTGGCTCACTATTTTGATAGTTCTGCTTGTACATCATGCACCTATGTCTATAGGAGATATCTTTGTTTCCTAACCCTGAGTATCTCATATTATAGATATGCCTATGTGCCCCCTATGACATCGATGGTGCCTGCACCTCCTCATCCACAACATCATCATCCCTAAAGTCACCTTGATCTCCTAAATCTAGGAGAACCGCATGCTCCCCTGACATGGGACCCTCCCAATCGTCTGCCTCACTTTGGTCCTTATCAGAAACCTCCTTATGTGCCTCCTGAGCTGCACCCCTCCCAAGTTACCCCTCTCCATGCCACTAGCCTGTCACCCACCAAGCATCATACTCCATTGTAGTCCTGGCATCATCCACATCTAGAATGTCTACTACAAGATTCATATCCCATGCCACTACCTCTACCATTGGCCATGCCAATGTCCTCTCATCCCTGTAATGTCAATAAGGCACTAGCTCACTAGGAACCCTCTGGCATAGCCCAAACTATCACATCACTTGAGAAAAATTGAAGTACACCCGCTTTGTGCCATGTCGTCAAATAAACCATCTACCTTGTTGCACCCTATGAAGCTGTACAATAGCCTTTGCTCATTCTGGGCAATATCTATATGGCCTCCAAAAAACTTGACCTGCCCTGATTCATGCAATAAAATATATATAGTGAGTCACCTCACCTACAAATCATCAACTTTGTCCCCTCTCCTGATCCCTCTACCATAGGATACCTTATCCTATCTCCCTGTTTGCTAGTTGTGCCTGAGTGATCCATGGTAACCCCTATGATTGCCACATAACTGTGTTGCCATCCCCAGCACTACAAAAAAAAGCTACATCCTACACCCTTCCACTAATGGCAGTAGATCTCATACAGCTCATCGTAGAGTTGTTCCAGTAGTGTAGTCCCACATGCCATCACCAGTGGCTCCACCACAGTACACCTCACCAACATAAACACTATCTCCACCAGGTTCCATGGGAACCTCACTCCAGAAGATTCAGGTAATAACATATTGGAGATAAGCATCATTAGTAGTATGTGCCTCATCCCCAATACCTTCACCTCATGCCAGAATGCTATCAGCATACCCCCCTTCAATAATTTTAGCTCTACCATCTCTAGATAATGACTGAAGTACCTCTCGAGCATAGCACGTCTCTGGTCTTGGGTTGCCATACAAATCAAGTGCCCTTCTATCAAAATACTAATAATTTGATAGAAATCCTCAAGCATCACCATTATCTCCCCTATGGGTAGGTGTAAGGTATTGGTGCATGGATCCCACATATCAATCAGGGTAGTCAAGTATGCACGGTCTCCTATCACATCCTCTAGCTGAGTCACTTGCTTGAGGCTGATGGCATCCATAAATTCCTAGTCCTCTATGTTCAAGGCATCCCTCATGGAATAAAAGAGATTTGGTACTCGATATCGACTCCTAACCACCTAGAAGGGATAAGAAACTCAATAATGCAACACCAAAATGGCATCAAATGGCCCCAAAAAAATTCAAAAGAAAATACTCAAAATGGTCTCTCTTTGAAGCCATTGTTCAGCAATTCTACCTAGGAACAACCCCCAACCCTATGGCCAGCCCATCAAGGGATGGCCTATGAGCATCCCACACTAGCCGTCCCACCTAGGGATGACTCCAACAAGTTGGGCTCAAAAATGCCTTTAGGCCATCAAAAAAATAGCAAAAACAAGGTAAAATTGGACCTATAGAATGCAATCTAATTGCAAAAAAGCACGGATAAAAAAAAAATTGGTACATATCTTAGAAATTAGGTATAATTACCTACAATATGGTGTGATATGCTTCCAATCCAAAAACATGCCATAAAAGAAAAAAAATCAACTCCTAACACTAGGAAAATGCAATAAGAAAGACTTGGCATACCTATCTCGCATCGACTCCTCCACTGGCTGAGTCTGCCTACTGACTCATGGTGACTATGGTATGAATTTGATAGTTCTCCACTACTCAGAATCACTCTTCTACTCCTCACCTCTCAAACTACCAAAGAAAGCATGCACAAATGAGCCTAACATTCATATTTTGGGTTTATATAAATATGCAGGGGTCACCACCATCCCAGGTTGGTATGAGTGCACATTTGGACAACTTTACCACCTTGAGACAATGGCATAACATGCCACCATCCCACCCTGGGACTGTGACAATAAAAATATGCCAAAACAACCCAAAATGGCCCAAAATAGGTCCAAAACTACACCAAAACAACTCAAATTCGGTCCAAATTTCACATGGATCAAAATGCAACCATGATGGTCCTAGGAGGGATGGAAAAGTTTTTAATTCATGTACTAAGAAGGCCATTGTGGCTGGGCAGCCCCTCAAGCATGTAGTTTTCAGCTCCTTTCCTTCAGGAAAACTCAACAAAGTCACCAAAATCCTCTTCAAATTGCCTTATTTTTCAAGGGATAAAACTGAAGGTAAGCATAACACAAGTCAATTGGGCCAAGCAACTCATCACTTAAGGGGGTAGTCATACTCAGTCCAAATAAGCATGCACACACTCAATTATGCGAATTGTGTTTGTTCAATGAATCTTCGATAAATACAATCATGCTCCTGCTTGGGGTAGCAAAAAAGCATACAATATCACATCATAATGCTTGATATTACTAGAATCATGAAGTCATAGGGCCCTGTCCCTTCATTATGGATAATTTTCAAACATAGGCATGCTCATTTAAATGATTCAAAAACAAGGATTCAAGAACGCATGCTCTTTTCATGATTGAGGCATCTAAAGTTGGTTAGGTTATCCTGTAACCTTAATCATCCAACATTTTGGTCATCTATTTTTGCTCAGTGTTGTGCTGCACACAATGCATCTAAAAAAGGGGTATATATAGACACTAAAATATGGTTAACTCGATTAAGAACCCATAAAAATTTATCAAATTGGCATCATATGGCCCCTTGGGCAGCCCTCAGAAGGCTCACTATTGTTCTAGCCACTCCATAAGGGTTTTTGGAGGATTTTGGCCCAATTTTGGAAATTTTTGGCCCAAAATTCACCATCGTCACACCCTGGGATGGTGGCATATTCCCACCATCCCACCCTGGGATGGTGGTGACCCATCATCCTAGGGTGGGACGATGAGTAGGTTTGACCCAAAAAAAGTCAAATCTAGGACACTTGGCACCCAGAAACTATGATTTAGCATGTCATTTGGAGCATGCAGGTTAGATGGCACTACATCCTTATGACATGCTTCATAATGGAGGCCCAAAATGGAGATTATCTTCCACACCCAATGCATGCCTCCTTTTTGACAAATGGTGCCTCCTGCCATGCATGCCCTTGCATGCCTTTTTGCACATGAGTCCCTTTGGGCTATATAATGGATACATGGTCCACACAAAATAAGGAGAGTTGTAGTATATGCAATGGAGTGATGTTGATATTTCCCCTCAACCAATTGTGCTCTCCTACCCTCAAAATATCTTTTTAGTGAAGGAGGTTACCGAGTGACTTCAAGAGGGTCTTTTGAGCATAACTTTTCCATACATGTGAATTTCTTCACCAAATTTTATGAAACCACCCATTATAGTGTTTAGGATCCTTCCCCAGTGGAATTGGTATCAAAAGGTGGTCACAATTGGTGGGTATCCCACCTCGAGGTGCCCTCCAATTAGTTGTAGTCACCATAATCCCCCCAGGATGAGGACAAATAATTGCATAATTTTATTATTTTTTTATGGTATTATTCTAGACTATCATAGGATGTTTTATTTCAAATTTCATGCAATTTGGAGTTAAATTGGCCAAGATATCACATTTTTAAGTTTTTGCAGGTTCGTAGGGCCCATTCGGGCACCCTAGTTGCATGCAAGTGGATCTATGCCTAATTTTGGAAATATAACCACATGGGTTGTCTTAAAATGTTTATTTATTTATTATTCCTAAATTACATGTGTTTTGGACATTTTTAGGTGTGGGATTTGCTTGTCTTGGTCTTCGTAGGTTGTAGGCAAGCGACACAAAATTGAGGGGTCTATGGATGTAATTTCAAATCTATTTTTGGTGATATCCCCTAAAAAAATATTATTTAACATCTCCACAAAGTTTCAAGTTATTCTGAGTTGATTTGATATATTTTTAATATATGTCATTTTGTGCCTGTGGGGATTACATGTTTCCCTTCACACACCCTTGCTATTTGACCCCTTTTGCTTTCTTGTGTGCAAGTGCAGGTTCTTGAGAGGCATTGGGAAGGAATATCATACATTAGATATTGAATATACAAGCAGTAGTAGCATTTTCCCACGCACCTTGATTGTGGGTATGAGGAAAGGCACTGGATGTACACCCATATTTCTTGGAGGATTTGATCCTTGGGCACCCCAAAATTTGTAACAATTGTATCACCTTTGAGCCCTCAATGGGACTTCTATGTAACCTTGGATCTGATCCACTAAATTAATAAATAAGATACTTGTTTCATTTCATTCCTTATTTTTTGGTATTGCTTCATTTTCATATGCATGCTTTCATTTGATGCTCATAAGCGAGATAGGATACATACGTATATTGTTGCTTGTAATTAGGTGCACTAATTTTATCTAATTCACCTCCTCCATAGGAACTCTCTCCACCTCCATTAGCCCCATCTCTGGGAGCCTATCCTATAGCCTGCCCTACAGTCTGCTCTGGTGCCTATTGTGTACCCTGCTGAGGGTCCTATGTACCACCTAATCCAAAGAGACTCCATACATGAGAACCAATCCCTAGAATCATGTGTGAGCTAGATCCATGCATACTATAGGACCTATGTGTCCTCTTGGTCTTGTGGGTCCGATGGCTTGAACTAGCAGAAGATTGTCCAATCTCTCTAGTCCTGGTACGAGAGCTGCTTCTATGAGTACCTATGGTTTGGGTGTCTTCTGGCACCTCTCCACCTATCAGTTGAACATGATCATCTAGCATTGAGATGCAAGCTTCCCTTGTAGCTTATAATGGATTTCCCTACTCCAAGGGAGAAGTGAGTCGCCTAACCTCTGCCATGGGGTCTCGACCTGAGGAAAATAGGTGAGATGGAGTTGTAAGTGGTGCTATAACTACCTGCAAGGATGAAGGAATAGCCCTTGAGTCCTTTAGTGAATCCCTCTCTCTAGTCATTAGGTCCAATTGAGTCCACACCAAATCATGCTCTATAGTAAGCCATTGGATCTCTATATTTTTTGTGGCAATATGTACCTTGAGGAGAGACCTCTCGTCCTCATACTACCACCACTATCTCTACCCATGAGCAAGCTTCACCTCTGCTATGGCGAGGTTAGTATCCCTATGCCATAGTTGATTTTGTAGCCTCCCAAAATGGATTAATAAATCTACCACTTGGGCTAGTAGATACCCTACATTGCTATCTATAGGCACCTCACCCTCATCTAGGGCCTCATCCTCAACCTCCACTAGTGGTGCATCCTATACCCCCCATCCACCCTCAGTCCTCGAGTGTACATTACACCCCTATGGATGAGCCTTCGTTGCATCATCAACTCGACCGAGAGGTCTAGATACATGCCATTGAAATAAGGACCAAAAACTATCATACATTGAGGTGGTCCTAGCCACAACAACTCTAGACTCTTGGAAATCATATGCAGTGTCACCCAGAGGTGTAGGTTGCACCCACTATAGATATGTCTCTATAACTAGTTACCTATAGATCATAGGCAGATCTGGGATATCCTGAACCATGTCGAACTGCCATAAAACTTTGGAGAAGAACTGATACTCTTGAATCTCGTCCTTACGATCTAAAAGCCATTTGTCTCACCGAGCCTGATGCAATTTCTCACCAGCCTTCGCCCATGTAGGGTAATCCATATATGGATGCCACTCAATTTCACCAAGGCTCAATGCTACAAATCGGCTGATGTAGTGCTCAATATCTCTTGCATGGGACCTACTCCATAACCCCTCCTCCTCATGAGGCCAGCATGTGGCGTAGCATTGATGGTCATTATCAATAGAAGTAATAGCTAGGGACAGCTTTGTAGGTCACTCAATTCAGATGTGTTGCCAACCCCAGATATATAGGAGTAGACTACAACTAATTCCTACTCATCTCCTATTGGTAATCTGGTACAAATCCTAGTAGAGCTAGCATAATAATGTGATTCCCTGGGCTAGGAGCAGTGGCTGAGCAGTAGAGCTCCAGATGATCCTCCAGACACTAGCCATAAGGTTCTAGGGAATACTCATGCTCAAGGATTCTGAAAGGACAATCTGCATGATCAAGTGCATAAAAACTACCTCTCATATGGAGAAGACCTGCTCCCCATACCAGTAGCCAATATGAACACCTCCATGTTTGATCTTCCACTGGGCCTCCAGACTCTGATCACCAAAGATCTCATCAAAAAAATCTCCCTTACTCCAAAATGTAGAGGAAGTGATGGCCCTACCATCAATAGGGATCTTGAAGATCCTATAGACATCCTCAAGAGTGATGGTCATTTCACATGTTGACAGGTGAAATGTGTTGGTCTGAGCATTCCAGATCTGGGCCAATGCAGTCATGTAAGCTCAATCTACCCTGATAGTGGGTAGATCCAAAACATAGCTGAAGCCTACAGCCCTAAACCACCCCCACTCCCCATTAGTCAGCAATGGGTGGAGAGTGTTAAGGAGCTCTGACTCCCTAGCTCTAGAGGTCAGTCTCTGTAAAGAGATATAGTATAAGAAAAAATATAATTGCAGGTTAATCAAACAATTAAAAATAACCTAAAAAAGATAGGTCAAGCAAAAAATAGATTTCAATGCAAAATTATGCTAAGCTTGATCAAAATTTTAAAATAATACATATCATAGGTGCAATAAATGACATTAAATACCAAGAAAATCATAAAAAAAATAAAAAAATTGAAAAACAAAACACAAATAAGGGAACCGCGGGTCAAACCTGCGGTCCGCACAATGGTCATTTTTTTTACCATTGTATTTCAAACCTAATCGCAGCTGATACCTGCGGTCCCTAATATGTCAAAGGGGAACTACAGCTGGTAGCTGTGATCCAGGAAAATGACCCATTCTGAGTCTTTTCCTAGCCAATAAAATAATATATATATATAATAAAAAAAATTAATCTAAAGCTAGCCTAACCTAGGGTGTGGTTCATTGCCAACAATTTAATGTGATTGATTAACCAATTAATTAATTTGGTTCATTTTATTGGTAATGAATGCAAGGACTCAATTTTGAATTACCTTGCCCACATTGAGGCCTCAACTGGAAGAAGGTTGTTTGTGGTCTACCATCCTGATGTGTGTAGGGTAGTAAGTTTTAGTTTGCATCAATTTTACTCTCACACCTCTTAGAGCTCTTCAAATTGTAGTCACTATCAAGGAATAATGAGGAATTTTGAAAATGGTAAATTTTTAAACCTTTTCCTATTTTTGTCGGATAGCAGCTGACACCCGTGGTACTATAATTAGGGTTTTTCGCCCATGGATCAGACCTATGGTTCCCAAATTTTGAAATTTTTAACCACAGACTGTACCTGTGATTTGCAACTGGTATCAAAAATAGCAAAATCCCACCATGGGAAGGTCTTAAATGATAAATCAATGTCTCGTCATGGATCAAATATCACTAAAAAAGCAATCAATTTGCAAATTTGGTGATGATCAAGCACTAGGATCAATTAACAAAATTCAAATTTAACAAAAACATCAAATAATCAAAAGCCAAATGCACCTTGTATTCAGTTATTTACTCTATACACTTGGCGGTCGCAGTGACTTGTGCTCCATGCAATCTGGTGAGATGAGTAAATAACCATAAGGACATTTGGAGCAAAATTGTCCTCGTCAATTTGATATGCTTCTTTTCAATTCCAAAGAATTCCTTTGAGGCTGGACTGCTTCATGGGAATGAGGTGTTTCATGTCATTTCTTCTATGACATGTTTTTTAGCAAATCATCAACAAATTGATTCAACATAAAACTAATTGGATTTGGATCATTTATATTCCATAAGACAACTATTGTAGCCCGACTACTCCATGGGATAGGAATGTGCAATTACTATTAATAGTTGGAATCATAAGCTGAACTAGGCTTAGCCAAGTAATTAAATGATTAATTCTAAGTTTTTTCAGATCAATAATTGTGGTCAAGTGACATCATCGCTTCATACATTGTCATTACCCTCATCGACTCATCACTTGAGAGGGTAGTCATAATATCAAATCATAATCAAAATCAACAGAAGATCTCTAAAATCATAGATCCCTTGATCTTGTCAAAATTGCATTCATCCTTGTGAATCATTGTCAACAGCTATCATAAGCTTACCCTTTTGCTTGGGAAAAATAGCAAATATGATAATTAGTTTATAACTCTCATTATTTCAGTTATATAGGCCTAACTCCTATTGTAGTTCCAAATCTACTTGAATGTCTGATGATGAGCGCAAACTCTCTCAAATTTTAGACTCCAAAGAGTTGGAAGCAATGATTCCAAGATGTGTGTCCTTTTGCTGGACCTAGGGCATCTAATGTTGATCCAACTGTTGGTCCGAATTTCATACACACCTTGTGAAGAATGAGCAGGAAACTCTGATAACACTTATACGGGATAAATCCCACTCACTTTAGGATCTAACTAATTATCCAAGGTGCGAGTTACAGAGTCGGGTCGAATGTCAATTCACTCTTTTCTGCTTCTGGAATAGTTTTCAATATGGACTGTTTCTTACATTACAACGGGCTCAATGAACTTGTTCAGTAATGTTCAGAAGTTGTCACTTTTTGACAATCAAATTTAAAATTGATTCTTTGATCTAGCTCTCATGGGTCAGAAGATTTAAATAAAAGACAAAATTAAAAGAAAATAAAAATGGATCATTTCATGGTAAAAAAAAGAGAGGGTAGGGTAAGGCAGAAAGAGAAGTTTATCAAACATTAACTGTAAGGCCAAAACTACCAATTTTATCTATACTATCAGCTTCACAACAGAACAAATCAAAGAAGAAAGTGTCCAGTTTTCTAAGATCACTTTCAACTAAGAGCACAAGGCAAAGGTGGAACAGGTCTGGAAGAAAATCATAAACAGAAGGGAAGTCCGTTAAAATTGGTATTTCTCACCGGCAGCATAGCTCACACAGTGAGGACAGAGCAATTAGAACAAACTTGAACCTTAAATCGGTGATTTTCCCTAGCATACAATAGAACAAATGAAGCCCAACAACATATTTAATCTTGGTAACACAGATTTACAGCATATATTTAATAAACTTTAATGAAACGGATAACAAAATAAAATGAACTTATCACAATCTACAAAAGATTAGGCTCCTGGCCATGCTATCACAGAAAACAAAAGCACATCAACTCCAAGTCCAAAAATAAAATATTTCACCTAATTTGAAAGAAATTGCTTCAATAGCCTTTTATTTCTAAGTCTTCGCCTCCACCTAGACCTGTCGCGATTTCGCGACATGTCACGAAATTGCGACAGTCCGTACAACTACGTCCTTCTCTCTCCAAAACTTGTCACGATTTTGCGACATGTCGTGAAATCGCGACGTTCCGTACGATCGGGCTTTCTCTCTCCTAACCGGTAGCGATATCGCGACATTTCCAAAAATGGAAATGTCGCGATATCACGACATTTCCATTTTTGGAAAGTGTCGCGATTTCGCTACGCATTTCTGACTTAGCCGATTTTTCAAAAACCCGTCGCGATATCGCGACACTTCCAAAAAAGGAAAGTTTTGATTTTCAATGAATTTATCTATCTATTTTCTGCATTTTTTTCGTATCGGTGTAAGATTTTCTTTATCCATGAATGATTCTAGCATGTAAAAAGTGAAGTCTGAGATAACAAAGCCAGAATGCAAGAAAACTTGGATAAAGAAACAGGCAAAACTTGAAGAAGAAAGAGGCAAGTAAAAATTGGAATTAAAACCTGAAAATCATCAAGAGGGTCCCTACTGCAAAATGAAAGCTTAATGTTTTCAAAGGATGGAAAATTATTTTTCAGTGGGGGTGTGTTGCTTCTCAACAAATGGCGATATCTGCAGGTAAAATAGTAGCATTATTTTAGAACCCAGGACTCTAGTTTTAAAACAACATAGACCATGTATCTTGCCTTGCCACAGACATTCTTCACAATAAATTGACTACTAACTGATAGTTGTTAAAATTTCCCAAGGACATACTAGGCTGAATTACTTAAGGAAGATTTCTGATGTGCAATTACAAGGTATAAAACTTTCTTCAAGAATGACTGGATTGAATGTTGAACTCGGGATTGATCAGCTTTTCTAGATTGTAAAAATGGGAAATCGAGTAGATCTCTGTTTACTAGTTTAGCCTTTTACAGCCCCGACAGAGTTACCCTTTATATTTACATGACCCAGATTTACAACTGTAAGGTAGAATCTACAACTTAGTAGAAGAAAAACATCTTTTGAAGTCTTGGCTACCTCTTTGATTATATAACTCTTTTTTCTTTTTCTTTTTATCTCTCTTTTTTTTTTTTCTTTATATATATATATATATTGGAAATGATAGAGTGCCAATTTCATGCTGCCTGCTCAACTTTCATCTCTTTCTTTTTGAAATACATCAACATCTGAAAAGCCTTAGAAAGAATAACAATTTTCTTTTAACATTTCATCAATCTGGAACTGCTTCAGCCTGGGCACTGATAGCCTCTATGGATACTCAAATAATTACATGAATCATAGTCCCCTATTATAACCAACTTTTCTTAGATTCCCCGGGAGTTCCTCCAACCAAACAGCATAGCAGTTTATTTATAATTAAAACAACTATGGCAAGCAAGACACAAAATCCAATCATCCTTCCACTATTGTTCTGACTAAAAAAATAGTTCCACTATTCAGTTCAAACAGACTATCTCACAATTGTGATAATGAACACTGGATTGATCAGCTCAGAATAAAAACAATTTTTTGGAAGGCTGACTTCTTTTATGAATGCTCAGGCAAAGGTTAAAGAACATATTTTTTTAAAAGCCACAGAACTTTGTACAGGCTTCCAAGGGTAAGCACAGGCCTCTAAAAACAAAATAAAATAAAACTGCACAGACTTTAAAATAAAACTATACAGGCAGCAAACAAAACTATAGGGTTATTTACAAAGGAAACAAAATAAAATTGTACAGGCAATTAAAGGAAATGAAATAAAACAAGACTGCAGAGCTATTTACAAAGAAAATAAACTGCACAGACCTTAAATAAAAAAAATAAAATATAGAACTTTAAAATGAAACAACACTGTACAGACAACAAAGGAAATAGAATACATAAATGTACAGACCTGAAAGGAATTAAAACTGCAAGGTTATTTACAAAGGAAATAAAATACAGAATTTCAAGGACTGAAATTGCACAGACAATTAAAATAAAACTAAAGTAAAGCAACTAAAAACTATACAGGCAGTTAAAACTAAAACTAAAAAAACTATATAGGCAGATAGAAGCAAGCTAAAATAAACAGTTCTTAGCCAACTTAATGTGCCTGGGACCTGTGAAGAAAATCAATCATACTTCTTTTTATTTCTGGATCATAGTTCTTAGCCAACTTAATGTGCCTGGGATCTTCTTCAGTCCCCATGTTCAGGTCTTCAGTTTCACTATCTGTGGCACCCACATAATCCTCGAAATTCACCTTTTGCTTGATTTTGTCAACATCAAAGAGCCACTCTAGCTCCACCATGCCTTTTGGAATTCTGTTGTCTTTCAACCTCATTATTCCCCTGTCATCATCTAACTGTTCCAGCAGGGTATCCCTTTGGCCCTCATCAATTATAGCATTCTCAAATGTGTTAGTACTCCGCAAAAAATTTACAATCTGTTGATCATCAGAGAAAACCTAAAAATTGTCTATATTGTTTGGAACTGAAGGACAAGGGACTAACTCAATTGAAAACTTGTTCCATTTAAATTCTTCCAATGGCTTTAAACTTGCAGCTGAAGAAGCCAAGACATCTGCATGTGAATTTTGCTCTCTGGGTATGTGTGTCAGATTAAATGCATCAAAATATTCTACAAGATCCCAAGCCCGGTGTTTGTATCCTTTTAAATAAGATGCTTTACACTGGAATTTACCCTTGACTTGATTTGCCACCAATTCTGAATCAGTGAAAACTTGAATATTTCTCACACTTCTATCCAAAGCAAATTTCAAACCTAAAATCAGAGCTTCATACTCTGCTAAGTTATTTGTACAAGGGAACTGTAGGCGGTAAGACATAAAATATGTCTGAATTTTAGGCCCTTTGAGGACTTCCCCTGTTCCAGAACCCTGTTTAGATCTAGCTCCATCCACATGAAGTGTCCAGACTTCATTAGTATGTACAGGATGAGCTTTATTAAACTTGTTAATCTGTGTCGTTGTTAAATTGTAGACTCCAATATCTACCTCTGCAATATTTATAGTTTCATTTGTTGCATTGTACTCAGTAATTGTATGCTTGTACCTGGGTTCTCTTTCAACCCGTAATTGATTTGCCACTCCTTTCCACGACAACCACATGTGTGAAAAATCTGTTGCCAAGTATCCGTTCAAAGACCTAGACCAATCCCTACTCAACAGCATCTCGTACCCCACTGGGATATCCACAACCTAGATTTCAATTTTATGTTGAGCCCTTGGCTCAGATGCTAATTGGATATGAATATTTTTAAGCTCTCCAACAACCTTAACCTCTGATTTGTCCAATTGGACAACCCTCCTTTTAGACTTCATTGGGGTCAGCCCCAACTACTGACAAATGGCCAAAGGCATAACATTAGTAGATGCACCTGAATCTACCAAACAATTATGTAAGTTCTTCCCAAAAATATGGACAGTTAGTAAAAAGGGGGGAACTTTAGTTTTTTCTTTGTACATGGCTAGATTGGCATGTGCTATTTTCTTTCCTTTGTCCACAGGTTTAGTAGCAGGGCCAGAGTATGTTTTTATCAGATTGTCTCTCTGCTCTGAAATCTGTGCCAACTCATGTAGAGTAATGTTGGCCTTAATATTTTTCATATCCTCCACTATGTTATACCCCTTGTTAAGTGGAGGGACAGAAGCATCTGGTCCCTTTAGACTTCCTCCCTTTGGTGGAGATGGATTATTGCTTGGAGAGGGGTCGGGAGGAACATTGTGAGAGTTGTCCGAAGGAGTTGATGTAGTATTAGGCTCCGGATTCCTATTTCTCAGGTTGTAATTATCTCTTCTGTACTACTGGAAAGCCTGCACTTCATCCATAGGCATTTCAACTACATTCTCAGATTCATCCAGGAAAGTGAAAGAATCCAGGACCATAGCTGCACTATGGCCGGATGAACTTGGGCCATCAGTAGTTCTTTGATTTTTTGGAGAGATCAAATCACCAGACAAGGCTTCAAATGCATTACAAAATTCTAGACAGTCTAACTCCCCATGCTGAGAAGTGGCATGTATTCTACACCAGTTGGGCAGAGCTAAATCACAGATATTCACATCATGGCTTTTACCCTTGTAATATTTATTAGGTTCATACGGGGGCCTGTTGAATCTGTTCGGTTGATATGAATATCTGTTGGAGTTGTCCCCAGTAGAAACTTGCCTTTTAAAACTCAAGAAATCATTGGCCAACTTCTGAACAATCTTTGAGACTTCTTCCACTCTTGCATTTTCAGCCTCTTTCACTGGGTTATGTACATTCTCAACAGGTGCTACAGCCAATGGATTTGTTGATGGTAAATTCTGACAAACTGGCAGCATCATCTGATGTGGAATAGGATTGAACACAGGGGCAGCTTGTGTAATCAGAGGAATTTGTTGAGCATTTAAAGGCTGGGGTCCCAACTATCTTTCCAGAATCAAAGCTTCTTTATAATCTTCTGTCAAATTAGTAACAGTGGGATCTCTCTTCAAAAAGATAGAGGTCATGGGATCCAAGGAATTTCTAAAGATCTCTAATGCCAGGTCAGCATTCGATACATAATAGCCAGTAAGTCTACCATAAGCTTTCTGGAATCTAACATTATAGGATCTGATAGATTCACTTAATTCTCTCTTGATGCCAGAAAACTGCTGGTATAAAATACTAGGGTCTATCACTTCACCGAACTGTGACACAAAAACTTTTTCTAAGTCATTCCAGCTGGTGACAGAATCATTGGTAAGATTTAGAAACCAATCATAAGCTCCCTCCTCGAGAGTAAACGGGAATAGTCTGCAGGCAACATCCTCATGCTGTACATTTAATAATTTCAAAGCATTCTTGAAAGCAACCAAATGTTCTTATGCAGTTCTTGTCCCATCATGTTTATATCTGGGGAGATATCTTTTCGGGTTTCTGGGCAGGTCATGGGCTATACCCGGAATATTCAAAGCAGTGGAGCCCAACCAATTTGCCATTACTTCTTGGATGACAGTGATATTATGAGCTATGGTTGGAGTAACTATCAGCGATGATAAAACTATTTCTGACAAAGACTTGGCCCTTCTGAGGCCACTTCTTCTCAGAGTTTCTAATTCAGGGACAATGAGCTCTCCGGCTCTGGGGTGGGACCTTGTTACCCTGTACGTAGAATCCAGCTTTTCACAAGCACTTACAAACTTACAGTTCTTAACAGAGTACTGAACTTGAGGTCTTCTCTTCTGGCAATTTTAAAAATTGTACTGACAATTTACAATACTGACCGGAGCTCACTGGGCCATTTTTAAATGTTGGTGTTAAGTCCCGCTGTTCAGGCAAAAACTCAAACAACAAAATTTAAAAGAGCCAAAGAGGAGGGAAAAGGATTCAAAAGATAAAATACCAGACTCAGCACATACAACTTACAATACTTGAACGAAGTTCAAAAGGCCCTCCTTCTAGTGCCATTTTTAAATGTTGGTCCGACTTTCATACACACCTTGTGAAGAATGAGCAGGAAACTCTGATAACACTTATACGGGATAAATCCCACTCACTTTAGGATCTAACTAATTATCCAAGGTGCGAGTTACAGAGTCGGGTCGAATGTCAATTCACTCTTTTCACGCTTCTGGAATAGTTTTCAATATGGACTGTTTCTTACATTACAACGGGCTCAATGAACTTGTTCAGTAATGTTCAGAAGTTGTCACTTTTTGACAATCAAATTTAAAATTGATTCTTTGATCTAGCTCTCATGGGTCAGCAGATTTAAATAAAAGACAAAATTAAAAGAAAATAAAAATGGATCATTTCATGGTAAAACAAAGAGAGGGTAGGGTAAGGCAGAAAGAGAAGTTTATCAAACATTAACTGTAAGGCCAAAACTACCAATTTTATCTATACTATCGACTTCACAACAAAACAAATCAAAGAAGAAAGTGTCCAGTTTTCTAAGATCACTTTCAACTAAGAGCACAAGGCAAAGGTGGAACAGGTCTGGAAGAAAATCATAAACAGAAGGGAAGTCCATTAAAATTGGTATTTCTCACCGACAGCATAGCTCACACAGTGAGGACAGAGCAATTAGAACAAACTTGAACCTTAAATCGGTGATTTTCCCTAGCATACAATAGAACAAATGAAGCCCAACAACATATTTAATCTTGGTAACACAAATTTACAACATATATTTAATAAACTTTAATGAAACGGATAACAAAATAAAATGAACTTATCACAATCTACAAAAGATTAGGCTCCTGGCCATGCTATCACAGAAAACAAAAGCACATCAACTCCAAGTCCAAAAATAAAATATTTCACCTAATTTGAAAGAAATTGCTTCAATAGCCTTTTATTTCTAAGTCTCCGCCTCCACCTAGACCTGTCGCGATTTCGCGACATGTCACGAAATTGCGACAGTCCGTACAACTACGTCCTTCTCTCTCCAAAACTTGTCACGATTTTGCGACATGTCGTGAAATCGCGACGTTCCGTATGACTGGGCTTTCTCTCTCCTAACCGGTAGCAATATCGCGACATTTCCAAAAATGGAAATGTCGCGATATCACGAAATTTCCATTTTTGGAAAGTGTCACGATTTCGCTACGCATTTCTGACTTAGCCGATTTTTCAAAAACCCGTCGCGATATCGCGACACTTCCAAAAAGGAAAGTTTTGATTTTCAATGAATTTATCTATCTATTTTTTGCATTTTTTTCGTATCGGTGTAAGATTTTCTTTATCCATGAATGATTCTAGCATGTAAAAAGTGAAGTCTGAGATAACAAAGCCAGAATGCAAGAAAACTTGGATAAAGAAACAGGCAAAACTTGAAGAAGAAAGAGGCAAGTAAAAATTGGAATTAAAACCTGAAAATCATCAAGAGGGTCCCTACTGCAAAATGAAAGCTTAATGTTTTCAAAGGATGGAAAATTATTTTTCAGTGGGGGTGTGTTGCTTCTCAACACCAACTAATGATCATCATAAAATCTGTGGCATCATTTTAGGTGGTGTATTTTTTCTCATGTGTTGTTCAATATCACAATGCATCTCAAAAGGGGTATCTGTAGACACCTAAAACATGTCATGTCGATGGTGACTACTCATATAGACATGCTATAAGACCATATGAAAGATCTTGGATAGACTCCAAGATAGAGCAGTGGTTCTAACAACTCAATTTGGGCTCCTTGGCCTAATTAGTCTAAACCATAGCTAAGACCTACATTCTACAATCTAAACCATGGTTTACACCTACGGTTTATAGTTTGAACCATAGTTGTCACCTATGGTCTTAACTAAAGTTTAGTTGGCCTTCATCCAAGCCAAATCAATTTGAACAACCATTTGATCTAGAAGAAGGTGGTTAAAGTATGGAAGCTTCTAATCCAACTATCCTAACCACCCCTTCTTGTTCTTGGTTTCTCCATGAAGCCACCCCTAGCCCTTGGGTAATCCTATAAGTACCCCTTCAAATTAGGACAAAGATATAGATAAAGCATTGGAGATTAGAGCAGCAAAGCCCTGTCAGATTGTGAACTCACTTGAGTGCACTAAGAGAGAGATTTGTTGCTATCACTTTGCTAACTCAAGCATCATGATGAATTATGCCATGGATGCCCTAAGGAGCTCGAATCCCAAGAAACACCAATTTTGGCAAACGGAGGCCCTATCGAACAATTCAACCAACATATCTATCAAAGGATACTGAGGTGACCCTTGATCATCAATTTTACAAGGAGGATCAATCCCATACCCCTAATTTGGAGAGAAAAACTACTTGGTTGCTCACCGTGGCTTTCAGTCGTGGTTTATAGTGCAAACCACTCATCAGAGCTATGGTTTGCAATAGGTGTAAGATCTCCTTACTGTTATTTTTCCAATATGCTTAGCTAGGTTAGATTAATAATTTTAGCACTTTTTTTGGTAGTTTAGAGACTCTGACTGACCGGATTACAAATTTGAGTAGATTTACTTCATTATAGCATTTATGATACTAATGGCTTCTTTCCATGCTTTCACGCTTTATTTCACATAAGTAGGCCATTAGAAAATTAGTTGTATTGTTCCTTTATGCATATCTAGGAATATTTATCAATCTAACATATATTTAACACATTTTGTATGCTTTCTTGATTTCATATGTGTAGCACCCTAAAATTGGCGCAGTGAAATCTTAATAATTACATTCACTCTAGTAAATAATTTAAATTCAAATTTTAACCTCCCAAACCGCCCGTTAACCGTCGGGTAATCCGTTTCCCCCTTTTCCATGCCATTTTTAGAGGTTGTTTTGACCGTTTGACGATATCGTCGCCGATCAGACGATATCGCCCCAGATCTGACGATTTCATCTGGGCTAGGATGTCTAGACGATCTTGTCCCTAAACTAATTTTGCACAATTAGCTTCTGTTCCAACGGGTCTCTAATCCGGGCAGAAGCGTGTCTGTGCCATTAGAGACCCTCCCCCATTGGAGATCTCCCAAATAGGGATGATCTCCAACCTCCTAACCTCCCTCCTAAGCCTATTTAATCCTAAGCCCTCCCCTTAGCACCCCCCTGGCTGATAATTCCTGTAACCCGACTTCATACGCATTAAGACATCTCAAATTCATATTTGCATTAGCTCTATACCAATTTTGTTGTAGGTACCTTAGTGTTTTTCAGTCGGAGCAAGCTTACATCGTCGTCGACGATCCTGTTCAGATCGGAGGCGATCTTGTCGAATCAGAGACGATTTCGTACCAATGCGAGACGATTTCGACTGCAGTCAACATTGAGGCAATCAGTGCCTAAAGTTTGCATTTCTCCATCTTTTCTCTGTTGTTTTATTCTGCAATTAGCTAGCTTATTCAGTATTTTATGCTATTCTGCATTTTGGAGTTCACCCATCTAGATCAAATGCATAATTAAATCATAATTATTATCTAATTAGCATAATTCATTCATGTTTCTATTTTTAAGTTTCAGTTTGATATTATTGCTGTCATTTTACATTGTTTCCCTCTGTTAGGATAGTTGCATTTTCTGTATTTTGCACCTATTTCTCTGTTTGCAGGTCTCTGACGAATTCGTCAGATCTCAGATGATCTTGTCTGATCTCAGATGATCCTATCAAATCAGAGGCGATCTGACTGCTTCAAGAATCAGAATCTTCATCAGACATCCGGATCAGGTATTCTTCTTTTAATATTCTTAATTTCTCTATTTTTTGTCTTAATTCTATTTTTTGTATTCATTTAATCTGCATCTTCATATAGAATAGCTTAGACGCATTTTGGCCAAACCTAGGATTTGAATGCTTAAGGCTAAAACGAACACATAAAACACATTCCCAACCTAGGCGTGGAAACTGCCATTAAATGTTTCCTGGTGAACCCACCATCCATCGAAAAATCACCAATATACACCTCCCTTGAGAGGCGGGACCTTCGCAAGGCCTCTCAGTCCGAGGTACCACGCCATCCTTTTCACATCCCCCTTTCGGGCATGGATCCTATAGCTTGAAGGTAAGGGTGTGAAAAATTTGGAGCGATACATTTTGGTGAACCCGACGTGAATGCATTGTAAACCTTTTGAAAACAAAAAAAAAAAAATAAAACAACTAAAACATAGATGCATTTCAGATCATTTAAATTTAATATCATGTTTAGATGGTAGCTCCTAAGAAAATATTAGCAGTTACTATAAATGTAGAAAACCATTTGGCAGCCATAGAAATCAATTATGTACTTAGTGTGCAAGCAGATAGAAATCAACTCTTGTGGGATGAACTTGATAGAAGACTTAGTGTCATCTCATCTAGGTCAACAGAACTTAA
This sequence comes from Wollemia nobilis, assembly GCA_028583015.1. Classification (NCBI taxonomy): domain Eukaryota; kingdom Viridiplantae; phylum Streptophyta; class Pinopsida; order Araucariales; family Araucariaceae; genus Wollemia; species Wollemia nobilis. The sequence goes on along the minus strand of JAQPPZ010017058.1, from coordinate 16,330,920 downwards.
ACAAATCAAGAGGCTAGTCCTAGATAGAATCCTCGGATCCTCATCAACTTGTCTTTTATCATGAACTTGATAGCCTGCCATAGATGGTTAGCTTATAGGAGAGCTCTTGTATCTTCAGAATTGTTCACCTTCGAGGAATACCTCGAGAACGCAGCCATTGTACACCAGATTCCTAGGTCTTGTAGAAGACCAAGAGGTTGTTCTTACAAATAGGGAAATATGGAATAGAGTTCCTCGAGCTGTGTTATATCGAGAGTATTGCCACGAGCTTTACTTCTATCAACCGACATCTGAGACAGATAATATCACTATAGCTCTTTTCATTAAATTTTTAAAAGAAAACTTTCAATTTGAAGAAGAACACTTCATGACTCCTGAAGAACTCGAGCCCATTAATGATATTTATAAATTGTTTATAGAAAACTAGATCATTACTTTCAGTCTTATTTCTTGCATTTATTGTGTTATTTGTTGTCTTTACAATATTATTTCAAAAAAAAAAGAAAAACTAAAAAACATAGCAAAAACTTAAACATTTCATTTTAAATATTGTAGTAGGTATATAATTAATATATACCTCTTAAGCTTGTTGCATATATATATATATATATATATATATATATATATATATATTTTTTTTTATTTGCTGAAATCTAAAATTAAGGCACAATGCCTAAACTTAGGAATGGTAAAGAAACTGAAGGAGAAGAAGAAGATTGGTTACAAGATAAAACTAGAGACCCAAATGTCCTTCCTCGAAGATCCAATTCCGGAAGGAGAAACTCTAGATCAACCAGAAGATGACCTAGGTGAAGATAATGAACAAGAAGGAAGTGTTAAAGAGGATGGACCCTCATCCCCTAGAGTAGCTCTAGATGGAACTATTGCTTTTGACAACGTAGATCATTTCCAGAAATTTCTCAATGATAACATTGACGCCCTTAATGTGGCAGTTCGTATTGATAAAGGGCAAATTAGTGACACTCAAGCAGCCATGGAACATATGTTTGATGTGCGCACTAATCCCTTGTCTTTCATTGATCAAGAAAGTGATAAGGTTGGGCCATCCAATACAGATATGGTCACTATGATTCAAAACATGTCAAAACAACGGGTTACCCAACCTCCTAAGGAACCTGTTATTCAACCTAAAATCATTCCCACACAAAAGAAAACTTCCTTCACTACTTTATTTCGCCAAACTATTGAGCAATATGCTTCAAGTAAACAAAAACCTAAAACGAAGCCAAACACCAATTTTCAACAATCCGGAATACATCATAATACAACTTCAAAATTCCTTCATAACACTTTTCCTACCAACAATTTACACAATAGCAACATAGCATCTAATCTTCATGTCCCTCCATCATATGCTCACAAAACCCATGTCAATGCCCTACCGAACCAATATGGTGGGCAAACTAGTAATCTGGAAGCCATGGTGAAACAGTTAGCTTCGCGTATGGACCGAGATAGATCCCTATCGTCCCTCGTACAATTATCGAGAGATATGTAGTCAACCTTTGGATCCCATAGTTGTAGCTCAACCATACCCTAAGCATTTTCCCATGCCCATCTTGCCTATATATAAAGGAACCAGAAGATCCCATAGAGCATCTTCGCATGTTTAGGATAGCATGTCATGATATATCACATGATGACTTGCTATTACTAAAAATGTTCCCAAAAAGTTTAGGTGGAATGGCATTAGAGTGGTACTATCAATTGCCCACTCATTCTTTGAGAAACTTTGAAGAAACAGCTGAATCTTTTGTCCATCAATTTAGTGCCTACATCGAGAGGCATGTAACCATTAAAGATTTATACAACTTAAAACAAGACAAGGATGAATGTTTTGCTGATTTCTTAGCTAGATGGAGGCAATTGACAGGAAAACTGCACTTTGTGCTACCTTATAGGGAAATGTTGGACATTTTTATCAATAATTTACAAGAACAAATATCTTATGAGCTATCAATTGCTACTTTAACTACCTTCGATCAAGCTATAGATTTAGCTCGAAGAGTAGAAGATGCCCTCATTAGGAGAGGCCAACTTAGGAAGAAGGATGATGAGAAAACATCCAGAAATCAATATAAAAACAAACAAGTTGTTGGTGACAGAGTCACTGACAGAAGAAATGTTGCTAATATCAATGCAACGAAGACAACAAAAAATTTATATTGAAACCTCCTGATAAACCTCCTCGAGAATTTACTAGATTGAATCAACCCTTATCAACTATTTTACCTCAATTACTCGAAAGAGGTTTGATCCAATTACCAGCTATCCAGGAACCTGATCCAACTATACCCGGATACGAGTGACTTACATTGTGATTTCCATAGAGGACCTGGACACTCTACCAATGCTTGTAAAAGGTTGAAACATAAAATACAAGATTTGATTGATAATAATGAAATGGAGGTGCAAGCCTTCCAACCTAAACAAAATGCTCCTAATAATACTCAAAAGACCATTCCCCAAAATCAAAATCAAAATGCTAATCAAACATTAGACATATTTCAACACCCTTTACCAAGACATGGTAAAGAGGTGGCCAATCAAATCGAACATCATAATGTTCCTCCTCCTACCGATATGTAGGAACCATTAGCAGACAATTACCTATTCAGGATCCTCAAATATTTGACACAACCTTATCCCTGGTTACGACCAGGCCCTTACATAATTTTCCAACTTCGATTCTAGTGATATAGAATCGAGATACTGAAAGTGAACTAGACATTACTTCAAACCAATCGAATAGTTCTGAAAATGAATCAGATCCTATTCAACCCGTCACGAGATGCTATGGTTCCAGGAAGAACCATTTCCTAGAAGAGTTACTACTCGACCTTCTTCTAATCAATTCCTCCCTAATGAACAAGCCATAAATGCTAGACCGAGACCAGTTCAACGTCCTCAATATAACATTGTAGGTACCATTGGAGTCGTTACCCGACAACAGGCTCAAAATTCTCAACAAGAACCAAATCAGAATGATGGATCAGCTCCATTCGTTTTGAAAAATCCCAATAAAGGGAATCATGCTCCTAATGTTCAACCTAAACCCCCTTACAATATTAATGAGCAATTATCCAATACTACAGCCAAAATTTCCCTTTTGGATTTATTAAGATCTTCTCCTACCCATAGGGATGAGTTGATGCTTACATTAAGCCAAATGATGGTACCTCAAAACATTCAACCTTGAAGCTATGGCCAATACTATCATCACTCGAGAGGTTGATTGTATTGACTTCGGGATAAAGATATCCCACAACACAGTTTACATAAGGATAATCCCTTATATATTATTGCTCTAATTGGAGATGTAGCTGTCAAACGAGTCCTGATTGATAATGGCTCATCTCTAAACATTTGCACTTTTGACTTCTACCAACGATTTGGCTTTAGAAGTGATGAAATGAAGAAAACTGATATGATTATCAAAGCTTTTAATGACGAAACACAAGAAACATGTGGAGTTATTACCATCCCCTTGCAAGTTGGTCCTAGAACCCTAGAAACAACCGTGTTTATTGTACATTGCTCGACATCGTACAATATACTTTTGGGTCGCCCTTGGATCAATGCGATGCGAGCGGTCCCATCAACTTTACACCAATGTGTTAAATTTGAATTTAAAAATCAGTTGGTCACTATCCATGGTGACCCTAGACCCTTTGATATGTGTGCTTTGGCAGAACCTGTTGGAGTGCAATTTTGCCCCGCTCTGTCATCCACACATCCTAGTTCTTATTTTTCATCTAAAACTGTGAAACACACACCCATAACTTCACCTATTTCCCCTCCATTAATTTCATCCTCTTATATAGATCAACAATCTTCTAAACAAATCACTCTAGAACCTCAAAAAGATCTTCAATCTACAACCAATCCTTCATGTTCTATCCCTATAATTTCAAAACCTATAGACACATCTATCATACCTTCCACATCTAAAGATATAGGGAATAATCCTTCTACATCTTATGCTCTTTCTGATGAACTTTTACTAGATTATCCACAATCTTAATATCAGAAAAAACAAATGCTTTCATGCAAGATTCAATTCTTTTAAATAACTTGCCGCCATCTCCTCGTACTTTGGGCCTCCCACAACCTATGGGAAGTACTTACCAAGTCGGGAGTTGTGCCTTCATTTATAAAGGATATGACTAGGGAAGAATCCCTCGGAATATCAAAACTCATCATGAGGGATATGCTCGGTGTTATTTTACCAATGAATATATTAAAGCTAAACCCATAATGCTTAAAATGGGATATAAAGGGAAAGGCTTGGGACCTTTCCAAAATGGCATGAAAGAACCTTTCGAGGTAGAACCGTGGCCTGCCCGTTGTGGTGTGGGCCTATTTCCTAGTAAGGGTCAACCCTTTCCTTTTGAAGATGATGATCAACTCATATGTTATCAAGATTATTTGGATAGGCATGTTGATTTGCCTCTAAAAAATCAGTCGTTTACATGTAACATGCTATCCATAGCTTACCCTGAAATGATTGCTGACCCCGATGAAGAGTTGGAAGGAGATATCTTCCATGATGTCTCCGTTGAAGAGATGTTACACAATGGATTTTATTTTGATGGTTCTATACCAACTATAGCCCAACTTGAGACCACTAATCCTCAAGATGAATTATCCAAATTAACCTTACAAGAATTACAAGAATTGGGCGTTTCACCCGCCCCACCTAATTTTGAAAGAGATCTACACATGGAGGTAGAAAACGTCATTAAAATTAATATTGGAACTGAGGATAATCCTCACATAATCAATATTGGATCAGAATTAAGTCAAGAAAAACAAGAACAATACATTGCATTCCTTAAAGAGTATGAAGATGTCTTCGCTTGGACATATGAAGATATGCTAGGTCTAGACCCTTATGTAGTCATGCATCATCTAGTGGTCCATCCGGATGCTAAACCTGTTAAACAAAAACTTAGAAAAATGCATCCCAAAGTGGCTCTGCTAGTCAAAGGGGAGTTAGAAAAACTCCTGAATGTTGTCTTTATACAAGCTATTGATTATGTTGAATGGATCTCAAATGTAGTTCCAGTTACCAAAAAAGAAGCTACCAAAGTTAGGGTTTGCACAGATTTTAGAGATATTAATGTTGCATGCCCTAAAGATGACTTTCCTCTTCCAAACATGGATCAAATCATTGACTTTACTGTCAGGAGTGGGATGATGTCCTTAATGGATGGATTCTCCGGTTATAATCAGATCAGGATAGCTCCTGAAGATCAGGCTAAAACAACCTTTATTACCCCCTAGGGTACTTTTTGTTGGAAAGTGATGCCATTTGGCTTAAAGAACGCAGGTGCAACCTATCAACGAGCTATGACTTATATTTTTCATGATATGATGCATGATATCCTACATGATTATGTAGATGATATTATAGCTCACTCTATTATTGAAGATAATCATTTAGATGATTTGAGAAAAGTTTTTAATCGATTACGAGAATATCTTATTCGATTAAATCCAGCAAAATGCATATTCGAAGTTAAGTCTGGTAAACTATTAGGGGTTTTAGTTTCTTTACGTGGTATCGAAATCGACCCTCTCAAGATTGCGGCTATCATTGATATGCCCGCACCTACTAATATATCTGAGTTACGAAGTTTACAAGGTAAGCTTCAAGCCATCCATCGCTTCATCGATAAGTTGGCGGACAAAACTGGTCCCTTTCTTAAACTCCTTAAGAAGGATGTCCCTTTTAATTGGGACGACGAATGTAGAGAAGCTTTTGAACTTCTCAAACAATACCTCCTTAATCCACTGGTGCTTTCACCACCTAAACCTGATCGCCCATTTCTACCTTAGGAGCTATGTTAGCTCAACTTGATGATGAAAAGAGAGAACGTGCTAATTATTATATTAGCCGAACCTTCATCAGTTATGAAACCCGCTACACAACATTAGAGAAACTATGTCTAGCGATCGTGTTTGCTACGCAAAAATTATGACATTATATGCTTAGTCAAAAAACTTATGTCATTGCTAAATACGATCCCTTGAGGTATCTCATGAGTCGACCTTATTTATCGGGTCGCACGGCCAAGTGGGTTCTTGCTCTAAGCGAGTTTGATCTCACATTCATAGGACAGAAGTCTGTTAAGGGTCAAATCATAGCGAGATCAATTAGCTCGCACCCTTAGAGTCTACCCATCCCCTCATCATTGAGTTTCTGATGAATGCCTTCAATTAGAGGCAGACCATATTGAACAATGGTCCTTATACTTTGATGGAGCCCGATGCATGAGTGGGGCTGGTGCGGGTATTATTTTAATATCCTCACAAAAACATCTTATTCCTCTGTCCTTCAAATTGACATTTGCTTGCACCAACAATACTACTGAATATGAAGCTCTAATCCTTGGATTACGAGCTGCCTTAGCGCTAAAAATTAAACATCTGTTAGTTTTTGGTGATTCTCAACTGGTTATAAACCAAATTAATGAAGTTTATCAGACCAGAGATGATAAACTATGCCCATATAAGGCCTATGTTTTACAACTAATGTCTCTATTTGATCAAGTTACCTTGGAAGCTATTCCTCGAACTTGCAACCGTGCAGCTGATGCTATGGCCGCAACTGCATCTCTCCTCCCTTGGAGTTAGATGACGAATATGCCACTATCATTATTTATCGACTCTAGGAACCCCTTCAAATAAGTCATGCTTAGAACCTTTGGATGTGTTTCTAATCAATGAAACTACTCCTGAACCTTGGTATACGGATATATTTGATTTTCTCCAAAATGGGACTTTCCCTGCCAATTCTAATAGAAACCAACGTCGGTTATTACGTAGACGAGCAAGTCGATTTGTAATAATTGGCAATACTTTATATAGGAGATCTTTTGAAGGTATCCTATTAAGATGTTTGAATTTAGAAGAATCCAAATCAGCCTTGAGTGAAGCCCACGATGGATCTTGTGGAGGACACTTCAGTGGTAGTGTCATTGCTAAAAAGCTCCTTCGGATAGGATACTTTTGGCCTACCATGGAGAATGATGCACATGATTATGTGCGCCATTGCGACAAGTGCCAGAAACATGCTGACCTTGTCCATGCGCCTGCACAAGAGCTATGAGCTATTTCATCTCCTTGGCCCTTTTCAAAATGGGGCTTAGATATTATTGGCAAAATCAATCCTGTGTCATCGATGGACACAAATTCATCATAACCGCCACTGAGTATTTCACGAAGTGGGTCGAAGCTATGCCTTTAGCTTCTGCACTAGCACACAAGTCTCTAAATTTATTTTTAATCAAATCATTTGTAGGTTCGGAATTCTTGCAAATCTCATCTCTGACAATGGAACTTGTTTCAAAAATAAAGATGTTAAAAAATTATGCCAAAAATATAAGATTCAACATCGTTGGTCCACTCCCTATTATCCTCGGGGTAATGGTCAAGCGAGAAGCATCTAACAAAACCTTAATCAAAATTCTCAAAATATTGGTCAATAAAGCTGCCGTGGTGGCACATTCGGTTATATCCGACCTTGTGGGCCTATCGAACTAGTGTTCGAACCCCCACTGGAACTTCACCTTTTGTTTTGGTTTATGGTGCTTGAAGCCGTTTTTCCCTTTGAATTAGAAGTTCCTTCTTTGGCTCTGCTACTTCAAGATACCGAAGTAGGAGATGAATATCGAGTTGGCAGACTCAGTCAGTTGGAACTCCTAGATGAAAAATGCATCAATGCTTTGGAGCATCTCCGTGCCTACCAAAACAAGCTTAAAAGATCATATGCTAAAAAAGTTCGTCATCGATCCTTTGAGATCGGCGACCTTGTTTTAAAAGAAAATCAAAAAAATACTAATGCAACTAAGGACCTTAAAGGTAAATTTGAGCCCAATTGGCTTGGACCATACATTATCACTGCTAAATTTGAATCAGGAGCATACAAATTATCTACCTTAGATGGTAAAGAACTTAAAGAACCCATGAATATTTTGCATCTTAAACGTTACTATGTATAAATTTGGTCATTTCATCCTTGTATATATTTGTTTAAAATATTTCAAAATCACTATCTTGTATTTCTTTCAATTTATAAATTCAAAAACACCAAAAACATTCATAATCATCAAAATCTTCAAAACTATTTGTTGTATTTATTTATGGCACTTGTTAATTCTTTTTCAAAAAAAAAATAATAATAAAAAAATAAAAACAACAATATTCTTGACTCTTTCGAAACACAAAACAAAGAAGAAAGAGAGAGTCAACATTCTCAAAACTTCTCAAAAATTATTTATATATATTTTCTTACAATTATTGCAGTTATATGTTTCAAATTATTTTGGATAAATTAGCATTTATTTGGAATCTCTCACTTTCACTCACACAAAAATAAATATCTTGATTTTATATGGCATGATTACTAATCTCTCTTATATCAAAGTCCACAAAATTCAATTAAATAAAGTTTGAGCATAGAGAATTGATCTTGTTATTTACTTAAACCAAGCACATCTTTTCACAATAAAATGATTATATTTGTAATTTCCATGCTTTGCTACATAGTAGAAGTGGTTTCTTGAGCGAAAAGTTTCCCCTGCTATCCTATCATGCACATGGTCTAGAATCTTTGAGAATTGGCAAAAGGACAAGCTCACCCCTACCCAGAATAAAAATCCCTTGCTCTATAGCTAATCTGAGCAAGTATCCCTAGTATAGAACAAAAGGCAAAGTTCAAGAAAAAGAGAAAAAGAAAAAAATGTTATTTTATATCATTACAGCAATATTTCAAGCATTATCTCAATTATCAAGCAAAAATACAAAAAGAAAAAAAAAAAAAAAAAAAAAGCAAAAGCAAAAGCAATAAAATCCCTTTCCCTACCCTTTGAAAAGAAAAGAAGGGTTGATGAGCTTGAATCCCTGGAATTCTCAATTATTCGAAAACTGTGAGGTAAGCCCCATAACAAGTGGTTTGTGCCCAACCTGCTTGGCCTTGGGTAACTCCTAGCGTGGCGATATGTCTATCACATTAGCGACCTTCTTTTGTACAGACCTATGTCTGCTTATGGATTAGCTAGCTCTTGATAATCCGACTTACATAGTAGTCTAGTATGGTTATATGCATCTACATCATGGTTAATGAACACTTATTTGGTTTCTTCAAATCACTTGTATCATATTATCTTGCTCAAAACTGGTAAATGAACATAGCAATTGCACACACATTTTATATTTGAGAGATTTTGTGTATCATTATGATAAATCAAGATTGGAAATGAATTCACATATGCACATGGGATTCCTTATAAATCTAAATTTTGTCTTTAAAATACTTTGAAATATTTTTGCAAATTGTTTGGAATAATTCATTTTCTTCTTTCAAGTACAGTTGTTTAGACAACTATATGCATAATAGAAAAATCAAAATTTCTTTCAAACCATCCAATAAAAATATATATATATATTATTGACTTTCACGACGATGGTATAGTTCCAAAACCAAAATTGGAATTTTATGCCTAGCGCAAGTCCTCATCTTCATATTTTCTATTTATTAAAAATCAACCATGCAATAAAACTATCTATTTTTTGATTTTCGCGATGATGGTATAAGTCTATACCTACATATTCTATGCCTAGCGCAAACCATTGTAACAATTTTTATTCCCCATTTATTTAAAAATCATGAAAACCATATGACTTAAATCATTCTGTTATACAATTATGCTTTACAAAAAAACAAACACATTTTTCATTATTTCATGTCATTATGTCAACCTTCAATTTTGCAATGATGGTATAATTCCTAAGGAATTATCCAAAAATTTTATCACACTTAGGAATTTATGCCTAGCAAAAATCATTTTAACATTATTTCATGCATACTATTTTTATGAAAATCTGAAAAACAAACCATCATCATCATCATTTGCACCATTGCACCAAAGTCTTAAGACAGTCTCTTAAGCACTCTTTTACTTTTAACAATATTTCTATATTGGGATTAGCTTGACGACCGAGTGAGCGGCGACTCCATGAAATGGTCTATAATAGCGACAATGTCCTTTGAAATTATTGTTAGAAGTCTCTTTTTATCTTTTATCACATTACATCACAAACAACCAATTTGTTACATCAGATTATTTCATTTAAAATATTACAAGCATGACATCAAAATTATAATATTTTCAATGACATAATTACATGAATCATCAAATTAATCAATCAAACATAAAAGCATCATAAAAATACATAACACAAGTCATATGATCAAAAATATCTCATCTATATATATCAACAGTATATATACATCATATCAAAATTGGATTGGTATGCCACAATCTGTACCTCGGCATACTCAATCCTCTATCAAAAATAATAAAAACTATATATCAATCTGTACAATGTAGTGCAGTAGTCTAGCCTCGAGAACCCCTCGAGCTCTCAGCCTCATCTCCTCCCCCACCCTGAGGTGGACGAGGTGGCCCCATCGTAGTATGTGTAGTACTGCGAGTCCTAGTCGTCGATCGGGACGAAGTCCTCGATGACCCGATCCTGATCGGATCTACGATGTTAGCTGGTAGGGGTAGTCTATCCTCCTCTGGCACTATCTGATAGTACAATGTATGATAGAAAGTGATTTGGGCAATAGCCCGTGTCAGCTCCCTAGTGCTCGCCCCTCTGTCCCATGCCCTGAGGCATGCAATCTCGTCTCTGAGCTGTGTAACCTCAGCTCGGTGTCGTGCAGCCTCCTCCTGTAGGGTCTGCACCTATGCCTGGAGATGGATCGTCTCTGCTCGGAGAGTCGTTGTCTCGCTACTCTCCCCTGTGTCGACACCCTTGCCCTTATCGGGCGATGGTGGCCTCTCTCTCTGTGGAGAAGGGGGTCTCTCCTCCCTCCTCTCCCATTGTCGTGGCCTCTCCTGTGCCTGTGGCCTCCTCAGCTCTCTCCCTTGTGACCCTGGGCCGCCTCCATAGCTGCCTGGTGTCGCCTCCCTATCCGATGCACAACTACGTGTATCGGACCCTGAGCCCTCGTCATCCGAGGAGGGCGGATGCCTACGTACCAGGCATCGTAGCCATCGGCTACCCCTGCGTCGTCCCCATCCATTGGCTGAATGGGGGCATCGTCCGAGTCCTGACTCTAGAAGCGCTGCATGTCTGGAGCCCCGCTCACTATGGTGTTATCTCGGACAGTCTAGGAAAACTCGTAATCCTTGAGAGATGGGATCCCCTACTGTAGACCGAACTATCACAAAACTCGGTCGTAGCGGTGGAGCTCCACCTCTCCCCTCTCCATCCGTAGCCAACAAACTCACCTAACGTGAGCCAGCTCCTGTCCATCCTCGGCCCACCATGGGTGCTCTTGCCATGGCCTCTAGGTGATCTGATCTAGGACAAGGTCATCCAGTAGTCTCCGGGACATCGGTAGATCAATCCGCCGCTGTGACCCTCTCCGGAGCCACTAGTAGAAAACTCGGGGCCTCTCCCCATCAATCCCTATCAAAGGAAGCCCTATCGGCCTCCGCACTACAATGTGCTCCCAGCACCAAACCTGTAGGAGCGATGTCATAACTAGACATCGGCCGCCCTTGTACACGACCCCATGCAGGATCCTGTACAATCGGCATAGAACAAAGCTGCCCCAAGAAAATCTGTAACCATGGTCTCGCATATCGTAGATCACATCTGCTAGCATCCATGGTACCCTACACCCTCTCTGGTGGCACAGCAGAAGTCCACCAACCACTCCGGCTAAAACCTGTGTGAGTCTAGATGCCCCAGGCATCTGACGCAGCGCCTCGATGTTAACTCCGCCCTTCTCCAGGGTGAAGCTCGGGTCACCACACAACTGCCCCATAGCATGGCCCTGATTGGCCATAGGAGTGATCAACCGTCCTTGTATGGGGATCCTCAGAATCCTCCATACATCCTCCAGTGTGGGAGTCATCTCCCCTGTCGGTAGCCAAAAATAGGAAGAACCCGGATACCACCTCTCTGCTAGGGCTGTCAGTAGCCCCATGTCTGTAGACACTTGTGGCATTTCTGCCACATGGTAAGCTGCCTGTGCCAGTGATCCCGCTCTGCCTATGTTAGAGCGGCCAAGTCATCTCTCAAACCTCCATATTTCCATTCCCTGCTCTTTAGCAATCCTCTCTACAACATAAAAACAACAATAAACAATCATTAATAACAAACTCAAGTGATTAATAATGCAAGTTAAAATAAGTTCAATTTTATCAAATGATGATATCGTCCACTATTGGACGATATCGTCCCAAATTTGAGCATATTCGTCTCCGATTTTGCAAGCCGAAATCGTCCCTAATTTGATGAAATCGTCCCCCTTTCGCCGATTTCGCCCTTAGACGAAATTGGCGAACTTGAGACGATTTCGTCGAAATCGATGACATCGACGGCCCAAAAATGGCCGTGATGCTCAAAATTCATTTAAAATTTACCTAAAAAGCATGTAAATTCAAATTAAACCATTCTAAACTAAGTTTAGACTCTTACCCATAGCCCGCGTCGGACCTCTGTCGATTTGTGCGTCGTCTCCACCATTTTTGCTTGCAGAGCTCTAAAACCAGGAAAAATGAACAGTAAAAATGAATTAGGGTTTTACCCTATTTTTCTTAATTTTATTCAAAATATAATTAAAAACATTTTAAAATTTTGCTTTTTCGCGTTTTTACCTCAAACGTTCGATTTGGGTAAAAACACGGAGGGGCACCATAGTAAGTTGTCGTACGATTCGACCAAGAATCGTCGCCTAAAAATGGGAATAATTTTTGCTTTCTCGTAGATCGAGAAGAACTCATCTTTAACGCATTTTCTTCAAAAAATTCGCTAAAGAGGGGCAAAATGTAGCACCCTAAAATTGGCGCAATGAAATCTTAATAATTACATTCACTCTAGTAAATAATTTAAATTCAAATTTTAACCTCCCAAACCGCCGATTAACCGTCGGGTAATCCGTTTCCCCCTTTTCCCCGCCATTTTTAGAGGTTGTTTTGACCGTTTGACGATATCGTCGTCGATCAGACGATATCACCCCAGATCTGACGATTTCGTCTGGGCTAGGACGTCCAGACGATCTTGTCCCAAAACTGATTTTGCACAATTAGCTTCTGTTCCAACGGGTCTCTAATCCGGGCAAAAGCGTGTCTGCATCGTTAGAGACCCTCCCCCGTTGGAGATCTCCCAAATAGGGATGATCTCCAACCTCCTAACCTCCCTCCTAAGCCTATTTAATCCTAAGCCCTCCCCTTAGCACCCCCCTGGCTGATAATTCCCTGTAACTCGACTTCATACGCATTAAGACATCTCAAATTCATATTTGCATTAGCTCTATACCAATTTTGTTGCAGGTACCTTAGTGTTTTTCAGCCGGAGCAAGCTTACATCGTCGTCGACGATCCTGTTCAGATCGGAGGCGATCCTGTCGAATCAGAGACGATTTCGTACCAATGCGAGACGATTTCGACTACAGTCAACATTGAGGCAATCAGTGCCTAAAGTTTGCATTTCTCCATCTTTTCTCTGTTGTTTTATTTTGCAATTAGCTAGTTTATTCAGTATTTTATGCTATTCTGCATTTTGGAGTTCACCCATCTAGATCAAATGCATAATTAAGTCATAATTATGATCTAATTAGCATAATTCATTCATGTTTCTATTTTTAAGTTTCAGTTTGATATTATTGCTTGTCATTTTACATTGTTTCCCTCTGTTAGGATAGTTGCATTTTCTGTGTTTTGCACCTATTTCTCTGTTTGCAGGTCTCTGACGAATTCGTCAGATCTCAGATGATCTTGTCTGATCTCAGACGATCCTGGTCAAATCCGAGGCGATCTGATTGCTTCAAGAATCGAGAATCTTCATCGGACATCCGGATCGGGTATTTTTCTTTTAATATTCTTCAATTTCTCTGTTTTTTGTCTTAATTCTATTTTCTGTATTCATTTAATCTGCATCTTCATATAGAATAGCTTAGACGCATTTTGGCCAAACCTAGGATTTGAATGCTTAAGGCTAAAACGAACACATAAAACACATTCCCAACCTAGGCGTGGAAACTACCATTAAATGTTTCCTGGTGAACCCACCATCCAGTCGAAAAATCACCAATATACACCTCCCTTGAGAGGCGGGACCTTCGCAAGGCCTCTCAGTCCGAGGTACCGTGCCATCCTTTTCACATCCCCCTTTCGGGCACGGATCCTATAGCCTGAAGGTAAGGGTGTGAAAAATTTGGAGCGATACAATATGTTTATAGTATCTTTGTGTTCAATTTCCTCAAAGGACCTCATCATGAGAGGTTCCTAATACTTTTAACACTTCTCTTTTGTTTCTTGACCATGGGGAATCAGGTCTAAAAGAGCTTCAATCATCCAATTCCTTCCTCAACATGAAGAAGAGGGTCAAATCCACCCTAGAGTAGTTTGTGACTATTTAAAAAAGCATTAGTATTGCACCTACCCCATTGGGGGCTTCGAAATTGTATCAATCGTATCAACATTTGGGTGACCCTAAGAGGGGCATGATTGTAACCGAGATTCACTTTTGATATTAATAAAAGAAACATCCATTTTATTTTCATATGCAATCTTGTTCATTATTTCATGCTTTTATGTTGATTTCCATTAATATACTAAAATAGGTGCATGCTTTTTGGATAGGTCACAACCTATCCTAATGCAAGTACGATGGATGGAAATACCTAATGCAATGTAATTAAATGAAATGCATGTGCAAAATTGAAAATGCATGATGCCAATGAAATCCAAAGTTTTTATGGATTTTTTTGCTTTTTTATTTTTATGGATTTTGAAAATTTTGATATTTTTAAGTTTTTGAATTATTATGTGTGGAATGCATTTATATGAAGGATATTGAGAGGTTCAAGCTCTTCAACACCTTCAAGTGATGTCATGTGATATGTTCTAGGTCGAATCTACTCTGAGATGATGTAAGGACCTAACCAGTTAGCTATAAATTTATCTCGCAAGTGTGGCAGTAGGTTTGAGTTCTATTGGTTCTCTTTCAACACAATATCACCAACCTTAAAGTATCTCAAGTGGACTTTACTATTGTAAGCTTGTTTTAAGTGGTCTTGATAAACACAAAGATTCTATAGGGAATTCACATGACGTTCATCGAGAAGCGTCAATTGATCTAGGTGAGCTTGACGTGCAGTGTCATCATCAATGAACTCTTTCAATGTGACATGTAGCATTGGAATCTCTAACTCTAGGGGCATAATGACCTCAAAAACATATACCAACAAAAACGGGGTTGCCTCAGTGGGTGTCTAAATGCTAGTCCTATAAGCCCATAATGCAAGGGGTAGCTAGATGTGCCAATATTTATGGTTTTCTTGTACCATCATTTTCAAGATGTCTACCACTATCTTATTTGAAGCCTCAGCTTACCCGTTTACCTACAGATATTATGGAGTTGCAAAACTATGTTGTCTATTGTACTTAGACATTAAAGACTTCATAGTTTTGTTCTTAAATAACGTTCCATTATCCAATATTATCTTGTATGGTATCCCAAAATGACTAATTATATTGTGAAGTATAAACTCCACAATACATGCTCCAATTATCATTGTTAGAGGGATTACTTCCACCCACTTTGTAAAATACTTAGTAGCCATTATAATAAATGTATGTCGACTGATTATGGAAGAGAGATATTACCGATTAGATCCAAACCCCACTGAGCAAATGGCCAAGCCGCTTGAATGGGCTATAAGGCTTGTGATGGCAAGTATGTAAGATTAGCATGATGCTAACATTTGATGCATTTCTTGATATACGTGGTGTAATCCTTCTCCATAGTGGGCCAATAATAACCCATTCAAAGTATACACTTGACAATGGCCATGCCACTAAAATGGCCATCGTATGTACCATCATGAGCTTGTAAAATTGCCCAAGCTGATTCTTGGGGCTTAAGACAATGAAGAATAATTCCATCATAGCTTCTTTGATACAAAATGTATCCAAGCAAGACATACTTTGTCACTTTCTATCTGAATATGCATTTTGAGACACACGAAAATCCCTGCGGGATCAAACCAAACTTGAGGAAGTCATGTAATTGTGACATCTAGTCCTGATAAGCTTCTACCATTACTGATAAGATGACTTGTTCCCCTAGGGTTTCACTATGTGTGAATGCAGACTGGGATACAACCTTGTGGTGAAAGGTGGTGCCATTCATCGTAGGAACCTACAATATCAAAGACCCCCAGGATGTCTTCTTAATAAAGTATTTGGCCTGATAGAACCACTCATGGTTTGGTTCTATATGAATCATATTGATTGATTCCTTGTTATCAAAATTTGTACGCTGCATTGTGGCATGCAATAGCATATTTACATGAATGGTAGTAAATTCAGCAGATGGATTTTGAGGGATTAGGTATCCCAAATATGCCATAGTTTTTGCAAATCTGTTCGATGTATGAGGGATTACCTTAATGTTGTACCACTCTATCTGGGCTAGATAAGTGTTAACAAAATCCTTGTAAGCTTTCAATATGGGACACCTACATTAAAAAGTCCATTTGATTGACTATGAGTAGGGAATCACCAAAGATATTTAATTGTTTAATCTTCATGGTGACATCTATTTGGAGCCCCAAGATTAGGGCCTCATATTCAAAATTTGTTTTGGTACAAGGAAAGTATAACTTAAATTACAAGGGTATTGGAGCACCTTACGGTGTGAAGAAAACAATTTCTATACCACCCCCTTTATCACACTTCGAACCATCGAAGAACAAAGTCATGTCAGCTTTTTTATCTGGTTCTTCAAGTTTGGTTGCTTCTGATAATGTGAAGACTACATCATCAGGAAGCTCAATGGTAAGAGGTCTACTATTCTTGAGAGGTACCTTTGCTAGTTGATCAACTATGACCTATCCCTGGATGGAATTTTGGCTAATGAATTCCAAATAGAAATCTATCAATAGCATGATCCACTTCACAGTACGTGTATTATGATATATATTGCTCATCATCAACTGCAAAGGATTTTGTTTGGATATTACATACATCGTATGACTTAACATATAATGATGCAACTTATTTTTTGTGAACAATACTGCTAAACATAGCTTTTCCACGTATGCATATCCAAGCTCATAACTCACCAAGGTGTGACTGATGTAATATATCGCTTGCTCTTTGTCTTGCATGTTCTTTTGGGCTAACATGGTTTCCAATACAAAGTCGATCACTGATATATATCAAAAAATGCACATCCAGTCTTGGTGGAGCTAGCACTGGCAACATCACTAGGTATTTCTTAATTTTTGTGAAGGCCACTTGATAGTCCTCATACTATTTGAATGGGATCCCTTTGTGTAGCAATTGATTCATTGGTCAATATTTATTCGATAATTGTGTGATAAATCACTTTATTGATGCTACTTTGCCTTGTAGGCTTCCTAACTCTTTGATATTTGTGGGAGGATGCATTTATAATATGGTCTTGACCTTCACTAGATCAACTTCAATGTCTTGTTTTGAAATGATGAATTCAAAGAGCTTTCCTGAAGTTATACCAAATACACACTTATTGGGATTCAACCTAACATTATGCTCTATCAGGCAATCAAAGACCTTCTTTAGGACCTCAACATGCTCTTCTTGTAACAATGAATTTACCAATAAGTCATCGATATAATATTCCAATATCTTATGCATGTAGTCATGAAAAATATATGTCATGGCTCATTGATATGTGGCACCAACATTTTTAAGGCCGAATGGCATTACTTTATAGCAAAATGTTCATGGCATTGTGAACATGGTTTTGTGCTGGTCTTCGACTTTAATACAAATTTAATTGTAACCAAAAAAATTGTCCATAAGGGAGAGCATCTCATAACCTGTAGTTGTGTCTACAAGAGCAACTATGTTGGGCAACGAGAATGAATCCTTCGGTGTTGCCTTGTTGAGGTATCTTAAATTTTTACAAAAACAGGTTCTTCCAGCAAGTTTTCTTACAGGTACCATATTTGATATCCATTCTAGATAGTTGATGGAGATAATGAAATCTACATCCAATAGCTTATGCAACTCATATTTAACCATTAAAGCAACTATTTGATGCATCTTCTTGAGCTTCTACTTGACATGTATTTTGGAGGGATCTAGTGAAAGGTTATGAGTAACCAATTTCAGATCTAGTCCTAGCATATCCTTGTATGTCCAAGAAAAAATGTCAGGTATCTCTTTCAATAGAGGGATGAGTATGGCACACTCATCAGGAGATAAAATATCTCTAAATTTGACCTTCTTAGGATTAGTGGGATCATTACTAATATCCACATTGAAAGTCTCCTCTACTGACATGTGTGATCCATCCTCAAGTTGGTGAGGCATAGGAATCAAGTGGATGTAATTAGTTGGGTTTAAAGGTCCTACATCTGAACTTTCCTCAACGTGATAAACATCATCTACACAACTTAGTGCAAAATGAAAATGTTGCAACATTTCTTCATTAGGGAAGAAATATTTAGGCTCTAGTGGTGAATCAGTGTGATCCCAATCAATAGCATCTACATTTAGATACAATGGTTTGGAAGGGTCAATTAGATTGCAAAGTGGAGTGGTCAGATCAATGGATATTATATTGATGAAATGGATTAGAACTCTAGGACCACGTGTGTGTGATACTACATTGATATAACTTCCATCCTTGAGATGTGGCTCTAGGGGTATGGGGATTTCTAGATTCGATCTATGAATAGACTCAAAAACATGATTTCTTGGATCCAGGAGCTACATGTACATTGGTAGATCAAGGAAGAC
This sequence comes from Wollemia nobilis, assembly GCA_028583015.1. NCBI lineage: Eukaryota > Viridiplantae > Streptophyta > Pinopsida > Araucariales > Araucariaceae > Wollemia > Wollemia nobilis. The sequence goes on along the minus strand of JAQPPZ010017058.1, from coordinate 16,312,078 downwards.
TATATGATAAATCATATCCAAATTGGGTGGTCTCCCTCTAATGCATGGGCTAGGATAGACTCACTGATACATCTCATCGATGTCAACCAGCTCATGAAAATGCCATAAATAGTGATGCCCAAGATAGACTCTCTTTGTCTCATCTTTGTCATCATTGTTGTATATGAGTCCTTCACCCCTACCCATTGGAATTAGGAAATTAGCAATATGGGATCCAAGGTAGGCCCGCTCTGTGTCATCCTCATAGTCACTATCAACCATGAAGTATTTATTAGCCTCATACATTTGTTCCATGGGTAACAAATAACACATATTTAGAGGGCCTAAGTAAGCCAACTCAATTTCATCTTCATATCGTTCATTATGTGAGGATAGCTCATCATAATCTATTACAAAATCATAATATGGTCCATAAATTTTGACAATGGACTCTACTACACCTGGATTCTAGATCTACATACTTGTGTTATCGATAGCTTCACAAATTTTACTATCCAATCCAACTCTTGGATTGTCTCCTTGATTTACCTCTACCACAATGTGCTCATGATAGATATTTGGTGGTACTTCTGATACATAGGTTACCATCCTATTACTTCTTAATAGATAATAAGGGTTAGGGTGATAAGGATTTCAATCCACATCATCCCCTAAACTGAGGATCATATGATCTAAAGAAGCTTCTAGGATCTCATCCTATCCTCAAATATAATAGCCTAACCCAAACCTATCAGTTGGTAGCTGATACTATGGTTCAATGGGAACTTAGTGCCCTTCCTCGAAGAAGCCTAAGTCATAACCATGCCAATGGTAATGTTTGAAGTAGCACAAGGCAAATTCAGGGTTAAACAGGTAATGAACATTTTCCATGAATGATTCATCATCATCCTCATCTATGGGCATGTTATTTTTAAGTTGATATAGCCCTACATAAATAAAATTTGTTTGGTTGGGCGACAGTGGTACCACCTTTCCCATAGGAAAGCGATGGGCTTGAGTTTGGTCCATATCCTATGTAGTTTTGATAAATTGCATGAACGTCATGTTCTACATGATATATTTTGCTAATCCAAGGTTAACCAAATGTATGGTCACCTGTGATGCAGATGACCCTGCTAAATATCTATGCGAGGTAGTATGAGGTGCCTCATCAACTTGATTTTGAGTGTCCCCTTCGTCCATGGGACTAGGACCTTCCATAGTTGCTTCTTTTGGATTTTTATTCATCTCCTTCTCACCTAATTTCACCTTAAAATTATTATCATTCCTCAGCACTATGGATGTTGTAGGTTTAGTCGAAGCTATTGTGGTGTGCTTTGATAGCTACGATGCTACCATGGAAGGTCTTGTGCACACTCCTTTGAGTTTGTATTATAGATTTAATTGGTGATATTAGTCATATATCTATATGCATTGAGGGTAGCATGAAATCCCCCAAAAAATCTACTAAGTTCACATATTTGAATAGTTCTTCATTAGAAGGAACCATGTGAACTTGTCCCTCATGTACATATTTTATGCACTAATGTAAGATCGACGGAATGAAACACATTTCTCTAATTCAAGGTCTCCCCAAAAGGATGTTATACTGCATGGTTCCTTCGATCATGACACATCACAGGGATGGTCTTAATTCCAACCTGAATTGGAAGAACTATAGTACCTACCATTGATCATAGCGCATCGTTGAATGCTCTCAAGGTGAAAGTAAAAGGTACGATATGTGATTTTGGAAAATTTAGATATGTTAATGCCTTGGCAATAATTATGTTGATTGATGACCCTGTATCAATAAAAAACATTTTAATGGTGTGTGATTAATACATGTAATTATATGTAGTGGTGGGTCCACTATAGCAGTGGAGACCATATTAATATCGTGATCACTAAATTGAATGACTAGTTCACTACACTGCTACAAATATCCCACAAATTTTGTACATGCTTTAAGATCCTAGGATTGAACTAGATTGATCTTAGAATATCCATGAGTGTCTCCCTATTCTTAGGAGACTGTTAAATCAGTTCATATATTGACAACTTCACTAGAGTTGTATGTAAGCTTTAAACTAGCCTACTGCTAATGGTCACCATTGGTCTTGTTGGTGGGCCTAGCATATTCTGAACTAACCTTTGTTGAGGCACATCATGTGCTCTAATTGGATCTAGAGGTTTATTTGGATTCTCATACCTCCCTTGTATCATGACAACATTAACCATATCGATGAATCCTTGAGTTGGCAGTTTAACCCACGCTTGATTGACATGATCGACATTGTTCCTCGATGGCTCATGATTTGGTAAGGGATTATTGAAGATCCCCATATTTTGGTTGCTCGGAGGCTAAGTGTTATCCGTGGTTATATCACCTCTATCAATCATGTTCTATACTATGTGTTGAAAACTCCAACATCCTTCGATGTTGTGTCCTTTCATCTTGTGGAAAGTGCAGTACAAATCATCCCTATACCCATTTGGCTTGGGCTAATTTGGGTCTATTAACTTGATCTTTGATAATTTTAGGACCTTCACCTCACATGATTTATGGAATATTGATGTCATTGATTCTTACAAAGGTGTAAAATGGCAAGGCAAACATTGTTCTTTATTCTTACTCTTTTTGTTATTATTGTGTTGATCATATCGCACAGGAGGAGGTTGGACTTAATAATTATATTGTTGCTCCTTATCCCCTTTCTGGAGATTTAACACCACTTGGTTTACATGGGCTTGCTTGGCCTATTTATTTTGATTGTGGGTGTTCTTTTTGTTCCATTCCTTCTTGTTCTGGAGCTTCAAATTATCCTCCTGTAACTTGATGTCCTCTATTACCTTGGATTGTGTTAAGGCCTCCTCAAATGTTTGATACTATTGCAATTATAGCAGTAATGAGATGTGCTTTGCACAACTCTTGGTAAAAATTTGATTTAGTTTGGTGGTTAGAATAAAAAATGGTAACTTCACCATTATCTTTCTCCATATTTTACCATAATCCATGATCGACTCATCATCATGTTACATTAAAGCAGCTAGATCGGATAGGTTCACCTTCTTATTGATGTCGAAGGAGAAGCATTCAAGAAATGCATTAGCCAATTTTTCAAATTTGGTTATGTTGTACCTCTTAAGTTTATTAAACCACTCTTGGGTAGATCCTGAAAGGGTTGTTATGAACGTTCTGTTGGAATATTTTCAACATTGCCTCCTTAGTCCTAAGTATTAAGTCCTAGTATTTAGTTTTAGTTTAATGTTTTGATTTACATATTTCTAGTTAATTTGATTAGCATACATTGAGGTTTTGGCTTGGTTGGTCAATGTTTGACCATAGTCCAAGATTAGCATGTTGTTAGGATAAGAGCTATCTTTAAGTTAGTTTGTTGTAATAAGTTTGAGAGGATTTCTCTCAACCATCGTGTCTATTTTTAGTTCTTTCAAGAACTATAAAACTATGTAATGCATTGTTGATCAATAGAACAATTTCACCATTGTTTCTCATTTGGTATCAGAGCAGGTTTGCTCAAATGGATCAAAACCTATGGAGAGTGGTGTGAAGAGATCTGAAGCACACACTTTGTCAGAGAAACTCAAGTGGCCAGCACTCAACAGATTTGCAAGGAAGAGCTCGAGTAAATCATTAATATCTCATGAATCCTGAGGTATTTTATTATGAAATTTTGAGGGTTGTTAGATAATTGTATCAAGAGGATGCAATCAAAATTTCAGGTGATTTGGAGCTAATTTGCAGATTTTATTAGCATTTTGAGTTTTTCAATAAAATGGTTGTATAAGGTGGAATACAGGGTATTTGCTTCTCAAATTTTGGGAGAAATATTATTTAGATAAAATAATAATTCAGACAAAATTTCAGGTCATTTGGATCTGTATTGATTAATGTATGTGAATATTTATTTTTCCTTCAACAATCCTAGATCCAAAATTGTGATAGAAAGGGCAAAAGTAAATTGATCACATATTTCTCATTTGTGAATTTGGATCTGAAATTTAGTGGATTTTTAGATAAGTATATCAGAAGTCTACAGGAAAAATTTCAGTTTGTTTCAATCAGTATTGGCTGATTTATGATAAATTGGGTGCTTGAGACTTTGGTAAATAAAAGGAAGCCATGTATGCAGACTTGGTTGTACCAAAATTTGATGGAGATAATTATGCTATTTGGAGCATAATGATGAAGACCTTCTTGAAGGCTCAAGACTTATGGGATATAGTTCAAGAAGGCTATGAGGAACCCTCTTGGAGCAAGCTACAAGGCGAGGAGAGAAAAGAGAAGAAGGAGCAACAATATGCAAATTGCTTAGCTCTTATGGATTTGAGGAGAGGAATGGAAAAGAATGTTTTTCCTCTCATAGCCAATTGTAGATCAGCTACAATGGCATGGAAAGTGTTGAAGGATGCTTATGGGTTTGATGAGGACACCCATAAAGCCATGTGTGACAATCATGAATATTGTTTAAGCAAGGAGGAGCCTTGCTTCCTTGAAGAAGTTTCTGAATTAGATCCTTTTGAAGGAGTTTTTGAAGAGTCTTTTCAAGACTCATATGAAGACATACATTCTTATGATGGTGAATTCTTCCTTGAAGAGGAAGACATGTTTGAAGAAAAGAGTGATGATGAAATTCTTGAAGAGAAGAGATACGAAGATGAGGAATCCCTTCATGGAGAAGAGGATGAGAAGGCGAAGAAGCCTTGTATAGCTCTCATTGGAGAGAGTTATTGTGAGACACCCATAGTTGCAGACATGTCTTGTAATGGCATGGAAAATTGTAATAGTCAATTATTTCTTTTAGGAGGAGAAAAATATGAAAAGAAAAATTGTACTAATAATTTTTTTGCAGGAATGGCATGCTTGGAAAGCATTCACATTGATAGCAAAGAGGATGGATGTCTCAATGGAGAGACAATTTCTCAAGGACCTTGTAGTGAAGACCACTCAAAAGTGGAAGAAGACTTTGAAGATGAAGGAAGAGAAACACTCACATTGGAGTGTTCCTTGCTTGAAGACCATCAAAGTGAAATGTATGATGAAGAATGTCTCATGGAGGAGATAAATGAAGAGTGTATTATGGAGAATGCACCTACAATTCTCATGAAGGAGAATAAAGAAGATGATGATGGAGAAGCAATGTTCATGGATGATCATTGGCCTGAAGACCATTCAATTGGAATGGATGTGTGCTCTCTTGAAAGAACAAATGAAGTGATGTGGGATGTTGATCCACAAGAAAAGTTTGATGAAGAGGAGATGGAAGCGATAGGCTTCTTGTTTGAAGATCACTCATCAAGGGTGAAGGATGTGTTGTGTGAAGAAAATAACACACAAGACTCTCTCATTTGGTATATGGAAAGTGAGAGGGCAAATGGGATAGAAACAGAAAATGGAAATGAGATTGCTGATTTTCTTATCGTAATGGCAAAGGAAACATCACTCATGGATGAATATCACTCACTTGGAGTGACTACATTGTAGAAAGAGAGTTGTCTTGAAAAGGCAACTATGTATGATTGCTTGAATGAATGGTGTTTCAACACACCAACATGGATTGAACAAAGGAGGAGAACTCTTAGTGAAGATTTGATGGTTGATCTTGAAGCACCATACAATGAAGGAGAACTGCTACAAAATAGCTTTATGGGAAGCACCAAATCTACTCATACTAAAGGTAATGTTTTTATGATTAATGATTTGTTTTTTGTGAGCAGGAATGAAAAGAAAGGCGAAGTGATTGTCTCATTGAGACAACTTTGATGAAGAGTCTTCTTGGAGAGAATACAGTGATGGAGAACTTGGGTCACATGGATCAAAATGATGTGTTCAAAATTCCTTGGGAGAAGGATTCTTGTAAAGTCATTGTTTTGAGAGAATATTTGTGTGAGGAGCAACTTTATGTTGCATATGTAGTTGGTCATTATATGGCCATATTTGTTGTGATATTTTGTGTGGAAATATGTGAAAGAGTTGTATGGTATAATCATCTATGTGAGATGATTAATTGTAAATACTCATGTGGAGTATTGTTTAGTGTTGAAGATGTAAAAGAAGATCAAAATGTGAGAGCATGGTTTAAAGACCATAATGATAAAGATGTAAGAGAGTGGTTGCTGAAAACCACAAGAGGAGATACTTTTGTTGAAGGGGGAGCTAATCAACAAAAGAAGGCACTCAAGCATTTGCAGGAAATTCCACATGAAGAGTGGAAGGAGTGCCACCATAAGTATTTTGTAAATTCTGATTTCTTGATTCAAGATTGGAGGAAACGTAAGAGAAATATTTTCTTCCAACTTTGTGATGCTTAAAGAACTCTTGCATGAGTGTCTTTAGCATCAAGGGGGAGAATGTTGGAATATTTTCAACATTGCCTCCTTAGTCCTAAGTATTAAGTCCTAGTATTTAGTTTTAGTTTAATGTTTTGATTTACATATTTCTAGTTAATTTGATTAGCATACATTGAGGTTTTGGCTTGGTTGGTCAATGTTTGACCATAGTCCAAGATTAGCATGTTGTTAGGATAAGAGCTATCTTTAAGTTAGTTTGTTGTAATAAGTTTGAGAGGATTTCTCTCAACCACCGTGTCTATTTTTAGTTCTTTCAAGAACTATAAAACTATGTAATGCATTTTTGATCAATAGAACAATTTCACCATTGTTTCTTACGTTCTTAGCAATAGAATATCATTGCTTTCAATATGAAAGCACATATCCATAAAGCTCATAACATGTTCCTGATATTCTTCCTCACCTTGAAACTTCTCTAGCTTTGGCATCTCAAAGTGCTCAGGATACACTAGAATGGGCATGGATAGGCATAGAGGTTTGTTATGAATATTGTTCAAGGTTAGCTTTTGATAAGCCATCCCCTACTTCTCTATAGCTTGAACCTTTTTTGCCAAGGCTTGATAGGACTTCAAAGATAGAATTTCCTCTTCTTTAAGAGGCCGTTGTGAAGCCTTGGGAGGCAAATTCTTCTTTGGATAAGGTGGGGGAATGGGATCATCCTCCAAATATATTAGGGAGATCTTAGGATATTCCTATTCTTGATCATATCCCACTTCTTCTTCATACTGCATATGCCCATGATGTTCCAGTGATTGGTTCTACATCATGTTTTGGACCTTATGGTGAGTATGGTTTTCAATATGCTCAAGGCATAGATTAGACTATGAAGTAGCTTGTCTATGAGTGTTCTCCCTGTACTCACTAAGAGGGGGTAAATTATTCTGAGCCAATCGATCCTCTCACTCAGCACACTCATTTTGATCAAGGATGCATTATTTGTGCATGCATTGCTCAAAAAGACATTGCCTTAGCAACCTTTGTCTATGTGTATCATTGTTCTTGAGGCACTCACACTCTGCATGAACATATTCTAATTGATCTTGGAGAATATACTATCGTTGTTATGATACCAATTTTTATGATCGATTTATAATATCGGCCATGTGTGATCTCTGGTGTACTTTTTAAATCCAAGCACCTTTATTAGTATGACCTCTAACAGACTAGTTTACCACGCTCTTGCCCTTGTTTGTGTATACATAATTTGCATTCTGGTGTTGTTTGTACTCTATTCCTGTGTGGGTTTATGGGACAATTATACTACGAGCATGTTTAGAGAATTCTCCTAGATATCTAATGGTATTACGTGTGCTCTCACTACAATAACTCGTAGAATGAGAATGTGCAATTGAGGTTTTATACCCTAGCTACCCTAAGACTCTATCTAGATCATCCAATTACCTAGTGCACCATGACTCATGTGGTGGCATACCATTGACTCCAACCTTAGACATATAAAATGTGAACTTGCTAGGTTGATTGTTATTCGGATTCTGTGAGGTCCTATGCTTTGAAGCAATCCTCTCTTCCTGCCCCTAACTGGTCATATTTTCTACTTATCTATTTTGGACTGACGGGGGCCTGGAGCCTCCCTTATCTTGAGTATAGATAGGCACTAACTTAGTTATAGTTCATCCCTTAATTATGTACTCTTCATTGGATCTAGTGGATCCATGAGGTGTACAATCATGATATATACTCCCATGCTTGAAGGGCCCATGTTGGGATCTTCCATACTCGAATCTATCTTATGAAGCATGTGCATTGCCTCCTTTAAGTGGGGTATTATGATGAGAACCCCCATGCATAGATTTATCCCCTCTAATGCTTACCAAATTGCATTCAGGAGGATCTTGTGATTGAGGGTTCTTCACATTGTGTTGTGAATTAGGTGGAACCTCATCTCTAACCTTGGTTCTATGTCGATATCAACTACTTTGTGTGACAACCATGATATAGTATTATCTTGTATGTATATTTTAAGGTAAACAAAGCAAAAAAATATGATTATCTCCTTTTAAATTTTATTTGTGAGCCCTAACTAGTTTGATGTGTTATTAAATTTATTGAAAACTTAAACTACTCTCATCGTATTTGAAATTTTTGATGATATACTCAATAGTTTAAGGGTTTTCACCTGTATGCTCATAGCTTGACAATCGGTAATGAAAGTCATGATCATGTAAATCCCCTAAAATGTGGAGATGAAATCCACACCTAGGAAGGGATCACAAGTCCTACCAATCCTTACCTAGCACCTCATACATAATGATACACCCATCTAAAGAGGAATGTGTGCTATTTTGCATAATTATGATAGATCTTGGAGTTAGCATTGGCCAAGTAACAGGGTTCAAGGGAGTTGGGCCAACGGGTGGAAATCACTACCACTGTCGTTGAACCCTACCAGTGGTTGGATATGACTTCCAACTCACTAGCATTTAGATAGTGTGTGGTGTGTGTTTGTTCATTTTAAATTTTGCATGAAATTAGAAATGCAACACCAAGAACATGTTACAAAAGGTAAGACAAGAATTAATTATTGATTAATATCATCAACTATAGCATAGGATAGCTATAGGATTAAGTAGGTTACAAAATAGAGTATTTAACAATAGATCCTATGTCTATGCTAACAACTAACACACTATGAGATAAAATCGCTTAACCTACTAACAACTAACATATCTGCCATCCAAAGGGAAATGACGGTAAGATAGACTACTAACCAAGGTAACTGGTAATAGTAACTACTAGTGGTAAAAAGTAAGAAATTACTTTTTACCATGTGGTAAATTATATATACCTAGGTGAAACTTAAATATTACCTAAATGAGGTAATAATATGTTAGGATGCCACAGTATAAAATGGATTATAGAATAGAAATTAATGTATCGCTTCATGATATGAATCGCTTTTGGAATATTGAGTTTTAACCTGCAATATTGATATATATAAAATGTATTGATTTTATGTCCTAAAATGAATATGGTGATGTGCATAAATATGAAGGATGGGGTGCGATTGGAAAGATGCACCCCTAATAAATATATAATTATAATATGTTAGGAGGGTCCTAACATGCCACCCTCCTTAAAAGAGCTTTGTCCTCAAAGCTCAAAGTAAGGAGCTTCGTTGCTTGTTTTCCAAGTTGAATTTGTGCAATTTCTTATACTATCTTGATGTCACTTTTTTGAAGGCAAGGATATCTTGAAGGTCGGAGTGTTAGTGGGGGATTTCCAAGAAAAATAGTAGAATTTTCCTTAGGAGAATTGTGATGACGGTAGGCTTTCGCTTTAGCCGATTCTTCCTGTGTAGAATGAAGGGAAAATAAAGATGCACTCACTTTTTTGCCTCCTTTTTGAATCAGGCTGCCTATACGATGAGAACTCACTATTGGTGATGAACTTGTGTGTAGTTCATTGAGAGTGTATGTCTCGCATTCATTATTTACTGCATGGATGTCTACCTCATCGTTTCGTGGTGCATCGAGCACTTCCAAAAAATCAACCTCATTTCCTTCATTGTTATGGTCAGGTGTTTTGGTCATGTCATGCACATCTTCCTCGACTTCTTCATTGATGTGAGTAGGTGCACTGGTCGCTTCGGACACCACTACCTCATCTGCTTGCTCTATGGAGATACAGGGATCAACTTTATGCAATAAATACAATGTTTGTGTAGCACAACAATGAAGGGGCCCAAATTGCTCATCACAAGTATAGCAGAGGTCTTTCGCTCTTCGCTTCTCCATTTATTGTAGGCTAAGGTACTTAACTGGCAAGGGTTTGTGTTTTGGAATAGTGTGCGTGAATGTCGATTTATCAATAGGTTGCTCCCCATGTTGACGTTGAACATTGAATGTATTGTCGGCTAATAAGGCTAATCCAATGGCTTCCTATAGGGTGCGAGGAGTGTACATCATGATATTCACTCTAATTTCTTCTTTCAATCCATTGATGAACCCACTTATGAGGACTAATTCATCCAACCCTGTGATGCGATTGGTGATATCCTGGAATTGAATTTTATATACATGCACTGATGTGACTTGACGTAGGTGGGCGAGATTAAGCAGCAAAAGTAGGTTGGGGTCATGAGATATTCCGTCGTCGGTCATTTTTGTAATCGTCATTGGAAGTTGTTATTAAATTACTGAAAATCGTCACAAAACTTGTCGTCAAAAATTGTCATCCAAAATTTTATCATCACCAATTTTCGTCAAATGTTGCAGCAAAAATTGGTGTCTTTTTGTCAGCGAGAATTGGGTGTTGTCAACTTTGTGGGCTGCGACCCGAGCGCACAAACAAGGGTGAGAGAGGCGGTGAGGGAGCAGCGACTGAGCGAGGGGCAACGAGACGATGAGGGAGCAGGCGACGGAGTGGAAGAGGTTTCGAGCGAGCGGTGACAGCGGTTACTTAGGCAGAGCGAGGGTGGAGAGGCGGGCAGTCGATAGAGTTGTGCTAAGGTGGGTGAAGGTAGTAGAAGGGAGCTGAGAGAGAGGCGGCAAGGAAGGGCAACCAAGGGAAGGGTTTCTTTGGTGATGGCTAGACGGAGGTGGGGGAGAAGCTCAGGTGGAGCTCGGGTGACGGTGGTAGGAGTGGGTCAGACTGTGACGACGACAGGAGCAGGGCTGTCAGCACAGGCGGATGGGACTAACAGTGTATGACATATGAGGAGCAGGCGAACAAGGGTGACGACAGAGGCAGAGTGGATCGTAGAGTGCACAATGGCGAGGGTGGTCAATCGGTCGACAAGTGGTAGTGGGTACCGAGGTGAAGGCACTAGGGAGGGTGTGGGCGCAAAGCAATCGAGGTTGTGACACAAGAAAGGAGGACACGCATCAGGCAACGGAGTAGCATAGAGGAAAGCAAATGGTCCAAAGAGGGCGGGGCTCCCGAGCACGGCGCGTGACTACCGTGAGGTAGTCACAAGCCTTGTGTGCTTGTAAAAATTTTTAAACGCCTCTTTACTTTTCACCTTGCCAATGTGGGATAATTTCCCTGGCAATTTTAAAACAACTTTTATCTGCCCGAAGCCGGAGACCCGATGTCGAAATTAGCCACCAGAAAAAATTTGCCAAAGAATAAACTTTAAAATATATAAAGTTTTTAAATTAATTTCTTCATAAAAAAAATTAGAATTTGTCAGAGAAGTTGCAGAAGACAATTTGGTGTCAATTTTTTGAGATTTATCATCTGTGTTTGAAGTTTTTCTACCGGTAGTGAAGACTTATGGTATTATTTTTTTCTGGCATTGTGGTGATACGTCGTGATAGTGTTGTTATCAATGGACTATTGTCGAGCTAAACAGGGCATGATGACCACTTGGCAAAGAGAACAGGGCACAGCAACCACTTGGGTGATGTAGGATTTTCAACTGATAGGTTTTCGTTTGCTGGACCGCGAGACTGGAATTATTGGAATGGAGTTGTGTTCATCGGTGATCGTTCACTAGAAAAAAAACCCAAGGTGTGCTGAGAAGAAGAAAATTATTGCCGATTAATGGTCCATAAGTGACTAAAGTGGGGTGGGAAAATTTTTTAGATCTTTTAGCTCTGATCCAGATGTTAGGATACCACAGTATAAAATGGATTGCAGAATAGAAATTAATGTATCGCTTGATGATATGAATCGCTTTTGGAATATTGAGTTTTAACCTGCAATATTGATATATATAAAATGTATTGATTTGATGTCCTAAAATGAATATGGTGATGTGCATAAATATGAAGGATGGGGTGTGATTGGAAAGATGCACCCCTAATAAATATATAATTATAATATTTTAGGAGGGTCCTAACATAATCATAGTTACTAACATAGTAACTCTAACATCCCCCTTTATTACATTATTTGGGTAATACATACATATCCCTCTATACAACAATATTTGGGTAAAGTATATAACTGCCCCAATATAGTGAATAAGATGTTGATCTACTGGTTCTTTTCTCTATCATAGTACTCTAGCTGCTCCTAAGCAAAAAGTGGGTCATTCCTCACTTTGTCTTCCTGCCAACGAATGTCCTTATGGTAATCACATCATCCAACCAAATTGCATGGGTAACCAGCCGCTGCAATCACTACATGTAGACGAATAGACCACTTCATATAAGGTTCATTCATTTACAATATGAATTTGCAAAATATAAGGTAGCTAAGGTAGCTAAGGTGTCGGTCGCTGCCGAAAATGCACCCTTATAAGTTCCCCCCTTCTCGTTGCAAAACATAGTGTAATTAATTTCTAAAGGAAGTGTGACTAAGGTGTCGGTCAAAGCCGAAAATGCACCTTTATAAGCCTTCTTCCCTATTTACAAAAAATTGTGAAGAAAAGAAATGGATATCCCCCCTCAATTGCAAAAAAGTGTGCAACACAAGAGTGTTGTGAAGGATTTTACAAATATTGCCTCCTAGACAATTTTACATCACAAAAAGCCGCTCCTATTGTTACAAGTACTTCAAAAACCTAGAATTTTCTATTTATGAAGCCTAAAATAGGTACAAGCACCCCTTATTGCAAGGTCTTCAAACAAAATACTTATGCTATTTATGAAGCCTAAAAGAAGAGAAAGAGAAAATGGTGCTTTTGCCCAAGAGACACATGTGTTTTCCCTCTACAAAACTGTTTTAGCAATGAGCACTCCTTGTGCTCGTTTTGAACCAGAATCAGAATCAGAATGAGACACTTCACAAAAAAAATGGCTTCTGTGTTGTGCCTTTGCCATTTTAGTTTTGTTTGTGTATCGCTCCAAATTTTTTGCACCCTTACCTTCAGGCTATAGGATCCGTGCCCGGAAGGGGGATGTGAAAAGGATGGGACAATACCTCGGACTGAGAGGCCCTTTGAAGGTCCCGCCTCTCGGGGGAGGTGTATAAGGGTGAATTTTCGATGGATGGTGGGTTCACCAGGAAAATTTTGAATGGCAGTTTCCACGCCTAGGTTGGGAATGTGTTTGATGTGTTCAGTTTTAGCTTTAATCATCCAAGTCCTAGGTTTGGCCAAATGAATCTAAGCTAAGCTATATGAAATGCTGATTATATGAATACAAAAAATAGAATTAAACAAAAAATACAGGAAATATACTAGATTAGAAAAACCATACCTGATCTCGGATGTCTGATGGAGGTTCTAATTTTTGAAGCAATCCAGATCGTCTGGAATTTGACGAGATCATCTCTAATCTGACAAGATCGTCCCTGATCTCCTGATCTGACAAGATCGTCTCTAATCTAACGAGATCGTCTCTAATCTGACGAAATCGTCTGACGATTTCTTCAGAGACCTGCAATTACAGAAATGGATACCAAGAACAAAAAATACAATTGCAAAAGCAAGGGAAAATGATAGAAATGAAAGTATGAATGTTAGAATGACAACTTTAGATAACAAATTAAGTAAAATGCATTGTTTTAATGACTAACTTTGACTCTATCATGCATCTATGCTACGTGAGGTGAACTCCAAGATGCAAAATAGAAATAAATCTAACTAATGCAAAGCAAAATAGTAGATAATGGACAGAGAATGCAAACTCAGGGCATGGATTTGCCCCCAACGTTGGCTGTAGTCGAAATCATCTACAAAATACATAATCGTCTTGAATTGTGGCGTGATCGTCCGAGATCGTACAGGATCGTCTGTGACGATCTGAGCTTGCTCCAGCTGAAGAATGACAAAGTTCCTGCAAGAAAACTTCGAAAAGGGACAAAGGCAAACGAGTAGTCTAAGACATTCTAATGCATGTAAAACTCGAAGTGCAGTAAAATTCAGCCAGGGGAATGTCAAGGGGAGGGCCTAAGATTAAATAGGCATAGGAAGGAGGTTAGGAGGTTGGAGATCATCCCAATTTGGGAGATCTCCAATGGGGAAGTCTCTAACCGCGCAGACACGCTTTTGCCCCGGTTAGAGACGCCGTTGAAACAGAAGCTAATTATGAAAAATTAGTTTTGGGATGAAATCGTCTGGACGTTCTTCTCCAGACGAATTCGTCCGATCTGAGGCGATATCGTCTGATCGGCGACGATATCGTCCAACGGTCACAACAAATCCTAAAAATGGCATGGAAAACAAGGGAAGCGGTTTAACAGGCGGTTAATGGGTTCGGGGTTAAAATTTAAATTTTGAATTATTACTAAGGTAATTTTAATTATTTGCTAAGGTTTACTGCGCCAATTTTAGGGTGCTACATTTTGCCCCCTCTTTAGCGAATTTTTCAAAGAAAATGCGTTAAAGACGAGTTCTTCTCGATTTACGAGAAAGCAAAAATTTATTCCCATTTTTAGGCGACGATTCTAGGTCGAATCGTACGACAACTTACTATGGTGCCCCCTCCGTGTTTTTACCCAAATCGAACGTTTGAGGTAAAAACACGAAAAAGCAAAATTTAAAAATGTTGTTAATTGTTTTTGAATAAAATTAAGAAAATAGGGTAAAACCCTAATTCATTTTTACTATTCATTTTCTCTTATGATATTTTTGATGATATGACTTGTGTATATGTTTTATGATGCTTTAATGTTTTGAATTGTTTGCTTATTGGATTGAGGATTCATGTAATTATGTCGTTTTGAAATATTATAATTTTGATGTCATGTTGTAAGATTTTAAATGAAATAATCTGATGTAAACAATTGGTGGTTGTGGTGTGATTTGATAAAAAATAAAAGGGACTTCTAACAATAATTTCAAAGGACATTGTCGCTATTATAGACCATTTCATGGAGTCGCCGCTCACTCGGTCGTCAAGCTAATCCCAGTATAGAAATATTGTTAAAAGTAAAAGAGTGCTTAAGAGACTGTCTTAAGACTTTGTGTTGTAATGATGGAGATAATGATGGTTTGATGATTTGTTTTCAGATTTTCATAAAAATAGTATGCATGAAAATATGATGTTGCTAGGCATAAATTCCTAAGTGTGATAAAATTTTGAACAATTCCTTTAGAATTTATACCATGGTTGCAAAAATTGAATTTGAACATAATGTCATGAAATAGAATAAGTGTTTGTTTGTTTGTAAAGCATAATTGTGTAACATAATGATGCAAGTCACATGTTTTGATGAATTTTGTTTTTAAAATAAATGGAAAAGAAAATTAGAACGATGGTTTGCGCTAGGCATAGAATTATAGGTATAAACTTATACCATCATCGCGAAATCCAAAGAAGAAAATAGATTGTTGGTTTTATTGCAAGATGCATTTTTGATCTTTGATAAACAGAAAAATAATAATATGAAAATGTTGTTTGAAATTATTTTTGAGATTTTGTGAGAAGATGTATGTAATTGCTTTTATACAAAACAAGAATTCTGAAATAAAAGGAGAAAATTATTCCGAAAAGAGTTACAAAGATATTTTAAATTATCTCAAAGAGAAATGTAGATTTATAAGGAATCCTCATGTGCAAATGTGAATTCATTACCGATCTTGATTTATCATAATGATACAAAATCTCTCAAATACAAATGTGTGTGCGATTGTATTGTTCATTTACCAATTTTGAGCAAGATAATTTGATACAAGTAATTTGCCTTGACCAAATAAATGTTTATTGACCATGATTTATATGCATGTAACCGTACCAAGCTACTATGTAAGTTAGGTTATCAAGAGCTAGCTAATCCATAAGCTGACAGAGGTCTGTACAAAAGAAGGTCGCTAATGTGACAGACATATCGCCACGCTAGGATTTACCCAAGGCCAAGCGGGTTGGGCACAAACCACCTGTTATGGGGCTTACCTCACAGTTTTTGAATAATTGAGAATTCCAGGGATTCAAGCTCATTCACCCTTCTTTTCTTTTCAAGGGGTAGGGAAAGGAGTTTATTGCATTTTGCTTTTGCTTTTCTCTTTTGCTCTCTTTTTTTTTTTTTTTGTACTTTTGTATTTTGGCTTGATATTTGAGATAATGCTGAAATAACCTTTTTCTTTTTCTCTTTTTCTTGAACTTTTCTTTTCTTCCTATGCTAGGGATACTTGCTCGGATTAGCTGTAGAGCAAGGGATTTTTATTCTGGGTAGGGGTGAGCTTGTCCTTTTGTCAATTCTCAAAGATTCTAGACCATGTGCATGATAGGATAGCAGGGGAAACTTTTCGCTCAGGAAACCATTTCTACTATGTAGCATCATATTGAATTTGCAATGAAATCATTTTAATGTGAAAAGATATACTTGGTTCAAGTAAATAACAAGATCAGTTCTCTATGCTCAAAACTTTATTTAATGCCAATGTGGACTTTGATATAAGAGAGATTAATAATCATAACAAATAAAATCAAGATATTTATTCATGTGAGTGTGAAAGTGCGGGATTCCAAATAAATGCTAATTTATCCAAAATAATTGAAAATATAACTGCAATACTTCAAGAATTGAGAGGTACAAAAATAAAATATGTTTTTGAAGATTTTGATGATTTTGATGTTTTTGGTATTTTGTATTTTTTTATTATTTTGAGATGATTTGAAAGAATAAATAATATTGTTTTTTTTGAAATTTTTATATTTTTTATTAAAGATGATGGAATTGTGTATGATACAAGATGATCTATATACACTATACAAGGTTATTTGAGTATAGCATGTCTAAGGTTGCTTCAAAATCAAAGGAGGTTTTGAAGGATAATTTGGTTGTGTTGAAGGTAAGAACAAAAGGTGATGAATAAAAGGTAGCGATAACAAAAGCTTTGTTATAATGTAGAATAATGTAGCAAAAGATTTGACTTTTATATGTGTAAAATTGATCATATTACAAAATAAAATGTCAGAAGGATAAGAAGGTTCTTCATTCTTATCACTATCTTCCAAGTCTTGATAAGATGGAGGGAGCATATATGAAATATATGCATGGGTGTTATTTGGTAAACAAGGATGATCATATATGGATGAAGAAAAGTGATGGATAGAAGATAATTGTGACAATAGAGAATGTATAGAACTTGATGTTTCAACCGTTAAATATTCTTCAAATGGTGTTGGGTCACCATGTATGGTAACAATTTTATTTGCAAGTTCAAACTTCAAACATTGGTGAAGAGTGGAAGGGACAACCCTCATCGTATGAATCCAAGGACTTCTGAGAAGTAGGTTGTAAGGTGAAGGGCAATATGCTACATAAAACAAAGTATCGAGGATCTTGGATCCAATATTAAGGGGAAGAATTATAGTACCTTGAGCTTCTTGAATTTCATTGTTAAAATATTTTATAATAACATTTGATTCATTAAGATCTTCTTCCTTTAATTTGAGTTTTTGGAATAATTGATAAGTGCATAAATTAAGAGAGGAGCCATTATCTACCATGATAGTTTTAACAGGTGTTTCTTTACTAGATCCTGTAATGTAAAGATAGTAGTCTTCTTGTGGAGTAGAGGAAGGAATCTCCTCATCATAGAATGAAATATGGTTAACCTCAAGAGGGTTTACACCATTAATTATGTTCTTAGAGAAAATATGATGAGGAACAAATTGTTGGCTAGGTATTTTGAACAAAGTTTCCTTATGAGAACTTTGTAATACTTCTAAAAGGGATATCTTTGCTTGAGGATTAATCACTTGTTGTTGGCTATCAAAGTGGATTTCAGATTGAGATTTTGATTCTAAATATGAGCTTTCTATGCTTACATTCCATTTTGGATCATTCTCTAGAGCCAAAGATAGTTTTGAAGGTTGGTCAAATGAGGAATCCATATCTTGAATATCGGATTGAGTTGATTGAACTTGAGGTTGCTCATTTGTAGTTTTTGTTACAATATTAGTAATATCATCATGATGGGACACATTAACATGCAATATTTGATTGGTTTCTTGTTGTTGATAATTGAATAGGGGTTCTTGGGAGATCCCCATGTCTTGATTGATTATTGGTATTTGTTGTGTAGGAGTTTGATTGTTTACTTGGAGATTTATAATCAGTTGTAGATTGTAATTCCTTTATATTAAAAAGACCCTCATCAATCAAATCTTGAATTGCACATCTTAAATCTTTACAATTTTGTGTCATATGTCCATCTACTCTATGATATTCACAATGTAGCTCAGGTTTAAACCAATCTGTTGTGGTATCAAGTTGTCTTATGGAAGGGAGTTCAATCTTATTTGTATCAAGTAAATGCTTGAGAATTATATCCATTGGTTGATTGAGCTTAGTAAATTTACGTGATGAAGGTTTTCGAGAGGTTTTTGATACGTGCCTTAGGAATTCAGTCATAAAAGGGCCTAATGGTTTCTCACCTCTACTTTCTTTATTATGGGTAGAATGATGATAGGAAGATTGCGAAGTATGAGGTGAGTGCATGGTAGAATTGGAAGAATAAGTATTTTCTTGTTGAAATGGATGTGTTGTATTGAAAGAAGAATATTGAAAGGGTGGAGGAGGATTGTATGTGGATTGATAGACATAATATGGATATATGGGAGAATAGATAATATCGTTATGAAGAGGATTGGAAAAGGGATTGTCCTGTTGGGGTAAGGATGAAAAATGAGAAAAGTGTGATGGAGGTGGTGTTGAATAGGGATGAGGTTGGTCATAATCAACAAATGTATTTGGCTGAATTCTTCCAACATTACTGATGGGCTCATATTGATTTGAGTAAAAACTCATGGTTTCTTTAGTACTTCTAAAAGTAATATTTAGTATCTACTATTTAGAATTGAATCTAAAACATACAAACTTGAAATGATGATTTTGTTACTTTTTTTTTTTTGTATACATATATATATATATATATTTTTGTTTTTTTATATTTTTGAATCAAAAAGATGCCTATGTTATTCACGTCGGGTTCACCAAAATGTATCGCTCCAAATTTTTCGCACCCTTACCTTCAGGCTATAGGATCCGTGCCCGGAAGGGGGATGTGAAAAGGATGGGACAATACCTCGGACTGAGAGGCCCTTTGAAGGTCCCGCCTCTCGGGGGAGGTGTATAAGGGTGAATTTTTGATGGATGGTGGGGTTCACCAGGAAAATTTTGAATGGCGGTTTCCACGCCTAGGTTGGGAATGTGTTTGATGTGTTCAGTTTTAGCTTTAATCATCCAAGTCCTAGGTTTGGCCAAATGAATCTAAGCTAAGCTATATGAAATGCTGATTATATGAATACAAAAAATAGAATTAAACAAAAAATACAGGAAATATACTAGATTAGAAAAGCCATACCTGATCCGGATGTCTGATGGAGGTTCTAATTTTTGAAGCAGTCTAGATCATCTGGAATTTGACAGGATCGTCTCTGATCTGACAGGATCGTCCCTGATCTACTGATCTGACAAGATCATCTCTAATCTGACAAGATCATCTCTAATCTGATGAGATCGTCTCTAATCTGATGAGATCGTCTCTAATCTGATGAAATAGTCTGACGATTTCGTCAGAGACCTGCAATTACAGAAATGGATACCAAGAACAAAAAATACAATTGCAAAAGCAAGGGAAAATGATAGAAATGAAAGTATGAATGTTAGAATGACAACTTTAGATAACAAATTAAGTAAAATGCATTGTTTTAATGACTAACTTTGACTCTATCATGCATCTATGCTACGTGAGGTGAACTCCAAGATGCAAAATAGAAATAAATCTAACTAATGCAAAGCAAAATAGTAGATAATGGATAAAGAATGCAAACTCAGGGCATGGATTTGCCCCCAACGTTGGCTGCAGTCGAAATCGTCTACAAAATACATAATCATCTTGAATTGTGGCGTGATCGTCCGAGATCGTACAGGATCGTCTGCGACGATCTGAGCTTGCTCCGACTGAAGAATGACAAAGTTCCTGCAAGAAAATTCGAAAAGGGACAAAGGCAAATAGTAGTCTAAGACATTCTAATGCATGTAAAACTCGAAGTGCAGTAAAATTCAGCCAGGGGAATGTCAAGGGGAGGGCCTAAGATTAAATAGGCATAGGAAGGAGGTTGGGAGGTTGGAGATCATCCCAATTTGGGAGATCTCCAATGGGGAAGTCTCTAACCGTGCAGACACGCTTTTGCCCGGTTAGAGACGTCGTTGAAACAGAAGCTAATTATGAAAAATCAGTTTTGGGACGAAATCGTCTGGACGTTCTTCTCCAGACGAATTCTTCGATATGAGGTGATATCGTCTGATCGGCGATGATATCGTCCAACGGTCACAACAAATCCTAAAAATGGCATGAAAAACAAGGAAAGCGGTTTAACAGGCGGTTAACGGGAGGTTCGGGGTTAAAATTTAAATTTTGAATTATTACTAAGGTAATTTTAATTATTTGCTAAGGTTTACTGCGCCAATTTTAGGGTGCTACATTTTGCCCCCTCTTTAGCAAATTTTTCGAAGAAAATGCGTTAAAGATGAGTTCTTCTCGATTTACGAGAAAGCAAAAATTTATTCTCATTTTTAGGCGACGATTCTAGGTCGAATCGTACGACAACTTACTATGGTGCCCCCTCCGTGTTTTTACCCAAATCGAACGTTTGAGGTAAAAATATGAAAAAGCAAAATTTAAAAATGTTGTTAATTGTTTTTGAATAAAATTAAGAAAAATAGGGTAAAACCCTAATTCATTTTTACTATTCATTTATCTATATATGATATTTTTGATGATATGACTTGTGTATATGTTTTATGATGCTTTAATGTTTTGAATTGTTTGCTTATTGGATTGAGGATTCATGTAATTATGTCGTTTTGAAATATTATAATTTTGATGTCATGCTGTAAGATTTTAAATGAAATAATCTGATGTAAACAATTGGTGGTTGTGGTGTGATTTGATAAAAAATAAAAGGGACTTCTAACAATAATTTCAAAGGACATTGTCGCTATTATAGACCATTTCATGGAGTCGCCGCTCACTCGGTCGTCAAGCTAATCCCAGTATAGAAATATTGTTAAAAGTAAAAGAGTGCTTAAGAGACTTGTCTTAAGACTTTGTGTTGTAATGATGGAGATAATGATGGTTTGATGATTTGTTTTCAGATTTTCATAAAAATAGTATGCATGAATATATGATGTTGCTAGGCATAAATTCCTAAGTGTGATAAAATTTTGAACAATTCCTTAGAATTTATACCATGGTTGCAAAAACTGAATTTGAACATAATGTCATGAAATAGAATAAGTGTTTGTTTGTTTGTAAAGCATAATTGTGTAACATAATGATGCAAGTCACATGTTTTGATGAATTTTGTTTTTAAAATAAATGGAAAAGAAAATTAGAACGATGGTTTGCGCTAGGCATAGAATTATAGGTATAGACTTATACCATCATCGCGAAATCCAAAGAAGAAAATAGATTGTTGGTTTTATTGCAAGATGCATTTTTGATCTTTGATAAACAGAAAAATAATAATATGAAAATGTTGTTTGACATTATTTTTGAGATTTTGTGAGAAGATGTATGTAATTGCTTTTATACAAAACAAGAATTCTGAAATAAAAGGAGAAAATTATTCCGAAAAGAGTTACGAAGATATTTTAAATTATCTCAAAGAGAAATGTAGATTTATAAGGAATCCTCATGTGCAAATGTGAATTCATTACCGATCTTGATTTATCATAATGATACAAAATCTCTCAAATACAAATGTGTGTGCGATTGTATTGTTCATTTACCAATTTTGAGCAAGATAATTTGATACAAGTAATTTGCCTTGACCAAATAAATGTTCATTGACCATGATTTATATGCATATAACCGTACCAAGACTACTATGTAAGTTAGGTTATCAAGAGCTAGCTAATCCATAAGCTGACAGAGGTCTATACAAAAGAAGGTCGCTAATGTGACAGACATATCGCCACGCTAGGATTTACCCAAGGCCAAGCGGGTTGGGCACAAACCACTTGTTATGGGGCTTACCTCACAGTTTTCGAATAATTGAGAATTCCAGGGATTCAAGCTCATTCACCCTTCTTTTCTTTTCAAGGGGTAGGGAAAGGAGTTTATTGCATTTTGCTTTTGCTTTTCTCTTTTGCTCTCTTTTTTTTTTTTTTGTATTTTTGTATTTTTGCTTGATATTTGAGATAATGCTGAAATAACCTTTTTTCTTTTCTCTTTTTCTTGAACTTTTCTTTTCTTCCTATGCTAGGGATACTTGCTCGGATTAGTTGTAGAGCAAGGGATTTTTATTCCGGGTAGGGGTGAGCTTGTCCTTTTGTCAATTCTCAAAGATTCTAGACCATGTGCATGATAGGATAGCAGGGGAAACTTTTCGCTCAGGAAACCATTTCTACTATGTAGCATCATATCGAATGTGCAATGAAATCATTTTAATGTGAAAAGATATACTTGGTTCAAGTAAATAACAAGATCAGTTCTCTATGCTCAAAACTTTATTTAATTCCAATGTGGACTTTGATATAAGAGAGATTAATAATCATAACAAATAAAATCAAGAGATTTATTCATGTGAATGTGAAAGTGCGGGATTCCAAATAAATGCTAATTTATCCAAAATAATTGAAAATATAACTGCAATACTTCAAGAATTGACAGGTACAAAGATAAAAGATGTTTTTGAAGATTTTGATGATTTTGATGTTTTTGTATTTTGTATATTTTAATTGATGAGATTGAAAGAACTAAATAAGATTGTTTTTTTGAAATTTTTATATTTTTTATGATTTTAGATGATGGAATTGGTGGTATATACAAGATGATCTATATACACTATACAAGGTTATTTGAGTATAGCATGTCTAAGGTTGCTTCAAAATCAAAGGAGGTTTTGAAGGATAATTTGGTTGTGTTGAAGGTAAGAACAAAAGGTGATGAATAAAAGGTAGTGATAACAAAAGCTTTGTTATAATGTAGAATAATGTAGCAAAAGATTTGACTTTTATATGTGTAAAATTGATCATGTTACAAAATAAAATGTCAGAAGGATAAGAAGGTTCTTCATTCTTATCACTATCTTCCAAGTCTTGATAAGATGGAGGGAGCATATGTGAAAGATATGCATGGGTGTTATTTGGTAAACAAGGATGATCATATATGGATGAAGAAAAGTGATGGATAGAAGATAATTGTGACAATAGAGAATGTATAGAACTTGATGTTTCAACCGTTAAATATTCTTCAAATGGTGTTGGGTCACCATGTATGGTAACAATTTTATTTGCAAGTTCAAACTTCAAACATTGGTGAAGAGTGGAAGGGACAACCCTCATCGTATGAATCCAAGGACTTCTGAGAAGTAGGTTGTAAGGTGAAGGGCAATATGCTACATAAAAAAAAGTATCCGGGATCTTGGATCCAATATTAAGGGGAAGAATTATAGTACCTTGAGCTTCTTGAATTTCATTGTTAAAATATTTTATAATAACATTTGATTCATTAAGATCTTCTTCCTTTAATTTGAGTTTTTGGAATAATTGATAAGTGCATAAATTAAGAGAGGAGCCATTATCTACCATGATAGTTTTAACAGGTGTTTCTTTACTAGATCCTGTAATGTAAAGATAGGAGTCTTCTTGTGGAGTAGAGGAAGGAATCTCCTCATCATAGAATGAAATATGGTTAACCTCAAGAGGGTTTACACCATTAATTATGTTCTTAGAGAAAATATGATGAGGAACAAATTGTTGGCTAGGTATTTTGAACAACGTTTCCTTATGAGAACTTTGTAATACTTCTAAAAGGGATATCTTTGCTTGAGGATTAATCACTTGTTGTTGGCTATCAAAGTGGATTTCAGATTGAGATTTTGATTCTAAAGATGAGCTTTCTATGCTTACATTCCATTTTGGATCATTCTCTAGAGCCAAAGATAGTTTTGAAGGTTGGTCAAATGAGGAATCCATATCTTGAATATCAGATTGAGTTGATTGAACTTGAGGTTGCTCATTTGTAGTTTTTGTTACAATATTAGTAATATCATCATGATGGGACACATTAACATGCAATATTTGATTGGTTTCTTGTTGTTGATAATTGAATAGGGGTTCTTGGGAGATCCCCATGTCTTGATTGATTATTGGTATTTGTTGTGTAGGAGTTTGATAGTTTACTAGAGATTTATAATCAGTTGTAGATTGTAATTCCTTTATATTAAAAAGACCCTCATCAATCAAATATTGAATTGCACATCTTAAATCTTTACAATTTTGTGTCATATGTCCATCTACTCTATGATATTCACAATGTAGCTCAGGTTTAAACCAATCTGTTGTGGTATCAGGTTGTCTTATGGAAGGGAGTTCAATCTTATTTGTATCAAGTAAATGCTTGAGAATTATATCCATTGGTTGATTGAGCTTTGTAAATGTACGTGATGAAGGTTTTCGAGAGGTTTTTGATACGTGCCTTAGGAATTCAGTCATAAAAGGACCTAATGGTTTCTCACCTCTACTTTCTTTATTATGGGTAGAATGATGATAGGAAGATTGCGAAGTATGAGGTGAGTGCATGGTAGAATTGGAAGAATAAGTATTTTCTTGTTGAAATGGATGTGTTGTATTGAAAGAAGAATATTGAAAGGGTGGAGGAGGATTGTATGTGGATTGATAGACATAATATGGATATATGGGAGAATAGATAATATCGTTATGAAGAGGATTGGCAAAGGGATTGTCCTGTTGGGGTAAGGATGAAAAATGAGAAAAGTGTGATGGAGGTGGTGTTGAATAGGGATGAGGTTGGTCATAATCAACAAATGTATTTAGCTGAATTCTTCCAACATTACTGATGGGCTCATATTGATTTGAGTAAAAACTCATGGTTTCTTTAGTACTTCTAAAAGTAATATTTAGTATCTACTATTTAGAATTGAATCTAAAACATACAAACTTGAAATGATGATTTTGTTACTTTTTTTTTTTGTATACATATTTTTTTTTTTTTATATATATATATATATATATATATATATATATATATATATATATATTTGTTTTTTTTATTTTTGAATCAGAAAGATGCCTATGTTATTCACGTCGGGTTCACCAAAATGTATCGCTCCAAATTTTTCACACCCTTACCTTCAGGCTATAGGATCCGTGCCCGGAAGGGGGATGTGAAAAGGATGGGACAATACCTCGGACTGAGAGGCCCTTTGAAGGTCCCGCCTCTCGGGGGAGGTGTATAAGGGTGAATTTTTGATGGATGGTGGGTTCACCGAGGAAACTTTTGAATGGTAGTTTCCACGCCTAGGTTGGGAATGTGTTTGATGTGTTCAGTTTTATCTTTAATCATTCAAAT
The DNA here is from genome assembly GCA_028583015.1 of Wollemia nobilis. NCBI lineage: Eukaryota > Viridiplantae > Streptophyta > Pinopsida > Araucariales > Araucariaceae > Wollemia > Wollemia nobilis. Next base: position 16,286,547 of record JAQPPZ010017058.1, on the reverse strand, counting down.
CCTAGGTTTGGCCAAATGAATCTAAGCTAAGCTATATGAAATGCAGATTTATATGAATACAAAAAATAGAATTAAACAGAAAATACATGAAATATACTAGATTAGAAAAGCCATACCTGATCTGGATGTCTGATGGAGGTTCTAATTTTTGAAGCAGTCCAGATCGTCTAGAATTTGACAGGATCATCTCTAATCTGACAGGATCATCCCTGATCTACTGATCTGACAAGATCGTCTCTAATCTGACAAGATCATCTCTAATCTGACGAGATCATCTCTAATCTGACGAAATCGTCTGACGATTTCGTCAGAGACCTGCAACTACAGAAATGGATACCAAGAACAAAAAATACAATTGCAAAAGCAAGGGAAAATGATAGAAATGAAAGTATGAATGTTAGAATGACAACTTTAGATAACAAATTAAGTAAAATGCATTGTTTTAATGACTAACTTTGACTCTATCATGCATCTATGCTACGTGAGGTGAACTCCAAGATGCAAAATAGAAATAAATCTAACTAATGCAAAGCAAAAAAAGTAGATAATGGACAGAGAATGCAAACTCAGGGCATGGATTTGCCCCCAACGTTGGCTGCAGTCGAAATCATCTACAAAATACATAATCATCTTGAATTGTGGCGTGATCGTCCGAGATCGTACAGGATCATCTGCGACGATCTGAGCTTGCTCCGACTGAAGAATGACAAAGTTCCTGCAAGAAAATTCAAAAAGGGACAAAGGCAAACAGTAGTCTAAGACATTCTAATGCATGTAAAACTCGAAGTGCAGTAAAATTCAGCCAGGGGAATGTCAAGGGGAGGGCCTAAGATTAAATAGGCATAGGAAGGAGGTTGGGAGGTTGGAGATCATCCCAATTTGGGAGATCTCCAATGGGGGAAGTCTCTAACCGCGTAGACACGCTTTTGCCCCGGTTAGAGACGCCGTTGAAACAGAAGCTAATTATGAAAAATCAGTTTTGGGACGAAATCGTCTGGACGTTCTTCTCCAGGATGAATTCATCCGATCTGAGGCGATATCGTCTGATCGGCGACGATATCGTCCAACGGTCACAACAAATCCTAAAAATGGCACGGAAAATGAGGAAAGCGGTTTAACAGGCGGTTAACGGGCAGTTCGGGGTTAAAATTTAAATTTTGAATTATTACTAAGGTAATTTTAATTATTTGCTAAGGTTTACTACGCCAATTTTAGGGTGCTACATTTTGCCCCCTCTTTAGCGAATTTTCCAAAGAAAATGCGTTAAAGACGAGTTCTTCTCGATTTACGAGAAAGCAAAAATTTATTCCCATTTTTAGGCGACGATTCTAGGTCGAATCATACGACAACTTACTATGGTGCCCCCTCCGTGTTTTTACCCAAATCGAACGTTTGAGGTAAAAACACGGAAAAGCAAAATTTAAAAATGTTGTTAATTGAATAAAATTAAGAAAATAGGGTAAAACCCTAATTCATTTTTACTATTCATTTTCTCTGATGATATTTTTGATGATATGACTTGTGTATATGTTTTATGATGCTTTACTTGTTTTGAATTGTTTGCTTATTGGATTGAGGATTCATGTAATTATGTCATTTTGAAATATTATAATTTTGATGTCATGCTGTAAGATTTTAAATGAAATAATCTGATGTAAACAATTGGTGGTTGTGGTATGATTTGATAAAAAATAAAAGGGACTTCTAACAATAATTTCAAAGGACATTGTCACTATTATAGACCATTTCATGGAGTCGCCGCTCACTCGGTCGTCAAGCTAATCCCAGTATAGAAATATTGTTAAAAAGTAAAAGAGTGCTTAAGAGACTGTCTTAAGACTTTGTGTTGTAATGATGGAGATAATGATGGTTTGATGATTTGTTTTTAGATTTTCATAAAAATAGTATGCATGAAAATATGATGTTGCTAGGCATAAATTCCTAAGTGTGATAAAATTTTGAACAATTCCTTAGAATTTATACCAGAAATTTGAACATAATGTCATGAAATAGAATAGGTGTTTGTTTGTTTGTAAAGCATAATTGTGTAACATAATGATGCAAGTCACATGTTTTGATGAATTTTGTTTTTAAAATAAATGGAAAAGAAAATTAGAACGATGGTTTGCACTAGGCATAGAATTATAGGTATAAACTTATACCATCATCTCGAAATCCAAAGAAGAAAATAGATTGTTGGTTTTATTGCAAGATGCATTTTTGATCTTTGATAAACAGAAAAATAATAATATGAAAATGTTGTTTGAAATTATTTTTGAGATTTTGTGAGAAGATGTATGTAATTGCTTTTATAGAAAATAAGAATTTTGAAATAAAAGGAGAAAATCATTCTGAAAAGAGCTACAGAGATATTTTAAATTATCTCAAAGAGAAATGTAGATTTATAAGGAATCCTCATGTGCAAATGTGAATTCATTACCGATCTTGATTTATCATAATGATACAAAATCTCTCAAATACAAATATGTGTGCGATTGTATTGTTCATTCACCAATTTTGAGCAAGATAATGTGATACAAGTAATTTGCCTTGACCAAACGAATGTTTACTGACCATTATTTGTATGCATGTTTAGGGTGCTACAACTTGTTTTGAAACCAACACTGAATGGTGTCTTGGTTTTTATTTTACAAGTTTTGCAAAACTATGTTTTCTAGGAAATTTGATAAAAAAAAATTCACCAATTTATCCTTTCTTATTGCAAGTACTTCAAGCATGATTGCTATTATGAAGTCTAAAATAAAATGTTTAATGTTGATGACTTGGGCTTTTATGATTGCCTTTACAAGTTTTATTTCCCTCTTATCAAAATCTGTGTTTGAAGGAAGAAAGGAATTATCCCCCCCTAGTGCAAAGGATTGCAACTTTTAAGGTTCCTTATTTTCAAAAAAAACTTGTTCTTTCTTTTCATTACCCTAAAAGAGTACCAAAAGATAATTCACTCAAACAGATATTTAATGGCACCTGCCTTAACACCCTTAAATAAGGATGAAAATTTTGAGGAAATTAAGCCAAAAAAATAAGATTGAATTAGGGGTTTTGTTGATTTAGGAGAGAATATCAAGTGAAATTGGCTTTTAAATCTGTGCATGGATTTACACAAATTTGTGAAATTGTGAGGTATGGATGTTCTTGATTATATGACTTATAGTTGCAAAAATAATGATGCAACAATCAAACAAGAAATGGCCTCAAAATTCTTATCACCTAGTTTGCCAATTTAAGGTGTCGAGTACAATAAAAAAATGAACCTTTTTAAAATTTTGCAACAAAATGTGTGTTTTTTGTTGTGCAAAAAAAAATGATATTTTTATGTCTCCTACTTTGTTTTCCAATTTTGAAAATGAAGTACATGGTTGTCTTCCCCCTTGAATTTTGCAAAATTAACAATTTGAGCACTCCTTTCAAGACAAGTCGACACACGACCCGTGTTTGAAAGGCTTCTAGACCAATCGACAAACGACTTGGTTTTGATGGGCCCAAGGTTACAATTTCTTATCAATTTTTGCAAAAAAGAATGTGCAATTTTATGTCTTATATCCCCCCTTGAAGAAAAACAAATGCACACTTTGCCTTTTGAATTTTACAAAAAAAAATTCAGTCTCCTTGTTGTCCAAAGTTGCAAGAAAGAATCAAAGTTTTGATTGTTGTCTCCCTTTCATGTTTGCAAAATGACAAGGTTTTGAGAAGAGTTTAAGGTTTTCTTATTTGCAATAAAAGTAGGTGCTCTTCTATGTCTTATATTCTCCCTTGGAGAAAAACAAAAGCTCCTTCCTTGATGTTTTTGCAAAAAAAAATTGCCTTGTATTTATCCTTTGTAATTTTCTATTTTTAATGCAAAATTCAATTTAATCTAATCATTATATAATTAATAATAAAATAAATTTTGTAAAAATCAATGTAATCCTAAAAAAAATATATTAAATTATTAAAAAAAATTAAAATATTACAAAAAAAAAATATACCTTGGGATTTTTTTCTGCCCTTTGAGCAAAAAATATTGGTCTTCTGGGCCCGACGGGAGTCGAATCCCAACCTCCCATCGGGAAACACCTTAGCACTGGCCTTCTCTCTAGTCGGGCTAGCTAACCCGACGAAAGGAGGAAGGCTTTGCCTTCTCCTTGAAGGCTTCCCCATTGAGCGGCGGGGAAGTTAGTGGGATTTATCCCACATCGCCCATGCGGGCGATTTTATGTTGCTTAAAAGCAACAGAGCACCTAGTGCTCTTTTATTTCCTATGGGAAATCAGGGTCCAGTAGGACCCTTTTGTTGTCGCCTATGTGGTGTGGCCAAAGGGGTCCACATGTTAGGTGGCACACATGGTTTTTCACCACGTGGCCACCACATGTCCAGTTCGAGTCTGGTCCATCGTCTAGTGGTTGTCTGCCATGTGGCCACCATGTGTCCAGCCTGAGTTTGGTCCGTCGTCTAGTGGCTTTGTCCCACATGTCAATTCTGGTTCAAGTCAATTCTAGTGGCATTGCCATGTCAGCACCTCGAGATCTATGCCCAAGGTTGCATCTAGCCCCCATGTGTCGCCAGATAATTGGTTTGAGTCAGCACCTCGAGATCTATGCTTGAGTGCGCATGGGTCCTTTCGGTTGTCAGATTCCATTGTTTGTCGATGGTGGGTCAGTTTGGTCATCAAATAAGGAGGGTGTGCCTGCCCTCACTTTTTGGTCGCTGGTAGTGGGTTGGAGTCCTAACAAGGTTGTCCCCTTGTCAGTGTGCTCGACCGAGAGTGTGAGGGCACTCCTGCACTCTAGGCACTCTTGATTGGGTTTGCCATGTGGCCTCCCATGAAGGGTGCTCCTACCCTCTCATGGAGGTCGACCTCGGGTCCTGTGATCGGGTCGAAGAAAAAAAATCTCTGATCACCGGCAGGGGGCTCCTCGCTCACGGGGCTCGGGTTGGGCTGTTCATTGGCCCTCCTCAAATTTGGCATCGAAACTTGATTCCAGTCATCAAACGACGGTTGGACAGGAGCTGGCCGCTCAATGGTGCTGGACTTCCCGTGGCCATCGGAGATCACTCTTCAATCGAGGGTATGCCCTCTATCAGCCTATCAAGCTTGATAGGTCGAACAGTAGAATTTTTTCATATCTATCTGGGCTTATGGGCCTTCTCCCATGGCCCCCCAGTGACATGGGAATGCGGGCCCTCTCCCGTGGTTGCTCGTTGGTGGGCCTATGGGCCTTGTCCCGTGGCCGCTTGGTGATGTGGGCCTGTGGGCCTTGCTACTCAAGATCCGCCTCGAGATCCATTTTGAGCAGCAGGTCAAGGGGGTCCTGTCTCAGGATTTGTGCCCCTTGATCCAACTCAGCAGGTCCCCATCAACCAGTGGCTCTGATGCCAATGTTACAAAAGGTAAGACAAGAATTAATTATTGATTAATATCATCAACTATAGCATAGGATAGCTATAGGATTAAGTAGGTTACAAAATAGAGTATTTAACAATAGATCCTATGTCTACGCTAACAACTAACACGCTATGAGATAAAAGCGCTTAACCTACTAACAACTAACCTATCTGTCGTCCAAAGGGAAATGACGGTAAGATAGACTACTAACCAAGGTAATTGGTAATAGTAACTACTAGTGGTAAAAAGTAAGAAATTACTTTTTACCATGTGGTAAATTATATCTACCTAGGTGAAACTTAAATATTACCTAAATGAGGTAATAATCATAGTTACTAACATAGTAACTCTAACAGAACACAATGCTCCTTCCTAAATACCTAATGATAAAGATGTTTAATATTCAGAAAGATGCATCTAATTGATTAAATTAAGTTTCATAGAATGCATATACATGATAATTTGGCCACTAATTGGGCCTCAAAAAAGCAATCTCTAAAAACATAACCCAGACCACTGGAGACTAGGGCAGAACAAAATCAAAATTTTGCTATTACTAGCAACAACTGGAAGAAAACCTAAGAGAATTTAAGATTTTAATTTTACCCTTTATCTATGTTTTCTAATTAAACTGACTTCATATACTGTATTCAGAAAAATAAACACAAACAAACACAAGAAAACATAGAGAACTAGATCCTACCTGAAATCCAAGTCTAATGTAGATTTGGTTGTCTGTTGTTTTCCAATTCTCTGCTAGCTATGGCTATCAAGCGTGGTTGAGACTATTAACCACAACTGATAAGTTTGGCTAAGGCTGTTAACCATGGTTGTTAACTATGGTGAGTACTTGCAACAAAAAACATAGTAAGTTAGTCAGTGATAGCATAATTTATGGGTTCCCACCATGATCACCATCTATAACCTTGTAGAAAGCATACACCTAACTAATGCATCAATTGATATAAAAAATTAAAGCATAAAATATTGACAATAATAACTTTAACAAGAAAGAGAGTTCTTATTTTATAAAATATTTTATCAAATTCAATGACAAGTATGTCCCTCTTAGGTATACTCAATGTTGATAAAATTAATACAAAATTGAAGACCCTCTAAACGAGGGTGTGATGTAATTCACAGACTCTCTGTAAAGACACAAACTACTCAAGATCAATGGTGACCTTATTATCTCATGAAAAGAGATATTTACTGACTTGAATGCCTTGAAATGAATGGATCCTATAAACCCTGTGTTCAAGAAACAACAAGAAAGGATTAAAAGCAAATATGGCCTCTCTTGATGAGGTTTTTGATGGAAACTTGCATAAATGATGATGAAGAAAATAAGAAGCATGTAAATCTATGAATATTAATATAAAATTATAAAATTACTATGAAGCATAGAAATAAAGCATGTAATCTAGGTAATAAGCAACCTAATTAACCGTTAGAATCTTGAATTGCATGAAATAACAAAAAAAAAATGTTAAATTGATAATTGCAAGGAAATGAAATGAAACTACCTCTAATTCCTAAATCATTCGGTCAAATGTCTGCTAAACTGTTAATCTATGCTAGACTAAAATAATTGCACAACTAAAAATATAAATATAATGCTAAAACAATAGAAATCAGGGATCAAATCCTCACCATGGATTTAAGATGTGATGGGCACTATTAGCCATGTATGACAACCATGGCTAAGGTGCAAATGCTTTTACTCTTGTAATCAAGTCTTGGGTCTCCAATTTCCTCCATGTAATTGATGATCAAGGGTCGTCTCTGTGTTCTCTAACGGATTGGTAGTTGAATTTGATGATATTCATGTTTGATGAGATTGATTGTGTGATTATGCTTCCTAGTACTTTGTAAGCTTCATTGGCAGATTCATGCTTGTCACTCCATAATTGGGCAACATTTTGACTCTCCTCAAATGGGTATCAATTTTCTAGTCATTTCGGTAGATATTCGCTATGTTCAAATGTAAAATTTCTCTAGAATTCTCCCCAATTCAGAGGGGATCTTATAGGACTCATAATATCCAATCTTGGCTTGTTTAGGAAGCCAATATCAATATATAGGAGGTTGGATCAGTTGGGAGGAAAACTCTCAAAGCTTCCCCACCCAAAACCATTTGAATTCTTGTTTCCCAGACCATTGTAACCGAATTTGGCTTGATCCAAGATTCAAAATAATTTTGATGCTAGTTATGGCTCTAAGGAATGGCCAGCTCTATTAGTCACAGGTGTCAGCCGTGACTAAGGTTGAGTTAGCCAAATCTACCCAAATTGAGTGGTTAAAACCACTACTTCACCTTGGAGCTATCCAATATCATTCATATGGTCTATTAGCATGTCCCATATGAGTAGTCACCTCGACATGATGCATTTTAGGTGTCTATAGTACATGATAATGATATTGCAATATTCTAGTTGGATAGATAGTATTGAGCTCTATCATTTTTTCGGAATACATATTTATATAACTTTATATTAAATACTTGGTGTAAAGTAGCAAAAACCATGCATCTAACTATGTAACATGTAATCAATTGATGAAAAATATTAAGTAACCATTATGACACAAAGATAAAGAAAGTAGGATGCTCTTCTCATTAATAATTTGGAAAATGGTTACAAAATATCCCTCTTAGGGATTCACCAATGATACATGATTACAATATGTAACCCCAAAAGGGAAAAATATGCAATCCGTAGAGTTCTTGCTCTTCCAAATTTGATAATGGAGGGTTTATTTAGCAACCTCCACTTTATGATGCCAAGAAGGTGATCTCGATGATGTCTAGCTCCTACTAAGGCCTGTAACCTACACACAAAGAAACTACAAAAGCATCAATAGCATATGAAAGCCTCTCAAGATGAGGCATATTTCTTGATAATGCAAACTAGAAAGAAAATGCATAAAACAATAGGAAAATGCATGAAAATAGTAAAAGAATGCATGAAATATTGATAAATATAATGCTAAAGAATGGTAAAAACAAGATTAAAGCAACTAAGACTAATTCTAATGGCTAAAATAGAAGAAAATGAACATCATAGCAAGGTCATTTTTGATCATAATGATGAGCTCTACTAACCATCATCAGGTTTGGTAGCGGTGCTTGCAGCCACTATTGAAAATAACAGTCATAATATAGAGACTCTATTCTCTATGCTCAATGCTTGGTGACAGTCAATTTGATTGTGGAATTTATGTGCAAGGGTCATTGTGTCTAGAAACATAGTTTGATTATAGAACTAGCTTGAAATCGATGATGAAATGATGATCAAATGGCAAGGGATTTATCCTTCAAGTTTGATTACACTCCATGGGTGTTGATGTGAACTTCATGATGTAATTTTGGTAGCACCATGATGCTTATGAGAGATTGCACTCTCTAATCATAAAAGGGTAGCACTTCATTGCATTCTATTGGGGATCAATTCTCTATATTCTCTCTTATTTTTGGGTGCCTTAAATAGACTTCCCAAATTGGGATCCTAGCTTGTTGAGGAAGCCAAGAATCAAGATTCGATTAGGCTCAAGGAGGTTAGGCATGCTTCTAGAAGCTTCTCAAACTAAGACCATTGCAGATTGGTTATGCTATAACTAAATTTACTTAGCTCAGGAAGCCCGATTTTGTTATAGATGAGGCCATCTTCGATCAGAATGATCGGCTCTATGGCCATCATCATCTCTAGCAACCATGAGGCCAATGCTAGAGGGGACAACGATGTAGGCTACAAAGGATTTTTTGCCCCTATTTGAGTGGTTAGAACCACTTTTAGGTCTTGGTAAGGTCCAAGATGAGTCATATGGCCTAAAAAGGTGTCCACATGAGTAGCCTCCTCAACATGACATGTTTTAGGTGTCTACAGATACCCTTTTTTGGATGCATTGTGGGAAAACACAACACTGAGTAAAAATAGATAACCTAATGTCACATTGTAGGTTGATTGATGTTCATTGATCTGGTCAACTTTAGATGCCCCAATCATGGAAAGAGCATGCATCTTTGAATCATTACCTTCAATGAGTTGAAGAACTTGATTTTGGTAATATTTGGGGTATTGGAATACAAGCTTAAGTCTAATACTAGCCTTAGTGGTAATTAGGAGATAATATTAAGTCCAATCCTAGCCTTAATGGTGATTAGGAGATAAGCTTAAGTCAAAATCCTAGCCTTAGTGGTGATTAGGAGATAATCTTAAGTCAAAATCCTAGCCTTAGTGGTGATTAGGAGACAAGCTTAAGTCAAAATCCTAGCCTTAGTGGTGATTAGGAGATAAGATTAAGTCAAATTCTAGCCTTAGTGGTGATTAGGATATAAGCTTAAGTCCAATCCTAGCCTTAGTGGTGATTAGGAGATAAGCTTAAGTCAAAATCCTAGCCTTAGTGGTGATTAGGAGATAAGCTTAAGTCCAATCCTAGCCTTAGTGGTGATTAGGAGATAAGCTTAAGTCCAATCCTAGCCTTAGTGGCAATTAGGAGACAAGCTTAAGTCAAATCCTAGCCTTAGTGGTGATTAGAAGATAAGTTCTCAGTTTGTTTGAATTTGTTTTTGATCTTTTGTTTATTTACCCCAAGCAAGGAGGGTGCATGATTGTCTTCGGCAATGATTCTTGAATGAATGCACTTAGTGATGATTGAGTGTTTGATTATTGACTTTGATTATGAATTTTGTGATATATGACTACCCCCTCAAGTGATGAGTCGATGAGGAAATGGCAAGTGATGAAAGCGATGAGTCGCTTGACCAAGATGACTGTTTTATGTAGTACAAGATGATAACAATTGTAAAAGGGAAAGTCTTGTTACAGCTGTGATTTCAACCATTATAAGTAATTGTACATCTCTATCCCATGGAGCAGTCCAACCACATGGCTTTCTTAGGGAATCAAGATGATAGCAATTCAATTAAAGCTTGAGGTGAATCACTATGTTCAATGATTTGATGAAATTTCATAGAAGAATGAAATGTATGCCTCGTTCTTATGGAGCAGTCCAGCCGCAATGGCCTTCTTGGGGATTGAAGTGAAGATATTTCAATTTATCAATGAATAATTTGGTTCAAATGGCCTTATGGTAATTTAATCATCTTACCAGATTGCATGGATAGCAAGTCACTACAACCACCAAGTGTATAGGGTAAATAACTAGGTACGAGGTGCATTTGAGATTTTGTTTATTTGATTTTTTTGTGAATTTTGAAATTTTTGATGAAAGTGGACCGTTAGATGCGGTTAAATACCCAAATTTATGTTAATGTTATGCCTAGATGTATGCATATGGATGATATATATAATGTTAGATGGATGATTTAGATTTGTTTATCTAATTATGAATGTGAATTCATGTTGTTGTTATGACAAATCTAATATGTGTGATATGCATTAATTTTATATGGATGTTCTAATGCAAATGTACTTGTATGCTTTAATCACTTAAAACATAATGAATGAATCTAATTTGTGTTTAACAAACTAATGGTAGACACCACAGAATGTATGAAAATCATGAATGAAAATGTTAATCCTTATCATAAGAATTAATCATTTATACATCCATATGTGAGATGAAATGATGTGAGATGTATGGGCTTTCCCTATAAGCTTCTACAAACTAAAAGATATGCATAAAATAGTCAGTGGTCATCTAAATATCATTGTTGATATCCATCTAGTATCTATCCTATTCTATGAACACCCCTTAATAAACAAAAGTTCATAAGGAAAACTATGATTGTTTGATGAGATGATTTGTTGCTATAGGGGATTTTTGAGGTTTTCCATGAGACTCAAACACCCTAGTTGATTGATCAAAAATTGTATAATGACTACACAAGACTCTTGAAAGATACAAGCCTATTAAGAAGACCATGATATTCATTATCCCTATGTGTGCAAAGTGAATATATTAGATGAGGCATAAGACTACCTCATTTCCAGGTGGGTTTCATTCAACCCATTGCTATAATGAGGATCACCATATGGTCATCATGATCCTGAGTTTGGATGTAGTTAGACTAGACTACTAGGCAATACAAGCCACCTAAAGCTAGCTCATCCATAAGATGACATTGGTCTATACAAAATAAGGTCGCTAATGTGATAGACATATCACCACGCGTAAGGCTACTCCATTGCCAAGCAGGTTTCATTCAACCCATTGTTGTAATGGAGATCACCCCATGGATTTTGAATATTGAATATTCCAAGGATTCAAGCTCATTACCCCCTTCTTTTATTTTGATTGCTTGGGATACTTGCTCATTCTTAGTGATGAAAATCACTATTTATTTTATATTTTTTGTTTTATTTTTGAGCAAGGGATTTTCTTAGTGATGAAAATCACTATTTATTTTGCTTTTCTTTGGGAATTTTTCTTGTTTTGTGATAGAGCAAGGGATTGTTTGGGTAGGGGGAGCTTGTCCTTTTGTCAATGTTCAGCATTCTAGACCATGCACATAATAATATGAGCAAGGAAAACCTTTCGCTTAAGGTGACAAGGATCACTTTGTAGTGTCATCCTTCCTTGTTCAAACTAGGATTGTTAATGTTTAAAATTGTGTTGGGATTTTGATATATGCAAGGTACTATCAAAACTAGACCTCACCTTCTAAAAGCCAATATAGATTTCTATAAAATCTAAAAAGATAACTAGGGATGGTTGAATGACCGAAAAACCCTAGTATACACCTTATAGCAACTGATTAGATGTGTTGAAAAACACAGTTACTCACAATGGAAATGTGAATGATAATGATATGTTGATTCATGATTGACATACAAACATGGTGTCATTCGTAAGAATGTAAACACAACCTATCCTAATGCAAGTGCAATGGATGAATATACCTAATGCAATGCAACTAATGAGTGCATATAATGAAAATGCATAATGTAAATGCAAATGTTTTTGTGTTTTAATTATTGTTTTTGTGTTTTATGTGTTTTCTGATTTGTTTGGAATTTTTGATGATTTTTGTTGTTTTTTTTATTGTTTTATGATTTTAAAGGGGAAGGTGTGATACCTTATGCACCCCTAGTATGTGTGGTGATCGATGAAAGTGGGGAAGGCATGATACCTTCAGAATCTCCAATTTTCTTCATCGCTTATGATGTGGATGGTGGGGAAGGTGTGACACCTTGAAGACCCCTAGTGTGCATTTTATCTATGCAATGTGATTGGCTTGGCTAGGAGGAGTGGTAGAAATCAACCCCCCTATTGTGGCACAAAATTTTATGCAATGCCAATGTTCCAATGAGATGAGATGAGCGAAGATGAAATGTTGGATGAAGCCATAGGTTGCGTAGATCGATTTTGATATTCTTGGTCCTCTGTTACAACATTGATCATTCCCACAAACTCTTGGGGAGGTGGATTGATATGCACCTAATTAGGTTGCTCGACTTGATTGGTAGGTGTTGTGTTTGCTTCGTGTGTGGGTAAGGGGTCTTGGAAGACTCCTATTGGTTGGTTGTTTGGAGCAAGAGGATTGCCAATCTGAAGCTCTTGCTTCTCGATCATATCTTGTACTAAATATCTAAAGGGGTAACATGTTTGGATGTCATGACCTCTTTGTCGATGGTAAACACAGTATAGATTTTCCCTGTGCCCCTTTGATCTACGCTTATTAGGTTTCAATGGATGGATCTTAGGAAGATTGATTGCTTGTGCCTCACACAATCGATTGAAGATCGATGCTAATATCTATGATAAATGAGTATATTATCATGGTGGTCGATGTTGTTGGCCTTGTCTTTGATTTTGTTGCATATGATTTTGGGCTAGTGGAGGTTGAGCCTGGTAATTAGGCTGCACTAGTAACTGAGGTGATGTGGTCTGGTTTGAGGATCCAGGGATACTCAAAACAACTTGATTAACTAGGGTCACCTTTTGTTGCATGTTGCCACCTTTAATATTCTTGTTTGGCCATTCCCTTTTGTGGAGTTGAATATCACCCTCTTGGACCTTGATGTCCTCAATGATCTTGGCTTGTGCTAAGGCCTCCTCAAATGTTTGATATTGTTGTAATTGTAAGAAGAGTGAGATCTGCTTCAAACAACTTCTAGTAAACATTCGGGTGAGCTCTATTATGGGTAGGGTGAAAGGTAATTTTGACATCACCTTCCTCCACCTATTGCCATACTCCATGACTGGCTCATCATCAAGTTGATGAAGGCTAGACAAGTCAATCAAGTTTATCATTTTCTTAGTGCTAAAGGCAAAATATTCCAAAAATGCATTGGCTAATTGCTCAAAGGTGTATATGCTATGGCGTGGTAGATGATTATACCATTCCAAAGCACCCCCAACTAATGTTATAAGGAAGGTTCTCAACATCAAGGGGTCATTGTCTTGAAGACAAAAGCACATATTGATGAAGCTTGTCACGTGCTCTTGTGCATCTTCATCACCTTTGAACTTTTCAAGTTTAGGCATCTTGAAATGCGATGGGTATGGCGGTGATGGCACTAATGGATGCAGAGGTTGATTTCTAAGCTACTTTAGTGTGGGTTTTTGATAAACCAAACTTTGAGCTTGTTTTTCTAATGAATTTAGCCGATCAGTTAGCACTTTGTATGCCCCTGGCAAAATGATATGATCTATCTATTGTCACCCTTGATTAGGTAGAGGGGGCCAATTTTGATGTTGAGGTGGATGATAAGTATGATCATTAGGTACCTCATCATAAATGGATTCAGGGTAGGTATCTACTTGTTCTTGATGTTCCCATTGGGACTCTTCATATGATTCCTCCTCATGTTGATCTTGGTACTGTTGAGGAGTATGAGGTTCTTGATGATAACTAGGTAATGGCCTTTGATGTTGAACATGATTTTGGCATGGTTGAGGGGGAATATTTTGAGATTGTATTGGGTGCCTTATGCGTTGTTGCATCCTCTGGGTGCTAGGTGTAAGCACCACTTCATGCAATGCATTTTGGACTTGCTCTTGTTGTATCTTTTGTTGTTCTTGTTGTATCTTTCATTGATACAACCTTTGTAGGTGTGCTCATTGTGGGTCCACCCATTGTTGATTTAATTGTTGTTGATCCAACTCAAATTGATCCGTATGTTGTTGTTGATTAATATTTGGCCTAAGTGCCTGATGAGTATGATTTCGTTGCTCAGTTGTATGGGGTCTATGTACCCTCGTATTTGAAATATGGATGGGTTTATCATGTCTTTCCCCCTAGTAGGATCTATTACTTGTTTTCCATGATCCCTAAAGGTTGCATTGACTTGATACTCTAGTTTATGAATGGGCTCTGTATAGTCTAGCGATGCAGAGATGCAACGTGGTTGCACCAAGTACTCTTCATGAGGAGTAGGAGGATGACTTGGGTCCTCTTCCTCATCTATGAGGAATGAATGATATGCAGGCTTAGATGTAAGCTCTATATATTTAGGCTACATATAAGTACAATATGCGCATGCAGAGTGCTCTCCATGAGGAGTAGGGGGGTGACTTGCTCGATCAAATGGGGTGGTTTGCTCATCCAGGCTAGGCCATGGTGTATGCTCATGTTCATGTTTCGATTGATGTATAGAGCAAGTTGGGATGTGAACCCATGACATTGACTTACTAGGCCCCTCAGTGGGTGGATTATTCCTTATATAGAATTCTATCAGGGTGTCCAAGTTAAGAAGGTTTCCTAGAGGACCTATGGGTGCCTCTTTAATAGGGATATCTCGAAGGTCTGACCCCCTATGGATGGTATTGGTGTTATGATAAAACTTGGGATGCCATTCAGGGATGGCCATGTCCTCTGGACTGATTTGGAGATGTTCATTGGTTGTGGAGCCTGATTCTCTCTCTAATTCAGAGGTCTTGTTCATCGTGGGGGTCCCCCGACCATTTTTTGTTTTAGAAAATTTTGACTTTCAAAAAAAAGTTGTGGGTGTTATATATCAAAATGATTAGTGTGACAAGCTGATCATAATGGGATAGGACTCAAAAAAGTGTTTTCCGAATCAAAATTTGTATTTGTGGAATATTTGGCCAACCGAGGCTAGTGGAAAAATGACCAATTTGAGGAATTTTGAGAAAATAAAGAGTTAGGCCTCAAAAATTTTGTGAGAGGTGCAGAAGGGGCTAACTTAAGACAAAAAAATAAATTTGGTAATTTTTGGGGTTGTCTAGGGCTTTTTATGACTGTTTTAGTGTTGTTTTTCCCTATTTTTGGCTTAAAAATTACTCAAAAATAGAGTAATGATAAAACCAACATAACTTCTTCGTTATAGCTCCGATTTGCATGATTTTTAGTTTTTGATTTTTTTTTTTTAGGGTTTGGTCCCAGATCGGATGGTAGGATTTTATGTTGATTACATGAACAATAAAGAAACAAACAAAGTAGACAAAATGATTATCTCTTTTAAAAATTAATTTGTGTTTCCTAAAACTAGCTTGTGTGTTGTAATTTATTGAATATCTGATTTTCTCTTGTATGAGTTTGAAAATAGTTGATGTAATTCTCAAATGTTTAAGGGTTTTCACCTGTATGCTCTCACACACTAATCCGGTGATGAAGTCCAGATTGTGAAACCCACCAAGATATGGAGATGAAGCCCATATCCGATGAGGGAGCATAGGTCCTACCAGTCCTCACCCAGTTCACCATGATCAGTGATACACCTTCCGAAGAAGAGTGTGTGCAATTTCTCATGGCTACAATGGATCTTGGAGCTAGCCTTGGCCACAAATGGGGTTCAAAAATCCACAATACAAGCCAAACAGGTGGTGATGAAGGCCACCATTGGTCTTGATCAAGTGGTTGGATGTCACTTCCAACTCACTTGATGTTAAATTTACCATGTGAAGTGTGTGTGGTTCATTTTAATTTCATGCAAAAGTAAAATGCAAGATACAACATGCAATGATTTTCACTAATGCATAAAGTACGTTTTAAATTCCCAAAATATGAAATAAAAAATATTTTATTTTTCAGAAATTGACTATGCAAATTTAAATGAAACAACCTTTAAGTAGGCCATAGGCAGTTAAACCCTAACACACAGATTAATCAAAGGCCATATTTGTGAACAATGGTCTACAATAGAGGTTGTCATAAATAGAGTCAATCAAATAGTGGGCCACTAGATTCTAGGATGGCGAGTAGCAGAGGTCGCTATTCTCAGTAGTGGTGACCAAACAAGAAATAGAGACTTAAAAATTTACCTTTAAATTTCTCTATGTTATCTAATTAAATTTCTAATCTATCTTTTTAGGAAAAACATAACAAAAAATAGGGAAAGATCCACTTATAGGTGAAGCCCTCGTTCGATGAAGATGCTACAAAACTGCATTTTTTACATTTTGTTTTGTAGCCAGTAGATGTTAGATCGATGGTCGTGTTGGCTATTAGAGCCAATGGAAGTGGCCACTATTAGCCATGCCTGCTCAGAATTATGGTACCTCCAAATGCAAAAATAACAAGAAAATAGCAAGTTAGCAACAATTTTAGGAAATTATGGGAAAGAGTCTTGCACATGTGATCACCACTGTAAAGTAGCAAAAACCATGCATCTAACTATGTAACATGTAATCAATTGATGAAAAATATTAAGTAACCATTATGACACAAAGATAAAGAAAGTAGGATGCTCTTCTCATTAATAATTTGGAAAACGGTTACAAAATATCCCTCTTAGGGATTCACCAATGATACATGATTACAATATGTAACCCCAAAAGGGGAAAATATGCAATCCATAGAGTTCTTGCTCTTCCAAATTTGATAATGGAGGGTTTCTTTAGTGACCTCCACTTTATGATGCCAAGAAGGGTGATCTTGATGATGTCTAGCTCCTACTAAGGCCTGTAACCTGCACACAAAGAAACTACAAAAGCATCAATAGCATATGAAAGCCTCCCAAGATGAGGCATATTTCTTGATAATGCAAACTATGAAGCAAATGCATAAAGCAATAAGGAAATGCATGAAAACAGTAAAAGAATGCATGAAATACTGATAAAGATAATGCTAAAGAATGGTAAAAACAAGATTAAAGAAACTAAAACTAATTCTAATGGCTAAAATATAAGAAAATGAACATCACAAAAAGGATGTTGTTGATCATAACAACGAGCTCTGCTAACCATCATTAGGTCCAATAGTGGCACCTGCGGGTCACTGTTGAAAACAATGGCCAATAGATAGAGACTCTATTCTCTACAATCGATGCTTGGGGATGCTCAATTCGACTATGGAATTGATGTGCAAAGATTTTATGTCTATAAATATAGTTTAATTGCATAACTATATTAGAATCAATGGTGAAGTGATGATCCAATGACAAGGGATTTATCCTTCAAGTTCAATTACACTCTATGGTTGTTGATGGGAACTCCATGATGCAATTTTGGTAGCACTATGACGCTTATGAGAGATTGCACTCTCTGATCACAAAAGGGCAGCACTTCGTTGTGTTCTATTGGGGATCAATTCTCTATATTCTCTCTTGTTTTTGGGTGCCTTAAATAGACTTCCCAAATTGGGATCCTAGCTTACTTGAGGAAGCCAAGAATCAAGATTTGATTAGGCTCAAGGAGGTTAGGCAATGCTTCTAGAAGCTTCTCAAACCAAGACCATTGCAAATTGGTTGCACTATAATCGATTTTACTCAGCTCGAGGAGCTCAAGTTTGTTATAGATGAGGTCATCTTCGATTAGAATGACCCACTCTATGGTTTTCATCATCCACTAGCGGTCGTGAGGCCACCTCTAGAGGGGACAACAGTGCAGGCTACAAAGGATTATTTGCCCCTATTTGAGTGGTTAGAACCACTGTTAGGTCTTGGAAAGGTCCAAGATGAGTCATATGGCCTAAAAAGGTGTCCACATGAGTAGCCTCCTCAACATGACATGTTTTAGGTGTCTACACTTGGATAATTTATGTTATAACATCTAAGTTAAAGAAATTAATCTTTTGAAGCTTTATTTAAGATGTTTTTTTGTTTATCTAGTATAGCATTTTGGATCAATTAGATGATGAATTTTTATTGCTTAGAATACTTTTGATATTATATGATGAATGTTTCTTTACTTTAAGATGTATTTATTAAAGTGCAATAGAGATAATTCTATAGAGAGATGAGGTTATCTTGGGTTGGTTAGAATCCTTTTGTGGGACTCAAGACTAATAAAATTAAATCTTGAGAGGAGTTGTGAGCATGAAATAACTAGGTAGATATGAGTCTTAGAAGGAGTTTCAAGAATACAATAGCTAAGAACTCATGAACCTGGAAGGAGTTGTGTGAATACAATAGCTAGATTTCTTGTTTATCATTGCACCTTGAATGAGTAGGATCTGGTGTATTCTAACTAGGTGTTTTGGAAACCCTTTAAAAACTAGAAGTGATGATCCCTCAAATGTGTAGGCTTGAGTATGTGACTAATAAAATGCACCATAACATGTAAATAAACAAGATGAAATTTTATATTGCATTTATATACTTTGTTCATTAGAAATCAACATTTTTGACCATAATGGACCTACCAAAAGGGGAGGATTTTCTTTTTAAATGAGTTCAATGGTACCATAAATCATATCCTCAGTCACACAAGTTATATGGAGGGTTTTGTAGTCTCATTGCTTGACCTCTCGAGACTCTATGTGGATAGCAATAACTACACACAAGCCCAAAATAAAATCATCACTAGAATGTGTTGAGCCTTTTAGGATAAGGCCCAAAATCATGAAAAACGGTTACAAAAAGCTTACAAAAACTCATAAAACATTTGTTTTTAAATTAAAAAGTGTGCAAAGAGGTTACAAAACCTTATAAAATGACTGATTTTACCTTTCTTGGCTACTTGTTACTGATTTTGAGTCTTTATCTACCTTTGAGACTCAACTATCCAACATGATTGGCTCTATATAATCACACAGGGTGGTTGGCTTTTGGGTAGTCTCCTAGGGTGTTCGGCTCTGTGTAGCCACCCAAGGTAGTTGGATCTATATTCTAGTAGGGGTTTCAAACTCATATTTAGACTTTTCTAGAAATTTTTTAGGGGTTCTAATGCAAATCTGGTGCTATTTGGTTGTTGGAGATGAGTGTAGTTGTAAAACAAAGATTAACACACATTCCAAAGATACTCTATTATTGATTTTATTGAGCTCTCCAAATGAGTTACCTACAATCACAAATTCATAGATCCACAAGGATGACCAAATAAAATTTGGATAGATTTTTGGTAGTGTTTTGCATGCTCTCTCTTGAAGCAAATGAAATGGAAGCATGTTTATAATATTTTCCAAGGGTGAATAAAATGATGAGGGGGGTGGTAGGATGATGGACAAGTGTCCTAGAAGAGAGAAGGTAGAAATATTAAGTTTCCCCACTTGGGTGCTTGGATGGACGAGTATGTAATATTCTTTATTTAGGCTATGATACGCTATGATGTGCTATGATATACCTCATTAATGCTCTTGGGTGGAGAGATTGGTCACCCATAAAAATGAAAAGCTTCATCAATGTGCTTGGATGGAGAGAATACTCATCCATGTGTGTTAATGAGATTGGAATGTGGAGGAGAGAATGGAGTAAATTCCAACTAGAGTGAGGTGGACCTGGGTTAAAATATTAGGATGGTCTCATGATGACCATGGGTTAGGTGTAGGAATGTGCTTAGGATGGTCAAAAGGGGCTAGGATAGTCAACATTAATATTTATAAGGTTGTAATGTATTAATTAAAATAATTGTAAAATTTATTAAATATTAACATTTAACCAATGCCAATATGATGTTTTTTAGGTGTCTATAAAATAGCAGTGGTGATTCCTTAAACGTGTAGGTTTGAATGATAATATCCAGTACTAGGTGAGTGGTATTGACCTTATCCCATGAAGGTGTGGTAACTAAACGTCAAGGTTTTATGCTAAAATATCCTACCTAAATAAACTTAGGTTTTTGTTAGGTAATAGGCATTCCCATTTAAGTGTTATGGGTATTAAAGGATAATCCTTATGCCATGGTCACATGGTCCTAAGCCAATGAGGGTATGATAAATGTGGGGGACAACTTTTGGAATCCTTATAAATGAGGAGGTTTAGTAAGGTGAACCCCAAAAAATATGAAAGTTGGCCACTTCTATCCACTGAGTGTCATCTGCAGTGACTTAGAACTCAAATGTGGTGAAACCTTGAAATATTGATTTTTTTTTAATTGGAGGGTATATTTTGGGTTGTTACAGTTTTTATCAAAGTTCTATGTCATAGGGCTAGAATATTCTATGGAGTCTGCCTAAGTTGAGTCTTGACTTGATGTGTGACTTTATGTTTTGCACCTTACGAGGAGGCAAGTGTGATATTGATCATTATCAATTGAGTGATAATAATCTATGTTAATTCATGAGGAGAGTGAAGCTAACTAATTGTAAGTACAATTGAGGTAAATTGTAACTTACCCAACTCATTTTTGTAGAAATGAGATGACACCTATTAAAAAGGAAGTTCATAAAAGAAAACCAAGACGATGCACAAGGAGGTAACACAATGCATAGGACCGAGTGAACTATGGACTCCAGCAAGAAAACTAGGAGAGTAGTGGCTCCTAGTAAAAGGGATGAGAGGACAACAAGTATTAACAGTGATGTCAGGGAAATAGTATTTTCTAATTGGAGATCAAATTATCTCTCCTCTATAGTAAATTTGCTTTAAGAGCATCTAGAGCAGTAGTAAAAACTAATAAAAATCTTTATCAATAAGGAATCCAATACTAAAAATGTGAAGGGTAGGCAGGAAGAGAACCATATCAAAAGAAGCCAAGAAGGAAAAGCCTAGATAGAGGTTGATCTAGCATGAGATCTTAATAATGTGAAAGTAACCAAGCTTAATGGGACAGAAGGGGGATATTTTGCCGATTCATGGCTAAAAGAGTTAGAGATCTTCTTTTCCATGAAAAGTTACTCCTCTAAGATATAGACTATCTAGGCTACCCTTCATATTCTAGATCCAATACTAGAATGGTGGAATACATTTAGTACAGGAAAAAAGTTCTTGTTGGCAATTTTGCACCTTGCCACATTGGGACAATTTTGTTGGAGTATTTTGATGCAATATTTTGATGAATATTTTGATTGTATATGGCGGCTTTTATTTCGAAGATAATTTCATATGTTCCTGATTTGTTTACATATGTATTCTTTTTGCATTGGTGTTATAAGTGTTTTGTAAACTTCATTCAAGATTCGGGTTCGCCATACCTTGAATACATTAAAAATGAAGGCGTCTGTAAGCTTGTAAAAAACAAAAAACAATGAAAGATCAAGTTGAAAAATTTGAAGGGCTTAAAATTTTTTGAAGTGCTTGCGCGTTCACCCCAAAGATAGGGCGAACACCCCATTCGCCCCATGTTGGGGTGAACAAAATATCATAAGAAGACAAAAGGAAGTTCAAAAATTCAAATGAAGGGCGCAGCAAAATGCATTCGCGTTCACCTCGGTTGAGGGGTGAACATCCCGTTCCCCCCATGGGCGAACGCGCTCCAATACCCGAATTGCGTTCGCCCGAAGACAAAGCGCAATTACGTTCACCCCGGTTGAGGGGTGAACATCCCGTTCGCCCCTCCCATGGGCGAACGTACCTTGGGAGAAAAACATGATTGCGTTCACCTCGGTTGAGGGGTGAACATCCTGTTCGCCCCTCCCATGGGCGAACACGTTCTTAAAGGAAATTATGCAGCATGCTAGATAAAGAGACGATCGAGCGAAGCTAATTTTTGGTCAAAGGGTGAATGTAATTTTTGGGTGAAAAGGAATTATGGTCAAAACTTCAAGAGCGCTAGATTTGCAAGCATTAAATAATGGTGGCAATAAGTAATTCGAATTGTGAATCTCGAGTGAAGAAAGAAGTTTCATAGAAGCGTAGGGAGTATTTTCATGATTTTCAAGGCAGGAGTGCATTTCCAAGATATTGAATATCTCCTAATTCTCTGTGCACCGATGCCTAAGTTGCTGATTTCCTAGAAATGTTCTCCTGAAATATGGATCACTGCCCCAAATGGATGGATTTTTAGTGATTCCAAGGAGGAATTTCCTCACTCTTGTTCCTGATCTGCGATCATTTTGTTCTCATGTGCATTTAATGAAAGAGGCGAAAACCTCTATAAATACTAATCAAATTTCTATTGTAAAGGAGGTTGGACATTCTGCAAGAAAACTTTCTAAGTCTTCTGCATCAATAGAAGAGACTTGGCTTCTAAAATTTGCAAGCATTCTTATGTGTGTGATTTCCTTCTATTTTTAAGCATTTCTGTTTATGCTCATGTTCTTGCTGTTAAGTTTAAAATTCTATTTCTGGATTTAAAACATTGTTGGTAAGTGAGTTTGTTTTGGAATGCAATCTGGAGGTTGTCTCTGCTAAGGTGTGAGTGAAATTCTGCTGCTTTCCCTCTATTACATGCTATCATAAAACTTGGTAGAATTCTTGCTATTAGTCTACCCCAAATCCTACATTCTGGCCTATGGCCATATTTCCCTTTCTTTCTATTATTTTCTAATTTCTTTCCTGCATCTCTAGTCTTCAACCAGTTTTAGGATTAGTAAGGGAACCAACCCTCTCTGGAGATTGGCATGGAGGACATTCCTTTCCTTCGACCTTTCAATGTTGGTCGTATCTAGGGTGCACAAATGTAGTTTTTGTTGATTAGGTAGATATTTGACCAACAATTTTTGGCACACTTGGTGGGACTGAAAAGTTTCATTTTTGACAGTATTAAGGTTTGATGTTCACCTTTGTGCTGTGAAATTAGAACATCTGGTGACTCGAATTTACCCAAAAATCTCCAAATGTGAGTACAATGAAAGTTGTGTCTCATGAATACAAGATCGAAGGCCAAAAATCTAGATCATCAAATTGAGTTCTACGAGCTTGATATTCAAAGGCTAGGGGAACATCCTCAATTAGCTACTTTTCGATGTACATCCTCATTACCCCACATATCTCATATACCATCTATCACATCCTCAAGATTAGCTGGCGTATTCTCTGCTCTTGTAAGTCCAGTGAGTACTACCACGAGTTTTCCTCAACCTCCACCTCACACGACCACAAGTCTTCCTCACACTACACCTCATATACCAGTCCATATGGCTTAGAATCCTCCACCCAGGTAGTTCCCAACATGGAATAGCTCAGGGGCTTTGAACCTGCAAGCATAGAATCTAGTGCCTCAAGCAACTTTGAAGGCATTGCCGACTTATGATGGTACTGGTAAAACAACCTATGAACATATTCAATATGTGGCATCTCTTGCGACCATCCATGACATAATAGATGAATATGTAATGATAAAGTTGTTGGTATTGTCGCTAAGAGGAAAATTGTTGTATTGGTACCGATCGCTACAACCGGGCACTATTACCTCATGGGATCAGTTGGTGGAGTTGTTGATTAAAAATTTTCATGAACAAGCCGACCCATACTCCTTGTTGCATCAGTTTACAACAATTCAAAGGCATCCACAAGAGGAGATAGTTGACTTCAACGTCAGGTTCACATGAAGCTGGCAGAGAATTCTTGATGGTTTGTGGCCCACACATGAGCAAGCTGTGTTCTACTATCTCAGGGTATTTAGCACTAAAATTGGTATGGTCGTACGACAAGCCAATGTGACTACATTCCCATATTTGTACACACAAGCCCAGAAGGCTGAATCTGATATGATCATAGTCGGTAGGCTTCCTCCAAAAATGACTATGCCCATTCTTCTTGATCTCCCATAGTATTTGTATTCCAGTGCATTTTTGCAACCCATGCCTTCCATGTACCCAGTTCCCTCATGGAGTTCTAGCCCACCTCACATGGCTCCGATCCCTACCCCACAATGCCTAACTCCAAGTTTTTCGTAGTTGCCCAATCAATTAGTACCCCAATTGTCGACACCTATTCCTTTCCCAGCATTGCCAACACCTCCGACCCCATTGCCATTACCTGCACCACAAGCACCTTTACCCTTGCCAGCATCGACCACATCTTCTAATCTTGATCCCCTTACGACTTTATTGCAAGAAGTAAAATCTAATAACTCGGCCCTAAGGATGATATCAAATGAGCTTACGATGGTGAGGAAGAAGCAAGTCGAGGCTGATTTTTGGTCACGAAGATTTCAAACTCCACCAATTATGAGGGAACAAGCTTCTGCTAGTAGAGGCCCTGAGAAAAGCATGACAGTGCTAGAAAATGAGGAAACTAGCACAACAGAAAATGTGTATTGGTGCTCAACATGCAACGATCCTCATGGGGAAGAGACCTGCATGGTGCATATGAATTATGTACAAATGCTAGCAGAGAGTTCAGCTGGCGGACAAGTCAATATGATCAGGGAAGCTGATCACAATCTTATGATGCCTTCTTTGGAGCAAGTTTTGGTTCTTACGAGATCCAGGAAGAAGCCAGTAATGGTAGATCCAGCTGAGCTCGAACCTTTGAAGGTGCCTGTAGAGCCAAAGGTGTAGGAGGAAAAATGACAAGCTCCAGTGAAAGCGCCTGGTGTAAGGACTAAGGGGGAGGATTCTGTCAAGTTAAGAGATTTATTGCCTAAGCAAGCTCAAGAAAGGGCGCAAGCTAAGGCATCAACTTCGCAACCCATAGTAGCTGCTCAAACACTGAATGAGACAAAAGAGCAGGCCAAAGAGCGGCTCAAGTACCCATCATTAACAAAGAGACAAAGAGTAGAAGCTACTCAGTAGTATCAAGAAAAGTATGAATGGGCTACAGAAGAGAAGGTTTCGGGCATCTCAAGTTACAACATTATGGAAGAGATGAAGAAGATACCTGCAAAAGTGAGCTTGTATGATGCACTACAGCTGCCAGGGCAAATTGACTTGTTGCAAGAATCTTTGAAAACTGCAAAATATCAGAAGGAGGATCCTTCTCAAATAGTCTTAGCACAAGCGCTACCAACTTCAACGATAGGAAAGAATAGACCGCCCCCATTTTATTTGTCACTTAGAATGGAAGGGTGGATTGTACACAACTGTATGATCGACTCTGGAGCTGCAACTACTGTTATGCCAAAGGCAGTATGTGAAGTGATGGGGATGGAATATACAAGGAGTAGCCCAAGAGTGTTGCAGCTGGATGGGACTCCGGTCAAGATAGTGGGAGTGATCAAAGACATTCCCATTGTCCTTCATAGTATGCCATAAATCATAGTCATCCAAGAAGTGGTAGTGGTTGACCTGGAGCCATACTTTAGCATGTGCCTCTCGAGGGAGTTCATGGCTAAGCTGGGAGGATACCTCTCATTAGATTACTCGCATTTGGAGATACCATTCAAAGGAAAAAGGATTCGTATCCATAATGAAAAGCCTTCACCTTTTCACATTGAAAAGTTGGAAGAAGAAGAAGCTCCAGGTGCGGTTAATATGATGACTGAGGAGCTAGAAGAGGTCAATTTGATGGAAGAAGCATTGGGTGAGCTTCACCTCGAAGATGAGTTTTTGCTCACCGATTTTAATGCAATGATCGGGATAGATATTGGTTGTTATACAATAACTAAGCTTGAGCAAACCAAAGAAGAAGTCCTTGATTCTCAGGAGTCCGACATGGATCAGTTATAGAAATTGTATTTTGATGGTGCCAGATGTAAGAATGGTGTAGGGGCTGGTGTCATGTTGATCTCTCCCAAAGGGTTACAAAAAACTTATTCTTATAGGTTGACTTGGAGTTGCACAAATAATGCAGCTGAATATGAGGTATTATGCCTTGGGTTGAAGAAAGCTAAAAAGTTGGGCATTAAATAGCTGTAGATTTTTGGTGATTTTGAGCTTATTGTCAATCAGACCACTAATAGGTGTGTGTCCAAGAAGCACTACCTAAAAGCCTATCGCAATAGAGTCTAGGATTTATTTGAAGCCTTCACCACTTTGAACATTCAAGCAATTTCTAGGGAGCAGAATAAACATGCAGATATTTTAGCCTCTCTTGGTGCAAATTATTCTCCCACGGAGCAAGTGGTCCGAAAGCCCAAGACTGTTAGAGTGATCTATAGACCTTCGGTTCTGGATAAGAATCTTCATTGGCAAGTATTTGACAATGATGAACAAATAGTTAATTTCTTACTTAGAGAAGCTGCTAGCGTAGATGATAGAGTGCTTGTTGAAGAAGAGAAAGAGGGGATGATTCAATTGAAGAATAATCACATTCCCAGAGGTTTAATCTCATTGGAAATTTTATTTGATCAAAATGATAGAGCTGACAAGCACAGGATTAAGGTAGATGCCAGGGAATACAAAGAATTACAGTTGGAACCTGAGAAAGTTATCAAAATTGGAACTGATTGTATGTTAGATGAATTGGAAGGCATTAAGGATTTGTGCTATGAATACCCTGACATCGTGGCATGGAGCTATCAGGATTTAAAGGGATATGATAAGAATGTGATCCAGCATACCATAGAGCTGTAGGAGGGGGTAAAGCCTTTTCGATAAAAATAGCGCCCTGTTAATCCCAAAATCGAAGTGCTCATGAAGGCGAAATTACTAAAAATGTTGGAGGCGAAGATAATTTACCCGATCAAGCACTCAACATGGGTGGCGAATCTAGTCCCAGTTCGGAAGAAGAATGGAGATATTCGGTTGTGTGTCAATTTTTGCAACCTGAATCAGGCATCATTAAAATATCATTATCCCCTACCGCAAATTGATCAAATTCTTCATGTGGTTGCTGGTGCATAGAGGTTCTCACTATTAGATGACTTCTCCGGATATAATCAAATCTAGGTGAAGGATGAAGACCAATATAAAATAGCATTCACCACCAAGTGGGGCACATTTGCCTACCAACGGATGCCCTTTGGACTCTCAAATGTCGGTGCTACCTTCCAGAGAGCCATGGATGTCACCTTCGGTGAGTTACTAAATAGAATTATTGTGATATATCTTGATGATATGACTATGTTTTTGCATCGAAGAGAAGACCATATTGCGCATTTGAGGTAGGTGTTTGAAAAGTTCCACGAGTTTGGGATCTCCATTAATCCCAAGAAGTCGATCTTTGTTGTTAAAGAAGGAAAGTTGTTGGGTCATGTGATCTCATAGGAAGGATTGGCAATTGATCCTGCAAGAGCTGAAGCACTCATGAAACTACCGCTACCTGCCAATAAGAAGGACCTACAATATTTCTTCGATCAAATCAATTTCATCCACAAATTTATTGTCGACTTCGCTCAGGTTGTGAAGCCCATGACTGAGATTTTAAAAAATAATACTGAATTTAAGTGGATAGAAGCCAGGAGGTGAGCTTTTCAGCAAATCAAAGAAAGAATTACACAGGCTCTAGTTTTAATTAATCCTGATTATTCAAAATATTTTATTCTCTATTCAGTGGGTGAGCAAGAAAGCTATGTTGCGGTCTTGACATAGAAACAAGAAGATGGAGAAGAGAAGCCAATTGCCTTCTTGAGCCAAGTTATTGCACCACATCAAGAGAAGTACAATTTTATCGAGAAGCAAGTGTACGCGGTGATGAAATCATTGAAGAAATTCTGACACTTTGTTTCTCAGAGCAAAATTGTTGTTTACGTTATTCATCCTGATGTTCAAAATTTTATACTCCAAGGAGAACTAGGCGATAAAAGGGTAGGTTGGGTCTCAAAAATTCAAGAATATGATGTGGAGATCCGACCAACAAAGCTAGTTCATGGGTGAGCTCTATGTCAGGAGTTAGCCAAAAGTGCTACCTTGGAGATGTTGGATGCAACGCATGAGGAGGACATTGGTGAAAGAATTTTGCCAAATCATACTATGGATGACTGGGACTGGACAGAAGAGCTGGTAGACTATTTTACTTTTGGGAGATGTCCAACTCATCTTGATGCTTCACAACATCGGAGGTTCAGGCTGCAAGCGCTCAAGTACGTTCTATTGCCAAATGGATTGTATCACAAGAATATTGATGGAGTTCTTCTCAGGTGTGTGAAAACTTTCAAGAAGGAGAAAATATTAGAGGAATTTCATTCTGGACTCTCTGGAGGTCATTATGCAGGTAGGCCCATGGCTTTAAAGATTATTCGAGCAGGTTATTTCTGGCCCACTCTATTCTTCGATGCTCATAGAGTAAGTCAACAGTGCGACAGTTGTCAGCGATATGTTGGCAGAACTAGGAAAGGAGCTTTGCCCCTATGCCCAATCCAAGTGGAAGCACCTTTTCAACAGTGGGGACTCGACTTCATTGGAGTTATTGATCCACATTCTTCCATGGAGCACAAGTACATCTTGACGGTGACTGATTATTTCACTAGATGGGCGGAGGCTATTCCCACCAAGAAAGTCGATCAAGCTACTATTATCTCTTTCCTAGAAGGGCTTATTACTCATTTTGGCATCCCAGATTCGATTGTAACTGATAATGGCACTCCTTTCATTGGGGCCAAAATCATAGAGTTTTCTAGAAAATATGGCATTTATTTGAAGACATCATCCAACTATTATCCACAAGGGAATGGGTTGGCCGAATCTACCAATAAAAATTTGCTACGAATCTTAAAAAGGATGATGGGCAGTAACAAGAGAAGCTGGCATTTGTTGTTGAATCAAGCGCTTTGGGCGGATCATATTTCAGTGAAGAAATCTATCAAAACTTCCCCGTATGCCTTGGTTTATGGGAAAGAGGCTATTCTTCCCACTCATATTGAGTTGCCGGTACTCCAAACATTGTAGTTGTTCCAGGATGAAGATGAAGAATATGATCCTATGAGTGCAAGGTTGGCACAATTGTTGTAGTTAGAGGAGGATAGGGAGCAGTCTTATCAAGCATTTGTTGAGCACACTAAAGAGATGAAGAAGTGGTTTGGAAAGAAAATAACTGAACACAGTTTCCAGGTGGGAGATTTAGTTTTAAAATGGAATGAAAAGAAGGCCAAGCTAGGGAAACACCATAAGTTTGATGCTATCTAGGAAGGCCCTTTTCAAATTTCTGTGGTGAATTCAGCAAACGCTTACCACCTTCATGATCTGGAGGGTTGTGATCTCCCCATTCCAGTAAATGGTCTTCATTTGAAGGCCTATATTCAATGATGATATTCTGGTAAGGTACCACTTTGTACATATGTAAATATTCTTTTCGATATGTTGTTGTTTTAAAATTGTTGATGCTTTTTTAGTATATATAAAACAAAGAAAAAAAAGGGGGAAGGCTATGTTTGGGGAAAGACAAATTTGGTAAGGAAAGTGCGTTCATCCCAAGTAGGAGCGAGAGGGCCATTCGCCCTAAGGATGAGGCGACTGAGCAATGTGACAAAAGGAAGAGTTAAATTCATTAGCAGCATTGATGTCGCATGAGGAATAAAGGAACAATGTAGATATAAAAGGAATATGTTTGGAATTGTATTCACCTCGATAAAGTACAATACGACTGTTCACCTTTTGATTGGGGTGAACTTAATTCATAAATTGGATATCAGGTTCGTGAAAATAAGTATGATATTGGCATCGCGTTCACCTCGGATGATGGGCGAACGTGTCGTTCACCTTTGTTTTGGGTGAATGCATCAAGAAGGGTGATGAAGATTTTTTTTTTGCATATGTTTAAAAAAAAAAATTAAAAAAAGGAGAAAATCTCATGTATTTATTTTCGAAGCCTTATGATTTATGAGCGCTTTCGGAAGGAAAAATCACAAAGCAAGAATAAAAAAAAAGAAAAAAGTGTTTTAGAAAATCTGATTTTCTAAATATGGGTGAAAAAGCAAAGCAGACAACATTTTTTTAAGAAGGTTATTCACCATGGAATTTCCAAGCAGTTTGAAGGTGCCCTAAAATGAGGAAAAGCATGACATGTTGCTCTAAGTTTCGAAGTCATCAGGAAAAGGGATAAAATTGCTCAGTGCTCAAAAGTAATTTTTCCAAGAAAAGAGAATAGCCGCATCAGTTTTGGAAGCACGTTGTAAAATAGATTGCGCTCTTGGTTACGTGGCGATAATCGGAGAGCTGGGATACAGGTAAAAGGGCATTAAATTTAAAATGTGCATTGTGTCGAAGGTTTATTTTTCCAAGGAATGACAAGTATTTATTATTGGTTGTTGAGCGGCCGATTTAGCTTTCCCAGCAAGCTTCAGGTGCCAGGGCACGATCTACAATGAAATTATGTAGCGAAGAAGGCACACTTTTCTAGGAAGATCTGGTAGTGAACCAAAGGAGAAACCATTGAAGCATAGGGAATGGTGTCGGACTAGCGAATCAATACTCTCTTGCTCTCGAAGGTGTAAACTATTAATGCAACATTTATTGCGGTAGTTGTAGGATGGCTCTATATAAATGATGAGGTAAAAGCCCGCAGTTTATGTTCTTTTTAAAAAATTTATTGTTGTATTTCGCATTGTAGCTGTAGAGGAGTTCAGAGAGTGCTCAGAATTTTTTTCAGATTTAGAGAAAAAGAAAAATGGGAAAATGGAGCAAGGAGCCCAAAGACGTCATAGAGGCTACAGAGCCCAAGAAGTCAAAGAAAAAGGAAGGAGGCTCTAGAGCGAAAAGGGCTCAAAAAAATGACTATGTCGATTTGGACCCATATGAGGACTCTATGGCAGAAATTGGAGACTGCCTTATCACTCATAAAGGAGTGGAGAGATTAAGGCAAGATGTAGAGGTGACGGTGAGCCAAGGAGTATCCTCGAACAGCTGGCTGATAGTGCCTTATAATTCATAGTTATTCTGGTATTTGTGTCCGTCGGTTCATCCATGCCCTGAGCTGGTGCAGCTTATTGCCCAGTTTTATGATCCATTTACTAGGGCTGTCAGAAATGCAAGAAGAGAAATTTTGTTCACCATCACTCCGGATGAGGTTCGGGAAGCTTTTGCTTGTGGACTGAAGCCCCCTTCTTATGTAGTTAATAAGAAGTTGCATACTGATGAACAAGAAGATAGATATGTCTCCATGGTGACAATGCACTAGTTTATGGAGACCCAGTTAATTAAAGAGCCATCGATGGGGCAGCTTCCCAATTTGTCGAAGCCGTTGTCAGATTTTAAGAGTTTGGATATATATTCAATGTTGGCATGGGTCGTTGGGTTGCCTTCGGATGGAACAATGCATAAATGGCAGGCGGCCCTGGCACAATGTATTTGTAAGGTTGAATTTTATTCTCCCACAGCAATGAGGTAAGGCAACAACCCCATTTTATTTGATTGGGCTGACTTTATTTCTCGAAGGTTGAACTTTCAGTTGGAGAAAATGCAGACTAGGGAGTCAGGGTCATTTAAGCACATGTCATTTTTGGTATGGTTTTTCTTCTTTCAACTACAACGGTGCTTCTCTTTCATTGCAGTAATGTAGGTGGGCAAGAAAAATGAACCTCTACCAGTTTATATGTGGACTCCCATTTTGTCAAGAAGGGAGTCATTTTATAGCTTTAATAGTTGGTTTTTGGGACCGATGATAGAATTGCTTTGCGGTACCTGTGAGAGAGTGCCATGGAATTTAAGAGATGCAGTTGTGGTGTAGGAAAAGGGTGATATTTTTCTGCTTACCTAGGGTGTAGTTGTGAGAATTTTTGGTTTCACGGGTAAGCCATTTTTGTTGTCGTACTTTGCCATAGAGCATGTGTTCGCCATGGAAGTTGTGCGCTAGATAGATTACGTAAATGATGTATATGGAGTTGGGCATAGAAAGAAGACCACATGCAATATGTCATTCAAATTCGGTAGTCTAGAGGTGAGCCAAGTAGGATAGAATCGGCTCCTGATAGTGGCGCTGCAAGATTTGGGCTTGATAGAACTACCACAATGCTGGAGATATGATCCTCTAGGTAAATTTTTAGCTATTGTGAAAGCTAAATCTTTTCATTGTTGTCCTCAGCCAGATATTCAGAGGAATAGAAATAATTTTGATGGGCCGGACATGAACTGGCACATTGAGAAGATGACATCACTCCCACCATGGCATGATTATTATGAGCAAGAGGCAGAATACAATCCAGCTAAATATAAGACCCAAATTCCTCCACCGGGTTTATTCAGTTCTGTCCAAGAAAGTGAACCCACCTAGACCGAAGAGAAGATAATGAATTGGTGGATAATGCGAATTCACCACGGGAAGCCGACTACTCCTTACGGGCTGAAATTGGATGAGCAATTTTTAGATACTTATGATGAGTATGTAGACTCATACCAACCCATTGCCTTCACCAATATTTTACCACAAAGCTTCCAACACTCCGACAGCGGTGAAGGCGAAACCGAACAAGATCATCCAATGGTCGAAGATGAGACTCCAGAGGAAGAAGAACAACAATATGTGTTTAAATGGAGATCTCAATGAATAAAGTGATAGGTAGAAGAAGCACCTATGCTAGAAAAGCAAAATATGTCGAAGGCGCCTCCATTTCCAAAGGTGGTCAAAAGACCGAGGACTAGTGCAGTTGTTACTTCTACCGTCGAGGTCTCAGTTGCTGTAGCTCCTATGGTTTCGGTTGCCACAGTTTCTACCATTCTAGTTGTAGCAGTTCCTACGGTTACTAATGTGTCGATGGTAGTTATTGATCCTTCACCCATGGTAGAGCTCCCGACCAAAGTTGCATAGGTGTTTCCAATGATTCAAGAACAGGAGGAAGAGCATCAGTCAAAAAGCTCTCACATGGAAGTCATGGATGGCAAAGAGAATGTAAACATTGAAGAGAGGGTGGAAGCATAACAAGAGGAAATAATTTCATAGCCACCTCCATCTCCACATCACACGGTGCCCACACCCGAAGGTACGCTCTCTCTTCCCTCTTCTTCTTCTTCGAAGCACGCAACGATTTCTGTTCCACTTTCCTCTGTTTCACTTCCATCATCATTAGTCTCTATTTCTCCACCATTTGGTATGCCATCCACATCCATTTCACTTCCATATTTTTCTGCTCTCGAGGTCACTACTGCTCCTTCTTCTATTCCCATTTCTTCATCCTCCATTTCTTTTAGTTCATATGCATCAAAACCCAACCCCTTTTTGCATCCTTCCCCTTCCGTTGCCGCCACCACTACCATTGAAGTTGTGAGCATGCAAGCTCCTCCTAGAGTAAGCGTAACTATAGCCGAACCTACTTCCTCCATCAAGTCCACCATTTCCATTCCCTCTATTTCCATTCCACCCCTTTTGGTTGTATCATCCGCTTCTACTGAGCCTAGTCGCTCAGATGTTTTGGTCTCATTCACCCTATTTTTGGAATTGTAGATAGTGCCTGATGTACAGGTGGCCCGTAAGCAGCCCGATGTGGAGAAGATTAACTGGGCACACATGAGCTCTTCGTAGTGGTTGAAGAGCATGAGGCGTAAGGAGGCCCTGGCTCTAGCTCGACCAATCAAGAAGGTCACCTTTGATCCTATTGCCATGGAAGCCCACCCCACTAAGCTCACCCCCTTGGTTCAGAAGTTGCAAGGAGAAATGTTGCCAAGTGACTATGTCAGCGAGACTATCATAGAGGACCTCACCAGGATAAATCCAACAGAAAATATGGGCAACATACAGGTGGATATGAGCTCAGTATATTTGCATGGTGAGCATTATAAAGAAAAGTATTTTGAAAATGAAAATAAAATTATTGAGCTCGAGACTGCCCTGGAAAAAGCAGAGCGCAAGAGGAGAAGACTACCACTAAAAATGAGTATTTGCGCCAACAGGTCAAAGTGCACTTGAAGGAGCGTGATGCCACCAGGATCGAAATGCACAAGCTCCAGCAGCAGCTTGAGGATATGAAGAAGCAGTTAGCTGAGAGAGTAGTATAGGCTACTGGTTTTTCATCGGACAGTGTCAAGGGAACACGTCTTCGCTCTGCACAAAACTGTGAGAAGTTGGCCGCGCAAGCCGTTAAGGTGTTGCACTATTTGTGGGAGGCGCAGATATAGATACAACTAGGGTAGTAGCTGATCGACACCACAGAAGAGATGCTATCACCACACATGGAAATGGTAGTAAAGATCCAAGCCCTAGCTAATACCAATTTGAATATTCACCCACTCAATGAAATGGATCACGCTTGGTCCAAAGCCAAAGTCACTCTGCGTAGTTATTTTCAAAGAATGGACCTAGTAAGGGAAGGATAGATAATTCTCAACACTATCGAACATGAGCATACTATTTCCATGTCTCATTTTGAGACTATTGATGAGTTGGGATTTCTGACCTTCATAGATGAGTGGGGTGAGCCCTTGCCAATGGAACAACTGGAGGCACTCTAGAAGAAGTTTGTTGAAGATACCTCCGAGATTGATGCATGGGAAGAGCCTCTCATGGAAGCATAGGTGTTGCCCCTGATGCAAAAATATACGTGCCTAGAGCTATCCTTGTATGAGTTGGCTCAATGAGCGAAGCGCCTCAATTTGATAGATGTTCAGAATCTTCACTTCATTTATGAATCTCTCAGTGTCCCATGCTTATTTACAACTCATGCCTGGAAGGATGTTGTAATGGTTTATGAGGTCATGACTGAGAGCCTCAAAGAATAAGAAGAGCATGTAGCGATGGAGCATGTAGTGGTAGAGAAAGCAATAGAGGAAGTAGAATGAGCCGAGGTGCTAAAGGTAGCAGCTATAGTGGAAGAACAGGAGCGTGCTGAAGAGGAGGTGCACCAAAAGGCATCTATGACATCAGCGAAGATGCCAACCAAGGTGGCTGGGAGAAAAGACTCTGTAGCCCAATGAATAAAGGCCTGGGATCACTTGCATCCATGCGAGTTGGATACCCCGTGAGTCACCAGAAATATTGGCAATTTTGCACCTTGCCACATTGGGACAATTTTGTTGGAGTATTTTGATGCAATATTTTGATGCAGTATTTTGATTGTATATGATAGCTTTTATTTTGAAGATAATTTCATATGTTCCTGATTTGTTTACATATGTATTCTTTTTGCATTGGCGTTATAAGTGTTTTGTAAACTTCATTCAAGATTCGGGTTCATCATACCTTGAATACATTAAAAATGAAGGCGTTTGTAAGCTTGTAAAACAAAAAACAATGAAAGATCAAGTTGAAAATTTTGAAGGGCTTAAAATTTTTTGAAGTGCTTGCGTGTTCACCCCAAAGGTAGGGCGAACACCCCATTCGCCCCATGTTGGGGTGAATGAAATATCATAAGAAGACAAAAGGAAGTTCAAAAATTCAAAGAATGGGCATGGAAAAATGCATTCACGTTCACCCTAGTTGAGGGGCGAACATCCCGTTCGCCCCTCCCATGGGCGAACGCGCTCCAATACCCGAATGCTATTGCATTTGCCCGAAGACAAAGTGCAATTACGTTCACCCCGGTTGAGGGGCGAACATCCCGTTCACCCCTCCCATGGGCGAACGTACCTTGGAAGCAAAACATAATCGCGTTCACCCCGGTTGAGGGGTGAACATCCTGTTCGCCCCTCCCATGGGCGAACGCATTCTTAAAGGAAATTACATGCACGCATGCTAGATAAAGAGATGATCGAGCGAAGCTAATTTTTG
Organism: Wollemia nobilis; assembly: GCA_028583015.1. NCBI lineage: Eukaryota > Viridiplantae > Streptophyta > Pinopsida > Araucariales > Araucariaceae > Wollemia > Wollemia nobilis. Next base: position 16,250,742 of record JAQPPZ010017058.1, on the reverse strand, counting down.
TCAAAGGGTGGATGTAATTTTTGGGTGAAAAGGATTATGGTCAAAACTTCAAGAGTGCCAGATTTGCAAGCATTAAATAATGGTGGCAATAAGTAATTCGAATTGTGAATCCCGAGTGAAGAAAGAAGTTTCATAGAAGCGCAGGGAGTATTTTCATGATTTTCAAGGCAGGAGTGCATTTCCAAGATATTGAATATCTCCTAATTCTCTGTGCACCGACGCCTAAGTTGCTGATTTCCTAGGAATATTTCCTTGAAAGATGGATCGCTGCCCCAAATGGTTGGATTTTTAGTGATTCCAAGGAGGAATTTCCTCACTCTTGTTTTTGATCTACGATCATTTTGTTTCCATGAGCATTTAATGAAAGAGGCGAAAACCTCTATAAATACTAATCAAATTTCTATTGTAAAGGAGGTTGGACATTCTGCAAGAAAACTTTCTAAGTCTTCTGCATCAATAGAAGAGACTTGGCTTCTAAAATTTGCAAGCATTCTTATGTGTGGGATTTCCTTCTATTTTTAAGCATTTCTATTTATGCTCATGTTCTTGTTGTTAAGTTTAAAATTCTATTTCTGGATTTAAAACATTGTTGGTAAGTGAGTTTGTTTTGGAATGCAATCTGGAGGTTGTCTCTGCTAAGGTGTGAGTGAAATTCTGTTGCTTTCCCTCTGTTACATGTTGTCATAAAACTTGGTAGAATTCTTGCTATTAGTCTACCCCAAATCCTACATTCGGCCTGTGGCCATATTTCCCTTTCTTTTTGTTATTTTCTAATTTCTTTCCTGCATCTCTAGTCTTCAACCAGTTTAGGATTAGTAAGGGAACCAACCCTCTCTGGAGATTGGCACGGAGGACATTCCTTTCCTCCGACCTTTCAATGTTGGTCGTATCTAGGGCGCACAAACGTAGTTTTTGTTGATTAGGCAGATATTTGACCAACAGTTCTAAGCATCAGGTTTTGTTTAGGGAATAGGAATTCCCCTTTAAGTGTTACAAGCCTTAAAGGACAATCTCTATTCCATGGTCACATAGTCCTAAGCTGATGAGGGTACAAAAAGGTGGGGGACTAGTTTTGGCATCCTTCTAAATGAGGAGGTTTAGTAAGGTGAACCCAAAAAAACATGAAATTTGGACACTTCCATCCACTAAGTGTCATCTATAGCAACTTAGAACTCAAATATGGTGAAGCCTTGAAATGCTGGAAAAATAAATATTGGGTCTTCCTTGTATTTTTTTAATTTGGAGGGTAGATTTTGGGTTGTTACAATGAGGTAGTTATAATATGGGTGATGGTTACCTTATCTAAAACCATCCAAAAGCTCCTATATCATATGTTGAGGTATGCTACATTATTTGGTACATTCTAATGTACCCCCATGATACCTTCATGGTATATTTATAAATAGTAGATTAGGGTTGAGTCTATAGTTTAGAGTGTGAGTTATATTTCCCCTTTTATGTAAGTGTAAATGTGCAGGAAATGCACAAGTGTTAATGTGCAATAAATGGACAAGTATCAAGTAAGTTAGAGTGAAAATGTAGGTTAAGTATATGTGCACAAGTCTCTTCTATGTATGAGAACAAATATGTAATGTAAATATGTGCACAAGTTTCATAGATTAGGAGTGCAATTAGAAGTGTAAGAGTCATGTAAAGGTGTGTAAATGTTATAAAGTCAAGTGTCCATCAAGTATGCAAGTGGTAAGTAGATAAAGCAAGAGTCATGAGACTTGGCATCTGAAGAGCAATAGTCTACTACTTGAAGAGTCATATCACTATGTCTATATTATGGGATATATCAAATAATATTTCTATATTTTATTTTTTTATTGTAAGAAGAAAATGAATAATAAATATTGTATACATGTTGAGCAATTAATATTGTATGTTGTTCTTCATGTAAAGTACATGAATGATTCAGAATATTTACATTCATATTTTAGTATATGTTATTTTCTTTATTATATAAGCCTTGATATTACATATTAATTTGATCATATTATTATCATATTGACCTTTATTATTGTGGATATTTTATATTAGGACATGTGTGAGATAACCTTTGATATTTTTGGTAGTATAAGGCTTAAAAATCCAATAATGGTATTAGATTTACCATCAAACTGTATCAAATTTGATAGATTTTACTTTATTAATCCACCATTATAAGTCAACTATGTCCACATTTGATAATTTTGATTTAGACTCTATCCAATTTGAAGGAAGTGAGACTCAAACTCTATTTTTAAAGGTCATATTGAGTATAAAAGGCTAGGGTATTTCCATTGGGTTGAAGGAAAACTAATGAAGAGTAGGACTTAGCTAAATTGATAGATAGGTGAGCCAACTCAAGAATAGTTGGTCATTCAAGGATAAATCCAACCTTGACATTAATTTGAAAAATTTAAAGTTTTTGCTGATTAAAAATTGAAGGTTAATCAACTTTAAATATAGTTGATCATTTAGAGATAAAGCCAACCCTGACATTGATTTGAAAAATTTAAGAATTTGTAGATTGAATACTGAGGTAAAATTAACTTTGAAGATAATTTGGTCATTCAAGAAAGAGCAATATTAATATTGGGTTTTTATGTGTGACCTAAGACATTGAATATTTCAAATAGCAATAGAGATTAAGCTATAGAGTTTGAGAAGCTTCATATAGAGATAGAGAAAATTTTTAGCTTCTATGTTTTAGTGAATTGAGAAGCATTCAAACCTTCCTAAGAATAGAGAATAGAAGAAGAAAAAAGTAGTAGAGAAAGAGAAGAAGAATTAGGTCATATTGACCTTGATATATTTGAAGAATAATCAGAAATAAAAGCAAGCAATAAATAAAGATAAGAAGAATAATGTCAAATAGACCTTGACATAGTTAAAAATAATTTATAAAGTAGCAGAGCAAAAAATAATGAAGTCTCTTCCTAGGATACAATGAAGAACTAGGCTGATTAAATATATCTACATATCATTTCAGTCTTGGCCACTGAATCACTTTTTGAAGTAGGTTCTTCAAAGTAGACACATACTACAAAATATAAGAAGAAGAAGGATCCCAAGAGAGGCCATTACATAATAGAGCCTACAAGAGGTCATTACAAAATAAATCCCAAAAGAGGCCAATATTGAAGAGAAAATCCTAAAAGGCTAAATAAATCAATATAAGAGAAAGAGGCCTGATAATTTGATAAAAAAGAAAAAAGACCTAAATTATAATAGCATAAAGAGAAAGGTCATTCAACTAGCAAGAAAAAAGGAAGAAGATAATCTATTCAACCAACAAATACAAAAATTCATTCGTCCAACGAATAGAACAAAGGCCACTCAAAAAATAAGCTATCTAGAGCCTATACATTAAGATAAAACATTAGAGATCATCCAAACAACAGTGAAGACTAATTGAAAAACATCATAGGCTATTCAAAAAACATCAAATAACAACAACTATATCATCCATCCATATATTTAACCTACACATGTATGTTATGTGAAATCTAAGATAAAATAATACAACAATTGGTGCTTTGATTTAATATTTGAGCAAAAATATTTCATTGAGCCACCTGAATCAGTGAGAAAGTGATGTGAGAAAATGTAACAAAGTTTCTATAGAGAACATGCTTTAATCAATAAATTTTAATCTAAAGAGTACCCTATGAAAGGATCTACTTAATAGAAATGTGCTATATAGCAGTGGATTAGCACATCATTCATCAAAGTTGCACCTAAGGATAATTCTAAGGAGAAGTTATTTGAAGCTCAAGGAAAGTTATTCAACATCTAAGAAAAGCTATCCAAGCCTGAGAGGAGTTATTTGAAAGTAGTAAAGAGAAATTCAAGTTAATTTCATTGCATAGTAATAAGAGGTAATGTAACACTTAGTCTATACAAGGAGAATAGATAAGCATTAAGATACAAAGTCTAACGTCCAACCAGAAGGTGTAGCATACAATATGAAAGAAAAAAGACAATATTAGAAGCTAGTGTTCAGTTTGGTAGGTGTAACACAAGACGTTACAAAAATGGGAGAAGGTAGTGAAATTGTGCATGCAAACCTCCACATGAATTTTAGGGTTTAGCCTAGATGCTAAATATTATTGAGTGAAATTTAATATCCAAACATAAGTTTAGAAGAGAAGTAAGGTGAGTTGGAAATATTAAAGGTTTAATTAAAATTTTAAATTAGAGTAAAGTTATTTTATTGGATTTATAAGGATTTTGAATTTTGTTTGGTTAATTTGGTTGTTTAAAAGTTTTCAAGTTTTTGAAGTACTTTTTAAGTTAGAAGAATTATTTTCTTATATTTTAAAGAAAATTTAAATATTAAATTTTTTTGAAATTTTACAAATTTATTTATATTTGGGAGTTAAAAGGTTTTCAACTATTGGAAAATATGGATATTACAATATTTTATTATTTACTAATGTACCTTCATGGGTAAATATTTAGATTAGGATTATATTAGAAGATAAATAGTTTATTAGAGTTATTTAATAAATGCACAAGTGTTATAATGTGCAATGATGTAAATGTGCATGTAGTCCACATGTACATGAGTCTTAGGGTTGAGTGAGAGGCAGGGAATCTATATTTCTATATAAAGGCCTCATTGTGAGTGTTTGTGAGTAGTTTTTTGTAGTGCAAAGGTGAGAGTAGTAGTAGGCACAATGTAGATCCATTTTTCTATAATGGAGGAGCTGCAAACTCCATGAGAGGAGCATTGTAAATTTCATGAGATTTCTTATATGAGTATTTCTAGAGCATTGTATCAAGTTTTCTATCATATTTTATTGCATGTTAAGTTGCTATTATCATACTTATTTCATTGCATACTTATTTCAATACTTGTGAATGCATTTCTTTTATGTTTATGGCTCAAAAAGCTAACAATTATATTAAATCCATGATGGATCAAAGGAAAACCACAAGTGATCACCATTGTTATTGTTGAATATTTGCAAACTGGATCAACCATAGTGTGCCACTGCATGCAAATACTATCATAATAGATTTTTTTATATAAGTAGCTCTAGATAGAAGAGTAGAAAATAGAGAAAGCCACATGATTTGGTTAGATTTTTTTCACAAGAGTTGTAACGCTTGTGAAGACTAGAACTTAGAATTGTTCCACTAGATTGTCAATCCAACTAGTTAAAGATTATTTTTCATAGAGTAATAGAATTTTTTATTATCTCTAATATTCCATTACAAGAGAGAAAAATAAGTTTTTAGGAGAACCATTGGGTTACTATCATCTAAGTTTTTCTTATTGCAAAAAATTAACTCTCAAAAGGTGGGAAGCTTCCTACAACATATAGAGAAGAACTTCATCTTCGTTTCCTAAAATTTGAAGTTACTTTCCTTATGCATGGATTGATTCTTTGTTGTAGAAAAATAAGGATTGATGATTTGGAGGTCTAAGGAGAAATATCCCATTGAAATATTTGCATATTGAAGACTCCTAGTTGAAAGATTGAGGAGAGAGCTAGTGGCCAAGGAAGTCACATTGAAGATTGCAAATCTAGGAAGGAGGTCCTAGAAAGAAGAACCCATTGAAGATCGAAGAGACTCAAGGATAAGAGTCCTAGAAAATATTGGATATTGGTGATCTCCATTAAATACTAAAAACTTCACATTTAATAAGATATCCAATGAAGGCCCTATTGAAGAAGAGGTCCATTGAAGGCCCTATTGAAGAACTTCCAAAGTGGAAGATTGAGCATTGAGAATAACTAACAAAATTTCTATTGCAAATTTTGATAGTAGAAAATTTAGGAGATCCTAGAAGGAGATCTCATTTGCGTAGTTGAATATTTAAGAGGCCAAAGGTCTCATTGAATATTTTGAAGCTACAATATTGAGAACCTTGGAGAGGTATCAAGGAGAAACAAGAAGAAGGCTTGGTGAGCCTCATTGAAGGATTCCCTAGAAGGACTCGTTGGAGACATTATTACTAAAGAAGAAGCTAAGGAATTGGTACAATTATCACCATCTGACAGTGAGTCCAAAGGAAAATATTTGGCAAGAATATTGTCAAATCAAAAAGGTAGTACTAAATAGATTTCAATATTGATAGATTGTTTGAGAATGAGATCTACTTTAAAGTCAGATTTGGCAAGAGAAAATATATAGAAGAACCACCAAATATATGAGATTTGGGGGCCATCATTGAAGGGTTCTTGAGCAAACATCTCAACTATGATTTGGGGAGAATCCTACCAAATTTTTGGGATTCAAGGACAGTTTTTCAATGACGATATTGACTAATTTACAATCAGAAAATTTTCAGCTTTAAGGACATAAAAAGGTAGCAATTTGGGTAGCGTTAGTGACTACTAAAAATCATATCCCAAAAGTACATTTTGAAGAATTTTTTGAGCCATCAAATCAAAGTTTTGAGAAGCAAATTGGTAAGGTATTGAATCTAGAAAAATGTGAGCAAAGATATGTTTTTGGACAGCATAGAAGAGCTACAATAACATCTACAAAAGGTAGCCATTGAGGTGAGTAGAATCACCATCATCTTCATCATCTACAATATTGAAAAGGTATACAATAGAAAGGTGCAAAAGTTCATTATTTGAGATTTCATATTTTGTTTCTATTAAATTTTTTAAAGCACCAATTACAAATCTTAAAGGTTGCATCAAAATTTTCATTTCAAGTATTCAAAATAGTGCAGAAGTTATAGTTTACAAGGTTCAAACCTACACATAGAAGAAAATAGAAGTTAGGTATATTTCAAGAGAAATAAATGTATCAACATTCTATTGCTCATTCTAAAGAAAATAAGACTATACTTGCATAAGATAGAGTGCAAAATATTACATTGAGTAGCTTGGATTTATAAGTGAAAGAATAGCCAAGCAAGGGAGGAATTACCAAGAGTTAAAGGCAATAATCTATTTCAGCCAAATTAGTGATCAAAGGAAGATTTATTAAGAGCTCTTTTGAAGAAGTTAAAGGCAGAATTTTGTGGCAAGGAATAGCCACAAAAAAGGGTAACATTACCTCCAAAATTTGGAGAAGAAAGCCAGCATATTATAGCAAGAAAAATAGCTTGAAAGGAAGAAGGAATTCCAAGTTTAAGGTACAAGTAAAGGCCACATCTCCAAATGGATTTTACGGACAGTTTTGGAGAGGATTAAAAACAAGTTTTGGAAGCAAGCTTGGACCATACAAACAAAGATCCAAAATAGCAAATTGAAGCCCACACTCCAAGCAAAGTAAAGCACATGGGGGTATTCATAATATACATTTAAGATTCATCTAAAGGACTCTATAAGTTCTATAAAAATATAGGGTTTATAAGGAGAAAGAGACATATTAGAAACTCCACAAAGGGTATTCTACAAAGCCCTAAAAGATAGCCTTTGAAAAGCAAAATAAAGGGCCATTCAAAGAGGTCTAAATTTTAGTTATTTTAGGTGTCAAAATAATACCCAATGGAGCACCATAACCATTTAATTTGCCATGTACACAGAGGATGAAACTAAACCTTCAAAAGAGAGAATACAAGTAAAAATACAAGAGTAAAATTTGAGGTCATAGTGCAAGTCATATGTCATCACAAAGGAGGTGCCATCACCATTAAAGCTAGCTATAAAATAACAATTCTACCTTTCCAATAGTACTATATAATATAGTCAAAGCATTCTACCAAGGAAAGACATAGACAACAAGTGAAATTCCAAAATTTGAGTGTTGGAAAAGAGCTATAAATATCAAAGGACATTGAGAAAAAAAGAGTTAGAAACATATTTCCACATGGAATGAGTTGTTACATACATCCAAAGTGAAGAGTGCCATATTGAAGAGGAAGGTTAAGCACCCAGTATCATAGTGTAACATCCATATTCAAAACTCCAACAAATACAAGATAATAGAGTGCCCAACATCATAGTGTAAAGTCCCATATTTGAAACTCTAGCAAGGACAAGATAAAATAGTGTTGAGAACTCACCATACATGAGAACCCAGCATGGAGGAAGGATGTAAATATTTCTATAATATTCATCAACCACAAATAAGTAAGAAATAAAGCACCACTTGTCATAGGTGTTGCGTGAAGGAGTTATATCAAAAATTTCCAAGAAGAGAGAAGAAAAGCATCACATGTCATAGGCACTAGAAGAAGGTGTAAGAAGGAATATTTTCAAGAAGGTTGAAAAGGACAAGTACCACTTGGAACTCCCCTCTCATTTTAAATCAAGTTAAGAAGGCACCCACATACATAAACACAAAGGAGAGTTGAAGAAGCATTGAAGGTAAGTAAGAGATGGCTATTTTGAAGAGTACGTAGAAATTAACAACAGAGAGAAGCCTACATACAAGAGTAATACCATATTTGAAGATATTCCAAGCCTCATATAATGCACAAACCATACAAGCATAAATATTACATATTAGAGCACATATTCAACAAACGTTTGTTTGGAGAAAGGAAGACAAACCAAACAAGGATAAAGAGTGTAGATTAGAGTACATATTAAAAAAAAATTCAATTGGAGAAAGGAAGATAAAGCTACCATTTATGAGAAGGAGAAAGTGAACAAGCAAGGTGAAGAGAAACAAGAATAATCAACCCTTGCAAACAACATACACTCCAAACAACTTGAAAATTAGAATCAAGTATCAAGAAGGTGAGAATTATTCATTATTATATTGTAAGTTTTTGATATCAAAGTTCATTACATATTCTAGAGATATTAGTAGGAGTAATAAGGTGTTGAAATGATATCTAGAAAATAATATTTATTATATAGAAGGTATTTATTTAAACTAGAAATATTTATACCATTTCCATTGCTTTAAAAGAATATTTGCAAACATTAAAATACAAGGAGATATAAGGATTAGAAAAATCTAGTTTGCAAATAATTAATATTTCTAAATTTCTAATTAGGGAGATATAAGGAATCCTACTTCAATGGAATATCTAGAAGTTTAGTACCTATCATTGCATCAAAATTATAGTTGGAATATTAATATAGGACTTAGATTGATTGATTGCAAGTGATAGAGGTGAATCATATTTATAGCATATATCAGTACTAGGGAGATATAAGGTAGCCTACTAGGACCATCATGACATCAAATAAGTTCATTCTTTCAGAATCTCAATTACTTAAAGGTCCAAACTATTTTTCATGGAAAAAAAAAGTAAAGGTCATCTTGATATTTGAGAAACTTTGGGAAATTACTATGGGAAAAAAAACCATACCAGTTTTAGATGATTTAGAAATTCAAAAATTAAAAGAAAGTGATGTTAAGGCATTAATGATAATAACCTTTGCTATCACAGATGAAATACAACCGTATATCAGTTCAAAAAAAACATCTACTGAGGCCTGGAAATCCTTAGAGAATATATTTTAAAGAAAGAAAAAAGCTACCATTTTAAACCTTCAAACTCAATTACATTCCTTAAAAATGAACAATGGTGAAAGTATAGAGCTATTTCTAAGAAAGGTAGCAGATATCAAAGGAAATTTATTAACATTAGGAGAAGAGTTCAAGGATAAATTTCTTGTTCAAGTGACCATGAGAGGACTTCCAGATAATTACAAGCATCTAGTTACCTTCTTGCAAATTTTAAGTAAAGATATTTTCTTTGATGAGTTAGTCAATGTTCTCCAAGAGAATGAGGTAGAAAATACAACTAAAGAAGAGATCACTAACAATGCTTTTGTGAAAAAAGTCCATAGGAAAATATAACATCATACTCAAAAGTACAAAGACCTTGGAATAAAAAATATTGTTAGATATGCAGAAAGAAAGGGCATAGTACAAACTACTATAGATTCAATCCAAAGGATCAAGGTAAAGGAAATCAAACATCCTATGAAAATCAACAAAATAAGATATTTTAGCCAAAGCAATATCAACCTCAAAATTAGTAGATCCAAAGGATATATCCTTCTCAACAGTAGTACCCTCAACTTGAATATCATGGAGGAAATCATAAAGGACACATTGTCCAAAATATTTAAGAAGTGAAATAAATGGAAGAACCTACATATGAGCATGGAATTAAAGCTATATCAGCAAGGATAAATCCTTATGAAGACACTAGCTATTTATTTGAACAATAAGGAGAGTACAAACTTCAATACCAAATTACAGATCCATATTGAAGACTAAAATCTTCAAAACCAAATAATATAATACAAGGGGGTGTTGTAAAACATGGATATTACATCATTTTCTTATTTACTAATGTACCTTCATGGGTACATATTTATATTAGGATTATATTAGGATATAAATAGTTTATTAGAGTTTCCCAAAGTGAACATAACTACAACCAAACCTATTTCCTCCACCCATTTCCCTATTTTGGTCCCTCCACTTCTAGCCATATCTTATGCTTCCTTTGATATTGATCACTCATAAATTTCAATACCTTTCACACCATTTTTGGAGTTACAAGTACTGCCAAAGGTTGAGATGGTGTCGAAGCAACATGATGCAGAGAAAATCAATCGAGTGCACCTTAGTTCATTACAGTGGTTGAAAATCCATAGGAAAAAAGAAGTGCTAGCTCTATCTAGGCTGCTCAAGAAGGTTGCTTTCGATTCATTTGCCATGGAGGCTCACCACAACCAAGATCACTCCCCTAGTCTAGAAGCCACAAGGAGAAATGACGTCGAACAATTACGTTTGTGAGACTATAATAGAGGACCTAACTAGGATTTATTCCACAGAGAAAATAGGTAATATATAGGTTGATATGATTTCAGTCTACTTGCACGATGAATATTATAAGCAGAGATATTTTGACAATGAAAATAAAATTATCGAACTCAAAAATTCCTTGGCTACAAGTAGAGTGCAAGAGGAGAAGACATCCACGAAGAATGAATACTTGTACCAACAAGTAGGAGTGCACTTGAAATAAAGGTATGCAGTAAGATTAGATATGTAAGCACTCAAAATGCAACTTGAGGCCATACAGAATCAACTAGCTAAAAAGGCTACACAGGCTGTGGGCTTCTCCTCAAAAATAATCAAAGAGGCTTGCCTTTGCTTGGCTAAGAGTTGCAAAATTTTAGTAGCCAAAGTATTTCAGGTTTTGCATTACCTTTGGGTATCCCAAATATATATTCAAATGGGTCAACAGTTGATTGAAACCATAGAGGATATGCTAAAATCCCACATGGAAATGGCTGTAAAAATCCAAACTCTGGCTTAGTCTAGCATGCACATTTTCCCCCTAAGAAAAATGGATCATGCTTGGTCTACTACAAATGTTATCTTATGCAGTTAGTTTTAGAGAATAAACCTAGTGGGAGAGGGCAGAAAGATTATAAATGATATAGAATGGGAGCATATTATTTTCATGATTCATTTTGATTCTCTCATTGATGTGGGTTTTCCATTTTTTACTGATGAGTGGGGTGAACCTCTATCGAAAGAACAATTAGAAGTGGCCTAGAAGAAGTTTGTGGAGGACACCTCGAATATTGATGCATGGTAGGAGCCCATCATAGAATAACAAGTGATGCCACTTATGAATAATTTTACTCGCATGGAGCTATCATTGTTTGAGCTAGCTCTGTGAGCAAAGTGCTTTAGTATGGAAGATGTTAAAAAATTATGGTATGTGTATGATTTGCTAAGTGTTCCTTGATTATTTAATACACAGGCCTAGGAGGAGGCAGTTGAATTCTATGAGGTCAGTTGTGAAATCTTGAAAGAGCAGGAAGAGAGGGTTGCGGTAGAGCGATCAGTAGCTGAAAAAGTAGTAGCGGATAAGAAGTGAACAAAATTTTTATGGGTAGTCACAGAGGCAGAGGCAGCTAAGAAGATAGTAGAAGAGTAGGCATAGAAGAATACTTCCACATCAGGAGCATTAGCCAAAGCCATTGGCAAGAAGATTCAGTAGAAACCCAATGGATAAAGTCCTGGGATCGCTTGCATCCATACGAGCTCGATACCTCGTAAGCTGCCAAAGTGCTGGCAATTTTGACATTACACCACAAAAATTTTGATGGATTTTTTGTTGTAATACGAAAAATATATTAATGTTATGATACAGTATTTTTGCCAATATAATATGTTGCAGTTTATATTTTATTTTTCCTTCTTTGTTTTCATGCATCCTTTTTGGCTTGGAAATAATGGGTGTTTAAGGAAAATGGCCAAGAGAATTGATTGGTGACTTCCTTTAAAATCACCCATAAATAGTTACAAAAAATGGTGCTCAAAGACAAAGTGCATTAATTATGGGATCTTCATTGAAAGGAAAAATTGCATTCACCTCAAAAATTGGGCGAAAGGCTCGTTCACCTTATTTCGGGGTGAACGTAAAAGAAAAGATGAATGACAAACTTTGGCAAAACATATTTGCCCCAATTGAGGGGCAAAAGTCCTTTGCACCCTTCATTTGGGCAAAAGAGAAAATTAAAAAATGAAAGTTTTAATGTTGGCTAAGTGTTGAAGTCGCCCAAAGTCAAAATGCAAAAATAATCACATTCACCCCAAAGTTGGGGCGAAAGCTTTGTTCGCCCCATTTTGGGGCGAATGTCTCCAAAAATTTGAATATATGCACCCTACTAATGTATTTTTTATATGAAGATATATTTAGTGGAAATCCTTTGAAATGCCTTGAGTTATAATGAACTTAGCACCAAATTCGGTAGCTTTTTAAAGGGTGCATTCACCCAAAGTTGGGGTGAAATCTTCGTTCACCCAAAATTGGAGCGAATGTCATTAAGAGCAAATTGTTGAAAATTCAATAGTGCATTCACCCTGATTGAGGGGCGAAATATCCATTTGCCTCTCTCGAGGTTGAATGTGCTATGAATGGTGAAGTGGGTGAAAGTCACGAAGTTCGAAGCAACTTGGAATAGTCAATAGTGTGTTCATCCCAAGAGTAAGGTGATGACTCCTTTCACCTCTTTTGGGGATGAACGTAGATTTTAATGGAACAAGGTAGCTATTAAAGGCACTTTCACCTGGGAGAAAAAGGATGATTGTTGTCATGATTAGGAAGGGAATACAATCCATTAAATTGATAAAGGCACCCTCTCCACCAATGAACACGATTGAAAGAGTAAATGTGTGTTCGCTCATCATTTAGTTTGGGTGAAGTTTATTATCAACGACATCAAATATTTTTTAGAGCACCTAAGACAAGCATTGAATGATTGGGGTAAGGATTAATTTAGATTATTTATCTTAAGCAAAGGAAGCAGTAGTATTAAAATCACCAAGTGATTTTCATGATTTCCAAGTAGAAGAATATTTTTGAGGATGGCAAACGTATCAAACCAACAACCAAGCCTTGTAGTTTTCCATGCACCAACACCCAAAGATGCTAATTTCTCGGAGCAATTTCCTTAAAATTTAGATCACTGTCTCAAAAGGATGAATGTTTAGTATTTCCAAGAAGGAATTTTCTCGCTATGGTTCTTGATCTGTAAACATTTTGTCTCTATGTGCATTTAATGAAAGAGGCAAAATCCTCTATAAATACTAAGCATTCCGATGTAATAAAGAAGGTTAGACATTCTATAGAAAAACTATTCAAGTTATCTGCATCAATAGAAGATACTTGGCTTTTGAATTTGCAAGTGATCTTGTGTGTGATTTCATTCTATTTTATGCTCATATTCATTGTTTGCTATTAAGTTTAAATGTTGCATCTACATTTGAACATTGTTGGTGAGAGAGTGAGTTTTGGAATGTGATCCTGAAGGTTGTCTCTGAAATATTATAGTTAAATCATGCTACCTTATTTTATTACATGCTACTTCAATGCTTGAATATATTTCCTATTGCTATTTTGTTCCCAATCCTACACCTCTGGCCTGTGGCCATATTTCCTATCTCTTTCCATCATTTATAATTTCTTTCCTGTAACTCTAGTCTTAAATCAGTGTAGGATTGAGTAAGAGAGCCAGCCCTCTCTGGAGATTGGCATGGAGGACATTCCTTTCCTCTGATATTTCAATGTTGGGTGTGTCTAGGGCGCACAAACATAGGTTTGTATAATTAGGCAGATATTTAACCAACAGCTTGTTACAACAGGATGTAATTATGAAATGATAGATAATTTAAATTATTAGCTTAAATTATTAATTTAGGGATACTGATTTATTAATGAATTAAAGGTATGGGATTTTAATTCATGGATTGACTTTGTTTCAATTAATTAGAATGAATTTGAAATTCATTCTTGAGGGAAATTATATGGTTCTCTCTAACATCGATACGACTTCTCCAAAATAAGATTCTGATGATTATCATAAACATATGAAAATTCTTAGGATGGCTTAGAATCAATAGATTCCTTAATGGCATCATGAGTTTAAAGGGACATATGGACTCCTTGTTGGTATGGGAAATACCCTAATGATACAATGATGACTTCGAGAAGGGAATTAGGAAAATATCCTAATTGCATCATGAATTTGATAAGGAACGGTTGTATTCCTTGCCATGTATAGTGGGTTTATTCCCCATGAGGGTTCCTAGAATAAACAATGTGTCACTCTATTTATGTTTTGATGTGTTAATCCTTGTGCATGTTTTTTTTACTTCGAAATGAAAATAATTTAAGTGGATGATATGGTTAAATGCTTGATGAAAAAGTTATGCAGTTCTTAGATTATTTCAATGTATACTATGATGTAAGGAATGTATGCTTAATTTTAATATGTTGATGAATTAATGATATATGATTATGTCAATTATTTTTTGGAATATATTGGGTAATTATGAATGATGTAGTTAGCTAGCTTTACCCCACAACAACTAGCACTTGATGTATTCAATGGTTGTATGGATGCAAAAAGTAGAATGTAAGGGAATGTAAATCTTGCTCAATTGGTTATTCCATGTGTGCTACAGTATCAAGAATCATAAAATGATGGATTCTACTTCCTAAGTATTAATCAAATTTTGTCCACCTCATAAACCTTCATGGTTGGTATAAACTAAAATATTATGATAACAAATTATGGGTTAATCCGAGTGGAAACTCAGAGTAGGTTGAAGCCCACGAAAAGACAATTAGGACTTGGATTGTGAACCAAGTCAGACTTTACATTCTAAAATAAGCCTTAAGAGGTATAAGGTAATATAATCATGCTTAAGATGGCATTCCAAGGATTATGTAATTTTAATCATGTATAGTGATTTTGTTATCCCATCAAGAAGATGTGGGTTGGATCTAAGATCTATGAATAACCATTGTTGAGGTTATTTCATTATTATGGGTTTCCATATTCAAGGTATTTACCTATATATTGGTCATGTTGGACATTATGGTTAAGGGTCATTTCCCTTTTAAGAGGGATGCAATCTAGCACTTTGCCAATATTCTCATATTCGAGTGGTATGAGGGTTTCAGAGAAGCTGATCACTTCTACTCAAGAGAGACTCCGATCAAGTCTCAATATATCTTGATAATATTTGTCTTGATAACTTACAATTCAAATGGATTGATTCTATCTTAGTTCATGATTATGATCCTTGCCTCATGAAATATGAATTTGTATATTTAAAAAAAAAAAATTGTGATAACAATTGAGGTTGTTACAATATGACTATAGAATCTACAACAAGTATCATTGAAGAACACTTTATCATGTGGTGGTATTTGTGTTAGAATACTCACTTCATCCATTCTTAGTGCCTGCTTCACTATATTATTGGCATCATGTTTATCCCATAATTTTCTACAAAAATCTCTCTTAGGATATCCAAAAGTGACATCATTGATGTCCACTTACTTCTCCTGAGCTTCACTGGATGAGTCTTCCTATTCTTTTGGGATCCTTTCCCAATGAACTTTGCTACAAAGTTCCCTTATGTGTACCCTGGGTGGATCCATCTCCTCATTTATATATTTTAGTGGTGCACCTCCTCTACCACCATACCAATATCATTGAACCCTCCATGGTATTTGTCCTCTCCCTCTCCAAGGATTATTACCATGCCTTCCATGTGACTAAAATCGATGTCCTTGGTCGTGAATGGGGTAAACTGAGGGAGATCACCTAGGTTGTGATTCTCTCTGGTGTAATGGTTTGGGTGATTTATTTACCCTGGATGTTGCAATTTTATCAGGATGAGATTGGTATTATCTCCTAAAACTCATGCTTCTACCATCATTGGGTGAAATACACTCACACCCTCTTTCCTCAATCTGGGAATTCAGGATAACACCGTACAAAATCACTCCCAAAAGTCTATATTATTGCTTCCAAAATGTACAATAACTATTAATATCATACAAGGCCTCAACAAGGCCGTACATGTACATTTTCAAAGTGTACAATCCTATCTAGATCGTACGACTCCAACCGAATATGTTCAATCGCACCCGATTCCATACAATTGCAACAAATCGTACAAATGGCACCTCAAATAATACAACCTTGATCTAAAATCATACCAAATACTATAAAATAATACAAGGATGTCTCCCTTCCATACAACATCATCAGATTCCATACAAATATGAAAAATTGTGTACAACTTGTTCAAATCTGCACAAATTGGGTCTTTAGGAGCCTGAAATCATACAATATGTTCCAAAATCATACAATCATTCCCATAAATCATACATACAGCTCTAAAAATATTAATTGGTTAAAAAACCTTGTTTTTCTTCAAAGGGTATGATTTTTGTGGAACCTATTTTCCGAAAACATGCAATCTCTCTCTCGATGGAATTTCAGTGCAAATCACAAATATTAGAATGTGCAATGATGTAAATGTGCATGTAGTCCACATGTACATGAGTCTTAGGGTTGAGTGAGAGGAAATAAATCTATATTTATATATAAAGGCCTCATTGTGTTTTTTGTGAGTAGTTTTTTGTAGTGCAAAGGTTAGAGTAGTAGTAGGCACAATGTAGCTCCATTTTTCTATCACGAAGGAGTTGCAAACTCCATGATAGGAGCATTGTAAATTTTGTGAGCTTTCTTATATGAGTATGTCTAGAGCATTGTATCAAGTTTTCTATATCATATTTTCATGCATGTTATGTTGCCATTATCATAGTTATTTCATTGCATGCTTAATTCAATACTTTTGAATACATTTCCTTTATGTTTATGTCTCCAAAATCTAACATCAACACTAAAGGATTAGAAAATAGAAATTTGCAAATTTCTTATTTGAATTATTTTAATTTGTGAGTTATAGGGTTTACTACTCCATATGAATCAAATAAACCTAGGAGATATAAGCATTTCAACATAAAATCACAAGATGTATAAATGGTAAAGAGGAAATTTTCAACATAGGAGACATTATCAAAATGTGAAACCATACTTTATGAAAGGAAAAGTTCAAAAACAAAATTTATATCAAAGGCAATTTTTTGAATATAATGGACAACATCATAAAATACCTCTTCAAAACTCTTATCAAATATGTAAGATAATATCACTTGAATCTAATCAAAAGGTTCAAACAAATATATATATATATATATATATATATATATATATATATATATATATATATATATATATATATATATATATATATATATATATTTGGATATATTTGGTATATAGACTCAGGAGCTAGTCATCATATGACTAGTAACTTACATTGGTTTGAGTCTTTAGAAGTCAAGGATAATATCTCTCTAAATATTGTAGATGATAAGAGATATCTAGTTCATGGAACTGGTAGAGTAATACCTAGCATACCTTTTTCATATTTTGTGCTAGATAATGTTTTATATGTTCCAATACTATCAACCAATGTTATTTTAGTTACTCAATTGGTTGAAAATAGAAAATAATTTGAATTCAAATATATAAATGAACATAGCAAATGCATAATCAAAAATCAAAATAAAACAAAAGCTATAGGTTCAATAAAAATGAAATATATGCCTTAGATTCAATTGTTTTTCTCAAGAAATTATATAATGTCTATCTTGATATGAAGTTGATGATAAATTGCCTAGGTGTTCAAAAAGATAGGATATAGAGAATTGGATCCAAAATAGTGCAAATTTTTTCTACAAATATAATCATTGGATGAGTCCAAGGTTCAGGATGATGAAGTAGATTCAAGTGAATCCAAGTTTCATGAACAATGCAAGGTCACTTGAAAATTGAAGATAACTATGAAGACCAATATTTAAGACTAAAGTATTCACTAACCAAATAGTGTAATACAAGGGGGTTATTGAGGTATATCACATTATTTGGTACATACTAATGTACCCCCATGATCCTTCTATTGGAGAAATAAAACTTTCTTTTTTATTCTATTGAAGTGACCTTGCTTAAATAGCAAGTGCATACAATATGATCCATTGTATCATAACAAATAAAACTTTATTATTTATTCTATTGAAGTAACCTTGCTTAAATAGCAAGTGTATACAATATGATCCATTGGATCATAACAAACTGAGTTGATCTTAGCCACACAATAAATATCCTAATATCCTAGTAACAACTTAGGATATACTCTAACACCCCCCTTAAGTGGTACTAGGATATATCTAACACCCCCCTTAAGTGGTACTAGGATATCTCTAACACCCCCCTTAAGTGGTACTAGGAGGTAGTGAAAAAACAACAAAACCAAACAAGTGGCATATCCACAAATATGAGTCCTAGTAACAAGGTCTGATAAGGTACTCTTGATAATATATACATAAACAATTTTATAGAGAGATGATGAAAAAAATACAAGGGAGAAAACCACCTTCTAGTAAATAATAAGAAGGGAGATGTGGAAGGAGGATGGAGAGGAAGTGTCCTCTTCAACCCCCCTAAGACAACTTCCATCAAAAATGGCCTGCAAAGGATCCAAGTGAGGTCTCAAAAAAGTGGAGAAGCCTCATCGTTGAACTAAATGCCTTCCCACTCAATATTTATGCTTGTGAAAATGAACAAGATTGTGAACCATGAAAAAAATCACTAAATAAAACCCCTTGAAACCAAAGTGTCTCATAAAAAAATGAGTGTGAAGATAGTGTGGAAAAAGAAGAACCACAATGGCAAGGGTAGTTCAAAATTGACCCCACAAGCATATTTATGTGGTATCCACCTATATGAACACAATGGGCTCATAACATGGTCCAAACTATATGGACAAACAACTAAAAGAAGGGAATAAAAAATGAAAGGGCACCAATGTAGTTGTCGAATGTGTCCTTATGTTGACCTCCTCATCCTATCGAAATGCATGGGTAACTAGTCGTTGCATTTGTCAGGTGCTATAGAGAATGTGACTAGTTACTAGGATCACATACAAATTTTGTGGGAGTGTTGTGTTCAACTGAGAGTGCACTCCATGATACAACAATTTTTGAGCTGCAAAAAAGAATAAAAAATAGTTTCAAAACTAAAAATGGACACCACCATTGTTTTTGGATCGAAAAACCTATCTGATGACTATAAACACCCCTATGATCAAGTATCAATGTGGCTTTCATATGCAGTAAAAATAATCATCTTCTTTTTTATCGAAATCTACTGAAATACCTTTCGAAATAAAGCATGGTTTTAAAAAAAAAAATCTTCAGAAAAATTTCATGGACCATGGACCATATTTTTTTTTAAATACAATAAAAATTTCAAAATAGCCAATTGGACCCATTGTGTCAGCCACTTTATAAAGTTAAAAAAAAAAACTTTATTAAATCCCATACAAAAGGAAAGTGATCCCTCCACTTTATTAAATATTTTCTTTTTTTTAGATAGAATGCCCTTCCTAATAATTTTATACCTTATGTGGGCAACAAGTGATCGTTGAATGACATGGGCATGGGATATCTACGTGGGCCCTCTGATTCTCCACTATGATGCAAAATTGGGATGCCATCTGTATATTTTCAACCTATGACATGGAGATGGGTTTCAAACAACAAAATCGTGCCAAAATACATGCTATCGAAGAAACTACAAAAATAAAATACCATAATCGCAGTAAATCTTGGAAAAAAATATTGGGCCCACCATTGCTCCTTGTGTGATAGGTCATGAATAGTTTCCTATTTCTCAAGAAAATTTTGGCCATGAGATGCCATTCTCATTCCACATGCCAAGCTCACCAATGTCTACTCATCTGCTATCTTGCCATTGCAATGTCACTATTAGGCTATTCGGGGGTAGTTTATTTAATTTGGGGGAAATATATTTCACACAGATTAGTTCCCCCCACCACATTGCACAACCACACCTCCGTTGGCATTCCCTTGAATAGGAAACCTAGGTTGAGCGTCACTATCATAACATGAAACACAACTCTATCACTGCTTAGAAAAATTTATGCATGTATGCTTATGATTTCACACATGCTGGACTCGATCTAGGGCTCTCAGATTTTCAAAAAAAAATCTCGATCTGCACAGTGAGTCATAGAGGAGAAAATCTTGGGCTTTTGCCATTCTGACTACATTTGTGTGGAAGAGGATGATTATTTGGAGGAAGATAATGCCCCCCATGCTCACCACACCATGATCCTGCTATGCCATATGGCTATTATAGATTGCCATTGTCGACCCCCCTCGTGGCATCAAAGAAAAAAATTCCACCATTTCTTGAGGGATCCATCCATCATGCCACTAATATGCATTGATTAGTGAGTGCACTAATCCATTGGCCAACATGAATGCAAAGGGAGAAAATCAACATCGTATAAAAATATCAAACAGTCAAACAACATAACTACTAAGGCTCTGATCGTGCCCTCCACAAGCTACGTAGTCTTCTCTTGAAACATATCCAATGGCTCCCATATGTGCCAACTATGCTTTGCTACTTCGAGGGTTGTGAATGGGCTACACAAAAAAAAACATAGGTGAAGGCGGGACCTTAGAACACCCCACCATGCAAAGTTGCACTATGCATGAGCAATATAGTTTGGTAAAAGAAGCATTCCCTAAGCTTTCTTTCCAACCTTTGACCTCAAAACCTCGTGAACCTACTAAAATTTTAAACCATAGTTAAACTTGGCAATTCATGCATCAATCCATAGTTCAAAACGAGCTCTCTCTCCATAAAAAAAAAATTAACACATATGGGATCCTGTATGGATTTGCATGTGGTGGAAAACATATCGGGTTCCACATTAGAGAAAATGAACATGGCCTATCACAGCGCTCACTGATGATAAGTTCCACCTCCACCACGATGGGATTTATGGAGTATTCATACCCCTTGAGGAATAAATGGTATACTTTCTTCCAACGTGAGAGAACAGGTCCCAAGCTGACATCGTTGAAGTTGGGGCTCTTGGTACACACTCCACTATCCATCACGTTGATAATGATATCATGGGATGCATTTCTCACATCTATCTCCGATATCCTTTTCATGCAACTCAACTTTCAGTAGACCAAAGGGACATTATCTGATGTCATTTTCAACCATATTTATAGTGGCTTTGTGATGAAGTGAATGTAGACCAAAGAATTCAAAAATACCCTCATTCTGCAAACACCATCACCTTAAATTTTTATGGTAACACTAAGCATAGAGTTATTGCAATGGTGAGGAGGTAGATGTTGTTTTTTATGCTATTGCTCTTCCATCCGTTGGAGAACCCGGTATTTTGCCTTTGATGTGATCCCAAAAAAATGTTGATACCAGTGTTACACCTTCATATAGAATATTTTGTCATAAAGCTTCCAAGATCTGCAATGGGAAGAAGAGCACCCCATTGCCCTTATGTTTTCCACTTCGTAGACATCGACAAACTCTCCATCATTGGGAAAAAAAATTGATCTCCATGTTGCATGACAAAAATAATTTATGGCTCTCACATCCATAGTGGTTTGGTTCCAATTGATTTCAACAAACATTTTATCATTGTAAACTTTATTACACTGACTCCTACATGGATTGATATTTAACCTTCAAGTGGTCAGATGTGGTTTGCAACTATGGGAGAACCTAATATTCAACCTTAACCAGAAAAAATTCACTCTAAAAAAACATATTTTCCACCATTAGTCTTTTTCAAGCATCTATTTTCTGATCCATCAATAATGGAGAGCATACTCCCTAGCTTGAAGAAAAAAAATGGGGAAAAAATGAGGGGGTATTTCAATAAGGTAAATCCCCCATTAGGAAAATCCCCCCTTAGGTTCATAGGGAAGGGAAAGCCTCCTCTGATACCATGTTGGAGAAATAAAACTTTCTTGTTTTCTACTGAAGTGACCTTGCTTAAATAGTAAGTGCATACAATATGATCCATTGGATCATAATAAATAAAACTTTCTTGTTTATTCTATTGAAGTGACCTTGCTTAAATAGCAAGTGCATACAATATGATCCATTGGATCATAACAAACTGAGTTGATCTCATCCACACAATAAATATCCTAATATCCTAGTAACAACTTAGGATATACTCTAACACCCCCCTTAAGTGGTACTAGGATATCTCTAACACATTCATTGTACATTTGTAAAAAGTAGATTAGGATTGAGTCTATCATTTAGAGTGTGAGTTATATTTCCCTTTTTATGTAAATGTGAATGTGTAGTAAATGCACAAGTATCAAGTAAGTTAGAGTGCAAGTGTAGGTTGAGTAAATATGCACAAGTGTCTTGTATGTATGAGAACAAATATGAAATGTAAATATGTGTACAAGTGTTATAGATTAGGAGTGCAAGTGGATGTTTAAGAGTCATGTAAAGGTGTGCAAATTTTATAGAGTCAAGTGTCCATCAGGTATGCAAGTGGTAAGTAGATAAGCCAAGAGTCATGATACTTGGCATATGAAGAGCAATAGTCTAGTACTTGAATAGTCATATCACTATGGCTATATTATGGAGACAATGCTCCATAGGATATATCGAATAATAATCATATATCTGACTGTTTGATTGTAATAAGTAGAGTAATAAAGCTTGTATACATTGTGATCAATTAATACACTAAGTTTTTATTCATGCATAGTACATGAATGCTTCAGGCTATTTACATTCATATTTTAGTATATAAATGAATATTATTTTCTTTATTATATAAGCCTTGATATACATATTAATTTTCTCATATTATTCTACTCATATTATTATTATCTTAACCTTTTTTATTATGTCTATTTTGTATTAGGACTTGTGTGAGATAACTTGTGATATTTTGTGGTATTATAAGGCTCAAATATCCAACCTCATACACATTAGGTAAGAGGAAATGTTCCATGAGCTCTAGTTCATGAACATGAATTATTCTTCCAGGCTATATTATCATTTTAGCTTGGTTGTATAAACAAGGTCATCTTTGTTGTCTTACCATTGCCTTCATCAAAGAACAAAAAATCCTCTTATAGAATGCACTCAAAATTTATTTCACTTTGTCCCATTCCATGTCATCTCTCCAACCACAATCAATATGTATTTTGTTGGCTACTTTATATTGGTGTCAACATCTTCTATTGGAGTGGTTATATCCTCCACAAATATCACAAGAATATATGTTCCAAAACTTAGTTATCACATATCCATATCTTCCACACTAACTATATCAACCCATCCTATGACCTTCATCTCATATAATTATTGTTCTTCTCACAAATTTTGTCTTACTGCTTCCTATTTGACCTATAAATCCAAGGCCTTTATTCTTTGGTCTTATATCTAGTATTATGGGTTTTTTCACACATTGCTTATATATTCCCAGTACTTTGTCATCATATCCCATTCTTCTCATTATCTTGGAGCCTATACCTTTAGTGTGCCTTTCAAAGCACCCAAATTCTTCATCACTATTATGCATTTCTACAATATGGCCTTTGTTGCAACCATCACTGACTTTATGAGGTTCATCTTCCTATGTTGTCTCATTATCATTTATTTTCTCTTTATTCTTTTCTTTTTTGAATATTTATTCTTCATATTTCAACCTCTTTTCATCCTCATTATCCAATGGTATTATTTGATAAGTAGGTTTATTAGGTAATCTTTGATGGCTTTTGAATCCTTACACTAAATATGAAACTCACAGGAATATAATCACAAGATCTAATATAATAAAGTTGTAATATAATGAAACTAATATAATAACTTAGAATATGATATCAAATATAATAACACAAGAATGACTTAGAATATTAAAAATACTATAGAATAAAGGTCTACTAATGCATGCAATAAGCTATGCAATTTTGATAGATATTACAATATTGTGTCACAAATATATAATTGTATGTGACTCCTCATATGTTGCACTCTTGACCTTCACTCTTCTTTACAACTCTTCACTTTCCTATTATAAGGATATATGTGCACTCTTACATGTTAGAAACTTGTGCACACTTACACTCATAACACTTACACACATATTTACATGATACTTGTGCATTTATTCTACATTATTACATTACATAAAATATTTACTCACACACTAATCTAGGACACAACCCTAATCTAATATTTACAAATATGTACCAAGGTGGTACATTGGCATGTACAAAATAATGTAATATTCTCCAACACCCCCTGTATTACATTATTTGGTTATTGAAGACTTTAGTCTTTGATAAAGTCTTTATCTTGATCTTGGAGCCTATGATTGCTTTCTTTAGTTTGTTGTCTTTCTGTATTTTGATCAAATGAATTTTTAGTGTACCTCAGTCTTATTGGATTCAATATTGTAATTCTCTTGAAATATTTCTTAGTCATTTGATTCTTGCATAATAATATTTTATTTTTCCTTTGTCCATAGAATCATATGACCCTTTATTTTTCTGTATGGATACTTCTACTTTGAGTTCTTAATCATCTTCATTCTTTGATTCTTCATTATCAGGTTCATAGATTATTTGAGGTTCTTCTTTGATTTTTGGTTCATGATTACTTGGGAAGATAAATTTGAATCATAATTGATCCATTTTTTATTTTCCTTGTTTTCCAAACATTTTATTATAAAATATTTATTCTTCCTATATTTTATAAATTGAACACTTTACTCTATCATTATAAGATGTTATAGAATTCATTCTTGAGTTCTCAAACGTACCTTTAAACCATTTTGTTTTTTTTATTCTCTATCAAGTTTTGAGAATCAAATTTTAACTTGTTCTCAAATATATTTCTAAGCCATTTTGGTTTCTTAAGTCCATGAAATAATTCTTCACTATTTTCTTTGAATGTATTCTTAATAATTTCATCCATTTTAATCAATTTCCTTTGATGTGGACTACCTTATGTCTCCCTAGGTTTTAATAATAATTTTTAAGTTTCTAAAATTTTCAAACCTATGAAGTAGAATTCCTTATGGCTCCCTAATTAATTAGGAACTAGAAAATAATTTTTTTGTAAATATAATATTTCTAAATTTGGAGTAGACTTCCTTATCTCCCCAGAGTTAAATAATTTTTAAAAATTCTATGAGCTTTGAATTTCAAAAAATAAATAAAATAACAAAGGTTTCAAATAAAATTTTAATTTTCCTATTCCTACTTATCTCTCCAAAATCTTTAATAAAAAATCAATTACTATAAACATTATCACTTCTAATACTTAATAAATAATAAATACCTAATTAATAACTTATCACTCCACTTAAAAATAAAAAACCATATTTATAAAAATAAAAATTTTTAACCTTATACCTCCATTTTTCAACTCAACCTTAGTGATAAAATATTAATTTAAAAAAATACTTTGGAAATACTAATTTACCTTGTGGTGGCTTTTTGCAGTTTAAAACTCTCTTGGTGCTAAAGGAGTGCATTGGTGACACAGTTTGACTTTGTGAGCTACATCCTTTCTTTTATCTTGGGTGTTTCAATATAATAGCACTGCCCAACTTTGTAATTCTATTTACCTTGAATTATAATCTTTAAACCTTAAAATTACATCTCTCTTGCTCATTGTTGCTCAAAACATAGATTTACACCCATAGCTATTCTTGAACTGACATGGATGTTTATTTGTCCATGAAATTGAAAAATGCTTTAAAAATGCATGAACTTGAAAACCATTTTATCTTCCACATTATCATTATCCTTCCATGTTGTCATGTGCCATATGGGCACTTTGCATAGAAAAATCAATTGGTGTTTTACACAAATGATCTAATACCTGATCCTTTGAAATGTTTCACATCTTGGTGGTTGAATATGAGTGTTAGGTTTTATAATGCTTGTCTCTTGGCTTTGCACTAATACGAACTTCAAAATTTACCTAGTTTTTGTGCTTCTCCAACGTTTCAATTCATTTTGATTTGCAATCCAATTTCTCTATCATTTTAGTTCCACTTCATTGTTTACTTTCTTTTGAAATTCAAATTCTTCTATTTGTATTGTAATGGTGACATTTTAGTTCCCTACTCTTTTGCTTCTCCTTCATAACCTGAATGGCTCTTGGGTTAATGCTTTATTTTTCTTTCTCTAGTAGACTCAGCTCTAAAACATTTTTTTCCTAGGTATTGTACTCTAGGCACTGTCTCCCTTCAATAAAATAATTGCACTTTAGGTGCTTTATTTTCTATAGAATGAAACTCTTGTAATGGTGCTTGATTTCCTATGTAATGGTGCTTGTTGAACCATACATTCTCTTCAAAGATGATCTCTAGTGCTTTCACTTCCCTCGTTCCTTAAGTTTTGGCTATTTTAGAGTGATGCTTACTCAAAATAATGGTGTAAAATGATGAATTTCCTTCACATTTTTTTATCCTTATATTTTCATTGCATTCTTCATTACATAATTTTCATAACATATTTGTTGTTAATGCTAACTTCTTTTCTTTTTTAAATGCAGGTGTAAACTTATAGCTTTACACTTTCATGTAGAGGATTTTAAGACTTCTAATATTCCTTAATCAACTCTTTGACAATGCTTTCTTCTACTGCACTTTTAGACATACCTTTAATGCTTTAGTTCCTTGATGATGCCTTCAATACTATATATTTCACCCTTGCTTTCTCTATTTCCAATGTAGCTTTCTTTTTAGTTGAATCTATAGAGATATCTTATTTCTACATTTTTAGTCTTCACAAACTTGTTGTCCTTTGATGTATGCAAGCTTTGACAAGATACTTGCCTTTCAAATTCTTCCTGGTCTATCTTCAAACCTTAATTTCCTAAAGCTTTCAAGTTCTGCCTCAATATTCATTGGAACCTCCTTCAATGAGTCTCCTCTATCTCTTATGGGTTTGTCATCAAATAGTGACTATTATCCCAAACTTGATGTAGGCACTCTTTCTAGAAATTCTTCTTTCTCTATTTTCTTACTTCTTCAGAACAAAATTTTTAGTCTTCAAGAGGACCTCTCTGCTTGGGTCTCTTCTTTTGACTTCAATGGCTTATATGGGACCTCTTTCCCTGGGTCTCCTATCTCTGCCAACTCTAGGACCTCTTACCTCGGGTCTCCTCTTTTATTTGAATTCTATGAGACCACTTTTCCTCGAGTATCCTATATTTTTTAGCTATGGGACCTCTTTCCTTAGGTCTCCTATCTCTATCTTTCTATGGGACCACTTTCTTTGGATATCCTATCTTTGTCAGCTATGGGAACTCTTTCTTCAAGTCTCCTATATCTGCCTTCTATGGGACATATTTTATTGGATCTCCTATATTTTTGGCCATGGCACCTCTTCCCATAGGTCTTCTTCTATATCCAATGGAGCCTCTTATCATGGGTCTCCTACTGCATCTCGAATCAATCCTTGCATGAAAAACACTCTCATCCTTAAATAAAATGAATATGAAAGTATTCTCTATCTATTGTAGAAAGCTTCTCAACTTTTGAAGATCAATTTTTTACTACAACAATATCTTAGATAGATTTTTATAGCATTATCTAAGAATCCAATATTGATGTCAAGGGAAATTTTTACTTGAAACTTTCTATTAATTTCAATATTGGTTATGTCCTAAATAATAAAATATCTTCAAGTTGATTTGCCCAAATAGGGATCCTAGTCTTCACAAGTTATCCGTCAACATTGTGGAAATATCCTTGCTGAGTCTTAGTCTTCATAGGTTATCCTTCAATCTTTTGGAAAGACTCTATCCTTCTACAACTTTCAAGTCCTGTGCAATCAATCTTGTTGTAGCTCTGATACCACTGATGGGTTTTGAAGCATTACACAAAATACAAAACTCATAGGAATATAATCATAGGATTGAGTATAATAAATTTTCAATATAATTAAACTAATATAATAACTCATAATATGATATCAAATAGAATAACACGAGAATAACTTAGAATACTAAAAATACTATAGAATAAAGGTCTAATAATGCATGCAATAAGATAAACAAATTTGATAGATATTACAATACTTTGTCACAAATATATAATTGTATGTGACTCCTCATATGATACACTCTTTACCTTCACTCTTCTTTCCAACTCTTAACTTTCCTATTCTAAAGGAACATGTGCACTCTTACATATTAGACAATTATGCACATTTACACTCATAAAACTTGCACACATATTTACATGACACTTGTGCATTTCCTACACATTATTACATTACATAAAATATTTACTCACACACTAATCTAGGACACAACCCTAATCTAATATTTACAAATATGTACCAAGGTGGTACATTGGAATTTATCAAATAATGTAATATTCTCCAACAAGCTCATTCTAGGGATGAAATTTATGCAATGACCAATGATCTTCATGGGTGGAAACCCATCTAGAAAATATTTTAAAAGAATATTTCCATATTATTTTAACAAATACTTCACTTCATGTGGTATTTAATCCATATTGTCCATTATCCCTTTTTTTTTGGGTTTAATGATGAATGTAAAACATGCTTCCTTCTCCATCAAGAATTATTTTTCCATACCTAGGTACACTGTAGGACTATTGTCCACTCTTCTCTTTTGTTATTTAATGGATTTAATGTGTACTATAACAACATGAAACTACCAAAAATACCAACCCAAATTATTTTCAAATAGCACTTAAAAACAAAGGCTCATAAGGAAAAACACCCTTTAATTTATTTATCTCAGCATACAAGGATTCACCACATTTGAGTTCCAAGTCATTGTAGATGACCCTTAGTGGATAGGAGTGGCCAACTCCCATGTTTTATTCTAGGTTTTACCTTACTAAACCTAAAAAATTATAAGGATTTCAATAAGTGGTCTCTCCACCTTTCTCATACCCTCGATATAGGACCATGTGGCCACAGCGTAGGTATTATCCTTTAAACCAACACACTTAAATGGGACACTTATTCCCTAACCTGAATCTAAGTCCATCTAAATAGGTTGATCATTTTAGAGCCTTGGTGATTATTTACCATACCTCCATGGGCTAACTAAGGTCATTACCACTTTGATTACAACTGACATGATCACCTTATCCTATACAATTGAGATATCACCACTACTATCTTGTGAATGGTTTTCCTAATATTTAGATGGGACACACCCGATCCTACATGTTCAAGGTGTGATTATTCACAAGTACCCTAGCTATTGTATCCACACAAATTCTTATAGGCTTATGAGTTCCTATATATTGCATTAATGCAACTCCTTCTAAGACTCATATCCACCTAGTTATTGCATTCACACAATTCCTCTCAATATTGGGCTTTATGGCTTACCATAGGAACTTACCTACCCATCCCTAGGATAGACAGACATCTCTCAAAAAAATAAATATTAGAAAGTATGACATAAACCATTAAATATGAAATGCTAGAAAAGAATAATCCAAGAGTTCCTCCTAACCAAAAGCCACATTTAAGCATTACATAAATCTTGATATAAATATTTAACAAAAAGCTACCTAAACCATGATAGAATTAAACCACATTACTTATCAAATGGCTTCAATGAAACATTCCATCCATTAAAATAAATAGCTACAGATATCTACAACAACTCCATTTACGTATTTAATGCAATTCCATGCTAACAAGGATCAAAATATTGATTAAACAAACTCTTCATTGCTCATAACAAAAAGGTACATTAAAGCAACATAATCCTTATTTTTAACATTAGTCAAGTTTTACAAATATTTTAATCAAATACAAGTCTTTTCTTATTCACATCAATATTATTTTTGAATATATTAAGAAACAACTACCAAGGATCCTAGCCAATTAAGCCTTTGTAGTTTCTTTTATGGGAAAAACCACCCACAACTTATAAATTTTACTTAGGGATCAGAAAAATATTCATGCAATGCAAATTAAATCATGCCATCCTCTATTATGCAAACAACCATACACATAACATAAGCAATCCATAAGAAAATAATCCTAGACTTCATTTTATAATAATCTCTTAAATCAAAAAAATCTCAAGAATCATTATCATAGTTTCTCTTTCAAAACCAACATCAAACATTCAACATCTATACAAGAGAATCCCATACTTCTATTTATAATGATACCTTAATCCACATAGATCTTAGAAAAACATTATATTAGTTTCTATTTCAAAACCAAATTAAACATTCCAAATCAACACAAGAGAATCCCATAATTCTTTTTATAATGATTCCCTAACCCACAAGAGTCTCAAAAATCATTACAATATTTTTATTTCAAAACCAAATGCAAACATTTGAACCTCCATTAATTATCATAATATAATTATTCAAAGGTTCAAACAATATTTAACCATTAACGTAGTAATCTAAGGTCTCTTCCAAAGAACAACCACAATGCAACCCTAATGCATTTAATCTAAGGTTTCATTTCAATGATAACCATAATGCATTTAATCTAAGGTTTCATTTCAATGATAACCATAATGCATTTAATCTAAGGTTTCTTTCAATGATTAAAGTATTCTTAACTAAAATCCTTACCAAGACCAAGGATCAAAATACTTTAGCAACCTAAAGTATTACTAGACTTAAATCTAAGCCAAAAGAAAGAATATTTTTATTACCATCTCATGATTACATTGCTTAATGATTTAAAGCAAAATCTTATCAAACATCACTCACATAGACTTACATTCAAAAATCATACTGGAATGAAAAACTAAACTACAATCAAAATCCTAACTAAAGGACTAAAAGGGTGCAACAATAGAAATGGAAAAAATCATTAAAATACATCTCCAATGCACAATAAAATAAAGGGAGTGACACAACCCTAAAATATAAAGCTAGAAACACTGCTTGAAGGAGATCTATGCATATACCATCATAGAATCAAGTGACAATAGGGTCCAAGGAACGACCCTATCCAAAGGAAAATGATCCCACTCGACTCATGAGATGATCCAAACAACACCAAAGCAAACAACACGATACCTTCTATGGACTATGTGTTGGCAATTTTGGGTACCTTGAGTACATTGCCTTTGCCTAAGTTTAGTTGTTGTCATTGATGTCAAGGAGCTCTTGGTAGTTGTTGTTTTTGATGTCAAGGAGTTCTTGGAGCAATTTGTTTTTATGTCTAAGTATGTGTTTTGATGAAGGTTTCAACTGGTCAATAAGTCTCCCAGAAAATCAGAGTAGCCCAGTTGCAAAAGATCAAGAAAAAGATAAGTTAGAAAAAGTTCGCAGGCGGCTGGAAAAACTGTCATGATTTCGTGACATGTTTTAGGAGAGAGAAAGTTTAGGCAAAACTATCACGATTTCGCGACAAGTTGAGTTGGCAGTGTTGAGTTGCAGAAAGTGTCACGATTTTGCGACAAGTTGAGTTGGCAGCGTTGAGTTGCAGGAAGTGTCACGATTTCACGACAAGTTTGAGTTGGTAGGGTTGAGTTGTAGAAAGTGTCATGATTTCACGACAGGTTGAGTTGGCAGCTTGCAGTTGGCAAAAGCGTCACGATTTTGCGACAGGTTTCAAAGAAGTTGTACGGATGCAAAAAGTGTCACGATTTCGTGACAGGTTGAGTTGGCAGCCTGCAGTTGGCAAAAGCGTCACGATTTCGTGACATGTTCCAGTTTCATGAGCAGTTGGTAGAAAAGAGCTTAAGGCAGCGAAAGCATCGCGATTTCGCGACATGTTCCAGTTTCGTGAGCAGTTGGCAGAAAAGAGCTTAAGGCAGCAAAAGTGTCACGATTTCGTGACATGCTCCAGTTTCACGAGCAGTTGGCAGAAAAGAGCTTAAGGCAGCGAAAGCATCATGATTTCATGACATGTTCCATTTTCACTAGTGCAAACCGAGAAAAGGTTGAAGAAGCAAGAAGTGTCGCGATTTCATGACAAAGTTGCAGATGACGTTAGCAAGAGGCAAAGGTGTCGCGATTTCATGATAGAAGCTGAGAAGAAGGCTTTGAAGTCTAAAGCGTCATGATTTCATGATAAAGTTGCTGATGACATCAGCAAGAGGCAAAGGTGTCACGATTTCATGATAGAAGTGGAGAAGAAGGCTTTGAAGTCTAAAGTGTCACAATTTCATGATAGAAGTGAGATGACATCAACAAAAGGCAAAAGTGTCACGATTTCACGACATAAGTGCCAAGGGAAGCAGACAAAAGCAAAAGCGTCGCGATATCGCTATAGCAAGCTATAGAAGGTGTACGATAGGCAAAGGTGTTGCGATATCATGACATGTTGAAGTTTCATGCCAGAAGCTACAGGGAGGTGGTTGAGGACAGAGTTAACTTTGAGCCGACAAAGTTAAAATCTGGGCCGACGCAGCACAGGGTTTTGCAGCCGACGCGATGGAAGTATAACAACCGACTAAGTTTGGATGTAATGACCATGGATCTTACTCTATAAAAGGAGGGATGTTTGGATAGTTTGGGTATCGATGAAGTGTGCGTTCGAAGTGCGAATTGCATAGAGAGAGTGCGGGGAGAAGATCGATCGTAGAAGTGCATAAGTAGAAGCCTGAGCGTCTGCTGTGTTTAGATAGAGGTTGCGAAGATAGTGCTATCATGACTTAGACAAAAAGTGAAAAGGAAGTGCTACTGTATTTGTGAAGATAGTGCTGCTATATTTTGTGAAGACTGTATTATTGTGTATACGTAGAATACGCGTAATCTGTGCTACTATGTTTTTGATCGAGAACTGCAGTATTTGCACAGACAGTAAAATATTGGTATCAACCAAGTGCAGAAAAAGAACAGAGGAAGAGGAACAGTATTGTGCCAGACCGAAGGACTATGTTTGGTGTAGAGAAGAGGACCAGCTTTGCTGTGACAGAATTGAGGATAGAGATCTCCAGCCAGAGCAGGGAAGACAGGTGTCTTTTGTGGACAGAATTCCACTTGCTAAGGGCAGAGGAGGTAGAGGTCTTCTAGAGGATCACCAGCCAAAGAAGAATTAGGGGAAGGTGTCTCCTTTGAGCTGAGGCTCATAAACATTGTAATCGAGAAGGATTCCTAGAGGACTTTGATACAACTTTTAGAAGAAAAGTTTTATCCGTGGAGTAGCCCACCTTGGGTGAACCACGTAAATTGTTGTGTCTCTTTGTGGATTGCATTTTGTGCATTGTTTTACTGCTATTATTACTGCTATCTTTATTCTGCATGTTAATGGTTTGAAAGCTGTATTGATAGATAAAGTTAAAAGTGGTCTTATACTGTTCACCCCCCCCTCTCAGTATAAGCTTGTGTTCTTCAATTGGTATCAGAGCAGGTTCCTTCGAAAAGGTTTTACAGCTGAAAGGAAGAACTGGTTAAGAACACAATGGATTTTTCAGGTGGCAATGCAGCACCTATTCTGGATGGATCAGATTTTGGTCTGTGGAGTGCAAGAATGAAATTCTATCTTATGGCTCTTGGTAATGAGGTATGGGAAGTTATTGAATATGGGTACACCATTCCTGTAAATGGTCCTTATACAAAAGAAGACAGGCTCCTACATCACAGCAACTCAAAAGCCATGAATGCAATTTTGAAGGGTTTACAGAAGGCTGATCTTACCAAAGTTATTCATTGCAAGACAACCAGTGAAATGTGGAAACAATTGCAGGTTGTTCATATAGGTGATGCAAATGTGCGAAAGGCCAAATTGAGACATTTTAAAGGTATGTTTGAACAACTCAAGATGAATGACGATGAAAATATTAGTGACTACATGCTTCGGATGGATGAGATTGTGAACTCCATGAAAGACTTAGGTCTTGAACTTGCTGAAAATGATGTGTGTGATAAGATTTTAAGATCTCTTCCTAATAGATTTAGTGAAAATATTTTTGCTATTGAGGAAGCCAAAGATTTAGATAAGTTGAAAAAGGATGAGCTCCATAGTATTCTTGTAGCTTTTGAGCTAAGAACTCAAGTGAATGTCGATATAAAGAAAGAGGCAGCTTTCAAAGCTACCAAGAAATCAAAAGGCAAACAGATTCAAGAAAGTGATGAGTCTTCTAGTGAGGAAGAAGCATATTACAGCAAGAAAGGCAAATTCTCTAGAAAGCACAAAAGCAAGAAAAATATAAGATGTTTCAACTATGGAAAGTATGGTCATTATGCTACTGACTGTAATGTTTCCAAAGATGAAAGTGATGAAAATTTACAGGATGTCAAAAGCAAGGATTCTGAAAAGCACAGGTATTACAGAAAGAACAAAGATGATCACAACAATCAAGAAAAGAGGTATTCACTCAAGAACAAGAAGAGCTTCTATTTGGACAAAGTAAGTAAGTGTTCTAGCAGTGATAGTGAAATCTCTTCCAGTGATAATGAAAATGAGATGTTGTTCATTTCAGAAAAGAGGAAGAACCGAAACATAAATTCACGGTCATGAAATGCTTTAGATGTGGAAATTTTGGGCACCTTGAGGATGATTGCACAAATAATGAATTGGTTGCTAGTATGTATGAGGATGCTTCAAAAAATGATAAGGAAGATGCATGTATGGTTTTTGAAAAGGGTAGCACATCTAGTAATAAGAAATCAGAAAAAGGTCTTGATAATTCAAAGTGCAATCAAATAGAGAATCTTGAATGTGAACTCAATAATGCTCTCAATGTTTTGGAAAAGGAAAGAAAGAAGAATGATAGACTCAAGGTTAAGTTAGATGAATGTTGTATGGAGAGAGACGATCTTATCGAAAGTCTTGACTTCTCTATAGCCAAAACACAGGAACTCAAGGATGAGTTAGAGTCTAAGATTCTTGAGTATAATGAGTTAGAGCAGAAAATGGTTTCTTTGAAAGAAGAAATTAAATATTACAAGGATAAACTCTACAGATTTCAGGATAGCTCCAAGAAGGTTAAGTCTCTCATCAAAAATCAAAGAAATCCAACAGATAAAATAGGTCTCGATTTTGTTGAGCCGCACAAGAAACAGATTGGGGAACCTAGCAAGAGATTTCAAAAAGAAGAAAGTTTTGATGAAGAAAGTACTTCAGATCATGATTCTATGAGTGATGAATCCACAGAAATAGAAAACAGATTTTTGGATATGAAACAGAAGTTCTCGGGACCCAAGAAATCGTTTAAAAGAATATTTTTTGGTAGATGTTTTGCGTGTTACAGGTTTGGACACATGGCTGCACATTGCATGTCTCAAATGAAGAAGGTTAACAATAATTTCAGAAGTCATAATTTATTTCAAGGGTATTGCTACTCTTGTAATCAGTTCGGGCACAAGGCAATTTTTTGCAATTCAAATAATAGGAACCGGGTTAGTCAGAACAGGCGAATTCAAAGAACAACTATGCCTGAAAGAAATAATGTTGTTTGTTACAAGTGCAACAATACAGGTCACTCAGCCAAAAAATGCAGAGCTGATCTTCCAAGGTACAGGAACAAAAATAGTGGTATAAACAGGTCCAAGGATCAAGGTGTGGACAAGAAAAGAGATGAGAACAAGAACAAGAAAAGTGCCAAGAACAGAAACATTAACAAAGAGCTCAAGAAAAGGCCCGACAAAGAAATTGTAGACACTGATGATGATGAGTGTCTAATGGGAGTTTCACTCCCAACTCTATTTTAAATCACCTCTTTAGGAAGTGGGGGAGGGACTAAGCTAAGAGACTCATTTTTAGTCCCAAGCCCCAAAGGTGACCCTTTGCCATTGATGACAAAGGGGGAGAGTTTTGAGTAAGGGGGAGAGATATGAGTAAGGGGGAGAGTTTCAAGTGAAGAGGAAAGCTTCAAGTCAGGGGGAGCAAAACTTCAAAGAGATTGATTTCAGTTTTGGCTCTTTAAGATGTGTTTTTAGTAAAGGGTTGCCATAAATGACAAAGGGGGAGATTGTTGGCAATTTTGGGTACCTTGAGTACATTGCCTTTGCCTAAGTTTAGTTGTTGTCATTGATGTCAAGGAGCTCTTGGTAGTTGTTGTTTTTGATGTCAAGGAGTTCTTGGAGCAATTTTTTTTTATGTCTAAGTAGGTGTTTTGATGAAGGTTTCAACTGGTCAGTAAGTCTCCCAGAAAATCAGAGTAGCCCAGTTGCAAAAGATCAAGAAAAATATAAGTTAGAAAAAGTTCATAGGCGGCTGGAAAAACTGTCATGATTTCGCGACATGTTTTAGGAGAGAGAAATTTTAGGCAAAACTGTCGCGATTTCACGACAAGTTGAGTTGGCAGTGTTGAGTTGCAGAAAGTGTCACGATTTCGTGACAAGTTGAGTTGGCAGCGTTGAGTTGCAGGAAGTGTCATGATTTCGCGACAAGTTTGAGTTGGCAGGGTTGAGTTGTAGAAAGTGTCACGATTTCGCGACAGGTTGAGTTGGCAGCTTGTAGTTGGCAAAAGCATCACGATTTCATGACAGGTTTCAAAGAAGTTGTACGGATGCAAAAAGTGTCACGATTTCATGACAGGTTGAGTTGGCAGCCTGTAGTTGGCAAAAGCGTCATGATTTCGTGACATGTTCCAGCTTTCTTGAGCAGTTGGCAAAAGCGTCGTGATTTCGTGACATGTTCCAGTTTCACGAGCAGTTGGCAGAAAAGAGCTTAAGGCAGTGAAAGCGTCACAATTTCATGACATGTTTCGGTTTTGTGATCAGTTGGCAGAAAAGAGCTTAAGGCAGCGAAAGCATTGCGATTTTGCGACATGTTCCATTTTCGCTAGTGCAAATCGAGAAAAGGTTGAAGAAGCAAGAAGTGTCATGATTTCATGACAAAGTTGCAGATGACGTCAGCAAGAGGCAAAGGTGTCACGATTTCATGACAAAAGCTAAGAAGAAGGCTTTGAAGTCTAAAGTTTCACGATTTCATGATAAAGTTGTTGATGACATCAGCAAGAGGCAAAGGTGTCACGATTTCACGATAGAAGCGGAGAAGAAGGCTTTGAAGTCTAAAGCATTGTGATTTCACGACAGAAGTGAGATGACATCAGTGAAAGGCAAAAGTGTCACGATTTTGTGACAAAATTTCCAAGGGAAGCAAACAAAAGCAAAAGCATCGCAATATCGCTACAACAAGCTATAGAAGGTGTACGATAGGCAAAGGTGTCGCGATATCATGACATGTTGAAGTTTCACGCCAGAAGCTACAGGGAGGCGATTGAGGACAGATTTAACTTTGAGCCGACAAAGTTAAAATCTAGGCCGATGCAGCATAGGGTTTTGTAGCCGACGTAGTGGAAGTATAACAGTCGACTAAGTTTGGATGTAATGACCATGGATCTTACTCTATAAAAGGAGGGATGTTTGGATAGTTTGGGTATCGATTAAGTGTGCGTTCGAAGTGCGAATTGCATAGAGAGAGTGCAGGGAGAAGATCGATCACAGAAGTGCATAAGTAGAAGCCTGAGCATCTGCTGTGTTTAGATAGAGGTTGCGAAGACAGTGCTATCATGACTTAGACAAAAAGTGAAAAGGAATTGCTACTGTATTTGCAAAGATAGTGCTATTATATTTTGCAAAGATTGTATTATTGTGTATACGTAGAATACATGCAATCTGTTCTACTATGTTTCTAATCGAGAACTGCAGTATTTGCACAGATAGTAAAATATTGGTATCAACCAAGTGCAAAAAAAGAACAAAGGAAGAGGAACAGTATTGTGCTAGACCGAAGGACTGTGTTTGGTGCAGAGAAGAGGAGCAGCTTTGCTGTGATAAAATTGAGGACAGAGATCTCCAGCCAAAGCAGGGAAGACTGGTGTCTTCTATGGACAGAATTCCACTTGCTAAGGGCAGAGGAGGTAGAGGTCTTCTAGAGGATCACCATCCAAAGCAGAATTATGGGAAGGTGTCTCCTTTGAGCTGAGGCTCATAAACATTGTAATCGGGAAGGATTCCCCAGAGGACTTTGATACAACTTTTAGAAGAAAAGTTTTATCCATGGAGTAGCCCACCTTGGGTGAACCACGTAAATTGTTGTGTCTCTTTGTGGATTGCATTTTGTGGATTGTTTTACTGTTGTTATTACTGCTATCTTTATTCTGCATGTTAATGGTTTGAAAGCTGTATTGATAGATAAAGTTAAAAGTGGTCTTATACTGTTCACCCCCCCCTCTCAGTATAAGCTTGTGTTCTTCACTATGAGTTATAAACAAGGGTGCATAGGGTTGTTTTCAAAAATGAAGAAAACAAGCATGGTCATAGCCAGCAAAAACAATCAATAGAGTGCACCACCAAGCTAAATGAAAACTCCACAACCAATGGTCAAGCTAACACCAAGGAGTACAAAAGAAGATAGATGTAGGTCTAAACATACCCATGAAACATTGGTGTGGAGGAGATACACAGTAGAACATACGTACATAAAGAATGAAACCAAATTAACCAAGCAAAGCATTAAGCAAAATAAACAAAGGAGCAACCTGGTGCAAACTCCTTTTACATCCCTTATTCTCCAAAGTTGTGCTCCCTCTAGATCCATGTCCACAAGCTATTTTGTCTGTGCTCTCTTCCTTATTCCAACAACCTCTCTCCTCTACCCCACACATTAAATTCAAGCTGCAAGAAGGAGTGGGATATGCCTCTTTGCATGGAGGTACTCAAATGTAATGTGCAAGAAAGCATTTTCATTCAAGACTCACACATGCCACCCCAAGTCTTTTAATTAAGATCCACTCACCATAACATATAGGACTTAATAAAGGATTAACATTATTTAAACAAAAGGGTTGCCTTTATTATTATTTGTCCTATTAAATTTAGTTCTAAACATTAGAATTAATCAATGTTTAAATAGACTAAAGTATTTAGAAGCCAAACTTTAGTTTACTTTATGAATTCCCAAGTATTAAAATAAAAAGCTAATTAATACTTCATGAATATAAGGTATTTAAGTTACCAAACTTAATAAACCCAAGCCACATCTAAGCATACCAAAAGCAAAGATATGTCCAAGTCAATGGAGCTTCATGCCATTTTTTATCCTTAAGTAGGTGGTATATTTTAAGGTAGTTTAAATTTATAATCACCCTATTAAGGAGATTCATTGCAAGCAACTTCATGTTCCAATGGTGTGAATATGGATCAAGTAAACAAACAATGCATCTACATGAAGGGTAATTTTCCTTGTTACCTCGAGCTATCAATGAGCAAGTCATCATCATAATTTCCCTAAATATCTCTCTTTGTAGGTTTTTTACCCATATATTCCCACCAAAGAGAGGTACCTATTCCTGCATCTACAAATGCATCAACAATACCATATTCTATGACCAAAAAGAATAAAATCATCTCATCATATAGACATCAAGAAGGAAACTATACCATTAATCAAATCACATCAACACATAGCTCATTGTTCAAAAATTCTACCGATGAGGGGTATTACATGTACCTCTTTCCAATTTTCTCAGTAGTGTAGGTGTTCACCCTACAATGATGAACTACATTTTTATTAAATTGCCATGGTCTACCCAACAAGATATGACAATCATTTATAGGTATAATATCTCATCCTTGTAAGAACCAATTTGGAAGTCTATTATACATTGTTCACTCATCAAAATTTTATGTCCCTTTTGCAACCATGAGACTTTATAATATATGGGTGTTCAATCCTCTTCATCCCAAGA
The DNA here is from genome assembly GCA_028583015.1 of Wollemia nobilis. Taxonomy (NCBI): domain Eukaryota; kingdom Viridiplantae; phylum Streptophyta; class Pinopsida; order Araucariales; family Araucariaceae; genus Wollemia; species Wollemia nobilis. The sequence goes on along the minus strand of JAQPPZ010017058.1, from coordinate 16,210,969 downwards.
TTTTCTACCATCTCCATAGATACTAAATTATTTGTACTCTCATTTTCCATAATGATGTCACAAAACTTACCTTTTTATTTATAAATTATCATTAATAGGTTCCTTCTTTGCTTAGGTTCATGCAACTCCTTGGTTGGATTCAACAACACTTTCTTCATCATAATATATTCTCTTTGTTCTGGTTTCTTCATGTGCTTCTATGAAGCAATACTTTCTTCATCAACTTGTACAATCTACTTATGGGATTCCTTTCCATGTTTGCTAGTATTCTATGCTTGAGGGCTCTTATATGCTTGATGCCCTTCTTCCAAGCATCTATAATACTTCCATTAAAACCACATCCTCTACATCTACTAAATCCACCTCATCATCTTGATAATTCACCCTTTTCCTAGATATTATGATTGAAATCACTTTGATAAGTACTAGCTTCTCCTACTTGCATATGTTTCCCTCTACCACTATTTGATTGTTCTATTCCTTTGGATAACTATCCTCTTCTTCTAGAAATGTTTTGTTGCTTGTGAGTCAACATATCTTCTTCCACGATTTCTTATTGATACGCCCCTTCAACTATCCTTATTTGAAGCATACTAATTTTATCTTGTACAAACAACCTTGGTCTATTTATATATCTTGTCACCTTTTCCTCATCATCTTCAATATGACAAATAATTATATTCAATTTATGGAATTCCTTTGTATACTCTTTCACTCTTAACTCCCTTTGCTTAAATTTTTAGAGTCTTCTAAACAACCCAATCTAGTGATCAGGAGGTGGAAATTTTTATTCTAATTTAGCTACAAACTTATCCCATGTTTGAATTCTATCCTTACCTTTTCATTGCCTTTGATTTTGGATATGATCCCACAAAATTGATGTCCCTTCAATTGCATACATGAAAATTTGACTCATTTTAAATCCTCCATAGATTCATAATCAAATAATCTCTCTATATTAGTGACCTAATCTATCAACTCTTTAAGATTTAAAATTCCACTAAAATTGGGAGTATCCATATTTTGCTTGCTTCCCATGTTTGAGATTTTCTAAATAAATCATTGAGCTAGTTCTTCTCCTTGCTCTTCATCCCAAGATTCTAAATGACTAGTTTCCTCCTCTTCACTATCAATAACTCTTTAATATGAATGTCTCTTCTTTGGGTAGTCTCAATTACATCTGACATAGTATTCCTCTTAGTATTTTAGCTATGTTTATTTGTCAGGGTCTCATACCACATGGTCTTCCTATTCCTCATTGTGTTATTTTACTAAAAAATATCTATAGATTTGATACCAAATTATGTAGATAAGAAAAGGGGGTCTAATGAAAGACAACATTTTTAAGCAGCCAATTATTACAATCAACCTCTCATAATAGTTGTACGGGATTCACACATATAACTATCTTAACATGTTGGCACAAGATAATAAAATATTAATACTTCTATATGATAATAGGGTTTTATGATAGAAACATGTTATGATGTCAACCCATGAGACTACAATGTTCTATTACACAATATAGTTGTATTCAAGATGACAATACACTATAAGTTTTCATGATGACAAATCCAAATATCTTAGGATGACATCCTATGACATGGTAATATATCAGGCACATAACAATAAGGTTAAGTATGGAAATATATTATGTTAAAAAATTACAAGATAGCATTTATTCATGATGAATATATCAACAATATTTGAATGACAACTTCTTAGGATGACACTCCCTAAGATGGAAGTGTCATAGGTATAATATGGTCATGTTTAGGATGGTTCCATTTTGAGTTAGAATACCTTAAGAAAGTAGTTCATCACAATAGACTTACTTGAGATGATTAAGTCTCTTAGGGGTGTAAGACAATTTTATTCCTCTATTTTTAAAGGAATGGTGAATTCATTTTCATCAAAGGAATGTTGTCTTGAGAAATAGTCTTTTCTCACTATTCAACCATCACTTAGTCAAACAACCCTTTCTCACACTCAAACATCCACTTTTGGCACAACACTATGCATTCATGGGTTGGGTGTATGTATAGTAATCAAACATTCAATATGTTAGTACCGAATAATTAGCATGGGCTTAGACTATAATACCTAACTAAATAAAAACCCTATCAAACAGTTCCTCCAACTTGTACCTAATTGTATTCCCCTTCAATATATGACTACATCCTAAAATCCTACATTAAATAATATACACAACACATGCAAATACCATAGAATAATCATACATGTAGATGGAAAAATGGAACACAAATCAAATCAAATATATTGCAATAAAATTATTTGTATAGTAAGTACAACATTATATGAGGTGCTAGCCTCTCTCTAGATACATGTCTCTTCCCTGATATCTCTTCTAGTTTGCCCTATATATCCTCTCCTCAACCTCTCTTCCTATTATTTCCCCATGCATACAAATTAAATTTCTTTTCCCTTTAATTTCCTCTTTCTTTTCTCTTTGTTTTATCTTTCTTGCTTCTGTCAATTCCTATTCTCTTCTTGTGTGCTCCATATCCTTTCCAAGAAATAAAGGTTTCCTCTACACATGTGGGAGGTATTAACAAGACGAGTGATAGTTAACTTACCTATCACCATTTGGATGCTCCCACATAATTGACTACCATGTTAAATTTTATAGATATGCACATTAATACTAAGGTATTACATATAAATATAGCCTAAAATTTTACCTACATTAATTCCTAGAAATGTTATAATCCTAGATATTAAAAATATACTTGATTTTTAATTATTCCTAGAATATCAAAGTGGTATGGCAACTAAGGATTCTTTGTTAGGAACCTACTATTAAAATAAAGCACACTCACACAAAATACTGAAAAATAACTCACATACATCAAATAACTCAATATCACTATGCAAAAATCAATTACATAAATGAAACAATCTCACAGTAACACTGAATCGTGGGCCTCTTCGAGGGGGCAACCTCCTTCAATATTTCATTAGCTTGCAAAAGGATAATCTCGTACATGGCTTCATATATTTTTAAAGGAAAACTTCATGCAACCCTACCTAAATGCTCAAGAGGTGGCTTACATGCAAAATGCCACTTGAGCTAGAATCTTCCACCAAATGGCGGTTACAATCTTGATAAAAATGGTTACATGAAATGGTACCACTTGGCGAGGTATCTTACTACATCGGTTACAATATTGATAAAAATGGTTACATGAGATGGTACCACTTGGCGAGGTACCTTTATTGCCACCTACATTACTAAGTATTGCATAATAACATTAAAATGGGATCCCCACGTTGGAAGTGGGTTATTACATAGGTAAATGAGAATTACAACATGGTGTTAGGATAGGATCCTAACATGTCCTTTCCCTTCGAAAATCTTTGTCCTCAAAGCTGAAATTGAGGAAACTGGTGTTGGAGTTGATGGAGAGACTCCCATGTAGCATCTTCTAGCTGGAGCCCACGCCACTGGACAAGGACTTCTATGATGGTACGATTGCGGAGAGTGCGGGTGCGACGATCCAACAACTATTCTGGTTCGAGTAAGATGGACCCTTCCTCATCCAATTTTGGTAATGTTGATTGAACCTGTACCTGTGTGCCCACAACTTTCTTGAGAGATGAAACATGGAAAATAGGATGGAGCTTGGAGGTGGGTGGAAGAGCCAATTTGTAAGTAGTGGAACCAATCCGTTGTAGGACTTGGTAAGGCCCATAGAATTTTGTAGCAAGTTTCTGGCATCGACGAAGTTGGAGGGATGACTGTTTGTATGACTGCAAGTGAAGGAAAACCATATCACCCACATCAAAGCTATGCTCGGATCGATGTTGGTCGGCCTATTGTCGCATCCGGTTCTGGGCCATGTCCAAATTATGCTTCAGCTAGTGAAGGACATCGGTCTGCTGGCGAAGAGTAATGTCGACTTCCTGGACCCTGGAGCTGCCTGGAATGTATGAAGAAGGCGTGGGTGGAGGGCACCCATAAACAACCTCAAAAGGAGTGAGTTTGGTAGTTGTATGATAGGACGTGTTGTACCACCATTCGGCCAAAGGAAGCCACTTCACCCATTGAGAAGGATGATCTGATGCAAAGCAACGAAGATAGGTCTCCAAACATTTGTTGACAATCTCAGTTTGACCATCCATTTGTGGATGATAGGCTGAACTCATTTTGAGCTTCGTTCCCTACAACTTAAACAACTCTTGCCAGAAATGACTAGTGAAGGTTGGGTCTCGATCGGACACAATGGAGGTGGGCATACCATGAAGGCGAAAAATGGAATCGAGGAAGATTTGGGCAATGGTGGAGGTTGTGTAAGGATGGGCAAGGGGACAAAAATGAGCATACTTCGAAAGGTGATCCACTACCATGAGAATAATAGACTTACCACCCGATTTAGGTAACCCTTCGATAAAATCCATAGAAATATCAGTCCAAACCTGATCTGGAATGGGCAAGGGTTGAAGAGTACCTGAAGAATGAACTATTTCACCTTTCATCCATTGGCAGGTATCACAAGCTGCCACGAAGTCATGGATGTCCTATTTCATCCCTTTCTAGAAGAATGTGTGCTTGAGGCATTCATACATTTTGAGAAATCTAGAATGACCTACAGAGGGAGCAGTGTGTAGTTCCTTCATGAAGAGGTCACAGAGTGGCGAGGCACGGGGAATAACAAGGCATTGGTGATAACACAAATCTTGGCCATCCCAATTGTAGCCTAGGGATGAAGTCGGATCAGCTTGAAGTGAAGCCATCAAAGCTTGTAGGTCTGCATCTTGAAGTACCTCCTATCGTAAGGAATCTATCCATTGGGGGACAGGTGCGGAGATAGCACATATCATACTGAGGGCCTCAAATTGGTGAGAGAGAGCATCAGCCACAAGATTTTCTTTGCCCTTCTTATAGGTGATATCATAATCATAGCCCATGAGTTTAGAAACCCATTTTTGTTGTTCTGGGGTAGCAACCCATTGTTCTAAGAAATATTTGAGACTCTGATGGTCTATTTTAATGGAGAAATGGTGCCCAATGAGATATGGTCTCCAATGGGTGACAACATGTAAGATGGCCAACATCTCCTTGGCATATGTAGATTTTCCCAAATTACGCTCAGAGAGTGCCTTACTGGTGAAGGCCAAGGGTCTCCCTTCTTGCATCAATACTGCCCCAATGCCATGACCGAAAGCGTCACTTTCAATGATGAATGGTTTAGAGAAATCTGGCATGGCTAGAATAGGTGTGGTGGTCATGGCATGCTTTAATTCAAGAAAGGCTTGATCAGCGGGTCCTGTCCAAGTGAAAGAGTCCTTCTTTAACATAGATGTGAGGGGAGCTACTATTTTCCCATAATTATGAATAAATTTCTTGTAATAACCTGTAAGTCCTAAGAATCCCCAAAGTCCTTTGAGAGTGTGGGGTTTTGCCTAGTCTTGAACTTCCTGAATCTTCTTAGGGTCGACCTTGACACCATATTTGGAAACAATGTGTCCTAAATACTCCACTTCAGTCAGACCAAAGGAGCACTTAGACCGCTTAGCAAAAAGTTGATGTTGGGCCAATAACTGTAATGTCTGATCCACATGGGTAAGGTGTTCTTCCCACGAGCGGCTATAAACCAATATATCATCAAAGAAAACCAGGATGAACTTCCGCATGAAGGGATGGAAGATGTTGTTCATAAGGCTTTGAAATGTGGATGGTGCATTTGTCAAACCAAATGGCATTACCAAGAACTCATAGTGACCTTCATGAGTACGAAAAGCAGTTTTTGGAATATCCTCATCCTTGAGCCTGATTTGATGGTACCCCGAATGAAGGTCCAACTTGGAGAAGTACATAGCTCCATGTAATTCATCCAACAATTCATCCACTATCGAAATGGGAAATTTATCCTTGATGGTGATCTTATTGAGCTCACGGTAGTCTATGCACAATCGCCACGAGCCATATTTCTTGCGAACTAGCAAAACTGGAGAAGAATAGGGATTGGTACTGGGTCGAATGACACCTGCCTTGAGCAATTCCTGTACCATCTTCTCGATTTTTGACTTGAGAGCATGAGGATACCGGTACGGTCTGATGTTCGATGGTGCACTACTCGGAAGTAGTGGAATAGCATGGTCATGAGAGCGACGAGGTGGCAGTGTAGTTGGTTCTGAAAAGATGCCATTGTGCTTGGTTAGAACAAGTTGCAAATCTGTTGGAAGTGGATCTGCTGTAGAAGTGGGTGGCTGAATTGAAAATATTTGTGCAATGACCCCATGGGAGGACTTTTTCAACAACTTCTCCATGCGATTGGAACTAATAATTTGTGTAGGGCCAGCCTTGATACCCTTGAGGGTATATGTTTGTCCATTTTGTGAAAATTGCAGCCATAGTTCTACAAGGTTGCAGGAGAAAGTGCCCAAGGTGCTCATCCATTGGGATCCTAACACAACGTCACATCCTCCCAATTGGAGGGTGAACATATCTTGCTTGAGTTCATAATCCCCTATCTAAATTTTGACATTTTGACATTTTGACATTTACCTTTACAAGGTAAGGTGCCTCCATTGGCCACCATGACTTCAAAAGAATTGCATGAGTGTATATAGCAGTTGGTCCATTTGGCCACCTGAGGATCAATAAAGTTGTGCATACCTGAATCAATAAGAATTGTGAGACGTTGGCCTTTGAAATAACCCACAACTTTCATGGTTTGTGGGGTGGTAATCCCGGCAAGAGCATGGACTAAAATTTCTACTGGTGTTTCTGATGGTTCCTCTTCCTGTGGAGTTGGTGCCTCAGTTGTATCACTCTCCTCATCACTATGGTCACTATTTTCTGGTTCCTCCACATCTATTAAAAACAATCTCTTATTTGCACATCTATGCCCCTTCATAAACTTTTCATCACAATTATAACATAACCCTTGGGCGCGACGCGCATCCATTTCCTCTATAGTCAGCCGCTTGGGAGCAGGAGGTTTATTATCAGTATGGTTTTGGACCCGAGGAGGGAAAGAAGGTCGGTTATGCAAAAATCATGGTGTCCGCCTTTGAGCTGAGAGTTTAGATTCGGCCAATCAGGCTAAACTGATAGCCTCCATCATGGTGTGGGGTTTGAACATCTTGACTTCAGCTTGGAGATCATCTCGTAACCCACTAACAAAACAACTCATAAAAAATCCCTCATTCAAACCCTTAGTTTTATTGGCCAATTTCTCAAATTGGGTCTGGTAATCACGAATTGAGGTGGTTTGTTTCAGCTTTGTCAGTGCACCTATAAAGTCATCATAATCATTAGGGCCAAATCGGGTGAGTAGTTGGGACTCAAAGTCCTCCCAGGATAGATCAGGGTTAGCAACCCGTAGCCATTGGAACCAGTGTAAGGCCTCAGATTCTAGGTTGAAGGAAGCCATCTGAACCCGATGATAGACAGGGACATTATGGAGTCGGAAGAACTGATCAACCCGACATAACCACCCATCGACATCCTTTCCACTGAACTTAGGGAAGTCTAATTTAGGCATTCTGAAGGTTGGATCCCGATCAGAGTGATTGTCATCTGGTGTTCATCGACCTCGTTCAGAGTTTTCAGCATGGTGTTCAGTTTTGGTACTGCCATGCAATTTGGTCTCCATCTCTGTGAGTTGTTCTTCTAAACGGATTCTAGTGTTATCCTGATCCAGTCGAAGCTCTCGAATATCTGTGCCTATGTTCTTGTTTGTAGAGGTCAAGTCAGCAATGGATTTTTGTAGGTCGACCAATAATGTGCCCAAGTCTAAATCCTTTTGTTGTTGTCCTCGAGTGTCGCTTGCCATTGCGGTCCCTCTTGTGCTGATTTACTAAAAATAGACCTCAGATTTTTAGGAGTTACTATTTTTAGTAAGGGTCCAAAATTCAATTTGGGAAATGAGTTGCAACACTGATTTTAGGATAGGGTCCACTCCGGTGGTTGTTTGATCTGAGCGCTCAATGAGGAGATATACTTGAATTTCTTGACTTTTTGTGATCTCTTGTTGGTTGCAAGTCGATGTCAAGGTAATTTCTTCCACTTGTACTTAAAATTTCACCAATGAGTCCTTGAGGGTCTTTTGTGCAGAATAACAAGTAGATTCTATTCCCAAAAATTTGGATCAATTTGATGGACCGATGAAAAGTTATGGCCTTAGCAAGAAAAATCAAAATTTGCTATTTTTAGAAATTTGGTGCAAAATTTGACCAGGAGCTGCCAAGGACAATTTTGTCTGGAATAGAGTGTAGAATTTTTTGCTAAATTTTTGAGTCAATCTGAGCTCTGTGTGAAGAGATATCCCTATTTTAATAAAATTTCAATGTTTTTTTTTTCTACTGTGTTGACGAGTCTACTGGTGTTCTCTATTTTTTATTTGGAGTTACGGTTCAAAAGTTGCCCTCTGGAATCAACTATCACTGACTTGTGTAGTCTGTACCCTGACCACCGTGTCACTCACTATTCTCTATTCCTATCACCTGTACTAGGGTTACTGACATAGTTGTTGCTTCTGACCTTAGGGAATTTTTTGACACTAACTCTATTTCTGACACTAAAAGTCTACAATTCTGGACTGGTATAGAGGACTGTTTTGTCTCGACTATTCAGATTCTGACCATAGGTTATTTCAAACACTTGCAAAAATTTGTCTTGACTGTTGGTGCATGCAAGTTGTTTTCTGTGATAGGGAAAGCCTTCTCCGTATGCTCACTTTTGGGGATGGTGAATGCAGGTTAGCAGAACAGGGATGGGTTGATTTGCAAGGGGATGATACTTTGTTTTTGTTTTGTTTTCGTGAACCAAGGTATGCTAAGTAAGGGAGTATGTAATACCCATAGGCCCTCTGTTATACCGTAGTGATGAACAATAGTGCTCGGACCAATATTTTAGGCCACTACTCAAGGAGGATTCCACACATACCCTTGAGCACACTATCTGCCTCTCTAATAGTACGGGAGGGTAATCGTCCGGGATGTTGTGTCCCATGGACTATGGATAATACAAGGCCGAAAAGCTTCCTAATGGATAAAATCTTGTTTAAACCTAGATTGTCTCCCGATATACCCGAAGATACGTGGGAGCTCAATTCCATGCATGAGTGTTGTCTGAGGCCTAGGTATTGGAGCCTGATCGCCCCTCACTTCACTAGATGCTTTATGGGCTATCTAGCTTAGCCAATAATGATAGCTCCTTCATGATATTTTAAAACCCCCGGCATAAGGTTTCTAACCTACACAACTACTATATTTTTTTTGGTATTTTTTGATTTTCTATGAAAAAAATGACTGTATTTTTTGGATTTTTTTTTTATAAAGGAAAAATAGAAATAAAAAAACACATGAAAATTATACCTAATAGGTGGAATGACTGGCAAGAATCATCTTAGTTGCAGTAGAACTTGGCCCTGGAAAGCGCTCTGATACCACTTGTTAGGAACCTACTATTAAAATAAAGCACACTCACACAAAATACTGAAAAATAACTCACATACATCAAATAACTCAATATCACTATGCAGAAATCAATTACATAAATGAAACAATCTCACAGTAACATTGAATCGTGGGCCTCTTCGAGGGGGCAACCTCCTTCAATATTTCATTAGCTTGCAAAAGGATAATCTCGTACATGGCTTCATATATTTTTAAAGGAAAACTTCATGCAACCCTACCTAAATGCTCAAGAGGTGGCTTACATGCAAAATGCCACTTGAGCTAGAATCTTCCACCAAATGGCGGTTACAATCTTGATAAAAATGGTTACATGAAATGGTACCACTTGGCGAGGTATCTTACTACATCGGTTACAATATTGATAAAAATGGTTACATGAGATGGTACCACTTGGCGAGGTACCTTTATTGCCACCTACATTACTAAGTATTGCATAATAACATTAAAATGGGATCCCCACGTTGGAAGTGGGTTATTACATAGGTAAATGAGAATTACAACATGGTGTTAGGATAGGATCCTAACATTCTTATATCAATACACTAACATTTTAACATGCAAAGAGAGTTAATTTTGAATCATAAGTTGCATGTGACTACAAGGTGGTGTAACATTAAAGATATGATTTATCAACATAAAATTTTAATTTAGATATTGGATCTAATTTTAGGTTCAAATAAATTTAAATATCCAATTCCAATATAGAATCCATGGATGGGTATGTCACGTTCTCACCCATACTAATAAGACAATGAATCCATAACCTAGAGTATATTAATGATTGGAATTGAAGTCTATGTTTGCACAAGTGGAAGTAGACTGGAAAAGCTACAAGTATTTGAAGAACACAAGATTATACTGAGAGGGGGGGTTAAGACCACTTTTTAATTTTGCTATAAATCAACTTTCAAATTAGTAATATGCAAAAAATAGATAGCAGTATCAAGAGTAGCAATTAAAGCAATGCACATGATGTCATCAACAAAGAGACATAGCAATTTACGTGGTTCACCCAAAGCAGGCTACTCCACGAATAAAACTTTCCTCTAAAAGTTATATCAAAGTCCTCTAGGAATCCTTCTCGATTACAATTTTTATGATCCTTAGCTCAAAGGAGATACCTTCCCCTAATTCTGCTTTTGCTAGTGATCCTCTAGAAGACCTCTACCTCCTCTGCCCTTAGCAAGTGGACCTCTATCCACAGAAGACACCTGTCTTCCCTGCTCTGGCTGGAGATATCTGTCCTCAACTCTGTCACCACAAATATGGTCCTAAAATATGCACTAAACACAGTCCTTCAATCTAGCACAAATTTGTCCTCTTCTACCTCAATCTCTGTCCTCAATCTGATCCTCAAAACTGGTTCATAAAAAAAAAATGGTTCACAAGCTTTCAAGATAGCTTGCTTGATCTTTGCCCAAGTCTTCACTTAGAATTGCCTTAGATCTGCTTTGCAAGTTCTTAGAAGAACCTACCCAAACTTCCCACAAGCTTCAACAGCAGCTTGCTCAATGTTGTCCAACTGTTCTCTCTAGTCTGTCATAGCTACATTTGGTCAAAACCAACTTTTGCACAGTTCTACACAGTCACTGCAATACACAGCACTTCAGCTATCGAACTTCTCACTTCTGTGCACTGTCTCTGAATGTCGCAACTCCAACAGCTTCTGCTCCTTTGTGCATCCATCGTAGTACAGTCTTCACACACTTTGTGCAACCACAACAACACAAAATTTGCACACTCTGCTTCTCGACGATCAAACTTCTCACTCACACTTTATTTGCGTAGATCGCACTTCGAATGCACACATCGATCGATGCCAAACACTTTCAAACAACCCTCCTTTTATACTCACAATCTCAAGATTAGAACCTTGATCTTAGTCGGTTTTTTTACCCTACAACCACGTCGGCTGCAAAACCTACGCTGCATCGGCCCAGATTTAACTTTGTCGGCTACATTGCCTCCCTATAGCTTCTAGCGTGAAACTTCAACATGTCACGATATCATGACATTTTTATAGCCGTACACCTTCTATTGCTTGATGTCGCAAAATCATGACACTCTTTGCCTTTGTCTGCTTCCTTTGAGCTTCTGTCATGAAATCGTGACACCTTTGCCTTTTGCTGATGTCATCTCACTTCTGTCGTGAAATCGTGACACTTTAGTCTTCATGACCTTCCTCTCTGCTTTTGTCATGAAATCGTGACACTCCTTCCTTTTGCTGACATCATCATCATTCCTGTCATGAAATCATGACTCTTCTATATTCATGGCCTTCCTCTCCACTTTTGTCATGAAATCGCGACACTCCTTCCTTTTGCTGATGTCATCATCATTCCTGTCATGAAATCGTGACAGTTTTGCTTGCTTCGACTCTGCCTTCCTGCATGTCACGAAATCGTGACAGTTTTGCCCGTTTTGCCTCTGCCTTCTAACATGTCGCAAAATCGTGACACTTTTGCCCAAAATTTCTCTCTCCTCAAACATGTCGCGAAATCGTGATAGTTTTTCCAACCACCTGCATACTTTTTCTTACTTGTCTTTTTCTTGATCTTTTTGCAACTAGGCTACCCTGATCTTCTTGGCAACTCACTGTCCATGTTGAACCCTTCATCAAGACACATTCTTTGACATCAAACCAGATTGCTTCAAGACCTTCTTGACATCAATGACAACAACTACACTTAGAGCAAGGGCAATGTACCCAAGGTACCCAAAATTGCCAACAATCTCCCCCTTTGTCATTGATGGCAAACCTTAACTAAAAAACACTACTCAAGAGCCAAAACTAAAAACAACTGAGAATCTGCCTTTGAAGTTTTTGCTCCCCCTGACTTGAAGCTCTCTTCTTCACTATGAAGCTCTCCCCCTTACTCATATCTCTCCCCCTTTGTCATCAATGGCAAAGGGTCACCTTTGGGGCTCGGGACTAAGAATGAGTCTCTTAGCTTAGTCCCTCCCCCACCTCCTGATGAGGTGATTAATTCTGGGGTGGGAGTACAACTCCCAATTTCTCCCTTAGATACTCAAACGTATCTCTTGGAAGAGGTTTTGTGAAGATATCTGCAATCTGCTCTTTAGTAGACACATATTCTACCTTGACCTATTTATCTTGCACTTTCTCCCTTAGAAAGTGATACTTGATGGAAATATGCTTTGTCCTTGAGTGCATTACCGGATTTTTGGAAATACTTATGGCACTAGTATTATCACAAAATATGGAGATGGGTTGTTCATGCTTGACTTTGAAATCCTCCAAGGTGGTTTTCATCCATAGAACTTGAGTACACCTAGCCATTGCTACTATGTATTCAGCTTCTGCCATAGATAAGGAAATTGAAGGTTGTTTCTTACTTAGCCAAGAAACTAAACTCTTTCCCAGAAAGAATGCTCCACCACTGGTGCTTTTCCTGTCATCATTACTGCCTGCCCAATATGCATCTGTATAGGCTATGAGAGTGAAATCATCACCTTTGGGATACCAAAGCCCAAAGTCCATAGTGCCCTTCAGATATCTGAATATCCTTTTAACTGCTATAACATGAGAATCTTTCGGAGCTGCCTAAAATCTAGCTACTAATCCAATAGCCTGCATGATATCTGGTCTGGTAGCTGTAACATATAATAAACTGCCAATCATTGATCTGTACAACCTCTGATCTGCCACTAGAGATTCATCATCTTTACTCATCTTGCACCCTGTAGTCATTGGAGTACATACAGGTTTGTTGTCCATCATCCCAAATTTTTTTAACATTTCTTTGATATATTTTCCTTGAGAGAGAAATATACCGTCTTTTGATTGAGCAATCTGAAGACCCAAAAAGAATGACAGCTCTCCAATCATAGACATCTCAAATTCCTTTTGCATGGTGTTAGCAAAATCTTTGCACATCTGGGTATTATTTCCCCCAAAAATGATATCATCAACATAGACAACTACAATCAGCATATCATTACCTTTATCCTTAATATACAAATTGCTATCTGCCATACCTTTCCTGAAACCTTGCTCATGAAGGTACCTGTCAAGTCTTGAGTACCAAGCCCTAGGTGCTTGCTTTAACCCATACAAAGCCTTTTTTAGTTTACACACATAGTCTGATTGATCTGAGAGAGACACGCCTTCTGGCTGTTCTACGTAGACTTCTTCATCCAAAACTCCATTTAAAAAGGCTGATTTCACATCCATTTGATACACCTTGAATGCTTTGAAACTTGAAAGAGCCAAAAACATTCTAATGGCTTCGATACGAGCAACGAGAGCGAACGTCTCTTCGAAATCAACACCTTCTACTTGAGCATAACCTTTGCAAACTAGCCTGGCTTTGTTTCCGACAATCTTTCCATCCTCATTGAGTTTATTTTTGAATATCCATTTTGTGCCAATGACATTCTTGTCCTTAGGTCTTGGAACTAAATCCCAAGTTTCACTTTTCTCTATTTGATTTAGCTCTTCATCCATAGCTTTTACCCAAAATTTATCTGCACATGCTTCATTGAAATCTTTTGGCTCAATCTGAGATAATAATGAAATATTTGTAGAATCGTGTGACGGAATGACTCTTCTTCTAGTTTGTCTATTGTTTGGATCACCAATGATCAAATATTTGGGATGATGTTTCTGAACATATCGTGACGGAGTTTTGGGAAGCAACTACTATTTTTCCTCTTCTTCATCTGAAACCTCTCTGAATTCTTCTTGACAGATTTCATCACTGATTTCCTTGACAGGTTCTCTTATCCCTATCTTTTCATCAACTGTTACATTTATGCTCTCTACGACTGTATGTGTTCTTTTGTTGAAGCATCTGTAAGCCTTGCTTCTGCTAGAATAACCAAGAAAAATTCCCTCATCACACCTAGGATCAAACTTACCCAAATTCTGATCTTCCCTTCTGATGAAGCACTTACTCCCAAACACTTTGAAATGTTTTACTATAGCTGGTCTTCCTTTCCACAACTCATAAGGAGTTTTATGATGATTTACTCTAAGTTGGGCCCTGGTGATAATGTAGACTTCTGTACTGACTGCCTCTTTCTAGAAACCATCTAAAATTTTTGACTCATTTAACATAGCTCTAGCCATATTTTCAATAGTTCTATTTTTTCTTTCAACTACTCCATTTTGTTGAGGAGTTCTTGCTTGCTTGAATATTCTCTTTTAATTCCATGTTGCTCATAGTATTCCACAAATTCATTTGAGGTGAACTCTCCTCCTCTGTCCGATCTCAAGCATTTGATTCTCTTTTCAGTCTCATTCTCAATCATTTCTTTGAAAGCTTTGAATTTTTCAAAAGCTTCAGATTTTTCTTTGAGAAAGGTCACCCAAGTCATTCTAGAATAATCATCTATAAACAGCATGAAGTAGCTTTCTCCCTGAATGCTCTGAGTTCTGGTGGGACCACATAAATCAGTATGAATGAGATCTAATGGTTTTGAAGAAGTATACCCTTTTGATTTAAAACTGGTTCTGGTCTATTTTCCATGTTGACAAGGACCACAAATGGTGTTATGGGGCCTTTTTATTTTGGGCAAGTCTCTAATTGCTTCCTTGTTACTAATGTTGACAAGATTATCAAAGCTCAAATGCCCCAATATTTTATGCCATAACCAACTCTCATCTTCTTGAGTTAGAAAGCACTTTTCCTTTTTTATCTCACTTAGCATGTAAAGATTGTTTGGAGTCCTTGTAGCACTAGCAATGAGTTTTCCATTTTTTTCTTTACGAATCTCACATCTATCCGAAAAAAAAGATACTATGTGTCCTTGATCACAAAGTTGACTCACACTTAGAATATTATGTCTTAGACCTTCTACATAAAGCACATTTTTAGTTTTAGATTTCCCATCCAAGCTAAGAGTCCCTTTACCATAGATTTTAGCAGACCCTGTTATCTCCAAAACTAACTTGTTCCTCTTGTTTGTGTTTTTTAAGACCAGAAACTTTTCCTTTTCACCAGTCATATGTTTTGAACAACCACTATCAAGATACCATTTCTCTACTTTGTCTTGAGCATGAAAAGCAGTTTGAACTATCATTGACTTAGACTTGATCTCATTTCTCTTTTTAGTGAATTTAAGGCTAGGTCTATCCAAACTGCACATCCTTGCTATATGCCCAACATTCTTGCATTTGTAACACATGACATTTTTATCCATAAGAGGTGCAAAAGAGTTAACATTTTCCTTACTATGGCTATTCACGGATTTAATGCAATGTATAGCTTTGTGACCAAATTTCTTGCAAGAAAAACAGTAGCCATGGAAAGTATTATGTAACCTGTTTTGATGCCTTGGATGATTGTTCTTCTTGTGACCAACTAGAATCCATCGTTCTTCAGGCTAAAGATTTATCTTGTCTCTTCTTCCTGTCATGATGCTTGAGAACAGAACTCTATTTTTTGAAATCCTTAAAGCCTAGAAGAATTCACTTTAGAGATCGAACTTAACCTCTTCATCCTTTTTTGAAACTGTATGTTCTTCTGAGAGATCCTCATCCAAGATTTTAGGCTTTATCTGGAGAAACCTGCTCTGATACCAATTGAAGAACACAAGATTATACTGAGAGGGGGGGGGTGAACAGTATAAGACCACTTTTTACTTTTGCTATAAATCAACTTTCAAATCAATAATATGCAAAAAATAGATAGCAATATCAAAAGCAACAATTAAAGCAATGCACAACACATCATCCACAAAGAGACACAACAATTTACGTGGTTCACCCAAAGCGGGCTACTCCACGGATAAAACTTTCCTCTAAAAGTTATATCAAAGTCCTCTGGGAATCCTTCCCGATTACAATGTTTATGATACTCATATCAAAGGAGATACCTTCCCCTAATTATGCTTTTGCTGGTGATCCTCTAGAAACCTCTACCTCCTCTGCCCTTAGCAAGTGGAACTCTATCCATAGAAGACACCTGTCTTCCCTACTCTGGCTGGAGATCTCTGTCCTCAACTCTGTCACCACAAAGCTGGTCCTCAAATATGCACTAAACATAGTCCTTCGATCTAGCACAAATCTGTCCTCTTCTGCCTCAATCTCTGTCCTCAATCTGATCCTCAAAATTGGTTCATAAAAAAAAAATGGTTCACAAGCTTTCAAGATAGCTTGCTTGATCTTTGCCCAAGTCTTCACTTAGAATTGCAACTTAGATCTACTTTGCAAGTTCTTAGAAGAACCTATTCAAACTTCCCACAAGCTTCAACAGCAGATTGCTCAATGTTATCCAACTGTTCTCTCTGGTCTGTCACAGCTACACTTGGTCGAAACCAACTTTCGCAGAGTTCTACACAGTCACTGCAGTACACAGCACTTCGGCTATCGAACTTCTCACTTCTACACACTGTCTCCAAATGTCACAACTACAACAGCTTCTGCTCCTTTTCACATCCATCGTAGTACAGTCTTCACACACTTTGTACAACCACAGTAGCATAGACTTTGCACACTCTACTTCTCGACAATCGAACTTCTCACTCACACTTTATTTGCATAGATCACACTTCGAACGCACACATCGATCGATGCCAAACACATTCAAACAGCCCTCATTTTATACTCATAATCTCAATATTAGAACCTTGATCTTAGTCAACTCTTTTACCCTACAACCACGTCGGCTGCAAAACCTACGTTGTGTCGTCCCAGATTTAACTTTGTCGGATCCACTACCTCCCTGTAGCTTCTGGTGCGAAACTTCAACATGTCGTGATATCATGAAATTTTTACAGTCGTACACCTTCTATTGCTTGTTGTCGCAAAATCGCGACACTCTTTGCCTTTGTCTGCTTCCTTTGAGCTTGTCGTGAAATCGTGACACCTTTCCTTTCTGATGTCATCTCACTTCTGTCATGAAATCATGACACTTTAGTCTTCATGACCTTCCTCTTCGCTTTTCTCATGAAATTACGACACTCATTCCTTTTGTTGACGTCATCATCATTCCTGTCACAAAATCATGACTCTTCTATCTTCATGGCCTTCCTCTCCGCTTTTGTCACAAAATCGTGACACTCCTTCCTTGTGCTGACGTCATCATCATTCCTATCATGAAATCGTGACAGTTTTTCCTGCTTCGACTCTACCTTCCCGCATGTCGCGAAATCACGACAGTTTTGCCTGCTTTGCCTCTGCCTTCCAAACATGTCGCGAAATCGTGACACTTTTGCCCAAACTTTCTCTCTCCTCAAACATGTCACGAAATCACGATAGTTTTTCCAGCCACCTGCATACTTTTTCTTACTTGTCTTTTTCTTGATCTTTTTGCAACTGGGCTACCCTGATCTTCTTGGCAACTCACCTGTCCATGCTGAACCCTTCATCAAGACACATTCTTTGACATCAAACCAGATTGCTTCAAGACCTTCTTGACATCAATGACAACAACTACACTTAGAGCAAGGGCAATGTACCCAAGGTACCCAAAATTGCCAACAATCTCCCCCTTTGTCATTGATGGCAACCCTTAACTGAAAAACACTACTCAAGAGCCAAAACTAAAAACAACTGAGAATCTACCTTTGAAGTTTTTGCTCCCCCTGACTTGAAGCTCTCTTCTTCACTATGAAGCTCTCCCCCTTACTCATATCTCTCCCCCTTTGTCATCAATGGCAAAGGGTCACCTTTGGGGCTCGGGACTAAGAATGAGTCTCTTAGCTTAGTCCCTCCCCCACCTCCGTGATGAGGTGATTAATTATGGGGTGGGAGTACAACTCCCAATTTCTCCCTTAGATACTCAAACGTATCTCTTGGAAGAGGTTTTGTGAAGATATCTGCAATCTGCTCTTTAGTAGACACATATTCTACCTTGACCTATTTATCTTGCACTTTCTCCCTTAGAAAGTGATACTTGATGGAAATATGCTTTGTCCTTGAGTGCATTACCGGATTTTTGGAAATACTTATGGCACTAGTATTATCACAAAATATGGAGATGGGTTGTTCATGCTTGACTTTGAAATCCTCCAAGGTGGTTTTCATCCATAGAACTTGAGTACACCTAGCCACTGCTGCTATGTATTCAGCTTCGGTCGTAGATAAGGAAATTGAAGGTTGTTTCTTACTTAGCCAAGAAACTAAACTCTTTCCCAGAAAGAATGCTCCACCACCGGTGCTTTTCCTGTCATCATTACTGCCTGCCCAATCTGCATCTCGTATAGGCTGTGAGAGTGAAATCATCACCTTTGGGATACCAAAGCCCAAAGTCCATAGTGCCCTTCGGATATCCGAATATCCTTTTAACTCGCTATAACATGAGAATCTTTCGGAGCTGCCTAAAATCTGGCTACTAATCCAACAACCTGCATGATATCCGGTCCGGTAGTCTGTAACATATAATAAACCGCCAATCATTGATCTGTACAACCTCCGATCCGCCACTGGAGATTCATCATCTTTACTCATCTTGCACCTCGTAGTCATTGGAGTACATACAGGTTTGCTGTCCATCATCCCAAATTTTTTTAACATCTCTTTGATATATTTTCCTTGAGAGAGAAATATATCGTCTTTTGATTGAGCAATCTGAAGACCCAAAAATAATGATAGCTCTCCAATCATAGACATCTCAAATTCCTTCTACATGGTGTTAGCAAAATCTTTGCACATCTGGGTATTATTTCCCCCAAAAATGATATCATCAACATAGACAACTACAATCGACATATCATTACCTTTATCCTTAATATACAAATTGCTATCCGCCATACCTTTCCTGAAACCCTGCTCATGAAGGTACCTGACAAGTCTTGAGTACCAAGCCCTAGGTGCTTGCTTTAACCCATACAAGGCCTTTTTCAGTTTACACACATAGTCCGATTGATCTGAGAGAGACACGCCTTTTGGCTGTTCTACGTAGACTTCTTCATCCAAAACTCCATTTAAAAAGGCTGATTTCACATCCATTTGATACACCTTGAATGCTTTGAAACTTGAAAGAGCCAAAAACATTCTGATGGCTTCGAGACGAGCAACAGGAGCGAACGTCTCTTCGAAATCAACACCTTCTACTTGAGCATAACCTTTGCAAACCAGCTCTGGCCTTGTTTCGACAATCTTTCCATCCTCATTGAGTTTATTTCTGAATATCCATTTTGTGCCAATGACATTCTTGTCCTTAGGTCTTGGAACTAAATCCCAAGTTTCACTTTTCTCTATTTGATTTAGCTCTTCATCCATAGCTTTTACCCAAAATTTATCTGCACATGCTTCACTGAAATCTTTTGGCTCAATCTGAGATAATAAAGAAATATTTGTAGAATCGTGTGACGGAATGACTCTTCTTCTAGTTTGTCTGCTGTTTGGATCACCAATGATCAAATCTTTGGGATGATGTTTCTAAACATATCGTGACGAAGTTTTGGGAAGCAGCTACTGTTTTTCCTCTTCTTCATATGAAACCTCTCTGAATTCTTCTTGATAGATTTCATCACTGATTTCCTTGAAAGGTTCTCTTATCCCTGTCTTTTCATCAACTGTTACATTTATGCTCTCTACGACTATATGCATTCTTTTGTTGAAGCATCTGTAAGCCTTGCTTCTACTGGAATAACCAAGAAAAATTCCTTCATCACACCTAGGATCAAACTTACCCAAATTCTGATCTTCCCTTCTGATGAAGCACTTACTCCCAAACACTTTGAAATGTTTTACCGTAGCTGGTCTTCCTTTCCACAACTCATAAGGAGTTTTATGATGATTTACTCTAAGTTGGGCCCTGGTGATAATGTAGAATGTTGTACTGACTGCCTCTTTCCGGAAACCATCTGAAAGTTTTGACTCATTTAACATAGCTCTAGCCATATTTTCAATAGTTCTATTTTTTCTTTCAACTACTCCATTTTGTTGAGGAGTTCTTACTGCTGAATATTCTCTTTTGATTCCCTGTTGCTCATAGTATTCCACAAATTCATTTGAGGTGAACTCTCCTCCTCTATCCGATCTCAAGCATTTGATTCTCTTTTCAGTCTCATTCTCAATCATTTCTTTGAAAGCTTTGAATTTTTCAAAAGCTTCAGATTTTTCTTTGAGAAAGGTCACCCAAGTCATTCTAGAATAATCATCTATAAACAACATGAAGTAGCTTTCTCCCTGAATGCTCTAAGTTCTGGTGGGGCCACATAAATCAGTATGAATGAGATCTAATGGTTTTGAAGAAGTATACCCTTTTGATTTAAAACTGGTTCTGGTCTATTTTCCATGTTGACAAGGACCGCAAATGGTGTTATGGGGCCTTTTTATTTTGGGCAAGTCTCTAACCGCTTCCTTGTTACTAATGTTGACAAGATTATCAAAGCTCAAATGCCCCAATATTTTATGCCATAACCAACTCTCATCTTCTTGAGTTAGAAAGCACTTTTCCTTTTTTATCTCACTTAGCATGTAAATATTGTTTGGAGTCCTTGTAGCACTAGCAATGAGTTTTCCATTTTTTTCTTTACGAATCTCACATCTATCTGAAAAGAAAGATACTATGTGTCCTTGATCACAAAGTTGACTCACACTTAGAAGATTATGTCTTAGACCTTCTACATAAAGCACATTTTTAGTTTTAGATTTCCCATCCAAGCTAAGAGTCCCTTTACCACAGATTTTAGCAAGACTGTTATCTCCAAAACTAACTTGTTCCTCTGTTTGTGTTTTTTAAGACCATAAACTTTTCCTTTTCACCAGTCATATGTTTTGAACAACCACTATCAAGATACCATTTCTCTACTTTGTCTTGAGCATGAAAAGAAGTTTGAACTATCATTGACTTAGACTTGATCTCATTTCTCTTTTTAGTGAATTTAAGGCTAGGTCTATCCAAACTGCACATCCTTGCTATATGCCCAACATTCTTGCATTTGTAACACATGACATTTTTATCCATAAGAGGTGCAAAAGAGTTAACATTTTCCTTACTATGGCTATTCACGGATTTAATGCAATGTATAGCTTTGTGACCAAATTTCTTGCAAGAAAAACAATAGCCATGGAAAGTATTATGTAACCTGTTTTGATGCCTTGGATGATTGTTCTTCTTGTGACCAACTAGAATCCATCGTTCTTTAGGCTGAATATTGATCTTGTTGTCTCTTCTTCCTGTCATGATGCTTGAGAACAGAACTCTCTTCCCTGAAATTCTTAAAGCCCAGAAGAATTCACTTTAGAGATCGAACTTAACCTCTTCATCCTTTTCTGAAATTGTATGTTCTTCTAAGAGATCCTCCTCCAAGCTGTTAGGCTTTATCTGGAGAAACCCGCTCTAATACCAATTGAAGAACACAAGCTTATACTAAGAGGGGGGTGAACAGTATAAGACCACTTTTTACTTTTTCTATAAATCAACTTTCAAATCAGTAATATGTAGAAAATAGATAGCAGTATCAAGAGCAACAATTAAAGCAATGCACAACACGTCATCAACAAAGAGACACAACAATTTAAGTGGTTCACCTAAAGCGGGCTACTCCACGGATAAAACTTTCCTCTAAAATTTATATCAAAGTCATCTGGGAATCCTTCACGATTACAATGTTTATGAGCCTCAGCTCAAAGGAGATACCTTCCCCTAATTCTGCTTTTGTTGGTGATCCTCTAGAAGACCTCTACCTCCTCTACCCTTAGCAAGTGGACCTCTATCCATAGAATACACCTGTCTTCCTTGCTCTGGCTGGAGATCTCTGTCCTCAACTCTATCACCACAAAGATGGTCCTCAAATATGCACTAAACACAGTCCTTTGGTCTAGCCCAATTTTGTCCTCTTCTACCTCAATCTCTGTCCTCAATCTGATCCTCAAAACTAGTTCATAAAAAAAAAATGGTTCACAAGCTTTCAAGACATCTTGCTTGATCTTTGCCCAAGTCTTCACTTAGACTTGCCTTAGATCTGCTTTGCAAGTTCTTAGAATAACCTGCCCAAACTTCCCACAAGCTTCAATAGCAGCTTGCTCAATGCTGTCCAACTATTCTCTCTGGTCTGTCATAGCTGCACTTGGTCGAAACCAACTTTCGCACAGTTCTACACAGTCACTGCAGTACATAGCAATTTGGCTATCAAACTTCTCATTTTTGCATGCTGTCTTTGAATGTCGCAACACCAACAGCTTTTGCTCCTTTGTGCATCCACCGCAGTATAGTATTTGCACACTTTGCGCAACCATAGCAGCACATACTTTACACACTCTGCTTCTCAACGATCGAACTTCTCACTCGCACTTTATTTGAGCAGATCGCACTTCAAACGCACACATCGATCGATGCCAAACACATTCAAACAACCCTCCTTTTATACTCACAATCTCAAAATTAGAACCTTGATCTTAGTCGGCTGTTTTACACTACAACCACGTCGACTGCAAAACCTACGCTGCGTCAGCCCAGATTTAACTCTGTTGGCTCCACTGCCTCCCTATAGCTTCTAGCGTGAAACTTCAACATGTCATGATATCGTGACATTTTTACAGTCGTACACCTTCTATTGCTTGCTGTCGTGAAATCATGACACTCTTTGCCTTTGTCTACTTCCTTTGATCTTTTGTCGTGAAATCATGACACCTTTGCCTTTTGTTGACGTCATCTCACTTCTGTCACGAAATCATGACACTTTAGTCTTCATGACCTTCCTCTCCAATTTTGTCACGAAATCGTGACACTCCTTCCTTTTGCTAATGTCATCATCATTCCTGTCGCAAAATCGTGACTCTTCTATCTTCATGGCCTTCCTCTTTGCTTTTGTCATGAAATCGCGACACTCCTTCCTTTTGCTGATGTCATCATCATTCCTATCGCAAAATCATGACAGTTTTTCCTGCTTCGACTCTGCCTTCCCGCATGTCATGAAATCACGATAGTTTTGCCCACTTTGCCTCTACCTTCCAGCATGTCACGAAATCGTGACACTTTTGTCCAAACTTTCTCTCTCCTCAAACATGTCACGAAATTGTGACAGTTTTTCCAGCCGCCTACATACTTTTTCTTGTCTTTTTCTTGAACTTTTTGCAACTGGGCTACCCTGATCTTCTTGGCAACTCACTGTCCATGCTGAACCCTTCATCAAGACACATTCTTTGATATTAAACCAGATTGCTTCAAGACCTTCTTGACATCAATGACAACAACTACACTTGGAGCAAGAGCAATGTACCCAAGGTACCCAAAATTGCCAATAGTATTTCCATATGATGGAATTATATATGATATAAAATTCTTCTTATGGCATGATAATCTAAACTTCATACAATTCGAGGTATGCATGCCTCATAATATAACAGTCATGGGTGGACCATTCTAATAATTATGATATTTTTATATACAAAATAAAATGATAAAAGGAAAAGAGAAAGGAAATGTCTAGCATAGAAAAATAAAATAAAGATGGTTTGTAAATGTATAAGGAAGAAAGAAAGAATAAAATATAGGAAGGAGAGGATGATAGGCATAAAGGACATAGCCAAAGTGAGAAAAAATACATCGACTAAGAGATATAACCGATGGGATAAATTCCAAGGAGAAATTCCAAGACTGATCTTTTACATAAATTTGTAATGTTATAACCTACATAACATCTCATGAAGGCAATTTAATAGTGGAATACAATCCAAATCTATATATTGATTTTTTGAGTGTCCATGTTACCAAATATTTGGACTTGTACATTGCCTAATTTTTTTTGTTGTAGGTAAGGAAAAACACAATTTGGGAATTACAGATGAAAGCATAGGTCATCACATAGGGATTGTCATCTAGGAATAGTCATATAAATATCTTGTTTTCTTATCATCACCGACTTACTTGGGTAAGTATAGAATTTGAACATGGTAAAAGTTTGTAACCAAGTTGAAGTCTATATTTTTATCTGGGGATTATCAAATTTGATTTTTTAGAAGACTCCAAAACCTCAATAAAAAAGAGTTAGGAGTAAAAGAGTATACAAAAGAGTTCTAAAAATTAACCATAAGAGCATTTCATGTTGAATATGATGAGGAGAAGGTGGAAATATATATAAATGGACTAATATTATCCATACAATATGAGATTATTATGATTTGAATCATAAATATTAAAGGGGTATATCAGTATGTGCTCAAGAAAGAGGAAAATTTGTTGCAAAGGCAACAAAATAATGCTAAATGAAGAGAACAAAACCACAACAAAATAGAACATCAAAGGTTTATCAATGAAAGCAAATATGCTTCTAACAAAAAATTCTTTAAGGAGATGAAGAAAGAGGAAGCATGTTTGTTTTCATTGCTAAACCCACAAAATATGGGATAGTGAATACGTTGGCCAAAACTCCACACAAAGTGAATTATTTGTTATAATAATATGCTAAAATTATTTTAGAATAATTACCTAATGAGTTTCCACCAATGAAAAGCATTAGTCATCAAATAGACTTCATACCTGAAGCAAATTTTCTAAATGAAGCAGATTATAGGATGGCATCCATGGAAAATGAAGATATGAATAAACAAGTCCAAGAGCTATTGTACAAGGGGCTAATTAAGGAGAGCTTGAACCCATGTGTAGTACCAATTGTACTAGCACCTAACAAAGGAGGAGAATGACTTATATGCATAGACTTCTGAGCAATCAATAAGATTACAATAAACTACATGTTTCCATTACCTCATGTGGCTGAGTTGATGGATTCTTTGAGTGGAGCAGAGTACTTCACATAGATTAATTTGAATATTGGTTATCATAAAATTCAAATCAAAGAAGGATATGAATGGAATACTATATTTTAGACCAACAAAGGCTTGTATGAATGGTTGGACATGCGATTTGGGTTAAAAAATGCACCTAGCACTTTTATGAGATTGATGAATAAATTTTTAAAGCCTTTTGTTGGTAAGATTGTGGTGTTTTACTTGGATGATATTTTGGTGTTTAGTAAGACAAAGAAAAAATACATAATGCATCTAAGGTTAGTTTTACAAAAGTTGAAACAAGAATAATTGCTAACTAATTTGAAGAAATGTAGTTTTACGAAGGATTTCATATATTTGGGTTATCTCTTATCCAAGGATGGTTTATAGATGTATCTAGCAAAGGTAAATGCTATTGTGGAGTGGGCATCACCAAGGATTATGTTTGAAGCCAAAAAATTCATGGTTTGGCAAGTTTTTATAGAAATTTCATCAAACATTTTAGTAGAATTTATGCTTCAATCTTAGAAACAATGAAGGGAGATAGACGTAAATTCAAATGTATGGATGCAATGGAAAGGAGTTTTCAAAATTTTTAGGAGAAAGTCACAGAGTAGTTAGTTTTAGAATTACTAGATTTTAACAAAGTTTTCCAAGTAGATTTTGATGCAAGAGAAACAACCATTGGATGAGTATTGAGCCAAGAAGGTAAACCCATTGCTTATTTTTGTGAGAATATTAATAAATCCAAAAATAAATATTGAGTTTATGATCAAGAGTTTTATGTCATTGTGCAAGAACTAAAGAAGTGGAGGCATTATCTATTACCAAAGTAAATCATGTTATTTATGGGTCATAATGCTTTATAGTTCATTAACAATTAAGGAAAATTAAAATAAATACATATGAAATGGATAGAGTGTATTCGAATTTACTCATTTTTTTTTGAAGAATAGGAGTGGTAGTTCAAATCAGGTAGCTAATGCTTTGAGTAGAAGAAGTTTGTTGATGATTGCAATGAATATTAAAGTGGTAGATTTTAACGCTAGGAAAGAGCTTTATGTTGATGATTTGGACTTAAAGGAAGCTTGGGTAGCTTGGAATTACACTATTATAAGAGATAGAACACCATGGATGAATTATTTTATTCAAGAGGAATTATTATTCTAGGAATACCAATTATACATAACACAAAGCTTAGTGAGGAAAAACATGATAAGAGAAAAATATAGTATAGGACTAGATGGACATTTTATAATTATTAAAAATTTAAAGTATATTTATGAAAGATATTATTGGCTAATAATAAGTGTGAATGTATGAATATTTTTGAAAAGTTTTCAAGTCTATCAACATACAAAAGAAAAGAGCTAGAACATTAGGATGTATCAACCATTACTAATACCAAAAAGGTAATGGGAAGACATAAGTATGGAATTTGTCCTTGGATTGCCTCAAACACAAAAGGTAAATGATTCAATTTTTTTTTTTGTTGATATGTTTTGAAGTTGGCACATTTCATGCCTTATATAAAAATAAATGTTGCTAATCATATTGATTATTTTTTCTTTCAAGAAGTTGTAAGACTACATGGTTTATCAAATAACATTGTGTCGAATAGAGAAGTAAAGTTTGTAGGTCATTTTTAGAATTTATGGAAGAAGTTGGGTATGAAATGGAGTTTTAATTTAGATTATAACTCACAAATGGATGGACAAACCGAATTTATGAGCAAAATCCTTGAAAAGTTATTGAGATGCTTAGTTGGTAAGAAACCGAAATTGTGGGATACAATACTAGCACAAGCAGAGTCTGCATATAAAAATTTGATAAATAAAAGAAAAAATAAGATTCCATTTCAAATTGTGTATGAAATTCAACCAATAGGAGTAGATGATTTTTGAAGTACAACTAACTTGTAGAGATCTAGTGTTGCAGTAGAGGATTTTTCTTATTACATGTAGTATTTACATCAATATGTGATAGCCAATTTGGAGAAAAAAATTCATAAAATATAAGGAACATGCTGATATCAAGTGTTAAACACAAAAATTTCAAATATTATACTTAGTTTTGGTACATACAACAAGCTTAATTGGAAGAATATTGGACCTTGTAAGGTCTTGAAAAAGTTTACAATAAATACCTATGAAATTGAACTTCTAGAAAGAGCAAATATCTCACTAGTTTAATGTGGTATATTTGTATCCATATTATGATAAATCCATAGGTAGTACTGAAGGCATCACAAGTGATTTTCCAATGTAAGAACGAATAACAAAGTTACTAAAAAAAATAGGATGAAATTGAGGCAATGATAGATTCTAGAGTGGCTAAGAGGACAAGAGGTAAAGCATATTATGAATATTTTGTAAAATGGAAAAACCAATTAGCTAAAGTAATTATTGGGATGAATTCTTATGAGATTTCTAAGTATGGCATCTTAGTTATAGATTTTTAAAATGTTCACAAGCATTCACTCATGAAACATTTTCTTTTACCCTACGAGTATTATGAGGAAGCATCTCCTAAATGATTGTTCATTATATTAAAGGATATTTTATATAAGTCTATAACAACCATGGGTAGACATTTGTAATAATAAAAGAAGAGGATATAGCAAAAATAAAAGGGAGAGGGAATGTCATGCAAAAATAAATAGAAGAAAGACAATTTGTAAATGTAGGAGGAGATGAGGTAGAGAGGAAGAACAAAAGGTAATAAGAAGAGGAGAAGAAAATAAATAAATAAAAGGAGGGGATGATAGGCATAAAAGACACAACAAAATTGAAGGAAAAGACATATACTAAGAAATATAGTTGATATGAGAAATGCCAAGACTGATCATTTACATTAATATGTAATGTTGTAATTTGCATAACATGCCATGAAGGCAATTGAATAGTGAAATACAATTCAAATATATTTATTGAATGTTTGAGTATTGATGTTACTGTATCTTTGGATTTGTACATTGCCCAATTATTTTAGTTGTAGGTAAGAAAATATGCAATTCTAGAATTACAAGTGAAAGTGCAAGTCATTGCCAAGGGAATGTCATCTAGGAATAGTCATATAAAGATCTTGATTTCTTACCACCACCAACTTGTCATTTCATGGAGGGAACCACCTAATGCTCCACCATATTGGAGTATGTCATCTTGGAAATTGATGTCTTTAGTTGTTGTCTTGTGAAGGATAACATCTTGCACCTTTTTCATCATAATACTTTCTCATCTTAAGAAGCTTCCATCTTGTTTTGTGTAATTCCACCATCCTAAAATATTTTTGTCTCATAATTGGTAATCTTATACCCTTGCCAATTGAACATGTGATTACTGTTCAACTGATTTTGATAGTTTGAATCTATTATCCTTCAAATAGCATAATCATTCAAAGTGTATATAAGGAACTTTATCATTCAAGTGAGGGACTATAGATGTTGTACAATTTATTTATCATTTATGGTTGGCTACTTGTCAAGGTCATATTTCAATAGATACTCTTTGCCTATTTACACCAAAATAAACTCTATCAAGAAGGGGTAGCTTCATATAAAGCACACAAGGATTTGATGTGATATTTAACACAAGATTTAACATGAATGCTACATCTGGTGTCATGATAGTTTTCCATGGTATATATTAGTGCCACAACTCTTGGATTATTCACGAGGATATATGGTTCTTAACCACATATGTGGTGGTTATTTACTTGGTGAGTCTAAGAGTGTTCAATTATTAAGATATGGATTGGAGGAATAGAAGGAATAAAAAACCTATTCATATTCAACTATATAGAGCTTAAATGATATCATGTTTATTGATTTATTGAGTGGGAAATAAAGGTATGAAAACCAATTATGAGGTATTGCATAAAGAGTGCATAGGTTTTGACTTCATGTAAAACATACAGTTCAATCCATTCAATATGAATTTTGACTACTTGATCCAATCTAAGAGTCTTGGGTATCAAGCACGCCAAGTCAAGTAGGTTGGTTTGAGGTGGACGATATTCTAGGAGAAAAATGACTAAGTCTTCATATGGTGATGTTGTATCAAGGTATTTCAACTTGATTGAGTAAATATTGATAATTTATTTAGGTATCCCAAACATGGATGGATATTTTGACTTTGTCTAGTATAGATATTATGATATAGGTAGGATTAGGAGCTATATTGATAAAGAGGTAATGTTAGATTGGTTAAATAACATATTGTCCAAGGGAAAATATTTTCTATGATTTATAAATAAAATGATTAGGTAGTCATTAGGGATAGGTTATATTAGATGTAAACTTAATTATTTTTAGAGATCCTAATAACTATATCTAGTTTAATTTTGAGGATGTAGCACCTAAGTATTGATTTAAGTAGGATCATAAGCATAGGAAATATTCATAGAACCCTGAGTCAAATCCTTCTTTGAATCCAATGGAAGTCTAGCAAGAACCATACTCTGAACCTTTGAATGATAATCCATCATCCCCCTGATGATTTCAATGAATACCAGCCTCTAGTTGATGAGGTTTCCATCCCTTCCTCATTTTTTGAATCATCTAGTCCCGTGGTTCAAAAAATATCTGCTAGCAATTTCAGCCCAAAAATGACCAAAAGCCAGAAAAATATGAAAAAAAATGTGGAGCTGAAAAAAAGCGTGGAAGGCCTTCTAATTCCGATCAATGGAAGTAGGATGTAAATGAATATATTGCTAATGGATTTCAAAAAACTCTATTTTCTACTAGTAATAACGTGAGAGGCCTTAATGGTCTAGCTAAATAGAGGTTAGCTAAATCATTAAGGAAGGAAATCAATCCTACCATTTTTGTGATCCAAGAAACCAAGGCTTGTGAGCCACATGATAAAAATATTTGCAATCATATTTGGAAGAATTGTGAATTCACTGCTTGTAATGCCAAAGGTGCTTCAGGAGGCCTGTTGTGCTTATGGAACCCAAACATTGTAGAAGGAAGACTTATCCATTCTAACGATGATATGATGATCATCCTCTTTTTTTACAAATACAACTTACCTTTGGTTCTCACAAATATCTATGCACCCAATTCCATATGTGAGAGTTCTCACATGTGGAGTATCTTATCTTCTGTCAGAAGTACTTTTCATAATCTTCCATGGATCCTTGTAAGAGATTTCAATACTCCTTTATTCCCTTCTGATAAGAAGGGAGGGGTGAGCTCATTTTCTAAAATTATGGAGGATTTTTAGAAGTTTATTAATGATCACAATATGATGGATGTAAATTTGAAAGGCAATCAATTTACCTTGTCAAATCGAAGGACAAGATCTCAGCTAATTCAAGTCAAACTTGACAGGGTTCTTTTTTCTCAAGAAGCTCTTGTTATTTGGGGTGATGCAAATATTCAATCTCTTCTCAAAATTGGTTCTGACCAGAGTCCTATCCTTTTAGATACCAAAATATTCAAAAATCCTTTCAGGTTCGATGCTATGTGGATGCTACATCCTAATTTTAAAGAAAGGATAGGTCAGTGCTAGAAAACTGATGTTCAAGGAACACCTTTTTTTTTAGCTCAGAAACTCAAGACTATCAAAGAAAACATAAAAATATGGAATAAATAAATCCTTGGAAATATCTTTCAGAATAAAGAGGATATCAAGAATAGATTATCCATAATTGAAAAAGAGATTCAGGAAAGAGGAGATTATTCTGCTGAGGTAAGAAGTGAAGAGAGGAACTTACTAGCTCAATATCACAATATCCTTCAATGTGAGGAAACCTTTTGTATACAAAAGTCTCATGACATATGTCTCAAACAAGGATATTCTAATACAAGGTTTTTTCATGTTTCTACTATGAGACACCGAAGCAAAAATAGGATTAAATAAATTCACTGCCAAGATGGAAGGATCATTAATGATATCAAGGAGATAATATCTGAAGGGATAGCTCATTTTATGCACTTGCTCCAGGAGGAATGCAAACCTAACTCTCAAGTTGCCATGGAATTCCTCTTTCAATTTATTCCTCATCTTATTTATTATGACATTAATAGTAGATTTACTATTTTTCTTTCTGATGAGGAAATCAGAGGTGCTCTCTTCTTAATGAAACCTGACAAAGCCCTTGGTCCTGATGGTTTCCCTCCAATATTTTTTCAAGCCTTTTGCTATTTAGTTGGTAAGGATGTGTGTGATGCCATAATAGAAATCCAAATTTCTAAATTTATTCCCATAGGCTTCAATTCCACCTTTATTGTGCTAATACCAAAAAATCTGAATGCCAACAATTTTAATGAATTTAGGTCGATCAGCCTCTGCAATGTTATTTACAAAATTTTAACAAAATGCATTACTATCCGTCTGAGAGAGGTGATACCTTTGATCATAAATCAGTGTCAAAGAAGCTCTTTCATAGGAAGATCCATTTTTGATGGCATCATTTTAGTTCATGAAGCAATTCTTTCCATATCTTCCAATAAAAAAATTGCTTTCATTCTTAAACTTGACATGAACAAAGCTTATGACATACTAAATTGGGCTTTCCTTTTTGCCATATTGAACAAGTTTAGATTTCATTCTGATTGGACTTCCTTAATCAAAGGATGTATTTCCTCAGCTTGGTTTTTTGTCCTCATCAATGGATCTCCTGCTAGATATTTTTAGAGTAGTAGGGGTTTAAGGCAGGGGGATCATTTATCTCCTCTTCTTTTCATTATTTCTACCAAGGCTTTAGGCAGATCAATAATAGCAGCAAATAATGCAGGTCTAATTTTTGGACTTCAGGTTACCTCTCAATGTAATCCCATCACTCACCAACAATTTTTTGATGACACCCTATTGTCCACCTTTGCCTCCGTTAATGAAGCCAAAATTATTAAGCGTATTCTCCTCTTGTATGAAGAAGTTGTTGGCCAAAGGATAAATTTTTAGAAAAGCAAATTATATTTCCTTAATACTCCTATAAGAAGATAGAATATCATTGCCAATATCCTTGGATGTTCCATAGCCCATATTCCTTCATCCTATCTAGGCTTACCTCTTTTTATTGGAAATTCCAAAGAAAGCCTATGGGATAATGTTATTGAAAGACTACAAAAAAAGCTTACTACCTAGAGAGGTAATATTTTGTCTCAAGCGGGTAAAATTACTCTCACCATGGCCTACCTCCAAAGTATCCCAATTTATTTCCTCTCTTTGTTTAAAGCTCCTGTAAATGTTTACCAAAAAATAGAAAAAATCCAAAAGCATTTCCTTTGGACAGGGTCAGAAAATAGACACAGATTTCATTTAGTTGTTTGGGATAAATTTTGCAAACCCAAAGACCAGGAAGGTTTAGGGCTCAAAAGGATCCATCTTCTCAACCTCTCTCTCCTTGCTAAGCAAGCTTGATGACTCATTTACAATGAAAATACTACTTGGGTTAAGATTATGAGAGAAATATCTTCAAACTTCTGAATTTCTTTTTGGTGAGGTTCCTTCTGCAGGGTCCAATTTTTGGAAATCCATTTTTGAGGCTCGCTCACTTTTAAAAAATGGATTAATATGGAAATTTTGGAATGGCAAGTCCATTTTATTTTGGGAGGACAAGTGGCTTGGTGGTCGTCCTCTCACCCATATTCCTATGCTTCAAAGGTTAATCAACATTACCAAACATCTAGTTGGACCGTTAGTGGCTAATTTTATTTCTTCAACCAATGGAATCATGAGCTGGAAAAGAATTTATTTCCCTAATTATGAGGTTGAAATTTCATGTTTGCAAGCTCAGTTATCTTCTATCAGAATCCCAGCAAGAGATTCTATAGATCGTCCAATTTGGAAACCTATTTATTTTGGAGAATTCTCAGTCAAATCAACTTATCTGCTTTCTCTCAATACTCTTGAAACTCCTATTCCATTTAAGCTGGTTTGGACCAAGTATCTGACCCCCAAAATTGCCTTCTTTTCTTGGCTTTGCATTCAATATCAAATCCTTTCAATGAAAAACCTTATAAAAAGGGGTATTATTCTTCCCAACAGATGTTACCTTTGTCTTGCTGGTTGGGAATCTACATCCCACCTATTTTTTTTTTGTTCCTTTTCAAGAATGGTTATTAGTAATATTTTTTCTTAAATTCCAATTAGTTTGATTCTATCCTCCTTCTATTTATGAGATGTTCCTCCAGTTACCAAATCCTTTCAAGAATCAGGTGCTCAAAGGATTATGAAATTATTATTTACAACATTACCTTTGGCAAATTTGGCTTGAACGTAATAGAAGAGTATTTGATAAAAAATCCTTGGATGCTAACCTCATTTCCAATAAGATCATCCTTTATGCCAAGGAGAATGTCCTCATAGCCCATTTTGATCATTTTCCTTGTCCACATTTTGAGGAAGTTATCCTTAAATCCTGTCATATCTACCTAGATACTTCAAGACCGGTCAATCTTTCATCTTCTAGAATCAACATAAAGTGGCATCCTCCTCTGATCGGTTGGGTCAAGCTTAAATTTTATGGAGCCACGAAAGGAAATCCTGGCAATGCTGGAGTCGGAGGAATTCTTAGTGATCACCTTGGAAATTCCATATTCGCTTACTCTAAACCTTTGGGTGTTCTTTCCAATCATTCGGTTGAAGCCAAGGCTTTATGGAGAGGCCTCCAATTCATCAAAAATATTCTAGGGACTATCATTCTGGAAGGAGACCCTCTAAACATAATCAATTATTTAAAAACATCCAAACTTAGCAATTGGAGGATTAGAAAAATAATGGAAGAAAGCAAACAAATCATGCTTCAACATAATAACACCATTGTTCAACATGCTTTCATGGAAGCCAATTATGTTGCTAAAAAATTGGCTAACATTGGAGTGAATGCCCAAGGTTTGCTGATGTGGACTGACAGTCTTCCTCCTAAATTTGTTGAGCTCCTCAGGCATGATCAAAATGTTGGTAATCATGATGAATCTTGAGCTCCTTATTCAATTTATTTTTTGATGCTTCCTTTTTCATGTGAAGCTTTGGGTTTACTTCCTAATAATTAGGAAATATTTTAATTTCTTTTTACACCACTTGCATTGTCTTAACTTGGAACATGTTCACATAACCCTTTTTTAATTTGATTTTAGGTTTTTCGCTACCTTTCATTCTAGCTTGTGCTTATTTTTTGATAACCGACACTTTTTGGAATCCCAATGTAGAGCCTAGCATGATATTTAATCATACCTTCCCTGTGTTTTTTTATATTCGCCATTTGGCTTCTTCGAGAATCATCTATTACCGTCTTTCCTTTTGCATTGTTCCAAGATTTATTTTGGTGAACTTTCCAATCCTTTACACTTCTCGTGCCAGCTCCCCTTGTTGGCTCCATTTTTTGGGCATCCCCATGAGTCAACCTTTTCAGCGGCTTTTGAATTTCCCAATTACCTGTTGCAATTTTCAACATCAAAAAATCCTCTTGGCTACCAATTCTAGCCAATCCCCTTCCTCTATGAGGGTTTTTCCCTTTTTGAGGTGTCCTTATTGATTTTCTTGCTAGCTCTGGAGCTGCACTACTACTTTCCATTTATATTTCTCTCTGCATGCTTCGTTTACTCATCACCCCTTTTCCAAGTAGCTTTTCCTATTTTTTTCTTGCCCTCCCATTTTCCTCCTCTCTATTGTTCTTTGTTTTTAATCATGAAGGAGGGAAAACCTGTGTTTATCAAGCCTGAGGTGCTTGACTTGGAAGCCATTGCTAAAGATATTCTAAAATATAAATGTGGGCTCATTGATTTTTTTAAGATGTTCTCTGGCATGGACGGGGAGGTGACCAATGTTTTTTCTACCTCCTAGGACAATGGCATTGTTACCATTCATGGCATGGAGTTTCATATCACTATGGAGTTGTTGGCCGAACTAACGAGACAAAATCTTGAGGGCAAGGTGATTAGGAGGAACAAGCATAACTGGGATGCGGAGTTATCTCACTTTGAGAAGAATTCGGTGATCCACAAGATGTATAAGAAAGTTTTGTATCACCACCACCTATCTACACCCTGGAAGGAAATCCTAAAACCCATCATGCAATATTTAACTGTTGATAATCCTGAGTCTCAACTTTGTTGTTTCCATTTAGCCTTTGTTAACCATTTTTGTGAAGCTAAAATTATGAACATTCCAGTCGTACTTTACTGGTCCATATATTACGCAATAATCTCCACTCATACCAAAAAGGAATAGGGTTTTCCCTATCACTAGGGACTTTTTAGAATCCTTTATAGGTTCCTTCTTCTAAAGTTTCCCAAAGAAAATTACCCTACCCCAAACTATGAGGAAGAAAACTCTTCTTCGATGCCCATACATAAAGCCTCTAGACCTCAGAGAAAGTATAAGAGTGACATACCTTATTCTAGTTTTAATATCAAGAAGAAGGTCAAGGTTGAAAAAATATTGGTTCATTGTTCCCAGAGACTCAAATACAAGGAAGTTGTTGAAACCCCTCCTTCCACTTCTGTGAAGCCCATGAAGGATCTCTCCAATTCCCTTGATATTGTTGAAAAGTACCTCCATAAGCTTGTTGTCCATGCAACTTATGTTACCATTGATCACCTGGAATATGCCCATATAGCTATTGGGAAGGCAATTTTGAAGCTCAAGGAACAACATCAAGTGCTTAGCCTTCTATTTTTTTGTGATGCTTTTGAGGATATTCTAGCCATTTCTTTTGTAGATGTACCTTCTAACATCAAGGTTGATGCTAAAGATGAGGGCATTGTGGAGATTACAAAGTAATCTTGCATCGAAGCCCCAAAGGAAAACCCAAAGGAAACTCCAAAGGATGATGTGAAGGATGCCATGCTAGAGGGTGTGTTGCATCACCAATGCAGACTGATGTACCCCTATGAGCATGCCTGTTGGTCCTCCTGTGGATGGATCACACTTCGTTTCCTTCTTGCTTTTTGTTCCTTTATCTTGGAGTAGTTTTTCATTTTTGGTTCTGTTGGCTGAATGCCTATCACTTTTTGTTCCTTCCTCTTCGAGGTTTTAGTCCTTTTTAGTGGTATTGTCTAATTGTGTGGAACTTGCCGTTATACCGAAAGCTCGAACTGATGGTATCCGCTACAAGCCAGGGCGTTAACCTCGGGAGGCTGTTAAACCATGTCACGATCCCGAAGGGGGATGCTGGCGGTTAGTCCAACAATCCCCTCAGCGTTACCTGAAGGGATTCGAACCCGAGACCGACTCTGATACCAATTGTTATAATCACAATGACACTGAGAGGGGGGGTGAATCAGTGTGTTCTTTAAAAACTTAAAAGCAATTTAGACTTTTAAATAAACTGTAGCGATTAAAACAAAAATAATAAAAGTACTAAGAGCATCACACATAACACGGCATTTTAACGAGGTTCATCGATGTGGCTACTCCTCAAAAATACTGCTTGGACTACCATCCAAATCCAGTAAAATGCAAAGCTACAACTTTACATAATCATTCACCAGCACCAACTGGTAAGAGGCACCAACCTCTAAATTTTATCTGCTACAACAGAATGGAGCACCAACTCCAATTTTTCCAGCTCCAACTGGAAAGAGGCACCAACCCCTTTTACCAAGCTACAACTTGGAGATAGTAACAAATTATTACAATTAGCAAATATTCCAAGCATGAATAAGAAGAAAAACAAGTACACAAATGCTCCCCCTGAGTCCAAGACCACTTCATTTCACTGATTGACAACATCATGATAAGCATAATAGGCATCAATAAAATCAACAATGTGAATAGCAGCAATAACCATTGAATGACACCATCACCGTCAACTTCACCAATATAACATGTGTAAGAACATGACTGAACCACTATCTTCTGTGCAACTACCCTCTGTTGCTTTGCAAACTCAAACTTGTCCACTGTTAGTGAAGGCATACAATAATCTTATATAGCCAATTTTTTTTTTTTTTTTGCAATGCCAGCAACATTTGCATACAACTTCACCATGCATCTTGGATATATTCTCAACAAGCTTGAACTTACTGACAGTTGTTTGTCTTTCTCTGCAGTGAGAATCCAACAGGCTACCTCAATCCACTTTCAACTCTATGCAAGTACCAAACAACTCGTACCACAAAGACAACCAACATCTTTTCTCAACCAATTAGGGCTTTAGCAACAATTCTTATAGACAAGGTTTAACCAACATCATTCAACTCAAGATTAACCTTGAAGCATTCAACCAATCACTACATGAAAAGGAAACTAGTAGACATCCTTTTCCTTCCAAAGGTATTTGAAAAAGATAGCCACCAACATAAATCACCAAGGCAAAGAATAACTTGCTCAAATCAAACTCAATGGAGTAATCCCAAATCATGTATCAAGAAAAGCATTAACTTGATAAAAACAACCACTATGAAAGCAACTCAACTATTCATCACCAGGCTGGAAATCATTTGGCTGCTCATTAAAAAACTTTTTCTTCAATCTTCCCATTCAACATGTTGATTTCACTTTTGTCAACAGAATTGACAAGTGACTCACATCTGTACCAATTTTTGTCCAAAGACTCGCAATTTCATCGCCAACTCTTACTTTCAACTATGCATGTCAAAAGAAGACATTTTGTCAAACACTTTATGGCCAACCGTAGTGCACCTTACTCAGCCTTAAGCTTCTTATCCTTGGACTTTCATCCTCAGATACCTAGACAAATACATAGGAGCATTAAAATAAAACTTTAATATTGCTCCTCCTGAGGATGTGCCACCTGGAGTTGCTTAGAGCAATGGCAAAGTAGCCCCTTTCAGTCCAAGGAGACACAATTTCCTTTCTTCTGTCTTTCTCCAGACTTTCCTGAACTTGGGCTTGGGTTTTTCAACAACATCCCTATTTTGCTCCTATTCATGAACTTGAACATTTCTCTTGTGGGGTTGTCTCTTGTGCATTCTTGATGGATGATTATTTTCTTTTCTTTTATGCACATGATATGTTCCTTGTCGGTGTTGTCCTCTTTGTGTCTGATGAAATCTAGGGTTTTGCCTTAGATTAGATATAGAAGTGCTTGGAGAGAACCTTGCTATGTGCCCTTGACCGTTGCATTTAAAACATTGCACATGTTTTATTCCCTGTCTGTATTGCATTCTATGTGTATGATGAAATCTATGGTATTGCCTTAGATTGGATACATAAGTGCTTGAAAAAAACCTTGCTATGTGCCCATGGCCATTACATTTAAAACATTGCACAAGGTGTTCACTCAGAAAAATAGAAGTATTTTTATCAGCATAACTCTTTGATCTATTGTTCAGTCCATAATAAATTGCCTTGTGACCAAAGTGGTTGCATTTAGAACAATAGCCATAAAAAACATTATTATTAAAAGAGTGAGAGTGAGAGAACCTCTTTTGTTGTGGTTGCTTTACTGTAGATCTTCTTTGATATTTTCTTCCTTTTGAGGATTCAGCTTCAGACTTTTCTTGTTTCAATCCTTCAACCGAGGACTTCTTATTCTCTGCATATTTGGAGGATGAAGGTTGTTCAGCTTCATATCCAAGACCAAACTTAGTTGTGGAGCTTCTTTGTTGATTTATCATTATATCTAGCAACTCTGTGCTCTTCTCAAATTTGAGATTTATATTGGCCTCTTTTAGTTGTTTCTTCAATGAAACAATCTCTTCTTCTTGTTGGCAGCATACAGTCTCTTTCTCATTGATTTGATACCTGAGAGTTTCTTCACTCTTTTTGAACTCTTCTATTTTTAGCTCCAGATTGTTAACAACTTTGTTAGATTCCTCTTCATGTTTGCTGTATATATCAACTTTATTACTCATTTCTTCTGTCTCCATTCTTAAACCGTCAATTTATTTTTCTAGCTTGCTGTAATACTCTGTTTTCCTAGAAGATTGCATTTCAAGATCTTCAAAAATTTTCTTGTAATCTTCTACTTGAATTTTCAAGTTGGTGATTATATCTTCTGCATCCTCGACCTTTTTACTCAAGTCTGAAATTAGTTTCTGTTCCCAATTTGCCTCTGCATCACTTCCTTCTTCATCACACTCTTGTTCTGAATCTATTTCTTTATCAATTTTGAACGGATCATCTTCATCTTCACTGCTACTAAACCCATGGCACTGGCGTCCATTATGCCCGAGTTGACCACAAACAAAACATTCTCTACCTTGTGAGCAATCAGCTACAAAGTGACCGGTCTTCCCACATCCGGTGCAAAACTTTATTAATCTGGCTTGTTCTCCACTGTTTGATTCATCTCTTGAATCTATTTTCATTCCCAAAGCAGCAACATTGAGATCATCTTCATTTTCTTTTGTGCCCTTGTGATATTTCTTCTTCTTGTGTCTTATGTACTAATCCAAGATCAACCCTGACTGATTTAGCCAAAATTGGGAACCTTGCTGTTCAATAAACTCTTGTCCATTGCATCAATAAATCTGTCTGACTATGTTGACAACAATGACAATACTATTTGCTGCACTTTGCTCAAAAAAAAATTTCTTAGTTTTTGTTTCTCCTTATGTTTCCTCCGAGGATTTTCCTTTCTATTATTCTGTTGTACAAGGCATTGGGGCACCTTTCAAATACCCCCTTTTAATAAAAATATTAGCTTACCAAAAAAAAATATTCATAGGAGATTCAAGCATAGGTCAGGGGAATAAAATATTTTACTTTATCAATTTGGAATTTTGCAGTTAAGATATCCATAATATCCAATTCTTGACGAGTCCATCATTAGGATAGCCCAATATATGGGGATTGTCTAGGTTGTAAACATTTTAAATTTACTTGTCATTGTATATGTAACTTATGATATTTAATAGTTTATCTAATTAAGTCAATGTTCCTATTATAAATTTCTAATAAAATAAATTAATCTACCTATTTAACAATTCAAATAATATAATTATTTAATTATAAATATGGCGTGGGGTATTCTAAGACTATAGGATACATTCAAGTCAGTATTAAAATATTTCTTCATATCACCCTCACATAAAATATCTTTTATTTTGTCCATAAGAAACTTATCAATTATAAAATTTAATATATACAAATTTATTATTAATAAATTATTAAATATCTCATTTCTAAATCTTATAGAGATAGAAGTATAATCTATTTTATTCTAGTATATAATGTAATCATAGAACCACAATAATTAGCATAGGATGTCATTGAATATTTCTTCAAAAGCATTATAATATATTCCCTAACTAACCTGGTTGATATACATTCTCCCTATAATTATTCCAAGATGAAAAACTATTCCTTCATTATTCACCAACCAAGGGGAAGGTTCTTGATTCATCCATCATCTCTTCGAGCCCTACTTGTCTAATTCCATCAAGAAAAGATAGCCCACACATGACACACTTTGGGAATACAAGAAAGGGGTAAACACTTATTAGAAATAACTCATACAAAAAAATGCAAAACATTTCCAATATTCCCAAGACTTACGCAATTAGGTATCTCGACAAGTTGATCCTATATATTTAGTCAACACAATATGAAAGCAATCCAATAGACAACCAAATAAATTATTCAATAAAGGATATCATAATGTACCACAAAATTCATTTTTAATTAAATAAAAGGCTATGCAAATATATTGAATGATGAAGCAACAAATGACCATATACTACACGTACAAAATATAACAGGATCCTAATTACATTATAACACAACAAGATCCTTAACACAATAAAATATCTAGATTATTTATTTGTTTACTTTGTGCATATATTTTTATTCTTGTTTCTAACTTTCCTTTAGTAAGATTCTCATAAATCCTATGTATCAACCTTCTAATATCCTTCTTTACTACTCCTCTATCCAATGAAACAATTTTTTTCCCTTACTCATGTAACATTACATGTTATTTTCCCCCTCATGTAACCCAATAGAGTTTTCCCCTCCTTATACAAGCCAATAAAGGTTTTTTCTCCTATTTTTCACATGTGAATCCCTATCCAAAAGGTTTTCCTAGTTGCTTTTTATACAACCAACTCTCATGTGAGGAAAGTTTTCACTCTCCTTTCCTATCCATGTAATTCCTCCTCCCTACTTTATTTTCTCCACTACCTCCCGTCTAATCTAGTTCCTCCTTCACTTCCACCTCCTAAATCTCATTAGGGATCAAATCAATAAAATAGTGATATAGCACATGCATTGGTAAGCTACTAAATAACATCCTTGAATTTCATTGTTGCCTCTTAGTCATATATTATTAATACACACTTTTAATACAATTTTTAATTTATTACACCCCCAATTTTAACCATTTACCATAGGTACTCTTTTTCAATGATTTTTTATACTACTTTTTATTTATATACTTTCTATAACAATAGATTTATTTTTAGTTGATTCTTTGACTCTACCATCTATAAATGAAATAGTTACAAGGTTGATTTTCTTTTCCATGTAAACTTAAATATCATTGGAACTCTAATTTAATATTTTTTATTCTAGTTTTTCCATTGTAGTAAGAATGACAATAAAGATCATTATGACAATATCCATTATCATGTATAGAGAAAATGCTTTTCTCATTAAAAGAATAAGAAATGAGAATTTTTCTAATCAAGATCAAAGAGTATTCAAACTCTATGAGTTTTCCGTATATGGTAAGACAAGCAAGATTATCTATGTTAAAGGATAGTATGGGTTCCTTAATTGAAGCCATTAGTGCTACTCAAATTTAGTATAGATAAAGGTATGCCATGGTCATATTTTCCATCTAGTTACAAACTCTTCATAGCAAGGCTACGCAATAATCCAAGTATACCTCTATTTTAGAGGATGATAATGAAAGAATTTTTTTTCTTAGATTTTATATGAAGTAAATTTCCCCTATGACATCCTCACATAATATATATTACATAAATTTAATTTAATTATACCTTAAAATTAGAGGTCTACCACTTCTAATATATATCATTTTAACTACTCCAATATTAATGCACTTGGTATGGTATTAGCTATATTATAGAACACTCATTGTAAATATTTAGCCCCTTCTTCCATAACCTCCATGTATTATCCTTTACCTTTAGTGTATCTATGTGTTTTTTCCCATATTTAATTTTACATCTTTAGTACTTTATTAGATCTTATGAATAAAAAATTAAAGTTAACATAGCACGTGTGCACACGCGCACACACATAATCACATACATGTTTCCTAAGTAGACATATACATATATATAATTATAATCAACCACCTATAATACCTCATAACATAGTTGACATGTGTCTTTATTTTACCTACAACTTGGGTTTAAAAATTTACACAAAAATAGGTACTCCCCCTAGGTTGGTATTTTTTACCTGCAATTATATAATAAATATGAATTCCTTCCCTTTATAGTTAATGTTAGCATAATCATATAACAATCCATAATCATGTATAATTTCACACTTTAGATTCAAAAACTAAAGAATTTTTGTAGATTAATTATACAATTATTAGTAATAATTTATTCAAATTCAAATTAAAAAGTCACATTATTATCTACACATCATCTAAACAATCTATATATATAGGCATAATATGTGTTATAAAAATAAAAATAAAAATTGATGTTGTTAGAATAAAATCAAATATCTAATTAGTAAGAAGGGAGTGGGCATCAATTATTACCCTTTTTAGACTTTATGTCCAATTTTATATACATAATATGGGTACAATATTTCCATCTCTTCAACATCTTCTATGCAACTAAGTTCTCATTGTCGTAATCCCTCTATAGCAATAATTGGTTTATCTATATCTTTCTAATTTATTGGTCCTTATGATTAGTATGTATCAAGGATCAACATTGAAATCCTCATCCATAATCACCTTCCATATGAATATCAGTAGCTTGATGTTTTACTTGACAATTATTCTGAAGGAGAACGAGTTCCTTTCCTCTCTCTTGTTTTCGAACAATGCACTATTAATTCACAGAATATATATGATAGCAAAAATAGATAGTATTCAATT
The DNA here is from genome assembly GCA_028583015.1 of Wollemia nobilis. Lineage (NCBI taxonomy): Eukaryota > Viridiplantae > Streptophyta > Pinopsida > Araucariales > Araucariaceae > Wollemia > Wollemia nobilis. Next base: position 16,167,933 of record JAQPPZ010017058.1, on the reverse strand, counting down.
AGTAACCAATCAAGAAAGAACGAATAATTGTAAATTTAAATCTTATTAATAAACAGTCACCACTTGAGGTGGGTACTCCCTCGTCGTAAAGGCCTTATGCGATATGTTTAGAAGAAATAATAAAAACAAGATGATAGATGAATTTAACTAAAAGATCTAATCTAATAAATATGAAATATTTCACATGGAAAACCTAGCCGACAGGCTAGGTTTGGTATGTAGCATGACTCCCCTCCTCGAAAAGCTTTGTCCTCAAAGCTGGAAATGATTGGAAAATACTTTCAGATTCCCAGGTTGCATCTTCTTCAGGTTAATTTAATTAAACTATTTTCGGTGTTGTGATTGGCCAACGACTTCTATGACTATAGCACTCATTTTCACATGATTTTATTGGCAATTGTGGGTGGATTCATGCTCTGGGATAATCTTGAAGATGACTGTGTGTATAAATGCCTCTCTGAAGAGCCTATGGTTTTAGATAAACGTCGTTGTTTTGGTCTCCACCTAGTTCTTTTGATAGACTTATTTTTATTTTATGATATGCATACGTCTCGCTACACTTTTAATCATTGGACTGCACCCTGTGAAACATCGCTCATTTTGTGGCTATGTGTATTACCGGCCAATTTTTTATTGTTCCCGTGGAGACGATGTTCACGTGATGGCAAGGTGGAGTAATTAGAATCACTAGTGAGGTGTTATTTAGACCTGTAACTTTGGAATTGAGTTCTATAGTGGAGTAGTACTTAGAAAAATTGCACCAGGATGCTGGATCTTGATACCACTTGAAGAGGAACGAGTTCCTTTCCTCTCTCTTGTTTTTGAAAAATGCACTATTAATTCACAGAACATATACGATAGCGAAAATAGATAGTATTCAATCAGTAACCAATCAAGAAAGAACGAATAATTGCAAATTTAAATCTTATAATAAAACAGTCACCACTTGAGGTGGGCACTCCCTCGCCGTAAAGGCCTTATGCGATATGCATAGAAGAAATAATAAAAACAAGATGATAGATGAATTTAACTAAAATATATAATCTAATAAATATGAAATATTTCACATGGAAAACCTAGTTGACATATTCATAGCTTCAAAAACTTGACACTAGTGTGGAGCATTACTATCTTCTTCGATATTCAATTAGGACCCAACATATCTAGGTTCTCATCCTAATTGAGGATATTTTCCAACAAAGTGAACACCACACTAATAACACCCATATGAAATAAAAATACTTGGTACACTCTTAGTCATTCTATCTATATGGTGTTGAAAATATAAATACTAGAAGATAAGGGTCTACTAGAGTGAAATTTAATATCTTAGTGGAATCTTATTTCCTACAATACTCCTAGTTGGACAAGCTCTACCCAAGTTATAATTTTTTTATTATAAATACCTAAAGAAATCCTATCACTTATGAGATGGATAGTGCAAATACCTTTGTTATATCTAAATTTGGTGTTGAGATAGTTATAACCCTGGTGACATGGATGGGATCCTTGTATTTGAGTTTCCTTCAATACCAACTGATAAACCCAATTAATCCCTATAATTAAGACTAATATCTCTATTCAAGGTGTCCTCCTTTCTCATATTTCACAAACAACACTTACCTATAGGTCTCTTACCATGTAGTAAAATCCTTTCCTTTGACTATGTATTCTAAGGATGGCCTCAATTTAAAGATAAAATGGTTCACCATCATAATATCATCCTTGGGAGAGGGTATAGTATCCAAAATCTCAATAAATTTTTCTCATACTCCATTATAAACTTAATTTAATTTGGTAGATCTATATCATATAAAAACATATCTAACTTGGTACACCTACCATAAAAAATGTCTAATTAAATTGATCCCTGTTAACTACTAAATATAAATAAATGTGTGAGTTATTCATCTTGAGGCAACTCCAATAAAATTTTCTATTAAGCCTAGTAAATATTGATAAGGTTGATAGGGATTAGATGACCCAAATTAGGTTACTTATTGGGCTTCGATTTCGTGGAATTAATTTCAGGCTATGTAAAGTAGGGGGTTGAATACGTTCATTGTCTCACTCAAGTGTAAAATCATGTCTTTGATTCTCAACTAGGGAAGGGATAATTACTACCATATTAATGAAGTATTTTTTGATAAATAATTATTTATGGAAAATTATTCTTCGCATAATTTTTGGTACAAACACATTATAATTGACAATGGTGTAGAGGTAATATAGTCAATAAGTGAATGACTTCATATAGAGCATGTTTGGATCTTATATGAGCATTAACAAATGAGATTTGATATAGAGGTTGAATCTTATGGCATGACATCATTCCATGGTATACATTAGTGTTATAAATAATAAATTGACTCATGGAGGGTTAGGGTTCCAATCCATGTGTTTCATGTTTATGTGCTTAATGAGTCTAGAAGTATTCAATTTTTAAGGTAAACATTAGTGATCCAAAAGGATGAAGGCATTGATGGATATTTTGTTGTATACATTTAAAGGATGAAATTTTTTTGAATCACTTACATAGGAAGAAAAGGATTAGAAATTACATTTTAGAAACTTCAGAAAAGGAGGATAGTTTGTGACTACATGTATAGCACAAAATTTGACTTCTTAACCCAATCATTAAGGAATCTTACATCCCAAGTATTCAAAGTTATTGAGTTCAGTCTAATATGGATGAAAAGATAGGCTACAAGACAATTGGCTAAGACTTTATATGGTGAGGATGTATTAAGGGACTTCAACTTGATTGAGTTAAATTTGATTGTTTATTTAGTTATATTAGTCAAATATAGGATCTTAGACTTCACCTAGGGTAAATAGTGGTATGTAGGAAATTTTAGGAGCTATATTGATGAAGGACTAATACTGGCTCAAACAAAAAACATATTAACCAAATGAGAAAATTACATTATTTATAATAAAGAAGATTAAGTAGTCATTAATTGTAAGTTATTTTAGGTGTAAACTTAATTAATTTTAAAGATATTCATGATTATATATAATTTAATTTGGAGGACATAATGCCTAGGTAATTATTTAAGTGTAAGTAGGACCTTAATATTAATAAATATTTGTAGGATATTTCAAATGTAAGGAAAGGTATTAAAATATTGAGGTTTAGGATATCCATAACATTTAGGTGCTAATTACTTTAAAAGTAGTATAGCCTTATAGTTGGAGATAGGCTAGGTTGGAAATATTATAAATGTATTTGATACCATGTAAATTTTGTTAATTAATAGCTTATAGAATTATGAATTTCTAATAAAATAAATTATCTACCTATTTAAAAATTGAAGTAATGTAATAATTTTATTGGTAACATGACATGGAGTATTCTACTATAACATCCATTTATATCAATATTTAAACTTTTATTGATCTCGTCCTTACAAGAGATGTCATTTTTATTCCATAAGAAAATTATCATTTAATAAAATGAAGATGCACTAATTTACAACTGGTATATGGTTGAATGCCTCAATTATAAATATTATTGGTATGTTGGTACAATTTATTTGTTCCATATGTAGAATACAATCATAGAAATAAAATAACTAGAACAAAGTGCCAATGAATATTTCTATATAAATAGTACAAATTACTTTCTAGCTCATTTAGATGTTACACAGTGTGTTTCATAATTATTTCAAGATGTAAAAATACTCCTCTAACTCACCAACCAAGAGGGAGGGGCTCGATCCATCCCTCCTCTATCCCATCCCTACTTATTTGACTCCACTAATTAAAATATATCCATGCATGATACACTTTAGGTATATAAGCAAGGGGTATAGCCATACTAAAACTAACTCATAGAAAAAATATAAAACACTCTTGAGATTCCTAAAACCTATATAACTACACAATTCAATAGATAGATCATATATATAGGTAATAAAGCAATGTAAATAGGTAACATAATAAGCAAACAAAGTTATTTTCAATAAAGGCTATCATATTATACCACAAACATCATTGTTCATCAGTTGGAGGGATAAGCAAAGAATATTTATGATGAAGCAACATATGATCATAGATAATATATACACAACAAAATGTGATTATTAATCACACTATAATAAAACAATATCCTCATCAAAATAAAATACCTAAATTATTTTATTTGTTTACATTGTTCATCTATTTATATAATTATTGATAACTTTAATTTACTAAGTTACTCCTTAACCTATCTATAATTGTATAGGCATTTGAATCCTATGTATAAACCCTCCAATAATATTCTTTAATTTTCTTCTAGGCATTATAATATGTTTTCCTCCCTCCTTGTGCAACTATTTTACCAAGATCTAGATAAATTCAAACTAAAGATAAAACTACAAAAAGGTGTAGTCACAATAAGGTAAACAAACAAGAATTTGGAGAGACATAGAGGGTATGAGTCATTCATCTATTAATACAATGGTAAAATCCTAAGTACATGAAATGAAAAGGTAGGGGAAAAGGTACAAATTGTTATAGCTAGAAAAGGGAAGTGTAGTGCAAATAATTGATCACAAGTATACAGTAGAAAGTAAAGAAAATAAAAGCAAGTACAAGATGTAAGAGTAATAACAAGTTAATTAAAATGTGATAAAGTAAATAAATCAAGATATAAATAAGAGGGAAGGGTAGTAACATTATGCTTATTAGAATTCACAATATTGTCAAAAAAAAGCAAAATCCACTCAAATATTATATAGAAAAGTGTAAATAGGATAAAAGAGACAAAGATATATTGAGCATATATAAGCATCAAATATATTTACTATATTATCCATATATAATAATATATACACTCTAATGAATAAAATGAGGAGTGAAAAGGGTATTTATACCTATACCAAAATCCCAAATACATATTTGAACTTAATCTTAAGCTGACATAACAAGAAATAATTTAAGGTTAATTACAAGTTTATATGATGGTGTTAACCATAACAAGGTTAACCACATACCATAAGTATTACATACTAAAATACTATAATAAATTTAATACATTGTATAATGAGTTACCTTAGGCCTATCCAATAATACATTATACAATATTGGCTTTGGTTAATATAATAATTTTAACACCCATTCATAATGTGAACTAATGATTCAAGGAGAGAAGATATTAATGATAATAATATATTATCCCATAATGGATGTTCTATAGAGACTCTATACTTAAGGAAAATTCTTCAAAACCTCCCTCATCATCTAGAATATATTCACCCATCTTCAAGAAATTAGTCTCAATCCTTTGCAATTTAAGTAAGAAGTTCTTCATTGGATGTCCTTCCCTCTTGTAGTATTTATAAATGGTCTTCTACATTTTTGAAGAATTAACCTAGCCCTTGGGCCCATATATATTAAAATCTATATATTTGAATTCCTTTGTATGATCTTGAATTTATGAAGTTCCATAAAAATTCCCCATTGTCACTCGAAAATAAACTGGATAGAGAAGCATTGATTAAGATTAAGAGTTTTTTGAGATTCCAAAAACATAGGAATCTATGATCCATGAGGTTTAACATCTAAAATTAAGGGGAGATATTTGCAAGAAAAATTTTCTTGAATTCTTCATCACCTTTCTTCTTACCTTTAGAAATTACAATATCTACTCTCAAATATAGTCCTCAATACTATCAAACTCATTCAACTTGAGATAAGAAAGATCTAATTCCAAGCATCTTACTTTAGTAGTATTAACTTTTTAAAATAATTTATGCAATTTTGACCATACCTAATAGGCCCACTCTCCTCTTTGATGTAGAAAAGAATTTTTAGTTCAATTAGTAAGGAAAATAGTCCAAGAGCTTCTACTTATCTTTGATGATGAGTTTCTTCAACTAGGGTTGTTGATGTATCTCCTTGAAAGGTGCACCATGGGTTCTTAATTTGTAACAATATAATCATTTTAGTTGACCAAATACTATAGTGTCATCCATTATGGTGAGTAAATAGAACTTGTCATCCATATTATATAATTTGATCCCTAACACTACAATAGGTCCTTGAATAGATGCCACCAATGTATAGAGGTCAAAAAATAATTCGATTTGAAAAAGAATGGGCTCAAAACACTTCCATATGCAAAATTTATGGCCTCCAAAATATTTTCCCTATTAGAGACCCAAAAATGAGAAATTAAAATCCCAAACCTTACAGAAGCGAAATCCAATTGCTTAATTCCAATTCATGATATTTAATTTAATGTTATATTTCACTTGTATTTTGCCACTTTAATGTCTTTAGATCTATATGAATTTGACACTTGGTTGAATTTGATTGATTGATTTGACACACACACACATATAATGTTTAATTTTATTCTATGTGTATGCCATGTTGGTCTCCATAGTGGTTGATATTTGAGCAAAAGAAAAAAAATGAAGGAATAAAGAGGAGGTTTGAACTACCAACATTTATATTGTATATAAAATATGCAATATGGGCTAGCCACTTTTCATGCCTTGATATTTAAATCCAAAAGGTATACTTTCTATTTATCTTGAATTTGTTTTAAGTGCAAGCCAATACAATAACTCCAATCATAGTCCACACATTTAAAATCATTGCCAACACTCATTTGCCACTATGCTAGCATCCACAAGTATGATGGAGGATAATAGGAATACTTTAAGTTAATAATTAAGTGCTATAAGGACTTCACATTGAGTACAAAAATATATGGGAGTATAGCTCAAACCCTTGTCTTCTCTATAAAACAACTTATGTGATTGCAGACTATCCATATTACCTTCTAGAATAGATGAATTATGGATCTAAACCACCATAAGAAGGTTATTTTTTTATATAAATACATTTAACAAAGTTCTGCACCTCATCCCCAAGATGGTATGTTATATCCAAATGTGATTTTGGAGAGCATTCACCTGGTAGTGCAAATGGGTAGACACATTGAAATCTATGGAATTCATAGACTTTGAAAATGACCTATGGTATATTGTACTTTCAATTATGGATACTATGAAGAAGTTGAAATGGAGGGAAAAAAGGATTGTCACATACTTTTTTAGAAAACCAAATTTGAATTTTTTCTCTACATGGGTTCCCTCCATTGAAGCACTTATATATGCAGTAACAAAAAGGAGACAAAAATGAAAAATATTTTACCAATGTATTTTATATCCTACCTAGATTATAAAAAATTAGAGAATAATTCATCCAAAAACTTAGAAAAAATGATCAAAGGCTCTAAATATGCCTTCTACATGACCAATAAATGTCACTTTATACCCACTCAAATACCATGTTAGAATTCATAATAGTTTTTAAGAAATGAACAAAAGCAATCCATACACAAATTTTATACAAAAAGCATAAAATAGGACAAAAGAAAGAAATATATAGTGGGCACCCATAGGCACCATAAGTATTCACTATATTATCTATATATGATAATCACTACACTAATTATTTAAATGATAAATGATGGGGGTATTTATACCAATTCCAAAACCCCAAATACATTAAATAACTTAACCTTAAGTTGACATAACAAGAAATGCTTTAAGGTTAATTATAAGTTTATAAAATGGGTTTAACCATAACAAGATTAATCATGACCCATATATATTACATAATAAAATATTACAATAAAAAAAATTCATTATACAATGTGTTCCCTTAGGTCTATCCAATATTATATTATACAATGTTGGCATTAACCATGAATCAAATTTTAATTTCAACAATCTTGTGTTGGCAATTTTGGGTACTTTGAGTACATTGCATTTGCTCAAGTGAATAAGTTGTCATTGATGTCAGGAAGCTTTTTGAAAGAATTTGATTTGATGTAAAATAATGTGTTTTGATGAAGGTTCGGCTTGACAGGTTCGAAATCAGTAAGTTGGAAAAATGTCGCGATATCGCGACATGTCGCATTTTCACGACTTAGGCAGGAGAGAGAAAGCTTTTTGAAAAAGTGTCGCGATTTTGCGACATGCTGGAAGAAAGAGAAGAAGCTGGAAAAACTGTCACGATTTCACGACATGTCGCATTTTCGCGACTCGAAAAGTGCAGGAAGGCAGAGAAGGAAAAGTGGTCATATTTATTTGAAAGTTGAAGGAAAAATTATAAAGTGGTCTTATACTGTTCACCCCCCCTCTCAGTATAAGCTTGTGTTCTTCAATTGGTATCAGAGCGAGTTCCTTCGAAAAGTTTAAACAACTTGAAGGAAAATCTTGATAAGAACACAATGGATTATTCAAGCGGAAATGCAACACCTATTCTTGATGGATCAGATTTTGGTCTTTGGAGTGCAAGGATGAAGGTTCATATAATGGCACTTGGGAATGAGGTTTGGGAAGTGATTGAAGATGGGTACACTATTCCTGTAAATTGTCCATATACTAAAGAAGATAGGCTTCTACATCACATCAATTCAAAAGCAATGAATGCAATCTTGAAAGGCTTACAGAAAGGAGATCTCACCAAAGTAATTCACCGCAAGACAGACTAGTGAAATGTGGAAACAGATTGCGGTGGTTCATACAGGTGATGCAAATGTCAGAAATGCCAAGTTGAGACATTTCAAAGGTATGTTTGAACAACTCAAGATGAATGATGATGAAAATATTAGTGACTACATGCTTCGCATGGATGAGGTTGTTAACTCCATGAAAGACTTAGGTCTTGAACTTGCTGAAAATGATGTTTGTGATAAAATCTTAAGATCTCTTCCTAATAGATTCAGATGAAAATATTTATGCTATTGAGGAAGCTAAAGATTTGGATAAGCTAAAAAAGGATGAGCTTCATAGCATTCTTGCAGCATTTGAGTTGAGAACTCAAGCGAAGGTTGACGTCAAGAAAGAGGCAGCTTTCAAGGCTACCAAGAAATCTAAGGGTAAACAGCTTCAAGAGAGTGATGAGTCTTCTAGTGATGAAGAGGCATATTACGACAAGAAAGGCAAGTTATCTAGAAAGCACAAAAGCATGAAAAATATAAGATGCTTCAATTGTGGAAAGTTCAATCATTATGCTACTGACTGTACTGTTTCCAAGAATGAAAGTGATGAAGAGAAATAGGATGTTAAGAGCAAGGATTCTGAAAAGCACAAGTTTTACAGAAAGAACAAAGATGAGCACAACAATCAAGGAAAGAGGTACTCACACAAGAACAAGAAGAGTTTCTACCTAGACAAAGAAAGTAAGTGTTCTAGCAGTGATAGTGAAAGCTCTTCAAGTGATGAGGAAAATGAGATGTTGTTAATATCAAAAAAGGAGGAAGAATTGAAACATAGATTCATTATTATGAAATGTCTTAGATGTGGAAATTTTGGTCACCTTGAGGATGACTATACAAATAATGACTTGGTTTCCAGTATGTATAAGGATGCTTCAAAAAACTATCAAGAAGATGCTTGTATGGTTTTTGAAAAAGGTAGCACCTCTAGTGATAAGAAATCTGGAAAAGGCCTTGAGGATTCAGAAAGCAAACAAATAAAAGATCTTGAAAGTGAACTTAATAATGCTCTTAGTGTTTTGAAAAATGAAATAAAGAAGAATGATAGACTCAAGGATAAGTTATATGAATGTTGTATGGAGAGAGACGATCTTATAGAAAGTCTTGACTTCTCTATAGCTAAAACACAAGAACTCAAGGATGAGTTAGAGTCTAAGATTCTTGAGTATAATGAGTTGGAACAAAAAATGGCTTCTCTGGAAGTGGAAACTAAAGAGTACAAGTATAAGTTGTACAGGTTTCAAGATAGCTCCAAAAGTGTTAAGTCTCTCATCAAAGGTCAAAGAAATCCAACAGATAAAATAGGTCTTGGTTTTGTTAAGCCACACAAAGAACAGGTTGGGGAATCTATCAAGAGATTCCAAAAGGAAGAGAGTTCTGATGAAGAAAGTACTTCAGAACATGATTTTGTGAGTGATCGATGCGTAGAAATAGAAAACAAAATTCAGAATGCGAAGAAAAAGTTTTCAGGACCCAAGAGGTCGTATAAAGGAAAATTTCACGACAGATGTTTTGCGTCTTACAGGTTTGGTCACATGGCTACACATTGCATAGCTCAAGTAAGGAAGATAAATGACAGTTTTAGAGGTGGTAATTTCTTTCAAGGGTATTTCTACTCGTGTAAACAGTTTGGGCATAAGGCAATTTTCTACAAGGCTAATAACTGGAACAGGGTTAGTCAAAACAGGAGGATTCAAAGAACAAGTATACCTAAAAGAAATAACATTGTTTCTTGTTATAAGTGCAATAATGAAGGCCACACAGCTAGACAGTGTAGAGCTAATCTTCCAAGGTACATGAACAGGAACAGTGGCATGATCAGGTCCAAGGATCAAGGCATGAAAAAGGACAAGGATGAGAACAAGAACAAGAACAGTGACAAAAACAAGAATGCGGGCAAAAAGTTCAAGAAAAGGCCGAGCAAGGAAATTATAGACACTAATGATGATCAGTGCCTAATGGGAGTTTTACTCCCACCCCAAAATTAATCACCTCATCAGGAGGTGGGGGAGGGACTAAGCTAAGAAGCTCATTCTTAGTCCCGAGCCCCAAAGGTGACCCTTTGCCATTGATGACAAAGGGGGAGAGATTTGAGTAAGGGGGAGAGATATGAGTAAGTGGGAGAGCTTCAATGTGAAGAGGAAATATTCAAGTAAGGGGGAGCAAAACTTTAAAAGGAGATTCTCATTTGTTAGCACAGTTGGTTTCAGTTTTAGCTCCTAAGACGTGTTTTTAGTAAAGGGTTGCCATCAATGACAAAGGGGGAGATTGTTGGCAATTTTGGGTACTTTGAGTACATTGCATTTGCTCAAGTGAATAAGTTGTCATTGATGTCAGGAAGCTTTTTGAAAGAATTTTATTTGATGTAAAATAGTGTGTTTTGATGAAGGTTCGGCTTGATAGGTTCGAAATCAGTAAGTTGGAAAAATGTCGCGATATCGCGACATGTCGCATTTTCGCGACTTAGGCAGGAGAGAGAAAGATTTTTGAAAAAGTGTCACGATTTTGCAACATGCTAGAAGAAAGAGAAGAAGCTGGCAAAACTATCATGATTTCGCGACATGTCGCATTTTTGCGACTCGAAAAGTGCAGGAAGGCAGAGAAGTAAAAGTGTCACGATTTCGCGACACATTGCCAAGAAAGTTGTATGGATGAGAAAGTGTCACGATTTCATGACACAATGTAGAAAAGAGAGTCCACAGTGTGAACTGTCATGATTTCATGACAAGTTCGAAGAGAGAGAATGTAACTCAAAAAGAGTCACGATTTCGTGACATGCTGCAGAAGACTAAGTGAGGACTGTCACGATTTTGCAACATGTTGAAAATCTCGAAGTGAGAACTGTCACGATTTTGTGACATGCAGCAAAAGGAAGAGTCTAAAATAAGAAGCGTCATGATTTCATGACAGGCTACAAAGAAGTATAGATGCAGAAAGTGTCATGATTTCGTGACAGGTTGAAGAGAAAGCTTGTGAATGCAAAAAGTGTCATGATTTCGCGACAGGTTGAGATGGCAGCATTGAGTTCGAGAAAGTGTCACGATTTTGTGATAGAAACAGTTAGCAAGTCTTCAACAGAAGAAGCGTCATGATTTTGAGATGAATTCAATAATGAAGAGCTTGAAGGCGAAAGCATCACGATTTCATGACATGTTCCAGTTTCATGAGCGTAAGGCAGAGAAGAGCTTAAGGCAGCGAAAGTGTCGTGATTTCGTGACATGTTCCATTTTTGCTAGTGCAAACCGAGAAGAGGTTGGTAAAGCGAGAAATTTCACAATTTCATGATAATAGTGACGATGACGTCAGCAGAGGCAGAAGTGTCGCGATTTCGTGACAAAAGCAAAGTTGTTGCTGACAAAGAGAGAAGTGTCACGATATTGCGACAAGAGCTTAGTCAAAGTCATAAATGGCTAAAGTGTCGCGATATCGCGACAAAAGCCATAAGGTAGTGTATGGTTGCAAAAGATGTTGCGATATTGTGACATGTAGTTTCACGACAGAAGCTACAAAAGAGTTGCAGAGTTAAATTTGAGCCAACAAAGTTAAATTTGGGCCGACGTTATTTAGGGTTTGCAGCTGACGTTGTTTAGGGTTGAGCAGCCAACTAGGATCAAAGTTTTAATCTTGAAAGTTTTAGTATAAGAGGAGGGTTGTTTGAAGAGAAAGATGATCGATCGAAGTGTGCGTTTGAAGTGTGATATTCATAGATAGAGTGCGAGGGAGAAGTTCGATCGTCGAGAAGCAGAGTGTGCGAAGAGGGTGCTGCTATGATTGCACAGAGGTGCATAAGTTGATGTTTGATCGAGTGCCACTGTGATTGCGTAGACAGTGCAAAAGTTGGTTTCGACCAAGTGCGACTGTGACAGAACAGAAAGAGATTTGAGGACAGACTTGTGCCAGATCGAAGGACTGTGTTTGGTGTAGATCAGAGAAAAAGATAGAGTAAATTTGTGCTAGACCGAAGGACTGTGTTTAGTGCATATTCGAGGACCAGCTTTGAGGTGACAGAGTTGAGGACAGAGGTCTCCAGCCAAAGCAGGGAAGACAGGTGTCTTCTGTGGATAGAGTTCCACTTGCTAAGGGCAGCAAAGGCAAAGGTCTTCTAGAGGATCACCAACTAGAGCAGAGTTAGGGGATTTGTGTCTCCTTTGGGTTGGTGCCCATAAACTTTGTAATCAGGAAATGTTTCCCAGAGTTTGAGGTGATAAAATTTAGAGAAAGATTTTATCCGTGGAGTAGCCCGCTTTGGGTGAACCACGTAAATTGTTGTGTCTCTATTGTGGATGGTATTTTGTGCATTTCTTTGATTACTATTTTTGATACTGCTATCTATTCACTGCATAATATTTATTTGAAATTTGAAGGAAAAAGCATAAAGTGGTCTTATACTGTTCACCCCCCCATCTCAGTATAAGCTTGTGTTCTTCATCTTGCATATCTAATTTTCTTACTAGTGTCATTGAGAGTTTGTAATTCTTGATCCTTACCAAATTTATTGATGAAGAGGCCCAACCAACATGGCCATGAGGTAGGTACTTCTTGCTAGGAAATTACTTGTTATTAGTAAATAAGAATGACAATATCCTTCTTATATTCCAAGTGACATAATGATTCCACTATAGAGAAAGAATAGGAAGATTGTAGAAGTTTTATATGCCCTTGGAAATCCATAAGAAGAGAAAAAATCCATTAAATAATTCATTTAAACTTATAGAGACCTAAAAATAATTAAAATATCATGTTTATAGGGTTCTATTATATCATATCAAGTAAGATAGAGCACTATCAAATAGGCGCCACACTCATTGGATTGGAAATTTTTTATGAAATTATGGAAATAAATGGCATGAAAATATCCCAAGAACATTGGTTGTGTTCACAATTTAAGAAAATCCTTAGTCCTTGGCAAGATCATTGACTATGAATATATGATGATTTAGAGTGACACTCTCACTTGTAAAGTCATGAAAATAAAATATGAGGGGTATTGAGGATGTACATAGCTATCTTTGGTAGCCTAGGATTGCATAAATCTTGTTAAAGGCTACAAATAGACCTAATTATAAGGTTGAGATAGTAGGTAGGATAATTTTTAAGGAAAACTATGGCTTAAAACTCAATTATTACTTACCTAACCCCCTTGTGCTCATACCTAGGTATTCATAAATACTATCAAATTTAGTGTATACATATTTCCCCCATGAGATGTTTATTTTTCCATAAAATAAATTAAGAATAGAGTGCCTCGGGAGTGAAATTCATCTTTGTAAGTGTATAACAAAAATATGTTATTCATGAATTAAGGACCTATATTAGTCAATCCCCTTGTACAATCAAGCTTAAAAGTAATCAAACATAAAATAAAATGCAAGAAGAAAAATACATTTAATCACCTAGGTGGGCTAGGTGGATAAATGATGTACATGATTGATAAGTGACTTTACTTGAGTGCATTGAAGGGAAAATTATCCCGAGTAGATAAAGTATCAATGTGGGGCTAGTCTAACCCTCATTTGAGAATTCAAAATTTGAGTTGTGAGTGAAAAATCAACCAAAATGGTTCTAAATTTTGATCCAATGGATTTGTAGAGTTTTTCATGTTTAGTTTCATTTCATAATCAAAATAGATCAAATATAATGATGTCACCATGATTGTTATACTTTATTGGGGAATATATTATTCTAGAGATAGAAAAATTGAAACCAAATCATAAATTTTCATTTAGTATAAATCTATTATAATGAAGTGTATACATGTATATCAAGTCAAAAGGAATATTTGGATATATAAATAACCTAATTTGATAATTCGCCAACACTTGCATTAGAATAGATATATTTTACTGAATTTTATAAATTGATTGAATGGATTGAGTTGTTTAAGTATGAAGAGCCTAACCATTTATTTAATTTATAATTTTTTACATTTCTAGGGATATAATTTTAATATTTGACTTGGACAAGATGAGAGTACCAAAAAAATATTGGTAATTATCTAGCACCTAAATAATGTTGGTGACCTAGACTGACACTCTAGTTTAATAGGGCGATCTCACTTTTGAGAGAAAATTTGATTTATTTTCTTGTAAATTTGTAATTTTGCACCTTGATTATAAACTTATGTTATTGAAAACGTGGATTATATGTTTTTTATAGATGATATTTTTTGTAGTTTACTAGATGAGGAAGAGAGATCAAGATGCTTATGAGAGAGTAGATACTAGGTTTTGGAGGGATAGAGATCCCTCCTAGCTAGAAAAGGTGAGGGAGACTCACATCTAAGGATAAATAAGCATGACTAATTATGGGTTGGAAAATATATATAGGAGACCTTCTATTTGCCCTCATGTTGATGTGATGAGGGAAGAAATGAGTTATTGATATCCTTAGATGAATATATTTAGATTGGTATTCAATAAAGTTACCCATGAGATTAGGATCAATTCCAATGATGTATGATATTTATGGAATCTCCCATCAACGGAGATAGATGGAGGTATATGGGGATGATGATGACTATGTATCCACATATAGCATACATGAATGATAAGGTTAAATAGTCAAAGGACAACATATGGCTAGTAGATGTAGGTCTTCTATACATCCTAATTTATAGAAGGTATTCATAGGGTTACATTAGGATAGATTATTAAACAATAAAATAATCAAGATATATCCCATCTATATAGGTAGGTCTCCCTATATTGTGAATAATTAGGAAGAGAGGTTTGCATGGTAAGATATCATTCTAGTTGATCTCTTTTATAATTTTTGTATAATCTAACAGTCGCATGGAGATGATATAGGTGGGATTTCCCATGGGGTGGATATTTGAGATATTTACCTATTATAGGATAAATATATTACCACAATATGTATAGAAAGGATAGTTGCTAACACACTATTAGACTTGAGAAGTAGAAGTTAAAATATGTTCTCTATACATCCCATGGATGGAAGAGATGGAATTTGACCAAGATGTAGAACATATGGTAGGAGAGGGTGTATGAAAAACATAAATATTTTATAGAGGTGCACTCCAACAAGGTTAGTTTAATAGATGGATTTGGAGAGTTGATTATTGATGTTCTTTATTATAGTTTAAGTCACACAAGAGAAAGGAAGATGGAATTGGTCAATCCAATTATAGGATAGATATAGAGGAGGGAACAAGACATGTTCCCAACTAGGGTCATGGTACTAGTTAGTGTGAGGGTATAGTTAAAGAAAGAGAAGTAGGAGAGGATCAAAATGTGCCTTTCATCTAGAGGAGGCGAGTGGAGCTGATAGGTTATCCCTTAAGGGGGACTTCCTTATATGGGGTGGCTAGGTCTACAATTAATATATCATGGTTGGTGGATATTATGGTGCAAATCATAGATGAGGGAGCTACCCTAACAATATGTAAAATAAGAAGATGGATGAGGAGGTAGACACAACTATGGACATGAGTGACACATTTAATGATCCTAGTAACTACATTATGAATATTGATATTGAAATTAGCTTTTAAATTATGACTTAAGCATTAGACAAAGATACATGAAATTACATTAATGACTCATAACACAAGTGGATGTAGGCACTCTATATAATTTGCATAGTTTTATTATATGAGGAATATCATGATTGACTACTTTAAGTACATTTGATATGACCACTAGGATATAATCTATGAAGTTTTTCCAAATGGTGGGTAGACATATGGATGTATTTATGCCAACAGTCCAAGCAAATAAGGTCATGGATGGATGGATAAGCTAGTGGACTTAGATAGTGGCATATAACATATAATATTTATATTAGTATATGCTAACAAGAGTTAATTTTTTATGGCCAAGAATATAATACAAGTGAATGAGCAGAAAAGGGAAATGAACTCCTTGAGGGAGAGATTACCCAAATAGATGGAGTAGCATTTGGTTTGATAAGTAGAACCAAGTAGTAGAGGATATAAATATAACAACTCAATTTAGTTTCTCAAGTATGAATAGAAGTGCATAACAACCTCCTTAGAGGGAGGGTAGGTCATAGGGTATAGATGATATATGTAGGCTATAGATGGATATGGCTATATAGATATAAATGTGTAGACATTTGATATTTCAATCAATGATTAAATATGGAGGGTGTTTATATACATACTATGATGAGAGTAAGAGGATCATGAAGGTCCAAATAAATGGATCCAATGTGTATATTCCCTTTAGACTTCTCACTTTGAGGATGAGGGGACAAGGGAAGATGTGAAAAGTATAATAACTACACTAATGGATAATTTTTTTGAACACCTACATTTCCAAAAGAAAAGTATGTTCTTTTTTTGATATATCACTTTTGTGAAGCCTAACCCTAATATATATAAATGCAACACACAAATATACATCACTCAAAACCTAAGACTAAAATATTTTTTTTATTTAATGATAAAACAAGATAAGCAATTGTTCTTTCCTATTTCAACAAGGATTCAAGAGAACATGCAACAAATAAGATTTTAGCCTAATATAAAACTACATGCATTTTCAATTTATTACCTAATGCTAACTATAATATATGTCCTCTATAAATATTATGATTTTTTAGGTTCAACGTTTCTTCTTTATCAAATTTTAGTGAAAATAAAAAATAAAAGCCCAGCTATGCATATAACAAACAAATTTTAGATCTAAAATGCTAAAAAAAATGGGAACAAGGAGCAAAAAATGGTGTTTTTAACTCTATGAATATGATAGGGAGATCAAAGACAATAAAACTTAAGATAAATGTGATGGAGATGAAGGTTTTTGACCAAGGAACATATAGACCTTATGTTAGGGTACCTAGGAATAGATACTTGGGGATATATTATTATATTTTATAAGGGTTAGCATGGGCCACACATAACATAAGTTCCTAGGTACCCTAACACTCTATTGTGCAAAATTTATAACAATTGCTTAAAAGAAGATTAATTTTCCAATAATAAAAGAGTAAACTCAACAACAATTATATGACACAAAGATATAAAGATGGACTCAAAATAAAATAAGATAAATTATTTTCTATAGATAAAAAAGATCATAAATTCAATAAAAATAGCCAAATATCAAATATCAACAAGATAGTGATAGGATAAAGGGGTTAGAAAAATATTAAAAACTACAAGATAATACAAGAGGCAAATAGATCTACAAGATAGTGATAAGATAAAAGGGTTGGCCAAAGATAAAAACTTATAAATATAAAATAATAGCCAAAAAAGCAAGGATAAAGGTGAAGGATACAACCCAGGATAGTTGTTCCACTTTGTTGCTTGTTTAGTTGTTCCCCTTTGTTGCTTTTTGGAGGTTAGCCAAATACTTGAAGATGTGATTCTAGCTTAGATGCTTGATTGCTTCATTAGATGTTTGTGGTTACAATGACTTGAATGTTGCAAGTGCTAGGATAATTTTAGAAGGATTCAATAGAGTGTGGATGCTAAAAGTTGTTCTTCCTTTGTTCAAATAAAATTTTGGCAGAGTGACAATGCTCAAAGAATGTTCATGGAAAATTCCATAATAAGGGTTGGATTTATAGGTATCCATAGCCCTCCAAGAGGATCCATGGGAGAATTTTCCATGATCAATAGAAGGGCAAGGTGACAAGCTACATGGAGAGAATGTAATTGACTGATGGTATGTTTAAAAATTCTTGTCATGAGATTAGAGGAGAAGGTATGAGGAGGTAGCATGAGACAAACAAAATTAATGGTCAATTTAGTAACATAACTTGATACTTATAGGTTCATGAATCATAGGTGGGACAAGGAGAGTGTTGGAATTTAAGGCTTTGAATTATTATCTTATGGTAGTGAAATATATTTAAGTACATAGGATGCCTCATTTAGGCTTAACAAACCCTTAAACAACCTTTATCTTATCCTGTAATACATGCATATACCTTATGAAGGGTGGATATACCACTTAACTTCTCATATGGTCTATGATGTAATAACTCCTAACATACCCCACTTATTAAATCATAGTCAAACTCTATATTTTTCTTATGACCAAGGAGTAATGTCAAGGCTGGTGTAGGAATTTGAGAGAGAAATTTCATCCTTTAACGTAGACTTACTTCTTGAATACTTAAGACTATAAAATTCTATTGATCATGCACTCCAAAATACATTTATTATAAAATACTTATTCAATACTCAATGCTTGAAGTGTGTTTCTTCAATGTCTTCAAGTGAATCTTGTGTTACCATGCATCCAATGTTGCTTATTGAATTGATTATCTGCTAATTTTTGTCTTGCATATGGTGGAATGAAATTTGTGTAAGGCTTATTTTGTTGCTTTCCCTTTATCTACTTTTCATTGTGATCAAGTCCTGGATTATTTCCAAGTTATCCTTTTATTATAATATCTATGATATGATAAATGGGGTTTATATTTTCCATGCAATCTCTAGAAATTTTGCATACTTGTTTGAGTCCTTTGAATGACCCCATAGCGACTACAATTTTTTATGAACTAAAATATAGCAACCCGTCAATTGCCCTATGGTCTTTATAGTTGAACCATTAGGACCCAATAGCTATTATCTCTATCTAACAATTTTTTTCCTTATTATAATTTATGTTGTCAATCTTGATGATATCACAATTCATCTTATCATTTAATATCTTGATTACTTGTAATGTTGGTACACTTCTTTATAACAATCCTATGATATCCTAGGCTTTGATAATGATGTATGGATATATTGTTCAAATTATAAAAATATATAATCTTATTTCAACAATATCTAATTTGCAAGTTATTCCACGTCTTTTTAAAGCATCTTCACAATAGATCATTTATCTTGTAGATGCATTTCTCTATACTTGGAAAAGTGAGTAGAAAATAAATTGACTTTAGATGTACCATATTTGTTCTAAAATATGTTGAATTTATTGGCCTTTGTGGTATCCCATTGCTCATGCTTGTAATGGTTCTCTTTCTATATGGGTAATTTTTCCTCCTATTGGTTCCTTGGATTGAAGTGATCAATTGGTGGTTGTATGATGATTTGATGTTTTCAAGTTTCTCATATTTTCACGTGTTTGGGATTATACCAAACATTATTATGTTATATCAAGTGTGTTTATGCAACACACACATGATTTTATTCTTCTTATTGATTATTTTCTTCTTATTTTCTAATTTGATTTTCCTTATCTATATTACTTTGATGTGACTTTCTCCAATTATGATTTTGTTATTTTGAAAATGATGTGTCATGTTGTTGGTTCATCTATCATAAAGGTAATTCATTTTTTAATGGAATATGTCAACATTCCTCATAGTGTGTATGTTTATTCCATAATGTTCACATGTATTTTATGAGTGAAAAAATTTCCTTTGAGAATCATTTCTCTGATTCTAAATTTTTTAAAAATTGCTTCTTTGTTGGAAGCACTGTGGAGATCCCATGACTCTTCTTAATGATTTTTTTCCTCTTTGACTTGTAACGAGTAACTATTCTTCTTTATATATTCTATATGAGGCTTCTACTTTTTAAAGTAAGTTCACTAAATTCTCAAATCTTGGTGTTTGCTGAGTAATATTTAGTGTAGTTATAACAACATTGTACTTTGTTGGGAGTGATCTCAAAAATATAGGAACTAACACTTCATCAAATACCTAAGTTCCTAGTGCTTGCAACAATTCTTGTAGTTCTACTATTCTCCTCATGAATGATTCTAAATTTTATCCACTCTTCATATTTAGACAATGGAGCTAAATTTTGAGGACTAAAATTTAATTTTAATTCTTAGATTTAAATACTATCTTCAATTTATTGCCTGCTTTCTTGGCTATGGTCATATCTCTAATGTATGCTTGGAATTCATCTACTACTATAAACATGATGATTAGTCTTGATTTTTTATCTGCCTTGTCAAAATTTGTTTGATCTTCTCCTTATATAGTAGGATGGAAAGTGCTTCCATCTACTACTTTCCATACGTATTCAAACTCAAGATGTGTCATGAGTTTGGTCTTCTAGGCAACATAATTGTATTCTCTCAATAATTGGAAGTCTAGTGATAACAATTATTTTCCTTGCTTCATCTTGAAGTTTATCTCATGACCAAAATTTTTTGGCTCTTTCTTCATAGTCTTCACTTTGCAATCTCTTGTTGTGTCCAATATCATAACAATTATGGCATCAAAATGTGATATTTTCATAATATGCTTGTTGAGCTCATTCTCTTGATTCAAAATTAATATAAATGGATTATAGAAAAGGTTTTGAAATATCCATAGCAACACATATTTAGGTATATATAGCATGGTTTTGCTCCTTAGTAGTTAGTCCTTCCTTGATGAATTCTCCTAGGGTATTTCCAATATTCTTCAAAACATCCTTATTGATAAGATGATATGGAATTCCAAAAACTCTAACCCACACCAGAAGCTTCTTAATAATTTTTGTCTCAATAGAAAACAATTCATTCCATGGTCTCAAAAAAAGTGCATCTCTCCCCCTAAACCATGGGCCACAACCCATTATTTTATCCTTGATTTTTGAACTAGATTATATGATGAGGAAAAAACCTTTAGGAAGAAAATTCAGAGTAATTTGTATTCAAACCCCACTTTCACTTGATTTAAATTTTAATTTCCAAAAATCCTAGCCATGATCTATGGAACTTACATATTAATTATCTACTTTTAAGAACAATTATATCATGCTCAATCATCTCATCTTTGATACTCACTTATGGTGTAACATCTGCTACCTGGATCA
Source organism: Wollemia nobilis (assembly GCA_028583015.1). Lineage (NCBI taxonomy): Eukaryota > Viridiplantae > Streptophyta > Pinopsida > Araucariales > Araucariaceae > Wollemia > Wollemia nobilis. Next base: position 16,146,673 of record JAQPPZ010017058.1, on the reverse strand, counting down.
AACTTACCATGTATTCTTTCTTTTGCTTATCTCCAACTTGGGCCTCCATACTTCCAGCTAGTGCATCTTAATTTCTAGTTAGGTCATCCTAACTTCACATTATGGCTTTCCAATGTGAATTTCCTTCCAAAATACCTAGTGGAGCTCATTCCTAGATCATACTCCCTCTCAGCTTGCACTCCCTCTCGTCTCACACCCACTCCTAGTTTGTACTCCTCCCAACTCGCACTTGCTCCTCTCTTGTTTCCCTTGGTATTCCTTCACTTTGATGATTTTTCAAAAATAATTATCCACGTATTCATGGTATGGTATTGAAGCATTGACACACTCTAAATAAACCCATTACTCTTCTACGTTAGCTACTTCGTGGCTCACACTCCCTCCTAATAATTATATGTATTAAAAATTAATAAAAATAAAAATAATTCCTCCTAAATAGGCAAGAATTTTCAATTTTCTTGCTTTGGATGGGATTTTCAAATTTCCTGCTTTGGCCAGGATTTTCAAAATTTGGTTTAATTTTTCCGCTTGAGCGGGTTTTCTTTGTACTTTTTGTTCCTTTGGCCTATCCTTTGGCCTATCCTTAAGCCTTTCCTTTGGCCTATCATTTGGCCCGTTGTTTGGTTTGTTGACCTGTTGTAAAAAGGTTTTGGGGCCCATTTCAAAACCCACATTTAATTAACTTATCAAAAAAAAAATTCTTTTAAAAATAAATAATATTTTAAATTTATCATATAAAATTAATATGATATAATTTGTATTACATTATTGTTGTATATTTTAGTACAAAATAAAATATTTAAATTCAAAACTTAAAAAATGAAAGGTATTTATACCCATAGGAAAAAAACTATGACATCTCTTTCCATATATAATAGACCTAGAAAAATGTACACAATACTTATAAAACTAATTTTCTTTAATTAAATCCTATTAAAATTAAAAAATAAATGCATTCAAATTTACTATTGCATGGTCTTACTATTTTAACTTTACTGTTAAAAGGTTTAAAGCCTCGATTGACCACAAATAAATAATTGGTAAAGACAAGGAACTATAGGTAGGTTTCATACAATCATTAAAATTAATTAAATTGAGATTTTTAATTATAATCTTTAAACACTAAGCTATTATTATTTTTTAATGGGTTATATAAGATTGAAATGGGTCCCACCCACATTACATCATCACCACATAGTGGTATTACAACTTCATGTATCATTTGGAAAGATTCAGATCTGGATCTCCTCCTTGAAAGTTTGAGGAATCTAACTAGTTAAGCTAATGCCACTTGATAAAAAAATTAAGTTTACACAAGTTTTTATGAGGGGTCCCAGTCCCCTCTTATCGGGGTTTGAACTTGGATCTCCTAGATGAAAACCCAAGGACTTACCACTACGATATCCCTCATGGGTCACCATCAATATTAATTGTAATCTTACCTTCCAAGGGTGTTTTCAAACTAGCTTTGTCATGCCCCTCTTGCACTTCAACTTCCTTATCCATAGTTCCTATATCAACCCAAGTTTCCTCTTTAGCATACACTGCCATAGTTTCTATGACTTTGCTCCAAATGACCTACCAGATGCCATCCAAGGATGAACATGTTTCTCTAAAAATTATTTTCATTTCTCTCCAACCACACTTACCACTAAATAAAGTTTAATCTAAGCTTCCACCTGATATGAAGAGCTTCATATTTAAATATCCACCTCTTCCATTCTTTTCAAGTATTAATCCGGTTCAAATCACCATTGGGTCTAATTTAATAAGCTAAAAACCATCTCTCCTAGATTTGGTGATGAAAAGGCACTCAAACATCAAGTGATCAAAATTTTCCTCACTTTTATAGCATAAAAGACACTGGGATGGGCCAACGATTCCCCATATCAGATTATACAAAGTAAGAATTCCTTTGTGCATGAACTCCCAGGCAAAGAGGTTTATTTTTGGTCAACCCTTGGACTAACAATTTTTTCTCCAATTCTCAACCTGATATGTATGAGCTGAAGGTTCTAGAAAGATCATTTCATATCCATCCTTCATTGTGTAGACTCCAAAGCTCCCATAACCCTAAGCTAATTCATCCTCCTCATCTCTACCTGTGAGAGATCTTGTTGCCAATATTTTAGTCATGATAGATGTCAATTTTTGAGGTATTGGAATTGTCCAACTTCTTAAACTACTTAACCTATAATCCCCCAACTAATTGGTGTTGAAATAACTTTCAATCTTGATCCAATTCCTACTTTCCATGGTTATTTTTACTAATTGTAGATTAGGGAATTCAACAATGATAGGTGGGTATTGATCCCATGAATCTATCCAAAATTGTTCCTTCTCCCCTCTGCCCAATTTCCAAAATAATTAATCTTTCACTACCCGGGATCCTAAATTTAGAGCCTCCTACACTAGGGACCCATTACCATCCAAAGGGAAATGACTCACCTCATTTGAGTTCACTTGTCCCAAATATTTACTAGTTAAAACTCTATTAAATAAAAAAGTTGGTTGGGAGATCCAGCTGACATTTTTCTCGTACTCATTTCAAAGACTACCTTCTTCAACTCCTCTCTATCAATGGGTTTAAGTAGGGCCTAATTTTGTTCTTCAAAGATGATAGAGGGTATGACAACAAGAAATTATTTCTAAGCCTCTTCGTCTTGCAACATACCTTCCTTAAATAATTTAACAAAATAATCCATTGAATGGAAATGCATACCTAGGATCATATCAAAGGAGAGCTCATTCTCATCCTGAAGAGCTTCTATCTTATTCGTCTATCTTCTAGCACAAGTTTCCTAATGAAAAAAATTGGTGTTTCTATCACCTTCCAATAACCAAATTGAACCCTCCTAAGACAATATTCTCGTCTTTGATTCCACAACAACCAAAAATTGCTTCGTCTATCTATCAATACCCTAATTTTCTCTTTTAAAACTGTAACCATTTTCTCTCTTACTTAATTTTTTTTTAAATTATAATTAAAAAATAATATTTTTTTAAAATAAACACCCACCTATTATTACAAACAAACATAAAACCCTTTAACTTTTTTGAAGAAAATAGGTTCATGAGTTTTCTTCATAATATTACTATTTATTCATTCATTTCCTCGTCATCTAAAACGAAATTTGGTAAATTCTAGAAGTGCGGAAACACTAGAAACTTTAGTATCTTTTTGTGCGCGTTAATTGAAGGGAAAGGATAGAGAAAAGATTGGATATATTAGATAACAAGTTTAAAACTCATAGTATTATTTATTTATTTTTTCCATTTCCTCGTCATTTAACACTAAAAAAGGTGGAACACTTAAAACTTTGATATATTTTTTGGATGCATTAATTGGAGTGAAAGGATAGAGAAAAGATTGAATATTTTACAGAAAAAGTTTAGAATTTACATTATTATTTATTTATTTATTTTCTTATCATGTAACACTAAATTTGGTAATTCTAGAAAGAGAGAACACTTAAAAATTTGATATCTTTGTGGATGCATTAATTAGATAAAGAAAAGATTAGATATTTTATAAAAAATTAAGAATTTACATTATTTATTTATTTTTTTATCATTTAATATTAAATTTGATAATTCTAAAAAGAAAAAACACATAAAAATTTGATATTTTTTTGGATGAAGGAAGAAGATAGAGAAAAGATTTGATATTTTAGATGAGAAGTTTAGAAAAAGGATTTCAAGGAGAAGGTTTTCTTTTATAATAAATAATTTAAAATTAATATTTATATTTATATATTAAAATTAATATATAATTTTATATATTTATAAATTTTAAAAGTTAAATAAAAATAATAAAATATAAATTATTTATTCAATCAAATAAAATAAGATTTAATTTAATTTAATTTTTAAATTACAAATATTTTATTAATTAAATAAAATTTTATTTACAATCTTATTTCAAAATAATAAATTTAATTATTTAAATAACTAACTGCACCAAACAACATTCCATAGTTTGGCATTATCATTTATAGTTGCCGAATCATAACAACAATTCTGTTGAGCGTCCAACAACGACGAGACAGTATCAATTCCGAGTAGCTGTTGTGTCTCCTCACGTCCGAAGGTGGAATAACTTAAAATTTTAACTTTATTTATAATTTATTCTGTATGACTTTCGTAAATGAGCCCATGTGATCACCGACACTCCTATGGAAAAAATAGTTATTCTATCTTGATGACATTTGAATCTTATTCTAGCTTGGCATCAGCATCCTCATCTTACCGACATTTGTCGGTGTACACGTGAAAAGAAACAAAATGCCCAGCAACCGGCTGTATAAGAAGTCAATGTGGACACGTATTGTAAAAGTCCATGACGAAAACATGTATTTTGGCATGCATGTGCAGTTTACGATGTCGGTGGACGATAAATGAGAAGCATTTTATTCTATGGACTTGTGTAACGAAACTCCATCGTAGGATATGTTATTGCCGACCACAACTTAATTTTAAATCCCATTTAACATGGTTGTCAGCTCAATTTACCTAAGCATTTAAGGTGGTACATTAGAAGTTATCTTTTCCATAAATCCAATATTTTTACCATTACAATCCAACATAATTAAAATATATATATTTTTTTCTTTCCTCTCTTTTGAAGTGCGTTCCTAGGTTTCCCACTTCTTTGCTTTTACTAAGCTCCCATTTAAATTATATATAATTAAGAGTATATTTTATTTCCTAGAATATATAGTCAATATTTTTTTTCGGTCATGAAGTTCAAAAATATGTGAAAATTAAAAAATAATTTTTTTTTTTTTTCTTTCATGAAGTTCAAAAATATATGAAAACTAAAAAATAAAAATAGAAAAAGCACCATTGCATCTTTTAGATGTATGCCAACTCTTTGTTTTAAGTTATAATAGGTCATGAAAGATAGAACATTTTAAAACATCTTTATTCAAATATACTTGAATTAAGTATGTCATATAATTGTTCAGTCTTATACGTGGGGTTTTTCACAATAACCAAATTAAAATATATATATGTTATATAATTCTATTCTTTAATTTGGATTTTGAATTTTTTACTCAAAGTTTTATTAAAATTGATTTTTTATGAATTTTATTTTTTTATTAAGATTGTTATAAATTAATCAAATGTTCGCATCTTGCTATAAAATATATGTTTCATTGTCAAACTATTGTAATACCACTATGTGGTTACAATGTGATATGGATGGGATGGGACCTATTTCAATCACATATAACCCCTCTCTCTCTCTATATATATCTTATAGAGGTTTTCTTATGCAACAAAATATTGTGGAATATCTAGGGTTTATAGAGGTTTAAGGAGCAATAAGAATATTATGGAATATATGTATGAATGTGTATATTGAGCTTGAAATTAGGACAACAAGGAAAGCTACCTTAGATTATGTTGCCAAAGCCAAGTGTTCAACCAAGCATTTTAGGAGGAAAAAGGGAAGCAACATGAATATATTAATTACCTTGAACAAAAAAGTAGAGGTCAGCATCAAAAGGCTTCAAACTTTTTACATTGCCTATGAGAAGGTAACCTATTGTTCCACCACACAAATGGTTGGAAACAGAAGGAGATTTGTGTATTCAAGAATGAGTTGTCCCATGATGAATGTGAGAGATACAAGAAGAAGGAAGCTCCTAGGGTTCGAACATGTGACTTAAAGACCACAAAGTAGTATACCAACCAACGCACCATTGTTTGGTTTGGAGATAAGAGAGAGAAGTAACATATTGGTGATACTTTGAAGGAAAAACATGTATATTGTACCTCTAGAGCCTGTGGGCACTTCACTTATAATTATTTGTTCCTTCTTTCAAAAATGTTTCACTTATGGATCACACTTATTCTCTTGCCTTTGCAAATGTCATGCCAAGCTAGTGCATCAACCTCATGGTTGAGGTTAGGCAATAATTTTTTTTAAACAACATGATATCTATTATTGAGCTATGAAAATTGTGATCCATATTGTTTTGATCTAGGGACCTATTAGATATAGGTAAAATATCCTACCATTATTCTATAGGCTATGATGTTAGGAGGTAAAGAGAGATTCTACCTTATCTAAAGTGGATTAAGGAGAGGCACATATGTCACCAAAGTTCTATCTATAGGTCATGACCCTTCATAGACAAGTGAGTGTGTACCTTTTACCTTTCAAAAAATGAAGTCAATGAATCAAACCCATGACCATTATTGAGCAATTCAAATGCATACCACTTACCTGTTTGATGAGCAGAGAGACTATTGTGAGTCTTATGAATGTTCCAAAAATTATAACATGTGTGCATTGTCCAACTTCCCACCAAAACACAAAATTCCATATAATATTTCCTTTTTAAAATTTGAAATTTAAAGGGGAATGTGGCTAGTTTTCAGAGGTAAGAAAATATACCAGATGATGAAATCAAGAAGAGAGTTGAACTAGGGCCTCCTCTAAAATTTCATAAGGAATCCAATAGAATAGTGAGTTCATTCGTATCTACAGTAATTTGCCCTATACAACCTTTTTGTGTGATTGAGAAAAGTTGATTTATTTTGGCTCTAATACCTTGTTGGAACTCATAATATTTTTTAGAAACATCCCAAAACATAAATTCATCAAAATATATACAGTGAAATGAAAATAATGAAATAGAAGAGCGTATAGACAAAAATCTAGATAAAGAGATAAGCGACACGAAAGAAATATGGAATAAGGGGTGCGGGTGCCCATAGGCACCCTAATATCTCATATATCATAAACTAATAAAATGGATTAGTCATTTTGGGTATTTATAGTTATACCAAATACCCAATTAAATGAAATTCTTAAGCTAACATAATTTGACTTGAAGGTCAAGTTACAATATAATAAATATTTACACCCTCTAATCAAGGTTATCCATAAAGGTGGATTAACCAATATCACTAAAGGTGAATACATGAAGGGTGCCTTTAGGCTTACATAAATGATGCTCAAAGGATTACATAAGTGATGCCCATATGCTTATATGAAGAATACATGTAGGCTTACATATACACTTGGCCATAAGCTATATGAGTAGTACTCATAAACATTGTTTCACATTTTTTTCCTTGGCCTAGTAGGATCAAATTACACATAATTCAATAAATAAGGCACTTGACCTCATTGAATTTTCTATAATTTATGTCAAATATTTGGGGTTTATTAAAGGGTGATATGTTGATTGTGGTTGAAAACACTTGAAAAAGAAAGTTTATAATAAGTGAGATAATGTCATATTTATTACATTGGCTTCCAAGAAAGATGAAATAAAATGTCTTAATAATTTTTGTCCAATAAGCCCTTGTGATATAATTTATAAGATCATTTCAAAATCCATTACAAATATATTGAAAAGCATTTTAGGTTGTGCTATCTCAAATAAATAAGGTGGTTTTGTTCATTATAAACAAATTTTTGATGGTGTAATCATTGCACAAGAGGCCATACATTCTCTTCATTCTATGAAAACTCTAGATGAGCTTATGAAATTATATATTAACAAAACATATTATAGTGTTTTTAGAGTATTCTACATAATATTCTATTAAAAAAATATATTTATCAAGGTTGGTATGAATGGATTAGATGTTGATAGAGCAATCTAAAATATACTATTTTGATCAATGGATCCCCTACTAGAAAATTTAAGTCATCCCTTAGACTCTACCAAGGTAACATATTATCGTTTTATCTATTTATTATTCTTATAAATACATTAGGGAGAGATTTATCAAAGGAAAAAATAGAAGAAAATATCAAAGGTATTTAGGTTGCAACAAATAGTCCCTCTAAATCTTATCTCCAATTTGGTTATGATATTTTCTTTTGGGTGATTTCTTAGTCAATGAATCCATGGAGTATAAATCAATATTATCATGCTATGAGAGGTTTTTTTGATAGTTGAATAATACTACAAAATCTATTTTTTATCAACACTACCCTAGCTTTACAATAAATTTTTATGGATATTTTAGGGTCTAAATTTATAAAATTTCCATCAACACATTTGGGAATTCCTTTATCTCATTAAGGAAATAAGGAGTTTAGGGAATTATTTTTGGATAGAATTAAATCATGTCTAGTAGGTTATAAAGGTAAGTTATTAACCATGGATGAAATACTACAATTCATAAAAACTACATTATAATCCATATGATGCCACTTTCAATATTTACACCAGGTATAGCATCCAAATTTGATGCAAATCAAACATATTTTCCTTGGAATGGATGTGAGAAAAAAATTAGTTTTACTCTTTGTAATCAAGACATGGTTTGCAAAGATAAGAATGTTGGAGGGATAGGTTTACATAATTGTGTACTTATGAGATTAGACTTAGAAAAAAAATTTAGCTAAAGATTATTCAAATATCAAGGAAAGAGTTTGGTAAAAATATTATTTAAAAAATACATAAGTCCTCTTGATGTGATGAAATCATTCATAAAATGAACCCTATTTACAGGGTCACTAATGTGGAAATTCATAATAGATAGTTTTCAATTGATCAAGAAGAATATTAGATGGTTAGTGATTAATGAGGATTATACATTTTTTTTGTTACTGAAGCTACTTTAATAGTCGAAGAATACAATCGAGGACACAATAGGGGCCACCCTCCCCATGTTTTGAACTTAGTTCTCTACAATGTGAAGAACACAAGCTTATACTGAGAGGGGGGTGAACAATATAAGACCACTTTTTACTTTTCTTTCCAAATAATATTATCCAATATAATCAATGGCAATATTAGAAGTAGTAATCAAAGCAATGCACAAATCATCACACACAATAGAGACACCAATTTAACGTGGTTCACCCAATGTGGGCTACTCCACGGAGAAAATATTTCACTAAAATTTTCTCAACAAATCTCTTGGGAATCCTTCCCTATTACAATATTTATGGACCTCTGTCCAAAGGAGACACCAATCCCTAATCAAGTTCATGGATCTCTATCCATAGGAGAACTCCTTCCCCTTTTTTGGTTTGTGGATCTCTATCCATAGGAGAACTCTTTCTCCTCTACTCTAGTTGGTGATCTTCTAGAAGACTACTACCTCCACTGCACTGGCTTGTGGATCTCTCTCCACTAAAGACCTCTGTCCTCACTCAGAAGACTTCTGTCCTCACTACCCTGGCTAATGGATCTCTATCCACTGGAGACTATTATCCTCTACTCTATCACCTCCAAAGCTTGCTCTCAACTCTATCTCAAATCTACACTAAACATTATCCTTTGATCTAGCACAAATATTCTCATAATTCTATCTCTGGTCTAGCACAAATATGTCCTCAAATATACACCAAACTCTATCCTCAAATCTGTCCTCAAGCCTTAACATAAATCTTGATCAAATCATAAATCAACTCTTCTTAGATCTACCCCAAGCCTTAACTCAAATCTTGAACAAATCAATCAATCAATTCTGCTCTCAAGTCTTCTCAAAGACTTACCTCAAATATATCCAACAAGTCCTCTCTAGAACTTGTCAAATCTACTTAATAAGTCTTCACTAAGACTTACCTCAAATCTGTCCAACAAGTCCTCCCTAGAACTTGTCCAATCTGCTCAACAAGTCTTCACTAAGACTTACCTCAAATCTGCTCAACAAGTCCTCCCTAGAACTTGTCCAATCTACTCAACAAGTCTTCACCAAGACTTACCTCAAATCTATTTGCAATATTTCACAAAATCTCACACAAATATATCCTTAAGCTTTCACAAAAGCTCACTCAAATCTATCCTTAAGTCCCCTCTAGGACTTACTCAAATATTCTCACAAGCTTTCACAAAAGCTTGCTTAACTCTATCCTTAAGTCCCCTCTAGGACTTACTCAAATTAGTCCACTAGCTTTCACAAAATCTTATTCAAATCAATTGCAAAACTTGCATACACAACTCAACTTAATCCTTTCAGAAAACCTCTTCAATCACACAAACAAGTTTCACTCAGAATCTTGTTTAACCATAGAAACATATAGAGAATGGTAAGAGACTCAATATGTTTCACACTCACAAATCACTCTATCACTTTCAAACTCACTTTCAAATCAATTCATAAATAAAGTATAATTTGTTTCACAAAAACTTGAACTATCACTCCAATGCTCTCAATCAATAATGCTCAATCAACTTCACTCAACCATCCACTCAATGAAACACAACTTGCTTACAAACCCTAACCAAGTGTTTCACTATACTTCCAACAACTCACACTATGGAACTCAAACCTTGACTCAAGATAATTCCAATGTCACATAACAATGATACTCATGTTCTTTCACAAACCCTAGCTCAAGATAGTTCTCAATTTCACATAACAATGATACTCATGATCTTTCACAAACCCTAGTTCAATATAGTTCTCAATCTCACATAACAATGATACTCATGATATTTCAACATCCACAAATCATGCACATGAAAACCTACTCAACATTTCCAACAATGCTTATCAAACAATCCTTTTCACTCCAACTTTGCATTTCACAACATTCAATCCAACAATATTTCACTCATAAGGATGATATGCCCATACCTTTTGTTTTTATGGAGATCTGACTTCAAAACCTATCTCAATCACACTCAAATCCTCTTTGCCACTTTCAAGGTTAGATAGCAACAATTTATCTAAAAATCTCCACTCAAATATTTTCCCAATATTTATTTCACCATACAAAATATCAAATCTCTAATACACCTTATAATCTCCAAACTCTCAAATTAATATTCAAAAATCAAGTTCCTTTACTAACACCTTATAAACTCCAAACTCTCAAATTAATATTCAAAAATCAAGTTCCTTTACTAACACCTTATAAACTCCAACCTTTCAGAATAACATCCACCACATAAAAATCAAATTCTTTTATTAACACTTATAACTCCAAACTTTATAAAATAAATTCTAACCACCAAAAATTAAAATAAAATATTTTAATTTTCTTATACCTTATATCTCCCTTAACAAACTCACAAACTACCTTTTAAATCTCACAAAACCCTTTAATGCAAATTTTCGAATATCAAAACCTTTGGAAAAATTAAATCGTGAAATGCATACCTTTCCTTTTAATTCTGCCCAAAAATTGTTTCCACCAAAATTCGAACACACGACCTCGCCTTTCCAAGGCCCTAGCCCAAATCTCAACCACCAGTTGGGCTACGTGCCCACATAAAATTAAAAGGTGCATGAATCACCTCTTGTTCCTTGTCTCTTCTCCCACTAAGCACAAACGAAAATGATTTCCCTTTGCAAAACACAATCGCGTGAATCGAACCCATGATCTTGCCCTCACGAACGCCTTAACCAGCCCTCGATTGCCACTTGCACTACCAAGCACTTTGAGATATGTTTGGCACTCCACTTAGGTTTATCATGATGTCTGCCCTTTAACATTTAACACATGTGAATTCTTTCCTTTCTCTTCACTCAAATGCAGCGCACGAATTCCTTTATACTTTGGGCATACGAATTGCATGGATGGTTTTAAATAAAAACCATTGCCCCTTTTATACCATTTTCTATGCACTCCAACACGTCGACGATTAGTAAATTTGATTTTTAATTTAAATTTAAAATTTAAACTTTTGGCGCCTTTATTATTTATTTAAATTAAAATTTTAACCTATGGTTAAAATATTTTAATTTAAATAAATTAAATAATAACCTTTAAACTCTGCCAAATGGGTCTTTTTGAGGATTTATAATTTAATGACTCCTTGGACCTCATTTTTCTTCACCTCAACCTTTAGCCCGAAATATTATAATATTAAATATTATAATATTATTATTTCCTTTTAAACCTGCTTCTCCATCCTTGGGATTTCAATATTTTTAGGCCTTTGTAGGCATATAATATTTAAAATAAATATTATATCCTATTCCTTTAAACTTCTTCCTTGCCTTTTGGAAAAACCACCTGATGACATTAATGATGACTAAACTTGGACATCAACCTCTTGACATCAATGACAACAAAACTTGCTCATATTTCCAACAATCTCCCCCTTTGTCATTGATGGCAACCCATTTTCCTTTAACCATTTATTTTACCTTTTTTAGTTCTGCTCCCCCTGAGAAACTGCTCCCCCTGACTGAATGCTCTCCCCCTAACTCAAATCTCTCCCCCTTTGACATCAATGGCAAAGGGACACCTTTGGGGCTAAGGATAAGACTCTTAGCTCAGCCCCCTCCCCACCTCCTCTCCTTGAGGTGGTTAATTTTGGGGTGGGAGTATCTCTACTCCCAGCATACACTACTCCTTTCCTTTTTCCACCTTCTTCCTCAACTGATCCTTCTGATTCCTCTAAATATTCTTGTTCCTTCTTGTCTCTAGAAATTTTGCTCTACACCACTTAGCCATATGCCCAACATTATTGCACTTATAACACTTAATGTTGTAGTTCCTTGAAGGTGCAAATATCTTGAAGTTCCTCCTGGTGAAGCCATATCCATTCCTGTCATGAACCTTGCAATTAACTACCTTATGACCAAACTGATTACAAGAGTAGCAATACCCTTGAAATAGATGCCCATTTCTAAAATTCCTTTTAGTGAAACCATATCCCTATTTTTCATGTGTCCTACACTGCGAAGCCTTGTGACCAAACCTGTGACATGAGAAGCAACATCCATTGAAGAAACCTTGCCTTGACCCCATTGGTCTCTTAGTTTCTTCTTCCCTGTGTTGTTTCCTGTTCCATCTGTTCCTCATTTGTGCATTGTTCCTTTCCTTGTTGAACTTTCTATTTTCCAACTTATCCTCAGAAGTCTCACTCTCTCTTACACTTTCTTCTTCTGAAGCTTCTTCTTCAATGGAGCTTGAGATTGACTCCTCTCCTCGTTCTCTATGTTCCTATTCAAAACCAAGTCCTATTTTGTTTGATGAAGATCTTTGTACCTTGATAATCTTATCCAAGTTCTTTGAGCTTCTCCCAAACCTGTGTAGCTTGTCTTTAGACTCTTTTACTTCCTTCCTTAGTGAAGCTACCTCATGCTCTAATATTTCACATTCTAAGACTTTTGCCTCTAACTTCTCTTTATATCTCCTTGTCTTAGATATTGAGTTTGTTAGATCTTCTATAAGCTTTCCTTTTTCTTCATCACATTCTTGAAATTGAAGCTTGAGTTTTGAGTTCTACTTTCTTACCTTCCTTAATTCCTTAAGAGCAGAAATAAGCTCACCTTCAAGATCAACTTCTCCTTCCTCTGATTCTACCTCTATTCCTTTGCCTTTAAGATCATCTTCATTCCTTTCTGATTTATTTCCACTAGAAGTACTTCCTTCTTCTTCTATTGCCATAAGTAGACTTTCTTCTTCTAGACCTTCAAGAGCATCTTCATATTCATCTTCACTAAAACTGAACCCATTCCTTGTACAATGATCTTCAAGATGACCAAAGTTACCACACCTAAAACACTTGAGAATTATTGGTGCCCTTTTTCTAACATCTTCTTTTTCTACTGTCAAAAATAGAATTTCTTCTTCTTCATTATCTAATGACCTTCCATCACTATCACTTGAATCCTTGCCTACCTTATCTACATAAAAACTCTTCTTATACCTTTGGAAAAACTTCTTTCCTTGCTTGCCTTGTCCATCCCTACTTTTATTTTGATACTTGTATTTTCCTGCTTCCTTGTTCTTATGATCTTGTTTCTCATCACCACTACTATTTCTAGCTTCTAGAAAATCAGATGCATAGTGACCATATTTACCACATTTGAAACACTTAACTATTTTTGTACCTTTATACTTTCTTGTGTCCTTGTTTCTTCTACCATAGTTTACTTCTTCATCATTGGATAACTCATTACTTGAATCTGACTTCTTACCCTTTGTCTTCTTTGTAACTTTGAAGGTTGCTTCTTTCTGGGGAATAGTCTCCTCTTTTATTCTCATCTCAAAAGTTGTGAGAATCCCATGTAGCTCATCCCTTGTCAAAGTTTCAATATCTTTTGATTCTTCTATGGCTGAAATATTTTCACTATACCTCTTAGGGAGTGACCTTAAAATATTTTGACAAAAATCCGTTTCTTCAACTTTAAACCCAAGTCCTTGCATGGAGTTAACAACCTCATCCATATGAAGTAAGTATGTAGCAATGTCTTCCTCATCCTTCATCTTTAGGTCTTCAAATGTTTTCTTGTGATTTTGCAATTTTGCCATCTTGACCTTTTTGTCTCCCTCATATATATTTTTTAGTTTATCCCAAATCTCTTTTGTTGATGTGCAATGCATAACTTTTACAAACTTTGTTTCATGTAAACCATTTAAGATTCCATTCATTGCCTTTGAATTATTTAGTTGTAGGAGCTTACCATATTTATCTATAGGTGGAGTAGTTGGCGGTATGTACCCATCCTCAACTGCTTGCCATATATCATTTCCTTGTGCCATTAGGTAAATCTTCATTCTTACACTCTATAATGCATAATTGTTCCCATCGAACAATGGTGCCTTATTCCCTGAAGATCCACTCTGAGAATCCATCTGTGTTCCTGTAAGATTTTCCTTCAAGTTGTTAAACTCTTCCAAAGGAACCCACTCTGATACCAATTGAAGAACACAAGCTTATACTGAGAGGAGGGGTGAACAGTATAAGACCACTTTTTACTTTTCTTTCCAAATAATATTATCCAATATAATCAATGGTAATATTAGTAGTAGTAATCAAAGTAATGCATAAATCATCACACATAATAGAGACACCAATTTAACATGGTTCACCCAATGTGGGCTACTCCACGGAGAAAATATTTCACTAAAATTTTCTCAATAAATATCTTGGGAATCCTTCCCTATTACAATTTTTATGGACCTCTATCCAAAGGAGACACCAATCCCCTAATCAAGTTCATGGATCTCTATCCATAGGAGAACTCCTTCCCCTTTGCTGGTTTATGGATCTCTATCCATATGAGAACTCTTTCTCCTCTGCTCTAGCTGGTGATCTTCTAGAAGACTACTGCCTCCACTACACTGGCTTGTGGATCTCTCTCCATTGAAGACCTCTGTCCTCACTCAGAATACTTCTATCCTCACTACCCTAGCTAATGGATCTCTATCCATTGGAGACTACTATCCTCTACTCTATCACCTCCAAAGCTTCCTCTTAGCTATATCTCAAATCTACACTAAACACTATCCTTCGGTCTAGCACAAATCTGATCACAAGTCTATCTTTGTTCTAGCACAAATCTATCCTCAAATATACACCAAAATCTATCCTCAAATCTATCCTCAAGCCTTAACACAAAGCTTGATCAAATCATAAATCAACTCTGCTTAGATCTACCCCAAGACTTAACTCAAAGCTTGAACAAATCAATCAATCAATTCTGCTCTCAAGTCTTCTCAAATACTTACCTCAAATCTATCCACAAGTCCTCTCTAGAACTTGTCCAATCTTCTTAACAAGTCTTCACTAAGACTTACCTCAAATCTATCCAACAATTCCTCCCTAGAACTTGTCCAATCTGCTCAACAAGTCTTCACTAAGACTTACCTCAAATATTCTCAACAAGTCCTCTCTAGAACTTGTCCAATCTGCTCAACAAGTCTTCACCAAGACTTACCTCAAATATGTTTGTAAGCTTTCACAAAATCTCACACAAATCTATCCTTAAGCTTTCACAAAAGCTTACTTAACTCTGTCCTTAAGTCCCCTCTAGGACTTACTCAAAATAGTCCACTAGCTTTCACAAAATCTTATTCAAATCAATTGCAAAACTTGCATACACAACTCAACTTAATCCTTTCAGAAAACCTCTTCAATCACACAAACAAGTTTCACTCAGAATCTTGTTTAACCATAGAAACATATAGAGAATGGTAAGAGACTCAATATGTTTCACACTCACAAATCACTCTATCACTTTCAAACTCACTTTCAAATCAATTTAGAAATAAAGAATAATTTGTTTCACAAATCTTGAACTATCACTCCAATGCTCTCAATCAATAATGCTCAATCAACTTCACTCAACCATTCACTCAATGAAACACAACTTGCTTACAAACCCTAACCAAGTGTTTCACTATACTTCCAATAACTCACACTATGGAACTCAAACCTTGACTCAAGATGATTCCAATGTCACATAACAATGATACTCATGTTCTTTCACAAACCCTAGCTCAAGATAGTTCTCAATTTCACATAACAATGATACTCATGATCTTTCACAAACCCTAGTTCAAGATGGTTCTCAATCTCACATAACAATGATACTCATGATATTTCAACATCCACAAGTCATGCACATGAAAACCTACTCAACATTTCCAACAATGCTTATCAAACAATCCTTTTCACTCCAACTTTGCATTTCACAATATTCAATCCAACAATATTTCACTCACAAGGATGATATGCCCATACCTTTTGTTTTGATGGAGATATGACTTCAAAACCTATCTCAATCACACTCAAATCCTCTTTGCCACTTTCAAGGTTAGATAACAACAATTTATCTAAAAATCTCCACTCAAATATTTTTCCCAATATTTATTTCACCATACAAAATATCAAATCTCTAATACACCTTATAATCTCCAAACTCTCAAATTAATATTCAAAAATCAAGTTCCTTTACTAACACCTTATAAAATCCAAACTCTCAAATTAATATTCAAAAATCAAGTTCCTTTACTAACACCTTATAAACTCCAACCTTTCAGAATAACATCCACCACATAAAAATCAAATTCTTTTATTAACACTTATAACTCCAAACTTTATAAAATAAATTCTAACCACCAAAAATTAAAATAAAATATTTTAATTTTCTTACACCTTATATCTCCCTTAACAAACTCACAAACTACCTTTTAAATCTCACAAAACCCTTTAATGCAAATTTTCGAATATCAAAACCTTTGGAAAAAATTAAATCATGAAATGCATACCTTTCCTTTTAATTCTACCCAAAAATTATTTTCGTCGAAATTTGAACACACGACCTCGCCTTTCCAAAGCCCTAGCCCAAAGCTCAACCACCAGTTGGGCTACGTGCCCACACAAAATCAAAAGGTGCACGAATCACCTCTTGTTCCTTGTCTCTTCTCCCACTAAGCACAAACGAAAATGATTTCCCTTTGCAAAACACAATCGCGTGAATCGAACCCACGATCTTGCCCTCACGAACGCCTTAACCAGCCCTCGATTGCCACTTGCGCTACCAAGCACTTTGAGATATGTTTGGCGCTCCACTTAGGTTTATCATGATGTCTTCCCTTTAACATTTAACACATGTGAATTCTTTCCTTTCTCTTCACTCAAATGCAGTGCACGAATTCCTTTATACTTTGGGCATACGAATTGCATGGATGGTTTTAAATAAAAACCATTGTCCCCTTTTATACCATTTTCTATGCACTCCAACACATCGATGATTAGTAAATTCGATTTTTAATTCGAATTTAAAATTTAAACTTTTGGTGCCTTTATTATTTATTTAAATTAAAATTTTAACCTATGGTTAAAATATTTTAATTTAAATAAATTAAATAATAACCTTTAAACTCTGCCAAATGGGTCTTTTGAGGATTTATAATTTAATGACTCCTTGGACCTCATTTTTCTTCACCTCAACCTTTAGCCCGAAATATTATAATATTATTATTTCCTTTTAAACCTGCTTCTCCATCCTTGGGATTTCAATCTTTTTAGGCCTTTGTAGGCATATAATATTTAAAATAAATATTATATCCTATTCCTTTAAACTTCTTCCTTGCCTTTTGGAAAAACCACCTGATGACATTAATGACGACGAAACTTGGACATCAACCTCTTGACATCAATGACAACAAAACTTGCTCATATTTCCAATGCAATGTGATCCTAAAGCCTTTACCAATGCATTATCCCAATAGGGATGATTATACAATTTTTTAGCTTGATGTTTGTTTGAAGTCTTACTTTCTTACTTCTAATTCAAAATGATAAACATGCCCAAATTTATAGAAAAATCTCAAAAACATGCCCAATTTTATAGAAAAATCTCAAAAACATGCCCAATTTTGGAACCATATTATTACCTCTCTTACCAAGTGTTTATAGACATGGTTCTCATCAAGGAAAGTCTTAAGTGTAGAAAATATGTGTTTTTCTCTTGGTTATATGATTTGAATATATGTTAAATGGTTATATGTTAAAATGAAGTAAACACAAAGGATTTACTTTAATATATTATAAAATGGAAATGCCTAAAATTTGGGTTTATCAAAATTAATTTTGATGGTGCTTTCGAAGGAAATCTAAAAAAAGTTGTTTGAGGTGGTGATTTAAAAAAAGAGAGATAAAATTCTTATCACATACTCAAAATCTTATGGAAATTCAATTAACAACTATGTAGAGGCTAAGATACTTCTTACATGGATCAAAATTGCAATTGAAAAAGGATGTCAATATATTTTAATTGACGGTGATTTATAAATTATTATCAATGCTATCAATAAAAATGGATGTGGGGATTAGGTTAAAAATAAAATTTTTGTAAATGTTCATCAACTATTGTTAGAGGTAATATCTTGGAAATGTGAACATATCTATAGATAAGAAAAGTAGGCAGTAGATAACTTAGCGAATTGTAATGTTGACTTCTTTTGGTGAAACTCATATTTTAGAAGGTAAAATGCCAAGTAAAATTTTCTCTTAATGAAAATGATGTCAAGGACTTGAATGTGGAAATATAGCAATTTGAGGAATATGAAAAACATATTTGATAGAAAAAGGAATGAATAATATCTTTGATAAAAGGCAAGATGGATATGATTTAATTAACTTGACAAAAAATGTAATATTTTGTTATTTTGATGAAAGTGACCCTAATAAAAGCCACACAACCTAAAATAATAATAAAGGTTACTTGATATGTTTTTATTTCTTATTAAATTATAGGATAGTTAATAATTAATTGAAATAAGCAAAAAAAATTCAAAAGTATAACCTCATGAGCATAATTTGAATCTAAACTTATCCTCAATGGATAATTAATTTTTTTATGAACATTATTTAGCATACCCAACATAGCTAGTGCTTGAGATAGGTTGTTCTCTATAGATATAGCTCAATTTTAAGTCTCTATAGAGCTACTGGTTGAGATAGGTTGTTCCCCATAGAGATAGCTCAAGTTTAAGTCTTAATAGACATGAAGGATAATTTTATGTCAATGGTGTGTGGTTGACCCAAATGAGTTTTTTTAGCCTCCCTATAAAATAAAATATGCGACAACCTATTAAAAAAATAATCAATTCAAATTTAACCAAAATAAAATACAAACAATTAATTATTAATCAAAATTAATTAGGAATATTATTGTAAATAAAAAATAAATAAGATAAATAATAAGTTCAACTTGAATTGTAATAAATGATCATGTGATTTGGACATGTTATAATAGGTTTTTTAATATAATACTGGTGTAGACACTTCAAGGATAAGGTGACCATTATGATAACGTAAAATATTTTGGTCAATTCCAATCCCATATAAATAATTGAGAAATAAATGAGCATAACAATATTTATGTCAATTTTTAAGCATGGTTCATTATTTATAAATATTATTTTAAATTAGGTTTGTTTTATTTTTCATATTAAAAATATATTGAATCATTAGCCAGAATAAAAAATATAATTCTAAAATTAGTAGAAGTGTCTTATTGTAATATTGTATTTGTTATTATTATTTTTATTGTCTTAAAAATATAAATAAATACCAAATGAGTCAAGGGGAATTGTTAGAGAGAAAATAGTATCAAACCATAAGTTAATATTTCAATCCCATAGAGAGGCACTTTGTATAGCCATAAAGACATCTAGATGTAAATCTCAAACTACAAGGGTTCCAAAGACCAATTTTCTAATCAAACCCCACTCTTCATGTATCAATTTTGTAATTTATTCTATGAGGGAGTGGGTAGCAAACTCAATCTCAATGCTCCATATTACTCATAGACAAATGGTTAGATTGAAGGGGTGGATTAGGTTTTGGAATATATTCTTAGGATGCATGTCATGAATAAGAAATATCAATTTACAGTGCATGTACTTGAAATAGTATGCCTACAATAATGACTATGACAATTATATCAAGATAGCTCCATATAAGGAGTTGTATGGAAATCTATGTTGTATACATTTTACATAGGATTAATTAAAATATTGAATGGTGAATCATTGGAGTATATTACATTATTTGGTACATGCTAATGTACCCCCATGGTACCATCATGGTACATTTGTAAATACTAGATTAGGGTTGAGTCATAGTTTAGAGTGTGAGTTATATTTATCTCTTTTATGTAAGTGTGAATGTGCAAAAAATGCACAAGTGTCATGTAAAGTTGTAATGTGCAAGAAATGCACAAGTTTCATGTGAGTTAGAGTGCAAGTGTAATTTGAGTAAATGTGCACAAGTGTCTTATATGTAAGAGTGAAAATATGTAATGTAAAGATGTGCACAAGTGTCCTAGATTAGAGAGTGCAAGTAGAAGTGTAAGAGTCATGTATAGGTGTACATATGTTATAGATTCAAGTGTTCATCACGTATGCAAGTGACAAGTAGATAAACTAAGAGTAATGAGATGACATATGAAGGACAATAGTCAAGTATTCAAAGAGTCACATTATTGTGGCTATATTATGGAGATAATGCTACATAATACACACACAAAGAGAATCATATTGATATATCATATTGTAAGAAGAAAAGGAGCAATAAAGCTTGTATACATTTTTGAGCAATTAATATTGTAAGTTGTTCTTCATGCATAGTACATGAATGATTCAAGATATTTACATTTATATTTCAACATATTATTGAGTATTATTTTATTTATTATAAGCCTTGATATATATTAATTTGATTGTATTATTCTACTCATATTGTCATTATATTGACCTTATTATATATTGTGGCTATTTTATATTCGATCCTATGATTTTGAGATAACTTGTGATATATTGTGGTAGTATTAAGGCTTAAAAATCCAACAGTGGTATTAGAGCTACCACCTAAATTTTCTAGATTGATAGAGTTTACTGAAGACACCATTATAAATTGACTTTGTCTACATTTAATAAATTTTATTAGGAGTCTATCCACTTTGAAGGCAGTGAGACTCAGACTCTATTTCAAAGGTCATATTGAGTAGAAAAGCTAGTCTTTCCATGGTTGAATAATAACTAGTGAAAACTAGGACTCAACCATATTATTAAAGGTTTTAGTCAATCCTTGACATTGGAGATTAAAACCAACTCAAAAGAAAGTTGAAGTTTTAAGGACAAATATATGTTGGCATTGATTTTTTAGATTAAAACCAACTCAAAATAAATTTGGAGATTCAAATATCCTTAAAATTATTTTTTTAGGAACATTCAAAGTCATCTTAGAATTATATTATATTATCTAGTAACGAAGGGAACTATGTTGGGTTCTTAGGCATGACCTAAGATAATAAAAATTCAAGATTCAAGATTTTAGATTTCAAGGATAGTAGAGAAAACAACATAAGTGTGAGAAGCTTCCTACAATAGATAGAGAAGAATTTCAACTTCTAAGTGTAGATAATTTAAGAAAGAAGAAAGATAGTAGTGGATTGAGAAGCATTCAAAGCTTCCTAAGAAATAAAAATTTATAGTAGAAGCAAAATAAGAATATAGAGTTGCAATAGAAAAATAATCAGGTCATATAACTTGATATAAGAAGAATCAAGTCATAGACCTTACCATAAATAGTAGAAGAATCGGGTCATAGACCTTGACATAATAATATTTAGGGTATGAACCTTGACATAGATAGAAGAAGAATTGGGCCAGAAAGATATTAACCTTGACAATAGAAGAAGAATCAGGTGACAATATATATTGACCTTGATAATTGAAGTAGATTCAGGTCATAATGACCTTGATAGAAGAAGGATATCAAGATAAGAGATAGAGGCCAATATATAATGAAAGAGCTCTTATAGAATATAAGAGAAGCATAAATATTTAATTAGAAATTTGGATCACAAATTCACAAAGAAGAAAAATAAATAATAATAATATGAATATAGCAATTCAATTATATAATAGAGGAAAGTGTAGTGAATACAAGAAAAGATAGGCCCAAGAGAGAGTCTAGATACAAGAAAGTTTGAAAGAAAAGTAAGGCCATTCAAGCAGCTCCAAAGGAAATATTAGAGATGCCCATTTGGTCAATTATTTTGAAGACAAGCAAAGGGACTAACTATAGAAGCAAGCTGATTAGTGGAGAGGCCATACAACTGAACTATAAAAGAAAGAAAGGTTGTCTAGATTTGTATAACCAAGTCAACATTAGCTTAAAGGAAAGTTGTTGAAGAAGCACATTTGTATGGAACTTGAACTTGAAAATTTACAACAAGATAAGAACTAGAAACATAGCATAGAGTGAAAGCAAGAAGCAATAACAAAGGGATAAGCAAGAAGCAACATAGCTTTTAACATTGAAGAATAGCAAGGAAGAGAGAAAAATCCAACATAGAATAAACAAAGCACTAGAGAAACATAGAATCAATGCAACACTAGAGAAACATCCAACTTAGCACTAGAGCAACATCCAAAGCCAAACTGAACAACACGAGCAACATAAAACTTGTAGGAAGTTTATTCAAGCAACAATGTCATCCAAAAATTATTGGAAAAGGAAGATACAATGTCTATTGGAAGCCAAAATATCATAGTAGTCATTCATCAAATGAAACATTAAAGGACCCAGTAAAATTGAGAGATGTGTAAAGCAAGAACACATAATGTATTGAATGTTATAGAAAATATTTTATCAAAGCAAATGATTCGTCTCATAGCAAGTGAACAATATTGAGTGTTATGAAAATGTAACATGTTTATTCCAAAATTCATGTAACATTACACATGGAATATTCTAATCAATGAAGCATCTTTGAACTAGTTTCAAAAGAACAAGGGGAAGATGATCCAAAACCCTAAGCCGTATTGCTAGCAACAAGTGTGGATATCAGAGCACCAATGCAGTTAAAAAGCCACAAGCAATTTGGAGAAATATTATTGCAAGCATTTCAAAAGGTATTCTAATGTTAAAAGTTAAATTAAATATTTTATTAAGTTTATAAAGGAGTTATAAGGTAGGATTGAATAGTTAAAATATTTAATTCATTTGTGGGGTGATAAGTATTTAGTTTTTTGAGTTTTAATTTTTATGTTAGAGATATGGAGTAATAAGGATGTCTACTTAGTTAATTTTTTATTATTTGAAATATTAAAGAAATTAGAAGATTTATTTTTTGAAGTTTGGAGTGATAAGGATTTCTACTTTAATTAGCTTATTTGATTTAAGTTTAATTTTTTTTAGTATTTCTACTAAAAATATTTAAACTTGACTACAATTAAATGTAAAGTGTGAAAAAAGTCATTGTGTGAACTGAGGACGTGAGCGGAGGTGATGATGGGCGGGAAGTCCTCTGCGGGAGAGCACGGGGGCGGCAGCGGTTCGAACCAGGGGCACAACGGAGCAGGCAAAGGGCACCCGGGGTCCAAAGATTTAGAGGCATCTTTTCTAGTTGAAGGAGAACGGATTGACGATAGTTTCAGTCAGGGTAAGGACCCACCAGACAAATGGGGGGTGGGCCTTAGAAGTTGTATGCCCTAGCAACAGCTTCAAAAACCCTAAGTAGTTTTTTTACCAAGGAGCTGTTCCTGGCTGGGGATGAGCTGGACATCTCGGTGGAAGTACTCTCAAGATTCATGGAGTATGAGAAGTATACCCTCATAGGTAAGTTAATTGGTCGTCATCCCGAAATGGAGACCATTCACAAGTGGGCGACAAGCAAATGGAGGACCTCTGGGCATATGGAGTTGGCGGCCCTATCCCGAGGTTTTTTCGCTATTAGACTGAACAACAAGGAGGACTACTGTAAAATCTTGGCTGGTGGGCCATGGTTTCTAGGACGTAGAAGTCTATTTCTTAGGAAGTGGGGCATGGACTTCAATCCTGACAACCAAAAAATCAATATTGTCCCAATATGGGTTAGGCTCCCGAGTCTTCCCCTCTTCGGATGGATTGAAAATGTAATAAGAGGTATTGCTCGCTCCATAGGGGAGTTGGTCACCATTGACCCCCCCCACCCGAGCTCGAACAAGGTTCGTCCAAGCCTATTTTTAAGTGTTGACAGATTTAGAGGCGGAGCTCCCATCCTCCATCACTCTCCGGTCTGGAGGCATCGTTCTTCACAAACAAGCTATTGTCTATGAGAATAGGCTAGATTTATGCCCCGAGTGTCATTCTCAAGGGCACCTCTAGTCCAATTGTCCTCTTCAAAAACTGGGTAAGCAGAAGCGTGAAACCTGTAACCCCCTGGAACATGGCAAAGGACCGATGAAGAAGTCAAATCTTCCAAATGCGATGGGCCATGAATCTCCAGGCCCCTCCAAAGACTGCGGTGATTTCTCCCAGCCTGTTGAGAATTTCACCCACCAAATGGACCCTGTGTAGTTTGGAGCAAACACCCAACTAGGAGCAGACTCTCGCCTAGAAAGCCATTCGTAGGAGGAGAAGGATTGGACTCCCTCCCAAAACATCACTCAATCTAATTCACCCAAGCTCTAGGACCAGGGCCACCCTAATTTCAATTTACAAACATTGCTAGATGATTACCTCCTAGGTAGAAGGGGTGATCAACCCGGTCACATTATCCCCCAAATTATGAGGAGTTGAAAGTAAAGTGTGGATTTTGGTAGTGCGAGGAAGTAGGGCTATCCTCCTAACAAATATAGACGAGACAAAGAGACAACGACAGATGTTGCAAATGGAACCCAACGTCTGCTAGTTTTGGATGACTCTGATACTCAGACAGATGAAGCGCATGTACCAAAACCTCCCCCCATCTAGGAATGGGAGGCAAGAGGAACCTCAAACTGTCCAGATGAAGTTCCCATGGAATGTGAGAGGACTGAACGGAACAGCCAAACAAAGTATTGGGCGTCTGAAGAAAGGAGAAGGATGTCCTTCCGCAGCAGATTTCGTCGGACACTAAGAGTGATAGGGAGATTCCTCCTGGTAAATCCCTTCTAGAACTGGCTTCAACTATTCTCACTACCGTTAATTCCATGATTAAAATTCTAAAGCAGGACCAGAAGTGTCAGAATTCGAAGGATCAGGAGGACCAGGATTAGCAGTTTTTGGTGTTTGACTATTGTGCTTCCGATCTCCATGTTCCAGTTTCTTCGGCTTTTACTTGTTGTTTTCCCAATTTTTTTTGTTTTGTTATATGGTTAATCAGGCTTAATTGCCCTTTTTGTAGCCTCATGGAAATTAGTCTAGGGTTTTCTTTCCTTGTAATTAGGCTTATATTTCCAGCCAGGAGGCATGATACATCATTAGAAGTATGGATAATTTTGTATAAGGTTTTGGGATCCTCTATAAAAATCCACTATTAATCTATTAAAATAATTACCAAAAAAAATATATTTAAAATTAAATAAAATAAGCTAATTAAAGTAGAAATCCTTATCACTCCACATTTTAAAAATCAAATATTCTAATTACATCATTGAGGAAGATGGCAAGAAGATCACCACTAGCGAGCATATCATCCAAGAAATTTTAATTTTTTGAAGGTGAGAACTCTAGCACTAGCAAAGAAGGAGCAACAAATCATGTGTTTGATGATTGAATAGGAGAATCACAAGTCTGGTGATGGAGGAATAAAAAATTAGGATGAAGCAGATAGGGTATTGAATGTCATAGGTGTCAGGGGGGATCCTTCACCAAATCCACCTCCAAATCATGTACCTATCTCCTTTGTAGAGATAGTTCAAAAGGGATTGAGGTCTTCGATGCTCCCTTTTTTCCATTGTATGGGAAATCTTTCTCTGAATCATATAAATTTGATAATTCCACTAGAAATAATGGCATACATAATTTCCCAGGATACTTTATCTATTATGCATAAATTTATTTGTTCACGTTTGGACATTGAGTTCATCTGTAAATGGGCCTTCTCCAAATGGTAGCCATGTGGTAACATGGATTTGGTTGCTTTCCCTAGGGGGTTATTTCTCATAAAATTGAACAACCTTGAAGATACTAGTTGCATCCTTACATGGGGTCCTTGGTTATTTGGGTATCGAAGTATCTTCATAAGAAGGTGGGATGTCAATTTTTCTATAAACCCAAAGCATTAACCTGGCCCCTATATGAGTGAGGCTTCTTGGTCTACCCATATAGGTTTGGCATGAAGGAATCCTAAAGAGTATCTCTCAGTCCATTGGGTACCTTGTTGTTTTTGATCCAACAACTAAGGCCAAGTCTTAGATGATTTATGCTTAACTATGCCTGATTGTCGATCTAGACTCAGAGTTACCCACATTTATCGATCTTATATTTGGATCCTTTCATAGACTCCAAGCCATAAATTATGAGAATAAGTTATATTTCTACATTGAATGCCAAAATTAGGGCCATATCAGGGCACAATTCCCATATTTAAGAAAGAAATCGAAGAAAGAGTGGCATTAAGCAAGGAAATTCCAAGAGGATAGATAGGCTATTGAGCATCCTTAAAGAAAGAACCAAGCTAACTTTTTGTGTAAAGTTCATGCATTGAAATCAAAGGGCAAACAACAGATGCCCCTTTCCTTTGAAAATACCTCGATCTAGGTTAGTTCTCTATTTGCTAATCCCAATCCATTCAAACTTTTGGTTGGGCCTTTTAATATTTCTAATGAAATAAATCCTCCTATTGAAACCCATGTCCCTATCTTACAAAAATAGCCCTAAGGACTCTGTCCTCAACCATGAATTACCCCCCAGTACCCTTTAATATCTAGCCCTTTGTGCCTTCCTCTATCCAACATTTCCTTAGACCTTCTCAATAACCTTTATCCTAAGATTTGTCTCAATAATTCCCCTGTTAGTAACATTAATTCCTCAGTTCTTCAGGTGTATTCAAGCCCTCCTAATCTAGTAACCAAGAGCTAAAATAAAATTTATGTCAATTTTTTTAGTGACAAAAAGAAATACATACCTTTGATTCAAGAGTTGAGAAGGAAAGAGATTGAGGAGGACATTGCCAATGGCACTCAGACTACCCTCCTTTCTTATTTGGTAGACCAATCAAGATAATACTTTTCTAAGGATGATGGAAAGTGATCCAAACTACCTCAACCTTAGAATAGGGGGATAAAAATCTTCCTCTAAATTCCATGAATGAAGATCCTCTTCTATAATGTGAGAGGCCTCAAAGGAATAACCAAAAAATGATTGGTCTCATCCATGAGGAAAGATCTTAAACCTAGTATCATCTTACTTCAAGAAACCAATATTGAGGAAGCTAGCACTGAGAGGATAGTCAAAGCCATCTAGAAAAATAGTGAATTCATTCCCAATCTATCCTGAGGTACTTATGGAGGCCTCCTATGTATGTGGGATCCAACCAAAATTGAAGGCAAACTCCTCTCTTCTTAAGATATAATTACAAATATATATATATATATATATATATATATATATATATATATATATATATATATATATATATATATATATATATTGTAGAGATGCTAAAGTAATATGGGTTCTTTCAAACATTTATGCTCATAATACTCCTTTGGGGTATTTGGATTTATGGAATAATGTTGGCCTAAAATCTATCTATGAAAAGGTTTGTGCATCCACAAACCTTGAAAAAAATTGAATGACCTCAAAACTATGAGACTTTGGGATCAATCTCTGGAGGAGACCAGTTCCTTCTGAATCCTACCTAAATGTTCCTAAAATATGTAGGGAAAAAGGAGCTAAAATAAACTAAATAAAGATGAATCTAGAACTTATAATGATACATATTTGGCCACATCAAAGCACGCACATTGTTGAGATTAAATTATTGTAAAAAATGTAAAAAAATCACCTAACAAACCAACCAATCTTGTTATCATTCAACATTAATCACATCTATTTGAAAGCAAATTCTAGAACTAGAGAATGAAGAGCACAAAATCTAGATTGCAAAATTAAAGCTAACTCATTCAACCAGTTTTAATAGAAATAAGCAACCAAATATTCATACATACATAAGATAGTTTGGAGGTCAAACAATGATCCACTTGTATTTCTTGAATAACAAAGCTTTACATGTAAATTGTAATAGCTAAAGAGTTGACCATTTGAATGCCTTACATTCTAACATATATAGCTTTTACAATGAATTCTATTACAAGTGATCATGATGTTTAGTCATGGAATGTAGTGGCTAGGTTGTATACCTATTTTTTCATTCTACAAATTTGACTGAATACTCATGTGGCATGGAAGTGGGATTCATTGGCTTCATCTGGTCCATGTATATGTTTGGTACACCTAATAATTCTATAATTCATGATATCTACATATACCTAGAAGTAGTGGGCTATTGTAGTTACTCATGTAGATCACACTATATCATTGATCATTCCTGACACACCAAAATATCATCCACCTTTTTTCATATGTGTGCAAGATTCAATTTGTTGATTGGATGCTGCATTCATAGACCATCTTCATATTTGGGCTTATTGTTGTTCTTATATTGGCAGGCTCTACATGTTTTGGAGGAGGATGAAGCTTCTAGTATTGAGGGGATTTTGGGGCTCATCCAGGGTTTGATGGCCTCCCACTTCACTAATATTTGCTTTTTTGTCCCTCCATGATGGGTTTTTGGGATCCATCCGAAGTTTGATGGTTTCCCATTTCTCTACCAATTTCAAGACTTAGCAAGTTTTTATCTCTTCTTCGTGGTAGGTTTTTGGGACCCATCCAGATCCTGGTAGCGTCTTGATTTTCCATCAGGTGATCTTTACTCTCACCTCTATGGTGGAGTTTTGGGACTCATCTGGAGCTTGATAAACTTTTGTTTTTCTATCAAGTTGAATCCTTTGGCCAATTTTTTGTGCCCTCCTGAGGCGGGTTTTCGAGACTCATACAAAATCTAACATGAGCCTATTTTTTTGACAGGCCCAATGCTTAGCCATTTTTTGAAATTATTGGTTCTCTCTAATGCTTGAATGCAGGAATAGGTGAGTGTAAGAAGAACTACCCACACCCTTAGTGACTTACATGGATTTTCACTCACTAAAAGGTAGAGAACCCAGATAAAATAAAGGGATAAATGTCATGCATCAACAAGGGATCAAAAGTAGCTTTCAAACTTTGTCCATTGGGCCATGGAGTCACACAAAAAATAGGGTTGGAAATACTTATTGTACAAAACTATTTACATCTATTATTGCTTTTTGAAATTCATGTTACCCCTTCTAGCTCCTTTTATTGTTGTTCCTATTCTCATGAGGACTCAACTTGGTGAGTAGCTATTTGGGCAACTGGGACCTAAAATATTTGGTATATTTGATCCCAAATTATTATAGTAGGGAAAGGGATACCTCCGAGGTGATCAATAATGGACTTCAATATGCAAGTATCCTTATAGGGAGGATCCTTATATTTTTCAACTGCTTCTTTTAATTTGGAGAGGAGATAGAAAATTTTATGGATAATCGTGAACACCTGATCCACTGTTACCGATTATTTCAATGTAGCAATATCACTCTCATCTTTTTCCAATGATTCAAATAGCTTCTTGAGTTCATCGTTTGTGTAGAT
Source organism: Wollemia nobilis (assembly GCA_028583015.1). NCBI lineage: Eukaryota > Viridiplantae > Streptophyta > Pinopsida > Araucariales > Araucariaceae > Wollemia > Wollemia nobilis. Next base: position 16,117,007 of record JAQPPZ010017058.1, on the reverse strand, counting down.
GCATTTCTTGCTATCCCAAAATATTGAGGAGTCAAGACCTTTGAGCTTTGCATTTATTTTTCTCATCTTTTCTAACTCCTTTTTGAGTGTAGTATGGAGTTCTTCTCCTTCGTAGTATAAGTCCATGGTATGGAATATTTGTTGCATAAGGGATATACATTGTTCAATATCCCTTGTTGAGCATTTTTCCAACCAAGGATCCCATTTTTTGATCATCATTATCAATGTTATTGCTTGCGAACCCTTGCTCAACACACTCCTATTTTTGTTCTCTAGTTCAATATATGCTTCTTTGAAGATTACCATGGTCTTTGTTACCTTTTGCACAAAGGGAGGGAGAATTTGTAGAGTTGCTCTTTTTATTTTCTCCCAATAATGGGTCTTGATATGCTTAACCCAATCCTTTGAGATCACTAATCCAATGAGCTTATCCTTCTACTTTTGTAGCTCAGCTAACGTAGCAGTCAAAGATTCTTCCTATTGTTGTAGCTTGGCCTTGAACTATGCATATTGCTTATCTAGTGCATCCATGTTGCACATAGCTCACTTTCTAAACCAATGATATTTTCACATCTTTGCTGCAAATCATTTTAGAAGGAGATTTATTTAGGGTGTCCTTCAATGCTTTCACCTCATTATTCAAGGCATGTTGGTCTAGATTTTCTCTATTCATCTGGGCCTCAAATATTTTAATTCTTTTTTAGTAGCCTTCAATTTCCTATCTACAAATTTCCCCTTTATGAAGAGCATGTTAGCTTCAATGTGTAATGCCCAAAGGGTTTTAACATGGGATATTGCAAAGATTTCCTTGGTTTGTACATCCAATTTCCAATCTTTAGGCCTTATCTCTATGATGGCCCTTTTTAATTTAGGTTGAGAAGTTACCTTGATTCTTTTTCTCTTGATAGGATTGAGTTCATCATGGGTCATGGTAACTACATATACCTTATCATCAAAAAACAACTACAACTCCTCCTCGACCCATTTTTTTATTATCTTATGCATTTTTCAAAATATCAAAAACTTTAGGCAAGTCTTCTTCTATAGCTTGGGGCATGAGGGATGCAGTCAAGAAGGCTAGAAATAGGGTTAATGGGTAAGATGTCACTACTCGAGCTAGGGTTGCACCAACTACTTCACCTTGGTGATTTTCCACTGATGGTGGTGATAGTGAAGGAGGTGGCTGAGGTGGGGACTACATTGGTGGCAATGGAACAAACAACAACTTGAAAAAGGAAGGAGGTTGAGGTGGAAGGGGTGGTGTTAAGGATATGATTGCACCTTAGGCTTAAATATAAGCCTAAGTTACTATTTTATTATTATTTCCTATTTCTTGCACTTTATATTTATGTGAGGCATAGTATACCCATGTTGGAAATGTGTTTGTTAAATGTTAGGATGTTTAGTTAAACTATTAGAGTTGTCCTTTTTCTTCTAGTAGTTAGTTTACATCCATGTTTAGGTGGGGTGACATAAAAATTGGATGAAATTAGAGGTAATGGAGGTCTTATAAACCTCGAGTTGGTTTGGATGGATGGATGGAGTATAGAGGGGAGACAATGAGGGATTTGTAGTGCTCCTCTTTAAGTAAATCAATGATAACTAGAATTACCCCTAAATGCTAAGCCAAGTGGGAAGGTAAATTCTCCAAGATTTCAATTGAAGGGGATTAGTGAGGGGAAGGGTAATGAGAATGAATGAGAGGAGAAACAAGTTTAGAAATCATACCTCATACTTGCACCCTTTTTGGTCACTCCTTGACTACCTAATTCCCTTTCTCTACCTGAGTGACCACTCTTGTTTCTTTGATATTCAATGTTTCCTGTAGGGGCCATTGCATTTTGTGTTCTTCCTCACATACCTTAGAGTTATCAAGACTGGGGTGCTATTTTCTCATCCTATTTGATTTTAGCCTCTACAACGAATAACTAGTTAGCTTCTTTGATTATGTTCCAAAAGGCTTATCTAACCTTACCTTTATAGCACCTTGCAAATGCTACATGATGAGCACCAAAAATGCTCATTTTATATACACGGTTAAGGAGAATTATCACTGGTTCAATTAGCATATGAAATGTATTTTATATAACTTATGCATATAATTGATAGAAAATTCGGTATTATGCTTGATTGGTGTTTTTAGTGGGAAATGTGTATAAATGCAGGTATTGGTACTAATATGGTGTTTTCCAGTCTACATCCACTTGGACCCAGCATACTTCTGCTTACAGAGACTAAGGCAAGAGAGTAGGCGCCTTCCTCTTCAAGGAAGGCACCCAACAGAAGTAGGCACCTTCCTACAACCGGAAGGCATCCACAGAAGACGAGCGCCTCCCTACAACCGGAAGGCGCCAATGGAAGATGAGTGCCTCCCTGCAACCGGAAGGCGCCAACGAAAGAAGAGCGCCTCCCTACAACCGGAAGGCACCGATAGAAAATGAGCGCCTCCCTACAATCGGAAGGCACCCACAGAAGACGAGCGCCTCCCTACAACCGAAAGGCGCCAACGAAAGACAAGCGCCTCCCTGCAACAGGAAGGCGCCAACGGAAGAAGAGCGCCTCCCTACAACCGGAAGGCGCCTCCATGCCTTCATACTTTGCAAGATTTACCAAGTCAACTTTGACTGGTTGACCAAGGACTATGGAGGAGGTTGCACGTGAAGACAAAGGAGATCTATTTTAATCATGCATTTATTAAATAGAATAAAGTGTTTGTTATTATTATCAACCGATTGGCCGGTTGACCTTGTAAAGCTCTTAAAGCATATTATTATTTTTAGGATGCATTAGTTTAGGATTTGTTGTTACGTACACCTAAGGATGTTTATATTATCTTTGGTGAACGAACATACTTTAAAATAGAAGAATAAAATATGTGTAGAATCAATTGTAACTAAATCACATCACGTGATTAAAATAGACCGATTTGTTATTGTAATGATATCTGGTTGCGCTTTATATAAAGACGCAGGCCAGATGAACAGGGGAGATCGGAGATCAATGATTAATTTTACACAACTTATTTTATTTTATTGTTTAATTAATTAAGAGTGCAACTCCTCTTATTCGAGCAAGCTCTACGTAGCTAGTCGGGCGGACTATCTGTGGGAGCTTGGGCCCACTCCCTGCAGTAGTCCTCCCCTATTTATTTTTGTTCTTTATCTTCTATAGATTATTTTATTGCTTTAGTTCTTGCTTTATTTAATTTAGGTGTGTGCTTTTATTTTCAGCATTTTATTTCCAGCATTGTATTTTATTTATTTAAATTCTCTGCACTTAGTTTATTTGGTTTGGCTGGAATCCAATTACACAAACCTCCCCACCAAACTAAATAAGGTACAACTAGATTTGTTCCCCAACACTACAGGCATATACTATGCATGACACTCATAAGTTTACGAACTTACCGGATTGATAATTTATGGAAGAGAAATGAATGTTTTTCGGGACATGAATTTTTGCTCACCATTTTGGCGCCGTTGTCGGGGAGTGTCTAAATTGTAGTGTTCTGATTTACAAGTCAGATAAAAAGTCTATTTGAAATTACCTGTAAATATTTTATCTGAGAAGCATGAGTCCACAAAGGAGCTTTTTATAAAAAGGCCAAAAATAGTTGTCGGCACAGTCAGAGCCAAATCCCATAGGCAATTATTTATATTTTTTAGCTTCTCAGGTAAACACGGGAATGAACCTGATGTACCATAATTAAGTGTAGAAGTAGAAATAAAATGTGTTGTTGAAAAAAATTAGAAAAAAAAATCTGGCATTGAAGGATTTCCATCATGTTCTAAATGGTTTCAAGAAATCAAAAGAAAAAGCACAACCCAAGTCTGATTGAAAATTTTTAGGGACGTGTTTTTATACAGAAACCATTGAAAAATTGTGCCTCTAGAAGCTTGGTTTTAAATTAAAAATTTTTACAGGCTTGAAATTTTTGCAACGTATTGGTAAATGTTTTTTTATGATGAAATTAATAATGCAGGGAAAATGATAGAGCATAATTTAAAGAGAACACCTTGTTATGGAGTATGCTCTTCACTTGCGCTTAAGGCGACCCGGTGAATCAGAAACTAGCATGTGTTTTTAACAGACTGCTATGCCATGTTTTCTTCAGGTTGCTAGCTCACGGATAGTCATTTTCTGGCCTGCACACTTTGCCATTACATTGAAAGAAGTTTGGTTGCGAGGCCATGAAGGAAAATACTCTTCTCATGCTACAACATATCAGACTAGTTGAAAAAAAAATATATATTTCGAGAAGACTAGTTCAGATGTAGGCATGGGGGAGACCCCACCTTCATCAAATGCCACCAACAGCACAATGAACGCTATTTATAGTGTTCATGAAAAAAAAAAAAAAAAAAAGAGAGAAAAAATAAATCATCTACTGAAAAGGCTCCAAGTTAATGAAGCAATTCAAAAATAGAGTTTTATTTTGCTGCTTGTTGAAAGAGAGTATCCTCTTTCCCGAGGACCAGCTTGGTCCAAAAGGGAAATGAGAAATCTCCAACCGGTAGCTAAATAAAACAAGGAAAAATCTTGGAGGAGATCAGATTTCAAATGTCTGCACAAAGGCCACAGGATTAACATTTTTTTTTTATGTGCTAATTGAGGAGGAGCTTGGTGTTTCAAAAATGTGAGTTGTTGGTTGTCATATGAAAAAAATATACAAAAGAGAGGCAGAATATCACTATGGTGGAAGATAACATCAACTTTGAGAGGATCTGAAACCATGGAGAAATCTACTTTTCACAAAAAGTGTGAGGGCAAAGATGTTTCAGTACATGGTACATTTTGCCAAATTCTTAGGATGGATCATTGACAAACCTCCAGATGTGAAAATCACCAGCTCAAATGGTTGAAGTAGACATCCTATTCTTTGATGCGAGATGATGAAAAAAAAAATGATAATCCAAGATCCGTTACGGTCAAGGCAGAATAGACCGAAAAAAAATACAAAAAAAAAAAAACAGAGAAAAAAAATTAGTTAGAATTTTATTTTAACGTCTTTAGTTTAGATTTTTCTTTTATGTTTTGCAGGACAACGTGAAGTGCGAAGTAGAAAAATAAGGAGGTGTCTGTGAAGATCTCATGAATTGAGATTCATACATGGAGTTCGTAATAGCACTATACGAACTGTCTCGGGTACTTGATCGTATAGCATCCAATCTAACAGGTGAAAGCCAACCGAGTTTTGCCTTGGAAACATTGGCACTTGAAGGGAGGCTAAGTAACCCTGATCAAGCGAAAGGCTTCCAGCCCAAGGTGCTTGTGGAATTTGGGGGAAAATTTTGCTGGAAAGTGCATGACTGTTATAGCCTGGATGATAAACAAAGTCAGATATGCTACACCAAGTGCAAGAGAAGAGTTTTGAGACAACATTCAAGTAACGGTCAATGAGCTCCATTAACCACTGCCTCACATTCACAAGAGTGGATCAGACATCGGCATGGGGGAGACCCCATACCATACCAGTAGCTTGGACGAATGTTCAAACATTCGTTGAAAAAAAAAAAAAAAGAAGAAGAAAAAAAGAAAAAAAAGAGAAAGAAAAAGAAAAAAAAAGAAAAAAAAAAAGAGAGGGAGGATACGTGAAAAAAAAAAAAAATGAAGTGAAAGACGCCTTGTTTATCAAGAAGGCGCCTTCCGCATCAAGAAGGCGCCATACATTGGAGGCGCCTTCCGCATCAAGAAGGCACCATACATTGGAGGCGCCTTCCACAGGAAGAAAGCGCTATACATTAGAGGCGCCTTCCGCATGAAGAAGGCACCATACATTAGAGGCACCTTCCGCATCAAGAAGGCGCCATACATTGGAGGCGCCTTCCACAGGAAGAAGGTGCCATACATTAGAGGCGCCTTTCGCATGAAGAAGGTGCCATACATTGGAGGCACCTTTCGCATCAAGAAGGTGCCGTACATTGGAGGTGCCTTCCACAGGAAGAAGGTGCCACACATTGGAGGCGCCTTCCACATCAAGAAGGCACCATACATTGAAGACGCCTTCCACCAAAAAAAAAAAAAAAAAAATGCGAATCCTCCTAGTGAAAAAAAAAAAATGCATAGAACATGTCCTGTTTAGCATAAAAATTTTCTTTCTTATTGCTTTGCAGGAAATCATGAACCGAATGCAAGCTGCGGCATCCCGAGAGCCGGGGCCTAACGAGCACGGAGTCATGACTCTTGTTTCTTGCTTTCGTGTGTGCAGTTTTTGTAGGTGTAGTTTCGCAGTACACAACCATGAGCATGATCTGTAGGCGGAGCCGGCTTAAACTAGGCCTAACGGATGTGACATTTTGTGCCCTGCAATTAGGAGTGCGACAAAGCGGAAAAGGCACTTACTTCCCACTAGGAAGAGAGTGCCTACAATCAGCCCAATATGGCAGTGCCTTTTTCCACCTGGAGGAAGGCACCAATAAGCAATTTTCTTCTCCCTTGGATGGGGGTACCTATTGTTCAGTGTGGGACCTGACGTTTGGAGGGCTGCGGACACTGTTGCAGAGAGGGACCTATTGTTGGCGATAAGGGCATCACCAATTTAAGTGTGGGAAGATGCGGGTGAATCAGAACCTCCCGTAAAAAAAAAAAAAAAAAGAAGGGGAGTTTGGAAGGCTGTTGTCACGAGGACGTGACAAATTTTAGACATGGGGGGAAAGACGCCTTATTGTCGGTGCCTAATTTACTCCTATAAAAAAAAAAAAGGTTTGAAAGGCTGTTGTCACGAGGACGTGACAATTTTTAGACATGGGGGGAAAGACGCCTTATTTTCGGCACCTAACTTACTCCTAAGCACCTTCCTCTTCTAGGAAGGCGCCAATAGAAGGCCAGCGCCTTCCTCTTCCAGGAAGGCACCAAGAAAATATAAGCGCCTTCCTTTTCCAGGAAGGTGCCAATAGAAGGTCAGCGCCTTCCTCTTCCAGGAAGGCACCAAAGGAAGGTGCCACTAGAAGGCAAGCGCCTTCCTCTCACAGGAAGGCACCGAGGAGGCACGAGGGAAGGTGCCAGGGGGCCCAGGAAGGGCCAGGGAAGGCACCATAGGAAGGCACCCACAGGAAGGCACCATAGGAAGGCACCGACAGGAAGGTGCCACAGGAAGGCACCAACAGGAAGGTGCCACTAGAAGGCAAGCAACTTCCTCTCATAGGAAGGCGCCACTAGAAGGCGCCCCTGTTCTTTGCCCATTGACTAGACAAGCACGACGTGGGCAACAAAAATTGGTGCAGTTCCAACTCTACGTCATGTAGGTTAATTTGGGGATTGCACCAACGTATGAGAACATCCTACCAACACCAACACATATAGCACATACATCTCAACAATGCACCTGACAGATGTCATGAATGATGAAAGAAATATTGTTTTTCCTCACTCCAAAAAATAAAGGAATGCAGTGTTGTTCCAATTATGCATGCAAAAGAAATAATTCAGAGGGGAGATCATTTTGGATGCACACGTGTCAGGTATAAATTTTAATATTCATCTTGTAAATGCATTCGGAGAGAGATACGTCAATGCAGGATTAAAATATTTTGTGTGCTATTGAGAAAAAGCTAGGTATTTCAAAGTTTAGAGTCACCAGCTCAGTTGTTGTGGATTGACTCTATTCTTTGATGCAGAGGATGAAGAAAAAAATGAAAAAAAAAAAAAAAAAAAAAGAGAGAGTCAAGATCTATCCTGTTCATGGCAGAACAGATAAAGATACATAAATAAATAAAATCTCCAGGAGCACCAACGTGAAGACGTCTCACACCACCAGCATCATATATATCAGATTCTACGAAATTCACCCGGGTATGTACTGATTTTCTTATTAATTATGTGTATAGTTATTTTAAAATCATTTCTATGCTAATACCAGTCGACGCCTCCACAGTTTTTCAAAATCTCCCATTAGAATTCAAACACATGATGTGCCTTGAAAAAAATATATAATTGAAAAAAAAAAGAAAGAGAGAGGCTATGGCATCTACGTGAATAAATTTGGCATCATTTTCATTGCCGCCTCCTGACAATGGTAGTCAGCTTGAGCGAACACATATAAATGATGCTACTCTATACCACAAAGGAGGTTATGGAGATGTCAAATATGTTTCAAATGTGGGTAAAAGTAGCAGTTGGTGATTGCACTTGTTTTAAACAAATTTGGTCTCACCAAATCTGACTAATGTGCAACACTGGAAAATGCCAACATTAGTGCAGTGGTAATTTGCCCTAAATAGTGTGGTCACGATTTAACTATTTATCCACAATGATTAGTCAGGATGTGTTTCTGACTTTTGTTGGTGCCGCATCGCTCTATGGATGAAGAATAGCAGCACTCAATGAAAAAAAAAAAAAAAAAAAAAAAAAAATAGTAGTGCTGAATGGAAAAAAATAGCAGCACTCAGCGACAGAGAAACAAAGATGTTGAAGGCCATTAAAAAAAAAAAAAAAAGAGGGAAAAAATATATATATCCCAGGGGTTGTTATCACGAAGACATGACAAACTTTTTGGCATGGTCAGCCTGCGAGAGGGATAACTTCACCTTTTGGTGCCACGAGGGCGTGGCACATGTTAGGCATGGGGGGATGATGAGCACCAAAAATGCTCATTTTATATACACGGTTAAGGAGAATTATCACTGGTTCAATTAGCATATGAAATGTATTTTATATAACTTATGCATATAATTGATAGAAAATCTGGTATTATGCTTGATTGGTGTTTTTAGTGGGAAATGTGTATAAATGCAGGTATTGGTACTAATATGGTGTTTTCCAGTCTACATCCACTTGGACCCGGCATACTTCTTCTTACAGAGACTAAGGCAAGAGAGTAGGCGCCTTCCTCTTCAAGGAAGGCGCCCAACAGAAGTAGGCACCTTCCTACAACCGGAAGGCACCCATGGAAGACGAGCGCCTCCCTACAACCGGAAGGCACCAATGGAAGATGAGCGCCTCCCTGCAATCGGAAGGCACCAACGAAAGAAGAGCGCCTCCCTACAATCGGAAGGCGCCGATAGAAAATGAGCGCCTCCCTACAACCGAAAGGCACCCACAGAAGATGAGCGCCTCCCTACAACCGGAAGGCGCCAATGGAAGACGAGCGCCTCCCTACAACCGGAAGGTGCCAATGGAAGAAGAGTGCCTCCCTACAACCGAAAGGCGCCTCCATGCCTTCATACTTTGCAAGATTTACCAAGTCAACTTTGACTGGTTGACCAAGGACTATGGAGGAGGTTGCACGTGAAGACAAAGGAGATCTATTTTAATCATGCATTTATTAAATAGAATAAAGTGTTTGTTATTATTATCAACCGATTGGCCGGTTGACCTTGTAAAGCTCTTAAAGCATATTATTATTTTTAGGATGCATTAGTTTAGGATTTGTTGTTACGTACACCTAAGGATGTTTATAATCTGGTGAACGAACATACTTTAAAATAGAAGAATAAAATATGTGTAGAATCAATTGTAACTAAATCACATCATGTGATTAAAATAGACCGATTTGTTATTGTAATGATATCTGGTTGCGCTTTATATAAAGACGCAGGCCAGATGAACAGGGGAGATCGAAGATCAATGATTAATTTTACACAACTTATTTTATTTTATTGTTTAATTAATTAAGAGTGCAACTCCTCTTATTCGAGCAAGCTCTACGTAGCTAGTCGGGCGGACTATCTGCGGGAGCTTGGGCCCACTCCCTGCAGTAGTCCTCCCCTATTTATTTTTGTTCTTTATCTTTTGTAGATTATTTTATTGCTTTAGTTCTTGCTTTATTTAATTTAGGTGTGTGCTTTTATTTTCAGCATTTTATTTCCAGCATTGTATTTTATTTATTTAAATTCTCTGCACTCAGTTTATTTGGTTTGGCTGGAATCCAATTACACAAACCTCCCCACCAAACTAAATAAGGTACAACTAGATTTGTTCCCCAACACTACAGGCATATACTGTGCGTGACACTCATAAGTTTACGAACTTACCGGATTGATAATTTATGGAAGAAAAATGAATGTTTTTCGGGACATGAATTTCTTCTCACCACTACGTAAAGGGTTATCCCCCCTCAAATCCCTTTTTGTAGACTAGGCACTCTTGTGATTGAACCTTTGAATTTATTTCTCTTGCTATTCATCCTCCTTGTCTTCTTTGTCTTCTTATTCCTCTCTAGGATTTGTACCATTCGACATTCTTAGCACTTCTAGAGAAATATCTTCTTCGTTCTTTCTCTTCTAGACAACAAATTTGGCATCAAACTTCACCTTGAAATATTTATCTACCCTACCTAGGAAGGCATTATTGATGTTATCCTACTCACATAACATTACCCATGATTTTTTAATATTATCCTCGGTCCACCCTTTCTTCTAGTCAATTTCTTCAACCAACTTTGAGCTCAACTACTGTTCAGGGTTTCTTTTAGGGTCAAAAACCTTTTTGTATGGATAGCAAGCTCTCCATGGTAGTCACTTGTTCATCTTAAAGCATGTGAATGGTAGTACCTGATCCTATGGTAGATTTTTGTACTATTGGATTTTCTCATTGGTCTTATTCCTCTCATGTTTGAAAGGTGGTGGTCTTGTGTTGTTTACACCAAGCTTCTTCTTGAGGACATTGTCTAGGTTATAATTCCACCTATGAGGCACCACTGGGAGGTTCAGGATGTATAATTTACTTTCTAGCTTCCGGTATATAATGTTGTATCTCTTGAGCATATTGATGGGCTCAAATTTTAGTAGAAACCCAAAAATTACCTTCTTCTTTGCTTTGGCACCTATTATCTTATCTATAATATAAATTTATTTGCATATATCTATACCAAATATCTAGTCTATAATGTAGAAATGGAGGGAGCATGTAGGGAAAACCAAAAAAATAATACAATTGTATGACGGTGCCTTCACTTAGGTAATACCAGACTCCTATTTCTCATAGAGTGCATATCAATAAGTCCTATGCCTTATAGGATAGGCGTGGGTAAACTTCAAAAATACATGTGAGAGTAGGTCCTAGGAACCTTCTATTGAATTCTAGGTAACAATTGCTCCTCCTTAGCATACGCATCTAATCCACCACTGGATGTACTTGTCCATGTTCATACTTTTCTTGAAAAATAACCATGCAAGGTAAGAAAAATAACCATGCAAGGTAAGAAGGATACCAAAATTTGGTACTTAGCCCTCTTTGGTAAGTCGTTAGCTATTATTTGATACTTCTGGCCAAGAATTTTGCCTAGTCCAATCTTACAGAGTTATGCGCCCTTATCACTACATGGGCTATTTCTATATAAGATGGGTAAACTATGACATCCATTGGAAGACCAAGTAGAATCACTAGTGTGGAGAGGACTGGTTTGACTTCATCCCTAAATTATACCAACTTTCATGGTCTCTCCATATAGTTATCTATCAATTTTTACAGTAATTTGATCAACCGTTTCTTAGGGACTTCTTTTCGTAGAATATCTCTCTGGTATTCTAGGTCAATGGTCTTTAGATGCCCTCTCGAATGCTCTTTTGTGGGGATTTCTTCAACAAAAAATTCCATTCTAATTATTTGTGCATATATATTGAATAAACACTATAAATTTTGGTTCTTGACCATGCCCATACCCGATTCATAAAATTTGGAGATTGCATCAACTAATTCAGGGTAAGGATGCATCAGAATTGGCATGAAAATGCTGAGTTGGATCTTCCATGCAACACTTCTTGGGTGATTGGGAGGGGGATTTTTTGCCTTGGCCTTTGAGCCTTCATGGAATCCTTTTAATTTAAATTTTATTATGATGGCGATATCACAAATTTTCTTGTATATATTTATCAACTACTTTGGGGGATTTAGCTTTGTCATCCTATTTTCTTTACGGGTTCAACTTTACAACCTTATTTTGAAGAAACACAATCATGCTATTCAGACAACCTGATGCCTTCTATTGACCTTGAGAAACCTTCTAGTAGTTATGTACCACAATAACAACAAGAAAACAAGAGTGGAATGGAGGCATTGCTCATCCCCATTTATAATTCTTAGCATCAAAGATTGAGCATATGATAGGAACGTTGAAGATAATTTGTGCTAAATTAGGGAGATCTTCTTGGGCCATGATTTATCTAATAGGTGACTCTATCAATTATTCTTGGGAGTGAAAACCACTGGCCAATGACATCAATGAACAGGTGGTTCATGTTAGTTGGATGTGCCAATTATAAATACTACCTTTTGCCTTAAGAACCTCTAACAGTTGTGCCCTCATTACTTGTCAGAGCATGATTGATCCTAGGTAGATCGTGTTTAGGATGTCACCTAACTTATTATTTATGACATACCTTTCATCCTACCCTAAAAAGTGTACCCACATAACTTCTATCATGGAGAAAAAACCAACACATTCAACTAGATACTGCCACATAGATTGCTATGTGGATTTCATCATTACCTATTATGGCATTCTTGATATGTAGGCCATTTAGAGACAATAGGACTAGTTTGTGCAGGTCTTATTGGACCATAGGTTGGATCCTTACATGAGTCACATTCATGATGAACCCTTTGATTGGATATAAAATTATACCACTATCATCATTGGGGTGGAGAAAAACTGTCAGATAGATCTAGACGTTGCCACCTGATGGATTTTACATTATTTCTAATTTTACCAGATCCTACCAACTACTGGTGGTTGTGGGTTTTGCTAATTCCTTTGTGACGGTGTTTTGGGATATTCTCAAAACCTGGTAGTCTCCCAATTTTTTACCAACCATATCAATGATGAAATTTTTGAATATATTTGGGATCTGGTCACCTCCCAATTTTCTATGAGATACAATTGCTTTTATGATGGGTTTCTAGGACCTATCTAGAGATCGAAGGCTACCCGTTTCTACACTAGGCTTAACACTTAGTCATTTTTATCATCTAGGGATTTGGTGCCTGCATGGAGAGTTGGACCATATATCCATCATAATGGGTCTTGGTTTGCTATCCTTGGACCTGAATATTTACAACATAGGACTAAAATAAAAGAAAATAAAATAAACTATGTACATATATACAATTTTGCCATCAATGGAGCTAAGCATAGTGTTTCAGGTATTGACCATTTATTATAATTAGGAGAAAATGTCTATCAAGATCACATAATTGATATGCATTCACATATTTGTAATTATCAATGAGATATGGCCCAGAACACATGGATTCAAATTTATCATGTGCACCCAACTTTACTCGATCTGAATCCCACTTTAGGACAAGATCACCTTCACTAAATACTTTTGGGATTACCTTTTTTATTGAACTAATTCTTTACAATGCTCTAGCGTTGGCATATATTATCATACACTTGCTCACATTTTTCCTTCAGTTGCATCATTTATAACAACCTCTTTTCTATCTATAGGAAGCCTTCCATCTCCATTTCACTTATAAATCTAAGTATCGAAAGTTCAATATTGATCGGGAGAACTACCTCCTTTCCATACACTAGAGCATATGATGATGTCTTCAAGGAATTTTTATGATTTATTCTATCCATCCAAAGTGCTTGATAAAGCAGGAGGTGCTAGCTTCTGGGGTTGTGCTGAATGCTTTGCTTTATTATCTTCAACAAATTTTTATTTGTGGATTCAGCTAAGCCATTTCCTTATGGGTAGTAATTTGAGAAAGCATTCTAGTAGATGTTGTACTTCCTAGAAAAATCCATTGTTTTGGCACTTATGAAGGATATTCCATTGTCAAAAACAATAGTGACAGGGATTCCAAACATGGTGATCAATATTTGTAGAAATTTGATCATTGTTTACTGTTAGCATGCTTGGTAGCCTCAGCCTCTATCCATTTAGTGAAATAATCCATCGTCGTGAAGATATACTTATGTTTTTATGATTAATTTGGATTGATTACACCAATAAAATCCATTTATCATTACTGAAATGGTTCTTCTACAATTATAGGTTGAAGTGGCATAGAAGGATGCTTGTTTTTTTCCAACAAACCTTTAGCACTTATCACATGATCTGACCAATTTGAATGCACATGAGAAGATGGATGATCAATAGAATCCTGCTCTCAAGACCTTGGTCATTTTAGTCTATCCTAGTATAAAATTGCTCAAGGATCTTTTTAGCCTTTTTCAAAGGTATGCATCTCAATAGTACCCCATAAAAATTGTTTTAGTAGAGCACACCATTGATTAATGCATATCTTCTAGACTGCAACCTATACCTTTGCCTTTGAGATGCCATAAACCCTTTTGAACATATACCAGAGTTAAAGTAATATATTAACTAGGTAATCCAGGTATCAGATAACACCTTCCCTTCCTTTGATTGTGCTAGGATTGCTTCTTCTATGAACAAATTAGTATCTAATACTACAGATTTTGCCAATTACTGGCAAAGTTTTGTTCCTATTACCAACTTTGTTGGCCTAATTTCAACATCATATTTCTAAAATTTGGTCATCTAACACACTCTTTTGTCACCCAATTCCCATTGAATCACAAAGTTCCTAACATCTGGATGCACTATGTATACAATTGTTTTACTTTGAGATACAAAATGCCTAAATTTCTTCAAGGATTTCATGATGGCATACACCTATTTTTCAATGAAATTGTATCTTTCTTCATGATCCTACAATGTTTGGCTAAGTAAGGTGATGGATCTCTCAATGTCATCTTCTCCTTTCTAGGTGAGGACTGTTACGTAGGTTTCTTCTACTCCAAAAGCATACCGAATGAAGTCCTTGGAATAGTCCGGGTTGATAAGAATTGAGGCTTGTGAAATGGTTTCCTTGATATTATTGAAGGTAACCTTTTGAGGATATATCCATTTAAATTTCACATCCATTTTCAACATCTCCATCATAGGCTTAATTATTTGAGCAAAATTCAACATGAATTTTTGCACAAAGTTTATTTTCCCAAATAATTATTGTAGTCTCTTCTTGTTTAATGGAAAAGGAAGATCAAGAATAACTTTCACCATGTTCGAATAAATAAATAGACTTGCTTCAATCACATGTTCCAAGGGTTTACCTTCTTGCACATTAAAGATAGATTTCTTTGGGTTCAGTGAAACTTTGAAATCCCTGTATCTTTCAAATACCAATATAAGATGCTCTACATGGTCCTCCTTGTGAGAAAAATATATCATATCATCTAAGTAGATGACAATTACCTTATTCACCAGTTATCCAAAATCTAGGTCAATTACCCTTTGAAATGTGACACTAGCATTGGATGGCCCAAATGGCATTTGTTGATAGATGAAGGTTCCCCATTTGGTAGTGATATCCGTTTTGTGCTGATCTTCATCTCAGACCCATATTTTATTAAACCCAAAGAAACCATACATCAAGGAGAATATTTTTTTCCAGCCATCGTATGTAATATTTGATCAATTTGAGGTAAGAGATAATGATTCTTATGTGACATATTGTTCAAATTTTAGAAGTCAACATAGAGCCAAATGTCTCCATTATTTTTTCTCACTAAGACTAGATTTTCCACCCAAGTGGAGTGTTTGATAGGGTATATTATCTTAGCATTAAATAATTTAAGAAGCTCTTGTTTCATCAATACCTCTATATTTAGATTAATTGGCTTTTACTTTTGTCCAAAAGGCTTTGTATCAGGCTCTAGCTCAATTGTATGTTGTATAGTATCTTTACTATACACTTTGCGATCATCATAAGTCCAAGCTATGATATCATTGTACTTTATCCACATTTCTTGGATCTAGTTAACTTCTTCCTCCAAAAATTGCACTCCTATCATGAGGCTTATTTCGAGTGTGATCAAGGTTATGCATAAGGGGTTGGACTAGAAACGTACTTGTAAAAAAATGGTGAATCCTAATCAAATCATGGCAAATTCTAAGCAAATCAAATCAATCATCTTCACACCAAAATTTGGGGTATTTGAAGCCCTAAAACATAAGGTCATATTTGGGGTACATTTTGACCTATTAAATCACCTTATAACTTCATAAAAACACCACCATTAGATCAGGATTAAAAAGATCTTTCCAACAAGTACAAATATGCCTATGTTTGGATATATATTATGGCAAATTGACCCTAAGAAAAAATTAGTCTTGAAAATTTTAGGCGAATGGGCTGATGTCGAGGGTCCTCATATTCACCAATTTCCAATTTTGAAAATCCTAATATTCGCCCAATTTGTGAATATTCACCACTATGCATAACCCTAGGTATGATTTGTACCTCCTTGTAGCCTTTGGTGTCAAATTTTATCATATGATCTACTGGTTGGTCATTATTGTCAAATAGGCTTTCAAGGGTTATTATCTGTTTTGGTATATGTTTTTTTTCCAACTAAATAAACTCTCCTAATTTCTCTTCATATTCATATTCTAATGATTTATCAGTTGAACGATTCATTTCATGGATTAAGAAGTCTACTATCTACTCATCATTGTTGAATACCTACCAGAAGACATACTTGTCCTAAATAGAAGGCCTATAGACTAATATTACTGTTTTCACCTTGTATATGGTGTTTGATGTTGGGAAATAATTAGCCCCCATTGATGCTAGTACAATAACATATTTATTCTGCTCCCTTGGGATCACATTGATATTCAATGCTTCAAATGTCTCCAGTAGGTCCCACACTCTATTTTTGTAAGCTTTGAGATAATGTTGCTTGCTGATGCATTTATCAGTGATCTAATTTATCACCAATTTTGAGTCCACAAATATTTATAGCTACTTGTCTCCAAGTTTTTTAGCCTTATTTAGGCCTAGGCATAGTGCTTCATATTCTGCTACATTGTTTGTGCAACTCCATATCAATCTATGTGAGAATAAATTTTGAGATCCTACAGGTGAGATCAGAACTATACTAGTTCTAGCACCATTCTTGCACCTTACTCCATCAAAATAAAGCTTACAAATATGATTTAATATGGGAACTTGTTCATATTGAATAACCAATTTATTTGCCTCTTGTTTTTCAATGGTGTATGTGTCAATTCCTATCTCAATCATGGTGTTGAATTCTTTCAATGAGAATTGGTCTTATGTTTGAAGTTCTTCCAATACCTCTTCCATAAAATCTACTTCTTCAGTCATTATACTAACTATATTGGCTTGTTGATTCCCTTCCTCTAATATCTCTACATGAAATAATGAGGGCTTTTTAGAGTATACCTTGACTCTTCTACCTTTGAAAGGGATTTCCATGTGAGAATAATCAAGGGTGAGGTAACTCTTGGTATTAAATATGCATCTAGATGTGTGTGTGCCTAAGACCTTGCCAACATTGAATGAACACGTGAAAGGAAGTACTACCTAGTTCAATCTCTAGAGAAGGTTGGTTCCTTTATTGATTTGTGCAAAAGGGGATATAATAACAGAGTGTTTAAATATAGAGAAATATTGTTGTTGCTAGAACTTTTGTAGGGTATAGATAGACAACATCAAAAAGGTAAACAAACTTAAGAAAAAAGTGTTCATAGAAACATAAAAATAGGGGCAACCAATTCTTTATTTTAAACTTTGAATCATTCCTTAACATATAGTGATTTTCAATTACAGTGTCTAATGAAATTAGAAATCAAAAAATCCAGAGAGAGAATTAATGCAATACACATTCCATGAAACTTCAAATAGAAATATCAATCCATACATTAACAACACTATTGAACCAGAAGCTAGAGTGATGAGCTTGTATTTATTTTTGTGTAAAATATGTATACATCATCTTTGTAAATGCCTAAGAGATCATCCTATATATATAATTTCTTAATACAAATTATCAAAATATATTACAATAGCAAGCCAGATGGCCAATTTTGGTAAGAGGCTTAGTGGAACCTTTAAAAAAATTAAGTTGAGATTTGATTTTGTAGTTATCTCAGCTCGTGTTAATATTCTTCGAGACGTAATTGCTCAACTGCATCCCACTCTTTGGCTAGATTTGTTGAACCTTGAAATCACAACCATTCTTCTATTAGGCTATTTGGTCACAAATTCATGACCATTTTCATCACTTGGCCCCTACTGGGTTATTTGGTCACAAAATATCGACCAATTTTATCACTTGGCCCCTCCTGGGCCATTTGGTCATGAAATCTTAACCATTGTCATCACTTCATCCTCCTGGGCCATTTGGTTGTAAAATCTTAGTCATTTTCATCACTTGGCCTCTCCTGGACCATTTGGTTGTGAAATCTTGACCATTTGCATCACTTGACCTCTCCTGGGCCATTTGGTCATGAAATATTAGCTATTTTTATCACTTGGTCCCTCCTGGACCATTTGGTCACAAAATCTTGATCATTTTCATCACTTGACCCCTCTTGAGCCATTTGGTAATGAAATCTTGGTCATTTTCATCACTTGACCCCTCCTGGGCCATTTGGTCGTGAAATCTCTGCCATTTTCATCACTTGACCCCTCTTGGTCCATTTGGTCATGAAATCTCAGTCATTTTCATCACTTGACCCCTCTTGGGCCATTTGGTCATGAAATCTCAACCTTTTCTCTTCTTGGACCTTGCTTATCTATTTGGTCACGAAATAATGATGAAATCCTATACTTAAAATTTTTTATGGTTGAGACCCTTTTATTATTTCTCTTCAATGTAGTCAATTTTGACTAACATTATTGGCACCTCTAGGGGAATTTTGCTTGTAGAATGTCAGAATCCAGTCTTCATACATTGGGTATAAAAGTAAAAAAAAAAAAAAAAGAAGGATATGGAGAGGGAACAAAATTTTGATGCAAAATTGAGTTTCACTTAGGGGCCTTCTCTTGGCTATCAAGGTTCTACACTTCTCTTTCTGTTTGGCTACTCATAGTTACCCCTAATTGTTCTCCTATTTTAGCTTGCTTCACCTATTATCTCCTTTCAATATTCTTGACCACTTCATTGTAGGTGTTGCAAACTTGAAATTAGAAAGCAAAAATCCAGAGAGAGAATTAATGCAATACGTATTCCATGAAAATTCAAATAGAAATATAAATCCATACATACATTAAAAACATTGTTGAAATAGAAGCTAGAGTGATGAGCTTGTATTTATTGTTGTGTAAAACATGTATACATCATATTTGTAAATACCTAAGAGCTAACCCTTAGTTATAGTTGCTCATCCTATATATATATTTTCCATAATAGAAAAAACTAAAACTTATTACAACAATATGCCCGTAGGCTCATTCTGGTAAATTGGTAGTTATAAGAGTATGGGGTATTCAACAAAAAATAGTTGAGATCTCCTTGTTACCACATATTTGGCTCAATCCTTCGGAGGATGTCATGGTTCAACTATTGTCCACTTGTTCATTTCTAGCAATCTGACCTTGGCCAGCGAAAACCTGGCTGGTCATAAAATCACGACCATTTTTTGCCTTGTGCTCCTTTCAAGTCCTTGGCCAGTGAAAAACTTACCGATCATGAAATAATGACCATTTTTTGTCTTGCGCTCCTTTAAGGTCCTTGGCCAGTGAAAACTTGGCCAGTCGTGAAATCATAATATTTTTTGCCTTGCACTCATTTTAGTTCCTTGGCCAGTGAAAACATGGTCGGTCATGAAATCGTAACTATTTTCTACCTTGCACTCTTTTTAGGTCCTTGGCTAGCGAAAACCTAGTCGATCGCAAAATCGTGACCATTTTTTGCCTTGTGCTCCTTTCAAGTATTTGGCTAGTGAAAACTTGGTCATTCATGATATCGCGACCATTTTATACCTTGCGCTCCTTTTAGCTCTTTATCTAGTGAAAACTTGGTCGATCGTGAAATCATGACCATTTTCTATACTTAGAAATTTTTTAAGAAGAAATCTCTTCTCTTCCCTTGGTGTAGTCATTTTGACCTACATTATTGGTGCCTCTTGGGTAATTCTACTAGTTGAATGTTAGAATCCATAGCCTTTATGCATTAGGGAACGAAGTAGGAAGAACAAAAGAGAGGAATGGGAGAGATACAGAGAAAAATTATGTTTCTTCTTTAATACATCTACTCGTCAGGGGTGTCTTCTTCCGTTGATTTTCTTACCTCTGTTTCTACCCGACTGCTTGCTGAGGTTTTTTTGGCCTTCTTAAGCTTTTCTATCTTCTGAATATTTTTTTTATAAGCAGCACAGGATTTATTCCAAGTCTCTTCATCTGGGTCAGAAGTTTCCATGAATGTTAGGTATAAATACTCTAACTCTTCTATCTTATCATAAGATAAAACTTTTGACTTCATATACAACTCATGCAAACAGGAGTTGATCCGAGTAAGATCTTGAGCCATGCTAAATATTTGATCTTCTTGGATTGGTTCTTCCCAAATTTCTATTTATTATTCATCTTCTATAAAAGCTTTCCAAGAAGCTTTAAGCCCATATTCTTCTAAGATATTTGAATTGTCATCCCAAAATCTTGATAGACTGCAATTATCTGTTATGCTCAGGTGTTTTAAAATTCTTTTAGCTTTTACTTTGAGTTATTACATTATCTTGGCTCTTTTCATCACAAGTTTATGCCTTCTAAAAAAATCCTAGCAACTATTTTTTCTTGGGACCACACTTGATCTTGCACTCTACTTCTAACCTTTCCCTGCATGCTCTCTACTAGGACTTGGATCTTTGTTGCTACTGATAACCTTACTTGTAGGAAGGTGATGGATGTAGTAAGCTCATATTCCACCCAATCCAGTTTATCTTAGCCATGTATAACAATGCAGGCCTTACCTTCAAACCTATATTCTGGATGTCACTAAACATCTCTTTTCTGATCGCCTTGGATTTTTCTTTGGATAACCTGCTGGTGCTATCGAAACATTCTTGGAGTTGTTTCTATAGGACTTCTACTTGTTTTATCAAAACCTAAATTTTCTCAACAACCTTCACTTCTTCTTTATATGGTGCTACTTCATAAATATTTTCTTACCACTTCTTTGCTTCATTATTCATGGCCTTTTCAATGATTTTTTTCTCATTTAAGGACACCTCCAAATGTTTTATTACCTCTTCATCTGAGGTATTTCTCTTTGTAATATTTGACATTTAAATATATGGTACCCATGTAAGCTTGGGCATTTCCCCATTCATATTCCATAGGAATTTGAGTGATGTCCTCAGTGATAATTTTAGCTTGGTAATATTCTAGAGTCATTTCTTCTTCTAGATTTTGTACCAAGGGCATCATCTTCATTGTCGAGTGTTGCATACTGATGGGATATAGAGCTATTCCCTCTTTGTTATGGGCTATACTCTTAGAGGCTTGGGTGCAATAGTATTTCCACTAGTTTGAGGTGTTCTGGTTGGCACTCCTTATCCTTTTGATCTTGGAGAGAGTGGGGTGACTTTGAGAAGAAGAGGTAGGGATAGATTAAAAATTGGAGAAATGGGTAGCATGGGATAAGGGAATGTTAATCAAGGTGGTATCCACATTTAGCAATTCTATGAGTGGGTTAGTGAGAGGAGCTGAGGATGCTTTCATGTTGGATTGGGTTGACGGTGGTGATGGTGGAGGTTATATATTGGAGGGAGAGGAATCATCACCTTCACTTGTAGAATGGGAAGGGGGGTATCTTTGGTATTGAGAAGAGGATGTAGAAATATTGATAGGAATCATACCTGATGGTTCTTGTAGATTTGTGCCTTCAGTGCTTTGTGGATTTTAAGTAGGGAATAATCCTTCCATAGGACTTTCCCCTTATATAGGAGTTGACCCTTCAGTGGGAGTCATTTCCTTGATTTACTTATTTAACTCCTAAGTGTTGACATCTTGATGTTCAGGAGGATATTCTACATTTCTTTCTATGTTCTCTTCCATATTTACTTCTACATTTTCTTGTATATCTTCTTCTTCTTGTTCATCCCCTACTTTTGAGTCTATGTGTGCTTTCATCTGTTTGCTCTTCTTATGTTTCCCTATCACTACTAATTCTAACCTCCTTTTCCTAGATATGAGAAGGTGATAATCATCAGAATCTATGTCATATGTAGAGGGGGGAATGAATTTATGAGATGCTTTCTTTAGAATTTCTAGTTGCTCGATAGCAATTTCTTTTCCTTTTCCTTGGATGGTCTACCTTTTCTAAGTGGTAAGTAGAATATCGATGCCATTGACACCTGGTAGAACTTTGTCTATGAGAGTTTCAGACCACATAGCATGATACTTGTCATACCAAGCAAAGAATGTTGTTAAAGGTTCCATTTAGCCTCTTACCAAAATTGTCCAGTTGGCTTGTTGTTGAAACAAATTTTGATATTTTATATTAAGGAATTGTATATATAGGATGAGCGCACCCTTTAAAGAGATCAAATATTAGGCATTTACAAATATGATGTCTACATGTTTTACACAACAATAAATACAAGCTCATCACTCTAGATTCTGGTTCAACAACATTGTTAATGTATGTATGGATTGATATTTCTATTTGAAGTTTCATGGAATGTGTATTGCATTAACTATCTCTTTGGATTTCTACTTTCTAATTTTATTAAACGGTAGAATTGATAATCACTATACATTAAGGAATAATTCAAAGTTTAAAATAATTGGCTACCCCTGTTTTGATGTTTCTATGAACGCTTTGTTCTTAAGTTTGTTTACCTCTTTGATGTTGTCAAATCTATAACCCACAAAATTTCTAGCAACAACTATATTTACCTCTCTTTAAGTGCTCTATTCTTATCTCCCCTTTTGCACAAATAAATAAAGGAACCAACCTTCTTTGGAGATTGAACTGGGTAGTACTTCCTTTCTCCTATTCATTCAATTTTAGCAAGGTCTTGGGTGCACACACACATCTAGAGGTAAATTTTGTACCAACAATTTTACACAAATCTACTTCTTCAGTCATTATACTAACTATATTGGCTTGCTGATTCCCTTCCTCTAATCTCTCTACATGAAATAATGAGGGATTTTTAGAGTATATCTTGACTCTTCTACCTTTGAAAGGTATTTCCATGTGAGAATAATCAAGGGAGAGGTAACCACCCAATTTGGCAGTGAACTCTCTAGATAAACACATCCTAAAATATGGTTCCAAATCTACTACCATGATCTCTTGGATGATGATAACCTGAGGTAATATATGTAATACCATAGGGATGTCCTTGATTACTCCAATGGTTTTTACTGGAGTTTCATCTAACTATAGAACACCAGGGTAGTTTCTTGTATATTCCATACCCATGACATCACACATAACTTTAGGTATAACTATAGTGGTAGCCCCTGAATCAATCATGCAGTTGTGGACCACCCATCCCTCCATTTCTAAGGATAGATAGAATGGAGATGGCCTATTTTTTCCAGATCCTAATAAAAGACCCCCTTGAGCTAAATTTAGATCTGAATGGGCTTTACCTTGATTTTTGATTGATTTGAGTGAATCTTGGAGCAAATAAATCTGCCAAAGAATCATCATACATACTAATTTTTAAAGTCATTCTATGTAATTATTAAACGATATTGAAGGTGGGTATGTTAGACTACCTTTCCTTATCCCTTAGAAATTGCTCATATTTGCTTTGGTATTCATGAGTGGCTTCAATATGCTAGTTCTTGATCAGGGAAGGATATCTCAGCTTGTCTTTGGCCTCTTCTTGTGTCTCAGCCCTCTTTGATTGAGTTTCAATCAGTCTAACCTCCTTTTGTTGTTGGGAAGGCTTATAGACAAAGTCCCTTTTAGGGTCTTTATTTTAATCTCCCTTTTATCTTTAATTTTCATAGGGAATTTCAAATGGTTCTGCTCCTCAGGGTTCACTTGTAAAGGTTTATTGTCTGACCTTGTCAAAATAGAAACCTATTCAATATATGGCATCATGAAGTTATGAACAACTTCTATGATCATATTGATATATTATTTTTGGGTCCTCTCTGCTTTCTCAACTACTACTTTCTACACATAATGCTGGTGCATCATACAAGTACTTTTCCCATGAGGATCATTGCATGTGGAACACCAATAATCCGATTTATATGTAGATGTTGAAGGTTCTCCCTCTTCATTTATGAAAATTATGTTGGGTTTTCTCAAGAGGCTTGCTAGTAGAGTAATTTTTGTCCTTGACTACATATGGGAATATTTTGGTTTGAAGGTTTCTTTTAGTCTCCCTCCTCTTCATTTAGGTGATTTTTTTGGTTAAATTTTTCATTACGGTTTGCATTTCTTGAAGGATTGTGAATTGTGTATCAGGAGCTGGCAATGCAGGTATTGCATGAGGGGCAGGTAATGCTAGGACAATTGGTGTAGTTGGCAATGCTAGAAATATGACATCATTAGTCCATGTAGGGAAAATTATAGGGGTGTGATGGAGGGATAAATGATGCTAGTAGTATATGACTATGGATAATTTTGGGAAAACTCGGGGAATATGGGCATTACAAGCTTGGGAGGCAATATACCTATAGTGATAAGATCCATCTCTACCTTTATAGCCTCCTAGAATATTTGGGGGAAGGTCCAAACATTTTATTGTCTTATTAATAGACCCAAATCTAAGATAAAATATTTCAAAGAATAATATACAACTTATTCATTAGTCGGCTAAAGGCCTTTAGGCACTCTCTTTCAGGTGTGATTGAATTTGATGTTGAAATCAATTATTTATTCTTGTGGGTGTATTTGTATTACTGTGAAATGAGTGAGAAAGAAAAAATATCTTCTTGTTTATTGAATTCTTCTATCAGCTTTCCAACCAAGTCAACTCAAGTAGCAATGGTCCCATTGGGTAGAGTTTTGTACCAATACAACATTTTTCCTTTCAGGGAAATAACCAAAAATTTGATCATCATGTCTTCATCCTAAATGTTATGAATAACATCCATTGGAGCAAATTTACTAGAAGTGCTCATATATGATCTTCTGAGTACCATCATATTTTGGTAAATATTTTAGAGCAGCTAGAGGAATTGAATTTTGATTTATAAAATTGAGGGGGCTTGTATTATTATAATGGGGAAAGTTTTGGTTATGATTTTGGGCCATTTTTACTTGGAGAATAACATGCACTTCAAAAATGAGGTTGATATTATCTGACTCTTCTTTAAGTGATGAATATGGGGTTGATACGGAGGATAAAATAGGATGTATCCTAAAACTACCAAGTTGCTTCTCTAGGAATTCTATGGGCTCTTTTGATCTTCTGGATGCTTTTCTTATGATCATGAAAATGAGATAGGTCAATGATTCTATGACTTTCTAGGTTTCTTCTTTTGTGGAGTTTCCAGGTGATTAAACTAATTATGGGTAAATAGAGTATCACCAAAAATCTAATTCATCCAAAATATGGGACTGTGTGTGTGCCAAAAATTATTGGTCTAAAATCTATCTACAAAAAGGTTTGTGCACCCACAAACCTTGACCAACATTGAATGATCTCAAAACTATGAGGCTTTAGGGTCAATATATAGAAGAGATAAGTTCCTTGTGAATCCTAGCTAATTGTTCCTAAAATATGCAGGGAAAAGGGTGCTTAAAAAAACTAAATAAATCTAAAGCAAGAACTTATAATGGTACAAATTTAATTGCATCAAAGAACATGTATTATTGAGCTTAAACTATTTCAAGAAATGTAAAAAAACCACCTAACAGACTAGCCAATCTCGTTCCCAATCAACATTAATCACATCTATTTGAAAGCAAATTCTAGAACTAGAGAATGAAGAGCACAAAATCTAGATTGCAGAATTAAAGCTAACTCATTCAACCAGTTTTAACATAAATAAGCAACCAAATATTCATACATACATAAGATAGTTTGGAGATCAAATAGTGATCCACTTGTATTTCTTGAATAACAGAAGCTTTAAATGTAAATTGTAATACTAAAGAGCTAACCATTTTTATGCCTGACATTCTAACATATATAGATTTTATAATGAATTTTGTTACAAGTGATCATTATGTCTAGTCATGGAATGTAGTTGTATCAGGGGAGTGACCAGGTTGTATACATCTTCTGTCATTTTGAAACTTTAACTGAATAGTTGTGTGACATGGGAGTGGGCTTCATTGTCTGCATCTAGTTCATCTATCTATCTGGCACACCTGATGATTCTATTATTCACAACACTTGCATACACCTAGAAGTAGTGGGATTTTGTAGTCACTCATGTAGCCTACATTGTATCATCGATCATTCCTAACACACTAGAATATCATATGTCACCTTTCAGATGCATGCAAGATATAATTTGTTGATTGAGTGTTGCATTCATAGACCATCTTCATATTTGGCCTTCTCTTTGTTCTTATGTTGGTGGGATTTGCATATCTTGGTAGAGGATGAAGATTCTAGTATTTATGGGTTTTTGGGATTCATCCAGGGTTCAATGGCCTCCCACTTCTCCACAAAGCTCCACTTTTTTGTCCCTCCGTGATGGATTTTTGGTATTTGTCTGAAGTCTAATGGTTTACCATTTCTCCATCAGGTTCAATACTGAGTGAGTTTTTATCTCTTATTTGTGGCAGGTTTTTGGGACCCATCCAAAGCTTGATAGTGGCCTACTTTTCTGTTAGGTGCTCTTTACTCTCACTTTTGTGGTAAAGTTTTGGGACTCATCTAGAGCCTGAAAAACTCCTATTTTTTTATCATGCTAAATCCTTTGGCCAATTTTTTGCACCCTTCTAAGACAAGTTTGTAGGACTCATCCAGAACCTGATCTGAGCCTATTTTTTTGATAGGCCCAATACTTAGCCATTTTTTGAAATTCTTGGTTCCCTCTAATGCTTGAATGTGGGAACAAGTGGGTGTGATAAAAACTACCCACAAATACCCTCAGTTAGATGAGAAACATTTTTTCAATTGAAGGATGGATGCTTGCAGGGGACTTCAATACCCCTATTTACCCCTAAAAAAAAATTGGGGGGACACTCATCACTCCAAGGTGCTATGAGGAATTTGTAGAGTTTGTTGAAAACACTGAACTTATGGACATTTAGATGAAAGGTAAAAAAATCATGTGGAGCAATAGGAGGTTGGGAAATCAACTCATTCAACTTAGATTAGACAAAATTATCCTATCCAAAAAATCCATCCATATTTTTGGAGATGTCTCCCTCCATTCTCTCCTAAAAATTGGGTTAGATCATAACCCTATTATTTTTGAAGAACTTCAACTAGCCTCTTATTTCAAATATCTTTTTAGATTTGAGTCCATGTGGCCCCAACACCCTGACATCAGAGATAAAATTACTGAATGGTGGAGTCAAATATTCACTGGTCCTTGCATTTTATAAATTGCTAAAATTTTATGCTTCATAAAAGCTAACCTTATAATTTGGAACAAAGAAGTATTTAAAAACATCTTTGAATGCAAACAAGAATTTATGAACCAACTAAAAAATGTTGAAGAACAAGTCCAATATGAAATTTCAACTTGTGATTTCAGAACCAAAGAGAAAGATCTTTTGTCTAAATATCACAACATTTTAGCAAAAGAGGAAATATTCTAGAGGTAAAAATCTAGAGTTCTTTGGCTTAAATAAGGTGATCCCAATACAAATTAATTTCATGCCTTGAATATCAGACACCGAAGTTCCAATAAGATTTGGGAATTGTGCAAGGGGGATGGGCCTATTACCAATAATATCCAAGAGATAAAATCTAAAGCAATTGCCCACTTTGAAGACATCCTAGATCCTTATCATCCTTATTCTGGCCAAGTCTCAACTTCTATCCTCTAGAACATATCGTCTCATTTATCGACTTTAATACCTGAATGCTTAGAGTCTTTTCTCAAGATGAAATTAAAGAGGCCATATTTTCTATGTTAACTGATAAAGCCCCTGGTTCAAATGGATTTCCTCCTAGGTTCTTTTAGTATTTTTGGGATATTATTTATCAAGATATTACTCATGCCATCCAAGAAGTTTAGAGGTTGAATTTCCTACCCAAGTATGTCAACTCGACCTTCCTTGCTCTTATTCCTAAATCCCATGTTGGTCATTCTCTCTCTAATTATAGACCCATTAGTATTTGTAATATCATCTATAAGATCATTTCCAAAGTGATTTCCAATAAACTAAAATAAATTCTTCCCACTATCATTGATCCTTGTCAAGGAAGCTTAGTTTAGGGTAGGCTTATCACCAATGATATTATTACCATTCATGAGCTCATCCACTCAATTTCCAAAAGTAAGAGAGTTGGGCTCTTCCTCAAACTGGACATGAACAAAGCCTTCAATAGGGTCTCTTAGGATTTCCTCTTTGCTATCCTATCCAAATTCATATTTCATGATGACTGGATCACTCTCATAAAAGAATACCTCTCTTCAACATGGTTCTCTATTCTTATTAATGGTTTATCTACATGTTATTTTAAAATGTATAGGGGCTTAAGTCAAGGAGATACTATGTCTCCTTTCCTCTTTATTATCCTAGAAGAACCCCTTGGTAGATCTCTCAAAGCTACCTGCTCCTTGGGTACTATCTTTGGCACCAAGGCCTCCTCTAGCCTCAAACCCATCACCCATAAATAGTTCATCAATGAAAACTTGGCTACTATTTCATATATTACTGAAGCCAAAGTTATCAAGCTCATTCTAAAATACTATGAAGAAGCAATAGGGCAGAAAGTAAATTTCTTGAAGAGAAAAATTTTCTTCATCAATACCCCTATTGAAAGGCAACTTGCTAGAATCTTGGGGAGCACTATTTCCAATATGCCTTCTATATATCTAGGTCTTCCTCTCTTCTAGGTTAGTCCTTCTGAAAACATGTGGAAAAATGTTATCGAAAGACATGAAAAAATCATTGGATGGAAAGAAGCCCTCCTTAGTAAAGTAGCTAAAGCAACTTTAGTCCAAGCATGTATTTAGAACATCTCCATTTTTTTCATGTCTATATTCAAGGCCTCAAATTCCATTTATATAAAAAAAATAACAAATCCAAAAAATATTTTTATGGTCTAGAGCTGAGAACCAAAAAATATTCCCTCTTGTTCCTTGGGACAAAGTTTACACTAGGAAAGGCCAAGGTGGCCTAGGTTTTAGGAAGGTAAGCATGATGAATATGGCCCTGATCATAAAATAGGGATGGAGAATCTTGACAAATGTAAAAGTTGCTTGGGTTGACATAATCAAAGGCAAGTATCTTCAAGGAAACAACCTCCTGGATGAAGGTCCTCTTCCAAATGGTTCCTCATTTTGGAATTTCATTACCAAATCTAGACCCATCCTTAGAAGAGGTCTCAAGTGGCACCTTGGCAATGGAAAGCATATATGATTTTGGGAGGAACTTTGGCTAAAGAATCAACCCTTGATTGATAATACCAATATGATTGCCTTAAAACCTCTCATGGATCATATTTTTGGGAGCTCAATTTGCAATTTCATTTCCCAAGGATATTCTCTTAGTCATGTGTATAAATCATTTACCCTTATTGGTATTAATCATGAATAGGTCATTGCTACTAAAGTCCTTTCCAATATTCTTAGGACCTATGTCATTATGAGTGGTCCCTCACAAGATACCCTCCTTTGGTGTGCCTATGATAACAACCAATTTTTTTGTCAAACTACTTACCACATTAATGATGATCATATTACCAACTGGTTTCTTGCTAGTCTCATTTGGCTTAAACATATTATCCCCAAGATTGCTTTATTTTTTTGGTTGGTTTTCTAAAATAAAATATTCACCATTAATAATTTGCTTTTTAGAGGCTTGTCCATTCCTAATCATTGATATATTTTCCAATCTAGGTGGGATTCAGTTCTTCATTTGTTCCTTGAGTGTCCCTTCTCCTCTAGTGTGTTGATGTCATTCTTTTCATAATTTTGTATCGAATGGGTCCAACCCAATTCTATTCATTATTTATACATCCAATGACCTAATCCTTTCTTCCATCAATATCTCAAGTCTCTCTGGTCCTTCTGTTTACCCCACTTTCTTTGGAAAATCTAGTTAGAAAGGAATAATAGAGCCTTTAATGGTTCCTTTAGAGATCCCAACTCTATCTTCTTAAGGGTTCTATAAGATACCATTGAAAACACTCTTGTGGTCCTTTCTTATGGCATCCCCCTATTCAATTTGGAGTCCAAGTTCACTACCTCCTTTAATCTATTTTTTGTTCCTTCTGGCCCAACCATTACTATTGTTTATAGATCCAACATTAGCTGGTATCCTCCCCCTACAAGCTAGTTCAAGTTCAATTTTGATGGTGCAACTAAAGGTAATCTAGGTAGGGCTAGTTATGGTGGAATTTTCAAATATGATCATGCCAAGATCATCCTAGTGTTTGCTAAAAATATTGGTGTTCAAACCAATCATATTATTGGAGCCAAATCCTTATACCAAGGTCTATCCATCTTGGAAGTCCTCCATTTGAACAACTTAATTATCGAAGGTGATTCCCTTAACATAATTAATTATCTCAAAGGAATTTAGTCTTTTGTTTGGGATGGTTTCAACCTATTAGAAGAATCAAGAATATTTCTATGCAAGTATGACAATGTTGTCATTCAACATGTTTATAGGGAGGGCAACAAGGTTGCTAACATCATGGCCAACCTTGGGTTGGTCGAGGACTCTCTTTGGGTTTGGTTTGACAATTATCCTCATGCTCTCTTTGCCAATAAAATCAACAATAAAACCTCATTTCTCTAGTCTCATCGTCAAGCCACATCAACCCTTAAGACAACTTGGTTTGCATGGGCTACGCAAACCTCTTTTTGCCATCCACCTCATGGGACTTTATCCTACTCAGTAAGTCTACTAGTCTGAGGTGTTGTACCCAAATTATAAACATTAAATTTTCAAAACATAGTGTCCCACCTCTAATCATGATTGCTTTGTCACCGGAATAACTATGTCAATAGCTCATTTCAAACCATCATATTCTAAAATCATTTCCAAGAGTATGAAGGGGCCAATATCATCATTTATTTGAGTATCTATGCTGAAAGTGCAAGATTATATCTCAATTCATACTATGATATCATTGGTTGTGATGGTATCAAAATAGATATAGCATACACAATGATGCTCTCCAGGCACAAGATGATCCATCCACAACTCTAGAGCAAAGATACCTCTAAATTTGGTGGCATGTGTATCTGCAAAACCTCAACTGATTTAACTTCTCAGATGGGTTTTAAATGCAACGTGTGCAATTAGGATATCCATCAAAATTTTCCTATTGTTTAGTTTTATAAGTGGGTCATTCAAATTTTATTTGCTTGTGACTTTAGAGGTGGGATGATTGAATTTTGGGTACCAAAATGGCATTACTTGAACCAGAGTCTCTGCAAGTGGATGCTACAATGGAAAAAATCTTGAACAATCATGGATTTCTACCTTTTCTAAGTTCGATAGAAGTGATTATGAGTTATCCCAGGAATACACAAAGTCTTAGGATAATGGTTGGGTGACTCTCCATTGGTTTACTTTCAAGTTGAACATCCTCATTCTGGCCAAGGTGATGAAGTTTCCCAACAATGAAAAACTCATTCATCGAGATAAGCACTCCTTAGTGGTAGAACTAGGTCACTTCAAAGATAAATGGAAGCACCTAGTGAAAGATAAATGAGGAATTATTAGGAAGGCCCTTCTAGCACCTTGTAACAGGATAATGGTTCCTATCATGCAATTTTTCACCATTGGTGAGCCCAACTCTCCTTTCATAAGATTCCACTTAGAAATTTTGTCCCTCAATACCTCTTCAGGTCAATAGAGCTGTTGATTGAGAGTATCAAGGAGGATACCTCTACACACCTGAAACACCAAGGTCTCCACTTGATTTTGTATAAGCATTATTTGTAAAAGGAAACACAAAGGGCCACCCTTATTGTTGCTAGTAGTCTTGCTCCTTTGGCTCCTAGTCAAGGGACTCCAAGTGATGGTGAGGTAGAGAAAGGTGCTACTGGTTTAGCTAAATCTGAAAAAAAGTTAATATTTGGCTCTTGTACAGACACTTCATCTTCATCATGTCATCATTTGACCAGAGGTAAGGATTTTGGGAAGAAGCAAAAAAATCTTGTTATTTTTTATCTTGACAAGGAGACCCATGGAGAGTCTCTTGTAAAACATAAAAATATGAAACTCTAGGATGATCCCACTCAACTAGTCTCTCTCATGGACATTGAACCCCCTTGTGGGTATTCAAATTATGTTTTGCAAAGAGCTAATCCTTATGATCCCTTAACCAATCTAGATGACTTGTTAAATTTAGCTTCGACCCTTTTCCATCGAGTCATTAAGATGATCAACAATATCAAGAAGTAGAAGGATGTTCCTACCTAGGTCTTGGATGTTGATCAAAGTGTAAACAAAGATAAGATTGATCCTTTTGAGTAGCTAGGATTTCTTTGACCATATTTTTTTACTGGACAGTCTAGATTTCTTGTCCCTTGTCTCTAGGCCTTTGTGATTGCTTCTGCACCTTTTGTTTTCATCTCAGGGAGGTGATATCCCATATTTGCTATGTTCCTTTTGGTTTCTTATATCTAGTATCGTCTTTCTGAGGTTTTCCCTTTGAAGACTACCTCTCTTTTTGGTTTTTTATTGTAAAAGGTTAGGGGCCCCTTTCAAAACCCGTTTTTCTATAAAATCATTTTTTATTAGTATTTGAAGATATTTGAAGTTTTTAAGATAGAAGTTTTATTATTTTCAAATTTTGAAAAAATTTAAAATTAAAAATATTAGGAGATATTTTGAAATTTTGCAAATTCAATTTTGGATTTAAAAGAATTTCAACATCAAAGGATTAGGAAAAATAAAAATTTGCAAATTTCATATTATTTTTTCTAAACTAGGGAGTCATAAGGTTTACTACTTCATAGGAATAAAATTTGCAAATTTGAATTATTTAAACCTAGGAGTTATAAGGTTTGCTACTTCAAAGGAATTAAATTTAAAAATTTTAGAAGATAAATCATTGAATTGATTCATACCATGGAATAAATTATTAGAAATGCATTCAATGAGGATAGTGAAGAAATAGTGAACAAGTTAAAGCTTTATTTTCAAAAATTGATATATGATCTTGATAAAAAGAAGAAAATAACAAGATCACTAAATACTCTTGAGAACTCAAAATTAGATCTTGTTACTACTAAATCTTACTCTAGTAGTTCATCCAATTAGATTCTATTACAAAATCATTGACTACTCAATATACATAGAATATCAAAATTTGCAATAAATTTATAAGGAAAATAAAGAAAGAGTAGCCTTGATTGTGCATAAATGGTTATGTTGCTTTAGCAAGAAGACATGAATTTGAAGTACTAACAAGGATGAATAGAAAAGAGATAATATATTCAAGGTACATCTATTGTAATGGAATTGGTCATGAAAAAGCTAATTATTGGAATCTTTATCCATGTAAATATTATGGAAGAAAGTCACATTCTCCAATATTTTGTTGGCACAAAGAAAAGTATTGTAGAATATTTGAAAGAGCACTATTGTTCATATTAGACAATATTTTTCAAAAAATTATTTCTGAAGCATCTTCTAACAATAGATTCAAGTGTTCAATTTCTGAAATACAAAAAGGAAAAACATCTTATGATAAAATGTTTAGAAAACAAGGAAAAAAATGGGTCAAATATGGTATAAACCTATAGTACAAAGCAATTAAGAGTGATGCACATGTTCTAGTTGAACTTGAGGAAAAAGGCAAAGGAAATATTCTTATGCATGGATTTGATCTTGAAGATACAAATATTGAAAAAGATAAAGATGAGAATGAAGTTGAATCCAAAGAAGATGAATATGAATCTCAAGCAAAGGTTTGAGAACACTTGAAGATTGAAGACAAAGATGAAGACCATGATTGAAGACTAAAGTCTTCAATAACCAAATAATGCAATATAGGCAATTGTTGGAGGATACTACATTATTTGGTACATGCTAATGTATCCCAATGGTAACTTCATGGTACATTTGTAAATACTAGATTCGGGTTGAGTCATAGTTTAGAGTGTGATTTGTATTTACCTCTTTTATGTAAGTGTGAATGTTTAGAAAATGTACAATTTTCATATAAAGTTATAATGTGTAAGAAATGCACAAGTGTCATGTGAGTTAGAGTGCAAGTGTAAGTTGAGTAAATGTGCACAAGTGTCATGTGAGTTAGAGTGCAAGTGTAAGTTGAGTAAATGTGCACAAGTGTCTTATATGTAAGAGTGCAAATATGTAATGTAAATATGTGTACAAGTGTCCTAGATTAGAGAGTGCAAGTAGAAGTGTAAGAGTCATGTATAGGTGTACATATGTTATAGAGTCATGTTCATCAAGTATGCAAGTGGAAAGTAGATAATACAAGAGTCATGGGACTTGGCATATGGAGAGCAATAGTCAAGTATTCAAAGAGTCACATTACTGTGGCTATTTATGGAGATAATGCTCTAGAATATACACACATAGAGAGAATCATATTGAAATACCAAATTTTTAAGAAGAATCATATGCAATAAAGCTTGTATACATTTTTGAGCAATTAATATTGTAATTTTTTCTTCATGCATAGTACATGAATTATTCAAGTTATTTACATTTATATTTCAGCATATTATTAAGTATTATTTGATTTATTATAAGCCTTGATATACATATTAATTTTCTCATATTATTCTACTCATATTGTCATTATCTTGACCTTAATATATATCATGGCTATTTTATATCCTATCCTATGATATTTGAGATAACATGTGATATATTATGGTAGTATTAAGTCTTAAAAAGCCAACATAAATGGACCTGATATGTTGAGAGATATCGATAAGATAGCTTTAATAAGGTAATACATATTCAAGGAAAGAAATAGAAGAAAGATCTTTGCTAATGCCAAGAGGGTTGATTGTTTTTTTGTTAATGGATACAAGGTCTTCTATTGAGTGAATCCTAGTAAGAACCCTATCTAATTTGATAAGTGTTAGAAGTTTGAACCTCAATTCATTGCATTTTTTGATTCCATAAAGAGAATCAATAATATTGCTTATCCTTTAATACTAACACCCAAATTGTCTCAATCCCAAAATTTTTTTCATATATCAATGTTGATGAAATATGTTTTAGACTCATCACATGTTCAAAATGGAGTTTTACATTGTAAATCACATCATATTTATATATACATATAGATCCCGTTCATATAAATTAGATCATCAAAGTATATGTAGGGTAGGATTATGGATTGAATTATCCTATGGATAGATATAGTGATGATTATTACACCTAGGATGATGCATCAAATACTAGAGAGACATTGAAAATGCTTTCTTAGGTGGATGCTAGGAGTACTTTTCCAAAGGATATGGATGTCATACCTTTTTTCAATCACTCCTTCATCTAACTAGCAGACTTCTAGTATGGCTTAGAATTTTTGTGTATACATAATATGTGATATATATTTTTATGTTGACATTAATAACTTGCAATTAACCATTATTATATTAGGTGATATTTGATACTATTAGCCCTCATGATGAAGTGAGAGCTGCATGATATGATTGTTGATAGTATGTTGTTATATAGTATTTTAAATGTTATGATGATCATTAAATATTAGAATTTATAGGTAATTAACTTTAATATTATTGTTAATATTATTTTACTAATATTATAATAGTTGTTTTTATGTGTATAAAAAAAAATAAAAATAATAATAGTGTGTATAATTTAATAATATATATACTAACAATACAATTGATAATTAAAATCCAATAATTTTTATCATATATATATATATATATATATATATATATATTAATAAGTTATATGTGGCTTCTATTAGGGGCCACTTCCATCAAAATACCAAAATATTACATTTGCTATAGCATACTTTTTTATCATAATTTTTTCATTTCTTTTTTCTCTTAAATATATTCTTCAACTTCCTCAAAGTGCTATGTTTTTACAATTAGCTCCTTGACATCATTTTGATTAAGATATAAAATCTCACTTGTCCAGTTGCCTTCTAAAATTTGAATTTCATTGGGATGAAGATCAACATTGCAATTCACTAATTTATTTGCTACCCAGTTTCCTTCTCAATAAATATGTTCACAGTTCCAAAAGACTACCTCTAGTAGTAGATGATGAACATCGACAATAATATTATTTTTTATCCAATCTCCACATCTATATTTGTTAATAGCATTTATGATAATTTGTGAGTCCCCCTCAATTGAAATATATTTCCATCCTTTTTCTATTGTAATTTTAATCCCTATAAGAAATGCCCTCGCCTATACATAGTTGTTAGTTGAAGTTCCATATGATTCTAAATAAGTGAGGATAATTTTTCCTTAACTATTTCTAAAAACACCATCTCCACTAGCTTTTCCTAGATTTCCTTTAGAAGCAACATCAAAATTAATTTTGATAAACCTAATTTCTAGACATTTCCATTTTACCATAGATCGAAGTAGATCCTTTGTTTTAATTTCAATGTCACAAATGACTATTTAATGTATGTTCAAATCATGTAGCCAAGTTATTAGCACTTTTTTTTTCTACAATTGAGACTTTCCATGATGAGCACTATATTTGTAGATATTTTGCAAGACATGCAACAATACAGTTCCAAACTTGGGCATTTTTTAGAGATTTATTTTTTAAAATTTTGTTACTCCTTTCAAGCTATAAATTCCAAAAAATAATGGCAAGGCCAATCCTCTAAACAATACATAATGCTCTAGTTTTGAAATAAATAATCCAACATTTATCAACTTTTTCATTGTTGATGGAGTTACCCAACATAATTTCATATTTTTTAAAAATAACCCCAAATGGTCCAAATGGTGTGAGCAAACAAATAATGAAGAATTAAATGATATGATGTTTCTAAATCCTTCTCACACAAGGCACATTTGAAG
Source organism: Wollemia nobilis (assembly GCA_028583015.1). Classification (NCBI taxonomy): domain Eukaryota; kingdom Viridiplantae; phylum Streptophyta; class Pinopsida; order Araucariales; family Araucariaceae; genus Wollemia; species Wollemia nobilis. The sequence goes on along the minus strand of JAQPPZ010017058.1, from coordinate 16,080,206 downwards.
GATCTATAATATCCTCTTCTTTGTAGACTCTCTCCTGTAAGAATCTTACTTTGAACTAGTAACCAAATAATTATTGAGGCCTTAGAGAGAGCCTCTAACGACAAAATGTTTTTCCAATGAAAATATTTGGGAGAAGGAAAATTTGATTGTTCTAACTCCTTATATCCCAACTTGAACAAGTATCCACCATATTTTGATAAATTCTAAACCAACTCATTATTTCGTATAAAAATCAGCAAATAAAACTCTTGAAGCATATTTTGAAGTTCATCTGCAATTTATTTGGGTCCCTCTCCTTCAACCATGTTACTAAAAGCAATCCATGATCTAGATTTTTTGCTCATAATAATAGAGTTTTTGACCTTTGGACCTTTACATGCTACTCATGCTCAAGCCAATGGTTACCATTTTGAGTCAGAGATAAGAGGATAAGGCTTAAACCAAGCATAAAACCAAAAATTTGCATAATCCCTTTATTAACTAACCATATACTATGTTTCTTTATCAATTGCAAAATATCTAATATGAATTTCCATGTTGATGATCCTTTGGATAGAGTTATTTTCCTAAATATTTTCATTACATCAAGAGAACCTATATTTTAAAGAAATTATTTTTCCCAATTCTTTCCTTGATATCTGAATAATATCCACCCAACCTTTGCTCCTAATTTCAAATTTATAAGTCTGCAATTCCTCAAACCTGCTCCTCCAATATTATTTCTTTTGCAAACCCTATCCCACTTGCAAAGAGGAAACCTAATTTTTTCCTCACAACCTTTTCATAGAAAGTCTCTTTGAATTTTATCAATTTCTGATGCAATACCTATTGACAATATTGAAAGTGACATCATATAATTATGAATGGATTGCAATGTAGTCTTTATGAGTTGTAACCTTCCTTCCATGGTTAAAAAATTACCTTTCCAACTTGCCAAGCAAACTTTAATTCTCTCCAAAAAAGATATCCAAAGCTCATTTTTATTTCCTTTATCAAACAAAGGAATACCCAAGTAGATTGATGGAAAAGTTTCAATTTTAAACTGTAAAATATTCATAATTATTTTTTGTAAATCTAGGGCAGTATTAATGAAAAAATCCTAAATTTTTTAGTATTAACCAACTGTTTAGTAGCCTTATCATAGCATGATAATATTGATTTAAACTCCATGGCTTCACTAACTAAGGGATGACCCAAAATAAAAGTATCATCAACAAATTGGAGATGAGATTCAAAGGGACCATTTTTTGTAACTTGAATACCCTTGATTTTTCCCTTCCATTTTTTACTTTGAAAAGGTTCTCCCTAATGCTTCTACTAGAATAATGAATAGATAAGGAGAAAGTGGATCACCTTGATGAAGTCCACAAGATTACTTGAAGTAACTATCAAGAGAACAATCAATCAAAATAGAAAATTTGCAGTGTTGTAACAAAACTTAATCCACTCATACCAACTACAATCAAAGTCAAACCCTATCATATGCTTTGTAGAAAATTCCAAAAAACCCTATTGTATGCTTTGTTCATATCTTATTTCAAAGCCATACATGGTTTTTTCATTGAATGAAGAGAATGTATGGCCTCTTGTGCAATAATTATACCATAAAGAATTTTTTTACCATGAACAAATCCACTTTATTCCCCTAGAATGCCCCTCAACCTATTTGCCATACTTTTTTTTATGAAAAAATTGAAAAAACTTGTATTAAAACAAAGATCGGTTACACAAGATTACAAGGCACGAAAATGCGACACAAACCACCGCTGACCACAAAAAGTCAACAAGTCGCGAAATCACGACATGTCACGAAATCACGGCAGCTAGCCATCCTTGACTGCGATGACATGACATGTCGTGAAATCCCGAAATGTCACGATTTCACGACAATTATCCATCCTTGGCCGCGACGGGGCAACAAGTCACGAAATTGTGACATGTTGCGATATCATGGCAACAATCCTTCCTTGGCCGCAATAGAGCAACATGTTGCGATATCGTGACATGTCACGATATCATGGCAAAAATCCTTCCTTGGACACAATAGAGCAACATGTCACGATATCGCGACAATAATCCTTCCTCAATCGCGACAGAGCAACAAGTCATGAAATCGTGACAACTATCCTCTAGTGGCCATGACGACGCAACATGTCACGATATCACGAAAACTTTCCTTACATGGACGTGACAGCACAACATGTCACGAAATGGCGACAACAATCCTCCAAAAACCGCGATGGCACAACATGTCGCGATATCGCAACAGCTTTCCTCCAAAATATGTGATGATGCAACATGTCGCGATATCATGACAACTTTCCTCCAATGGCCTCAATGATGAAACATGTCACGATATCATGATAACTTTCCTCCAAAGGCCATGACGGTGCAACATGTCACGATATCATGACAACTTTCCTCCAAAGGCCTTGACAATGCAACAAGTCGCGATATCACGATAGCTTCCTTCCAAAGTCCGTGACGGTGTAACATGTCGTGATATCACGACATCTTCCCTCCAAAGTCCACGACGGTGCAACAGGTCATGATATCATGACAGCTTCCCTCTACAAGTCGCGACAGTGCAACATGTCGTGATATCATGACAGCTTCCCTCCAAAGGCCACGACGATGCAACAAGTCACGATATCATGACAAAAACCACCCTTAGCATTTTATTTGCTCATTGTCTCAAGGATCGTTCAAGACCTTGCCTAATCACCTCATCCTCCAAGGGCATGTCACTGTGTAGCTGCACCCCTACCTCTTTCTCAGCACCCATCTTCGCAAAAAAATTGGCCGCTTTATTTAAATATCTACTCACATAAACAAGGATCACATCATCTAATTCCCTCCATAGTTCCTTGATTTGAGAGACTAGAATCCTCAACCTCCATGCTTTCAAAGAAAAGTTCCTCATGCAGTCTAGAGCGCCAACCAAAATTTGAGAATTAGATTCGAGAATTATCCTCCTATGGCCCTGATTAACTGCCCAGATGGAAGCAAATTTGATAGCAATGGCTTCTACTTCATTGTTTATGGCTCTTCCCAAGCCTTGCAGTTCCCAATAGAGCACTGAACCAACATGGTCTCGACAAACAACACTAATTCTGGCACTACCCGGATTGCCTTTTGCAGCACCATCAGTATTGATTTTAATCCAACCTTCTGGGGGTGGTTTTCAGCTAGCTCTGTCCTATCTCTCTTGCTCTTCAACTCCCTCTTCCAGTGGCCCAAGATCAACCTGAGTTTCCTCTTTAGCATAGATGACAACAGTTTTTGTGACTTTGCTCTAGATGACCTGCCAAACTCCATCTAGCGAGGAGAACGTTTCTCTAAAAATACGAGCATTTCTCTCCAACCACACTTGCCACCAGATGAAATATAAGCCCTGTTCCCAACCAATTCGAAGAGCTTTAGATTTAAATCTACCCCTCTTCCATCTTTCCCAAATATTGGTCTGATTCAGATCACCATTAACCCGGAGTTTATAGTGAGAGAACCATCGCTTCCAAATCTGCCGCACGAAAGGGCACTCAAACATCAGGTGATCAGTTGTTTCCTCGTTCTTGTGGCATAAAACACATTGAGATGGACCGATGATTCCTCAAATTTTGAGATTGTCAAAAGTGAGAATTCAATTGTGCATAAACTGCTATGCAAAGAAGTTTACTTTTGGCCAACCCTTGGAGTGCCAAATATTTCTCTAGTCTTGAACTAGAAATGAATGTGGGGGAGGCTCTGGGAGGATCTTGTCATATCCGTCCTTCACTATATATACACCAAGGTTCCCATAGCCCCAAGCTAATTCATCCTCCTCGTCTCTCCCTGTGAGAAACCTTTCTGTCAATATTTTGGTCAAGATGGGTGCCAGCTTTGGAGGGATCGTAATTGGCCACTCCTCCAACCTCTTAAACTTCTTAAAATTATACTCCCCCATTTGACTAGTGTTGAAATAAATTTCAATTTGGACCCAACCTTTGGCTTCTATGGTGGATTTAATTGGTTGTAATTTTGGGAACTCAACAATGATGGGTGGGTATTGGTCCCATGAGTCAGTCCAAAAATGTGCCTTCTCCCCTCTCCCCACTTTCCAGAACAATTGGTCTTTAATAACTTGAGATCCAAGCTTGAGAGCCTGCCACACTAAGGATCCAGTACCATCCAGAGGGAAATGGCCCACCTCATTGGGGTGAACATGACCCAAATATTTACTAGTTAGGATTCTACTGAATAAGGAAGTTGGTTGGGAAATCCACCTCCAATACAGTTTTCCAGCCAAAGCTTTATTATTAAGCTTGGAGCTTCTCAGTCCCAACCCTCCTTTTTCCTTGGGTTGGGTAACTTTATCCCAACCAACTAAGGCCCATTTCCTCTCCCCTTTTGCTCCTTCCCATAAAAATATTCTAGCCATTTTGTCCAGCTCTTTCCATATAGTATGTGGGGCAGCCAGGATAGAGAATTTATAAATTGGCATGGCCTGAATAACTGATTGTAGGAAAGTTAATCTACCCCCATAGCTTAACCATTTATGAGACCAATGATTCATTCTATCTTTGATACCATCCAAAAGATCCTTTCAGATATCTATTTTTAATTTTTTGAAATGCAAAGGAACCCCCAAGTAAACCACAGGAAGAGAAGTCCTTGTGAATCCCAAGATCTCTATAACTCTATCCTGTAGCCTTTGGTCCAGATTGAAAAAGACCACTTTGGATTTTTTATCATTGATGACTTGGTTTGAAGCCCTAAGGTAGACATTAAGAGTATCTCTGATTACTCTAGCTTCCTTGAAACTGGCCACTCCAACCAATCCTGTATCATCTACAAAATGTAAGTGAGTCAAAATTTCCTCACCCACCTTGATACCTGTTAGCAGGCCTTGATACCTGTTAGCAGGCCTTGATGTCTTCTCCTCACCCACGCTGACCGATGGAAAAATTTGGTATTTCTATCACCTTCTAATAACCAAGTGTTTCTTGCTCTCTGTTTCCAGTAAGTCTCCTCTTGGTTATCAATGTCATCAACCACTTTACGCAAGGCATCATCCTCGGTTTTGAGTTGCTCTGTAATTGTTCCTTCCCTAAAGTGTTTTTGAACCTCATCCCATCTGGCCACCAAGGGAGATTTTTGGAGCTGGAAATCTGACTTATTAGCTTGCCTCCATTGTTTCAGTTGAGCTTTGACAAAATGAAGTTGTTTGTGGAATCTAAACATTGCAATCCCAAAAGGTAGACAACATTCTTCCCACCACTACAGAATCTTCTTTCGAAGATCCTCCTTTTGTAACCAAAAATTCTAAAATTTAAAAGGCTTGTGGTGCTGCCCTGTCATAGACCCTCCCTCCAAAAAAATGGGAAAATGATCTGAAACTGGACCCTCCAAAATCTAGAATTTAGTATTCCACTTTACAAATGCCTCCTCTGAGACCAGAAAACGGTCTAACTTTACCTTCCTGCTATGTGGCTCCCTCCTCTTGTTAGTCCAGGTAAAGTAGGTTCTAGGGCCTTTAATATCCACTAGGTGAAAGGCCTGGACTTGGGCAATCAAAAGCCTATCCCTTGGATCCAAAATTGCGGTTCCACCTTCCTGATCTCGACCAGATAATTTAGCATTAAAATCCCCAGCAATAATCCAGTCTAAATCTTCCCTTGAGGACCTCATGTTATGCACAGCTTTCCATTGGAGCTTCTAGCCATCAAGGTTTTGAGCCCCATAAAAATTTGTGATTAAAACATGTTCAACTGTGACATTATTCCTAAAATGAGATGTGAGAACACCCCTCCAAGCTATATGTTCTATTGCAGTCCATTCCGGAGGGTTCCAAAAAGTAACAATCCCCCCTGATGCACCTTGGGCAGCCACATCCATATGACCAACGCCCCTCCAGATTCTATTAACTGTTTTACACATAAGATCTAAAGACATTTTTGTCTCCTAAATAAGCAAAAAAATTGTTTTACATTTTCCTAAGAGTCTTTGAACAACAGATTGATGGGTTCTACTGTTTAAACCCTTAAAATTCCAAGATTTAATAATCATTGAAAACCTTGAGAGCAATAAGATTCAATTGTCCTCACCGATCCTCCAGTGATCAGCTTGTCTCCTTGAACTGCTAGCAGGTCCTTATTTGATTTTCTGCCCACTCCTTGAGGGTTGCTATTTTTGGATCTCTTTTCCACTTGAGTTATCCCTAGGGCTGGCCTTTCTCTGTTCTTTTCTGCAGTTCCCATGCTGACATCCTTAATTACTAGCTATGCTTGGGAGTGCACTATCAATGCCCCTGCATTCTTTGGCTATGGTAACTCATTGGATTCAATCACTTGTTCTAAGACAGGTGGAAATGAAGGAGAAGCATGAGTGTGGATGTTATTGTCCTCAATATTCCCATCCACTCCTTCCATGACTTGATCCTCTTGATCCACTAGTGTCTTAAAAATTTCATATCTATTGGCTGGCTTGAGTTGTGATTGCTCCTTACCATTTTTCTTTTGCTTTCTCCTTCTTTTGGGCTGTTCAAAGCCATATTTCTGGACATCATTACCCTAAGGAGTATTGGATGGTTCTTTGGTAAGAGTAGATTTACCCTCTCTGGGGTGATTTGGCATTCCAAGCAGGGCCTCCGTTTTTGTGTTCAAAATATTTGGACAAAACTTGGCCAAATGCCCATGTTTGTGGAAAAATCTGCATCTGAAAGGCAGAGCCTCATAATCTAGATGTTGGATCCAAGATAGTCCTTCCAGTTCAAGTTCCACCTCTGTCGGTAGAGATTGGCTAATATCCATTTCCACGCAAATTCTTGCAAAGATAGCTGTGTTACCTTCTATGGTGTCCTTGGAGATGCCCAAATGTCTACCAAGGGAGTTACCGATCATTTCCAAAACCTACTCACCCCAAAAATCCATTGGAAGAGCGTACAACCGAATCCAAACCGGGACAGCCATGGGTTCAATACGAGGATCGAAACCCACTCTCCAGGGTTGAACAAATAACCCTGCCGGACCGTGGTTCCTCTTTTCTGATTCAAAAGCCTTGTTTCTATCGACTAGAGAAGAAAAACTAACAATGAAATACCCATTACTAATAAACCATAAGGAGTACTCACCATGAGGCTCCCAGTTCTGTCTAACCCAGGTATGCAAGAAATTCAGGGTAGGGCGGATACCCATGAATTTACAGATCAGATCATGGTTAGCTTTGTATATGATTGTGTCTTCGACCAACTTTGGCTCGATGATATTCTTGGGTCTTGAGGCAGATTACGAAAGGCATCCATTAACTCGATGTGCTGTTGAGCTCTTGCCAGCATTCTTGAAGAACGTATGAAGATTATTTCTCTGAGCTTCGTCATTGGAAGACGAAGGATTTTCTTTTAGCATTTCAGCATAAGAGCTCTTTCTCCCAGAGAGAGGATCTGGAGGAGACCCCATTGGGCCCTCCTGGGGCAGCAAACTTTCCTTCATATCCACAGTAACTAGAAAAACACTACAACAACCCACCTAATGCCCTGGATTTTCCTTCGCTCCACAAACCCTAGAACATCGCCTGTCGCCTGCTCAAAAATTTTCCCGCCCAAATTCGGATTGATTTTTGTCTATTTGCCATACTTTTTTAAATGATCTTAACAATCATATTACAAAGGCTTATTGGATGAAAATTATCAAAATATTTTGTCACCTTTCTTGGGAACCAATGTAATAAAATTAGCATTGATATCACTTATTATAGCCCTCCTTTTATGGGCCTCTTTAACTACAACTAACATATCACTCTTCAATAAATACCAATTTTTTGAAAGAAAATTATAGGAAATCCATAAAGGCCAGTGCCTTGTTAGGATGGAAAGAGAAAAATATTTCATGGAGCCCCTCCATAGATATCTTATTTATCAAGCTTTCATTTGGTCATTGAGTGATAATTGATGGAATAATTTGTATAATTTTTTCTTGCGTCTCCTTATCTTGCCTAGAATATGATAAAATATTTTTGAAATAATTAATTGCTTCCTTCCTTATATCTTCATCATCCTCAATATTTCTTCCATCTATATTTATAATATTTTTGATATGACGGACAAAAAAAAATGTTTTTTATGTAACATGAAAAAAATTGTATTTCTATCTCCTTCCTTAAGCCATTTCTCTCTAGATTTTTGAAACCAATATGACTCTTCATTTTTAAATGCATTATGATAATAAGAAAGTAATTTTTTTTCTTTCACATAAGAATCATGATCCATTCCATTAATTTCTACTATCTCTTGTAAAATTTTGAGTTTGGATTCAATTTCTTTCTTTTCTTTAAAAATGTTACCAAAATATTTGGCATTCCATATCTTCATTTGCTCCTTTAAATATTTCAAATTTTGAACAAAATTGTACATACATGATCATTCAAATTTTGATTCATCTCACCATAACATAACCATCTAGAAAAAAATAAGTTCGTAGAGCCACATAGATTGGAAGCGAAATGGATTTGGATGACCATTATTAGGTAACTCACAAGTCAAAAGAAAGAGTTTGATATTTGTTCCTACTTGCAATAAAAAATGTGAAGAGATTGTATACTTTGTTTGCAACCATATATTGGATAACAAGAATCTATCTAGTCTTTCTACTACATAATTTTTCCCAATGCGTCTATTATGCTATGCATATTGAAATCTTGAGGGACTAACATCCCAAAGGTCATTTGAATTGACAAATGAAGCAAGATCTTGCATTAATTTATACCATCTTGGAATGCCACCCTTCTTTTCCAAAGGAGATAGAAAAATATTAAAATCACTCCCAAGAATCCATAGATCACAATGAATTATCATTGTATTTGAAAATAATATGCTAAGGTCCTTCTAACATCTTTCACGAGGACTAACTATAGTTGGAGAATATACATTTATAACCCCAACTTTGATGTTTTCCTCTTTCCTACAAAATAATCTAGCAACCTAATTACACTTTTTTTCTAATAGTTGTCATCCCACTTGCATTTGTCCCATATTATTGTAATACCGCCTAAAGCTCCTATAAAATAAACTTCTAAAAAATCACCCGTATTCCAAATATTCTTAAAAGCATCTACTTAATTTTGTTTCTTGTATTAAAATAAACTCAAGACTATAACAACCTATTAATTCCTTAATAACTCTTTTTTTAGGGGTTTTATTCATACCCCTAATATTCCATGATATAATTTTCATCATCAACACTTTTTATTTTTATTAGTGGGATTAGCCCCACTTCTTGTTAACACCTATGATGTTTTTATTTGGCTTCGGAGATCAATATCCTTTTGAGTTTATTTTTCTCTTTGCTCCTACTTTGATGGTCTTCCTCTCCTTCCATTCCTACCAAAACTCTCATATTCATCAATCCCTTCTATGTTTTTCTATTTTTTCATATTGTTCATTATGCGACTTTATCTTCTAAAGATTTATGTTGCCCTAAAGATTCAAAAGTGCAAGGAATAGCCTCATAAGCATTTTCTTCTTTATGTTGCCCTAAAAACTCTAAATTGGAAAAATTTTCCTCCATAGTCATTACTTTCTTATGTTGGCATGGAAATCCTAAATTTCCTTGGATATCCTCCATAATATTTTCTTTACTATTTGCTCTTGAAATTCTAAAGTGCAAGGAATACACTCCATACCACTTTCATTTTTATTGTAAGAAGAAGATTTTATGCTACTTGAGGGTAATTAAGGTGATTTACCTAGATTAAGATTGACCTCTTTCACCTCATTTGCTTTAAAATTTGCCTCCCCATCTCTTCCTTTACTTTAAAATTTTCCTTCCACTCTTACTTCGCACTTTAGGTCCTTCTATATTTGAACTTGCACATTGTACTTCCTCATCCCCCATATCATTTTTTCTTCTAATGGTGGTTCAAGTGAACTATAATGACCTTTGCCATCTGATGATGTAGAGGGATTTTTTTAGCCACTTTCTTAGGAGTGGAAAATCCTTGATTTGACCTACGTTTTCCTATTATATGATCTCCTTGTTTCAAATTGAAGCTACCCTCATGCCCAAAATTTTTTCGTCTTTTCCTCCATCATTTTCACTTTGCAATCTCTTGCCATGTGCCCAATTTTATGACATTTGTGACATCAAAATGCAATGTTTTCATAATCCACTTGTTGATCCCATTCTCTTGATTATATTTAACTTTAATCGACTACGGTAAAGTTTTATAAATATCAATGGCAACACATATTCGAGTGTATACATCATGCCTTCTCTCCTTAGTAGTTGGTCCCTCAAGGATGAATTCACTTTCTCTAAAAAATTTGGCTAGTATCCATGAAACTTACATTAGCCCTCTAGTTTTAAGAACCATTATATCATGCTCAATCATCTCATCCTTGATAATCACTTCGTGTAGAATCTTCTACCTAGACTGTGTTTGCCATAGATTCACTCTTCTTAATTATTACTAGCTAGGGCATCCATACTTTCAATAAAGACTTTCACAAATGACTTTCTTTCTATATTACATGTATTTTCTTCAAATGAATCATTTTAATTCTCCTAAAATCTGAAATAAGAAGTAACACTTGTTCCTTGATCATACTTTGCTTTCTACTTCATGCTTCCTTGCTCGCACTTCCTCCTCACTCCCAATACGTGCTCGCACTCGCTTCTTGTTGCACTCACTTTCGATTTGTACTAGCAATCACTTCTGATTACACTCACTCCCTTCATAATTATAAAAAAAATTATTTAATATATAATTTAATAAAATTATTTAAAATAAATATTACTAAAAATAAAACAATGTAATATATATATATATATATATATATATATATATATATATATATGAGAAAACAATGAAGAGAATATGGTAGTTGTTTTTAAATGGGAAATAAACATATGATAAAAGCAAAACTTCCTGTCATCAAGGAAGAAGTTTAAGACATAATCCACCACCCTCACCATTCCGATGCATACAACCAAGTCATTCATGCCTTACTCTGTTTGGAGCGTGAAGCAATGCCATAATGTGTCTTTCATTTTACTTCATCAATCTCTTGAATTCCATGGCTTCAGAGAGAAGCATTGCTTTACACAAGAATGCATATTACTTTTTCTTCTTCCGATTCACATTAATCGATCTTCTGCTTATTAGTCATGATTGGCATAGAATCCATATTATTTTTTCTTTAGCATATTGAGGGTAAAAAATGCATATCATAAATTTTCTAGGTGTTAAGAAATTAATAATTGAAAATGTTTGCTATAATAAAAATTCGAATTTCCTAAGATAATTCACATCATACTCTTATAATTTTAAATTCAAATAAGAGTTTCACCATGTTTTACATTCGCTTGAACACTGTTCAAATGCATTTAATTTGCCAGCGGAGGTGTAAATCCTCTAGCCCTGGAATGAGTTGTAAATCCTCGGTAGCCCCACTTTTTGTTAACACGTGATATTTTTATTTGGTTTTACAGATCAATATCCTTTTGAGTTTCTTTTTCTCTTTGCTCCTACTTTGATGGTCTTCCTCTCCTTCCATTCCTACCAACACTCTCATCTTCATCAATCTCTTCTACATTTTATATTTTTCATATTGTTCATAATGAGACTTATCTTTTAAAGATGTATGTTGCCCTAAAGAATCAAAAGTGCAAGAAATAGTCTCATAAGCATTTTCTTCTATATGTTGCCTTGAAAACTCTAAATTGCACAAATGATCCTCCATAGTCATTACTTTCTTATGTTGGCATGGAAACCCTAAATTTTCTTGGATATTCTTCATAATATTTTCTTTACTATACTATCATAAAGTGCAAGGAATAAACTATGTACTAATTGTAAGGAGAAGATTTTATGCTACTTGAGGATGATAAAGGTGATTTACCTAGATTAAGCTTGACCTCCTTCACCTCACTTGCTTTAAAATTTTCCTCCCCATCTTCCTTTGCTTTAAAATTTGCCTTCCCCTCTTCCTTCGCACCTTTAGCTCCTTCTATATTTAAACTTGTGCATTATACTTCTTCATCGCTCATATATATTTTTTTCTTCTAATGGTGATTCGAATGAGCTGTAATAGCCTTTGCCATATGATGATGTAGAGGGATTTTTTAAGCCACTTTCTTAGGAGTGGAAAATCCTTGATTTGACCTACATTTTCCTATTATATGATCTCCTTGTTTCAATTTGAAGCTACTCTCATGCCCAAAAAATTTCATCTCTTCCTCCATCATTTTCACTTTGCAGTCTCTTTCCAGGGTGCCCGGTTTCATGACGTTTGCGACATAGAAATGCAATGTTTTCATAATCCACTTGTTGATCCTCTAATTGACTGTAATAAAGGTTTAAAAATATCAATGGCAACACATATTCGAGTGTATACATCATGGCTTCTCTCTGTAGTAGTTTATCTCTCATGGATGAATTCACCTAGAGTATTACCAAATTCTTAGAAATACGGCTAGTATCCATGAAACTTACATATTAACCCTTTGGTTTTAAGAACCATTATATCATGCTTAATCATCTCATCCTTGATAATCAATTCTAGTGTAGAATCTGCTACCTAAATTGGGTTTGCCATAGATTCACTCTTCTTATTATTGTTAGCTAGGGCATCCATACTTCCAATTTGGCCATCCACACTTTCAATAAGAACTTTCACAAATGACTTTCTTTCCATGTTACCTAGATTTTTTTCAAATGAATCATTTTAATTCTCCTAAGATCTGGAATAAGAAGTAGCACTTTTCTTTGATCACACTTTGCTTTCTACTTCATGCTTCCTTGCTCGCACATCCTCCTCACTCCCGACACGTGCTTGTACTCACTTCTTGTTGCACTCACTTTTGAATCCCCCTCACTCCCGGTACGTGCTTGTACTCATTTCTTGTTGCACTCACTTCCAAATCCCGCTAGCACTTTCTCCCCACTCACTCTCGCCTCATACTCACTCACTTTTGACAATAATCACTCCCTTCATAATTAAAAATATCTTATTTTATATATAATTTAATATAATTATTTAGAACAAATATTACTCCTAGTGGGAACAACACAACTGCAACTGTTCGGGTTTTGGCTCTTCTTTGAGAAATCCAAGGTTCAAACCGTAGTGTGGGCGAATGTGAGAAAGGGTGGATGTGTGTTTAATTCCCTATTGATAAGCATAGCTCTTAAGATAGATCATGATTGAGAGGAGCCTGCTCAATCCTATAGGAGAGTTCTCACACTAATCAAATACAAAATAATAATAATAAATAAGGAGAAGTTTATTTCTGTATTAAAAAATTAATATATTCTCTTCATTGTTTTCTCTTTATTTACTTATTTATTTATTTATATTAAAAAAAAAAAAAAGCAAACAATGAAGAGAATATATTAATTGTTTTAATACAGGAAATAAACTTCCAGTCATCACCACCCTCACCATTCCGATACATACAACCAAGTCATTCATGCCTTACTGTGTTCGGAGCGTGAAGCAATGCCATAATGTGTCTTTCATTTTACTTCATCAACCCCTTGAATTCCATGGCTTCAGAGAGAAGCATAGGCTTACACAAGAAAGCATATTATTTTTTCTTCTGCCGATTCACCTTAATCGATCTTTTGTTTATTAGACATAGAATCTATATTACTTTTTCTTCAGCCTATTGAGGGTCAAAAATGCATATCATAAATTTTCTAGGTGTTAAGAAATTAATAATTGAAAATGTTTGCTATAATAAAAATTCGAATTTCCTTAAGACAATTCACATCATACTCTTATAATTTTAAATTCAAATAACAGTTTCACCATATTTTACATCCGCTTGATTCAAATTCTTTTAATTTGCCAGCGGAGGTGTAAATCTTCAGTAGCCCTGGAATGAGTTTTTTCAAATTTTACAGCATCCAACCCATCCATTAATGATATAGTTGGACATTAAGGATAAGAAGCCTGTGAAAGCCTACTGTGATTTGTAGTGGCCGGCACACCCCAGAGTAGAAAGAATGACTACAACCTATACTCGAACATCTGTTCTCTTCAACGTTATCCAAGTCTAGCAATCGAAAAAAACCACCAAGGACCCAACACCCTGTCTGTGTTACGATAGTCTCCAGAGATTAGAAAACCGACTCAGCGTCAATTGTGGCGGAAGGAATTGCCCTGCCATAGACGTGACTTAAAGAAATTTTATATAAGTTTATCTTACTCTCACCTTTGCTTGTTGAAGTTCAGTATGCATTCATACATTGAGTTTAAAACTGTGTGCACCTGTATTTTTAATGGGTGAAAGATTTTGGAATTGAGAATAAGAATTTTAATCTTAAAATTTAAAAGGTACAAACAAATATTATATTTTAATTTTAATTTTAATTTTAATTTTAATATATATATATATATATATATATATATATATATATATATATATATATATATATATATATATATATATATATATATAATGATTTGGTTAGTGTGAGAAACTCTTGCCATCAACGTGCTAACCATGATACCTCGTAAAGCTGAGTTATGCTTATCAATAGGAAATTTAACACACAGCTACCTCATCACACGCTCACCCACCCACACCACTGTTTTTAAATAAATAAATATTTTAATAATCATAAAGTTTTATATAACTTATAATTTTACAGATGTTAAAAACTACTCAATTTTACTTATATTCAATAGAAAATCTAATATTAATAAATAATTTTTGTTTATTTTCTAATTTAGCTTTTAAACTGTTTAGAGTTTTTTTACTGTGTAATCTTGTGGATCTAGAGTTATTGATTTTATTTGAGGTAAGGATGGAAAAAGGACTTGGAAAACTTTGTCTCTTGTTAACCCTTCTTTTAAGCAAATTCGTGCTCTAAATTCTTTATTCAATATTCTAAGAATTCATCTCCTTAATCCTAACCCGTTAGTTGATTCCTTGAAAAGTAGAGAATAAGGGCCTTTTCACGGTTAAACCTGTTTATTTTCTTCAGTTTTATGAGGAAGAGGACTGGTTTCCAACTAGTAAGATATGGTTCAAACACCTCATACCTAAAGTTAATTTCTTCTTTTGGTTGACCGCTCAAAACAAAATCTTTACTATTGAAAACCTTCACAAAAGAGGCTTGCCCATTTTGAATAGGTGTTACTTGTGTGAAGCTGCTTGGGAGAATGTTAATCATTTGTTTCTCGAGTGTCCCTTCTCCTTATAAGTTATCCATATTATTCTCATCAAATTCAATGTTACCTAGGTCATGCCTAATAACATTCTAGACTTGTGTTTGTAGTGGGTTGCCCCCTTCCATAATCTTCTACTTAGAAATTGTTGGTATTTTTGTTTGCCTCATTTTCTTTGGGGTATTTGGAATGAAAGAAACAATAGAGCCTTCAAGAATGTTAAAAAGGATCCCTTGCATGTGGAAGCTAAAATTTTTAATTCCTTGAAAGAAAATGTTTCTATAATTCCTATCAAAGATGATAAATTGTTCCATAGCTTACCAGCCAGCTGGGTATCCTGAATCTAGAAGGTATTTGTAGTCTTCCCACCCCTAATCCTAGAGATATTATCAAATGACAACCTCTACCTCAGGGTTAGATAAAATTGAGCTTTGATGGGGTAGCTAAGGGTAACCCAGGCACCGTAGGGGCTAGAGGAATCATTAGGAATGACAAAGAGGTTATTCTTTTGGCTTTTGTTGGTTTCTTAGGCATTCAGTCTAGTTTTTTTGTTTAAGATTGCACGCTTTATTAAGGGGTCATGTTATTGGAAAATATGAATGCAAAGAAGGTGATGATAGAAGGTGATTCTCTTTCTATTATTAATATTGTTAAAGGAAATAATTCCTCCCACTGGTCCATTGCAGATTCAATAGAAGATATTTACCGTTGCACTGAGAATTTGGAAGGTGTTGAATTTAGGCACACCTTTAGAGAAGTAAATAAGGAAGCTAACTTATTGGTCAACCAGGGGATCAATCAGAATGCTCTTCAAATTTGGATGAAGGATTTTCCTACCTTTTTACCTTAGTGTATTGTGCTTTTGAATTCTGGTATGTTTTACTCCCTGGTAGATAAGGTACTCCCTCTTACATTTTTTTGAAGGTCTTTTCTTTATTTTGCCTATTTATAGCTATTTTTTTGTATCCCTTTGTACCTTAGGGTTGTTCTCCTCTTGATCCAATTACCGTTCTTGTTTCTGTTATGTCTCTCATTATAAAAGTTTAAGGATCCTTTCAAAGTCCTATGTTTTTCTACCTAATAAGAAAAAAATTCTAAAACCAAAATCAAAGGAAATAGGAGTACAATATTAGGATTGGCTACACAATATCATAAGAGTATTGATCCAAAGAAGCCCAAACGTTCAATTGAATTTGGGAATATCGATCCTAATCACCATAGAAATAGAAAAATAAATAGTAATGGGGATTTCTCTAATTTTTTTAGACGGTCCAAATGGTAAACCTGCTTGTCTTCATTTACAATAAGATAGATTATGAGGACAATGGTAAAGATATATTTCAAAAATATTTTTGTGCTATGTGATTTTTCATATGTCTTCAGATCCAAGTTCAGGTCTCTTGCTAAGCTTAAAATTCATGAAGTTTTTGATACCCTCAGAAATTTTTATTCTTTGGTAATGCAACTTTTATGGAGATTTTATCTTGAAATATTTTTCGTAATTAAGATAAAAATTAATAAAATAAAATGACTTGAAATTCTAGATGAAAGATGTAGGCAAACAAACACATTTCCATTCAATTGTAATGAATATATTTATAGTGGATGGCCAAGATTAGCTAGTAACCAATCCACCAAATAAAAATCAATAGCTAACAATTAAATTCTAATTAAAGCATATTTCTAACTTAGGTTTTATTCACGTTGGATTTTGGAATGCCAACTCACTAACCTAATAATGAAAATAATTTAATAAAAAACTATATCCTATATGCCTATAGCCTAACATCCTCCCATTATTACATTATTTGAAGTACATAGAGAGTTGCAAAACAACTCAAATTTGACATGTGCAAGTGCCTTAGTTAAAATATTTGCAACCTACTCATCGGTGGGAATGTACTGGAGCTAAATCTTGTGATTTAGAACTTCATCTTGAATAAAGTGACATTGAGTGTCAATATGCTTTGTTCATTCATGGAACATTGGATTCTTGACTAGTTTCAAAACACCTTGGTTATCACAATTCAAGTGTATTTGAAGATTTTTTGAAAGACCCATACTTGAAATAATGTGATGTAACCATATCACTTCACACACTACTCCTCGTGTTGTATGATATTCTACCTTTATAGATAAAAGTGAAATGACTTGTTGCTTATCGCTATGCCAAGAGATAGGTCCAGATCCAAGATGAAATATGTATCTTGACATTGATTTTTTATCATCTATATATCCAACATAATCCAAGTTCATGTATCCTTGCAAGAAGAACTTATCATTCTTCTTGTAATCCAGACCATATTCTGTTGTGCCACAAATATAGTGAAGAACTTTCTTTATTGCCTTCCAATGACTAACCTTAGGTTCCAAAATGAACCTCGAAAGATATCTCACAACAAAGCTGATATCCAGCATGGTATTAGTCATATATATATTGATAGTTGACTCCCAATCAACTATCAATAAAAAGTTCCATCTACCTAAGGAGATTTATCATATCGAGATAGTTGTAACCATATTTCTATTGGAGTTTCTTTGGGCTTACAATCTATCATTCAATATTTTTCAATTAGTGCCTTGGCATACTTCATTTATGTGACCTTCATGTGGTTCTTTTTCTACAAAATTTTCAAGCCAAAACAATAATATAGAAGTCCCAAATTTTTCATTTCAAATAACTTCTTCAAGTCACCCTTCATTGCTTCTATCATCTTCTTTGAGCTACCAATGATGATCAAATCATCAACATAGAGCACAAGTATCACTATATTAGAAAAAACTTTATTGAAATAGATATTGGTATTTGAGGAACTTCTCTTGAAATCATGCTACAAGAGGTGATTGTCAATCTTAATATACCAAGATCATGGAGATTATTTCAAACCATACAAGGACTTTATCAAATTACAAACCTTTTGTTCTTGTCCTTCAACAATATATCCTTTAGGTTGAGTCATGTACACTTCTTTGAGATCACCATTCAAGAAGGCACTCTTCACATCCATCTGATGAAGCTTCCATCTGAACTGAGCTACCATTGCACACTATACATGAATGGTTATCATATTTGTCATTGGTTCAAATATCTGTTCATAATATATACCTTATTTTTGAGCATAGCCCTTTACAACAAGGTAGGATTTATGCTTGTCAATAGTTCCATATATCTTATACTTGACTTTGTATACCCATTTTTAGTCAATGGGTTTCTTACCAACAAACAAATCAACTAGCTCCCATGTTTTGTTCTTTCTAAGAGACAAATATTATGCATCCATAGCATCCTTCCATTGAGGCACACTAAGTGCCTCTTACACTGAAGCGGGTTCATGCTCCACCACTAAAGTCATAAAACCTCTATCTTCATGTCACTCCTATATTCATCTTCATCATCTTATTCATATTTTTCTCTTTCCTAGCATGACATACTTTGAGTATGTGGTCGATTGTGAAGAACACAAGCTTATATTGAGAGGGGGGTGAACAGAATAAGACCACTTTTTAATTTTTTTCCAAACCAATATCAATTAATGTCCTTAATTATAATAACCAAATATAACAATGTGCATTAATAACTCAGATAGGAGTAGTCAGCAAGAGCACAAGTCACCACACACAATTGAAACAAAATATTTAACGTGGTTCCCTCAATGTGAGGTACTCCATGGAGAAAATATTTTACTAAAACATTCTCAATCAATCTCTTTGGTAATCACTACCAATTACAATGTTTATCGATATCTATCCAAAGGAGATTTTGATCCCCTAATATCAAGTTCGTGGATCTCTTCCATAGGAGAACTCTTTCCCCTTCTACTCTAGCTATGTGATCTTCTATAAGACTCTGTATCTCTGTTGCACTAACTTGTGGACCTCTCTCCACTTGAAGACTCCTCACTCAGATCTGTCTTCAACTGTGTTGGCTGCTAGATCTCTATCCACTAAGACTCTATCCTTTGTACTCTGTCACCTCCAAGTTCTGTCAATAGGCTCACTAAGAACCTGATCAATAGGCTCGCATAGAAACTGCTTAACAAGATCACACAGAACTTGTCAAATCTGTGCTAGCAATCTCACCAAGAACTTGCCCAAATCTGGTCAAGCAAGATCACCAAGAACTTACCCAAATCTTCTCTAGAAATCTCACCAAGAACTTGCCCAAATCTGCTCTAGCAAGCTCACCAAGAACTTGCCCAAATATGCTCCAACAAGCTCACTAAGAACTTGTCCAAACACTATCCTCAAATTTGTCCCAAAGGCCTTCTCAAAGGCTCAATCAATCATGCTCAAGTAGTACTCAAAATGAACTCAACAATGAATGGCAATCTCAACTCAAATTAACTTCATAGAAGCATAAAGAGAATTATTAGAGACTCAATATGTTCTAACCTCAATCTCAAATCAACATAGAATGATAAAATAGTTTGTTTTATAGAACTTGAACAATAAATTCACACATCACTTGACTAGGTTCAATCAACTCAACTCAACCAATCATCACAAGGAATAACTATTTCTCACACAACCCTAGTCAAAGTATGTATCAACCAACTCAAATGTTTCCAACAATGCTCAACCACAAATCTCACATAACAATGATACTCATGTTCTTTTCTAACTCAAGTTCTTTCACAAAAAATGGGTTTCAACAACTATGTTTATAAAACAAGGTTTAGACACAACTCTCAATTCAGAAAACCTTGAAGCATTCAACCAACCACTTTCAAAAATGAAGCCACAAACAATCCTTTTCCCTCCAATGATATTTCAGAAATCAACCACCATAAAAAATCAATAGGATAATGTACCCATACCTTTTATGAAAATGAAAAAAAAAACTCTTTGTAAATCTGCCACAATCACAAAATTCTTTTGCTAATCTTCACATGGGTTAGTAGATCACAAAATAATCAACATTACTTCACTTTTCAATAATCATCACCAAGGCCTTTAATTGCACAACTTTCTTATCTCTCCTAAAACCACTTGTACCATAAATTAAAATAAATCAAAAGATTGCATAACCTTTTCACTCCCAAAACCACTTATACCATAAAATAAAATAAATCACAATATTGCATACCTTGTCACCTCATGAAAGAATTAATCCTCTTGAAAAAGAACAAGGTAAACTTCACTTTTGGAACCCCTTTTTAAAATCAAAAATATCTCTTTACACACACCTTATTTCTCCTTCTAAATAAGTTAGTCAAATAGCCCTCAAAATAAGCTTTCCGATGATATATAATATGCCCCATTTCCAAAATAAATTGAAACCTTTACATATATATATATATATATATATATATATATATATATATGCCAACCTCCATTAATTGCACATAGGTCGGCCCTCCATTAATTTAAAATTAAACTTTAAAATTTAATATTTTCATCACCGGAGGTCCTTTTTCGATGAAGAATGAAGAATGAAGAATCCTTATCACCTTCAGAAATTGTATTGTTAAGCAATGAAAAGAATAGAAGTACATTCACCCCAAAAATGGGGTGACAGGTGCATTCACTCCACTTTAGGACAAATGAGGGCTATAAAAAGGAAGAAAATGTGCTAAGTTGGGTTAAAGTCTTTTTTACCTTTCATTGGGATGAAAATACATTGAAATGACTAAGTTTGAAGTGAGCCCAAAATCAAAGTGCATCGACGATCAAACGAAAGCATCGTTCACCCCACTTTGAGGTGAACATCCTCAAGTATTTTAGGATGATGTGCCAGGTTAGTTCATTGACTAGTCAATAGGACTTTTACCTCAAGAAAGGGGTGAAACTCCCTTTTGCCTCTCATTGGGGTAAAAGCACAATAAAATGGCGAGTTCAGATGAAAAAAAGAGAAATAGCAAAGCGTCAGGATGGCATTGAAAAGTCAACTATGTGTTTTCCCTAAGAGAAGGGTGAACACACCTTTCACCCTTCCTTTGGGTGAACGCATATATACAAAATATAATGTGTGGACCCCACTTCGATGCACATTGAGAAGATTAAAAATGGAAGTGCTTTCACCCTAGGTGAAGGGCAAAAGTACCATTCTCCCATCTTTTGGGTGAAGCTACAAGAAGAATGGCCCAATGAAAACATCAAAGGTTTTATTTTTTTGATTGGGCATTGAAAATTCAGAATTACGTTTACCCAATATGAAATGTGACAGTGTCTTTCACCCATTCTAGGGGTAAATGTATATTTTAAGAAAAGGAAGACATATTATGAAAGGTGCTTTCACTCTAAAAGAGAGGAAAACTTTAAATCATCCCTTACAGGGGCAAGACAACACAAATATGGTTCATAGCATTGTAATAAGTCATTTTCACCCATATCTCTTCTAGATTGATTACTGCTATGATAAGGAAATGAATGTAATACACTGAATTTTAATTTGAATAAAGTTAGGGGTTGTACATTGAATGCAATAATGAAAGAATTACAAGAGGGAACATGAATAAGGAGTAAATACTAAGAATTCAAGGAGGCATGTTCACTCATTGTGAAAGCATGTCTATGGAAGCACTAGCGTACCGGGTGCGATGCAAACAAAAGCAGATGTATTAAGGAAACGCTAAGTCCTACGAAGATGCGAAGAACTTAAAGTGCATGAAAAGGGAAAATGAACGAAATGAAATGAGATGTAAAGCAAAAGCAAAGGTGCAGCCTCTTTTATTAATCTTGCTTGAGATCAGGTTACAATACGTCTCCCCCCTTTTCATGGGCTAGGAGCGTTCGATACAATTTTGTTACACCAACGGATGGTACGCTTCCCTTCGGGATCTTCCGCGTGCCCACATTCGAAATGGGTGGGCCAAACATCACCGCCACTTGCATGAGTGCATCTGTCATTCCTTGCTGCCCCTCCGGTGTCGAGATCCTATGTACAGAGAAACAGCAAACGATTAATAGCACATGCGGATGGAGGGAAACATGCAATCCCCAAGGCCTCCGGTTAATGCATACATGAAATAATTAAAACAGTGATCAAAACTTATCAGAATGAAATGAAATTTGGACAAAAGCATGTAAACATCATCAGGGACACACTGCAAAAAGAACAGTCGAGAAATCTACTGTATATTTCTAATCGCTCCGGGGTGGGACGATTAGGACTGTCATAAAACGTACAAAAGTGACCTCCCAAATGTCCCATCCAGGGGCCTCCAAAACACCTACAAACTTGGGGTTAGGCAAAATGGGGCATTTTGAGATGACCCAAAAGGTCGGATTTTGCAGATTCTACCCAGATTGCCCTGTATCCGAAAGCGCTCCCTGTAGGTTAGTAAAAGCGTAAAACCATGAAAACACAGTCAAAACAAGTCAAAATGCATTGAAATTTGAACCGCAGCATATATGAAACACACAAAACATGATGCAAAAGAAATAGTGAAGAAATATGCTATAGATTTCTAATCACTCTGGGGTGGGGCGATTAGGACTGCAATAGTGCGGGGGGCGCCCGAGGGCAGGACGCCCGCCGTTTGGGGCTTGGTTTTGACACCAATCCACTTGGGATGGGTCCAAAACCTCCTAGGGGGTTGTGTCAAAAAATTGGGTGTGGGATTGTGGCCAATTGTTTGGGTTTTGGGTCCGGATTGCGCTCCTAATGTTCACCCAATAACCTCCCTTCCAAAAGAGAGATCAAGGATGTAGGAAGCACAATGAGGGTGAGGGTATAATTCGACAGCACTCCATTGCTCCAAATGCTCTTGCTCCATTCTTTTTGGGGTGAGAAGACTCACCATTTTATAGACCTGAGGGTCTCCTTTGAATGTGCATGCAGGGGCGCCACTTGGCCATCATGCCTTCCCAGGGGAGAGAAGATTCCTCCCTGATTAAGGGCTCCATGACTCTATGACTGCCTCTTTGAGCTCAAAAATGCTCACTCGCACTCCCATGCATTGAAGGTGGAGTTGAGTGGCGGATCTGGGCTGCCATTTGTCAAGGTTTGACCTTTTTCCCATCAAACCTGCTATTCGCCCCACCCTGGAGCGATTGTTGCTAATCATCCCGGGGTGGGGCGAATAGCAATCTAATCATCCCAGGGTGGAACGAATAGGGAGCAGAGTGCTTGAAAGGTGCCAAATTGACCTCTGACCTTCCAAAACTACTTTGGGAGTGGTTAGGACCACTGTTTAACCTCTGGGGGCTGCCCTAGGGGCTATGTATGCCAATTCGGTCAGTGCTTGTCGTCACATAATCGGATTGGTGTTGTTTTGGTGTCTATAGATGCCCCTTTTTGGGATGCGTTGTGCGTGGCGTAGTGCTGAGAAAAAATAGATAACCAAAGCACTTAATGATTAGGGTTTCTCAGTAACCTAACCAAATTTTGATGCCCCAAGTATGGAAAGGGCACGCATTCTTGAATCCTTGCTTCTAACGAGCTAAGGAGCTTAACTCAAGTGTTAACCTTTTTTGGTGAGGTGTTACTTGATCTTGGACATTGTTCAGTCATGAATAGGCAAAGGGCGCAACCTTTTGTCTATGGGAACCTTGAGTTCATGATTCTAGAATGCCAAGTGTTTGATCAGCTTGTGATTATTGCTTGTTTGCTGCCCCAAGCAGGAGCGTGATTGTCTTTGTCAATGATTCTTTGAATGCATGCCATTTCCTTGATTGGGTGTGTATTTGTTGATTGGTGACTAAGTGTGACTACCCCCTCAAGCGACGAATCGATGAGGGAATGACCGACATGAGAAAAGCGACGAGTCACTTGACCCAAGATGACTTTTGTAAGGGTGCCTTCAGTTGTTTTTCATTGAACGCTTATGCAGTTTCCCAACAATCGGACCTATTTTTGGTGGGTTTTGACCCTTTTTATGATGCCTATTGGGGTTAAAATTGTCAAAAATTCGTCCTCCCATGGAGCGGTCCGGCTATGGTAGCCTTCTTAGGGAGTAGGATAGTGATAATTTGTGACCCCGACATCAGTTTTGCATGCCAAGAATGTATGGTGCAAAGGCGCCTTTGTTCGGCAGTTTTATGCTTGTTTTTGGGTGGGTTTTGACCCTTTTTGTGATGCCTATTGGGGTTGAAATTGTCAAAAATCCATCCTCCCGTGGAGCGGTCCGGCTATGGTAGCCTTATTAGGGAGTAGGATAGTGATAATTTGTGATCCCGACATCGGTTTTTCATGCCAAGAATGTCAAGTGCAAAGGCACTTTTGTTTGGCAGATTTATTGCATTTTTTGTTGCATTTTTGTTTTGCAGTTTTTGTTGCTTTATTTCTTGCTCGGTAATCATCCCAGGGTGGGACGAATACTAGTTTTGTAATCGTCCTAGGGTGGGATGAGCGCTAACTAGAGCGCTCATCCTAGGGTGGAATGATTACAGGCCTAAGAGCCTATTTAAGGGCCAAAACTAGGTTTTGGGCTCATTTGCAATTGTTTTTTCTGGCGATTTGGAGTTGTGAGGAGGAGTTCGAGTTTGCGTAGCGGAGCTCTACCAAATTCTTGCTGACACCATGAGTGCAAGAACCGATCTTCGAGTGGCGGAGCGAGGCGAGACCGGTAGGTGCTCCTTCTATTTTTTGTGTTGTTTATTTTTTTTTTGAATGTTTTTGTTGTACATTGTGTTAATGTTTGTTATTTTTGCTGTGCATTTTGAAATTAAGGTAGAAACCCTAAAATGTAGTTTTGTTATTGTTATTTTTTTTTTTTATATACACTGTTGTACATTTGTTTTTTTGTAGTTATGTTTTGTTTTTTTGTTTTTGTTTGTATACATTGTTGTACATTCATTTTATTGTTGTACAGTTTTTTTGTTGTCATGTTTTAATGTTTTTGTGTTGTTTTTGTTTTTTAGGTTGTGAAGAGTCGGTATCGTCAATCGATGGTATTTTTTGATGCACGGGATGCATTGACTATGGCGGATTGGGATTGGCTTGATGCCCTTGGGCTCAAGCAAGTGACACGGTTGGAGCCTATGGTGGGGGATCGGGCATATCTGACTACCCTGATCAATTTGTGGGATCCCCACACCAACACCTTTCATCTCCCAATAGGGGAGATGATAGTGACTCTGGAGGACGTGTATCGGATTCTATGGATTTTGATAGATGGGCTGCCCATTCGGATGACTCCTCGTGATCAGTGGATGGCGGTGCTGACACGGTGCTTTGGGCATGCGGCGGAGATGGGGGTGGATAGGGCGGTGGAGAGGGCAGAGGGGGACTGCCTGATTGGTAGGATTCTGGTGCGGTGGTGGCTAGAGAAGGGCATGTTGGGGGTGAGGCATGCATTGCTCATGACCCTCATCTCCAACATGCTGCTTCCTGACTCCTCAGGTGCGAGGTTCCCTTGGAACCTGCTTGAGGTAGTGTTCAGACTGGTGGAGTGTTCGATAGCAGTGCCACTGATTATGAGGTGGGGTCAGATGCTACTGGCATAGCTATATGATGAGTTGTACGAGGTCCGCTATCGAAGGTGAAAGGGGATTGGGTGCAGCTATCTGTTGTAGTGTTGGGGGTGGCAGCACATAGCTGTGGAGTGGTCACAGGGGTTGCCTTGGACCACTCGGGGAGAGATGGTGGATAGGGAGATTGGGTATGGTGCTCTATGGTGGAGGTCAGAGGAGCATGGGTAGAGTCGGTGGTGGGCAGGTGACGTTAGTCACTACACTGATGCCTTCTCGCGTCTTGCTCCTAGGGAGGTGGTCTGGCGGCCATACCGGGACTGTCCAGCCTGGCCTGAGGCTGGGGAGTGGCTCCGATGGGTGCATAGGGGGAGGTGGTTGATCGGCATGACGCAGGAGTACTTCCTGTACGTTCGGGTGACTCGATAGTTTGGGGTGCACCAGGGATTGCTTGGTGAGCCCTTGATCTATCGACGTCGGGGCGATGAGAGGACTCTAGCCTGGTCGATCATTGAGCCATTGGGTGAAGAGTCGGATGCAGTGATTGATGTCCTTGACATGGACAACGTCGGGGTGACTATCGAGTATGACCAGTGGTGGACGATGCAGCGATGGTGGGGTGAGGGGCCTCTAGGAGGTCCGGATGTAGCAGCAATAGGCGGTGGGGTTGTGGAGGCACCGAGGGAGGGTTGGGGGGCTCCGCTCGATGATGCGGATATGGTGGAGGTTGATGACTTCACTGGGGATGATGTAGGGGTTCCAGAGTAGCCGGATACATAGGACGTCCTGGAGCAGTGGGTGCGGAGCAGCATGCCATCTCGGAGATGCCCATGCCTCAGGCAGTCCTAGGAGATATGGAGGCTAGGTATCACGTTGAGATAGCATGATTGGAGGAGCTACTATGGAGATGGGATGAGGAGCACCGAGTCGAGAGGGAGCTCCTACGGGCTTAGTTGGCATAGCGGGATGACGCATTGGCTACGTACCATCGATGGGATGTGGAGTGGGGTCGATGCTGGGTGGAGTTGGAGGTAGAGATTATCTGCCTCGGTGGACAGTTACCTGAGCTCACTGGAGGTGGATCATCATGCCGTACGAGAGGTAGTGAGACTGAGCAGTCAGCATCCTCTCATCGCAGGCGGGTGGGTGAGGGTAGCGCTAGTGGGCATGATGCGGGGCTGGCAATAGCCGCCCTGAGAGGTCCCATAGGACCCACACCACTGGGGTAGTTCCAGTCGCACCGATCCTACGTGATCATGGTGGCCGACTCCCTAGGCTTGGGGTTTTTGAGTTTTTGATTTTTTTGTGAGGTCAGAGGACCGACTTATTGTAGCCTATGGGCATTTTTGACCTAATATATACATGACTCTCTTTTTTATTATACACTTGTCATGATTTATCATTTATTTTATGCACATTTATTTACGTTGATGTATGCATGTGTTATTGTGAATGCGAATGTTTCTACTATATGATATATGCATATGGAATGGATGAAATGGTTTGTTGATAACTTGGCGGTGGCACCATAGACTGTACAGGATTTATTGGCTTTCTGTACTATGTGATTGCTTTGTGGAATGACTTTGCATGTGTAATATTTTTTGTTTGTATTTTTTGATGGTGATGTAAGAATGGAATGTACCACAGGTGTTCTAGAATGTAGTTAAGGTTTTTCTGAGACTCAGATGTTTTAACTAACTAGCCAAGACTAGTACATTTATCTCACAAGACTTTTGAACAAGGTACGAATCAGACTTGAGTTTGACCAAGTTATTTCACATCCTTGTGTGTGCGATTGAATTTGTTTATGTGGTAGTTGTCAGGATACCGCCAATGCCAGATAGGTTGTCAACCAAACCTGTACTGAGGATCACCTAATTAGCTCCACTAACTCCTTTTTTGTATTTAGTAAGATTAATCTATGGTGCAATCTAGGATACCATAAGCTAGCTCATCCACATGCAAACATTGATCTATACACAATTTAATGTGATAGATATATCGTCATGCAGGTAGGATATGCCATGGTGACCAGGTAGGCTATCCACCAAACCAGTAATGAGGATCACCTCAATGACCTTTCGAATGCTTTGAGAGTTCCAGGGATTCAAGTTCGAGCTCTCTTCTTTTCCTCAACTTTTATTGGGATACTTGCTCGTATGTAGTGATAAAAATCACTTTTATTTTTTTTTTGAGCAAGGGATTTGAATTTTGAGTGATGAGAATCACTTTATATTTTTTGATGTATGCACTATGAGGGTTTTGATGTACTAAACTGAGAATTGGAGTTTTTTTTTTTATTATTAGAACTTGGGATTTTTTTTTTTGGGGGAATTGGGTAGGGAAGATTCTTGTCCTTTTGCCAACTCTCAGCATTCTTGGGGTCATTCACATAGGGGGATGAGCGAGATAACCTTTTCACTGTATGGTATCCTGGATTGCTTTGTAGGTTTCATCTTTCATTCACACAACTTGGGAATTTTTATGTGTTTTAACTTGTGTGGGGATGCTACGTAACAAGGTGTGATCCAAGTAAAACTCTACCTTTGTAAAATTTGTCTGACTTTGTACAGTTTTTGGCTAGAAATCTAAAGATAGTTGAATGATGAAAAACCCTAAATACATTAGGAGACAACTGACTATGATATGGTGAAAATGTGGATGGCGTTATTCTTGTTGGATTATTTACAAAGTGGACAAATGTGGAAAATGATGGAATTGCCGAGTAATTACAGTCTATGGTGCATTTGACCTGTATGACCAACAAATATGCAATGTATGTATGCGATGCCTAATGCAGCTTATTTTTTTGTGTTTTGATTTTTAAGAGTATGCATGGAAGTGAGATGCAATTTTTTTTTTGTTATTTTTGATTATTTTTGTGTTTTTTTTTGTTTTTGAATATTTGTTTTGACCAAGTGATTGTTGGAACCCTTGGAGCTTTTGGTTTGACCAAAGGGATTATGGGTACCTTTGGGGATTTTTGGGGTGACCAAGTGATTGTGAGAATCCTTGGAGCTTTTGGTTTGACCAAAGGGTTTATGGATACCTTTGGGGCATTTTTGGGGTTGACCAAGTGATTGTGGGAATCCTTGGAGCTTTTGGTTTGACCAAAGGGTTTATGGATACCTTTGGGGCATTTTGGGTTGACCAAGCGATTGTGAGAACCCTTGGGGCTTTTTGGGGTGGGCCATGGCTCTTTTAAATGTGGAATGGCCTCAAATGACTGATGTTCAAGGGTTCTAGTTCCTTGATTCCATCAAGAGAGGTGAGCCGGTATGTTCCAGGTCCTATTTTACTGTCGATTACATAAGGACCTAACCAGTTTGCCATGAACTTGTCCCTTAGATGGGGCGGCAAGTTAGAATTTTGTTGGTTCTCTTTTAAGACTAGGTCACCAACCTGAAAGTCCCTCAGGTGAACTTTCATGTTGTATGCTTTCTTAAGTCGCTCTTGGTAGATACGTAAATGCTCGAGAGCATTGACACGTCGTTCATCGAGTAACGTAAGCTGGTCTAACCGGGCCTGCCATGCAGTGTCATCATCGATGAACTCTTGCATTGATATGCGTAGGGAAGGTATTTCCAACTCGAGAGGCATGACTGCCTCGGAGCCATACACCAATGAAAATGGAGTTGCCCTAGTGGGCGTCCGAATGCTAGTGCGATAAGCCCAAAGAGCAAGTGGTATTTGAATGTGCCAATCCTTATGACTATCTATGACTATCTTTTTAAGGATGGCAACTAGCATTTTGTTTGACGCCTCTGCTTGCCCATTTGCCTACGGATAATAAGGTGTCAAAAAACTATGCTGGATTTTGTACTTTGTGGTCAAAGCACACACATCTTTGTTCTTAAATGACGTCCCATTATCCGAGATGATCTTGGATGGAATACCAAAATGACATATGATGTTATGTAAAATAAACTCCGCAATGCGGGGTCCAGTCGTAGAGGTAAGCGTAATTGCTTCCACCCACTTGGTGAAGTACTCTATGGCCGTTATGATGAACGTGTGATGGCCTGACGACGCAGGGGAGATCTTTTCGATTAGATCTAAGCCCCACTACGAAAATGGCCAAGCCGATTGGATCGGCTGCAAGGCCTGAGAAGGTACGTGTGTCAAGTTAGCATGGTGTTGACACTTCACGCACTTCCTCACATACGCACAACAATCTCGCTCTAAAGATGGCCAATAATAGCCCATGCGAAGGATGCACTTTGCGATGGCCATACCACTGAAGTGGCCACCGCATGTACCATCGTGCGCTTGGGTGATCGCCCAAGTGGACTCTTGCTGGTCCAAGCAATGGAGGAGGATTCCTTCATAGCTTCGACGGTACAAAATGTCTCCTAGCAAGACATGTTTTGCCACTTTCTATTTGAATGATCTTTTCGTGGCATGCGACAATCCAAGTGGGAGGCTACCTAACTTGAGGTAGTCTCTTATGGGTGTGTACCAATCCTGCTGATCAAAAACCTTGATGGTATGAACGGCCAATCCCTCTTGAAGTTCATCCCTAGCAAAAGTTGAGCGGGAAAGAACTTGTAAGAATAGCGTTGTGTTGCTATTAAGAGGGGTTGGGGAGAACAAGGACCCCCAATTGGCATGATTCAGATTATCATGGATTCGAGAGAACTTATCCTGAGACGGTTCAATCTGGATCAGGTGGATTCCTAGCGTTAGGTCAGAGCTTGCACGCTCCATCATGGATTGCGATAATGTTTTGACTTGAATGGTTGTCATATCACCAAAAATGTCTTGCAGGATTAGTGACCCCAAGGAGGCCATAGTGTCCGCAAAATGATTCGATGATCGAGGGAGTGCCTCGATGTCGTACCATTCAAGATTTGCTAGGAATTTATCCACAAGGGCTTTGTAGGCCTGTAGAACTGGGCATTTACATTGGAATACCCCTTTCACTTGGTTGACAATTAACAGCGAATCACCAAAGATGTTCAAGCATTTGATGTTCATGGTGATGGCTGTCTGAAGACCTATGAGCAAGGCTTCGTATTCGGCATTGTTATTGGTGCACGAGAAATCAAGTTTAAATGATAGAGGCATTGGAGCCCCTTGCGGTGTGAAGAATATGATTCCCATGCCACCCCCTTGCTCACATTTAGAACCATCAAAAAATAGGGTTATGTCGGCCTGTGACTCAGGCTCATCAGAATATAGCGATTTTGAGACATGGAAGACCCCATCATCGGGTAGCTCTATGGTCAGAGGCTGATCATCTTCGAGAGGAGCCTCTGCTAGTTGATCGGCGATGACTTGACCTTTGATGGACTTTTGTCCAATGAATTCGATGTCAAACTCCATCAACAACATGATCCATTTCACCGTGTGGCTACTATGATAAGTATGACTCATCATGTACCACAATGGATTCTCCTTAGACACAACATACGTCGTATTGCTCAGCATGTAATGGCATAGCTTTTTGGTGGCAAATACCACTGCTAAGCATAGCTTCTCGACGTATGCATAGTTAAGTTCATAACTGACCAGGGTGCGGCTAAGATAATAATTAGCCTGTTCTTTATGTAGTTCATTTTTTGGGCTAGCATGGCGCCCAGTGCCACCTCAGTAGCTGAGATGTATAAATAGAATGACACTCCTGGTCTAGGTGGTGCCAATATTGGTGGTGAAGCCAAGTATTGTTTAATGTCATCGAAGGCTGACTGGCACTCGTCATCCCAGTGAAATGCTACCCCCTTGTGTAATAATTTATTCATGGGTCGGCACTTGTCAGATAGTTGCGCTATGAAGCGCTTGATCGACGTGACCTTACCCTGCAAGCTTCTGAGCTGCTTGATGGTGGTTGGGGGAAGCATTTCAAGGATTGCCTTGACTTTATTTGGATCCACCTCGATGCCTTATTTTGAGACTATGAAACCCAAGAGTTTTCTAGATGTGATGCCAAATACGCACTTCTTGGGGTTTAGCCTAACTTTGTGTTCGATGAGGCGATCAAGGATCTTGCGTAAGTCATCGAGATGATCTAGGCGCAAAAGAGATTTGGCCAACAAATCATCCATATAATCTTCCAAAGTTTTATGCATGTGATCATGGAAGATGTACGTCATAGCGCGTTGGTAGGTGGCGCCAACATTTTTAAGGCCAAAGGGCATGACCTTATAACAAAATGTCCCCCAAGGCATTGTGAACGCCATTTTTAGTTGATCATCGGGATTGATACGAATCTGGTTGTATCCCGAGAAACCATCCATGAGGGAAAGCATTTCGTGGCCTGCTGTAGCGTCTACCAATGCATCGATGCTAGGCAAGGGGAAATCATCCTTGGGACTCGCTTTGTTTAGATCTCAAAAATTGGTGCATATGCGAATCCTCCCATCAGGATTTTTGATGGGCACCATGTTGGACAACCATGGTGGGTAATCTACGTAGATGACAAACTGTGCATCCAACAGCTTTTGTAATTCATCTTTTACCATTAAGGCCACTGTTGGGTGCATCTTACGTAGTTTTTGCTTGACTGGCTTGACTGTCGGATCAAGCGTTAGATTATGCGTGACTAGCTGCGGGTCTAGCCCTGACATGTCTTTGTAGGACCATGCAAAAACCTCCTTCTTCTCTTTGAGAAGGGCAATGTAATCGGCTTGCTCTTCGGGGGATAGACTTACCCCTAGCTTGATGATTTGTGGATTCATTGGATCAGAGCCGATGTCTACGTCAGTCGTCTCTTCGATTGACATGTGGGACCCATCCTCCAACTGGTGTGGAGTTGGGATCAGGTGGATATCATTTGCTGAATTTAGATCTACGTTTGGAACGTCGGGTTCCTCTTCAGCATGGAAGATATCCTGAGTTGGTCCTGGGGTGAAATGAAGCATCTCACCACAAGGCCAGTACTCTAATGGGGATGGTGGCGAGTTAGCATGATCCCAGTCTATGGCATCTAGGTTTAGATACAATGGTCATGCTGGATCGGCTGGATTGTGGATGGGGGTGGTTAAGTCAATGGAGATCATGTTGATGAAGTGAATTTGGTCTCCATTACCATGCGGGTGGTGACTCGGACATCCTTGGTGATCTTTGTGCTCTGGATCTGGCTCTATGGGTATTGGCACAAATGGATCGGCCCTATGTGTGGATAGAAGGATAGGGTCTACCTTTGGCACTGATGGCTCTATAGGGTCTCCGGGTGGAAGGTGCTCTCTGTATGCCTAAAGTGGTGGATGCAGCACTTGGTCCAACTATGCTTGGTTCAAATGCCACCTATGCCTTGGCCCCATGTTTAGCTATTCAAACATGTCATCAATGTCCATGGGGTATTGTTGCTACCGCATATGGTTGAGATATGCCATCTCAGTCTCATCTTCATAATCGCTATCGGAGATCCATAGGCCTTCATTGGCTTCGACAACTATTTGTGGCATGTGAGGCTCGTTCTGTTCGAGCAAGTTGATTTGGTCCCATCGGGGTTGTTCCGCTCTCTATGGGAGGACCTGATTCTCTTGGGGTGGCAATCGCTCGATTGGAGCATTCAAGGGGAACATTGCCATGAAGTTCTCCTGATAGTCATCTATGGGTGTCACTTGCGAGTGATTGCTATCGGACTCGAAAGGGTCCCAAGGTGCTACCTCATACTCGACTCATCTTCGAAAGATCCTTCCTGACCTTGTTTATATCCCTCTTGGAGGTAAGTTCTTGAACTTTCCCCTTTCTCGATCAAAGGGAAGGGGTTGTTGAGGTCAACAAGGTTTGTTGTTAACAATGGGAGATAATCCCCCAATGTGTATGTTGTGTTAGGATTGGCATATGGATCTTGTGCCAACCCATCCTTGTTGCCTAGCCCTAGGCCTTGCATGTTCTCTACCAAGATGTCAAGGGGCAAAGGGTGGTTGAACCCTACTCCTGATTTATCATATGGCATTTGATATCTTGGTTGGCAAAGAACATGCACTCCTTGTTCATATCTGCCCAATCCATATCCGTGCCAATTACATTGGCCAAGGTATTTCAAAGCGAAGTCTGGGTTGGACAAATAGTTGACATTCTCAGCAAAGGGCTCTTCATCCTCTTCCTCTTGTAGGTAAGGTTCAATGCCATTATCGAGGCCCCCATATACAAAATTTGTCTGATTCGGTGGGTAGCCTAAAGGGACAATAGTGTCGATGGGGAGGCGAGGTCTCCCCATGTCTTGCATGGACTCAAGCGTGGGTGTTGCCACAATGTTCCACACTAGGTATTCCCCTAGGCCCGTATTGGCCATCTCAATGGTGATCATTGGTGATTGAGGGGGAGGGAATGGGAGTTCTTCCTGAGTCCACTCCATGTTGGGTGAACCAGGCATCTCGACTTCCATTCGGCTGGGCACCTCTTCGATAGAGATGGTTGAGACTAATGGTGGTACCTCTTCCAAGGGCTTCTTCCCATTGTCCTTCGGTGTGGCCACCGTAGGTGGCATCGTTGGTGAAGGAACAGATGATGAAGATGGGCCCGGTTGGTGATTTGATGGACTTAACAGTGGGGATGTATGCGAAATCGGACCCTGTTTGGATGGATTCAACTGAAAGTCCAAATGTGTCGATGGGAGGGTCGATTGTGGCATCAGCTGCACCATATTGCAATACTTGAAGGGCTCTAAGTCTGTTGGGACTACATGCACTTGCCCTTCGTATGTGTACTTTAGGCATTGATGGGCTATCGAAGGGACACACTTCATGTCCCTGATCCAAGGCCGGCCCAGCAAGATGTTGTAGGCCATCTCACCTTCCAGGATGTGGCACAATGTAGGAATAGTCTTTTGTCCCACTTGGATGGGTAGGACAATTGTGCCAACCATCGAGCATATCACGTCGTTGAATGCTCGAAGAGTATAGGTGGAGGCCACAATATGAGATGTTGGCAGCTTCAGGTGTTTCAATGCCACCATTGTGATTATATTACTGGATGAGCCAGTGTCCACCAACACCCTCTTAAATGGAATCCCATTGACCCATGCAATGATGTGCAGGGTGGATCCACCATATCACCAGTCACCAATTTTAGTTCATCTTCTCTAAAGGTGATGACTAGTTCTGTACATCATTTTACATGTCCCACAAAGTTGTTGAAAGAATTTGCTTCGTGGGGTTGTAGCTCGATGGCTTTGAGTATCTCCATCAGAGCCTCCCGATGGGGCGATGATTGTTGGATGAGCTCATAGATGGAGAGCCTAGCCGACGTGGTCCTTAAACTTTGGGTAAGTTTAGTCCGAATCATGGCCACTGGTCTAGGCAGGGGAGGTTGTGTAGGGTGTTGCGGAGGTTGTGACGTTGATGGAACATCTCCTGTAGCTGCAGCGAGGGTAGTTGTGTTTGGGTACCTCTTGTTCCGTGTCACTATGCTTATCATCCCTACATACCCCTGCATGGGGCAGTTTTGTGTCACCTCATTTACTTGTAGAGTCTTTGCCTATGCATCATGGGTAGGCAGGGGGTCTTTGAAGACCTCCATCTATTGGTTGCTTGGTGCTACGGGATTATCCACCGCTAGCATTTTGTTGTCTATTAGGTCCTGCACTAAGCTTTTGAACTTCCAACATGCGTAAAGGTCGTGTCCTTTCTATCGGTGAAATCTACAATATAGGTCTTCCCTATAGCCCTTGGGTTTTGGCATGTTGGGGTCTACGGGTCGACTTTCTGGCAGGTTTATCAAGTTTGCCATGGACAAGCGGTCAAACAAGGAGTCTTTAGACTCTGTGAAGGGTGTGAATTGTCGCCTAGGGTGACGCTGCTAATTTTGCTCTTGCCTATGATTTTCCTTCTCATAGCTGTCAAGAGGAACTGCCTGATAATTAGCCTTTGGGGGCTGTGTCGTCTGTGCAGGCTTTGGTATGTTTATGGCAACCTGATTGACCACGGTGGGTTTCGGTTGCGTGGACCCAGTTTTGGCATTTTTGGGCCACTCTTTCTTGCATGGCTTGGCAATCTCGCCATCCTGTATCTTGATCTCCTCAATTATTCTGGCTTGCGCCAGGGCTTCCTCGAGAGTGGCATATTGCTGCAGCTGCAATAGCATGGAGATCGACCTTAGGCAACTCTTCGAGAACATTTGGGTCAGGTCGGCCATGGGAGGGAGGTAAGGTAGCCTTGAAAGCAACGTCCTCCACCGATTTCCATAAGCCACCATGGTCTCTTCCTCATACTGCCTGAGGCTAGCTAGGTCACTTAATGATGCCTTCTTCTTGGTGTTGAAGGCGAAACATTCGAGGAACGCGTCCACTAGCTGGTCTAGGTTGCTGATGCTATGCTTCGGCAACCGGGTAAACCAATCCGAGGTAGGGCCTACGAACGTGGTTATAAATGTTCTTAGAAGCAAAGCATCATTGTCCTGAATGCCAAAGCATTGACTCAGGAATCTTGTCACGTGCTCTTGGGCATCCTCATCCCCTCTAAAAATTGCCAATTGAGGCATTTTGAAGTGTTCAGGGTATGGGGGTGCCGACACTGAAGGATGCACAGGGTGACTACGGAGCTGGCGTAAAGTGGGCTTTTGGGGCCTATAAGTCTTGGTCTCCATAGACTCTAAGTGCTCTAGCAGCACTTTGTATGCATCGAAATATTTGATCTCTTCCTCCTTGGTTTGTTCCCATTGTGAATTGCGGGGAACTTGAGGCCTATGGAGGGGTAGCCGGATAGCGCCCCCTACCTTGGTAGGGCATTTCAGCCCACTCTTCTTCTTGCTCGAATTCCTCATAGGCTTCTTGAGGAGTTCTTGGGCGTGACCTATAAACATGGGTGGGTGCCCGAGGAGGGCGCCCATCATTGGTTCTAGGAGTGGTCTCCCGCTCAGGTCTAGGAGGTCTTGGAGGCAACGCTTGATAAGGTCATGGAGACCTGTCTCGTACCAAGGGGTTATGCCTCTCATAAAGCTCTATCTTATGTGTGTGAGGGGTTGGAATCCTCTCATGCATAGTGTTCTGGAGCAACTCATCCGTCTGATGCTGAATGCGCTCTTTGCTAAGATGGTACAGGTGCTCTAACTATTGTTGATCTTGCTCAAGCTACGTGATTTGCGCTTGGCGGGCGGTATGTTTGGCAAATGCCAAGTCAATTTGTTCCACCGTCTTAGGTCTAGGAGGCCTAGATGCCTCCCCTACATATCTATCTCGGTCATAGTGATCCGAGATCTCTATAGGTCGCTTCCCTCTGTCGAGGTTAGCAACATTCACCCGAGGCTCTGGCCTTAGTAGGTGATCCTGATAAATAGCAGGTGCGGAGGCGCATTGCTCCCATGCTGTGTATTGCTCTTGAGGAATATAGTGGTTTTCCTCGTGCTCCCTTTCATATATGTGAAAGGGGCGAGCAGAGTTGGCTCGCCCTGTCTGAAGAGCCTTGCGCTCTGGATTTGGCCTATTGTTTCTGATAAGTAATGAGGGGTAGAGGAGGGATGATATAATCATGTGGCCCCTCCTTATGGACCTTATGTTGTTCTAGCACTTCCTCGCACGGTGGCCACTCATAATGAGTGTCTAAGGGGGCCTTCCCGTGTATGTACTCCTCCTGAAAGGGTCTGTGTTGAATGGGAGTGCCCCTCGAAGGGGTGCCTCTATAGTCCTATTTCGTCATGGTATGATGTGGACTATTTTGTGGGTCAGGCCACCAAGGTGGTATGACCAAGTCCTTGGGGCTATAACGGAGGCGACTTGTGCCTC
This sequence comes from Wollemia nobilis, assembly GCA_028583015.1. Classification (NCBI taxonomy): domain Eukaryota; kingdom Viridiplantae; phylum Streptophyta; class Pinopsida; order Araucariales; family Araucariaceae; genus Wollemia; species Wollemia nobilis. Next base: position 16,043,034 of record JAQPPZ010017058.1, on the reverse strand, counting down.
CTTGTACACTTTTCGCCACTTCTGCCCGTGATTGGGCTTGGCTACGGGTGTACACCATGGTGGTGGTTTTCTAAGGGATACGTATGTTTTTATCTTCTTTACGATTTTTTATGCTACACTAAACAAAGGGGACCACACAATCAAAGAAATGATTATCTCGTTTATAGATTAAAGGTGTGTCCTAAATCTGGTTTAGTGTGTTTTGATTTTTGTTGTGCAAAACCTTGTAATGAAAACATGCATAATGAGGGCTCTTATATCTCCAAAATGGTCGCCCCTTCAATATACCACTTCCAGGCCATTATACCGAACCTCTCAATATACCCGCCCTTACGTGAGGGAAACTATTGGTACGCGAGAGCAAAACAATACGTGGAACATAGGCGGTACGGAAGGGGAATCACTCTATTTTTGACACCTACCATAGAAGACTTATCCTCATGCATGGGGAATCACCCCCACTACACTTGGTCAGCTTTCATCAGGATTTACGTCTAGCAATAGTCACGATCAGGGTTATGTATGCAAAATTCAAGCCAAGGTGGTGATGAAATCCACCGTTGGTCTTGATCAAGTGTTGGGGTTTTAAGACCAACTCCTTGATGTTTATATTATCACGTGGTGTGTGTGGTTATTTTTACTTGTGCAAAGAAAGAAAACATGCAGTAAAATTTTCCATGCAAGCAAAGAAATAGAAAAATTACAGAAACAGGAAACAAAAAATTACATAGGGTGTTCAAAAAACCTACCTCTTCTCTGCCCACACCAGATGCCCCTGAGTTTCTACTCAAAAACTACACAGAGAGCTAATCATCCTGGGGTGGGATGAATAGTAGATCTGTATTCATCATAGGGTGGGATGAATATGTATTCATCCCGGGGTGACACGAATTCCAGTCTGTATTCATCACAGGGTGGCACGAGCAGCAGTCCAGCGCTTGAAGGATTAACACCTGCAAGAAAAACACAAGATTTTTGATCAAAAATTTGATCCCAATAGTAGGGGATAGAGTCCCACCATGATCACCACTGAAAGCATGTCTACGGAAGCACTGGCGTACCGGGTGCGATGCAAACAAAAGCAGATGTATTAAGGAAACGCTAAGTCCTACGAAGATGCGAAGAACTTAAAGTGCATGAAAAGGGAAAATGAACGAAATGAAATGAGATGTAAAGAAAAAGCAAAGGTGCAGCCTCTTTTATTAATCTTTCTTGAGATCAGGTTACAATATGTCTCCCCCATTTTCATGGGCTAGGAGCGTTCGATACAATTTTGTTACACCAACGGATGGTACGCTTCCCTTCGGGATCTTCCGCGTGCCCACATTCGAAATGGGTGGGCCAAACGTCACCGCCACTTGCGTGAGTGCATCTATCATTCCTTTCTGCCCCTCCGGTGTTGAGATCCTACGTACAGAGAAACAGCAAATGATTAATAGCACATGCGGATGGAGGGAAACATGCAATCCCCAAGGCCTCCGGTTAATGCATACATGAAATAATTAAAATAGTGATCAAAACTTATCAGAATGAAATGAAATTTGGATAGAAGCATGTAAACATCATCAGGGACACACTACAAAAATAACAGTCAAGAAATCTACTGTATATTTCTAATCGCTCCGGGGTGGGACGATTAGGACTATCATAAAATGTACAAAAGTGACCTCCCAAATGTCCCATCCAGGGGCCTCCAAAACACCTAAAAACTTGGGGTTAGGCAAAATGGGGCATTTTGAGATGACCCAAAAGGTCGGATTTTGTAGATTCTACCCAGATTGCCCTGTATCTGAAAGCGCTCCCTGTAGGTTAGTAAAAGCGTAAAACCATGAAAACACAGTCAAAACAAGTCAGAATGCATTGAAATTTGAACCGCAACATATATGAAACACACAAAACATGATGCAAAAGAAATAGTGAAGAAATATACTATAGATTTCTAATCACTCCGGGGTGGGGCGATTAGGACTGCAATAGTGTGGGGGGCGCCCGAGGGCAGGATGCCCACCGTTTGGGGCTTGGTTTTGACACCAATCCACTTGGGATGGGTCCAAAACCTCCTAGGGGGTTGTGTCAAAAAATTGGGTGTGGGATTGTGGCCAATTGTTTGGGTTTTGGGTCCGGATTGCGCTCCTAATGTTCACCCAATAACCTCCCTTCCAAAAGAGAGATCAAGGATGTAGGAAGCACAATGAGGGTGAGGGTATAATTCGGTAGCACTCCATTGCTCCAAATGCTCCTACTCCATTCTTTTTGGGGTGAGAAGACTCACCATTTTATAGACCTGAGGGTCTCCTTTGAATGTGCATGCAGGGGCGCCACTTGGCCATCATGCCTTCCCAGGGGAGAGAAGATTCCTCCCTGATTAAGGGCTCCATGATTGCCTCTATGACTGCCTCTTTGAGCTCAAAAATGCTCACTCGCACTCCCATGCATTGAAGGTGGAGTTGAGTGGTGGATCTGGGCTGCCATTTGTCAAGGTTTGACCTTTTTCCCGTCAAACCTGCTATTCGCCCCACCCTGGAGCGATTGCTGCTAATCATCCCGGGGTGGGGCGAATAGCAATCTAATCATCCCAGGGTGGAACGAATAGGGAGCAGAGTGCTTGAAAGGTGCCAAATTGACCTCTAACCTTCCAAAACTACTTTGGGAGTGGTTAGGACCACTGTTTAACCTCTAGGGGCTGCCCTAGGGGCTATGTATGCCAATTCGGTCAGTGCTTGTCGTCACATAATCGGATTGGTGCTGTTTTGGTGTCTACACATTGCTCAATTTAGAGAAAATTCTACTTTCAACATCAACAAAGGTTTTAAAAGACTCTTAAGACAGGTGAATAAAGAGAATTTAAAGATTGGGGTGAGAAGTAGTTGAAGTTGTGGATTTCAAGCAAGAGGAGCTACAACATTAAAATCACAGTGCAATTTTCATGAGTTCTAAGACATCCTGTATAGGAGTAAATTTCCAAGGAGTGATGGAGGCATCAAGTCAATGACCATATTTGCAATTTTCTATGCATCGACACCCAAATGTGCTGATTTACTGGAGATATCATATTAGAAACTGGATCACTATCTCAGAAGTAAGATTTTCTAGGACTTTGAAGAGGACTTCCTTCATAGAAGTTCCCGATCTATAAAAATTTTGTCTTCATGTGAATTAAATGAAAGAGGTGAAATCCTCTATAAATACTACTCATTTTCCATTGTAAAATGGAGGATAGACACTTTGTAGAAACATTATTCAAGTTTTCTATGTAAATACAAGAAGTTGGATTCTGATTTTGCCAGCAGTCTTTATATGTGACTTCTTTCTGCTTAAGCATTTCTATTTTATATTCATGTTTGCTATCTACTATTAAGTTCAAATTTTGCACCTAGATTTTGGCATTGTTGGTGTAAGTGTGGGAACTGGAATGTGATTCTTAAAGTTGTATCCAAGGAACTGTAAGTATATCTCTTACAACCTTTATATTTTATATTGCTATAACACTTGGGTGGAATTATTGCTACTAGTCTATCCCCAATCCTACATCTTCAGCCTATGGCCATATTTCCCATTTCTTTCTATTATTTCCATTTATTTCCTACAACTCTAGACTTTAACCAGTGTAGAATTAGTAAGGGAGCCAAACCTCTCTCGATATTGGCATAAAGCACATTTCTTTCCTATGGAATTTCAATGTTGGTCATGTCTAGGGCGCACAAATGTACGTTTGTATTTTAGGCATATATTTGACCAACAAATTTTGTCATACCTGGTGGGACACCAAAAGTTCCACTTTCAACAATATTGAGGTTTGATGTTCACCTTCGTGCTGTATGATTAGAACATCTGGTGAATCAACTATACCCAAAAGCCTTTGAACATGAAGGCAACAAAATATGTGCTTCATGATCACAAGATCAAAGGTCAAAAATTCTAAATAGCCCATTGAGTTCTACGAATTTGATACCCAAATATTAAGAGAACATCCCAGGTTAGTTCCCCCACCTCATACATCAGTCATGACATCTTCATAGTTAGATAGTGTGTTTTTCATTCCTTTAAGTCCATCCAATACTACTACTAGCGTTCTACCTTCTCAACCTCACACACCAGTTATTATGGCTCATAATCCACCACCATAGCAACCACAACCACCAAGGTAGTTTCCAACATGGAATAACTCAGGAGCTTTGAATTTACAAGCTTAGAATCCAGTCCCTCAAGCAACATTGAAGGCTCTGCCTACCTATGATGGTACTGGTAAGACCACTTATGAACATATATATATGTGGTATCCTTAGTGAAAATCCATGGTTTTACGTATGAAGATATTATGATAAGGTTATTAGTGTTGTCCCTTGGAGGGAAGTTGCTATATTGGTATCAGTATTTACCACCCGCCACTATTACCACATGGAATCAGTTGGTGGAATTGCTAATCAAGAACTTCCATGAGCAAGCTGATCCTTTATCCTTGCTGCATCAATTCACGAATATCTAGAGATATCCATAAGAGGAGATAGGGGACTTCAATTTCAGGTTCACTCGAAGATGGCAGAGAGTTCCTGATGGCCTTCATCCCATGCATGAGAAATCTACATTTTACTACCTTCAGGCCTTCAACTCAGATATCGGCATGGCGGTCCGACAAGCCAATATAAATACTTTCCCAGATCTATATACACAAGCTCAGAAAGCTGAAGAAAATTTGATCACCATAGGTAAGCTTCCCTCGAAGGTAACTATGCCCATTCTTCTTGATCTTTCATAGTATTTATATTCAAGTGCATTTTCACAACCTATACCTTCTATGTATCCTGTTACTTCATGGAGCTTGGGTCCGCCTCAAATTGCTCTAATTCCATTTTTACAACTCCCCGCTCCAAGTATTCTGTAATTACCTATGCTATTTGTGCCATAATTTCCAACCCCAATTTCATTCCCAGCACTACCAGTGCCACCTTTCCCATTGCAATTGCATGTTCCTCAAGTACCTCTACCTTTTCTAGTATCTCATGCGCCCTAAAATCCTTATCCTTACACAAAATCATTACAAGAAATGTAATATATTAATTTGGCTCTAAGGACAATGTCGAATGAAATCATGACAGTTAAGAAGAAGCAGGTTGAAGCTGATTTTTGGTCAAGAATATTTCAAACATCATTGATTACTAAAGAATAATTGACTGCTAGTAAATGTCCTGAGAGGAACACAACTGTGTTGGAAAATTAAGAAACTAGTACCTCTGAGAAAGTATATTGGTTCTCCACCTGTAATGATCCTCATGGAGAAGAGACATCCATGGTTCATTTGAACTATGTGCAAACAATAGTAGAAATTTCTATTGGTGGACAAGTCAATATGATAATGGAATCTAATCATAACTTGATGGTCCCATCCTTGGAGCAAGTTTTAGCTCTCACAAGGGCTAGAAAGAAGTCGATGACTATTGAAACAATAGAAATGGAGCCTCTAAAAGTTCCTACTGAACAAAGGGTGCAAAAAAAGGTGCAACCACAAATGAAAGTGCATGGTACAACAAATAAGGAATAATATTCTATCCTATTGAAGTATCTTTTGTCCAAGCAAGCTCAAGATAAGTTGCAAACAAAGGTGTTAGCCTCATAGCCTGCAAAAACTCAAGCACAAATAGAGGTAAAATAACAAGCCAAGAATACCTCAAATACCCATAATTAACTAAGCGGTAAAGGGTGGAAGCTACTCAACAGTATAAAAATAAGTATAAACAGGCTATTGAAGAAAATGTTCCAGGTATTTTTTATTACAAAATTATGGAGAAGATGAAAAATATTCCTGCAAAAGTAAGTTTATAAGATGCATTACAGTTACCTAGACAAGTTGACTTGCTCCAAGAATCTCTCAAATTTACAAAATATCAAAAGAGAAGCCTATCACAAATAGTGTTGGCATATAAACTTCCAAATTATACCACTAGAAAGAATAGACCACCCCCGTTCTAATTGCCTGTCAGAATAGAAGGGTGGATTGTGCATAATTGTATGATTGACTTTGGTGCTACGACTATTATCATGCCAAAGGTAGTATGAGAAGTCATGAGGATGGAATACACAAGAAGCAATCTAGGCGTATTGCAATTGGATGGGACCCCAGTAAAAATAGTTGGAGTAATCAAGGATATTCCTATCATTCTACACAACATGCCTCAAATAACTGCCATCCAAGAGGTGGTAGTGGTTGATTTGGAACCATACTTCAACATGTGTCTTTCGAGGGAATTAAATTAGGAGAAAATATTTCCTTACATAATTCATATTTGGATATTCTATTCAAGGGAAGAAGGATACACATCTATAATGAAAAGCCATCCACTTTTCATATAGAAAAATTGGAGGAAGAGGAAAATCCCATTGGTGCAGTCAACATGATGATAGAAGAAGTGCAAGGTGGACTTTATGGAGGAAGCTCTTGGTGAGCTTCGCCTTGAGGAAGTTTTTTCATTAATGTATTTCAATGTGATGGTTAAAATTGATATTAGTTGTTATACCATAACTAAACCTGAGAAGACTGAAGAAAATGTTTTTGCTTCCTAGACTCAATCTCTGATCAGCTATGGAAGTTGTATTTTGATGGTGTAAGGTGCAAGAATGGTGTAGGGGCTGGTATTGTTCTTATTTATCCTAAAATATTATTGTTGGGCATTGAATTGCACCAAGTTTTACTTGATACTGTGGCTGTCTATCTTCCTACTTTCTATTTAGGCTTGCACCCGATAGCTGCAGCTCAACACTCAACATTGGAAGGACCAAAATAGGGTTTTCGATCCAACCTCCAGAGTAGGTTGGTTCCTTGTCAACTTAGCATATTGTTGACACAATTATGCTCAATTAGGGCTTGGAGTTTAGGGTAAGAGAAGGTTAGGGTTAGAGAGATGTAGATATCAGTGGACGAATAGGTTAACAACATTGCATCACCATAAAAAGCTCCCAAAAAACCATATTAAAGACATACATTCAGATCAACCCTTATCCCAAGATAGCTCATTTTAGATATTAAAGCATAACAGAGAAATGTTATAGCAAGCAATTTCAATATCCAGGAAATGATAATCCAAATAGCAGAATTCACCAAAACTAGATTTTACAGAAATGTACTTACTAATAACACAGAACAAACTTCAAAGCAGATTTCAATTACTCATAACAGCTAGTAATCCAAGATAGGCACAAACTAACCATCTAAGTATTCACATAAATACAACTATGAAATCCGAACCTCTGACATCAAGCATGGAAATGCAGCCTTGAGGCGAAGATCAATGTATTGCTCCTTTCATTCAGCTCTTCAAAAATATTTACAATGGTACAGGCAAACACGCTAGAGCCGACCCTTCAAAATGAGGGTTCGACCTCTACTTATAGTTTTTCATATTACAAATCAAGAAACAATACATCAAATCTTGTTACAACAACTCAACAAAGATCTTAGCTGGCATTAGCTCATTGGTCAGACCTCCGAGAAATCTGTTGAAAGGGAAACCACCATGGCAGCATGGGTTCTCTGCAACTTGTTGGTCGCTCATTAGAACTATAGTTCAGAACATTCTAGATCATGCACTTCCATAGATATTTCTTGGGAGTAGAGCGCCACCATCGATCTACAACTACCTCTGGTTTGATCTTCTTGGAAACTCTCGATGCTTCATCTTTCGACCAATCTATTACAGTTCTAGTGTAGGGACATCCTTTTAAATGGCCCATATTTAGTAGACTAACCTCCACCATTGATCTTCTTTATCCCATGGTCCAGATTAGATCCGGTATAAGCTGAAAGCCCATCCGTTGGATGACGTCGTTTTACTTAGCAGCAGAACATCCAATCCGGATCTTGGAAATTCGAACCTTGAATCCGCTTCGGGACCCTTATCTTCCACTTTATCCTTTCCAATCTACATTAAAATGGTGATGATGTCACCTCTTCCTTATAAATTTTATGGATTCCATTCCGGATAGAATGAGCATCTTCTTCAGTCCGGATCCGGAGTTAAGTTCTTACATCATTCCGCCATTCCACCTTATCTTCATTCTGGATAGAAAAAGACTCGTTCATTCTCCGGATTGTCAATCCACACTTTTCCTCTACTTACATCATCATCTCCTTGAGACTTTTATGGATTTGAGGATAACGCTAATCCGGGGCAGGGAGCAAAAAGAGTTTTCGAAATCGGGTATATGCAAAAGGGCCATTCCGCACTTTTTTTTTCTGACGTCACCACCTTTCACAAACTTTTGTGGATTTTGCAATCCTTCTTCAATCCGGACCCAGAATGGAGTTCCCCAAAATCATTTTAAACAAGCAAAATTGCATGACTGTTGAGCGGATTCATCTTATCAACCTTGTTCTAGAGCGGAATGGTAGTTTTATCACTTAGTAAAAATTATACAAAATTTTACTAAGTATGTGGCCATTTTGGGCCTACATTCTGGCGCCTCCTGGGTGGATTTTCTCGCAAAGCCAATCGAATCTAGAGTCTTATCCATTGGGCCTTAGGAGTCAAAACAAAACTGATTTTTGAAGATATGTTTAACCCCCCCACCCACCCCCCCCCCCAACCCCAAATCTCCTTAAGGGAAGGATTATATAAAAACCAGCCAAAAACATCATAAAACCCACTTGTTCGGCCATAGACTTGTGTCCATAATATCAGTACTATTACTGTCTTCCAAAACTATACACAACTCTACCTCCTTTATAAGGCTTTATTTCAAAGAATACCTTCACACAAAAATGTTGTTCTATAGACTTCATACCTTTATTGCTTATTTCTGACAATTGTCAGGGTAAAAATAGAAATATAAAACTGATGTTATATGTACAAACATAGAATGTCTTAAGCATGAGCCCCTCCCGGGCCTGTAACTGCTCAATATTATTCTCATTCTTCTACAACCTCTTCCTCTTCATCCTCTCTAGGAGTCTGTACTTCCTGATTATCTTTGCCAGAGGTGTCCCCGAACACTTGAATCATTGATTCTAAATATTGAAGAGCCTGCTTCCAGGCTTGCTCAGAAGGATTTGATGTTTCTTTAAGCTGCTTATAAATGTATTGTAATTCTTCCACATCCTCATAATCAGCAGCATTTCCTCTAATCACTAGATCTTCCATGAGATCTCTTAGGCGTGCGTAGCTCATAATTAGCTTAGCAGCTTGTTCTTGAGATAGTGGCTCTTCTAATGAACCGATTCCAGCCTCATCCTGTAAGCTATCTTTAATGCTTTGTTGGACTTCTTCCATAGATAACAAGTTGTGATATTCCTTCCAAAGTCCTCTAAAATCGACCTTAATCATTTCCTCATTTAATTCAATGATCTCTTTAATCCCCCTGTCTATTCTGTCAAACAACAGCCAAGCTTTCTGAGCTGCCTTGTGCTTTTTTACTACTATCTTGGAGGCTACCCTGGCTATATTCCATTCCTTACTAGGAATTGGTTTAGCGGCATCACTGAGCCTACTACCAACCAATCTGTACATTCGTTCTACTGGAATCACCATAGGCTGTAACTCTCCAGTGATCTGATCTAAGTCCTTCTGAATGGCAGATAGCAATTGGCTAGCATCTTTCAAGTAGTCAATGATAAGTTGAAGGCCTGAGCATTTTTCTTGAATTTTAGAAAGCAATTCCTCCTTGATATTTTTCAAACTATCTTTAGAAAATCCGGTGGACTTGGCCTTCTCAATCTAAAGTTGATGTTTTAAATTTTGAATTTCTTTGGCTTGATGCTCATTCAACTTCTTTTGTTCCTCTAGCTGGTCTTTCAACTCATTAGCTTTCTGGAACCTTTCCTGCCAACTCTTAGCCTCTTTCCTCAGAACTTTCTCCACTTATTTCTGATCATGGAGGCCCTTTTTAAGCTTTTCAACTTGTTGTTTCAACTTTTCTACCTTATCTTTTGCTATATCAATCTTTACATAAAAGGTATCCAAGTGAGCCTTGGCCATCCCTAACTCATCTTCAGTAGGAAGCTTGTCGATATCTTCTATGATTTCCTCTACTTTATAATCTTGAGCAGTCATTTCATTTTTAGGTTTGCTTACTTGCGGAATCAAAGATCTTGAAATCCTTTGCCTAGTGATAGGGTTAACATACATACTTTTCCTTGTCACGACCATTCTGCTGGAAGGCCTGGTAAGCTTCTCTGCCCAATAGTCATTTATACTCTGAGTAGTTGTCTGTTCTTTTGATACAATAATAGACCTTGAAATATCAGCAACCAAAGGAGATAACAACATTAAAAACATAAGGGTAGACTAATTTTCTATTGATGGGGGTGGAGATACATTGACAACAACCTCTATTACAATGGTAGATTCTATGACTACCATTATTGTGGACATAGGTAAATTTAGAGAAATGGGAACAATACTGATAGTAGAAGGGATGGATGAACTTGGAACATAGTGTCCCATGGATTGTGGCAAAGAAAATGGGGGCACAATGATAGTGGATACTGAAGTGGATGCCTCAGAAGTGGAAGGTGGGTTTGAGAAAGATTGTGACATAACAGAACTGACTGGTACCTCCATAGATACTGATGGAATGAGAGAAAAACTGGGAGATGGAGGAGGTAAATTTGCCACATTTTCTTGCTCAGAAAGGGAGGGAAATTCTTTTGGGGATTCATGGAGATGAGAAGGAGAAGAGGGATTAGAAACCATACCTTCACCTACAAATGTAGGGTGTTCTTGCTCAACTCCTTTTTCAAGTTGTTGTTCTTGTTCAACTAATCCTTCTGTATCAAAAATAGCTACTTCTTCCACAATTTCCTCCATACTCATCTTCTACCTTTTGGAAAGCTCTCTCCCTTCTGTATCCGGAGTTCTCTTAGCCCTTTTATGAACTAATCGAAAAGCATCCATCTCATCTCCAGAATCTTCTTCTGATAATTCTCCTTGCACTCCTCCGAAAGGTAAAGATTGCTCAGTAATGGATTGAGGCTTTGCTGACGCCGTAGGAGTAAAAGAAAGTGGCTTGATTCCAATGCTCTTACCCTTCCTTTTTTGATCAACAACTTTGTCCCGAGGCTGTGCTCCTAGAGCTAAATGTTTAGGCCTAGATTTTTCTTCAATAATTGGGGTACTAACAACCTTTTCTTTAGAACATTTCATTTTGCTCATCATCCTAGCTCCTTTAGGGAATATCTCTGCCTGCTCAGAAGTAGGACTGAAAGTCCTCAATGCTTCAGTATTTGTTAAAGAAGTCCTTTGATCTGTAGAAGTTTGGAGAGATTCAGAATCACCCTGGGGTTTTTCAACCGTCAATACAATGTGCCTTACATCCTTGAGTTCCCAAGTATCAATATTTTCATCATATCTTTTTGAAAACTCTTTATCAAATTTTATTCCAAATTTAGATTCAGATTTTCCAATTTCAACTCTCATACGCCACCAATCCATGATCTTGGCATCCTCCCATGGTCCCTTGAAATCATCCTCTTCTACTTCTTCTGAAGCTTCCTTCTTAGATGACATGTCTTTTTTCTTTGCCGACTTTGACTTGGAAGAGGGCCTATTTTTCTTTGTAGTTTTGGCTTTAATTTTGTCAATCATCTCTTCAGTAATCTGATGACTGGGCTGGTGGTCGGGATCAAAATCTTCAATCTTCTCATAAAAATCCAACCATGGAGGTAACTGATCCATCTTGGAAACATTCCACTCTAACAGGGTAGTCTCATCATTGTTTCTTCCCTGTTCAAAATGAGCCCTGGGCCTTTTCTCAAATTTGTAGGCCTTATCTCCATTCAGAGTTTTATTTTTTGTAGTGAAAATACCATCGGGATCATAACTCCACTTCTGTGGGATATAAAATAGACCTAACCTATCCAGGTATCGATCAATTTGCTGACTTTACCCCTTTTTAGTAATGGTGATATCACTCAAAGTGTGGTGGGAAAGCAAAGACTTCCTTTTTCTCCCTGAACCATATCTCGAGTCAATGTATTCTGCCTACCTCAAATATTCTAAGGCAAAGAGTCTCTCCATGACAAAATGGGGCAAAAGAAAAGGTTTACCCATGAAACCATATAATCTGATGATTGTTCCCTCAGTTAATAGATACCAGTCCCCTTCTTCTGCATCTTTATTCCTCAGAATCTCTTTGGCCAGGGGTGGTAATATGGGGAAATTTTCGTACATTATTTTGAGGGCCGGTCCAAGAAATTCCAAATTGAACCTATAGTGAGACTCACTGCTTCTTAAATGATTTGTCCAATAGTAGACTGGCATAGGTTCTCCTTTATCGGTTTTATCTTTGACTGGGATCCATGACATTCTATCTTTCATAGCGACATAAAACATCCATACTAAGCTTGAGCAATGCCTAAAGCTAGGAGCGTCAGAGCCCCTCTTTAAGCTTACTAACTGTTCATGAATTCTTTGGGTGAGAAACGCTGGCCAGTCAAAATAAATCACCCTTATTCCTCTTTTTGCCACCTCCTTTTTGTACATCCTTTCATTAGAGATATAGTATGTAATGGTAATTTTCCAACCATGAACCTCTTCATCAGAGTCCAAACCCTCCATGCAGGCCAACATAGAGAACATAACGAGAGTTACAAACTTTTTGATAGAAATGGGAACTTTAGGCAACTCATCCTGGGGTTTGGTATCCAGCTGCTTATAGACCCAATTCCTAAATGACTCGTCGTCATTCGCCCACTTCTTTGTGGAATAAAACCCCATTTGTTCAATAATTTTAAAGGGTTTTGGTGGTACTGGTGGGTCAGACCCTAAGGCAAAAATCTCATGATAGAAAGAGGTAGTGATGCTAAAAAGGGTTTCTCCCTTGCTGGTTTTTACTACCTTAGCCAGTGGGTCATAGTATTTCACTATCGTAGCTATCAATTCAGGACATGGATGGATAGAATCACAAATATAAAAGGACAAATAAGAGAGAATGGAGCATCTACCTTCTACCGATAGAGCAACATTATTTTTGTATCTGTCATTCATGCTCCTTAATTTCATCCTTTCGATGATGGTCATTTCTGTATCTGCTACCACCTTGGCTTTGTCCAGGTAAGGCACATATGTTCTTTCATCCAGAGTTTCAAATTCTGGGACATCTTCTGCAGCTTCTGCGGGAGACTTCTTAGGAGCCATTTTGTAACAGTAAGATTTTGCACACTGAGTAAGCAAGGAGGGCTTCAGAACACTACTAAGCTTCTCTACAATCTAGTGGTTGCAAAATGAATCCCGTGCAGGACTTCATCACTTTTATCATTTGGAACGCATGTATCATCCACCATAAATGCAGTAGTTATGCGACATCTTGTTGGCACACTTCACCATCCTTTCCATTATTTCTTTGGTGGCTCAAAAAGTGGCGTCCTCCCTTCTCATTGGCCAAATTTTGAAATCATGTTGCCAACTCATCACATCCCTTCGGCTACTCTTCAGTCCTCACATGAGTTTGTTAGAATTGAATGCACGAGCAATATTTAGCCTCCATGTGTCAACTTAGAACTTGTTGTTTGGCTTTACCCTGATTTCGCTCTGGCTATCTCCAGCTTTGAGAGGTTCCTAGATTAGTGCCATTCTTGTTTCTCTTTTGATGGACCATTCTTGTGGAATCGCCAATCCAGATTTGACCATGCGGTTTTGAGGGCGGAATGCCACTCTGAGGAGTTTTGCACAACATAATGTGTGGGATGGAAGATTACCATGAATCCGGCCAATACTTAGTCATTTTTTGCAAATTTTCTTCTCTTTTTTTTTTAGCATTTTCCTTGAATTTCAGAACTAATTACAAAGTGTAGAAATAAAATGAAATAGAAAGTGTAGAAAGGAGAGGGAAATATTTGTACAATGTATATACATATGTTATAATGAGCTTATTTCTTACATATAGTAAAGCTTAAGGTGGAAACCATTCACCGGAATTGGTTGTATGTTTCCTTCTAAGTCTTTCAACTGAAATACATTAGACTCTTTTGCTTCCACAATTTTGAAAGGACCATCCCAAAAGGAATCAAACTTTTCATGCTTACCCGACTTTGCTCTATCCACATTCCACCTGAGAACTGAGTCTCCTACTTGAAGTTTTCTGAACCTAGCCTTTTTATCAAACCATGCTTTAATGTCTGATGAATGCTTCTGAAAATGATCATATGCTTGAGTTCTGCTCTCTTCCAGTTGTAGCAAGTGTGTCAACCTAATTTTCACTGGATCATCCTCTAACTCTTCTTCTGTACTGACAAGCTTAAGTGTTGGAATCTCTAGGTGAATCAGCAATACTGCCTCTTTTCCATATACCAGTGCATAAGGAGAAGTTTTGATAGACTTTTTAATAGTAATCTTGTCTACCCATAGAGCATGGTCGAGCAATAGGTGCCAACTCCTTTTGTTACCTTCCAGAGACTTTCTCAAAATCCTTAATAGGTTCTTGTTGGTAGATTCTGCAAGTCCATTACCTTGTGGGTAATAGTTTGAAGTATTTTTAAGAGTGATGCCATACTTGTTGGCAAACTCAATGTACTTAGCTCCTATAAAAGTAGGGCCATTATCACTCACCAAAGCTTTCGAAACTCCAAATCTAGAAATCAAACTCTCCATAAAGTTGATCACAACTTCTTGGTCTGCCTTCTTTGTAGGAATAGCCTCTACCCATCTGGTAAGATAATCTGTAGTTATCAAGATAAACTTGTGCTCTACTGAAGAATTAGGATTTATGACTCCTATGAAATCTAATCCCCATTGTTGAAAAGGCTCCTCAACTTGAATAGGCTTCAGGGGGATGCAACATTTCTAATCTTTCCAACATACCTTTGACACTTATCATAGACCTGGGTAACTTTAAAAGCATCATTGAACATAGTAGGCCAATAATAGCCTACTCTTATTATCTTCAAAGTTGTAGTCCTACCTGAGCTATGGCCACCTGTTGACCCTCCATGAAATTCTTCAATGACTCTTTTTTGTTGGTCCTCCTTCAAACATTTCAGGAGAATACCATCCAAGTTTCTTTTGAACAACCCTTCAGGAAGTAATACATATTTTAGAGCGTGAAGTCTATACCTCCTTCTTTGAGAAGGATTTAGATCAGGTGGGAAAATTCTAGTTTGGAAATACCTGGTCATTTGTTCGATCCAATCAGAATCTAGAGTGTGGACAATCTCTACTTGATCCTCTTCTGTCATCTGACAAGCTATCACTCCAATCAATGCTAAAGTATCTATCAATCCTTGGCACAAGGCTCTACCTCTTACCAGCTTGGTGGGGTGTATTTCCATGTCGTACTCCTAGATCTTAGTAATCCAACCAGCCCTTTTATCTCCTAGGTCACCTTGTAAGATAAAACTTCTCACATCTGGATGAACCACATACACCAGAGTTTTGCTCTGTACCAGATATTGTCTGAACTTCTTAAGTGACTTCATCACAACAAACACTTGTTTTTCAATAAAGTTATATTTTACTTGATAGTCATGTAAATTCTGGCTCCAAAAGAATATAGGGTGTTCATCCCCTTGATCATCTCTTTGGGTGAGCATCGAAGCATAACTTTGTTCAGCTCCATAAGCATAGAGAATAAAATATTTGCTGAAATCAGGATTTATCAAAACTGGGGCTATGGAAATGGATTGCTTGATGATCTCAAAAGCTTGCTTCCTAACCTCAGTCCACTTGAATTCTACCTTTTTCTTGAGTAGTTCAGATATAGGCCTCACCTTCTGTGCAAAATCAGAAATGAACTTCCTGACAAAATTGATCTGACCTAAGAAAGACTGCAGCATCTTCTGATTAGTAGGCAATGGAATAGCTAGAATTGCTCTAATTCTATCCGGCTCTATGGCCATACCTTCCTTTGAGACCACATGTCCTAGTAGTTTTCCCTCATGTACTACAAAGAATGACTTCTTAGGATTTAGTGAAATACCAAATTCTCTGCATTTTTGAAAAACCTGTTCCAAATGAGATAGATGATCATTTTTATCATGAGAAAACACAGTCATGTCATCTAGGTAAATCAGAATAACTTTGTTTATAAGTGTACCAAAGGCATAATCCATGGCCCTCTAAAATGTAGCTCCTACATTAGACAGACCAAAGGGCATCCTCTGATAGGCAAATGTACCCCATTTTGTAGTAAATGTTGTTTTGTATTGATCTTGATCTTTTACCCAAATTTGGTTATATCTAGAATAACCATCCAATAGCGAGAATCTCTCTGCTCCAGCTACCACTTGTAAGATCTGGTCAATCTGAGGAAGGGGATAGTGATCCTTGAGGGAAGCTTGATTCAGATTTCTAAAATCCACACATAGGCGTATATCTCCATTCTTCTTTCTTACGGGTACCAAATTGGCTACCCAAGTGGAATGTTTTATCGGATATATTATCCTAGCCTTTAGCAGCTTTAAAAGTTCTTCTCTCATAATGGCTTCTATCCTTGGATTGACAGGCCTCTATTTTTTTCGGAATGGTTTAGCATCAGGTTCTAACTCAATAGTATGTTGGATAATCCTTTTGTCATAAACTTTAAGGTCCTCATATGACCAAGCCATAGTGTCTTGGTATTTTAAGCACAAAGCTTTGATTTCTTCTGCTTCCTCAGGAGAACATTGGATCCCAATATTTAGCTTCTTTCCTATTCCGACTTCTACCTCCTTATAGATCTTCTCACCAACCTTCATAGCTCCAACCTTCTTCCTATCTTCATTATCGAATAAACTTTCAAGGGTGACCAATCCCCTTGGGATATGATTGTTTCTCAGCTGGATGAAGTCTTGCTGATCTATCTCCTCCAAGTCTTCCTCTTGGATAGTTGTGAGGCATGCTTCTTTTATCATAAATTCTAGAATCTGTTCATCACTTTCGAAAACCTGCTAGAATATTTGCTTATCCGGCACTGCAGGTCTGAAAACCATTTTAATTCCCTTGGTCTTCTTAGTTCCAAAATCTATAGGAGGATTGAAATTAGCTCCCTTTGTTGCCAATGCATCTGCCAGGTGATTCTCTTCTCTAGGCACAAAATTTAGGTTCAGGGCATCAAATGAATCCATTAGGTCCCATACTCTGTTCCTGTAAGCCTTTAAGTAATGGTGCTTACTGCTACACTTATTCCTTACCTGATGTACTATTAACTCAGAATCACCATATATGTTCAAAATCTTGATGCCCATGCTTTCAGCTTGCATTAATCCAAGGCACAAAGCCTCGTATTCTGCAGCATTGTTGGTACATGACCATGTCAGTCTATAAGAAAAATTCTTCGTTCCTTCGGACTGTGATTGTAGAACCACACCAGCCCCTGCACCATTTCTACATTTAGCACCGTCAAAGTGCATAACCCATGTTTCATTGTTTCTTAGGGATTGATTAGAAATAGCAGGGAGTTTCTTTTCCAATTCATTTGTGATGTTGTATGTACCCATACCAGTTCCAAATTGACTGTAATATTCTTTGAAAGGTAACTCATCTTCAATGTCTAGTTCCTCAATGTTTTCTACTAGCTCAAATTCCTCCAAAGGGTTAAGGTTGCACATATCTTCTTCAATTTTTTCAATATGATAAGCAACTAGTTTTTTAGGAGTTATCCTTATCCTCTTTCCCTTGAAAGGTATTACCATGCTAGAATAATCCATATACATACATCCTCCTAGCTTTGCAATAAATTCTCTTGAGAGACATAACCCAAAATAGGGTTCTAAATCCACCACCACTATTTCATGTACTACTATCACCTCAGGGGCTCTATGCAACCTCATCAGTACATCTTTAATAACCCCAACTGTCTTGACAGGTGTCCCATCTAACTGTAACACTCCAGGACAAGACCGGGTATATTCCATACCCATTTCTTCATAGACTGCCTTAGGCATAACTGTGGTTGATGCTCCTGAATCAATCATACAATTCTGGACTACCCATCCCTCCATTCTTAGGGATATATAAAAATGGGGAGGTTTGTTCTTTAGAACAGCAGGTGTCATTTCTTTCTTTTTTGATGGTATACTGAGGATGGTAGTGGCTGGTCTATTCTGGGGATTTTTGTTGAGGGAAGCTTTAAGCAGGTCAATCTAGCCTAGGATGAAAAGGGTATCATATAGGCTAGCTTTTGATGGAATCCTTTTCATCTCTTCCACAATGTTATACTCAGACTTGGTTAGGGATAGTCTTTCCAGTCCTCTGTCTGGCTCACCATACCTCCTTTTGTATTGTTGGGTTGCCTCTAACCTTTGTATTTTGGTAATAGAGGGGAACCTGAGCCTTTCTTGTTCTTCACCCTTGGATTTCATTCTGTCTCCTTCCATTACTCTTTCCAGATTTTTAGGGAAATTATCAGTTTTCTCCTTTCCCTTGGCTCGGGGAATAGGAAAAGTGTCACTATTTTGAGGAGGGAAGTCAGCCTTCTTTTGAGAAGGGACCTGGAATTGTCCCATCTTCTGAGGGTCTACTTGTAAAGCTTTGTTTCCAGACCTTGTCATAACAACAATTGGGCTTTCTTCCTCCAACTCTTTTCCAACCATGATCTGATCAGGGTGCCATAACATATTAACTCTCCCTTTCTGATTTCTTTCAGCTTGATCCATGGCTTGTTGAACATGGTGTTGATACATCACACAAGACTGTGAGTCATGGGGGTCGTTGCATACTAAACACCAGACATTTGCAAGAGTGGTATCTGCAGAACATTCTGGATCTTCATATGCTGCA
Source organism: Wollemia nobilis (assembly GCA_028583015.1). NCBI lineage: Eukaryota > Viridiplantae > Streptophyta > Pinopsida > Araucariales > Araucariaceae > Wollemia > Wollemia nobilis. The sequence goes on along the minus strand of JAQPPZ010017058.1, from coordinate 16,024,354 downwards.
TTCACCCTAACCTCGATACTATTACTAGGGCCAGGCCTTTGATATTTGTTTACATATGGGAATCTCCTCTGTTGTGACCTTTCCTGATCTCTCTTTTCCATTGAATTCATTCTGTTACTCAAAGTTTTCATGGTATTTTGTATGTCCAGAATAGCAGACAATTCTTGAGAAGGTTGAGAAGAAAGGGGGGAAAAGAAGGTATGGAGGACACAAGTTTAGATCCAGGAATCAGATTTATCTTAGGATATGGAGATGGTAAAGAAAGGGGGTCCATGTAGGAAGATTTTGTGGATTGCTCATGGCTACTACTGGTTTCTGAGTTGTAGGGCAACACGGTCTTTGCGGGAATTCTTCCTACATTGATCAGGATATTCTCGGCATGGACGACTGCATTATAAACTTGGGGGAAAGTTTCAATTCTAGATTGTTGTGTTTGCAGACCTAGCTCTGATCCCAGGGCATGAATGTAATACATATAAGCCAAACAAGTAGTTGGTCTAGTAGTGGGGGGAATTCTCTTCCATGTTCTGCTAAATCTCAAATTAAAGTCTGAGATAGTTTCTTGTTGAGTTTTTTGCATGGCTGTAAACTGATTCAACAGAGAAAAGGGATCAGCAGATTCATTAAATTCTTCTATGAATGGCTCAGCCAAGGATTGCCATGAAGTGATAGAATTATCTTCCAGAGTTCTGAACCAATGCAATATCTTTCCATGAAAGGACAGGGCTAGAATTTTGACAATAATATTTTCTTCTTTTATGTTGTGGATTACTGCAAGATTCAGGATATCTTGGCAGTGCTCATAAGCTATTTTCCCAAATCCATCATATGTGGGGGTTGCCTTAGATACAACCTGAGGAATGGCATCCATTTGTGCTAATCTAAGGGGCCCAGTTGAATCCCAATTAGGGTACTTCTATAGTGGTTGATTGGGAGCCACATTTTGTGCCATATTTTTGGTTGTAGGTCTTCTTGGGGGAACTATTGGGTTTTCTTCCAGAAGCTCTTCTTCTTCAATAAAATCTTGATCTAAACTTCTGATAAAATAGCCCCTCTCTGAGGTAACTCACAATGAAAGAAATAATCAGGGTTGTTCCTCTTATAAGACCTGGTATACATGAAAGGGTATTGGTCTACAATACTTTTTTAGGGTCTTCTAACCAGGGAGTCACTAGGTGAACTTTCTTTTCTCCGCTAATAAAGCACCACCATCGATCAAAAACTAACTCTGGTTTGATCTTCATGGAAACTCTCGATGCTTCATATTTCGACCAATCTGTTATAGTTTTGGTGCAGGAACATCCTTTTAAATGGCCTAGATTTAGCAGACTAACCTCCACCATTGATGTTCTTTATCCCATGGTCCAGATTAGATCTAGTATAAGATAAGAGCCCATCCTCTAGACGATGTCATTTTAATTTGTAGCAGAACATCCAATCTATATCTTGGAAATTCGAATCCTGAATCCGCTCTGGGACTCTTATCTTTCGCTTTATATTTTCCAATCCACATTAAAATGTTGATGATGTCACCTATTCATTATAACTTTTGCAGATTCCATTCCAGATAGAATGAGCGTCTTCCTCGGTCCAGATCCAGAGTTAAGTTCTTACATCATTCTACCATTTAGCCTTATCTTCATTTCGAATAGAAAAAGACTCGTTCATTTTCTAGATTGTCAATCCGCACTTTTCCTCTGCTTATGTCATCATATCCTCGATACTTTTACGGATTTGAGGATATTGCTAATCCGGGGTAGGAGCAAAAAGAGTTTCCAAAATTGGGTATATGTGCAAGGGCCATTCCACATTTTTTTTCGTTGACATCACCACCTTTCACAAAATTTTGTGGATTTTGCAATCCTTCTTCAATCCAGACCCGGAATGGAGTTCCCCGAAATCATTTTAAACAAGCAAAATTGCATGATTGTTGAGCGGATTCGTCTTATCAACCTTTTTCCAGAGTGGAATGATAGTTTTATCACTTAGTAAAAATTATAGAAAAATTTACTAAGTATGTGGCCATTTTGGGCCTATAGTTATAGAAAACCTATTCATATCGGCTAACCTGGAGCTGCATGAATAATGCCATTGAATACGAAGCACTGTGCCTTAGTTTGAAGAAAACTAAAAATTTGGGCATAAAACAGTTGCAAATCTTTAGATATTTTTAACTCATCATCAACTAGACTACAAAAAAATGTGTATCAAAGCAACAATACTTGAAGTTCTATTGTAACAAGATATGTAATTTATTTAATTCCTTCACGATATTGAACATTCAAGTGATTTTGCAGAAGCAGAACAAACATGCAGATATTTTAGCTTCCATTGGTGCTAATTTCTCTCCTGTAAAACAGGTAGTTAGGAGACCCAAGACTGTGAGGGTAATTTATAAACCTTCGATCCCTGATAAAAAACTTTATTGGTAAGTATTCAAAAATGATGAAAAAATAGTCAATTTTTTTATCAAGGAAGCCACAAGTGCAGAGGATAGGATACTTTCCTAAGAAAAAATGGAAGGAATGATTCAATTGAAAAACAATCACATTCCTAGGGGACTGATTTCATTTGAAAGTTTGTTTGATCAAAATGATCGGGTGAAGAAACACAATATCAAAGTTGATGCGAAGGAATACAAGGAATGCAGATAGAGCTTAAAAATATTATCAAATTCAGAATAGACTGTATGTCGGAGGAACTTGAAGATATTAAAAATCCGTGTTATGAGTTTTCTAAAATCGTTGCATGGAGCTAACATGATTTAAAAGGATATAATAAAAATGTAATCCAACATAATATTGAATTGCAGGAAGGGGTAAAGCCTTTTCGGTAGAAACATCAATCTATCAACCTGAAAATAGAAGTGCTCATGAAAGACGAACTGTTAAATATGCTGGAGGTAAAGAAAATTTATCCAATCAAGCACTATTGGTGCTAGTTCAAAAGAAGAATGGTGATATCCATTTTTGCATGGATTTTTGGAATCTGAATCAGGCATCATTAAAATATCACTACCCCCTACCATAGATTGATCAAATTATCCATGTAGTCACTAGAGTGCAGAGGTTTTCATTGTTGGATGATTTCTCTGGTTATAACCAGATCTGGATGAAGGATGAAGACCAACACAAGATGACGTTTACTACACAATGGGGTTCTTTCACCTATCAGATAATGTCATTCAACCTTTCAAATATTGGCACCACTTTTCAGAGGGCTATGGACATTGATTTTGGTGAGCACATCTCTAATTTGACGTAAGTGTTTAAAAATATCAGGATTTGGAATTGCCATTAACCCAAAGAAATCCATTTTTGCTATAAAAGAAGGAAAATTTTTGGGACATGTGATTTCGTATGAAGGACTAGCGATTGATCTTGCAAGAGCTGAGGTGCTCTTGATTACCACTTATAGTTAACAAGAAGGATTTGTAGTCATTTTTTGGCCAGATCAATTTCATTTGAAAGTTCATTGCTGATTTTGTTTAGGTGGTGAAACCAATGAATGAACTTCTAAAAAATAATGCAGTTTTAAAATGGATGGAAGTAATAAGATAGGATTTCTGGGAAATCAAGAATAGGATTACCCAAGTGCCAGTATTGATTAATCTATATTATTCAAAGGACTTCATCCTTTATGCAGTAGGTGAGCAGGTGAGTTACACTGTCATTCTCACCTAGAAGCAAGAATATGGAGATGAAAATCTGATTGATTTCTTGAGCAAGTGATTTCACCACACCAAGAGAAGTATAACTTCATTAAAAAATAGGTGTATGTAGTTATGAAATATTTGAAAAAATTTTGATATTTCATTTCATAGAGCAATATGGTCGTCTATGTCATTCATCATGATGTTAGAAATTTCATTATTTGAGGAGATATGGGTGACAAGAGAGCAGGTTGGGTCTCAAATATTCAAGAATATGATGTGGAGATCCAACTGACTAAGTTTATTTGTAGATGAGCTCTCTACTAAGAACTGGATAAAAACATAGCTTCTAAATCACTGACTTTAGTATAGGATGAGGTAATCAGCAAAAGTGTTTGTGTGAATCGAGCTACTATTGATCGTGATTGGACAGAAGACCTTGTTGAATTATTTACCTCCAGGAAATGTCCATCACATATTTATGCTTCACAACGTCGAAGATTCAGACTACAAGTACTTAAGTATGTCCTATTGCCAAGTGGCATGTTCCATAAGAATATAGACGTAGTAATCCTCAAATGTGTGGAGTCGAAGAAGCAAACAATATTGGAGGAATTCCATCATGGCCTATCTGGTGGACATTATGTAAGAAAGCCTATGGATTTGAAGATCATCGGGGCCAGTTATTTTTGGCCAATTATTTTCGTAGATGCACATAAGGTGAGCCAAAGTTATGATAATTGTCAGCGGTATGTTGGTAGGAATAAGAAAGCATCTTTGCCCCTGCACCCAATTCAAGTGGAAGTGCCATTTCAAAAGTGGAGCCTAGATTTCATTGGAGTTATTGATCCTCATTCCTCTACCAAACACAAACATATCTTGACTCTAGATGCCATTGTAACAGATAATAGGAATCCATTCATTGGGAAAAAAATCACTGAATTTGTAAGCAAGTATGATATTTATCTCAAGATATCCTCTAATTATTACACACAAGGAAAAATCTTGGTCGAATCCACAAACAAAAACTTGCTTTAAATCTTGAAAAGGACTCTGGGAAGTAATAAAAGAAATTGGCACTTATTGTTGAACAAGGCCCTATGGGTAGACCGTATATCAGTTAAGAAGTCTATAAAAGCTTCTCCTTACTCTTTGGTATATGGGAAAGAGGTAGTTTTACCCACTCACATCGAGCTTCCTATCCTTTGAACGTTGAAGTTCCAAGATGAAGACTACGAATTTGATCTCATGAGCGTAAGGTTGGATCAATTATTGTAGTTAGATGAGGAGAGAGAAAATACGTATGAAGCTTTTATAGAACATACAAAAATTACGTAGAAGTGGTTTGGAAGGAAGACAACAGAACGTAAGTTTCAGATGGGAGATCTAGTCCTCAAATGGAACGAGAACAAAGCCAAGCCAGGGAAGCACCACAAGTTCAATGTGAGATGGGAAGGTCCATTTTAAGTTTCTATGGTGAATTCTATGAATGCGTATCATCTTCGAGATATGGATGGTTGGAATCTACTAATTCCAAATAACGATATTCATTTGAAGGCATATTTTTAATGAGGCAATCAAGAGGTACAATTTTGTAAATATGTACAGATTTCATTTACAAGTATTTTATTGCTTTATAAATATAAAAATAATATAAAAAAATATAAAGGGGAAGTACGAGGCAGACTCTACTAGGAATATGTTTCCTTAAAGAAAATTTTGGCTTTGAAAACTTCTCCCTTGGAGAATCAATTTTGCCCCAAATATCTCCATGAGGACATGTTATTATTTTGGGCAGAATTAATGGTTGCACTGAAAAGTTTTAATAGGTTCAAAAGGATCCAAAGTTTAATAGGTTGCTTTACTTTGCAAGTATTCAAGTTATAAAGAGAAATATTTCATGGAAAGTGGATTTGAAGACATAAAATAAAAATGTGTGGAAGCACAGGTAAAGTACCTTAATAAATAAATCAAAGTACTGGGATTGCTTTCAAAGTTGTGGAAGTGCAACAAAATGTAAGTGCTTTCGACCCAAGGACAGTGTGAAAGCCCTATTTGCCTCCTTGTGAGGCAAACACATATTCATCCCAAATCAGATCGTGGACCCCGAACATAGTTACAAAGTCAAATACGGTCAACAAAACTTTCACCCCATGTTAGGGGTGAAACTCATGTTCGCATCACATAGTAGCAAAGAAAAAAAAATATTTTTTAAAATGTGTAGGGGACATTTTGGCTTTTAGGCAACTACGCGTACAAAGAATTCCATAATTTTTTTTAAACTGGGGTGAAAGCAAGCATATCAAATCCAAGGGATATGAAAATGTTCTAATAATATGGAGGCATGCTCTAGCTTTTAAACAGGTGCATATAAAAGTTTTGGATGGAGTTTTATTGAAATTAGAAGTGAAATGATGTACAAGGGAAAAAACAAAGAGTTTTATTTTAAGCTTTTTGAAAAACAAGGATTAAATTTTAAAAATTCAATTTTCTTTTCTTAATATGGCGAAAATAAAGAATAGAAAGATCAAAAAGAGAAAAGCCCTAAAATCAGGGGAGTTTTTTTAAGAAAATCCATGCTTTTCCTAAATAAAAAGGTTTGGGGACCCTTTCAAAACATTTTCTTCTACCCTAATAAAAAAAAAAATAATTTTGATGTTTTCCTAAAAAAATCTAGGAAAATGTTAGTGGAGGTGGCCTTTTCTAAAATAATGAAGGAAAATTTCTCCCCACTTGCTTAGAACCATATGGAACTTCAACTAACAACTATGAAGAGGCTAGGAAAATTCTTACAAGGATCAAATTTATAATTGAAAAAATATGAAAATATATTTCAATTAAGAGGTATTTAATCAATTATAAGTAATACTATCAACAAAAAATGGAGGTAGGGATTAGATAAAAAATAATATTAGTGTTTATGTTCATCAACTATTGTTGGAGGTAGTCTCTTAGAAGTATGATCATATCTATAGTGAAGGAAACCGTATAGTAGATAATTTATACAATCATGGTGTTGATCTTCATCTTGGAAAATTCAAGTTTAAAAAGGCAAATGGTTGAGTGAGATTTTATCTCTTAATTAAAATGATGTCATGGATTCAATTATGGAAACATAGTATTTTAAGGAAAATGAAGAATATATTTAAAACAAAGGCAACCTCGATAAGATTTAATTGAATTGAAAAAAAAATGTAATGTTTCATTATATTGATGGAAATAGCCCCAAATAGAAGCCAATTATAGCTCATTAAAAATGTATATACACTATAATACATGATTCTTGTCAAATTTTTTGAATTTATGAAAATAATTATAATTGAATGAAAAATATAATTAAGCATAACTTATTACACCAAATGACTAACTAATATTATAAATTACATCTCAAAATTTTTATATAAATTAAGCTTATGTATATATAGTCTTTACACACTTTCAAAATATTTTTGTTAATATTGTTGGAATATATTACATTATTTGGTACATGCTAATGTACCACCTTTGGTACATCCTTTGACTAGGAAAGAGTGTCCTAGATTAGAAGTTGAGTATTTACTTTATGCAATGTAATAAATGCATAAATATTATTGAAGTGTGTAAAGTATTTTGTTATTGTAAATGGTGCATAGTTGTCCATGTGCACATGAGTCCATAAAATAGAAATATGGAGAGTCTATAGAAGAGTGAATATCAAGAGGTCTTCATATGAAGAGTCACTTTACATCCTATATGTATAGGATATGACATGTTTTGTAATATCGAAGTATGGATACTTGAGATCCTTGATTCAATAGAGATATATTTTTGTGAGCATTTATTAATGGTAATTGTATGAGTTATAATTGAAATTTTTAATGAGTTTTATAATTTTAGAATATTTTCATTATTATATATATTGTATTGCATCTTTATTCTAGATATTTTTGTGATTTATATCTTAAGTATTTAGTTTCAAAATCTAACAGTGGTATTAGATCCACAACAAGGTTTTGAATTTCATAGGTTTTAAAGTTGCAAATGAGGTTTCCATTGGTTAAGGAGAAACTAGTGAAGTTAAAGGAATTACCTTTAAAAAAAAAACCAGAGAAGTTTGGAGATTTACTATTCCAGGAGAAAATTTAGAATAGAAGGAGATTACAGGTCTTGAAGATAGACCTTGATGTTGAGGAGATTGAGAGACCCAAGAAGGATGTCCTATTGGAGATTTTGAGAGATTGAAGGAGATTCCATATTGCAAGTTGTCTAGAGTCTTTCCATAGGGTTGAAGGAGAACTCGTGAAGACTAGGATTCAACATAGAATTGTTTCCACTAGCTTGGAGAATAGCTAGTGAAGTTTTATTTTTATAGAAATTTGAATACATTCGGTTGCTGCTATCTAAGTTTCTTGTTGTAAAAAATTAATTCTCAAAAGTTGAGAAGATTCCTAAATTTTTGGAAATAAGTTTGCCAAATTTTAGAGAATATTTTTGAAGATCTCAAGACATTCAGATTATTTAGGAAGAAGATAGTGAAGGAGATCGCATTTGAAGTCAAAAATCGACAAGAAGATTGAAGGATAAGAGAATATCTAAGTGGCCATAGTTTTAAGAAGTTTAAGGAAAGCCATAGTATTTTTGAAGGCTGATTTGAAAAGGGAATTAAGTTGATTTTCAAGGTAGAAGTTGAAGAGTTGTAGGTTAGTGAATTGAAGGAGGTATAGAGCTGTTATTTGGAGAATATTTGGGTATATTTTGAAGTTCCATTGAATAGGATATTAAATGAGGTTGTGACAGAGAATAAGACAATATTCTAGAGATTTTTGTTGTAGTTTTGGACAATGAAACAAAGAAGGAAATGATTGAAAAGTTGCAAAACATTTTGGTAACATTTAGGCATAATTAATAGCTACATGTTTCAAAGTTTGATAGAAAAAATTCGAAGGATATTTGAATCCAAAAAATCATATTTGTGGACGCCATTAGAAGGAGAGAGAGAGAGCTATATTTTTGGAGAACTTTGGGGCAGATTTAAAAGCTCTTTGGGCAGCAAAGCACATGAGGATTTGGCAGCATAATTGCTGCAAATTTGAGCAGCAAAAATGTAATATTTGGGCAGCACTCATATATGCAAATTTAGCAAGGTTTGAAGCAGTAAAGTGAAGGAAATTAAAGGTGCAAAAACTTACAAGATTGAGATTGCAAAAGGGTGAATCAATCACCAAAGGTATTAGTTGCAAAAGAAGATAAACAATGTATGCAATATTGGTGCTACATAAGTTTATTATTGAAGTATTAAAACCAATCTACATTAAGCATTTGAGAGCACCATATTAATTTTATTAAATATGAAGAAGGAAGTTGAAAAAATGAGTCTTCAAGCAAAAGGAGTTGATAGCATTTGCATCCTAAAATCTACAATATTAAAACAACAAAAATCTAAGTAAAAGTTTATTTTGAAAGGAGAAATAAGAAGGGTATAACATTATTATTGAATGCTATTTTTTAGCTCATAAGAATGCAAATTTATTAGTGTAAATTAAAATAAAGTAAGAGCATTGGTATAACATTATTAGCTCATAAGAATACATATTTATTAGTGTAAAAGAAAATAAAGTAAGAGCATTGTTTTGAGCAAAGTTAAGAGCAAGCAAGGATTAAAAAATAAAGTATATTTTTAGTATATAAAGACACTAAGTAGACACAATCCAAAGGAGAAGTGAAAGGATTCGTTTGGAGTACAAAGTGTCACTATTGCTCAAGAAAGAGCCACCACCATTCAAGGGAGAGCCACCACCATCTAAAGAAAATCCACCATAAAAATGTAGAGCAAGCTATCAAATTCTGCCCAAGGAGTCCAAAATAATATGTTTTTGAAAAAGAGTGCAAAAGAATACGTAGAGAAGATAGAAGGACTAGAAATTAGGGAAAGTTACAAGTGTTGAGGATTGGTGGATACATTACTTGCAATGAATATATGTTATAGAAGATAAAGAACAAGCTAGTGAAAGTTTTGGGTGTCAAATAAGCTCCAAGGTTGAAAGAAGGTGTTATCTTCATTTAGAAGCAAGACACTTGATAATAGTAACGTCCAAAGTGTAATACTATCATCCACCTAGGAAAGAATACATTATATGATATTAAGGATAATAAATGAGAGGAATTTAGAGTATTGAAAGAGTCTTAGTTTCATGTGGCACATATAAAATGGAAGGTCAATAGGTTTGAAGAATTTCAAGTGCTCATATTAAGGAGAGAACATATTTTTGAGGAGCTAAAGATAGTAGAGTGGAAGACGATTTAGCGAATGTGCAAGCAAATTCATTAATTTAGGACTGAGCAAATGTAAGGAGATACACCACTTGGTATTGTAGGAGATAGATTCAATTTACATCTAGTGAAGGAGTCAAATGATCAAATACTATTGCAGTAGCAAGATTAAGGTGCAAAGTAAAGTACCTTCATAAAGGTTGAAGCCAAGAGGAAAGATAATAATATTTCCAAGGAGATCAAAGAATGACACATATTTAAGATGTGCATAAGAGGACCAATTGGGAGACATATGTGTAGAAGAGCATCAATCAAAATACAGTCAAGCACTATTGACCAAGGGAATTACCACATTCAAGGTTTAAGGTAATTCATTTTATTTAAAGTTATTTATAAGCTTATAAATGGGAGGTATAAGATTGTTTATAATTATTATTCTCTAAGGTTAATAGTGAAACTATTTTGGAGGGATAAGAATTAATATTTGAAACCTTAGAAATCCAATTATTGCTATTAGAGAATTTTATGGAGGTTTATAATTTGGGTTGAAGAATTTGAAGGAGCAATTTAAAGTTTTGTAATTTGATTATTCACATTTATAAAACAATTAAAAAAATTTGCAATATAATTAGATTGGATACATAAGGTTTTCTACATCAAATTAAATTCATAAGTTTACAAACATATTTTTATGGAATTTCTAAATTTCTAACTTTGGATTTATAAGGAATTAAACATCAACATAGGATTGATAAATTTAGAAGTTAAAAGAAATTTTATTTAGGGAGTCATAAGGAAGTCAACCTTAAAGGTTTAGAATTAAATTCAAAATTATCTTTAACTTATTATCTAAATATTATTGAGAGATAAGGAGGTCTACAAAGGTTAGTCATGACTACACATAAATTATTTCTTTCATAATATCAACTACTTAAATGTTCTAATTACACCTCATGGAAAAATAAAGTGAGATCAATATTGATAGTAGAAAAGCTTTGTTGTATAGTTAAAGGGGTAAAAACTAAACCTACTAAAGATGATAGGGAAATTAAAAAATATGAAGAATATGAAGCAAAATCTCTCATGATCATAATGTTTGCAATTAAAAATGATATATAGCCATATATTAGTTCAAAATTGACTTCTAAAGAAGCTTGGAATACTTTATCCAAAATATTTGAAGGAAAGAATAAAGCCACCATCTTAAATCTCCAGACTCAATTGCATTATCTAAAGTCTAAGAGTGGTGAGAGCATAGAATTGTTTCTAAGAAAAGTGGTAGATATAAAACTAAAGTTATTCACCTTAGGAGAGAAGGTAGAAAATAAGTTTCTAGTTCTAGTAATTTTAAGAGCACTTCGTCAAAGTTACAAGCACCTAGTTACATCTTTACAAATTTTGAGTAAAGATACATCATTTGATGGTTTGGTCAATATAATACAAGAGTATTAAGTGGAGAATTTAATCAAATATGAAATGACTAACAATGCTTTAGTCTCAAAAGGGTTTTGAGGGTTTGGTTCAACAGCCAAAATGCTTCTGTTGGAGCACGGAGACCAGGATTCCAATCCCTCAGGTTGTGTAGGATCGGTGGGCGTGTCACGTTAGCATAGCCAGCTACATAAAAGTTTTTACCTGATGCAATTGGAGGTTATAATGGCATTAAGGAGCGAGATTTGAACCCACAAAGAGGTGCAAAAAATTGTAACGAGTTACTGATTCCTCTAATATAATAAAAAAATGCTTTAGTCTCAAAAGATAATCCACAAGGAAATGTTTCTTCATTATGAAGGAATACAACAAAATGGAGTGATACATATTGTCAAGTTTGCAAGAAAAGAGGTCATAATACAAGTTACTGTAGATTTAATCCAAGGAATCAGTACCAAGGGAATCAATCAAATTCAAGAAACCAATAAAATAGGTTATTTCAATATAGACAATATCAAAACCAATATAGACCATATTAGCAATAATTTTAGCATCAATACAATCCACTTCATCTAAAATATAGATAAGAAAATAAAAAGTGATACTTAGTTCAAGAGATACATGAAATGCAAGAACTAGAAGAAAATACATAATAACATGAAGCTAAATTACTTTTAGTAAAAGAAATATTTTATGAAGATACTAATCATTTGATTGATCATAATACAAACAAGGAGCAAAAAGAAGAAAGCATAAAATAAGAGCACAAGTTGCAGAAAAAGGACAAAGACCATATTGAAGACTAAAGTCTTCAATAACCAAATAATGTAATACAAGGGGGTGTTAAAATATACTACATTATTTTGTACATGCTAATGTACTACCTTTGGTACATAGGTAGACTAGGAAGAGTGTCCTATATTAGAAGTTGAGTATTTACTTTATGCAATGTAATAAATGCACAAGTATTATTAAAGTGTGCAAAGTATTTTGGTATTGTAAATGTGCATAGTTGTCCATGTGAACATGAGTCCATAGAATAGGAAGTTGGAGAGTCTCTAGAAGATTTAAGATCAAGAGTGCTCCATATGAAGAGTCACTTTACATCCTATATGTATAGGATATGACATGTTTTGTAATATGAAAGTATGGATACTTGAGATCCTTGATTCAATAGAGATATATTTTTGTGAAAATTTATTAATGGTAATTTTATGAGTTATAATTGAATTTATTAATGAGTTTTATACTTTTAGAATATTGTCATTATTATATATATTGTGTTGCAACTTTATTCTAGATATTTTGGTAATTTCTATCTTATGTATTTAGTTTCAAAATCTTACAATGGTATTATATCCACAACAAGGTTTTGAATTTCATAGGTTTTAAAGTTGCAAATGAGGTTTCCACCAGTTAAGGAGAAACTAGTGAAGTTAAAGGAATTACCTTTAAAAAAACCAGAGAAGTTTGGAGATTTAATATTCCAGGAGCAAATTCATAAGAGAAGGAGATTACAGGTCTTGAAGATATACCTTGACGTTAAGGATATTGAGAGACCCAAGAAGGAGGTCTTATTGGAGAGTTTGAGAGATTGAAGGAGATTCCATATTGCAAGTTGGCTAGAGTCTTTCCATAGGGTTTAAGGAGAACTCGTGAAGACAAGGACTCAAAATAGAATTCTTTCCACTAGTTTTGAGAATAGCTAGTGAAGTTTTATTTTTTTCTAGAAATTTGAATGCATTCGGTTGCTACTATCTAAGTTTCTTGTTTTAAAAAATTAATTCTCAAAAGTTGAGAAGCTTCCTAAAATATACAGGAAGAATTTTACCCTTATTGCCTAAAAGTCTATGTGATTTTCTCATGCAAATATTAGTTCTTTGTTACAACAGAAGTGTAGACATTGAATATTAAGGAGGTCCAAGAAAGAAGGTCTCATTGGAGATTGAAGGAAGAAGATTGAGGAGAACCAAGAAGGAGGTCCTCATTGAAGATTAGAGATTGAAGACTATATTGAAGGTTACATATTGGAGAAGTAGAAGAGACCCGAAAGTGGTCACATTGAAGAGCTTCTAGATTTGGAAGATAGAATATTGGAGATTGAATCTAGATAAGGACTAAGAAAAGGTCCTATTGCAGAATTTAGAAGTAGTAGATTTTGGAGATCCAAGAAATCAAGGATAGGTCTCATTGAAGTTTTGAGGAGAAGATTTAAGCTGTAAAATTAAAATATCCAAGAGGGGTGGTATCAAGAGAATTTGGAGAAGGTGAAGAACACTAGAAAAAGTCTTATTGCATAATTGGAGAAGCAACCATTAAATGAATCTAGAGGAAGAAGAAATCTAAGCAAGGAGAAGGAGAAGGCTAGAGAGAGTCTTATTGTAGAATTGGAGAGGAATTCATTGGAGAAATTGAGAAGAAATCTAAATGAAGAAGTAAGCCAAGCAAGAATATTCTAATAATTAAGGATTTGGGATAATTGTCACCATTTGACATCAAGCCCAAGAGAGAGAAATTTTTGGTAATAAGTTTGCCAGATTTTAGAGAAGATTTTTGAATATCTCAATACATTCATATTCTTGAGGAAGAACATAGTAAATGAGATCATATTTGAAGTCAAAAATTGACAAGAAGATTGAAGGAGAAGGGAATATTGAAGTGTCCGTAGTTTTGAGAAGTTTAAGGAAAGCCATAGTATTTTGAAGGTTGTTTTGAAAAGGGAAATAAGCTGATTTTCGAGGTAGAAGTTGAAGAGTTGTAGGTAAGTGAATTGAAGGAGGTATAGAGCTGTTATTTGGAGAAGATTTGGGTATATTTTGAAGTGCCCTTGAATAGTATATTAAATGAGGTTGTGACACCAAAGAAGACAATATTTTGGAGATTTTTGTTGTAGTTTTGGACAACGAAACAAAGGAGAAAATGATTGAAAAGTTATAAAACATTATGGTAACATTTGGGAAGCATTAATAGCTACAGGTTTCAAAGTTTGAGAGAAATTTTTTGAAGGATATTTGAAGCCACAAAATCATATTTGTGGACAAAATTAGAAGGAGAGAGAGAGATGTATTTTTGGAGAACTTTGGGGTATATTTGAAAGAGCTTTGGGAAGCAAAGCACATGAGGATTTGGTAGCATAATTGCTACAAATTTGAGAAGCAAAAATGTAGTATTTGGACAACACTCATATCTGCAAATTTTGCAAGGTTTGAAGGAGTAAATTGAAGGAAAGTAAAGGTGCAAAAGCTTACAAGATTGATATTGCAAAAGGGTGAATCAATCACCAAAGGTATTAGCTACAAAATGAGATAAAAATATATGTAATATTGGTTCTACATAAGTTTATTATTGAAGTAATAAAACCAATATACATTAAGAATTTGATAACACCATATTACTTTTATTAAATATGAATAAGGGATATGAAAAAGGAGTCTTCAATCAAAAGTAGTTTATAGCATTTGCATCCTAAAATATCCAAGATTAAAACAACAAAAATATAAGTAAAAGTTTATTTTGAAAGGAGAAATAATAAGGTCATAACATTATTAGCTCATAAGAATACATATTTATTAGTGTAAAAGAAAATAAAGTAAGAGCATTGTTTTGAGCAAAGTTAAGAGCAAGCAAGGATTAAAAAATAAAGTAGATTTTCTAGTATCTAAAGACACTAAGTAGCCACAGTCCAAAGGAGAAGTGAAAGCATTCTTTTGGAGTATAAAGTGTTACTATTGCTAAAGAAATAACCACCACCATTCCAGGGAGAGCCACCACCATCTAAGGAAGAGCCACCACCATCTAAATAAGAGCCACCATAAAAATGTAGAGAAAGCTATCAAATTTTGCCCAAGGAGTCCAAAATAATATGTTTTTGAAAAAGAGTGCAAAAGAATACATAGAGAAGATAGAAGGATTGGAAATTAGGGCCAGTTACAAGTGTTGAGGATTGGTGGATACATTACATTCAATGGATATATGTTATAGAAGACAAAGGATAAGCTGGTGAAAATTTTGGGTGTCAAATAATATCCAAGGTTGAAATAAGGTGTTATCTTCATTTAGAAGCAAGACACTTGATAATAGTAACGTCCAAAGTGTAATACTATCATCCACCCAGGAAAGAATACATTATATGATTTTAAGGATAATAAAGAAGATGAATTTAGAGCATTGGAAGAGTCTAAGTTCCATGTGGCACATATAAAGTGGAAGGTCAATAGGTTTGAAGAATTTCAAGTGATCACATTAAGGAGAGAACATATTTTTGAGGAGCTAAATATAGTAGAGTGGAAAAGGATTGAGCGAATGTGCAAGAAGATACATTAATTTAGGATTAAGCGAATGTAAGGAGATACAACACTTGGTATTGTAGGAGAGAGATTCAATTTACATCCAGTGAAGGAGTCAAAGGATCAAATACTATTGCAGTAGCAATATTAAGGTGCAAATTAAAGTACCTTCATAAATGTTGAAACCAAGAGGAAATATAATAATATTTCCAAGGAGATCAAAGTATGACACATATTTAATATGTGCATAAGATTACCAATTTGGAGACATATGTGTATAAGAGCATCAATAAAAATATAGTCAAGCACTATTGACCAAGGGAATTACCACATTCAAGGTTGAAGGTAATTCAATTTATTTAAAGTTATTCATAAGCTTAAAAATTGGAGGTATAAGATTGCTTATATTTATTATTCTCTAAGGTTAATAGTGAAACTATTTTGGAGGGATAAGAATTAATATTTGAAACCTTAGAGATCTAATTATTGCTATTAGAGAATTTTATGGAGGTTTAAAATTTGGGTTGAAGAATTTGAAGGAGTAATTTAAAGTTTTGTAATTTGATTATTTACATTTACAAAACAATTTAAAATATTTGCAATTTAATCAGATTGGAGACATATGGTTTTCTACATAAAATTAAATTCATAATTTTACAAATATATTTTTATGGAATTTCTAAATTTCTAAGTTTGGAGTTATAAGGAATTCAACATCAACATAGGATTGAGAAATTTAGAAGTTAAAAGAAATTGTATTTAGGGAGTCATAAGGAAGTCAACCTTAAAGGTTTAGAATTGCATTCAAAATTATCTTTAACTTATTATCCAAAATATTAGGGAGAGATAAGGAAGTCTACAAGGGTTAGTCATGACTACACATAAATTCTTTCTTTCAGAATCTCAACTACTTAAAGGTCCTAATTACACCTCATGGAAAAATAAAGTGAGATCAATATTGATAGTAGAAAAGCTTTGGGATATAGTTAAAGGGGCAAATACTAAACCTACTAAATATGATAGGGAAATTAAAAAATATGAAGAAGATGAAGTAAAAGCTCTCATGATTATAAACTTTAAAGTTACAAATGATATATAGCCATATATTAGTTTAGAATTGACTTCTACAGAATCATGGAATACTTTATCCAAAATATTTGAAGGAAAGAATAAAGCCACCATTTTAAATCTCCAGACTCAATTGCATTCTCTAAAGTCTAAGAGTGGTGAGAGCATAGAATTGTTTCTAAGAAAAGTAGTAGATATAAAAATAAAGTTATTCACCTCAGGAGAGAAGGTAGAAAATAAGTTTCTAGTTCTAGTAATTTTAAGAGCACTTCGTCAAAGTTACAAGCACCTAGTTACATATTTACAAATTTTGAGTAAAGATACATAATTTGATGAGTTGGTCAATATAATACAAGAGTATGAAGTGGAGAATTTAATCAAAGATGAAATGACTAACAATTATTTAGTCTCAAAAGGATCTAAGGGCTTGGTTCAATGGTCAAAATGATTATGTTGGAGCATGGAGACAAGGATTCCAATCCCTCAGGTTGTGTAGTATCGGTGGGCGTGTCACGTTAGCATAGCCAACAACGTAAAAAAGTTTACCTGATGCAATTGGAGGTTATAATGACATTAAGGAGTGAGATTCTAACCCACAAAGAGATGTAGAAATTTGTAACAAGTTACCGATTCCTCTAGTATAATAAAAAAATGATTTAGTCTCAAAATATAATCCAAAAGGAAATGTTGCTTCATTCTCAAGGAATAAAACAAAATGGAGTGATAGATATTGTCAAGTTTGCAAGAAAAGAGGTCATAGTACAAGTTACTATAGATTTAATCCAAGGAATAAGTACCAAGGGAATTAATAAAATTCAAGAAACCAATCAGATATGTTATTTCAACCTAGACAATATCAAAACCAATATAGACCATATCAGCAATAATTTTAGCATCAATACAATCCACTTCAGCTAAAATACAGATAAGAAAATAAAAAGGGATACTTGGTTCAAGAGATACATGAAATGCAAGAACTAGAAGAAAATACATAAGAACATGAAGCTAAAGCACTTTTAGTAAAAGCAATATTTTATGAAGATACTAATCATTTGATTGATCATAATACAAACGAGGAGCAGAAAGAAGAAAACATAAAATAAGAGCACAAGCTGCAACAAAAGGACAAAGACTATATTGAAGACTAAAGTCTTCAATAAAAAAATAATGTAATACAAGGAGGTGTTGAAATATATTACATTATTTGGTACATGCTAATGTACCACCTTTGGTACATCCTTAGACTAGGAAAGTGTGTCCTAGATTAGAAGTTGAGTATTTACTTTATGCAATGTAATAAATGCACAAGTATTATTAAAGTGTGCAAAGTATTTTGGTATTGTAAATGTGCATAGTTATCCATGTGCACATGAGTCCATAGAATAGGAAGTTGGAGAGTCTCTAGAAGAGTTAAGTCCAAGAGTGCTCCATATGAAGAGTCACTTTACATCCTATATGTATAGGATATGACATGTTTTGTAATATGGAAGTATGGACACTTGAGATCCTTGATTCAATAGAGATATTTTTGTGAGAATTTATTAATGGTAATTTTATGAGTTATAATTGAATTTATTAATGAGTTTTATACTTTTAGAATATTGTCATTATTATATATATTGTATTGCAACTTTATTCTAGATATTTTCGTGATTTTTATCTTAAGGAATTAGTTTCAAAATTTAACAGTGGTATTAGATCTACAAAAAGATTTTGAATTTCATAGGTTTTATATTTGTAAATGAGGTTTCCACTGGTTAAGGAGAAACTAGTGAAGTTAAAGGAATTACCTTTGAAAAAAAACAAAGAAGTTTGGAGATTTACTATTCTAGGAGAAAATTCAGAATAGAAGGAGATTACAGGTCTTGAAGATAGACCTTGATGTTGAGGAGATTGAGAGACCCAATAAGGAGGTCCTATTGGAGATTTTGAGAGATTAAAGGAGATTCCATTTTGCATTTTTCTAGAGTCTTTCCATAGGGTTGAAGGAGAACTCATGAAGACTAGGACTCAACATAGAATTATTTCCACTAGTTTTGAGAATAGCTAATGAAGTTTTATTTTTTTCTAGAAATTTGAATGCATTCGGTTGCTACTATCTAAGTTTCTTGTTGTAAAAAATTAATTCTCAAAAGTTGAAGAGCTTCCTAAAATATATAGATAAGAATTTCACCTTTATTGCCAAAAATTTTATGTGCTTTCGTCATGCAAAGATTATTTCATTGTTACAACAGAAGTGTAGACATTGAATATTAAGGAGGTCCAAGAAATAAGGTCTCATTGGATATTGAAGGAAGAATATTGAGGAGAACCAAGAAGGAGGTCCTAATTGAATATTATATATTGAATGCTGAGTTGAAGGTTACATATTGGAGAAGTATAAGAGACCCAAAAGTGGTCACATTGAAGAACTTCTAGATTTGGAAGATAGAATACTGGATATTAAAGCTAGATAAGGACTAAGAAAAGGTTCTATTGCAGAATTGAGAAGCAATAGATTTTGGAGATTCAGGAAATCAAGGATAGGTCTCATTGAAGTTTTGAGGAGAAGAGTTAAGATGTAAAATTAAAATATGCAAGAGAGGTGGTATCAAGAGAATTTTGAGAAGGAGAAGAAGTCTAGAAAAAGTCTTACTGCATAATTGGAGAAGCAACCAATAGAGAAATCTAGAGGAAGAAGAAAGCTAAGCAAGGAGAAGGAGAAGGCTAGAGAGAGTCTTATTGCAGAATTAGAGAGGAAATCATTGGAGAAGTTGAGAAGAAATATAAATGAAGAAGTAATCCAAGCAAGATGTTTCTAATAAATAAGGATTTGGGATAATTGTCACCATTTGACATCAAGCCCAAGAGAGAAATTTTTGGAAATAAGTTTGCCAAATTTTAGAGAATATTTTTGAAGATCTCAAGACATTCAGATTATTTAGGAAGAATATAGTGAAGGAGATCATATTTGAAGTCAAAAATCGACAAGAATATTGAAGGATAAGGGAATATTGAAGTGGCCATAGTTTTAAGAAGTTTAATGAAAGCCATAGTATTTTTGAAGGCTGATTTGAAAAGGGAATTAAGCTGATTTTCGAGGTAGAAGTTGAAGAGTTGTAGGTTAGTGAATTGAAGGAGGTATAGAGCTATTATTTGGAGAAGATTTGGGTATACTTTGAAGTTCCCTTGAATAGGATATTAAATGAGGTTGTGACAATGAAGAAGACAATATTATAGAGATTTTTGTTGTAGTTTTGGACAATGAAACAAAGAAGGAAATGATTGAAAAGTTGCAAAATATTTTGGTAAAATTTGGACATAATTAATAGCTACAGGTTTCAAAGTTTGAGAGAAAAATTTTGAAGGATATTTGAAGCAACAAAATCATATTTGTGGTCACCATTAGAAGGAGAGAGAGATCTATATTTTTGGAGAACTTTGGGGTAGATTTGAAAGTGCTTTGGGCAGCAAAGCACATGAGGATTTGGCAGCATAATTGCTACAAATTTGAGCAAAAAAAAAAGCAGTATTTGGGTAGCACTCATATCTGCAAATTTGGCAAGGTATGGAGCAGTAAAGTGAAGCAAAGTAAAGGTGCAAAAACTTACAAGATCAATATTGCAAAAGGGTGAATCAATCACCAAAGGTATTAGTTGCAAAAGGAGATAAAAAATATATGCAATATTGGTGCTACATAAGTTTATTATTGAAGTATTAAAACCAATATACATTAAGAATTTGATAACACCATATTAATTTTACTAAATATGAAGAAGGGAGATGAAAAAAAGAGTCTTCAAGCAAAAGGAGTTGATAACATTTGCATCCTAAAATCTCCAATATTATAACAACAAAAATATAAGTAAAAGTTTATTTTGAAAGGAAAAATAAGAAGGGTATAACAATATTATTGAATGCTATTTTTAGCTCATAAGAATACAAATTTATTAGTGTAAAATAAAATAAAGCAAGAGCATTGGTTTGAGCAAGGTTAAGACCAAGCAAGGATTAAAAAATAAAGTAGAATTTTCAGTATCTAAAGACACTAAGTAGCCACAATCCAAAGGAGAAGTGAACGCATTCGTTTGGAGTATAAAGTGTCACTATTTCTCAAGAAAGAGCCACCACCATTTAAGGGAGATCCACCACCATCTAAAGAAGAGACACCATAAAAATGTAGAGCAACCTATCAAATTTTTCCCAAGGAGTCCAAAATAATATGTTTTCGAAAAAGAGTGCAAAAGAATAAGTAGAGAAGATATAAGGACTGGAAATTAGGGCAAGTTATAAGTGTTAAGGATTGGTGGATACATTACATGCAATGGATATATGTTATAGAAGATAAAGGACAAGCTAGTGAAATTTTTGGGTGTCAAATAAGATCCAAGGTTGAAAGAAGGTGTTATCTTAATTTATAAGCAAGACACTTGATAATAGTAACGTCCAAACTATAATACTATCATCCACCTAGGAAAGAATACATTATATAATCTTAAGGATAATAAAGGAGATGAATTTAGAGCATTGGAAGAGTCTAAGTTTCATGCGGCACATATAAAATGGAAGGTCAATAGGTTTGAAGAATTTCAAGTGCTCATATTAAGGAGAGAACATATTTTTGAGGAGCTAAAGATAGTAGAGTGGAAGACGATTGAGCGAATGTGCAAGCAAATTCATTAATTTAGGATTGATAAAATGTAAGGAGATACACCACTTGGTATTGTAGGAGAGAGATTCAATTTACATCTAGTGAAGGAGTCAAAGAATCAAATACTGTTGCAATAGCAAGATTAAGGTGCAAAGTAAAGTACCTTCATAAAGGTTGAAGCCAAGAGTCAATATAATAATATTTCCAAGGAGATCAAAGTATGACACATATTTAAGATGTGCATAAGAGTACCAATTGGGAGACATATGTGTAGAAGAGCATCAATAAAAATACAGTCAAGCACTATTGACCAAGGGAATTACCACATTCAAGGTTGAAGGTAATTCATTTTATTTAAAGTTATTTATAAGCTTATAAATGGGAGGTATAAGATTGTTTATAATTATTATTCTCTAAGGTTAATAGTGAAACTATTTTGGAGGGATAAGAATTAATATTTGAAACCTTAGAAATATAATTATTGCTATTAGAGAATTTTATGGAGGTTTATAATTTGGGTTGAAGAATTTGAAGGAGCAATTTAAAGTTTTGTAATTTGATTATTTACATTTATAAAACAATTAAAAAAATTTGCAATCTAATTAGATTGGAGACATAAGGTTTTCTACATCAAATTAAATTCATAAGTTTACAAACATATTTCTATGGATTTTCTAAATTTCTAACTTTGGATTTATAAGGAATTAAACATCAACATAGGATTGATAAATTTAGAAGTTAAAAGAAAATTTATTTAGGGAGTCATAAGGAAGTCAACCTTAAAGGTTTAGAATTAAATTCAAAATTAACTTTAACTTATTATCTAAAAATTATTGAGAGTTAAGGAGGTCTACAAGGGTTAGTCATGACTACACATAAATTATTTCTTTCATAATATCAACTACTTAAATGTTCTAATTACACCTCATGGAAAAATAAAGTGAGATCGATATTGATAGTAGAAAAGCTTAGTTGTATAGTTAAAGGGGTAAAAACTA
This sequence comes from Wollemia nobilis, assembly GCA_028583015.1. Taxonomy (NCBI): domain Eukaryota; kingdom Viridiplantae; phylum Streptophyta; class Pinopsida; order Araucariales; family Araucariaceae; genus Wollemia; species Wollemia nobilis. The sequence goes on along the minus strand of JAQPPZ010017058.1, from coordinate 16,002,040 downwards.
AACCTACTAAAGATGATAGGGAAATTAAAAAATATGAAGAATATGAAGCAAAATCTCTCATGATCATAACGTTTGCAATTAAAAATGATATATAGCCATATATTAGTTCAAAATTGACTTCTAAAGAAGCTTGGAATACTTTATCCAAAATATTTGAAGGAAATAATAAAGCCACCATCTTAAATATCCAGACTCAATTGCATTATTTAAAATCTAAGAGTGGTGAGAGCATAGAATTGTTTCTAAGAAAAGTGGTAGATATAAAACTAAAGTTATTCACCTTAGGAGAGAAGGTAGAAAATAAGTTTCTAGTTCTAGTAATTTTAAGAGCACTTCGTCAAAGTTACAAGCACCTAGTTACATCTTTACAAATTTTGAGTAAAGATACATCATTTGATGGTTTGGTCAATATAATACAAGAGTATTAAGTGGAGAATTTAATCAAATATGAAATGACTAACAATGCTTTAGTCTCAAAAGGGTTTTGAGGGTTTGGTTCAACGGCCAAAATGCTTCTATTGGAGCACGGAGACCAGGATTCCAATCCCTCAGGTTGTGTAGGATCGGTGGGCGTGTCACGTTAGCATAGCCAGCTACATAATTTTTTTTACCTGATGCAATTGGAGGTTATAATGGCATTAAGGAGAGAGATTTGAACCCACAAAGAGGTGCAAAAAATTCTAACGAGTTATTGATTCCTCTAGTATAATAAAAAAATGCTTTAGTCTCAAAAGATAATCCATAAGGAAATGTTTCTTCATTATGAAGGAATACAACAAAATGGAGTGATACATATTGTCAAGTTTGCAAGAAAAGAGGTCATAATACAAGTTACTGTAGATTTAATCCAAGGAATCAGTACCAAGGGAATCAATCAAATTCAAGAAACCAATAAAATAGGTTATTTCAACCAAGACAATATCAAAACCAATATAGACCACATTAGCAATAATTTTAGCATCAATACAATCCACTTCATCTACAATATAGAGAAGAAAATAAAAAGTGATACTTAGTTCAAGAGATACATGAAATGCAAGAACTAGAAGAAAATACATAAGAACATGAAGCTAAAGCACTTTTAGTAAAAGCAATATTTTATGAAGATACTAATCATTTGATTGATCATAATACAAACAAGGAGCAGAAAGAAGAAAGCATAAAATAAGAGCACAAGCTGTAGAAAAAGGACAAAGACCATATTGAAGACTAAAGTCTTCAATAACCAAATAATGTAATACAAGGGGGTGTTAAAATATACTACATTATTTGGTACATGCTAATGTACTACCTTTGGTACATAGGTAGACTAGGAAGAGTGTCCTATATTAGAAGTTGAGTATTTACTTTATGCAATGTAATAAATGCACAAGTATTATTAAAGTGTGCAAAGTATTTTGGTATTGTAAATGTGCATAGTTGTCCATGTGAACATGAGTCCATAGAATAGGAAGTTGGAGAGTCTCTAGAAGAGTTAAGATCAAGAGTGCTCCATATGAAGAGTCACTTTACATCCTATATGTATAGGATATGACATGTTTTGTAATATGGAAGTATAGATACTTGAGATCCTTGATTCAATAGAGATATATTTTTGTGAAAATTTATTAATGGTAATTTTATGAGTTATAATTGAATTTATTAATGAGTTTTGTACTTTTAGAATATTGTCATTATTATATATATTGTATTGCAACTTTATTCTAGATATTTTGGTAATTTATATCTTATGTATTTAGTTTCAAAATCTAACAATGGTATTATAGCCACAACAAGGTTTTGACTTTCATAGGTTTTAAAGTTGCAAATGAGGTTTCCACCACTTAAGGAGAAACTAGTGAAGTTAAAGGAATTACCTTTAAAAAAAACCAAAGAAGTTTGGAGATTTAATATTCCAGGAGCAAATTCATAATAGAAGGAGATTACAGGTCTTGAAGATAGACCTTGACATTGAGGATATTGAGAGACCCAAGAAGGAGGTCTTATTGGAGAGTTTGAGATATTGAAGGAGATTCCATATTGCAAGTTGGCTAGAGTCTTTCCATAGGGTTTAAGGAGAACTCGTGAAGACTAGGACTCAACATAGAATTCTTTCCACTAGTTTTGAGAATAGCTAGTGAAGTTTTATTTTTTTCTAGAAATTTGAATGCATTCGGTTGCTACCATCTAAGTTTCTTGTTTTAAAAAATTAATTCTCAAAAGTTGAGAAGCTTCCTAAAATATATAGAGAAGAATTTTACCTTTATTGCCTGAAATTCTATGTGATTTTATCATGCAAATATTAGTTCTTTGTTACAACAGAAGTGTAGACATTGAAGATTAAGGAGGTCTAAGAAAGAAGGTCTCATTGGATATTGAAGGAAGAAGATTGAGGAGAACCAAGAAGGAGGTCCTCATTGAAGATTAGAGATTGAAGACTGTATTGAAGGTTACATATTGGAGAAGTAGAAGAGACCCGAAAGTGGTCACATTGAAGAGCTTCTAGATTTGGAAGATAGAATATTGGAGATTAAATCTAGATAAGGACTAAGAAAAGGTTCTATTGCAGAATTTAGAAGTAGTAGATTTTGGAGATTCAGGAAATCAAGGATAGGTCTCATTGAAGTTTTGAGGAAAAGAGTTAAGCTATAAAATTAAAATATCCAAGAGAGGTGGTATCAAGAGAATTTGGAGAAGGTGAAGAACGCTAGAAAAAGTCTTATTGCATAATTGGAGAAGCAACCATTAGATAAATCTATAGGAAGAAGAAATCTAAGCAAGGAGAAGGAGAAGGCTAGAGAGAGTCTTATTGTAGAATTGGAGAGGAATTCATTGGATAAATTGAGAAGAAATCTAAATGAAGAAGTAAGCCAAGCAAGAATATTCTAATAATTAAGGATTTGGGATAATTGTCACCATTTGACATCAAGCCCAAGAGAGAGAAATTTTTGGAAATAAGTTTGCCAAATTTTAGAGTAGATTTTTGAATATCTCAATACATTCATATTCTTGAGGAAGAACATAGTAAATGAGATCATATTTGAAGTCAAAAATCAACAAGAAGATTGAATGAGAATGGAATATTGAAGTGTCCGTAGTTTTGAGAAGTTTAAGGAAAGCCATAGTATTTTGAAGGTTGTTTTGAAAAGGGAAATAAGCTGATTTTCGAGGTAGAAGTTGAAGAGTTGTAGGTAAATGAATTGAAGGAGGTATAGAGCTGTTATTTGGAGAAGATTTGGGTATATTTTGAAGTGCCCTTGAATAGGATATTAAATGAGGTTGTGACAGCGAAGAAGACAATATTTTGGAGATTTTTGTTGTAGTTTTGGACAACGAAACAAAGGAGGAAATGATTGAAAAGTTATAAAACATTATGGTAACATTTGGGCAGAATTAATAGCTACATGTTTCAAAGTTTGAGAGAAATTTTTTGAAGGATATTTGAAGCCACAAAATCATATTTGTGGACAACATTAGAAGGAGAGAGAGAGATGTATTTTTGGAGAACTTTGGGGTATATTTGAAAGAGCTTTGGGAAGCAAAGCACATGAGGATTTGGCAGCATAATTGCTACAAATTTGAGCAGCAAAAAGGTAGTATTTGGACAGCACTCATATCTGCAAATTTGGCAAGGTTTGAAGGAGTAAATTGAAGGAATGTAAAGGTGCAAAAGCTTACAATATTGAGATTGCAAAAGGGTGAATCAATCACCAAAGGTATTAGCTACAAAATGAGATAAAAATATATGTAATATTGGTTCTACATAAGTTTATTATTGAAGTAATAAAACCAATATACATTAAGAATTTGATAACACCATATTACTTTTATTAAATATGAATAAGGGATATGAAAAAGGAGTCTTCAATCAAAAGTAGTTTATAGCATTTGCATCCTAAAATATCCAAGATTAAAACAACAAAAATATAAATAAAAGTTTATTTTGAAAGGAGAAATAATAAGGGTATAACATTATTAGCTCATAAGAATACATATTTATTATTGGAAAAGAAAATAAAGTAAGAGCATTGTTTTGAGCAAAGTTAAGAGCAAGCAAGGATTAAAAAATAAAGTAGATTTTCTAGTATCTAAAGACACTAAGTAGCCATAGTCCAAAGGAGAAGTGAAAGCATTCTTTTGGAGTATAAAGTGTTACTATTGCTCAAGAAATAACCACCACCATTCAAGGGAGAGCCACCACCATCTAAATAAGAGCCACCATAAAAATGTAGAGAAAGCTATCAAATTTTACCCAAGGAGTCCAAAATAATATGTTTTTGAAAAAGTGTGCAAAAGAATACATAGAGAAGATAGAAGGACTGGAAATTAGGGCCAGTTACAAGTGTTGAGGATTGGTGGATACATTACATTCAATGGATATATGTTATAGAAGACAAAGGATAAGCTGGTGAAAATTTTGGGTGTCAAATAATCTCCAAGGTTGAAATAAGGTGTTATCTTCATTTAGAAGCAAGACACTTGATAATAGTAACGTCCAAAGTGTAATACTATCATCCACCCAGGAAAGAATACATTATATGATTTTAAGGATAATAAAGAAGATGAATTTAGAGCATTGGAAGAGTCTAAGTTCCATGTGGCACATATAAAGTGGAAGGTCAATAGGTTTGAAGAATTTCAAGTGATCACATTAAGGAGAGAACATATTTTTGAGGAGCTAAATATAGTAGAGTGGAAAAGGATTGAGCGAATGTGGAAGAAGATACATTAATTTAGGATTAAGTGAATGTAAGGAGATACAACACTTGGTATTGTAGGAGAGAGATTCAATTTACATCCAGTGAAGGATTCAAAGGATCAAATATTGTTGCAGTAGCAATATTAAGGTGCAAATTAAAGTACCTTCATAAAGGTTGAAACCAAGAGGAAATATAATAATATTTCCAAGGAGATCAAAGTATGACACATATTTAATATGTGCATAAGAGTACCAATTGGGATACATATGTGTATAAGAGCATCAATCAAAATACAGTCAAGCACTATTGACCAAGGGAATTACCACATTCAAGGTTGAAGGTAATTCAGTTTATTTAAAGTTATTCATAAGCTTAAAAATAGGAGGTATAAGATTGCTTATATTTATTATTCTCTAAGGTTAATAGTGAAACTATTTTGGAGGGATAAGAATTAATATTTGAAACCTTAGAGATCTAATTATTGCTATTAGAGAATTTTATGGAGGTTTAAAATTTGGGTTGAAGAATTTGAAGGAGTAATTTAAAGTTTTGTAATTTGATTATTTACATTTACAAAAAAATTTAAAATATTTGCAATTTAATTAGATTGGAGACATATGGTTTTCTACATCAAATTAAATTCATAATTTTACAAATATATTTTTATGGAATTTCTAAATTTCTAAGTTTGGAGTTATAAGGAATTCGACATCAACATAGGATTGATAAATTTAGAAGTTAAAAGAAATTGTATTTAGGGAGTCATAAGGAAGTCAACCTTAAAGGTTTAGAATTGCATTCAAAATTATCTTTAACTTATTATCCAAATATTAGGGAGAGATAAGGAAGTCTACAAGGGTTAGTCATGACTACACATAAATTATTTCTTTCAGAATATCAACTAATTAAAGGTTCTAATTACACCTCATGGAAAAATAAAGTGAGATCAATATTGATAGTAGAAAAGCTTTGTTGTATAGTTAAAGGGGCAAATACTAAACCTACTAAATATGATAGGGAAATTAAAAAATATGAAGAAGATGAAGTAAAAGCTCTCATGATTATAAATTTTAAAGTTACAAATGATATATAGCCATATATTAGTTTAGAATTGACTTCTACAGAATCATGGAATACTTTATCCAAAATATTTTTAGGAAATAATAAAGCCACCATTTTAAATCTCCAAACTCAATTGCATTCTCTAAAGTCTAAGAGTGGTGAGAGCATAGAATTGTTTCTAAGAAAAGTAGTAGATATAAAAATAAATTTATTCACCTCAGGAGAGAAGGTAGAAAATAAGTTTCTAGTTCTAGTAATTTTAAGAGCACTTCGTCAAAGTTACAAGCACCTAGTTACATATTTACAAATTTTGAGTAAAGATACATAATTTGATGAGTTGGTCAATATAATACAAGAGTATGAAGTGGAGAATTTAATCAAAGATGAAATGACTAACAATTATTTAGTCTCAAAATGGTCTGAGGGCTTGGTTCAATGGTCAAAATGATTATGTTGGAGCACGGAGACAAGGATTCCAATCCCTCAGGTTGTGTAGTATCGATGGGCGTGTCACGTTAGCATAGCCAACAAAGTAAAAAAGTTTACCTGATGCAATTGGAGGTTATAATGACATTAAGGAGTGAGATTCTAACCCACAAAGAGATGTAGAAATTTGTAACAAGTTACCGATTCCTCTAGTATAATAAAAAAATGATTTAGTCTCAAAAGATAATCCAAAAGGAAATGTTTCTTCATTCTCAAGGAATAAAGCAAAATGGAGTGATAGATATTGTCAAGTTTGCAAGAAAAAAGGTCATAATACAAGTTACTGTAGATTTAATCCAAGAAATCAATACCAAGGGAATTAATAAAATTCAAGAAACCAATCAGATATGTTATTTCAACCTAGACAATATCAAAACCAATATAGACCATATCAGCAATAATTTTAGCATCAATACAATCCACTTTAGCTACAATATAGAGAATAAAATAAAAAGGGATACTTAGTTCAAGAGATACATGAAATGCAAGAACTAGAAGAAAATACATAAGAACATGAAGCTAAAGCACTTTTAGTAAAAGCAATATTTTATGAAGATACTAATCATTTGATTGATCATAATACAAACGAGGAGCAGAAAGAAGAAAACATAAAATAAGAGCACAAGCTGCAACAAAAGGACAAAGACTATATTGAAGACTAAAGTCTTCAATAAAAAAATAATGTAATACAAGGAGGTGTTGAAATATATTACATTATTTGGTACATGCTAATGTACCACCTTTGGTACATCCTTAGATTAGGAAAGAGTGTCCTAGATTAGAAGTTGAGTATTTACTTTATGCAATGTAATAAATGCACAAGTATTATTAAAGTGTGCAAAGTATTTTGGTATTGTAAATGTGCATAGTTATCCATGTGCACATGAGTCCATAGAATAGGAAGTTGGAGAGTCTCTAGAAGAGTTAAGTCCAAGAGTGCTCCATATGAAGAGTCACTTTACATCCTATATGTATAGGATATGACATGTTTTGTAATATGGAAGTATGGATACTTGAGATCCTTGATTCAATAGAGATACATTTTTGTGAGAATTTATTAATGGTAATTTTATGAGTTATAATTGAATTTATTAATGAGTTTTGTACTTTTAGAATATTGTCATTATTATATATATTGTAGTGCAACTTTATTCTAGATATTTTCGTGATTTTTATCTTAAGGAATTAGTTTCAAAATTTAACAGTGGTATTAGATCTACAAAATTATTTTGAATTTCATAGGTTTTATATTTGTAAATGAGGTTTCCACTGGTTAAGGAGAAACTAGTGAAGTTAAAGGAATTACCTTTGAAAAAAAATGAAGAAGTTTGGAGATTTACTATTCCAGGAGCAAATTCAGAATAGAAGGAGATTACAAGTCTTGAAGATAGACCTTGATGTTGAGGAGATTGAGAGACCCAATAAGGAGGTCCTATTGGAGACTTTGAGAGATTAAAGGAGATTCCATTTTGCATTTTTCTAGAGTCTTTCCATAGGGTTGAAGGAGAACTCATGAAGACTAGGACTCAACATAGAATTATTTCCACTAGTTTTGAGCATAGCTAGTGAAGTTTTATTTTTTTCTAGAAATTTGAATGCATTTGGTTGCTACTATCTAAGTTTCTTGTTGTAAAAAATTAATTCTCAAAAGTTGAAGAGCTTCCTAAAATATATAGAGAAGAATTTCACCATTATTGCCAAAAATTTTATGTGCTTTCGTCATGCAAAGATTATTTCATTGTTACAACAAAAGTGTAGACATTGAATATTAAGGAGGTCCAAGAAATAAGGTCTCATTGGAGATTGAAGGAAGAATATTGAGGAGAACCAAGAAGGAGGTCATCATTGAATATTATATATTGAATGCTGAGTTGAAGGTTACATATTGGAGAAGTATAAGAGACCCAAAAGTGGTCACATTGAAGAACTTCTAGATTTGGAAGATAGAATACTGGATATTAAAGCTAGATAAGGACTAAGAAAAGGTTCTATTACAGAATTGAGAAGCAATAGATTTTGGAGATTCAGGAAATCAAGGATAGGTCTCATTGAAGTTTTGAGGAGAAGAGTTAAGATGTAAAATTAAAATATCCAAGAGAGGTGGTATCAAGAGAATTTGGAGAAGGAGAAGAAGGCTAGAAAAAGTCTTACTGCATAATTGGAGAAGCAACCAATAGAGAAATCTAGAGGAAGAAGAAAGCTAAGCAAGGAGAAGGAGAAGGCTAGAGAGAGTCTTATTGCAGAATTGGAGAGGAAATCATTGGAGAAGTTGAGAAGAAAGCTAAATTAAGAAGTAAGCCAAGCAAGATGTTTCTAATAAAGAAGGATTTGGGATAATTGTCACCATTTGACATCAAGCCCAAGAGAGAAATATTTGGAAATAAGTTTGCCAAATTTTAGAGAATATTTTTGAAGATCTCAAGACATTCAGATTATTTAGGAAGAATATAGTGAAGGAGATCATATTTGAAGTCAAAAATCAGCAAGAATATTGAAGGATAAGGGAATATTGAAGTGGCCATAGTTTTAAGAAGTTTAATGAAAGCCATAGTATTTTTGAAGGCTGATTTGAAAAGGGAATTAAGCTGATTTTCGAGGTAGAAGTTGAAGATTTGTAGGTTAGTGAATTGAAGGAGGTATAGAGCTATTATTTGGAGAAGATTTGGGTATACTTTGAAGTGCCCTTGAATAGGATATTAAATGAGGTTGTGACAACGAAGAAGACAATATTCTAGAGATTTTGGTTGTAGTTTTGGACAATGAAACAAAGAAGGAAATGATTGAAAAGTTGCAAAAAATTTTGGTAACATTTGGACATAATTAATAGCTACAGGTTTCAAAGTTTGAGAGAAAATTTTTGAAGGATATTTGAAGCCACAAAATCATATTTGTGGTCACCATTAAAAGGAGAGAAAGATCTATATTTTTGGAGAACTTTGGGGCAGATTTGAAAGTGCTTTGGGCAAAAAAGCACATGAGGATTTGGCAACATAATTGCTGCAAATTTGAGCAGAAAAAAAGTAGTATTTGGGTAGCACTCATATCTGCAAATTTGGCAAGGTTTGGAGCAGTAAAGTGAAGCAAAGTAAAGGTGCACAAACTTACAAGATCAATATTGCAAAAGGGTGAATCAATCACCAAAGGTATTAGTTGCAAAAGGAGATAAAAAATATATGCAATATTGGTGCTACATAAGTTTATTATTGAAGTATTAAAACCAATATACATTAAGCATTTGATAACACCATATTACTTTTACTAAATATGAAGAAGGGAGATGAAAAAAGGAGTCTTCAAGCAAAAGGAGTTGATAACATTTGCATCCTAAAATCTCCAATATTATAACAACAAAAATATAAGTAAAAGTTTATTTTGAAAGGAAAAATAAGAAGGGTATAACAATATTATTGAATGCTATTTTTAGCTCATAAGAATACAGATTTATTAGTGTAAAATAAAATAAAGCAAGAGCATTGGTTTGAGCAAGGTTAAGACCAAGCAAGGATTAAAAAATAAAGTAGATTTTTCAGTATCTAAAGACACTAAGTAGCCACAATCCAAAGGAGAAGTGAACGCATTCGTTTGGAGTATAAAGTGTCACTATTTCTCAAGAAAGAGCCACCACCATTTAAGGGAGATCCACCACCATCTAAAGAAGAGACACCATAAAAATGTAGAGCAACCTATCAAAATTTTTCCAAGGAGTCCAAAATAATATGTTTTTGAAAAAGAGTGCAAAAGAATAATTAGAGAAGATAAAAGGACTAGAAATTAGGGCAAGTTATAAGTGTTAAGGATTGGTGGATACATTACATGCAATGGATATATGTTATAGAATATAAAGGACAAGCTAGTGAAAGTTTTGGGTGTCAAATAAGCTCCAAGGTTGAAAGAAGGTGTTATCTTCATTTATAAGCAAGACACTTGATAATAGTAACGTGCAAACTATAATACTATCATCCACCTAGGAAAGAATACATTATATAATCTTAAGGATAATAAAGAAGATGAATTTAGAGCATTGGAAGAGTCTAAGTTCCATGTGGCACATATAAAGTGGAAGGTCAATAGGTTTGAATAATTTCAAGTGCTTATATTAAGGAGAGAACATATTTTTGAGGAGCTAAAGATAGTAGAGTGGAAGAGGATTGAGTGAAAGCGCAAGCAGATTCATTAATTTAGTATTGAGCGAATGTAAGGAGATACACCACTTGGTATTGTAGGAGATATTCAATTTACATCCAGTGAAGGAGTCAAAGGATCAAATATTATTGCAATAGCAAGATTAATGTGCAAATTAAAGTACCTTCATAAAGGTTGAAGCCAAGAGGAAATATAATAATATTTCCAAGGAGATCAAAGTATGACACATATTTCATATGTGCATAAGAGTACCAATTGGGAGACATATGTGTAGAAGAGCATCAATAAAAATACAGTCAAGCACTATTGACCAAGGGAATTACCACATTCAAGGTTGAAGGTAATTTAGTTTATTTAAAGTTATTTATAAGCTTAAAAATGGGAGGTATAAGATTGCTTATAATTTTTATTCTCTAATGTTAATAGTGAAACTATTTTAGAGGGATAAGAATTAATATTTGAAACCTTATAAATCTAATTATTGCTATTAGAGAATTTTATGGAGGTTTAAAATTTGGGTTGAAGAATTTGGAGTAATTTAAATTTTTGTAATTTTATTATTTACATTTACAAAAAAATTTAAAATATTTGCAATTTAATTAGATTGGAGACATAATGTTTTCTACATCAAATTAAATTCATAAGTTTACATATATATTTTTATGGAATTTTTAAATTTCTAAGTTTGGAGTTATAAGGAATTTAACATCAACATAGGATTGATAAATTTAGAAGTTAAAAGAAATTTTATTTAGGGAGTCATAAGGAAGTCAACCTTAAAGGTTTAGAATTGAATTCAAAATTATATTTAACTTATTATCTAAACGTTATGGAGATATAAGGAGGTCTACAAGGGTTAGTCATGACTACACATAAATTATTTCTTTCAGAATATCAACTACATAAAGGTTCTAATTACACCTCATGGAAAAATAAAGTGAGATTAATATTGATAGTAGAAAAGCTTTGTTGTATAGTTAAAGAGGTAAATACTAAACCTACTAAATATGATAGGGAAGTTAAAAAATATGAAGAATATGAAGCAAAATCTCTCATGATCATAGCTTTTGCAATTAAAAATTATATATAGCCATATATTAGTTCAACATTGATTTCTACAGAAGCCTCGAATACTTTATCCAAAATATTTTAAGGAAAGAATAAAGCCACCATCTTAGATCTCCATACTCAATTGCATTCTCTAAAGGCTAAGAGTGGTGAGAGTATAGAATTATTTCTAATAAAAGTGATAGATATAAAAATAAATTTATTAAACTTAGTAGAGAAGGTAGAAAACAAGTTTCTAGTTCAAGTAATTTTGAGAGCACTTCATGAAAGTTACAAGCACCTAGTTACATCTTTACAAAATTTGAGTAAAGATACATCATTTGATGGGTTGTTCAATATAATACAAGAGTATGAAGTGGAGAATTTAATCAAATATGAAACGACTAACAATGCTTTAGTATCAAAAGGGTTGAGGGCTTGGTTCAACAATCAAAATGCTTCTGTTGGAGCATGGAGACCAGGATTCCAATCCCTCAAGTTGTGTAGTACTGGTGGGCGTGTCATGTTATCATAGCCAGCTACGTAAAAAAGTTTACTCGATGCAATTGGAGGTTATAATGGTGTTAAGGAGTGAGATTAGAACCCACAAAGAGACATATAAAATGAACCCACAAAGAGACATAGAAAATTGTAACGAGTTATCGATTCCTCTAGTATAATGAAAAAGTGCTTTAGTATCAAAAGATAATCCACAAGGAAATATTTCTTCATTCTCAAGGAATAAAACAAAATGGAGTGATAGATATTGTCAAGTTTACAAGAAAAGAGGTCATAGTACAAGTTACTGTAGATTTAATCCAAGGAATCAGTACCAAGGGAATTAAACAAATTCAAGAAACCAATCAAATAGGTTATTTCAACCTAGACAATATAAAAACCAATATAGACCATATCAGCAATAATTTTAGCATCAATACAATCCACTTCAGCTAAACTATAGATAAGAAAATAAAAAGGGATACTTAGTTCAAGAGATACATGAAAGGCAAGAACTAGAAGAAAATACATAAGAACATGAAGCTAAAAAACTTTTAGTAAAAGAAATATTTTATGAAGATACTAATCATTTGATTGATCATAATACAAACAAGGAGCAGAAAGAAGAAATCATAAAATAAGAGCACAAGCTGCAACAAAAGGACAAAGACTATATTGAAGACTAAAGTCTTCAATAACCAAATAATGTAATACAAGGGGGTGTTAAAATATATTACATTATTTGGTACATGGTAATGTACCACCTTTGGTACATAGGTAGACTAGGAAGAGTGTCCTAGATTAGAAGTTGAGTATTATGACATGTTTTGTAATATGGAAGTATGGATACACGAGATCCTTGATTCAATAGAGATATATTTTTGTGAGCATTTATTAATGGTAATTTTATGAGTTATAATTGAATTTATTAATGAGTTTTACACTTTTATAATATTGTCATTATTATATATATTGTATTGCAACTTTATTCTAGATATTGTGGTGATTTTTTTATCTTAAGTATTTAGCTTCAAAAGCTAAGAAATATCATGTTATATTATTGATTTTTATAGATGATGTTATTATTTTTGTAATACATATTGATATCTTTAAAATACACCTAACAACTTTGAAAAATATATTGGTACTCTGAAATGAATTTTAATATAAAAAAATAAATATTTGGCTACAATCTTCGTAAAAGGGGTAAAAACCCTAGATATAGTCAAGTGTTTTAGGAAGAGGGTTGTTTGCAGCTTGTGATTTATACTCACGAGCCATTAGTATCTCTTTAATATTTGAGAAATCCCCTTTGGTTAGAATAAATGTCTCTTAGGGATCTTTGGATTTGATGGTAGAGCTTTCTAATGAACCTCTACCCTCTATCAAGATTTTAGAGGATGAATTTGGGTTGAATCTAATTGATCATGAAACTCAAATAGTTATCTACAAACTCAAGGGAAAAATACTAGGCTTGGAGGAGCTCAAAGGATACATTAAACATTGGTGGACCAATAAAGAATTCCAAGTAACTTTGCTACCCAAAAAATTCTCTATTTTTTTTTCTTTTCTAGATTAGCAGATAGATATGGGGTAATGGATTATTGATACAATTGGTTTTTCAGACAAAGAGGTGTCTATATAAGACCTTGGACTCCTAGTTTTAACCCCTTTATAGAAGAAGTTGATGGTTTCCCAGTATGGGTGAATCTATATGCTTTCCATTTTGAATTTTGGAGAGAGAAAATATTTTCCAAAATCAATAAAGCCATTGGTACATTTCAGTATATGGATGCCCAAACAAATGAATTTTTTTTTAGTAAAATTAATGAGTAAAGCAAGATTAGTTATTTATATGGATATTTCAGTTCCTTGACCTCAATCCATTACTATCTCCTTAAGCAAAGGGGACAAGATCCAAAATATTAAATATGAAAACTTGTTGAGATGTTATGGTTGTCAACGATATGGCCACCTAAAGAAGAGATGTTTGGTCATCCGATCATGCTATGATTCCTCCTTGGTGGAGGAGAAGGTGTTGCACATGAATGATCATGAACCTTCAAATGTATTAATTCAAAAGAAATAAGCTCATCCTCTAGATGTGCCAATTTCCAGTATGAATCAAATGAGCAACAAAATACTCAACCCCAAAAAGAGAATTTGAATTAGATCATTGATAAAATTCAAATGGTTACTAAATACCATCTAGTTGATTTTCCATGGAAAATATTAGCACCTCAATTGGTATTATTGAAGCTTATTATGAAACAATTGGTGACAGCCATTTTCCTAAAAAAGAAGATCCTACATAGTGTGTTACAACTAGATATTACCTTAGGAGCTTGAAGTGCAAAAATGCATTCTCAAATCTTGCCACTCTAAAAGAGGAAGAACTTCTGCTACAAAAGAAAAACAATCAAAATATCCAATGGCTATGAACTCCATAATAATTCTAATGGCTACAAACTATGTAACATTCCCAAAGGCTACAAACTCTATAATAGTCCCAATGGCTATTTTTTTAGCTACAATTACTTTAAGTTTTTGGTTTTGGCAATGGTCTAGAAATCTGTCATGTTTTGGAAGTTGTTATGTTGATATATGGTATTCTAAGGTTCAGTCATAGTAGTAGGTGGATGATAGTATTTTGTTTAGGTTACTACAACATATTGTATTATCTTACACAACTTGATGTATAGGTTTGGGGACCCTAAAACCCCTTCTTACCCTAATCAAAAAACAAAATTTAAAGTTATTAGTTTTAAATATAAGGAAATAAGTATCACATTTAAGGGTGAGACATTAAAGGTGGTTCCTTTCTACAAGACTTGAACTTGAATTTGATTCTAGCTACAATTGTAATACTTGTGCATTGAAATGCATAACAAGATGTTTGAAAACACTTTACAACATGAGTCAAATAAACTTAAATGAGTTTGATTATGGAATTAGATATTAAGAAAAATAAAATTTAAAACATTGGTACAAAAATTAATTCTATATGGTTGTCCTATTTAGGGTCCTTGCCAATTAAAAAAAACTTGAATAAAAGACTACAAGAGTTTAGAAACCCTTATCCTAGAAGAAGTAAGAGTCAACGTTCAGACGCTCTAGCTCTTGATATTCATAAAAACATAAAATCATAAATTTAAATATTAGAAGGAGAAGTATTTTGTCAATTTTTGTATATCTTATCAAAATAAGGTAAATGGATAAAGTAGATTAACACATCAAGCAATGATTGCAACTAAAAAGAATGGTAGATACCAATATGACATAAAATGAATTAAAACAATGAGAAATTGATGAAAGTGAATTGTCAAAAGCCTCCTTGAAAATTAGAGACTTCACTAAAAAATAATAGGCATCCTTTGACAATATTCTAGTGAGAAAATGACATTTTACATAAACATTATCAATCCAATGATTATCTATAAAGAACAAAATCACCTCCAAGAAAATATCCCTATACAAATATATATATATATATATATATATATATATATATATATATATATATATATATATATATATATATATATATATATATATATATATATATATATATATATATATATATATATCTTATTACCAATTTAGACTAATTCATCATCATTTTATAATTGAAATAAAAAAATTAAAAACCATTAATCAAGAAGATCATCTATGTTTACATGCAAGAAGAATTTTACAATGAGAAACATGTGATGTTGCTTTGTCCTTCATACCAACATCTAAGACAAAGGCACTTGTTGCAATATGAGTAGCCTATAAAAATTATTAAGTTTACCATCTACAAAAGTGGGTGCATATTTTAACAGAGGTTTCTTAACGTAAGAGAATGAATACAAACAATATCCTTGTGGATAGATGTTATAAAAGTATTGTCTTCAATTGCAATTGAGATACGGGTAAAAAAAATAAAAAAATCCGCTCATGTAGAGGAGTTGGAGAGCAAGTGGGTAGTTAAAACTCTCTAGTTATCGAGAGGCCCAGGTTCAAATCTCTCTCCTCACATGTTGCGGATATGTTGTATATAAAAGGTTCCTCATAAAAAAAACAAAAAATAAATAAATAAAATATTTTAATCTATTATTGTCTCTTTTTTTCATTATATAGATCCTATTCTGTCTCAATCAAATGAAATTAAAAAAAAAAAAATCATTTTGAAAAGTGTAATAAGGCCTCACACTTTTGATTTGACACTAACTAAAAACCACTTAATCTTCTAATACATGAATAATCAAAATAATTGCATGCCAAGAATATAAAGTAAACCATAATGAACAATTAATCATAGGCACTGCATAACTAGTTCAAATCTCTTAGATGAACCTTAAAATTTACCAATGTTTACATAGTAGACCAAGGTTCAAATCTCACAGATGAGCCTTAATATTTACCAAACAACATGATCTCAATTAATTAAATACCATGAATTTCAAGGGTGAAATCCAAGTTTGAATCTTGTCAAATAATACATATATAATTACAAAAAAATTATAGCATAATAATAGTACAATATCAATAAACCTAAATTTTAAAAATTAATGATAATCATTAGTTTAATGTTCTTTTAAACTTTTGCACATAAAAGCATTCTCAATACAAGAAGGATCTACCATGTATACCTTCCCATGGGTAATCTTACCAACTACTACAACCATGAGGATATGCCTTGAAAATATTCTTATGATGAATCCCTTTTAAGAACATTAGAAGATGTATATTCTAGAATATAAAAATATGATTGCTCTTAACATTTTAGAGGACCAAATTTGATTAACATTTTACAAACATATAATTAATAAATTCTCAAGGCCATAGATTTTGTTTTTCTTTAATAAATTCTCAAAGGCCATACTTATCTGCAAATGTGGAGATATGAATAATGAAAGAAATTAAAATTAAAGGATAGTCATGGTGAGTGGCCTTTTTGTCAAGCTACATGTTTCATTTAAAATTTAGTGGGTAAAAGGAAAATCTTAATGTTCTTTATCATGACAAATTTTGGTCAAAACATTCAATCATTGTTCATTTGATTGATTTTGATCTATTATTGATAAAATAAAATAAAATAATATTCTTATATAATACATTTTATATTACATTTCAACATTTTAGTATTTATAATATATTTATATAACATTTCAAAACCACATAAACTAATATTTTTAAAAATAACTACATTTTTTAAGCCTAATTACATGATAAACATTATCTCACAAACTTCTTAACTTTATTTTAAAATTACTTCTATATTTAATTATTATTATACCGGAGGAATTAATAACTCATTACAAGAAGCTTGAGGGATTGGAACCATGGTATTCGCACTCCCATGAGAGCATTGTGACCACTAAACCAGGCCCTCACACCTAAAATTATGTTTGTATTTAAACTTCATTTTATTTATATATCTATTTAATTTAATAAAATTTAATTAAATAAAAGTACATTTTTTTATTAGGATAAGAAGGGGCTTTAGGTTCCCTAACCCATACATCAAGTTGTGTAATATAATACACTATGTTGCATCAACATGAACAAAATACTATTATCCATCTACTAATGTGGTTGAACCTTAGAATACCGTATATTGATAAAAATAGCTTCCAAAATATAACATATTACAAGACCACTACCAAAACAAAAACTTAAAACAATTATAGCTACAAATTGGGATTGTTACAGAACTATTACCCATTGGGTATTTCAATTGTTTTTCTTCTATAGGAGAGGTTTTTCCTTCTTCAAAGTGGCAAGATCTGAGAATACATTTTCGCACTTCAAGCTCTTGAGGTAATATCTAGTTGTAACACATTCTATAGGATCTTCATTTTCAAAAAAATGCTTATCATCGATTGTTTCATAATTAGCTTCTATCTTTTCTATGGAACCATTTGGATGGTCTTCAATAACCATTTGGCTTTTATCAATGATGTGACTCAAATTTTCCTTTCAGGGTTGAGTTTTATGTTGCTTGCTTGATTATTACTGGACAATAGGAGGATGAGCTTCTTCTTTTAGAATTGAGACATTTGAAGGTTTAGGATTATTTGTGTGCAACACCTTCTTCTCCACCGAGGAGGAATCAGAGCAGGATCATATGGGTAAACATATATTTTCAAGTGGTCATATTGTTAACAACCATAACATTTCAAAGAAGTTTTCATATTAAATATTTTGGTTCCATTCCCTTTTACTTGAGGAGATAGTAATGGATTGAATCCAAGGAACTGAAACATTCATCCAAACAACCAATCTAGCTTTACTCATATTAAATTTTCCTCTATTGGGGCATCCATATACCGGAATGCACCAATGGCATTACCGATTTTGGCGAATATTTTCTCTCCCCAAAAATCCATAGGGAGAGCATATAGATTCACCTAGATTGGTTAGCCATCAACTTCCTGGTTGAAACTGATAGTTCAAGGTCTTATATAGACACCCCCTTTTTCCAAAAAAACAATTGTATGTATAAATCATTACCCTATCTCAATGCCCTAAATCATAAATAGAAAATAAATATTTTGATAATAGAGTTACTTGGAATTCTTTACTGGTCCACCAATGTTTAATGTACACTTTGAGCTCCTCTAAGCATAGTCTTTTGTCTCTGAGTTTGTAGATAATTGTTTGGGCTTCATGATCATTAAACCATTACCCTATCTCTATTTGGGTAGCAGAGTTACTTGGAATTCTTTATTGGTCTACCAATGTTTAATGTACCCTTTGAGCTCCTCCAAGCCTATTTTTTTGCCCCTAGTTTGCATATAATTGTTTGGGCTTCATGATCACTCAAATCCAACCCAAATGCATTCTCCAAAATCTTGATAGAGGGGAGAGGTTCATCAAAAAGTTACACCCACGAACCCAAAGATCCTTGAGAGACATTTCTTTTGACCAAAGAAGCTTTCTCATAGACTAGAGAAATACTAATGTCCTCCGTGTACAATGAGCAAACTGTGAACAACCCTCTTCCTGCACTGCTTAATTGCACCTAGGATTTACATCCCTCGTGAAGATTGTCACTCCAATCCATCATATGCAAAACTGCACGTAAAAAAAAGCATGTGCAATGCTTTTCAAATCAAACTGTAAAACATTGTAATATACCATTGTGAACATGAAACAGCAAGCCTAGCCTAGCATACAAGTGACCTGTCATCTCTGTTGTGGGAGTAATAGCCAGTATAGAAAAAATGGTGCACTCAATTATTTGTCGTTGCAGCCAACCAACTAATCTACCGATCAAGGTTGCTTTAAAATGATTCAACCCATCATTCCTCTCAACTACCAGTCTTCATATAGCAATTCTGGGCAACAATACAAACATATCCCCTTCTTTGGGAACTAAACTCTGCAATGTGACACAGACTTCCATTCAAGATTATTCTGTGTATGTGATTGGAGCACATTATGGTAATGTTACGTGTAACTACATGATTGAATGCAGTAATCCTTTCAATTGGTGTGTCATCGAATTTCTGATATTCCATTGGTTGTGAAAACTACAAACTTTGAAAAATGATCAAACTGAACCTCTCATTGGAATCCAAGCCAAGGAATTAAACCATTATTCTTATTGGCAGTGAATGCCACAAACTACAAACTTTGAAAAATGATCAAACTGAACCTCTCATTGAAATCCAAGCCAAGGAATTAAACCATTATTCTTATTGGCAGTGAATGAATCTTTCAATCTGCATTTCTCAGAGTGTCGATCGTTGAAAAAAACAAAAGGGCCCAACAACTTTTTTTTGGGGAAATACAGGCGACATCTACTTGTTTTTTTGGAATAGTAAGCAGGAGGTATAAATATATTTATAAATAGTATTATTTATTCCATATACGTCTATTTTAAAATATAATGAATATAAATAATATGAAAATATATTCATAAATGATATTATTTATTTTGTATATATTAACTTTAAAATATAATATATCATTCTATATTTTTAAAATTTAAAACTTTAAAAAGGAACGAATCTCAATAATTTAAGTGGAACTTTGGCAACTAACGAAATCAGATTGTGTAGGTATGTCAGTTTAAAGTACTTTATTTTTGTGATGGATAGCTAGCTTGGAATCTGAGTTCTATTCCCAATGTTTTTGTCACTTTCTGTGCCCGTGCTAGTTGGGATGTTATTTTCTTGATTTGATGGACCACCAAAACGAAAGATGCGGAGAAAACCAAAAGATGATTAGTATAGGCCACCAATAGCTTTGTGAAACACAAACAACTATAGTTGAAGGAAGCCTTCTGCATTTAATCAGAGCTCACCTCCTCTCCTTGATGTTGAAGAAAACTTGTAGGTCATCAATTTCTGCATGCAAGGAGAGTATGGCTATTTTTATTATTATTATTAATGTATGTATTGTTATTGTTTAAGTCTTAATAAGGTAAAAGGCTTAAGTATGTGATTGAAAAATATAATTTAAGTGGGCCTAACATTCAAGACTTTGAAACTTTGAATAGGTAATTTATAGTTCAAATTTTACTGGGGTAGAGTTGTGCATCATGTTTCAATCTAAGCACAGTTGAAAAACCATATATTCTATTGCATATAAAACATTCTCATGAGGATCATCTCATATGAGCTATAGCCTTCTCAACATTAAAAACTATTTTATCTTTTAACTTTTTTTTAATAAGGTTTAAAATTACAACCTTCATATTCCTTCATGTGTTATTTCTAAGTATGGTTGAAAAACCATATATTATATTGCATATAAAACATCCTAATGAGGATCATTTCATATGATCTATAACCTTATAAAAATTAAAAACTATTTTATCTTGTAACTTTTTTAATAAGGTTTAAAATTACAACCTTTATATTTCTTCCTATGTTATTTTTCTATTTAGAGAAAAAAATTTTTTTCTTGAGAATTACAACCTTCACCTTCTTTTGTATGGTATTACCTTCATATTCTTTCATATGCTATTTTTCTATTTAGGGAAAGGTTAAACTTAAAATTGCCTTTGTAACAAAAATCTTATTGTGTTTTTCACCTCATGTTTTATTTATTTTTCATTAGGTAGGAAAACATGGGATTTTGAAAGGATCCCTAACCTTTTACAACAAGAGATAAAATAGAAACAAGATAGTGAGTGGATTAAGAGGAGAACAACCCCAAGGGACTAAGGATACAAAAAAACAACCACAACAATCTCCCAAAAATAGAAGGGAGAAATCCTAAGACTTAACCAAAATAGGGGATGGCCCCAAAATTACCAAAACATAGAACCAAAAACAAAATAAAAATCCACATTAAGATCTACATTGCCTTACTTTTTTCTTCATGGAAGCAAGAAGCTTGCATTCCAAGAGGAGATCTTCAACTTGGTTCGAGGACCTACCCCTTTTTCTTTCACTACTAACAACTGCATTCTCTAATTTTTGAATTCTCGAAATAGGGCGAGGAGAGTAGTGCTTGCTACTAGCTTTTTGTTCCATGATATTTGGAATTGGATTTGCAAACACAAGGGCTCTAGAACATTTGGGATTTAGGATTCTCGATTGAATGAAACACAAACTGCTAGATTTATAGGGTTTTTTAGCTAGGGTTCCACAAATTTATTTGAGATTGAAAGATTCTCTCCCACTAAGCAAGCAAAGAGATTTTCCTGCAGGGGGAATTAGAAGGGCTTACCAGGGCCTAGGGATGCTGAGAAATCTTAGGCACACTGGAAGCAGGAATGAGTTCTTGAGGAGCAGATCCAAAGGGCATCTTCTTGGAATCTGGATGGATCTTGAGATTTTGGACAAGCATCGAGTCCTCCAAGATTTTTGGATAATAGCGATAAAAACATCTTGGGAGATAAAAAGGACTCCCGAAGACTTCTTCAATGAAGGGCATTAGTGAGAGAGGTGTCCCTCAAACTTATAAGAGGAGCAAAAATATGGTTTGTTTTCGTATTCAATATCTTGATGTTAGTTGGAGATGTTCAAGCCTAGCTCAATGGATTGAGGGAGCTTTGTCTCCAAGTCAACACTAACATGCATTCTAACATATACCATACGCGATTTCACCTTGGTGGTAGGGTCAAATGATATTAAATCCCCACTAGCTCTCATAATCCCCTTGAGGATATCTTCATGCCAAAATTACACTTGGAAACTAGGTAGCCTAACCCATAATGGAGCCAATTTTTTTGGTGAGTTTACAAAAAAAATGGATTTGAGTAGTGTGATAAACTCCTAT
The DNA here is from genome assembly GCA_028583015.1 of Wollemia nobilis. Lineage (NCBI taxonomy): Eukaryota > Viridiplantae > Streptophyta > Pinopsida > Araucariales > Araucariaceae > Wollemia > Wollemia nobilis. Next base: position 15,979,904 of record JAQPPZ010017058.1, on the reverse strand, counting down.
GATTGACACATAGGGTTGAACAGTACCCTCCCAGCCATGACCCCTCATAAGGTCAAGAGCTATGCCTACTAATAGGGTATTAACACCCAACCACACACACACCGTGGTTTGAACCTTGGACCTCCCAAAGAAGAGCCAAACCCCTCACCATTGTGTTATCCCCCCGAGACAAATAATTTTTACGTAAAAAAAAATCCCAAGAATCTAACTTTGTGGCTAGCCATAGTTATCCCATCTGGGTATACCACATGGCACCAATCACAAGGGATTGTTATTTGAGTACCCACAAGGTAGGGCACAAGGTAAATGGAGTCTATGTCAGCCTCTACCAGCACATAGGATATTCATCAACTACACCACATATTCGTAGGGTGGATATAGGGGGAATGGAGCCTAGGTAAACCTCTACCAAAACCCAATATATTCACCAACTATGCTACACCTCATGCTTTCCTTCATATGCTCTTTTTACATTAAAAAGGGTCAAGTTCAAAATTAGCTTTATAATAAAAATCTTGTTTTACTTTTCACTATTTACTTTCAAAATGGATGATGCAATTTAAATATTTATTAAAAGTGTAATTTAAGATTAAAATAAATAAAAATTTATAAAGAAAATATTCTTATAAAATAAACAAATATTATTAAATAAAAAAAATTCAAAGAATGAAAATTTGAAATATATATATATATATTTGAATTTGAGAAAACTTATTTTTATTTTTTAACATTATGCTTAACTCATTATAAAATTAAAGATCTAATTTAATTGATCTCCATTATTTGCATTGTTCTTTTACATAGTTATATTAAAGAAAAACTACTATGCTTGACCCTTCAGGTTAAGGTTTGATTTTTTTTTTATGGTGGAAGAAGAGAAAGAATGACAAAAGGGTTTGAATAAAATCAGTGTAAGGAGGGAGGATGCAATGAAGAGACCATGTGGAACTATGGATAGAATTAATTTCAAATATGCTTTAAGGGGTGCTCAACCTCCAACAATTCCAATTGGTCAATGGGATTTTCTGCGTCAACCTCTTTGTATGCAAAGGATTGATCCCAGGAAAACAAACTCTAGTTGCATGTGAGTGATGGATGGATCTCCAATTGTTAATCTACAATGATTTGACATTTAGGATGAAATTGCTGCAATGGAGCAACAAGGGTTGATTTGTCAATTCTTGGGCTTTTGACAATCCTTACTTGCTTTTAAAAGTTGGGCTTTGAAGCAATGTCAAACTCTAGGTGAGTTTAGTATCTCAGATTATCCTAATGGATATTTTTTGGTGTTATTTGCTAATGAGGAGGGTAGACAAAAAATATTCCAAGGTGGTCCTTGATTTTTTGGTCAAGTTGGTTTGTTCATGAAACCCTGACATGCTTTATTTAAGGTTGAAGAAAAAATACCTTTGGTAGGACCTGTCTAGGTCAGACTTTTTGTTTTACCAGTTGAAATCTGGAATCCCATAGTCTTCTCAACAATTGGTAACACTTTAGGCACCTACATGATGACAACAGATAGCACAATATAGTTTGAGCATATTATTTATGCTAGAATTTGTGTGCTTATAGACTTTAATAACCCCCTACCTAAAAAAATCACTTTGCAGTTTGGAGAAGAAACTTGGGAGCAAGAAGTTGATTATGAAAACATTCCCTTCAGGTGTTGGGTCTATCAAGAATATAATCACTTAGTAAAAGATTCTAAATATGTAGTATTGGATCAAACAAAGTAGGATCAAGGTTGGGATAAATTTTAGGCTCTTAAAAAAAGCATGTTACTAAGAAAATGAAGCCTATAGATAAGACAACCTCTTTAGATAATAGGTTTTCAAAACTTGTAGTGGAATATGATTTAGAGGATGTGGATGATTCTATGGAGATGGAGATTTTGAAAACTTGGTTTTCAAATACCTCAGATATTCCCCACCTAGAAATAGTAAAAGACTCCTTAGAGAAAGCCATTAGTCTAGTTAACGGTAATTCTGAAATTTGTCCTCAACAAGGTCAAATTCACTAACAAAAACACAAAATGGAGGAGAAGGTCAAACAAGGCTTTAGTTCTCAAGGAGGATCCCAAGGATCTATGAATCAAGATTTAGTCTTGTATTCTCAATCAACAGAAGTATATTTAAATCCATAGCCATTAGGAATTAGTCAAACCTTTAGTAAAATTTGAAGTTGGATACAAACTAGAAGGCAGGAAGGAAAACAAATGTGGTTCAAATTCAAAAAGAAGGGGATAAGTTGGTTTCAATAGGCAAAGTGAGGGATATTCCTCAAATGTTTAAATAATTTTCCTCATGAAGTACATCTCATGGAATATAAGGGGACTAAAAGGTTGCCCTTCAAAACTTAATGAAATAGCAAGAATGATTAAATATAATCACCCACAAGTACTTTTTCTCCAAGAAAAATGGTTTCATTTGAAGTGATGGATGTATTTTCCAAAAAAATTTGGCCAGGGTCTAAAGTAATCTCTCATGGTTCCCAAGGAGTGTCTGGGGGTATAGCTTGCTTGTGGGACCCAAAAGAGATGGTTGTTCTTCAATATGTTGGAGCTCAGGGCATTCTTGCTCTCTTAGTTTAGAGTAGGCAATTTGTCTCAATTTATTTTGCTTGTTGTTTATTTTTCTACCATTTTGGAGGAGAAGAGGTTACAATGGAGGAGTCTGGAATATGTTATTCACCTCTTCCCACAAGTTGGGGTGTTGGTAGGTGGGGATTTCAATTCTATCTCATATTTGGATGAAAATATTGGGGGAAATAGGAAGTTGAATGCTATACATGGTTATGCATAATGCGTCGAATGTTAGGATCTCATCCTAACCCTTAATGTAATAACTCCCCTTTTGTAATAATTCCTAGTGAACGTGGGTAGTACCCATGATTAATATTTTGTAATGTTCTAAGTTTTAGCTTAGGTAGTGCCTATGACAAATGGCACCCTTTTTATGTAACACATGGTAGATAGGTGGCATTGTGCATGTAATTCGTGTGGCATTGTGCATGTAATTCGAGTGGCATTGTGCATGTAATTCGAGTGGCATTGTGCATGTAATTCAAAGTGGCACTATGCATGTAATTCGGGTGGCATTATGCATGTAATCCAGGTGGCATTTTGCATGTAAGCCAACCTTGGAAGGAAACTCCTTAAATACCCGAAAAGGCACCAATGTAACCATCTTTTGCAAAATTAATGAAGTATTGAAGGAGGTTGCCCCCTCGAAGAGGCCTCGCGATTCGCTCCTATTGTGAGATTGTTCTTTATGCAAATTTCTGTTATATTAATGTGATGTTTATGTGAGTTATTTCCAAGCAATTGTGTGAGAGTGTGTTATTTGAGTTTATTTTATAGCAGGATCTTAACAAGTGGTATCAGAGCGCTTTCCAGGGCCAAGTTCTGCTGCAACTGCAACGATTCTTGCCATCCAATCCGCCTGTTAGGTATAAATTCCGTGTGTTTTTTCCATTCTGTTTTTCCTTATTAAAAAAAAAATCCAAAAAAAATACAGTGTTTTTTTTTCCGCACCAAAAACAAAAAAATATATTATTAGTTGAGTAGGTAGAAACCCTGTACCGGGGGTTTTAAAATATCGCGAAGGATCTGTCGTTATTGGCTAAGCTAGATAGCCCATAAAGCGTCTAGTGAAGTGAGGGGCGATCGTGCTCCAATACCTGTGCCTCAGATATAACTCGCGCACGGACTTGAGCTCCCACGTATCTTCGGGTATATCAGGAGACCATCTAGGATTAAACAAACTTTTAGCCATTAGGAAGCTCTTCGGCCTTGTATTACTCATAGTCTACGGGACACAAGGATCCTCGGACGATTACCCTCCCGTATTGTCGTAGAGGCAGTAGTGTGCTCAAGGGTATGTGTGGAATCCTCCTTGAGTAGTGGCCTGAAATATTGGTCCGAGCACTATTGTTCGTCACTCGTCGGTATATTAGAGGGCCTATGGGTGGTACATACTCCTATACTTAGCATTCCCCGGGTTCTTGTTAAAACTGCAACCTGTAAAAAATGCAAAAATAAAAATCAAAATAAGAATCCAAACACCCCCGTTCGTAAACCTGCATTTCAAAAGTGAGCATATGAGAAAGGAGTCCTCTACCAAAAAAATAACAAAAGGGACATGCATTCGGGATAAGCCATGAGGGTGACACTTAAGTTGAAAGTCTGGAGAGTAACAACAAAATTTACAGTGGCAGTCATAGTCAGGTCAGTCAGGTCAGAGAGGTCAGCACAATCAGGGCAGAATTCACAGTCTTCGTAGTCGAACGTAACCGTCATATCACCCACCCGCAAAATACAGAGAATCTTGAGTGTGAAACACGGCCAGTTATAGATAGTGCTCCAAGCACTCCAACTTTTGCTCAGCAGCTCGTAATCGAATCAGAAACACCGTTAGACTCAAAGAAACAGAGATAAAAAAAAAAAAAAGTCTGGGGTGCCAAAAAGTAGTGTTAAGAGATATAGCTCATTGTGACCACCTCCTCCCGCTGATCATTTTGATATATAGCACCCAAGCACTTTTTTGGGCACTTACTAAAAATAGTAAGTCAAAAAAATTCAATTCTATTTTTAGTAATTGGTCACAAAAGGTCAAAAAATGGCCCAGGGTACCCGTGGACACCAAAAAGAACTAGAACACTTGGATTCCCTAACAAAAGCCATTGAGAACTTGAACTCGGCTTTTCACTCCATAAGGGAAGAAGTCCAAGGTCTTCGCCTAGAGCATGAGGCCACTAGCAATCGCTTAGAAGAAGCATTGATTGAAGTGGACAACAAACTGAGAAGAGAACCACCCAAATCAGAATACCAAGCTGAGAGTTCTACAAGGAATCGTGACCATGATACACCCTTCAGAATGCCCAAGTTGGACTTTCCCAAATTCAGTGGGAAGGATGTTGATGGGTGGCTATGTCGGGTTGACCAATTCTTTCGACTTCATAATGTACCAGTATTTCATCGAGTCCAGATGGCTTCCTTTAACTTGGAATCTGAGGCTCTACACTGGTTTCAATGGTTGCGTCTTACCTACCCAAATCTCTCTTGGGAGGATTTTGAATCCCAAATACTCACTCGATTTGGTCCTAGTGAGTTTGAGGACTTCACAGGAGCCTTATCCAAACTACAACAAACAAGGTCAGTTCGAGAGTACCAAGCTCAATTTGAAAAATTGGCCAATCGAACAAGAGGATTGAGTGAAGGGTTCTTCCAGAGTTGTTATATCAATGGGTTGAAGATGGAACTCCAAGCATAAGTCAAAATGTTGAAACCACGAACTATGATGGAAGCTATCGCTTTGGCCCGTCCGGCCGAATCTAAACTCTCTCGCCCAAAGACGCCCATCAAAGTTTCTGCAAAATAGACCTTCATTTCCTCCTAGAGCCCAAAACCCAGCTTGATAATAAACCTGCCGCACCAAAGCGCCTCACCACCGAAGAGATGGATGCACGTCGTGCCCAAGGATTATGCTATAATTGTGATGAAAAGTTTTTCAAAGGGCATAAGTGTGCACACAAAAAATTGTTCCTGATCGATGTTGAAGAACCTGATACCTCTGATGAGAGTGATAAGGATGAGGACCCTCCATAAACACCTCCTCCACAAGAAGAAGTGAAACAGGAACCTGAAACAGCAATTACAGTCCATGCCCTTGCAGGCATTACTACCCCTCAAACCATGAAGGTTACAGGATTTTTCAAGGGCCAACGTCTTTCCATCCTTTTGGACTCGGGAAGCACACACAACTTTATTGACCCTAGAGTTGCTCAATGGGAAAATTGCTATATCCACACTTGTAACTCCTTTGAGGTCATGGTAGCCAACCGGGGAACCTTACCTTGTAAGGGAAAGTGTCGCAATGTTAAAATCCAGATAGGGGACTATGCACTCAAGCGAGACATGTTTGCCCTCCAGCTTGGGTGGATGTGATATTGTTTTGGGATCTCAATGGTTGAGTACACTGGGCACTATCGCTTGGAACTTTGTCGAACTTTGGATGCAGCTTCTCCCGTAACGGCCAAACTCACATCATCAAGGGCTCCCCAACAGGAACACCTCAAATTATCAGTTCAAACGGCATGGAGAAATTGCTAAAGAAATCATCACGTGGGGTCATTGCACAACTATTCTCCATCCAACCATCCACATCCCCAATGGGTGAAATTCCACCAGACATGCAACAGGTTCTCCACAAACATGAGGCCATATTTTCAGAACCAATCACACTACCACCGCATCGCTCTCATGACCATGCCATTCCATTATTGCCAGATAGTACACCTCCCAATATCCGCCCGTACAGATACCCCCATGCCATGAAGTCAGAGATTGAGAAGATGATACAGGAATTACTCAAGGCGGGTGTCATTCGGCCTAGTACTAGTCCCTACTGGTCCTCAAGAAGGATGGCTCTTGGCGATTGTGTATTGACTACCGAGAGCTCAACAAGATAACAGTCAAGGATAAATTTCCTATCCCCGTGGTTGATGAATTACTAGATGAATTACATGGGACCATGTACTTCACCAAGCTAGACCTTCGCTCTGGGTACCATCAGATCCGGCTTAGGGATGAAGATATTCCTAAAACTGCTTTTCGCACTCATGAAGGTCATTATGAATTCTTGGTAATGCCATTTGGTCTCACAAATGCTCCTTCCACATTCCAAAGCCTGATGAACAACATCTTTCGCCCCTTCTTGCGGAAGTTCATCCTTGTGTTCTTCGATGACATCTTGATTTACAGTCACACATGGGAAGAGCATCTCAATCATGTAGATCAAACTCTCCAACTACTGGCCGACCATAAATTGTTTGCAAAAAGGTCCAAGTGCTCCTTTGGTTTGACTGAAGTAGAATATCTGGGACACATTGTCTCAAAGGATGGTGTCAAGGTTGACCCTAAGAAGATCCAAGCAGTCCAAGAATGGCCAAAACCTCGCACACTCAAGGGACTTCGAGGATTTTTAGGGCTTACAGGATATTACCGTAAATTTGTCTGCAATTATGGAAAGATAGCCGCCCCCCTCACCTCCATGTTGAAGAAGGATTCTTTTATGTGGACAAGGCCGACTGAGCAAGCATTCCTGGACCTCAAACATGCCATGACCACCACTCCGGTTTTAGCCATGCCAGACTTCTCAAAAAAAAATTTGTCATTGAAAGTGACGCTTCTGGTCGTGGTATTGGGGCAGTATTGATGCAAGAAGGACGCCCTTTGGCTTTTACAAGCAAAGCCCTATCTGATCGCAATCTGGGAAAATCCACATATGCTAAGGAAATGTTGGCAATATTGCATGCAGTCCTACATTGGCGGCCTTACCTCATTGGGCGCCATTTCTCCATCAAAACTGACCACCAGAGCCTTAAATACTTTCTAGAACAACGAGTTGCCACTCCCGAGCAACAAAAGTGGGTATCAAAACTCATGGGCTATGATTATGACATCACGTACAAAAAAGGGAAGGAAAATCTTGTGGCAGATGCTCTCTCTCGCCAATTTGAGGCCCTTAGTATGCTGTGTGCCATCTCTGCACCATTGCCCCAATGGATTGAGCCCTTACGTCAGGAAATACTTCAGGATGCAGATTTGAAAGACCTGGTTGCTTCACTTAGGGATGATCCAGAGTCTACACCAGGATATAGTTGGGATGGCCAAGATCTACGTTACCATCAACGCCTGGTTCTTCCTCCTAAGTCCCCACTTCGAGAACTCCTCATGAAGGAATCACATGCTACTCCATCCGCTGGCCATTCAGGGTTCCTAAAAATGTATGAACGACTCAAGCGCACCTTCTTTTGGAAAGGCATGAAACAGGACATTCGCTCTTTTGTAGCGGATTGCGACACTTGTCAACGGATGAAAGGAGAAACAAGCTGCGCTCCCCGTGCACTCTTCAACCATTGCCGATACCAGATCGGTGTGGACCGACATCTCCATGGACTTCATAGAAGGGCTACCTAAATCTGGAGGCAAGTCTCGTTATTTTTGTGGTAGTGGACCGCCTTTCAAAGTATGCTCACTTTTGTGCCCTAACCCATCCTTACACAACATCCACTATTGCCCAAACTTTTCTTGACTCCATATTTCGCCTTCATGGCATGCCCGCCTCCATTGTATCTGATCGTGATCCCACCTTTACTAGCAATTTTTGGCAAGAGTTGTTTAAGTTGCAGGGGACTCAGCTCAAAATGAGTTCAGCCTACCATCCGCAAACGGATGGTCAAACAGAGGTTGTTAATAAATGCTTGGAAACCTACCTTCGCTGCTTTGCCTCTGATCATCCTACTCATTGGGCAAAATGGCTTTCTTTGGCTGAATGGTGGTACAACACTTCCTATCATACCGCCACCAAACTCACACCATTTGAGGCAGTTTACGGGTGCCCTCCACTCACGCCTTCCTCCTACATTTCGGGCAGCTCCAAGGTCCAGAGCCGTCGACAATGCTCTGAGTCAACACACCGAGGTCCTCCGCCAACTCAAGCAAAATTTGAACATGGCCCATAATCGGATGCGCCAACAAGCTGATCAGCATCGTTCTGAGCGTAGTTTTGATGTGGGTGATATGGTCTTCCTTCGCTTGCAGCCATACAAACAATCATCCCTACAACTCCGCAGGTGTCAGAAGCTTGCTCCAAAATTCTATGGTCCTTATCAGGTTCTGCAACGGATTGGTCCAACAACTTACAAATTGGCTCTTCCCCCCACTTCCAAGATCCACCCTATTTTTCATGTTTCCCTTCTCAAGAAAGTTGTGGGCACAAAGGTACAGGTTCAATCAACACTCCCCGAATTGGATGAAGAAGGCTCCATCTTACTTGCACCGGAACAATTGCTGGATCGTCGAACTCGCACTCTGCGCAACCGTACCATCACGAGAGGTCCCGGTTCAGTGGCGTGGACTTCAACCTGAGGATGCTACATGGGAGTCTCTCCATCAACTCCAAGCAACAGTTTCTCATTTTCAGCTTTGAGGACAAAGCTCCTTTAAGGAGAAGGGCATGTTAGGATCTCATCCTAACCCTTAATGTAATAACTCCCCTTTTGTAATAATTCCTAGTGAACGTGGGTAGTACCCATGATTAATATTTTGTAATGTTCTAAGTTTTAGCTTAGGTAGTGCCTATGACAAATGGCACCCTTTTTATGTAACACATGGTAGATAGGTGGCATTGTGCATGTAATTCGTGTGGCATTGTGCATGTAATTCGAGTGGCATTGTGCATGTAATTCAAAGTGGCACTATGCATGTAATTCGGGTGGCATTATGCATGTAATCCAGGTGGCATTTTGCATGTAAGCCAACCTTGGAAGGAAACTCCTTAAATACCCGAAAAGGCACCAATGTAACCATCTTTTGCAAAATTAATGAAGTATTGAAGGAGGTTGCCCCCTCGAAGAGGCCTGCGATTCAGTCCTATTGTGAGATTGTTCTTTATGCAAATTTCTGTTATATTAATGTGATGTTTATGTGAGTTATTTCCAAGCAATTGTGTGAGAGTGTGTTATTTGAGTTTATTTTATAGCAGGATCTTAACATCGAACCCGAAATGTACTTGTAAAAAAATGGCTAATCTATTGCGAAACCCTAAAAAATCCCAACCAAATTCATGTAGGAGGACATGGCGAATTACCTTTTTTTTTCAAAAAAAATATAAAATATTGGCGAATTTGAAAGTTCTAGCTAGACCAAGTGGAAAACGACATCCAGCCATGGGCTGATGCAAAAAATGGTTCAACCTTGAACTAGGTGTAGAAAAAGTTCTGATATCAAACCGGGTATAGAACATGGTATTGGTTGTGGAGCTTGATTATATCTAATTTGGAGGTCTTTTTTTTAACCGCACTTGGACCCACTCCACAAAGGGGGGATGTAGGGGTACAACACCCCCCCTACTACGTCACTGGGAGGGTCTAGGGGATTAATAATAGATATATTTCCCTTTGTAAAACATGGTCTGATAGTATGATCAGATGCAAAATAGGGTTCAAATATCGACTTTGTGTAGAATAGGATCCGGTAGTTTGTTCGAATGTAAAAAGGGTATGGATATCATCCAGATGCAAAACAGGGGCCAGTAGTCTGTTCGGATGTAGAACAGGGTCTAGATGTTGTTCAGATGTAGAACAGGGTTTGATAGTCTATTCAAATGTAGAATAGGGTCAGGATAACATTTGAATGTAAAATAGGATCTGGTAGTCCTTCTGGATGTAGAACAGGGTTTAAATATCATTCGAATCTAGAATAGGGTCCGGATATCGTTCGGATGCAGAACAGGGTTTTGAGTCCATTCGAATGTAGAGTAGGATCCGAATATCGTTTGGATGCATAATAGGGTTCGGTAGTCCGTTTGGATGCAGAACTTGTTTTGGTAGTCCGTTCGGATGCAGAACAAGGTTAATATATCATCCGGATGAAGAACAGAATTTAGATATCATCTGGATGCAAAACAAGGTCTGATCTGGTGCAAAAACAAGGTTTGATCTAGTGCAAAAATGGCTTCGATCTTGTTTGGTGCAAAAATGTGTCTGATCTAGTGTAGAATTGGGTCGAGATATCCATCTAGTATAAAACAGGGTCTAGAAATGAAAAATTATTGATGGGGTGTTAGTTATATATAGTGGTATACTTGGCTAATTGGGCGGGATAATTTAGAAATTTTAAAATTTTAGGGTGAAAAGGGTCCTCTATTTAGGAAAGATTGCTGGCGATTTTTTAAAAATATTTGTGATACTATTATCAATGCATGGCGTACCGAAACCTAATTTTTTTTTTGTTTCAAAAATTTTTGGCTAATTGGCCAATGTTCGAGTCCCCCAAATTCATAAATTTAAAATTTTAAAAATACCAATTTTTGCCCCAATGGCGAAGATTCGCTGCTAAGCATAACCTTGATGCTATCTTAAACCTTTTGCTTGAGTACATTTCATCTCTTCATTTGCTAGATGTTAAACTGGATAATGGTTTGATGTCTTGGTCTAATAGAAGACAAGGTCAAGCTTGTATTTTGGAAAGGTTGGATAGGTTTCTAGTTTCTGAGGAATTTATGATGAATGGACAGATTCCAAAAGCCAAGACTTTAAATAATGTTGGCTCTGACCACTGGCCAGTGATGGTTGAAGTGTGGGAATCTCAAGCAATTCAAGTGCCTTTTAGGTTTTAGTTGATGTGGTTGAGACATGCAAAGTTTAGAGATCATATTCAAAAGTGGTGGGCTAAAGGTAAGCCTAGGTTTGGTACCAAGATGTATACTTTTGTTAGAATATTAAGCTATATTAAATCTAAACTTAAAACATGGAATTGGGATGAGTTTGGGAATGTTAAAGAAAGGAAAAAGGAAATAGTGAGTAAACTGGAGCAAGTGAATGAATCCATTCGTACTAGGGGTATGTCAAAGGATTTAAGGAAGGAGGAGTCCTCCATTTTCAATCTATCAGAGGAATGGGAAAGGTGAGAGTAAATCTAGGATACATTGGATTTAGGAAGGGGATAGGAATACAATTTTTTTTTATAAGTACCTTTTGGCTAGAAGATATTTCAATTATATATTTTCCCTTAAAACATAGGGGGAGTGTCTATTTACACTCGACAAGGTTTGAATGATATTACAACTAATTATTATTCCCATATACTTACAGCTGAATCGTTGGATATAACTGCTCAACAAGAGATTTTGTAGTAGATTTCATTTGTTATCATAGAAAAGGATAATAAGGCTTTAGTTGCTAGCATTTCCAAGGAGGAGTTATGAAGGGTGGTCTTTAAAATGTTGAAGGGGAAAACCCCAGGCCCAAATGGTTTTCCTATTGAGTTTTATCAAGATTTTTGGGATATTTTACATGCAGATTTATTGGAGGTTGTGGAGGAAGCAAGAACTACCAAAGTTATTCTCAAAGAGATAAACAAAAATTTCATTGCTTTAGTTCCTAAATTTTAAGATGTAGAGCATATATTTGTATTTCATCCAATACCTCTTTTTTTTGGTATAAGGTAGAGGTGGTTATAAGGTCCACAAACCTTTTACAAAGTCAAAATGGGCTGGTTCTAGCATCAAGCCCGTATAATCAAAATACAAAATGGATCTTTCTAAGACTCACATTAAGCCATACTTAGAGTCCACAATCCTATACTTGTCGCTTGACTATTCAGGATAAAACAAAAACCAAACAACACCTAGCACTTACTAACACTAGGTTGCCGTACCGTACACTTGTCACCTCCCGGGCCCCAACAAATGGGATGCCTTTTCTCGCCTAATTCCATCTCGTCGGATTACTCATCATCAGCCCCTCCGATCTCCCCGATGCTCTAACAGGTTTGATCTTAGCTCTTCTCTAGCAACCAACACCAATAGTTCTTGAGGGAAGTTATCCTTCCAAATTTGCATCTCCCCAACGTAAACCGCAATATTTGCCATTAGATCCGCCGCCCGGTTCCCTTCTCTCGAAGGTGTGTTGGATTCGGGCATTAACCAAATGAGATTTATGAATCTTTGCTTCTAGGATAAGCTCCAATATGGTCCAAATTCGGGGTCTTTATCCTCCTTAATTGCCTTGATTATATTAAGTTAATCCCCTTCAAAGATAACTTCCTTATAACCCTCAAGTCTAGCAATTCTCATTGCCTGCATGCAGGCTCGGGCTTCCGCAAAATGATTTGTTTGAGTTCCCAAAGGCTCTGCAAAGGCAAGGACCACTTTTCCTTCCTCATTTCTCAAAACTCCTCCTCGCTCCCGCAGCCCCGGATTTCCTTTTAGCCGCCCCGTCAAAATTAAACTTAACCCACTTTTGTGTGGGGGGTATCCACTTGACACCATCCCGTGGGTTGGTTGTAATGTCTAGGTCCTGGAAGTTCCTCTCCCCGGCTCCGCAAAATCCTCCTTTCCCTTAGAGACATGGTCTCATTTTTGAAGAAGAAAGTTTTCCAGCTTTTCTTTCAAAGCTCGATTATTTTATTGCCACATAACCTCGGGATCTTTCTTACGTCCTTTAAATACTCTCTTATTTCTCTCATTCCATATCCCCCATAAAAAATGGGGTAAGCCGAGCTTCCGCAGCCAAGTCAAAAGCTTTGCCCTAAGGGGGAAGCCCACCGTATGCGTAAGTCGACATGCTATTTGGACAGACTCCAATCTATATGAAATTTGGACAGATCATTTGGAAGACCGTACAAGAAAAATCACAAGTTAGAAATATATGACTTACGGATTCTATTGCTTTCTCACACAAGATACATCGATTGATGAATTGGAAACCTCTCCTTTGCAGATTATCTCGTTGTCGGATCTTATTTTGAACTCGCCAACCAAAAGAAGAAAGCTATTTTTGGGGTTAAATTATTTAACCAAATAATGTAAGTCTGAGTCCACCCATTGAATCCCGAGTGGATTAACTTATAGGCGCTTTTACCGAATAGATCCCACTTGTAGTTTTGCCCCAAATCGCCTTGTCTCTTCCTCCCCCAGGAATGATCGGGAACACCCTTAAAGCATCATTGAGTTTGGTTAGGGCCACATTCTCTTGCTCGACGGATTATGAACCGTGATTTTCTTCCAAGAAGAAGTTTCCCGTGCTACGACGAATAGAATCCCCTACTTTTCCTCCCATTTCCTTCGAAAGTTTATGTTGGAGGACTTGAAGGTCTAAGTTATCTTTCATAGGGGCCTCTTCCAACCACGGGTCTTTCCAAAAGTCCACTTGTCTTCCATTACCAATTCTCCATCCGATGCCTTTCCCGACTACCTCCCGACATTCGAGCAAACAATTCCAAAAATAGGATCCTCTAGGAAGATTATCACCTTTCAGAAGTCCCGATTATTTCCGATATATTTTGCCTTAAGAAGTTTTACCCATCCCAATTGATCATTATTGATAAATCTCCATACCTGTTTGCCAATCATAGCTTGATTCAATTCTTTCATTCTCTTTAACCCCAGGCCCCCCCGATCCTTGCTTGCACACACCCGATTCCATGCTACCAATGAAATTCTCTTTCTCTCCTCTCGAACCTCGACCACAAGAAGTTGCGTTGAATTAGCTCCAATGTAGCTCGGACCTTTGCAGGCATTCTAAATAGAGACATGCAAGAAATTGGAATGCTCGTAAAGTAGTTTGAACTAATAAGGCTTTTCTCGCGGAGCCGAGAAGGCCGCCCTTCCACCCTCGCTAACTTTTTGGAGATCCCGTCAATGACCGAGTTCCACAAAGTAGCCTTCATTCTTCCTTCGAACATAGGCATGCCTAGATAAGTTGCCGGTAGAAGCTCCTTTCCACAACCGAAGAGGTTAGCTATTCTTTCCTCCCTCCCACCAGGCGTGTTAAAGAAATAGATGCTACTCTTCTTATAGTTTATGTACCGTCCTCGCTTCTGTCTCATACTTGGTTAGAATTCTCTTCAACTTCCTAGCTTGAGGCACCGAGGCTTTGGACACAATGATTGTATCATCCACAAACCGTTGGTGAGACACCGGCCTCGCCGTTGAGGCCGGTTTAAAACCTTCCAATTGACCATCCGCCACCGCCGCCGAAATGTTCCCACCCAATGCTTCCGCTAAAATAATAAACAAGTATGGAGACAAAGGATCTCCTTGTCGCAACCCCCTTTCACTCTTAAAGTAACCGGAGGGTGACCCATTCACCATGACAGAAAATCTTGTAGTAGAGATACAACTAAAAATCAACTTAATCCACTGGGGACATAAACCAAACTTACCCAAAATCTTGGTGAGGAACCGCCATGAGACCCGGCCGTAGGCTTTATTCATATCAAGCTTTAGTAACATACCCGCTTCCTTACTAGTCACCATTGAATGAATAACCTCATGAATTGTGATGATACCATCCAATATTTGTCGCCCTTTCACAAAGCCACCTTGGTTCATATCAATGATGAAAGGAAGGATAACCTTCACCCTATTGGCGATTGTTTTTGTGAGAATCTTCATCGTAGTGTTACATAAACCGATAGGGCGAAACCGGAAAATTCCATTGCTCCCACTAGTTTAGGGATGAGGACTAAAAAAGTAGCATTAACTCCTTCTCGGGATTTCCATGTCCTTTTGAGCCTCAATTATAGCTTCCACTACATCATTGCCTAGGATATCCCAAAACTTCGGAAGAAAGTCGCAGTGGAAGCCATCCGGTCCCGGGGAGTCGTTACCATCCATGTCAAAAACGACCTTCTTGATTTCCTCCTTTGTGAAAGGACTAAGTAAGAATCCATTAAGATTATCGGCTACTGAGGGGTGGAATGGCTGCCAACAGAGAGTCCTCTTCTTCAATAGTCGGATTTACATCTTCTAGCAACGATTTAAAGTACTCAACCGCTTCCCTCCTTATGTCTTCCATATCTTTGGTGTTAGACCCATCGGCCATCTTGATCTCCTTAATTTTGTTAGTACTCCCGTGGCGAAGAGTAGAGACATGGAAGAACTTTGTATTTCCGTCACCCTCCTTTAACCAACGCAACCTGGATTTCTCGCCTCCAAAAGGTTTCTTCAAATCCTAGCATCGTGTGGTATTCGGCCAATGCCTCCCTCTCCCGGTTTCTCGATCCTCTCGTAAGTCGCTCCGACTTCAACTTCTCCCCGTAGTTCATTGATCTTGTCTTTTAGTTCTGCCTTTTTAACAAAAATATTGCCAAAGGAAGTTTTGTTCCACTCTCTAATGTTAGCCTTCACATTCCTTAGTTTACATGCCACTTGGGCCGCTTTCGAACCATTATACTTTTTGTCCCACCATTGGGCAACCAGCATCCTTGAGATCCCGATGTTGGAACCACATAAGTTCGAATCGAAAGGGTCTCGATGTATCTTTTCTTAGAGTCCTCCCCCCGTTTCCCATAGAATTGGGTTGTGATCGGACCCGATTCTTGGGAGTGCCGTTAATGAAGAGTCCCCAAACCTCTCCAGGCATTCTTGAGAAAGAAGAAACCTATCTAATCTTATCTCGAATTTGGTTTTCCTTCAATCTTTTGTTAGACCATGTATAGGAGAATCTACGCAGTCCACATCCATCACTCATGTTGCTCAACAAAATCTCTAAACTCGTAGATATCGCAGCTATTCTTTGAGAGCCCCCCAATTTATCTACAGGATTAAGGTAGCAATTGAAATCCCCCGCCACAATCCAAGGGTAGTTGGGGACCGTCTCCCTCAATTTAGCTAGCCGACTCCAAAGAACCCTTCTCGATCCCTCGTCTAACCGGAGCATATACATTCGTTAAGATCCACTCTTCCCGCGTGGTTTTATCCACACATAAGAGACAAATAAACCAACTAGACATTCGAATCACTCTACTATCAATCACATTTTTGTTCCACATAACCAATAACCCTCCCCGCTGTTCCAAGTGGCCTCTTGGCCTACTACTTCAGCTTCTCGCCAAGTCCTATTCTTAAAAGGAATAACTCTACTCTCCTCCATTTTAGTTTCTTGCAGTAAAATCATATCCGGTTTGTGTTCTTGTCTAAGAGCATACAAAGCTCTTATTTTTGCAGGATTACTCCCACGAATATTCCATGAAAGAATCTTCATTTATGGGCTTTGGATCCTCGAGCCTTCGCCCCAAAGAGCAATACCGCTTGAGTGCCATCACCACTCCTCGCTCTCGCTTCTTTCTCGCCTTAAGGCAAGCATTGCTAGGTTTCCCTCTTCCTACCGAACCATATCCCCATACATCCGCTCTAGGTTGAAGTTCCTTAGGATTCACTTGGCTTCTAGTAACCATCTTGGGTAGGTCAGTCTTGGTATTTGGGGTAACAATCTGGCTTTCCAGGTTAACCGGTCTTTTTGACAATGGAGATGATTCCGTGCTCTTAGCTTCTTGATTAGTAGATTCTTTTTTCCCTCGCTTTGGGGTTACACCGATCTTGGTGGTTCACCTCTTCCTCCCCGAGTATCCTTGCCTCGTATTATTAGTTTCCCCGCTCCTTCCTCTCGATTTTTCTCCTCTAAATCCTTCTCTTGAGTCTCCTCTACCTCGCATTCCACTTCTTGGCCGTCCATCCGATCTCCCTTCAAATGATTTAATGCATCAAAACTGTTCTCCACCGGGATGTTGATCTCCTTGGAATTTCTTCCCATAAATTCCTCTCGCAGAGACATGGGACCACTTCCACCGAGCCTCCATAGGCCTCCCGTATCACCCAATCAAACTTACTTTCCCCATGGCGTTGATCTATGGGGTTCTTTCCTTTGTTATTTGGCTCGAGGCTTGTCGGATCATCTTAGGAGCAAAGTTGAGCTTGAGGGTTCCCATCAAAGGGACCAGCTCCCCCGTGAGAGGGTTTTGGGGCATAGGAATTTTTGGGAGGAGGGTTAAAACGTTGCCTCTTGCTTACAATAGGGCGAACAGTGGTCTCCGATATTCGGATTTTGAGCTCCACGTCCTTGAGGCCCAAGTTGGGTAGGAATGGAGATCTCATGGGGAGGGATATTATTCCGGGTTTGAGGATCAGGATTTTGGAGTGGGGGCCGGTTCTTGGAAATGCAAAGTGGATACCCTGGTGCCCTACCTTCCCACAAACACTACACTTAAAAGACATATTTTCATATTCAAATACCTGAGTATGAAGGCCAAACATAGACGACAAAATAATGGATTTAGGGAGCTCTTTACTCAGGTCCGCCAACACACACATGCGAGCAGACAGGAGTCTTGTTTTGCTCAAGGTTGCAGGATCAATAGCTATTAGTTCTCCAATCTCTGTAGCTATCCCGGCCAAGATTTGTTCGCTCCGAAAAGCGGAGGTAATCCCGGCATCTTAACCCAAATAGGAGCCAAATCCAAAGACCCGAGTCCGGGGGTTGAAATCGGGGGTCCAACGCTTCGGATACAAGCCCCTTTTCCCAAAAAACCAAGGACCTCCTTGGAGAGTCCTTTCCATGCCCTGTTCACATTGAAATGTCACCAAAAGAAAACTCTTGGGTAAAGCCTTAATCATCATACCGGCCCTTGGCCGCCATTTTTGGACGGCCCATCTCCTTATGACTTCCATGTCCGGCCTCACCCCCATAAATTTAGCCACCAAAGATGTTCTCGCCCTCCATAGCCACATGCCGAGCTAAGGAATCCGGGACGTGCAACCTACCATTGACAGATTTTAGATTAAAACAAGAGTCGGATAATTTTTGCTTACCGCGAAGAGCATTAAGATATGAAGGTCTCCAGTTGCCGGGTTTCTCTTTGTCTCCTTCTTGGTTCTTCCTTTGATCCCGACGCATAGAGTCCCGGGTCCCCCTCGTAGAAATCTTCAACCGCATCCGCCCAACGCCCTTGGACCGGTTCCAAAAGAACTTCCTTGTCCACATCCTCCGCCCGGGGGCCTGCTATCTCGCCAGAGCCCCCACCTGCCGCGTCTGCTGATCTGCCCTCTGAAGTCCCACACCTAGGGTTTGATGCCCCTAGACCTCTCGCTCCTCCTCCTTGCTGCTCCATATTTTCATTGAGTCGGCTTTGAATAAATCTAGATTTGAAGTTATTATTATTGCTGCATGTTCATTTCACCTTGGATTTTAAGGTCAAATTATACCATTTGGGGTTTGGTGTACGAGGTATTATTAATTCCCGCCCACTTCCGCCTGGTGTTAAGGGCAGGTATGGCCACCTATCTTATCAATTTAATATTGATAAATATTAAAATTATAATTTTTTTAAATAGGTTATGTAAAATTGAAAGATAATTTAATAACCGTTATAATTGTCTTTCATTGAAAAAAATGCATCCAATACCTCTTTGTAATGTATTGTATAAAATAATTACAAAGATTATGGTTGATCATCTAAAACCCCTTTTGCATATAATTATGTTTCCAAAACAAGGTGGTTTTGTACTTAGTAGGTAAATGAGATTGTTCTAGCTCAAGAAGCTCTTCATTCCATGCAAATTTAGAAGAAGCCAACTATGTTCATTCATATTGACCTTTCAAAGGCTTATGACAGGGTTGTGATAGTTCTTCAACAATTTGGTTTCTCAACAAATTGGGTTCAATGGGTTGAGGGGTGTATTTCTTCAATTTATTTTTCTATGTTAGTGAATGGTGCCCCAACTCCATTATTCTTAGCTTTTAGGGGTATTAAGTAGGGATATCCTCTCTCCCCCTATTTTTTTATTATTATGGTTGAGTTCTTAGGAAGAATTATTGCTAAAGATAGAGCTAGCAGAGCTATTGAAGGCATAGTTGTAGCTTAGGGTGTGGGTCCAATTACTCATCTACAGTTTGTAGATGACACCACTTTGATGGGGAAAGCATCATTTCAAGAGGTATCAAGATCTAGTAAGAGGTTACAATAGTTTACCAGAGCTACATGATAGTTAATTAATGAAGATAAATCTAAGATAGTTTTTTCCATTGTTCACAAAGATAAGAAACCATGGTTTTAGACAAGCTACATTTTAAAAAGGTTACCCATTATTTATCCTATTTGGGCATCCCTTTAGTTAATATGAAAAAAGTTTTTAATGGTCCCTTTAGATGTGAGCTTTTTTGGGAGCAGGATGAATCAATTTCTTTTATTTTCTTAACTGGTCCTACAGTGACCAATCTGTGGCAGAATTTGATTACTCTTCTTGGTATATAATGGTTGGGAATCACTTATTTGGAGCAGCCCTTTAGAGAGTGGACTCATATTTTTTAGTTTGATAAATATTCTCATCAAATTATTTGGGTAGGGATTTCTCTTTTGCTTTGGAATATTTGGAAAGAAAGAAATAATAGGGTTTTCAATTAGAATTACGGAGATAGCTATTATATATGGAAAATGACTCTAAATAATTTAAGAGAATCTATTAAATACTTGTTGAAACATCCCCCTATTCCTTCTCAAAGGTGGGATCAAATTTTACAAATATTAAATATGTCCTTGCATTCTTTTCATTCCTTAAATATGTAATCTAGAAGACATAATTGTAATGATCATTGTTATCCCCCGAGACTATAGGAGAAACATAGGTCTTGCCCATATGGGTGGTATTGGAAGACTTTTAGATGGTTCTACAACATTCATTTTTTTCAAAAATATTAGGTATAACTCTAATTCTATTAAAAATTTTACTGTTGTCTTAGGGTCTAGGACGATGACCAAAATTATCGTCTTAGGGTCTAGAACGATAGCCAAAACCATCGTCTTAGGGGTCTAAGACGATGATTTTTAGCCACCATATTAGGGGTCTAAGACAAAGGTTTTTGGCCACCATCTTAGGGTCTAGGATGGTGATCGAAACCATTGTCTTTTAGCCATCATCTTAGGGTCTAGAACTGTGGCTAAAAACCATCATCTTAGGGATCTAAGATGATAGTTTTTAGACACCATCTTAGGGGGGCACATTAGACCCCTAATATGGTGACTAAAAACTATCATCTTAGATCCCTAATATGGTGGCTAAAAATGGTCATATTAGATCCCTAATATGATGGCCAAAGGTTCTAAGATGGTGGTTAAGAATCGTCATCTTAGAGCCTAAGATGATAGTTTATTTGAGGTGGTTTTTAACCGTCATCATATAGTATGGAATTTTTATGATGCCATCAAAGATGACAGTTTGTAAACCACACTTAAAGGTCTTTAAGGGCGGTTAATAACCACCGTTAAATTCCTTTTTTGGTGTAGTGTGTGCTTGTGAGATCTTTGAAACTATTTTTTATTTTTAATGTTTTTTTAGATTTATTTTGGATTTTGAAATATTTTTATTGTTTTGGATTTTTTTGTGTTTTGATGTATCTTAACCTAAAACTACTGATGGTATGATGAAATACAAACTAATTGGGTGTGTCAATTTCCACCTCTATGATGAGGAGTGGTGCAAAATTTTTTGAAATTGGATTTCAAAATGGATAGATGCAGCTGATGGTAACCTAGGGGGACAAAATACCTCTTAAAGGGGTTGCAATATCTATTGCCTTGCTACTAGCACATCTAGGATTTCACTTCACCATCATGTGATCTTGGGCATAAACAACAACTACGATTCCATATTACTAAGCCATAGGAATTAAGGGCATCTAACCTATCCTACTTTGGGATACACCCAAAAGTAGGGGGATTTTTAGTAATGAAATCCGAAAAGCCACTCAATGGGGCCACTACGGTTGCTAGGGTGCAAGCCAATAGATGGAGATGAATTCCACCATTGTTGGTCTCGATCGACGGTTGGTGATGAAATCCAACTCGACGATGTTTACAAAAATCATGTAGTGTGTGGTTCTTTTTATCTTCTTTAGGTTTTGTTGTACCCCTTAAATGTGATCTTGCTTTAAATGCCTAATGCAGCTATATTAACGCAAAAGTAATTCTAGAATTATTTTCTTTGGTTCTTTCACACAAATGTAGATATACTATTGCATACAAAAGCTATCCTAGTATGCTATGCATTCCTAGAGCCAAAGCAAAAATAACTAGCTAACCTAATCGAAAACAAAGTTTTTCAACTAAACTAGCTACAACTACTACAAATTCCCACTCAGGAAAAGAATAAAATATCCTACCTATAATATTGTGTTGTGTCGAAGACCAAAGGTAGGTTGCACATATTTTTTGCAACTGATCGTGTTTGGATGATTTTTGTCTAAGACCATTCCTGTGTAGATGGTTGAAATCCAAGATCATCCAGGAATGGAAAATTCTATTTCTGTGGTCTGTTTGCAACCTACAAAACTCAAAATACAACAATTGTCAAAAACTTGTAAAATATGATAGTAGAATCTAAAATATAACATAAAAAAACAATAAACTTGTATTATTACGCAAATCAAAATAAGAGGGAAGGTCCCACCATGATCATCATCTTGTAGATGATAAAAGTACACACTATGTATAATGAATGTAAAATAAAAGTAGTAAATTGATATTAACTTTTGAAATATGCCTTTGTGTACTTTTTGTTATAATATCTACCCACGCAAGGGAGTAAATATAATATAAGGGAGAAATTCCCTTTTTACAAAGGAGGATGGTGCCTTGGTACTCTTACAGCTACAAAAAATATTTAGGTAAAGTTTATGGTGATTTTTGCTTCGTAGGATGTGTCTGGGGCCATGTATGGTGCTTATGCATTGAGATGCAAGCCTATACCTATTGGATCTAAGGCAAGTTATAGTATGGATGGTGATCATCTAGGGTCGTATGGTCATGACTGGTGACCATCTAGGTTTGGACAGTCGCATTGTGTGGGCTGCTATAGCTCTAGGAAATCTATTTGGTGGGTTTGGTTGGCTTCAGGTCATTGTCTATCTCTACATCTGCCTTGATTGGTACCTAGAAATATGCACACAAGTAAACATGCAAATAGGTTAGTAATATATGTTGGCACTCCTAAAATGAAACCTAGATTCAATGAATATAAAAACCTATGCAAGTAGTAAAAATCAAAGACATGATAAAGGAAGTGAAATAGACTTACGTTTTACCTTTCCTATGTGTCCCTATTGTTGTTGTTGTTATCACTACATCACGTTATAAATATTTTTGCTATCATAGTTGAATCATGTTGCATCAAGAAGCTTCTATGAGGGTTGGGAGTCGACCATTCAGGGTGGGACAATTGTGACCTGTGGTGTCCAAAAGCTATTCGAGAGCAGATCCAAGCATGCAGAAGGGTGCAATCAAGGTTTTTCATGGGATGGGGATGGTAGAGTGATAAAAATTAGGCAGTTGAATGCTGGGAATGCTTGAAGTTTCATCAACGCTTTGATGTTATTCCCATCCTCATGCTCTAGGAAGGAGGTGAGGTCTTATTTATAATTTTACCAATGAGAAAGGGTAAGGAGGTGACTTGGTTAGTTAAGTGCATGTAACTAGGACCTTTCTCCTTGCATTGATTTTTATTATGGGGAGTACATGTAGATAAGCTTACCTCGTAAATATCACTGATTAGTCTTGTGCATGAAAATTTGTGATGTGCATTCTTTTGATTTTTTTATTAAATGTGCATAGACAGTTAACTAAGTGTGCACAGAAAGATTGATTGTACATATATTTTTAACTAATTCTCTTGATTGTGTGCATATTGTACATGTTGAGTTAATTGATTTATTTAACTGAGTGCATGATTAATCTTCTTTTGTGGCTTGGAGGTGCAACTACTAGTGACTTGAGTTCACTTTTAGATAAGGATTTTCCTTGCGCATGACTGATCATGGGTGATGGGAGGTGGAACTGCTAGTTAAGTGGATGATGTAGCCTTGGGTGAATATGTCCGTAGGGAGGGGTGTATGGTTGTGCAACCTAAGCACTAATTAATTAATTAATTAATACTTAGGGGATTTTTTTTTATTTAATATTAAGTGTATTAATTAATCATGATTAATCAATTAATAGTTAATGTGCTAGCTTTTGGTGTCTATAGTGGTAACAAATAATTTATTTTAATGTCTTTGTTTTACTGGTTAACTAAAATGGTGTTAATAATTCCCTTCATGTACAAGTTGTGATCTTAATTTTATCACATAATATTATTACTTTTTTTTAGATAATTATATTCACCTCGAAGTAGGAGGACTTTAGAGTTTGGTCCAATGACATTATGGGTAATCATGGCTAGTGTAACCTTTTTAAGAAGCCTTCCAAGTGGAAGGTTGTGGGTTCAACTCCCTATATTAACTCTTTAGGAAGTGTTATTTTATTTTCACACCTCTTTGTCAATTTAATCTCTTAAAAAAGACACAATGTCTTTCCTCCTAAATGAAACTTGCTCCCTCCCAATCAACACATTTGATCTTTAAGGATTTTGAAGCAAACAATTATAGGGCTAAATCTAGCCAACATGTTTTTCTTTTGTTATATCAAGCTCACAAAGTATTCAAAATGAATGTTCATTTCTTACTCGACATCATTTCCTACTTCCTTATTCAATGTGCTCATTTTAAATCCTTATTTATCAAGAAGAGCATAGGTTCTATACTCCCACGTATCATCTCTTTTGCTCATACAAGTTACACAACTAGACATAAAGCATAATTATGCTAGTTTATTATTTTTCTCATTTTGATGTCTGCTACCTTAAACAACACAACTATTTCTAAAAGGCTTCCATCTAAAAGGTCATGATATTGAATGTACCTTTCACCTTATTTTAACAGAACAAGCTAAAGTCTTCAAGGGTTGACCAAAAAATATTTTTCAACAAAACCCATTTGCATAACGATTGGTTTATTATTTTGTAACCAAGGGGTGTAGGATTAAAATCCTCTTATTATCCTCCTCAAAATATATTTTATGGCCTTTTTCATTGCCACACAATAGTACTTGTATAGGTTCAATCTTGGTATCTCATATCCAACTTAGCATGATGCTCTTCTAGCTAGTATACTATTTTATTGAAGCTCTTTTTAAATGCTCACATGTTTGAATGCCATGAGCACTCACTCACGATTATAGGGAAGGCATTGGATGTTCTGTGTATTATTTTTTTTTAACACATTTTTTTTAAGAAACTTCATGGAGACTATTTATCCATGCACAATTGGGTATAATGACTAATGAGAGACAAACTCTTTCCCTTTGGAAGGGCAAGGTTTTATTATTTGAATTGTTGACTGGTTTCCATATCAACCATGGATCATTATCAATATAGTTTTTGGCCTAAGCATTCAACCACTGATCATTTGATTAATCTTGATATATTGTTGATAAAATAAAATAAAATAAATATACCACTTATGAATATTTTGTCGATTTTGGTAATGAATTTTTAATTCAATTTTAAGAATACAACTATGGAAAATAATGAGAAAGCAAAAGCTCGATTTAATAAAAATGTAGTCATACACATATAGAAAACTTGTAACAAAATTAGCAATACTAATGAGCTATGGAAATTGAATCAAGAAAGCAACAATTAATAGAGACATTGTTTGTCGATTTTCACCCATATTTTTTTGTTTATCTATTAATGAACGAGAATAATGAATTTGGAGGTATTGTGAAGGAATATGCATTGCAAACCATACTTTAGCATTACTAGTTTATATATAAAGTAGATCATGTTATGCTATTATATATAGAGAGAGAGATAGAACCTTTTTGGTGCACGGAAATAAGAGGTAGTTAATTTTAAAATTAGATTTGATTTTTGCAAAACTTAGAATGGTTGTGTAAATAAATTTACATAAGAGCTCTTTATGGTTGTAAAAACATTCAATCATGACTTTGAAAATTGAATCCAAAATTTTCCAAAAGGGATGTTATAACTAGTGGTTTTATATGTTTGTCCTATAGCTTAAGATTATAGCCTATTAAAGAAATTCAAGAAAAAAAATTAAAATTATAATGAAAGGTTTCCTTTAAACTAAATCAATATTCTTATTTTTATAATACATTTTATATTACATTTGATTCTTTAATGTTTTATAATACATTTATACAATATTTCAAAACTATAAAAACTAATATTTTTCAAATAAATACCTATTTTTAAACCTAATTACATTATAACCATAATTTCTTTAACCTCCTAAACGTTATTTTAAAATTCCATTTATACTTAAACTTTATTATATATAATTAATTAAATTAAAAATCTATTTAATTTGTTAATTATATATATTTGTGAATGTTTTAAAGATATTATTACATACTGTTTTTTATACATATGAGATTGGGTAATTTATTTTTGTTTTCTTATTTAGTTTAAATCTTTAGAGGTGCCATGGGTGGTGGTAGGAATTTATCACACTATTCATTAAAAAAAAAAAAAAACTTTTGCCGTTATGAGAGGTCATTGTCAGGATAAAGATATAAGGGTTTTTCATATTAACCTTAATTCTTTTATATATACATATATATAATTTTTCACATTATCTTTAATTCTCATATATATATATATATATATATATATATATATATATATATAATTCTTTTATATATACATATATACATATATATAATTTTTCACATTATCTTTAATTCTCATATATATATATATATATAGTTATCCATTAATGAATCCGAGTGAGGGAAATTATCAAACTTCGAAATTAGAACAACAACGAAGTCCAGACATTCTACGACCTTTATCAAGAAAAGCTTACTTCCAAAATTTAAACCTGAATTTCTTCTTCATAACTACAATTTACCAATCCACCACCCCTTAAAACTATTATTTAAACATTGTAATATGGACAGCAAGCCTAGCCCACCATACAGGTGGCCTATCATCTCTGTTGTGGGAGTACTAACCAGTATAGAATAGAGGGTGCACTCAATATTTTATTGTGACAGCCAACCAACTAATATACCGAATAAGGTTGCCTTGAAATGATCCATCATTCCTTTCGAGTACCATTCTTCTTATAGCAATTCTGGGGAACAACTCTTTTTTGGGAACTGAACTCGGCCATGTAAGCTGAGAACTGAATTCTGCCATGTAAGCTGGTTGATGTTGTATTTGTGAAATATATATACTCTGCAACTTTACCCCTCTATATACAAAATTAAAGTTGGCACAGACATTCATTCAAGATTATTGTGTGTATGTGATTGGAACACATTCTGTTAATGTTATGTGTAACCATACAATAGAATGCAGTAATCCTTTGAATTGCGGTGTCATCAAATTTCTGATATTCCATTTGTTGTGAAAACTACAAACTTTGAAAAGTGATCAAACTGTAGCTCCTCATTGGAATCCAAGCCAGGAATTAAAAACCATTATTCTTATTGGCAGGAAATGAATCTTTTCAGACTGCATATCTGAAAAGAAAAAGAAAAAAAAGGGCCGAACAACTTTTTTGGGGGAAAATACAGGCTACATCTACTTGTTTTTGGAATGGTAGGGGAGTATATAATAAAAGTAAAGTAGAATTCAAACTGTATAAAATTATATTCATAAATGATTTTATTTTATTAAAATTTGAATTTTTTAAAGAACGAAACGAATTTCAAAACAAGGACTATCAGTTCAAAGTACTTTATTTGTGTGATGCATAGCTAGCTTGGAATCTACATCCCTGAAAGTCTTACTGAAAGTCTTATCTCGTTTCGATTCCAGATGCTCTTGTTACGTTATTTTCAATTCTTCATCACGTGTACGTGCTAGTTGGGATGTTATTTTCATGAATTTGATGGACCACCAAAAGAAAAGAAGGTGGGGATAAAACAAAAAACTGTGAGTATAGACCTCACCTCACCTATAGCTGAAGGAAGCCTTTGCAGTTATCTGACCTCACCTTGATGTTGAAGAAAAGTTGCAGTTCATGAATTTTATTTATTTTTAAATAAAAAGGGTAAATTTTTTATTGAAATCAGAAAAACATATAAAATTTAAGAATCAGATTACAACAAAATTGTTTTATCTAGCATATCATCTTTCACAGAGTATCTATGCCACTTCCTAACATCCCAACCTTCTTGAAATTCAAAGGCCCATTTAGCCAAACAATCAACAACACCATTCTACTCCCTTGAAATATGAGTAAAAACAATGAACTTCATATGGCAATCTGTCTAACCACCCCAACCAACCTCCAATTAATATTGGTAAGATTACAGGTATTCAACAAATTAATGAGAATTTGAGAATCTGATTCACAAATTATCCTGTGCCAACCCAAACCATATCCTTGTTCCAACGCATAAAGAATAGCAAGGGCTTCCATATAATCACTGGTATGTCTTTCTTTAAAACATGGGAAAAAGAAACATACCTCACCACTGCAATCAAGTCCCACTCCACCAATACCAGCATTTCCAAGATTACCTCTTGAAGACCCATTAGTATTAATCTTAAGAACCCCCTAGGAGGTGGGTGCCATCTACCCTCTCTTTGCACTCTGTTATTGAATCCCCTCATGCTAAAAGAAATAGTAGCACGTGGACCAGACACCGTCAAACCTAAACCATGCATAATCTGGACCTCCACTCTGTCTACAGGAATAATCTGACATTTGGTAGACACAGTTTCCTCGAGCATTCTCAAAATTCTCTGCCAGACTTGATAAACAGATAACTGTCTCCTTTGAAAAATTCTCTAATTCCTTTTAAGTCAAATTTGCCAGAAGATGCACGAGGAACCAATATGCCAAGCAACCTGTAAAAAGAAAACCTTAGCCGAAAGCCTTCTCAAACTCCTCCAGAAACCCAAAAGAGAAAAAGAGTGAACACAAGACTGTTTCCACACACCCCACCACAAATGCCATAGCTGACGCCCAAAACCACATTGAAGAAACAAATGACACTATTCTCACATAGGAAATAAAAGGAAGGACCATTAATATTGAAGGTTATCCCAAATAAAACATCTATTTACCAATTACAACCCACAAATAAAAATTACACTTAAACCAAGATTTGAAATTATAAAAGATATTATTAAGGAAGGATTGAAGGTTTATCTAACTTACCATTCCTTTAAAACCTATTTTTCATTTTTATTTTTTTAATATAAAACATTATTTATCAATAAGTTATTATTGAATTTTTCATTGTATAGAACGGAATTGTTTTTTTTTTACACCTTTGTAAAATCAATATTATGAATTTAAATAATTTTTTATTATAAATATTTATTTTTAAATTATATATTAATAAATATAGATATATGGTATTTTAAAATAAGTTTTTAATTTAATATTTTTTTAGTAATTAATTTTAATTTGCAAGGGACTCTTTAGGAAACGTGAAGCGTGCTCCACAGTATTCTCCAGCTATGTACCGATCAACAACACTCCAACTATGCGTGTCCCACTAAGCACAGTCCACGGTTCGATGTCGGTCTACTAGTAAAGTTTTTTTTTTATTATTATTTTAAGTTGTTCTTACTTAATTTGATAGCAAGTTCTTCAAGTTAAAATGGTTAGTATGGTTAGAAGTAGATTGTAATCATGATTCAAGTTTTAATAAGATAAAGGATTTAAGTATGTGAGTGACAAACATGATTTAATGTTGAAGGTTTTGAATAAGTGGTTTAAGGTTCAAATATTAGAAAATAGATTCAAATCCTTTTGCAAGAGAAGTGTTGAGTTTAATTTTGTCTTTGACCGAAGGGAGAGGATAATGACTTGCTAGGAATCTTTCGCATAACATGCAATAATGGTTCAAAGAATGAGGATTAAAGGTGTATAAATGTGTCCCTTTGATAGTGGGATGAGGTTTATGGTTGGCTAGAAATGCCAACTTGCTTGAAGGTAAGGAAATTCCAATGATTCAAGTATAAATGTATATTAGATCCATTTTTGAAAGTCTAAAAATCTCCCCAAAACCAAAACTGACAAGGCATATAAGAACACTAATAGTGGATCTATGAAGCCATGGCCCTTCTTTTATGGAGCTTGCCAAGGCAGCCTAGGTAGGTGTGGGGTAAGGATAGTATTTTACTTAAATAAAAATCATAAGGTCATTTTCAAGGCAGGTTTAGGTGAAGGAACAAATAATATGACAAAATGGAAAACATTGATCCTCTTGACGAGAATAACAGTGGAGCAAGAAAATACAACTTTAGAGATTTATGGAGATTCAAAATTAGTGATAAGTTGGATTGCACATCATGTTGAGATGAAAAACTTGCTCCTTAGTTCTTTTTATTAGCAAGTGAAATTATTAGAATCTTCTATAACAAAAACTTCATACAAGCACATCTATAGGGAACTAAATGTAGAAGTAGATGGTCTTTCAAAAGATGGTTTGAACCTTCCAATAGGCACTTGGAAAAGGGAAGAAGTGGTTAGAGGACTTGGAATTTCCTCCTAGTCCTTCTTTTATTAAGGATCATATCAGAGATCTATTACTAGTAAAAAAAAAAGTTTTGAAAGGGACCCTTACCTTTATTTTTATAGAAAGACAGACTTCAAAATAGTGTTTGTCTTTAAAATTGAAACTTCGGTCCTTGGTTTTGGTACTCAAGTAAGAGTTATTCCAGATATGTGATTGTTTAGGAAGTTATTTCCAATTTCCACTTATCATTCGTGTTATTAAGATTATGTTTCTAGATTGTAAGTTGACTATAACATATTACAATAGAGAGGCCAATACTTCTCTAAGTTTAGTTTAAACTAGCTCTTAGATAGGATGTGATTGAAATTCTTGAGGGTACTTCATACACATAATATATTTTTTTGTAACTCAAAAATGAAAATTATAGTGTTGTGTAGAGAAACCTCTATAACCCTACCCTCTCTCAGTAAAATGAAAGTTAATAGGACCCCAACTAAAATCAATGGCAACCTATTATGAATATATTTTAATTAAAATGATATAAAGAATAATATTATAATAGATAAGTGTTATTATATTGATAAATATTTAGTAAAATAATAAAATTATATATAGTAATAATATATAAAGAATATCAAACAAAACGAGTGCAGCTGGAAGTGAGTGCGAACTTGAGCATCCAATGAGTGCAACCAAAAGCGAGTGCGAGTGCAAGCCAGGAATGAGTGAAACTGAGTGCGAGTACAAGTCGAGAGTGAGTGCAATGGAAATCCAATGTGAGTGTGAGTCGAAAGTGAGTGTAGTTGGAAGCGAGTGTGAGTGTGAGAAAAGAGTGAGTGCAACCAAAAGCGAGTGCGAGCATGATATGGGAGTGAGTGTATCCAAAAGTGAGTGCAAGCACGAGCCAAGAGTGAGGAGGAAGTGTGAGCAAGGAAGCAAAAAGTAGAAAGCAAAGTGTGATCAAGGAACAAGTACCACTTCTTGTTCTAGATATTAGGAGACTTTTAAAGGATTAATTTGAATAAAATCTAGGTAGCAGGGAAAGAAATTCATTTGTAAAAAAAATATGAATGGCCATGTTGGAAGTATGCATACTCTAGCTAGCAATAAGAGGAAGAGAGTCTATGACAAACCTAGTCCAAGTAGAAGATTCTACACCAAAAGTTATTATAAAGGATGAGATGATTGAGCATGATATAATGGTTCTTAAAACTAGAGGGTTAATATGTAAGTTTCATGGATATTGGCCATTATTTTCTAAGATTCAAAATTGGATCAAGTGGAAGTGGGGATTGAATTCAAATTACTCCATGACTTTTCTTCCAAAAGATTTTTTCCTCATTATTTTCTCTAGTTCATAAATAAGGGATAAAATAATAGATGGAGGCTTGTGGCTTAGGGGTAAAGATGCATTATATTTAAGACCTTTGAGTGAGAATTTTTTTGCGGACTCAAAAACTATTAAAAGGCTTCCTTTATGGATTAAGCTTTTAGGACTTCTTTATCACATCATCAATAAGGAGGTTTTGAAGAATATTTGTAACACTCTAGGTGAATCCATCTAGAAGGGACCAACTACTAAGGAAATAAGACATATTTTTTACACTCGAATATGTGTTTCCATGGATATTTATAAACATTTACCACAATCAATTAGGATTAAATTTGAATCAAGAGAATGGGATCATCAAGTGAATTATAAAAATATAGAATTTTGATGTCACAAATATCATGAAATTGGGCATATGGCAAGAGACTACAAAGAAAAAATGGAGGAAGAGATGGAATTTATTGGGCATGAGGGTGGCTTCAATTTGAAACAAGGATACCATATCACAAGAGAAGCCAAGTCAAATCAAGGATTTTCCACTCCTAATAAAGTGGCTAGAAAAATCCATCTACATCATCAAATTGCAAAAGCCATTATAGTTCACTCGAATCAGCCACTAGAAAAAAAATGATATGGAGGATGAAGAAGTACAAAGTGCAAGTTCAAATATAAAAGGAGCTAAAGGTGTGAAGGAAGAGGAAAAGATAAATTAAAAAAAAAAGGAAGATGAGGTGATGAATTTTAAAGCAAACTAGGTGAAGAAGGTCAAGCTTAATCCAAGTAAATCACATTTATTATCCTTAATTAGATTAAACTCTTCTCCTTACAATAAAAATGAAAGTAGTACACAATGTATTCCTTGCACTTTAGGATTTCAAGAGCATTATAGGAAAGAAAATCTTATGGAGGATATCCAAGTAAACTTAGGGTTTTCAAGATAACATAAGAAAGTGATGACTATGGAGGATCATCTATGCAGTTTAGAATTTTTAGGGCAACATAAAGAACAAAATGCTAATGAGGCTATTCTATGCACTTTTGACTCTTTATGGAAACATAAATCTTTAGAAGATAAGTCTCATTTTGAACAATATAAAAAATAGAAGAGATTGATGAAAATGAGAGTTTTGGCAAGAATGGAAGAAGGAGATGAAGGCCATCAAAGTAGGAACAAAGAGAAAAAGAAACTCAAAAGGATATTGATTTGGGAAGCCAAATAAAAATATCATAGGTGTTAACAAGAAGTAGGGTTAAACCCACTAATAAAAATAAAAAGTGTTGATGATAAAAATGATATCATGGAACATTAGGGGTATGAATAAAACCCCTAAAAAAGAGTTATTAAGGAATTAATAGGTTGTTATAGCCCTGATTTTACTTTAATACAAGAAATAAAACTAATTAGTGAAGAATGTAAGGATGCCTTTAAGAAGATTTGGAAGACAAGTGATTTTTTAATAGTTTCTTATACAAGAGCTTTAGGCAATATTGCAATAATATGGGACAAATGTAAATTGGATGGACAACTATTAGAAGAAAAAAGTAATTGGGTTGTTGGATTATATTGCAAGAAACAAGGAAACATCAAATTTAGGATTATAAATGTATATGCTCCAAATATAGTTACTCCTCATGAAAGATGTTGGAAGGACCTTAGAATAGTTTTATCAAATACAATGATGATTCATTATGATATATGGATTCTTGGAGGTTATTTTAATAATGTTCTATATCCTTTGTGTTAGTTTTTGATATAATGAGCACTCGGAGATAGCAATCACAACATGTAAAATAATATGAAAGAAAGTAAATTTGGCAAATTATTGAGACATGCAATAAATAGAAATGATATAAATTAATACAATATAGCTATGGAGGAAATGAAAACTCCATTAATAAAGCTACTAAAATACATTACACCCATCACCACTGGATGGTGATCCACACAAAACTACACTACTACCTATGAAGATGCTCTAAGTTGCTATGTTCCAGACTCTCTATATCTATCTAAAAATGAGGCCTTCCTTATATAGGCAAAAATAGGTCACTTGACCAAAACTCTACCTAGCTATGCAAGGGACAACTTGCACATTGACACTTGTGCATTTATTACATTACATGAAGTAACTAGATAACTTCCCCCTAAAGTGAAGAACACAAGCTTATACTGAGAGGGGGGTGAACAGTATAGCACCCACTTTTACTTTATTTCCAAACTAATATAAATTAATGTCCTTAATTGCAATAACCAACTATAGCAGTGTGCATTAAAAACTCATATATCAATAGTAAACAAGAGCACAAGTCACCACACACAATTGAGACACAATATTTAACATGATTTCCCCAATGTGGGGTACTCCACAAGATAATATCCTTATAATATATCACACAAAAATAAGGATCCTTATCCAATATAATGATTAATTTAATCTACTCAAAGGTAGGCAACACATTGATCTGCTCAGGTAGGCAATCCACTAATTTTCTCAGCTAGGCAACACACTGATCTACTCAGGTAGGCAATCTACTAATATGCTCAGCTAGGCAAAACATTGATCTTC
Source organism: Wollemia nobilis (assembly GCA_028583015.1). Lineage (NCBI taxonomy): Eukaryota > Viridiplantae > Streptophyta > Pinopsida > Araucariales > Araucariaceae > Wollemia > Wollemia nobilis. The sequence continues at coordinate 15,946,345 of JAQPPZ010017058.1, read as the reverse complement.
TTAGGTAGGCAATCCACTGATCTACTTAGCTATGCAACACACTGATCTGCTCAGGTAGGCAATCCACTAATCTGGTCAGCTAGCCACTCCATTGATCTACTCAACAAGCTCACACATAACATATCCAAATATGCTCAACAAGTTCACACAGAACTTGTCCAAATATGCTTAAAAAGCTCACACAAAACTTGTCCAAATCTGCTCAACAAGATCACACAAGAATTGTCCAAATCTGCTCAATAAGCTCACACATATGCTCAATAATATCATGCAAAACTTGTCCAAATCTGCTCAACAAGCTCACACAGAACTTGTCCAAATCTTCTCAACAAGCTCACACAAAATTTGTCCAAATCTGCTCAATAATCTCACACAGAATTTGTCCAAATCTACTCAACAAGCTCACACAGAACTTGTCCAAATATGCTCAACAAGCTCACCAAGAAATTCCTCAAATTTGTCTCAAAAGGCCTTCTCAAAGGCTCAACCAATCATGCTCAAGTAGCATTCAAATCTCATCCACAAATCTACAAAGGTAAGGCTCAATGATGAACTCAACAATGAATGGCAATACACTCTATAATGGATGACAACAATGATCCACAATGATCTCAACTCAAATCAATCTCAACTCAACTCAAGTCAACTCATAGAAGCATAAAGAGAATTGTTAGAGACTCAATATGTTCTAAGCTCAATCTCAACTCAAATCAGATTTATATAATAGTTTGTTTCATGGAACTTGAACAATCACTTCACACATCACTTGACTAGGCTCAATCAACTAAATTCAACTATTCATCACAAGGGACATCTCTTTCTCACAAAACCCTAGTCCAACCATGTATCAACCAACTCAAATGTTTCCAACAATGCTCAACCACAAATCTCACATAATAATGATACTCGTGTTATTTTCAAGTTATTTGCATAACCAATGGGCTTCAACAACTATGCTTATAAAACAAGGTTTAAACACAACTTTCAAACCAAAAAACCTTGAAGCATTCAACCAACAACTTTCGAAAAGGAAACCACAATCAATCCTTTTCTCTCCAATGATATTTCAGAAATCAACCACCATAATCAATCAATAGGATAATGTGCCCATACCTTTTATGAAGATGAAGAAACCTCTTTGGAAATCTGCCACACTCAATGAACTTCTTTTTCAACTTTCAACAAGGGTTATATATCATGATTAATATCATAACAACAATATCCAAATAACACCTTATCACTCCTACTCAACAAAATGCATCATGTCCCCTTATGAAAGAATTAATAACTTTTGAAAAAGAACAAAAGAACCTTCACTTTTTAACCCCTTTAAATATCTCTTTGCATACACCTTATTTCTCTCTATAAGCAATTTAATCAAATAGCCCTCGAAATAAGCTTTCCAACGATATATAATATGATATACTTCTAAAAGGAAAATCACCAGAAATATCTCTTTTTCTCAACATGCATCACAACCCTTATCTCTCCTAGGGCAACCTTAGAAAAATAAAATATTAGGAAAATTTATTAACTTGCCTTTGTCCTCAGTGGGATTCGATCCCCGGTCGCTACCCCTAAACCACTCTAACCATGGTGCCAACAAACACATGAGCCAACCGCTCACATATAACAGTGAGCGCGAACCTTCTATTTGTTTGCTCCGAGCATGTCCTCAAACACCACGGGCGCCAAAAGAGTCCTTCATTTCACTTTGCAAAACCAGCACTTGTAGGATTCGATCTTCAGATCTACTGGTGCTTCAACACCTTATGCACCTTCCTCTTGTTGCTAAGCCACAAGCACCTACAGTGCTTGGTAAGGGACCTCCTTTACTTTTATTGCCTCCTTTCTCCACTGGATTCGAATGAGCTGTGATGCCTTTGCTCCCTCTTCGAAGGAACACCCTTTGCACACTCTTTAACATGCTAGCACATTTTGCTTCCTTAGAAATTTGAATGCATCACCATAATTGAGGACATGGGGATTAATCAAAACATTTGGTGGCATATTTATATATGTCTTCCTCCTTTCTTTTGACGTCGACACTATAAATTAAACTTTAATATTATATGCCTCCTCCTTTATTTTGACGTCGACGCTATAAATTAACTTTTAATTTTAAATTTAAATTTAAATTTTAAATAATTAAAATTTAATTTTAAATATTTAAAATTAAATATCTCCATCACCGGGGCACCTTTTTCGATGAAACGAAAAGCCAACCTGGGTTTTAAGAAAAACCCATTTCAAATCTGCCATCCATAGTTTTAAATAAAACCTTTTATTTTGCTTGCCTTGGTTTTCACAAAAACCCTGTATATATTCATGCTTTCCAAAATATCATAAATGCTTATTTATAAAATACTTTGGCCACCAAAACTCAGTGTGATCCATGTAACATCAATGACAACATAAAATACCTCAAATTTCCAACATAAAGTAATCTAATGTCCTAAGTATGTACCTTGGAATATACATTTATATGATCCAAATGATGGAATATAATATATTTCTAACACCCCCTTGTATTACATTATTTGGGTATTGAATACTTTTAGTCTTCAATATGGATCTTAATCTTCATCATGATATTTGTACTCTTCCTATGCATTCTTTGTATTCAGGTTCAGTAGGTAATATGTGTCTTCATATGATGCAAAGTAAGTTGTAGCTGAAGCTAAAGATTCTTCTTTCAATTGATGATCTTTGGCTTGTTCAGAGAAGTCTTGATTTGGTTATTTTTTTACTACTTCAGTATTCATATCATGGCCTCTTTTAGTATATCTCTTCTTCCATTTTCTTCTTCTCTCCTTGTGATTCTATTGTGATGTTGGTGAAATCTCTACTTCATGACAAGTTAGTCTATCATCACAATAGTATTGTTCTTTATTTTTAGATCGCTTCTTGTGTTGAGTAAGTACAAACACAATTAATGATAGATAAATAATTGGACATTATTCAGGTGAAATATAACCAATATTTGTGAGTTCCACCATGCTATAAAGAGGATTTCATGAAGATAGTTAATAAATGATGTAAAGCTACCTTCTTTGGCTTCTTTAAGGAATAAGGAGAATTTATCTTTGTCATTAGAGGGTAGATACTCATATCCTTATAGAGTATCTATAGCATAGGGGTGTAGTATTCCTTATGGGGAGGTGGTGAATGATAAAATTACTATTTTCAATCGAAGAACCAAATCATACAATCGTACAGTCTCCATAACCATTAATATGCTACCACAAAGCAACTTGTAGGGATCCCATATCGTACCACTATAGGATCCCAAATTGTATAGTGATAGTTCTTGTATGAATTTACATACATCCAATCCTTTAGATTCAGTTTTACAGGTTGTCGTACACAGTTTTGTAACTAAATTGTTCAAGTTGCCAATATCGCCAAATCGGGTAAGTTTTCCTTAATCTCATAAACTACCAAATCGGGTAAGCTTCTTTTGTCTGATTTATAGCACATATGGTGTACAATTGGTACGAAATAAAAGTTAAAAAAGGTATAAAATTGGATACTCCTCTGTACCAATCTCTTCCAGACAAGTTTTGGGAAGTTCAGGAATGGCAATTACTCCATTCCTACCAACATGCAAGTTCTACCATTAGGGTTTGAGAGAGTTATCATAATGGCAGTATCCATAAATCATACAAAAACCTTCAATATGTCCTTTTTGATATAGTACTCATCATATATTATTCCTAATGCTCACACCAGTTTTGGTTCTATTCCATTTGTCATAACAATGCTTTAATCATCAATCACAACCATAAATAAGTAGCATGCAACAACTAGATAATGTAAAACATTACTCCACCATTATAGAATCATAAAATACGTGAGAAAAGATTATAAAATGTGGTTCTTATTCATTACTTCTAAATAGTACAATACAATCATTAAAATATGCACAATAACTAACATTTCCACACAATAATCGTAAATATACATTCAATACTCAAACTAATCAGACCAGATCATAACCAGACTATCAAAATTGAAAATGGGGTCTTATATAACATTGCCCAAGTTGTTCCAAGTGGTTACTAAGGTAATTAATTATTCACAATTGCACATGTATAATGGAATACATAATTACACCCTTTTACTAAGTTTAAATACATGATTTATCAGATTCATTTGCAATTATAACTCAAATTGCATTTCATTGCACTCTATACATTTTACCTCCTGCTTGTACATTTTACTCCTGCTTGTATGTTTTGCCAAAATTATCAAAATTTTCAAATCCAAAAAATCCTCTTGTCACTTCTTCTTATGGGAGGTGGATTTTCTGCCTATATCTACCCTCCCCTTTACTTTGGTCGGTGTCCTCGTCGACTCGTATTTCTATTTTAGTTGGGTTGCATCTGACTAAGGCTTCACTGTCTTCCATCTAGACGTGAATAATTGTGCTTTGATTCTACAAATTGGCTACGTAGTTACCAATTTCTACTTATTTCACACCATGCTAGTTGGCTATATCTTAGACGGTCTTTAGGAGTTCCCTTAATTGTTGTTCACACTCAGTAGTACTCTTCTTAATCTTCTCCTTCAAATGTGCTTCTGTTCAATCTGCTACTTCTAACTCTTCATTCTTGTCTATAATAATATTCATATGGTGATTAATATCAACCTCCAAAGCACGAATAGTCTCCTCATTAACCATAAATTATGTTTGCTTCTCCAGGGCCATATAATTGTATTTCTTATTGTCCTGTATAAGCTCTTCTATCTTCTTATCCTACACTACTAGTTACTCATATTTCATAGCCAACTATGTTCTCAATCGTTCATCCTTCACCTACAACTATTCTTCTTTTTCTATTAATTGGTCTTCCAACTCCTTAATCCTATCTTCTATCATTTGTGAGACCTATCACTTCTCTTCTAGTGAACTAATTTTGGCCTCAAAACCAGCCCTGTTACTTAGCAGTTCTTCCTCCAATTTCTTTAACTTATCTTCTATCGTAGCCTTACTCTTATGCAATTATTCCTCCATTACAACCATTTAATTTTGAGTGGCCTCTATATCTTATTTATGAGCTTCCTTGAGATGATATATCTACTCCAATCCTATGGTCAACCACTCTATCTAATGTGTTAGGAATTTCAACTTACTCAAAGTGACAGCCAAGCCTAAGGTGACCCTCTTATGTTCCAACTCCACTATATTCAAGGGACAAGTTGGATAATTGGCTCTATCTATGTACAACCTTGAATACTGCTTGTAATTAGTTCTCACTCCATTCAACAAGTCATCTCTTCCTAAAATCATTGTTACCTTTTCCTTGGGTAACTTCCATGGGTGTTGTACATGAATATAAAAAAATTCTTTGTACGATCCTCACTGCTCACCCATTTTGTTATATTTTCCAATTTGATAAACACTTATTCCTCGCATAGCTTCAACTCTCCCACATGTCCAATACAAAATTATAATTTTATGCTAGCCATGGCATTTTCGATATGAGAGAATAAATGCTCCACCTAATCTTCTACCCTTTTCGCATCCTCCTTAGTTTCAATTTTTGATAACTACAATACCTCCAAGAGGTAGCTTTTTTACATCCTCTACAGTTCTTCCTCTATAGGATCTTGTTCTTCCTCTTCTTCCAAGTGGTGACCAGAGCTTCCCCCAAGCTCCATTAGTGCTTTCTCTATGTCTATATTTTCCTGCGATGGATTTTATCCTATAGTCCTCTTGACCTCCACATATTCTTCAACATCCACAATCTCAGGATGAGATTGTTGCTGCCCTCTATATTCCTGGACTTCTTTTTGATCAATTAAGTCCACTTGTTTTTCTTCTGTCACCTTATTTTCTTTCTGATTCTGGAGGACTCCAATTGTTGTGACTTATTCAAAAACAAGATATTCCTATTCCAATGATGCATTCATATCCTCTTGTGTATCACTCTGATCATTTTGACTCGTGCTTCCTCCCATCATGAATCTGAAGCAAGGCTTCTTCTTCTCTCTTGACTCTTCTTCTAGGGCTTCCACTATCACCTTGGCTTTCTCATTTACTTCCTATGTAGTGGATACCACTTCTTGTGCTATTTGCCTTACTTATATATCATCCAAAAATTTTGAAGAGTCTAAAATTTTAATACCGGGAGACTAAAAAATCTGTGGGGACTTTACCATCACCTCTACTTCTGCCCAATTCCAATTTTGTAAATCTAGCTTCTCTGAGTCTAACTATCCTTCCTACTACTTATTCTTCTATATAGGCTTAGCTTATTTTTTTATAATGGTATTGTTTGCCATTCTTTCCTATCATCTTCTTATTCTTACTCGTACTAGACTCGATTGCCTCCCCATAATTTCCTTCCTTTCCTAAACTGACAACTGCTCCTACTACCATTGCTGAAGTGCTTATTGTTCCAGTTCAGGTTGCAACTGCCTAGTATTTTTATTTTAAGGTGTACCTCCTCCTCTAAAGAAGTATCCTCATGTACTATCGTGGCCTGAGATGCTTTCTTTACCTGAGACTTATCTGGAGTCTCCTTATAAATTAGCACTGACTTTTCCCACCATAGAATGGTTGGCCTATCTGCATCAATATTCCTAGGTTTTTTCAAGCCTATAAAATGAATTCCCATCTCCATGATAGCATTCAATAACAATCCAATAGCATGGAAAGTCATCCCAAAACTCTTTGACCTCTTTGTAAGCACGTCATTCAAATTTTTCTCCATATAGGTACCCCAATCATACCAAAATTTTTTTGTGATACCTTCCATATATTGAGCCATCCAGATTGGCATCTCTATGGCTCATATTTCTCTTGATATTCAAGCCATCACGATATTCATGGCACATGGCCAATATTTTCCCTATCAACTAGCTCTATTTAATCCCTCGAGTTCCTACACCCGAGATCTTTTCTTCGGTCAATGATTTCACATTAGTGAGTGAAGTGATGATGCGATGTGTCTCAATAAGATCAAGAAACTTCTTGACTACCTTAGTTTCATATTCTAGCAACCAAAATATTTTTTTGAACTCCTATGCTATGAATTCTACCTTCATCAATCACTTGGCCACATTACATAGGTAAGTTTACTTACATGATCATATGCATGAACCATCTGTAATAAATAGTTATAAAATAAGGTCTTCTATTGCGATGGCACCTATGCCATTATGGCTACACCAACATTATCAAATTCTCTTCTCCATGGGTGGGTCTTGTTTACTTCTCTACTTCACCACTTCTGAGATGTATCTCCTTCATGTTGTATAAATGATATCCTTGTTATATCAACCTTGTTATCATTAGGTTCACTACTCATATCCTCCTCTGGATCTAGATAATTTACTTCACTACACAACTCCCTCCTCGGGCCTCTTTCTTGTGCCATTTCCTCCTCTTGAAACCTTGGTGGTGTCCTTCGATCAGCCCTCCAATACACCTACCCTCTCCATGGCATATATCCTCGTCTCCTCCAATGATGACTACCACACCAATTACGAGATTGAAATTATTGCTCTTGGTATTGCCTTTAATGTGACTCTCTCTTGTGCAGAGGTCCTAGTGATCATTCAACTTTGTTGGTTGCAATTATTCTTAGTTAGTATCTAAACTCTTCGGTTGAAATCATTTTCCTACAATTCTTGTAATTAGATTTTATTTCAGGACATCACTCATCATGCAATTAGAAGTACCCTAAAAATTGTATAGTGCTACTATAAATCATACAGTACACCCTCCAAATCATTCATGTATGTTTTCAATTCGTACAACCACCTCTAGATCACATAATCTCTCAAACTACTTCAAAATGCTCAACCAACTACAAATCATACATTGACTACACCAAAATGTATAGGGGCCATACCAATCCATTAAATGTTAATTGCCTCCTGATCTCCTTTATCGATTCTATACAATTCCATATGATTTTGTATGATTTGCTCAAAAGGGCTTGAATCGGCCTTCGAACTGCTTGAAATTGCATAATTTATTATTGAAATCATACAATATACCCTCCAAATCATACAACACATCTTTTAAAACCCTTGCTCACCTAAAACTTACATTTTTCACTTCCTTGTCACAATTTATCACCAACCTAGTTACCGAAATGTCATGATCTATCTTTTCAATGCAATTCCAAATAAAATCTACAATTTTTCCTTTCCTTGGCGCAATTCCTCCCAAAAATAAATTTTCTTGGCTGTATTGCAGGGTTGTACAATATTCTCCCCTTTTTATTCTACTTTTTCCAATTTTTTTTTGTCACTTTTTCTCTGATTAGGGCTTGTAATCTCCTTTTCCTTGTAATTTCTTCACTTTGACTCCAATCTACAATTTCTTTGAACCCTAGGTGGACGTTTTTTACAATATGGTTCTTGCTTTTATTCCTTCTACTACAAACCCTTGCTTCCCTTTAACTAAAATTTAAAATTGCTTTTAATGGAGACAAAACCCTTGCTTTTCTCTTCCAGTTTGATTTTTTTGAATGCAAAAAGTCTCCCTAGTGCAAATTTAAAAATAGGCCATGCAAACTTGTAGTTTGGCAATGAATTTCAATGCTCATGTAGTAGATTTCATCTTGTTGCATGTTTTCACCTTTTTTCTCCTTAAAATTTTAAATTTACTCTTGTACGGTTTGCAAAATTACTTAAAATATCCCCTATTTAAATTGGTATCAAACCCCAACCATTCAATTTTTAAATTGTGCCACTTTACCCTATTGCATGATTTTTTTTTGTCTTCTTTTGCCTGGATCATTGACAACTCACCACTTTTACCATGCAATTTCATATTTTTCCTGCTCTTTTTTGACAACTCATCATTCCACTCATGCGAACATTAAATGCGACAGTTGAAAATCGTACAATTGCTCCTAAAATCATACACTGTACAATCTAAATTGTACAATAGGCTTTCTTGTATGATTCTACCTGTACTTTTTCCATTTTTCTTGTACAATCTCCCACTTATGCTTTTTCACCTTTAAAATTGGTTCGTATGATCTGTTACTTAGAGAAATTTTTCCATTTTCTCTCTTGAAGAGGTCATCGTTTTTGGTTTTCAACCAACTTCCTTCTTAATTGCATCTTGAGGGATTTTCACAACTAAGGAATTTTATTTTTTATTTATTTATTTATTTTTATTTTTTTCTTTTTTTCATTTCCTAATACTATTTACACTTACCATCATGGGAATCACATAGTAATATCCACTTGCATGATCCCATTAGATTCTTCTCTTGGAGGTTCGACCATGACATTAAGATTGATTGTATCATATGGTACCACTTGCTCTCTAGGATGATTCATCTTAACTTGTGATGTTATCGATTTTCCTATCCTTCCACTACCATATGTACAATTTAGAATTGTACAATTACAAGTTGGAGTATCTTCTTTGGGTGTCTCTCCCTCTTGTCGTATAGGTGATTTATCCCTTGGTAGCAGTGATCTAACTATTATACTATCATTTTAATGACTTCTCTGCCTATCTCCTTGAATTAATTCTATCTGCATATTTGGTGATTGAATCCTCTACTATCCCTAGTTTTTTTCATCTATAAAATGCACTCTTCCTCTACCAGCAAGGCCTCTACCTCATAAGTGCCTTCCAAATCCTATTCCTATTTACATAAAACTTCTACAAAACAATGGTTATTCCTCCCTTAATTGGAGTAATCCTATACCTCCTTCCAATATTCGAGGTCCTCATCAGATTAGTTGTGGTCATCCCAATGGTATCACCTTGTGGCATTTGATAAGATTCCCCTTATCCTTGGTATACCTTGCATATTCCTTTTCTAGTTCAAACATGAAAAATGTGTCTCTTGGCCATCTAGGAGTAGGAGGTCGAAACCTTCCTCGTCCTCTTCCTCCTCTAGGTGTAACATCACCTTGATTTATTTCATTCCATGGTCGAATATCTCCTCCCCTTCCTAACTGAATCCTTAGGGGTCTTTATCAATTCCTTCCTCCCATTGCTTGATTATCAAAAGTTATCTCTACCAACTCAATGTTATCTAGTGGAATTCTACTTCCTCTTACACTTGGTGATAATTATCATAGTGCTTTGATTCTACGATCTACACATACTAATTTATGTCTCCATCTTCTTTCCTTGAAGCATCTTTGTGGAGATGAGGTTGCTAGGATATCTCTATATGCATCGGAAAAATCTATCTCAGAACTTGAGTCATTTTTATTATATTCTCTTTTTTCCAACCAATTCATTGGTAAATTCATCAATCTCTCAAATATTCTTACTTCTCTTCTTTCTCTTATTAGTTTTTGATAGGCTATTATATATACTTGCAGATCAAGGTTGGCTTGATGCTCCTAAGATATCCCTAGTTGCCAATGTGTTTTTATATAGGCTGGGAGATCATGGTTATCCTGAGGATTCTAGGGTATCTCTAGGCAAATCATCATAATCACTACTTTATATGCTAGGTTCCCTTACTAGCCAAGGCATTCCTTCATCACTAGATTCACTCAAATCCACTCATGCATTACCTTTTGATTTAGGTGATGTGGTTTCTTCCTCAATGTATCACCAAAGCATCTCTGTGTCTTCATTTATCATTGGTAGATCACTTGATAGTACTTGTGAACTTGTGCTTACATCTTCATTTCTCATACCCTTGCTCACCTAAAACTAATGATCAGGTGGATGTCTTCACTCAAGAGGTTTAAGGCATGTCATATTGTTGATGGTGATCAACAATGTTCTTATCCCGGATTGCTCGGGTGTGAGGTTCTCGTGGAACCTTTTGGCGATGGTGTAGGATCTATTGGATAGCGACGAGCCTATCATTTATACATGGGGTAGATTGCTATTGGCTTAGTGCTATGATGAGTTGTACCACATCCATCAGTGAGGACATGTCAACATTACCTGTAGCCTACTCCTACAGGTTTGGGGATGGAAGCATATTAGGGTAGATCACCCTAAGGGGCTCCCAGTTAGGATTATAGTGATTGATGCTCGGACACAATTCTATGCTACTAAATGGGCTTGAGAGCATGACAAGCATAAGAGCCACACTTTTATAGGGGAGTTGTCCCACTACACTGATGCTTTCACTAGACTTTTAGAAGAAAATGTCGTATGGCACCCATACCATGAGTGTCCTGCTTGGGATTATTCAACTAGCTTTACTACCAGGACACGACGTGAGTGATGGCTCGTTGGGCGTAAGATTACCATCTGGGAGTATTTATTCTACTCACGAGTTCTTTATCAGTATGTGTTTCAGCAGGATGTATCCTTGGTACCATTCTTGTATAGGCACTTCACAATAGATAAGTACCTACCTCCATGATATATTACAGAGCTTTTAGACGATGAGGATGCCCCAGCTGTTGACCCTAGAGTGGCTAGGGGAGTTACAGATGCATACACTCAGTGGTGGGGTGATCGGATGTGGCTTGGTGTCGGTATCCTAGGGCACAAGGATGATTATGGGTGTGATGGTGTAGATCTAACAGGACGTAGAGTCCAAGCCAGGACTGAGGTATGAGACCAGCTAGTAGAGCAGGTGACAGTGGAGGATCCTAATGTTCCTGAGGAGGAGGAGTTAGATCCTAAGGAGAGATACTTTCCTCTAAGAGCATAGCTACATGAGGTCAAGGTTGAGCTTTAGGCCACTAAGATCCAAGTACAACAGTGAGATGCTACCATTGAGTAGCTCATAGCATAGATACAAGCTCTACAGGGTACTATTGGGAGTGGTGACACCAAGATGCAATTTTTTGTTCATCCTTCTACACCATAGGAGGTTCTAGTGGTAGGTTCAGGAGCAAATGTGGGACAACTTCAGTATTTATTGGATGAGCATGAGGAGTGGATCATGTCACCATTCTTCATATGTAGCTCAGGAGGTATGGGATTGTCCCTAAGGATCTAGTTGGTGCGGGTGGTTCGTAGGTCAATGGGTGCTCCACCTCGGGGTAGTCTTCCACCCATACCAGTTAGAGGACCCAAAATCAAATAGAGAGACCGATAGGCTCACATAATTTGACTCATGACACCACCACAGGGGGAGGTGGAACTAGAGGAGGTGATGCAGGGGGCTTAGACCCGACATTTGATTGATGCTTTACTTTGTCCTTGATCCATTTTTGAGGTTGAATGACCTATATGACTGTAGCCCATGGGCATTTTTGTACATCCATTGGACTTGACACATACTGTTATGATAGCTTTTCATTATGACTTATTATGTGTATTGTTTATTTCTCATGTTTTTGTTGTTATTTTGTTTTATGATATAATGCAATGATGGTATTATGATGATTTGATGAATAAGTTAGATGATTTATGATATTTTAAGATGCTTAGATGGATGTGTAGATGCTTATATTATTTGATGATATGATGCGATGTATTTTTATGATGAATGATGAATTTATGATTGTATGCAATTGGGTGTTGCCTATATGTTTTATGATGTGCTTTATGGATTTAATGACTTGTTTTTGTGAATGCGATGTTATTGCTAAATGCACATTTTAACTTTGCTTTAATTGTATGCATCTAAATTATGTGGTGGAATGGTATAAACAAACTTGTATGCTCTAATCACTTAAAACATACGAAATGCATATGACATTGACAATATTAATGGGTGATACCACAGAAAGTAAAAAAATAATCATGAATTTAAAATATCACTCTTATCATAAGAATTGATTAAGTATTCATATATAAGATGTAATGGTGTGTAATGTATTTTCTTAATAAGTTTCTCTAAATTAAAAGATATAAAGTAGTTAGTGGCCATCTATATACTATTTCTAATATATATGCGGTACCTGTCCTACTATGTTGATACCCCCTATTTTATAGAATCTTATAAAGAAAGTGATGGTTTTTCTATTTAAGAAATTTTGGGGCTTTTCGGAGATTCAAACACTCTAGTTTACCATATCAACAACTGTTTACTGACCACTTAGACTTTTGAAAAGTAATGCTTTTACCATGGACCTAGTTTTTCATGATCCCTGTGTGTGCATGTGATTGTATATTTTGAGGTAGAACTCAAGCATTTCCTCCGATGTTAGGCGGGATTCTTTCAACACATTGCTAAGATCAGGGATCCTCAAGTGTTCATATCATCCTTATGTTGGACTTAGTTGGACTATACCAATAGGCAATATTGGGTTACCTAAGCTAGCTCATCCACATTCAAACATTGGTCTACACAAATGCATGAAGCAATTGTGGTAGACATATCGTCATGCGTAAGGATTTCTCCTTCCAGTTTTGTACAATGCTAAGAATTCCAAGGATTCAAGCTTTATTCCCTTCTTTTTGGCTTCTTTTTGGCTTTGGATATTTGCTCATATGTAGTGATGAAAATCACTTTTTATTTTGATTGATTTTTTTCTTTGAGCGAGGATTTTTGTAGTGATGATAATCACTATTTATTTTGCTCATATTTAGTGATGAAAATCACTGTTTATTTTTATTGATTTTTTTTTTAGCTATGTTTTTTTTTGGAATTTCTAAATTTATGCTTTGTGTATCGGATTATTGATTTGAAATATGGACTGTGTGCTTGGCCTTTTGAATATGTACTTTTCTTTGGTATTTTGCTTATTTTGATTTAAGCAAGTGATTTGGATAGGGTAAAGCTTGTCATTTTTCCAATTCTCAACACCTTTAAACTGGTTGCACAGGGGGATAAGCAAGGAAAATCCTTTTCGCTTAAGGTAACCTAGACCACTTTGCAGCTTTCATCTTTTCCTTGTACCAGCTAGGATTTTAGTGTTTCAATTAGTGACGGGATCTTGAATATCCAATGCATTATCATAGCTAGACCTTACCTTCTACTAATCAAAGTTGTTTTCCTCAAAAGTTGATAAGATCACTAGGTGTGGTTGATTAACTAAAAAACCTTAGTATATTATGTATAGAAACAATGATGGTTGTGTTGAAAAACACAATTACACACATGTATTAATGGAGGTATGGATTTGAATGATTTGTGCGACAAACTATGGTATCACTTTTAAGGCTCTCATGACATATGCAATTGTAATGGATATGAAAATGAATGCAATGATGTGGATGCAAAATGTGAGATGCAATTGTTTTTGTATTTTGATTTTATGTTATTTTTGTATTTTTGATTAATTTGACCAAAGGGCTTATTATGCCTTTGGGGATTTTTGTATTGATTCTGACCAAGCGGTTTGGGTACCCTTGGAGCATTTTGACTTGATGTTGACCAAGCGGCTTGAATGCCCTTGGAGCTTTTTGAATTGATTTTGACCAAGTAGTCTGAATTACCCTTGGAGCCTTTTGAATTGATTGGATTTGACCAAGAGGTTTGAATTACCCTTGGAGTGTTTTTGAATTGATTTTGACCAAGCGGTTTGATTTACCCTTGGAGCCTTTTGAATTTATTGGATTTGACCAAGCGGTTTGAATTACCCTTGGAGATTTTTTGAACTGGTTTTGACCAAGCGACTTGAATGCCCTTGGAGCGTTTTAAATTGATTTTGACCAAGCAACTTGAATTACCCTTGGAGCCTTTGATTGTATTTTTGAAATTTTATGTTTTTATGATTTTTTTGTGAATGCGATGTATTTGAATATTTTTTTGAATTTTGACATATTTGGATTTTTTGTGTTTTATGAAATATTTGAATGTTTTTTTTTTTATGAAATATTTGAATGTTTTTGTGTTTTATGAAATATTTGAATGTTTTTATTTTTTTGTGTAAAATGCCTTTAAGTAAATTATATTGATAGGCTCAGGATCCTCAACACCATCTAATGATATAAGGCGATATGCTCCAAGCCCAAATATCTATGAAATCATGTATGGACCTATCCAATTTACCATGAACTTATCTCATAGATGCGACAGTAGATTTGAATTCTGTTGGTTTTCTTTGAGCACTAGATCTCCAACCTTGAATTCCCTTAGGTGGACTTTACTATTGTAAGCTCGCGCAATGCAATCTTGGTAAACGCAAATATGCTCTAAAGCATTGACTCGGCATTCATCAAGAAGCATCAACTGATCAAGGTGGCCTTGTCATGCAACATCATCGTCTATGAAGTCCTTTAATGCTATGTGTAGAGTCAAAATTTCCAAATCTAGTGGCATGATGGCCTCAGTGCCATATACTAGTGAAAATAGTGTTTCCCCAGTGGGCATCTGTATACTAATCCTGTATGCCCATAGTGCAAGAGGCAACTGCATGTGCCAATCCTTGTGATTGTCTCGCACTGTCTTCCTTAAAATGGAGACTATTGTTTTTTTTGAGGCTTCTGCTTGTTCGTTTGCTTGCGGATAATAAGTCACTAAAAAATTATGCTAAATATGGTATTTGTTCATTAAAGCATGCATATTTTTGTCATTGAAATATGGCCCATTATCTAATATTATATTAGAAGGGACCCCAAAATGACTTCTGATATTATGGAGTATAAACTCCATAATCCTTGGTCCAGTTGTTGCTGTTAATGGGATTTATTCCACCCATTTAGTGAAGTATTATATGGCTATTATGATGAATGTGTATCAGCCTGAAGATGGGGTGATATTTTCCCAATCAAGTCTAGTCCCCATTGTGAGAATAGCCATGCTACCTGGATGGGCTCCAAAGCTTGCGATGGTAAGTGTGTTAGATTCGCATGATACTAACACTTACTATATTTCTTGACATACTCACAACAGTCCTTTTCCATGGTGGGCCAATAGTAACCCATTCTAAAGATACACTTAACGATGGTCATGCCACTGAAATGCTCTCCACATGTACCATTGTGAGCTTGCAAAATTTCCTAGGATGCTTCCTGGGGCTCAAGACAACGGAGTAATACTCCATCATATCCTCATCTGTAGAGTATTTCTCCTAGTAAGATGTATCTTTTTGCTCTTTTTTTGAACGTTTGCCTTTCAGTATATGATAAACCTTGAGGTACTATTCCAAGCTTCAGGAAGTCTCGCAATTGGGAAAGCCAATCCTGATAAGCCATGACTTCTATAGAAAAGACAACTTGCTCTTCCTGTATTTTTGAGCTAGTGAACATAGATTGAGGAACAAATCTATGGTGTATGGTTGCACCACACTCCATAGGTCCTTGGGATATCAAGGAACCCCATGGTGTTTTTTGTAATAAATATCTTGCTACGAAGGACCAATCCTTATTTGGCTTGATGTTGATCGTGTTGACTGATTCTTGATTGTCAAAAGCTCCACGACGTATTGCTGAGTGCAAAAGCACTTTCACATGAACGGTTGTAAAATTAGCAGATGAATTCTAAGGGATTAAGGATCTCGAGGAGGCCATAGTGTCTGCAAATCTATTTGATGTACAAGGGATTGCCTCGATGTCGTACCATTCCAGTCGGGCTAGGTAGGTGTCAACAAGTTCCTTGTAATTCTTCAAGAGTGGGCACCTGCATTGGAATAATACTTTGACCTGGTTTACTATGAGCAAGGAGTCACCAAAAATATTCAATCTTTTAATACCCATTGCTATGCCTGTTTGGAGTCCTAGGATCAATGCTTCATATTCTGTATTGTTATTTATGCATGAGAAGTCTAGTTTGAATGATAAGAGCAATGGAGCACCCTGTGGTGTGACAAATACAATCTTTGCTCCACCTCCTTGTTCACACTTTGAACCATTGAAGAACAATGACATGTCTCTTTATTTCTTAGGTTCTTCGAGCTCTGGCAGATCTGATAATGCAAAGACCGCATCATCAGACAATTCTATAGTGAGAGGCTTATCATCTTGAAGAGGCGCCTCTTCTAATTTATCTGCTATGACTTGTCCCTTGATGGAATTTTGGTTTATGAACTCTAAATCAAATTTTGTCAATAGCATTATCCACTTTGTGGCATGTGTATTGTGATATGTCTTGCTCATAATGTACTGCAAAGGATTCTATTTTGATATGACGTAGGTCGTATGGCTCAACATGTAGTGTCGCAACTTTTGAGTTGCAAAGACCACTGCTAAACATTATTTTTCAACATACACATATCCTAGCTCATAACTCACCAAGGTGCAAATAATGTAATATATGACTTGCTATTTGTCTTGTTCATTCTTTTGGGTTAACATGGTACCCAATGCAAAATCAATAGCCAATATATATAGTAAAAATGGTATGTCTGGCCTTGGTGGAGCCAATACTGGCGGTGTTGCCAGATAAGTCTTGATATCTGCAAAGGCTTGATGGCATTCTTTGTCCCAATAAGAGGGAACTTTAGCAACCGATTCATAGGTTAGCATTTATTTTATAATTGCATGATGAATATTTTGATGGATGCTATCTTGCCTTGTAGGCTCCGTAATTCCCTAATGTTGGTAGGGGTGGCCATTTATAGTATAGCCTTTACCTTTGTAGGATCGACTTCAATGCCTCTCTTGGATACGATGAATCCCAAAATCTTACCAAAAGTTATGCCAAATACGCACTTCTTAGGATTCAATCATATGTTGTGTTCTATGAGGCGATCAAAGACTTGCTTAAGGACTTTGGCATGCTCTTACCGCAATAGCGACTTGGCCAATAAGTTATCCATGTAATACTCCAATATTTTATGCACATAGTCATGGAATATGTATATCATGGCCCACTTATATGTGGCACCAACATTTTTGAGACCGAATGGCATCACTTTGTAACAGAATGTTCCCCATGGAGTAATGAAAGCAGTTTTATGCTGATCTTTAGGCTTAATCTAGATCTAGGTATATCTAGAAAAACCATCCATTAGGGAGATCATTTCATGACCTGTAGTTGCATCTACAAGAGCATCTATGTTTGGCAACAAGAATGAATTCTTTGGTGTTGCCCTATTTAAATCTCTAAAATCCATGCAGATACGGACTCTTTCATCAGGTTTCCCCATGGGTACCATGTTTGACACCCACTTAGAGTATTCAATAGGAACTATGAATATTGCATCCAGTATTTTTTACAATTCGTTCTTCACCATCAAAATGACCTTTGGATGCATTTTTCTCAGATTTTTCTTGATTGTCTTCTTCATGGGATCCAATGAAAGGTTGTGAATGACTAAATTTGGATCTATCCCTAGCATGTCTTTGTAAGTCCAAGAAAAAATATTTGGCCTCTCTTTGAGGAGAGGAATTAGGATGGCTTGTTCCTCTAGAGATAGAATTTCTCCAAACTTAACTTTCCTTGGTTGGGTAGGATCATCACTGATGTCCACATTGAAAGTCTCTTCTATAGCCATATGTGATCCATCCTCCAACAGATAAGGCATGGGTATCAAATGAATGTCATCGATGGGATTCACAGGACCTACTAACTCAAGCTCCAAACCAACATGGAAGATTTCATACACACAACCTGATGCAAAATGGAACAACTATAACATCTCTTCATTGGGGAAGAGGTCTTCAGGCTCTATGGGTGAATTAGCACGATCCCAATCAATAGCCTCTATATCAAGATGCAATTATTTTGTAGGATCTACGGGATTATGAAGTGGAGTGGTCAAATCAATGGATATCATGTTGATGGATGGGATTAAATCTCTAGGACCACATGGATGCAATCTTGTCTTAGGTGTTTCCCTTCCAAAATTACGATGAGGCTCTGGAGGAATGGGAATTTCTAAATCTAGCCCATGAGAAGGGTGGATAATATGATCATTGGGCTCTAATCACTCTCTGAATGTAGGCATATGAGGATTGACCATCCGATGAATGGTAGCTACATCAACAGGTCTCACAAAAAACATAGATGAGGGTCTATGGCATAGATTGCTACCTCTCTCTCTACTAGCTTGTTGACTTACCACAAGTGGTGAGGTCTAAGATAAGCCATATTAGTCTCATTCTTGAAGTCATCATCACTTATCCAAAAACCGTTAGCATTGGTATGTGGCCCTAATACAAGGGGCTCATGTCTTGGCCCTAAGTAGGCCATCTTTGTTTCATCTTCATATTCTTTGTCACTTATGAAGAATCCATTTGCATTTGTCTCTTGCCCAAAAGTTAGGGGTTGATGGATTAGGCCTAAGTAGGCTCTTTCTATTGAGTCTTATGATTCATAGTCACTTTCATATGATGTATATCCACTCTCATCGTGGATGGACCATGTGAATATTTGTAGATAGTGAGGCCTCTGGTAGGCTAAACCAAGTTGTGCCTCATCATCACTTGCTTCATATCCATTCTCCTCATCCCACAAGTTGTACCTAGTTGGGGTGGAATCAATTGAGATGTTTGGATGGTAAAATTCTGGTGGTGGTATGTTTACCGTGGCCACTTGTCTTTTGCTCAAATTTCCTATTATTAGGGGATGATAAGGAATTAAATCAATGTCTTCTCCTAACCCTAAGCTTAATATTTTCAATGCCACTACAAGAGAGTCATCTCGACCTCCATAATAATAGCATAAGCCAAATATTTCATAGGTAAGTTGATATTGTGGCTCGTATGGCCGCCTGCGCCCCTGCTCATATATGCCAAGGTCATAGCCATGCCAATGGCAATGCTCAAAGTAGCTTAGAGAAAACTTGGGGTTAGAGAGATAACAAACATTAAATATGAATAATTTGTCCTTATCCTATTCTATATTTGAAGACTTATGGGCACAGTCCAGGCTGACATAGACAAAATTGGTTTGGTTGGGAGGGATTCCAAGTGGAACCACTATTCCCACTGGTGGCCTCAAGTCCTTGGGCCTTCTTATGTCTTGTGTGGACTCAATGATAGATTTAAAGGTAATGTTTTGTACAAGGTACTTCCCTATGCCTATGCTTGCCAAGTGTATTGATGCATACGACATGTGTGACCCTACGGATGGTACTGGCGAAGTAGGGTGATAATCACTATCTTCATCTTGATATTGAAGATCTTCCTATTCCAAAGGACTTGGTATTTCAAAAATGGCTATAGTTGGAACTTCCTTGGGCTTTTCTTCCTTAACTAAGGGTGCCTTTAGCTTTTTATTGTCTTTTGGTTTTGATTTTTATGGTACTTTAGAAGCATTGACTATTTTGAGTGCACCAGGAGGTGTTGAAGTGCATGGGTATTTTCTTACCCCTTTGTCTTCGTTATCACTTATGTGGTTGGGGATGAAGGTGCCATGTACAGATGAGTATAAGGGATTATAAAATCTCCCATAATGTCCACCTGATTGATGTATTTAAAAGGCTCTTCATCAGCCAGAACCACATAGAATTTGTTATTGTACACATACTTGACACACTGGTGCAAGATCGAAGGCACACACTTAATGGCCCTTATCCAAGGGTGCCCTAAGAGGATGTTGTACTGCATAGATCCTTCCAAGACATGACACATCACGAGGATGGTCTTGTGCCCCACCTTGATGTGTAGGACTATTTAATAAAGCATCATTAAAAGCTCTCAATGTGTAAGCTCCTGGAATGATATTGGACTTGGGGATCTTGAGGTGATCTATTGCATTTGTTGTGATAATGTTTATCAATGAACCTGTATCGATCAAGACCCTATTGAAAGGTAAGTTTTTGATTTTCACTACAATATTTAGCGAAGGGTCTGGTAAGGCAATAGGAACTTTCTTAATCTCATGATCATAGAATCGGATTACAGGTTCCTAGCATTCTTGCACTTGTCCCACAAAGTGAGTTAATGCATTCACATCTTGCGGTTGGAGCTCAATTGTCCTTAAAATATCCATTAGAGTCTCCCTATGCTTCGAATGTATGATCTCATAGATAGATAACTTAGCTAGAGTCCTCTATAGATTTTGCTCCAATCTACTTCGAATAGTTACCACAGGTCACATTGGCGGACCTAGAAGGTTGTCTTGCCTTTGCCTAGGGGTAGTTGGGATGTTCATGGGAGCTGCAGGTAGTTGTAGTTGACCATACCACATATTCCTTGTTGCTATGTTAACGATCTCGACCATCCCAACGTAGTCATGGGCAGGTATATTAGCTTGAACCTAATTGAATTGAGCCCCCTGCTCTCTAGGTACCTCATGATTGGGAAATGGATTTCTATATATGCCCATGTCTCTATTATCAGAAGCCAGTGGGTTGTCAACTTTGAGTTCTCCCACATCAATCATTTTTTACACTTGATGCTTAAACCCGACGTAAGCTTCAATGTCATGCCCTAGTATCTTATGATAGGGGTAAAATTGATATTCCCTATATCCTTTTGGCTTAGGATGGTTGGGATCTATAAGAGGTATATCAAGAAATCTGATCCTCCTGGCCTCGCTCAACTGATTAAATATTGATTGCATTGATTCTATCTGAGGTGTGAAATAATGAGGTGGCTTGCATTCTTAGTTTCTTCCCTGATTGTTCTTTTGGTCGTAGTTGGCTGGAGGGTATGTGCTTGATAGTTATGGGGTTTTTGTCCACGCCCATCCTTGGGTTCAGCCAATACAACTTGATTTACTGGAGTAGGGTTGCCCTATTTTTGATTGTACTTGTCATTCTTACAATTCTTGTTCCACTCCTTTTTGTTTCGAAGTTTAATGGTTCCCTCATCTACTTTTATTTCTTCAATGAGCTTTGCCTATGCCAAAGTTTCCTCAAATGAAGGATACTACTGAAGTTATAGAAAGAGGGAGATATGTTTAGATCAACTTTTGGTGAACATGTGAATGATCTCTTCTGTGGGAACGAAGAATGATAATTTTACCATGAATTTTCTCCATCTATTCCCATAATCCATTAATGGCTCGTCATCATATTGTTTCAAGTTTTCTAGGTTTGAAAGGTTCACCTTCTTCTTAGCACCAAAGGAGAAATGCTTTAGGAATGCATTTACTAGTTTATCAAAGTTGGTTATGTTGTTCTTAGGTAGTTTATTGAACCATTCAGTGGTAGCACCTGAGAATATCATTATGAATGTTCTTAGTATGAGAGCGTCATTGTATTCAAGATGAAAATAGGTGTTGATAAAATTTGTGACATGCTCTTGTGCATCCTCTTCATCCTTAAACTTTTCTAACCTAGGCATCTCAAAGTGCTTATGATATGGAGGGCTAGGGATTGATGGGCATAATGGTTTATTGTGTATTTTTCTCAATGTTGGTGAATTCCCATCTGCCTCTTTTTTCTCAAAGGTTTTCATCTTTTTAGCAAGCTCTTGAAATGCCTTTGATGCATATATTTCCTCCTCTTGTAGGCCTACCCACAGTGGCAATGGAGGTAACTCTCTATCCAATTGATTCATTCCATTTTCCTCCCTCCTACGAGGGGACTCAATATTGTGATCCTGGTTTGTTGTGTTTGCCCTTACCCAATTAGTTGGATTTCGTTC
Organism: Wollemia nobilis; assembly: GCA_028583015.1. Classification (NCBI taxonomy): domain Eukaryota; kingdom Viridiplantae; phylum Streptophyta; class Pinopsida; order Araucariales; family Araucariaceae; genus Wollemia; species Wollemia nobilis. Next base: position 15,924,069 of record JAQPPZ010017058.1, on the reverse strand, counting down.
ATGATTTGCTATCTTGTCTAGTGTGCCTCTCCTTAGGTGAGTCAATGCATCTTGTTCTTTGGTGGTCACCACCATTTGTCTATAAATTGTTAAGAGCTAGCCGTTCATCCTACTCTTTTAAACATTGCTCATGTTGGTGCAAGAGTCTTTCTCTTTGTTTCTCTTTTTTGAGAGCTTCCACTAGCTCTCGCTCCTTACGTAAGATTCCACTAGATTCCACTAGCTATCGCTCCTTACGTAATGTTTCTTATGAGTCTTGAGGTGTTGCAATTATTATTTTCCTTCTTGATGAAGAGGGCTTTGTGGTAACATGTTTTCTCCATGTGGATGGAGATGTAGTAGTCTCATGATACCTATGTGAAGAATGAGTTTTAGAAACTTCTTTATGTCCATGTGAGGAGGAAGCCCTTGAAGCTTCCTCACGTCTTTGAGATGTTTTTGTGTGTTTAGAGGAGGCCCTTGAGGTCTCCTCATGTATCCTTGATGAGGATGGTTGTGAAGCCTCTTTTTGTTTATGTGACTTTGTTCCATGATGTGGTTCCTTACTTGGGGTTTCTCGAGGAGATACCCCAAGGGTTGAGTTATCACCCCTTAGACTCATGGAGCTATGTCTCACGGTCTTATAGGTAGGTCATTCAATGTTACTATGAATCCATCTATGGGTATGAGTTGCTTTTGTCTCTCCCTCGGTATCAGACCGAGGGTTCTTACTTCTTGTTTTGATCATGTTGTCTTATGAATTGATCTTTTGAGTTGCAATTTAGGAATAATCACACAATACCAAGAAAATTTATCTTTATTACCGATTTAAGTGTGCCCTAAACTATTTAGTGTGTTTTGATGTGTTGTTCTTTCAATTTCTTTGCTCTTGTTCTTGGATTAATAATGAGAAGACTCATCCATAGTGACAATCAAGTACACTCGTGCCAAACATGATTTTCTCAAAATAAGCTAGGGTACACCGTTGAAGACCCAATGGAGGGTTCGCCTAGCTCTTCCACTCTGAACCAATGATTGTTCCAATAGTGGGAGATAGTTTGAGCATAAGTAACTTAGTGTCACTATAAGTAAGTTTCTCAATTCATTTATAGGAAGCTCTATGGGGCAAACCAGTGGAAGGAGATGAATTCCAACGTCACTGGACTGAATTGAAGGTTGGTGATAAAATCCAACTCCCCAATGTTTAAATGAGATGTGCATGTGTGGTGTTCATTTTAATCTTGCGTAACATAAAGTGCATCATATAGCAGCAATGAATATTTCCTATATGCCTAAGTGCAAAAATATGTTTCAATATTCAGAAAGATGCATGAACTACTATGATTTGTATGAGCACATTTTATTTCATGTAGCTATGGCCTCTAGTAGGGCCTCAAATCATGAAAACAACATACAATGTCTACCACATTGGATTCTAGGGCAAACTTTTCAGGTATAAGTCATTGTTCCTAGCAATGCTTAGTGGAAAATTTAAAAGAAGATGTAAGATATGCAAAATTCTTAATTCTTTCTTCTTTTATTATTTCAATTTCCAAACATAAATGTGCTTTAGGTTCTCTATTTTAGACACACATAAGCAGACATAAAGCTATAAAATATAAAAGAAGCTATACCAACCTTTGATCCAACTCAAAGAGTCGATGTTTTGACCTCTGCTGCACTCCAGTTCTGGCCGTTTTTGACCAGAGCGGTTGGTTCTTGGTCGCTATAACTCAGAGCGGCTAAGATATATTGGCCACTATAGCTCAGAGTAGCTAATTTATGGCTACTGTAGCTTAGAGCGGTTAGACCTACACACAAAACTAAGTTATTATATCGATAGAAAATGAAAAATTAGTGGAGGTCCTACCATGATCACCATCTATAGCGACACCGGGACACATGCACCACCTATTTCTAACCCTACTTGCAATGTTATTAAAAACCCAAGATGAAATGGAAGACAAGAAGAAAAATCATATAACATAAAATAACAAAGATAGATCTCTTTATTGATATTGAAACTCGGTTACATGTTGGTCCCTCTTAGGGATACCCATTTTGATACAATAAGTTACAAATAGGCAAAGAGTTCCCCTTTCGTGAAGAGGTGGTGTGCTTATAAAGGATTCCCGGTTTCACACACGAAAATGTATGAGGGCTTACAGATGCCTCCTTCTCCAGGTCTGTTTCCTAAAGGGATCCCTTTTGCTCTCGTATGTTGCAAAATTCATCCGATGAACCTGTAGCCCTGCAAGTAATGAAACAATAACACACGCTTAGGTGTCCGAGATTGCCTCCCCAAATGAGGTTGTTAGTAATAAAAGAATTTAATGAAAATATGATGAAACTATGCCATGAAATCATGTAAATTTATGCTAATGATATGAAAAAATGAAGAAACATAATAAAAGAACCTATGTCTAAAACCTAAGCTAAGCCTATGGGCCACTATCCAAGACATCAGCCACTAAGGTAAACCTTGCTCTATTTACCCCAAAGTTATGGGTTAAAGCCTCTATCTGATGTCAAAATAATACATGTTATGCTCTTCAATTCATCAGAGCTTCACCATACATGTGATCTCAAAGATAACTCTCTGAGTCTCGAAGGCTCTCCTAAAAAATATGTCTATCTCTCTAATATGATCTATCTCTCTTGTCCTCTTGGTGCTCTTAGGCTTGCACCTTTTATAGTGTGAAACCCTAGGTCTATTTCCAAGCTCTAGGAATGAATTCCTCATGCGTAGTGTAAGTTAGAATGAGAAGCTTTGATCCTTTATATATGTTATAAAGCCAGTTAACTGAAATCTAACTACCCACTTGAGTCTTCTATGCGATATGGTCATTAGCATGAGAATATTTTGTCCATTTTTTATGCTTGGAGGTCATTTAACTAAAGTTTAAATGCAAACTCAAGCCTCCTATGTGAACTGGTCATGAAAAGGAATGCAAAGTTACTCCCAATCACCTTTATTGCAAGTAGACTACCACTTCCGCCTATGATTAGGCTTGTTTTTTGGCAAAACTGCTTCTTATGGCTTAGTCATTGTCATCTATAGTGGCTAATATCTGGTCGCTGTCATCTACAATAGCTAAGTTTTGGCCGCTCTAGGCTTGAGCGGCTAGGATCTGGCCACTCTTAGCTTGAGCGACTAGGCTTGGATGGCTTGAAAAGGTCCCAAATGAGTGGTGAGAACCACTGTTGATACTTGGAAAGTCCAATATTATGTCTTATGATCTTATGCGTGTGTCTATGTGAGAAGCTCCCCTAAGCATGACACGATTTAGGTATCTAAAACTATGTCCCTGACTCTCTATCTCTATCTAACAATGAAGCCTTCCTTATATAGGAAAAAATAGGTTACTTGGCCAACGCTCTACCTAGTTGTGCAAGGAACAACTTGCACACTGACACTTGTGTGTTTATTACATTGCATGAAGTAACTAGATAAATTTCCCCTAAAGTAATCTAATGTCCTAAGTATGTACCTTGGAAGATACATTTACTGACCCAAATGATGGATTATAATCTATTTATAACACTTTAGAAAATAACGATGACATTATAGGATGGTCTAAATCAATGCAATATTTTGCCTTATTTGTCAACTCAAATGACCTTTATGATGTTAGTCCCTCAAGTTTTAAATATACATGGGATAATAGACGCATTGGGGAAAATCATGTAGTAGAAATATTGGATAGATTCTTGTTATCCAATATATGGTTGCAAATAAAGTATACAATCTCTTTAGATATTTTATTGTGAGAGATCACAATTCTATTCTTTTGACTTGTGAGTTAACTAATAATGATCATCCAAAGCCATTTTGCTTCTAGACTATGTGGCTCCAAGACCTTGATTTTTCCATATTGTTATGTTATGGTGGGATGAATCAAAATTTGAAGGATCATGTATATAATAGGTTTACTCAAAACTTGAAATATTTAAAGGAGAAAATGAAGATATGGAATTCCAAATACTTTGGTAACATTTTTAAAGAAAAGAAAGAAATTGAATCCAAGCTCAAAAATTTACAAGAGAGTAGAAATGGAATGGATCAGGATTCTTATGTGAAAGAAAAATAATTACTTTATGATTATCATAATGCATTTAAAAAGCAAGAGTCATATTGGTTCCAAAAATCTAGAGAGAAATGGCTCAAGGAAGGAGATAGAAATATTTTTTTTTCATGATACAACAAAACCATTTTTTTTTCATATAAAAAATATCATAACTCTAGATGGAATAACTATTAAGTATGAAGAAGATATAAGGAAGAAAGCAATTAATAATTTCAAAAACATATTTTAGGCAAGATAGAGGCACAAAAAAACCTTTTGTAAAATATTCCATCAATTATCACTCAAGGATAAAATGAAATCTTGATGAATAAGATGTCTCTAGATGAGCTCCATGAAGCAATTTTCTTTTTTTATCCTAACAAGGCACTTGGTCCTAATGGATTTCATGCAATTTTCTTTCAAAATTTTTGGGATTAATTGAAGAGTGATATGTTAGAGGTAGTTGAAGAGGCCCAAAAAAGGAAGACTATAATAAGTGTGATGAATTCTACTTTTATTACCTTGGTTCCCAAGAAAGGTGACACAAAATATTTTGATCATTTTTATCCAATAAGACTTTGTAATATGATTTATAAAATAATTTCAAAAATTATGTAAAATAGGTTGAAGGTCATTTTAGGGTGTCTTATCTTAGAGGAACAAAGTGGCTTTGTTCATGGTAAACAAATTCTTGATGGTATAATTATTGCACAAGAGGCCATACATTCTCTTCATTCCATAAAACAAATTAGGTATGCTTTTGAAATTAGATATGAGCAAAGCATATGATAGGGTTTCCTAGAATTTTCTACATGCTATTCTTAGAAATTTTGGCTTTGATTATAGTTGGTGTGAGTGGATTAAATGTTGTTATAGTACTACAAAATTTTCCATTTTGATCAATGGTTCTCCTGCTAGGTACTTCAAGTCATCTTGTGGACTTCATCAAGGTGATCCACTTTATCCTTATCTATTAATTATTCTAGTGGAAGCATTAGGGAGAGCCTTTTCAAAGTCAAAAATAGAAGGAAAATCAAGGGTATTAAAATTGCAAAAAATGGTCCCTTTGAATCTCATATCCAATTTGTTGATGATACTTTTATTTTGGACCATCCCTTAGTTAGTGAGGCCATGGATTTTAAATCAATATTATCATGCTATGAGAAGGCTACTAGATAGTTGGTAAATACTTCAAAATCTAGGATTTTTTCATTAATACTACCCTAGATTTACAACAAATTATTGTGAATATTTAGGGTTTAAAATTGAAAAATTTCCATCAACCTACTTGGGTATTCCTTTTTTTTATAAAGGAAATAAAAAGGAAACTTGAAATATTTAAAGGGGAAAATGAAGATATGGAATTCCAAATATTTTGGTAACATTTTTAAATAAAATAAAGAAATTGAATCCAATCTCAAAAATTTACAAGAGATTAGAAATGGAATGGATCGGGATTCTTATGTGAAAGAAAAACAATTACTTTATGATTATCATAATGCATTGAAAAAGGAAGAGTCATATTGGTTCCAAAAATCTAGAGAGAAATGGCTCAAGGAAGGAGATAGAAATATAATTTTTTCATGCTACAACAAAATCATTTTTTTTTTGTTTTTCATATCAAAAATATTATAACTCTAGATGGAATAACTATTAAGGATGAAGAAAATATAAGGAAGAAAGCAATTAATTATTTCAAAAACATTTTGTAGGCAAGATAAAGAGGCACAAAAAACATTTTGTAAAATATTCCATCAATTATCACTCAAGGATAAAATGAAATATTGATGAAGAAGATGTCTATGAAGGAGCTCCATGAAGCAATTTTCTCTTTCTATCCTAACAAGGCACCTGGCCCTAATGGATTTCATGCAATTTTTTTTCAAAATTTTTGGGATTAATTGAATAATGATATGTTAGAGGTAGTTGAAGAGACCCAAAAAAGGAAGACTATAATAAGTGTGATTATTGCTACTTTTATTACCTTGGTTCCCAAGAAAGGTGACACAAAATATTTTGATAATTTTTGTCCAATAAGACTTTGTAATATGATTTATAAAATAATTTCAAAAATTATGGAAAACAAGTTGAAGTTCATTCTAGGGTGTCTTATCTTAGAGGAACAAAGTGGCTTTGTTCATGGTAAACAAATTATTGATGGTATAATTATTACACAAGAGGCCATACATTCTCTTCATTCCATAAAACAAATTAGGTATGCTTTTGAAATTGGATATGAGCAAAGCATATGATAGGGTTTCCTAGGATTTTCTACATGCTATTCTTAGAAATTTTGGCATTGATTATAGTTGGTGTGAGTGTATTAAATGTTGTTATAGTACTACAAAATTTCTATTTTGATCAATGGTTCTCCTGCTAGGTACTTCAAGTCATCTTGTAGACTTCATCAAGGTGATCCACTTTCTCCTTATCTATTCATTATTCTAGTGGAAGCATTAGGGAGAGCCTTTTCAAAGGCAAAAATGGAAGGAAAATCAAGGGTATTAAAATTGCAAAAAATGGTCCCTTTGAATCTCATCTCCAATTTGTTGATGATACTTTTCTTTTGGACCATCCCTTAGTCAGTGAGGCCATGGAATTTAAATTAATATTATCATGCTATCAGAAGGCTACTAGATAGTTGTTAAATACTTCAAAATTTAGGATTTTTTCATTAATACTACTCTAGATTTACAACAAATTATTATGAATATGCAGGGTTTATAATTGAAAAATTTCCATCAACCTACTTGGGTATTCCTTTTTTTGATAAAGGAAATAAAAATAAAACATGAAATATTTAAAGGAGAAAATGAAGATATGGAATTCCAAATATTTTGGTAACATTTTAAAAGAAAAGAAAGAAATTGAATCCAAGCTCAAAAATTTACAAGAGAGTAGAAATAGAATGGATCAGGATTCTTATGTGAAAGAAAAATAATTACTTTCCGATTATCATAATGCATTGAAAAAGGAAGAGTCATATTGGTTCCAAAAATTTAGAGAGAAATGGCTAAAGGAAGGAGATAGAAATATAATTTTTTCATGCTACAACAAAACCATTTTTTTTTGTTTGTCATATCAAAAATATTATAACTCTATATGGAAGAACTATTAAGGATGAAGAATATATAAGGAAGAAAGTAATTAATTATTTCAAAAACATTTTGTAGGCAAGATAAAGACGCACAAAAAACCTTTTGTAAAATATTCCATCAATTATCACTCAAGGATAAAATGAAATCTTGATGAAGAAGATGTCTATGGAGGAGCTCCATGAAGCATTTTTCTCTTTCTATCCTAACAAGGAACCTAGCCCTAATGGATTTCATGCAATTTTATTTTCAAAATTTTGGGATTAATTGAAGAGTGATATGTTAGAGATAGTTGAAGAGGCCCAAAAAAGGAAGACTATAATAAGTACGATCAATGCTACTTTTATTACCTTGGTTCCCAAGAAAGGTGACACAAAATATTTTGATAATTTTTGTCCAGTAAGACTTTGTAATATGATTTATAAAATAATTTCAAAAATTATGGAAAATAGGTTGAAGGTCATTCTAGGGTGTCTTATCTTAGAGTAACAAAGTGGCTTTGTTCATGGTAAACAAATTGTTGATGGTATAATTATTGCACAAGAGGCCATACATTCTCTTCATTTCATAAAAAAAAAATAGGTATGCTTTTGAAATTAGATATGAGCAAAGCATATGATAGGGTTTCCTAGAATTTTCTACATGCTATTCTTAGAAAGTTTGGCATTGATTATAGTTTGTGTGAGTGGATTAAATGTTGTTATAGTACTACAAAATTTTCCATTTTGATAAATGGTTCTCCTGCTAGGTACTTCAAGTCATATTGTGGACTTCATAAAGGTGATCCACTTTCTCCTTATCTATTCATTATTCTAGTGGAAGCATTAGGGAGAGCCTTTTCAAAGGCAAAAATAGAAGGAAAATCATGGGTATTAAAATTGCATAAAATGATCTCTTTGAATCTCATCTCCAATTTGTTGATGATACTTTTATTTTGGACCATACCTTAGTTAGTGAGGCCATGGAGTTTAAATCAATATTATCATGCTATAAGAATGCTACTAGATAGTTGGTAAATACTTCAAAATCTATAATTTTTCATTTATACTACCCTAGATTTACAACAAATTATTGTGAATATTTAGGGTTTAAAATTGAAAAATTTCTATCAACCTGCTTGGGTATTCCTTTTTTTATAAAGGAAATAAAATGGAGCTTTGAATCTCTTTTTTGGATAGAATGAAAGCTTGCTTGGTAGGTTGAAAAGGTAAGTTCTTAACCATGACATGAGGGCTACAACTCATAAAGACTACATTGCAATCCATTCCTATTTATACGATGTCACTTTCAATATTACCATCAGTTATTACATAATAAATTGATATAATTCAATGAGACTTTCTATGGAAAGGTTTTGAGGAAAAAATTAGGTTTCCTCTTTGTAAGTGGGATAGGATTTGGAAAGGAAAGAATATTGGAGGAGTAGGCTTGCAGAATTGAAAATTTATGAATTTGGCATTAGGAGCAAAGCTTAGGTGGATATTATTCAAAGATAATGGAATAATTGGGCAAAAATATATAGGTTTTCTTGATGCTAAAATTGTTTAGAAAAACAACTCTACCCAAAGGATCATCAACATGGAACTTCATATCAGAGAGTTTAGAATTGATAAAGACATATATTAGATGGTCAATCAATGAGGGGAGTTATGCAAATTTTTGGTTTGATGTTTGGTTGAAGCCTTATCCTCTTATATATAGATCAAAATGGAAACCATTGGCTCAAGCATTCCTAGCATGTAAAGGTCCAAAGATCAAATATTATATTATTATGAGAAAAAACTCCACATCATGGATTTATTTTAGTAACCTGGTTGAAGGAGAAGAACTAAAACAAATTACAGATGAACTTCAAAATATGCTTCAAGAGTTTTATTTACCGATTTTTACATGAAAGGATGATTTGCTTTGGAATTTATCAAAGGATGGTGGATACTCAGTCAAGTTGGAAAATGAGGATTTAGAACAATCAAAATTTACTTCTACCTAAGATTTTCCTTGTAAGAACATTTGGTCATTAGAGGCTCTCCCTAAGGCCTCAAAATTTCTTTGGTTAGCAATTCAAAGTAATATTATTATGGGAGAGAGTCTACAAAGAAGAGGATATTATGGACCCTTAAGATGTACCTTGTGTGAAAAGAATTTCCAAACATTATACCATTTACTTCTTCATTGTTCGTTTGCTCACACCATTTGGGGTTTTTAAAAAAATATGAAATTATATGGGGTAGATCCATCAACATTGAAAGAGTTGATAAACTATTGGATAAATAATTTCAAATATAAATTATTATGTATTCTTTAGAGGATTGACCCTACCATTATTTATTGGAATTTATGTCTTGAAAGGAATAACATAATTTTTAAAAATAAATCTCAAAATCATGCCCAAGTTTAGAATTGTATTATTACCTTCGTATTATTGCCTCTCTTGTAGAATATCTACAAATATGGTGCTCATAATGGGAAGTCTCAATTGTATAAAAATACGTGCTAATAACTTGGTTATAGGATTTGAACATACATAGAAGAGTCATCTACAACAACAAAATTAAAACAAAGGATCTACTTTGATCTATGGTAAAATGGAAATGTCCAAAAATTGGGTTTATCAAAATTAATTTTGATGGTGCTTCTAAATGAAATCCAAGAAAATATAGTAGAGGTGGTGTTTTTACAAATAGTGAAGGTAAAATTATCCTCACTTATTCAAAATCATATGGAACTTTAACTAACAACTATGCATAGGCTAGGGCGCTTCTTACAAGGATTAAAATTATAGTAGAAAAAGGATGTAAATATATTTCAATTGAGGCTAGGGCACTAATATTTTGGTATTTTGATGGGAGTGGCCACCAATAGAAGCCACATATAAACTATTGAAAATAAAACATAGAAAAAATATAAATAATATCAAGTGGCATTAGCTTAACTGGTTAGATCCCTCAAATTCCTCAACATTCAAGGAGGAGACCAAGGTTCGAATCTTGCCAAGCGATACATAGATAATATCCAAAATTTATTATAATACCATTATGTGATGATGATTTAATATAGGTGGGGATCATTTCAATCCCATATGACTAATTGAAAAAAACAATATATAAAGAATGTCAATGAGGTTTAGAACAATTGGTGGGAAATAAAGAGTTTCACAATCCAAATCTATTATTCAAAACTTATGGGTGAACCTTAAAATTTATCAAATGGCATTAGCTCAATCGATTCAATTCCTCAACTTTGAAGAAGGATACCTAGGTTCAAATCTTGTGAAGCGATACATGCTAGCAAAGTAGTTATAATACCACTATGTGTTGATGATGTAATATTGGTGGGTCTTGTTTCGATATCATATAAACACTATCAAAAAATAATAATATATAAAGAATGATCACTCACAAGGTTTAGAATACATGGTTAAGAGTGAATATATTCACAACATAAAGTAGGAGAATAAGGTTTGAATCTTGCCAAGTGCTATGTGCATAATTACCAACCTATTGTAATACCACTATGTGGTCATGATGTAATATATATGGGCCCCATTTTGATCCTATGGAACCAATTAAAAAGATATGTCAATAATAATTAAATGACATGAGCTCAATTTGTTAAATACATGGAATTTCAATGAAAAGACCCAACTTCAACTTTTGCCAAATAATACATGCATGATTGTAAAAAATACTAAAATACCACTATATGGTTTATTGAAATCCTTAAAAAAAAGTTGTAATAAAAAGTGGATTGAGCCCATTTCAATCATATTAACGTATTAAAACATAGTATATAAATAATGATGCTAAATGTGTTTGACTCAAATTGTAGAGAACAAGGATTTTCATGTAATAAGCTTAGGTTCCAATACCATGGGTAACATCTCACACTTGAAGGTAGGTGTCAATGTAATGCATGAACTTAATGTTGAGTGTAATCATAGTATGACTCCAAAACTATCCTCTATAAAATTTACTCTAATATTAACCTTAATATTTTAATTGCTATTTTTTTTTAGGTCCAAGTCATATCTAATCTATGAATTTTAACACATGCGACCACTCTAACCAATGAGATTGGGAAAAATGGTAGAGAGTCTGGTAATAAAAGATTTTAATTACATGGATAGGGAACTTATAGAGACATAAGGGACACTTTGCTAGATGTAAGGGGTAAAATTATAATAATGCATGGACCAAGTATTGAATGTAATCCCAATATGGATCAAATCCCATTGTCATATTATTTATGGTATTTCCAATAATGGTAACTTTAAGATACAAGAAATTCATGTTGAATGTAACCCTATTATGGATCGAGCCCACTATCATATTCTTTATGGTATTTCCAATAATGTTAACTTTAAGATTTAATAAATTCTATCGAGCTAATATTGATTGATTGATTACTTAAAGAAGCTTAGTACATATGAGTGGTGGGTATTTGATCCTCAATTGAGTTATTTTTACGTCACTAGAAACTAAAATCCATGTCAAAATATTAGAAAGAATATTTAAAAATGATGCTTGAGTTTTCTAGAAATATCATATTGAATTATCATAGAGGCTTACTATGTATGAGCATTGAGTGCTTGAGCCTCAATTTAGTTATCTTAGCCACACTATAAATTAAAATATTTGACAATCCATTAGAAAGAGTAATAAAAAATTACATGTAAATTTTATTTTTATTTATTAAAAAAATGGAAAATCTTTTCTAACCCTTGATTACTAAAGGGTATTATAAAAACTAAATTTCAAATAAAAATATGAGGACTCTATCAATTTTAAGTACATGAACCTAAAGTTGGATGTCCTTGTATTAATTAATCTAAAATTTAAGGTACCCTATTCAAAAATACTATTTCTTTGTGCATGTGGGAGTATGTCCAAATTGAATCCCATTGATGACAAATACTTTGAGGTTTTATACCATAATTTTGGAATGTTAGTAATATGACATTATTAGTGAAGGTCAATAATTTTGATGTGCTTATGGGTGCTCTTTTTTGGATCAAGCAAGAAAAAATATTTTTATAGAAACATGCTACCACAATTTGGCCTTGTTTTATGATCAAATACCTTTTGTTGCTATTAATAACTTAGAATTCAACCACCATGTTATGATCCAAAATTTATGGTATAAACAACATTTTGTTTGCCAATATAGGTACATATAATATATTTTCAATGGTGCATTTGCCTCTAGGAATATTGAGAGTAAATTCTCCCACTTCTTTGACATGATAGGTTTGATCATCTACAATGGTTATTGGTTTCCACCCATTGTCTTGTAAGGAGTCAAATCATACATGCCCCTAGTCATGTGCGTGCTAGCACCTAGATTGGTATACTAGACACCATACTTTGGTCTTCTCCTTGTTAGAAGAAGTTACTACATCAATTTAAAGGTCAAATTTATTTTATTAGTTCAATATACTCATCTAGAGATGTGTCTTGTGATTTCCAACATTAAAAAATCATGAGTGTGTGGTTGCTCTATTCTAGGAAACTATGTATAAATAATTCATTTGTAAAATAAAACTATGATTGAATTACAACAATTAGTATCAGAGTGGATTTCATATATCTAAACATTGAGATGAAATTATTGTAGCAGTGATGCATGGATTCCATTAGATTCCAAGCTATTCACATAATTACTCATTCACTCATTTCTAGCACAAAATATATAGAGTGCTCCTCAAATATCGCTACTACTTAAATTTTTGAGAATTTTATTGTTTTATCCATAATTTCTCCAAGTTAGGATCGATATTATATATGGTGTATATATATATGTGTGTGTGTATACATATATATTCTCTACTTGTCAGAATTAAAGCATCCCCACCTTACTACATTTTGTAGGAGAAGAGTTCATGTGGCACTCAATAGTCACATTGTTTCTTTCATTCATTCTAGAAGATGAGTAAACTTTTGTTCATACACACACACACACACACACATATATATATATATATATATATACATATATATAACCTAGAGAAGATGAGTAAAATTTTGTTCATACTGTTGACAATTTCATAGGGATTTGAATAGAATGATGATAGGCGGGCCCCTATCATCTAGTGGCCCAGGACATCTCTCTTTCAAGGAGGCAACGAGGATTTGACTTCCCCTAGGGGTACTATGCTATGAAAGTCATTAGAATACTCATTTGCTATTCTAAAGGTTTTCTATTTCTTGTTCTTGGGTTAATGCCTGAGTGTCTCATTAGGGTGGATTGTAAATTTATTAGCAATATGTCAACACTGATTCAAATCTAGCTTGACCCAATATCAACATGATCCATTAGTAATTTTGATGTCAATTTCTGACATCAATGAAAAGGTAATTTGTTATAGAACCCCTGATATATATATATATATATATATATATATATATATTAGAAATATACAAAAGTTAGAGATCAAATGTTTTATTGATATGCCAGTAATATAGTATTACTGATTAGCAGGTGGAATTTTTCCCTATTGGGATTGTAGTTCAATTGGTTAAAGTACCATCTTGTTAAGACAAAATTTGCAGGTTCAAGCCCCATCAGTCCCAATCTAATCAGTTGATCAATTCTTCATTCAATTTTTAGAGTAATAAAAAAAATGGGTAGACTGAGATGGAACACTATAGATTTAGTAAAATTATTATAAATTTAATAGATTTATCCATATTTACAAAATCCACCAAGTTTAGAATTATTGGTGAATTTTGTCACCATTCCAAACATCTATATCCGTAATAAATTCTCTTCTCTTCTTGAAGAACCATTTTTTTGCTAAAATCCTATTTGATTCATTAAATATCTTATTCTTACGAACAAATATTTTTAATAAGAAAGATCTATTTTAGGGTAACACAGAAGGGGTCTCTTTCTAAGTTATAACTGAAGGTATCTAGGGATCACTCCAAATGATCTCTTGTATATACTCATCTTAATTTCTTTTCTAGAAATGAAATATTGGTACTATTTCATTCATATTTGCCAGTACCTCTTTTTCATGACCAAAATACCATTGAATTCTTGTAAAATATATGATATTTCATTATCACATAAAGATTGAATGATATTAGAACTATCTATCCAAATAGTTATTTCTTCTCATTCCAAGGTTATGGGAAATTCCATAGAGAAATTGAAGCTATTCATTATCCCATTTTTTTCTCTCAATGAGAGTTACATAACAAGGTTAATTAGGGGGATTAAATTGATAATCCTTATTTATCTCATTGTTTTTAGGATGAATGATAATTATTAGCTATTACAAATTCTTCTTACTATTGGCTAGTTGTGCCCCTATAAGTTGTAACTCAAGGTTGCGATATCTATATACTGGATTTGCTCCATCCAATAGAACCTATTTCATACTGGACTCCTCTCGATCCTCTTTCATGAAAATAATATTTGTGCATTCATAAGGATTATATATATATATATATATATATATATATATATATATATATATATATATATATATATATATATATATATATATATATATATATATCTATATATATATATATATAATGTATGTATGTATGCATGCATGCATGTATTAATGTATGTAAATACAAGTCTTGTTTGTCTCTTGTATGATGGACATGGTACAATTCACAAAATACTCATGATGGAGTAATTTCTTTGTACAAGTATTGAGAACTACATGTAATTTACCTACATATTTGCCAATTTCTACATATATAGTTCAATTTTTTAAATTATGAATTAATGGATCCATTAGGGATAGGGATTCTATTCTAAAATGACAAATTTATCCTCTTTATACAATAAAAACTTCCCATATTCTAGCAGAGACAAGATTTGAGCTTGTGACCTCAAGGTTATGAGCCTCGCGAGCTACCAAGCTGCTCTACCCCGCAATATCCTATTATTATTTTTTTTATATAATAAACAAACACGGTACACCGAACAACCATTGGAAATGCTATTTCCCCCCCCTATGTAGGGAGGGGCTTTTCTATTAATAATAATTTTTTTCCTCCTACCAACTCGATTTTGTTACCCCGGGCAACAAACATGCGTGAGCTCTCTCACGGAGTATATACCCGGATAACCCAAAGTCTCTATAGTTGGCTCTAGGTCTTCCAGTCAAAGAACAACGTCGATGAAGACGTGTAGGTGCACTATTACGCGGTGAAGATTGTAATTTTCTATGAATTTTCAATTTTTCATCCAATGATGAGACTTCCCTTATCTCTCTTTTCAAATATTGACGAATCAAATTGTATTTTCATTGCAATATTTTTTTATTTTTCTCTCTCTAAATGAAAATTTTTGTCATAATGGTTTTTTCAGTTGGTATCCTCTTTTTATCTCTTTGAATGATAATTTTTCTTGTGATAATGGTTCTGCTAGTTGGTACCCAAGAATAAAAATAAATATTAGATTTGAGATGGATAAATATTACATTGATTACTTCTTCTTTCTCTACAAAGATATTATTATCATTAATAGTATCAATATTCCCTCAATTTGATGAATTAAGCAAATTTTCTTGAAGTAAGATTAAAAAAGCTACATAGGTAAATATATAACCTATGAAAAATAAGCTAATTCA
Organism: Wollemia nobilis; assembly: GCA_028583015.1. Lineage (NCBI taxonomy): Eukaryota > Viridiplantae > Streptophyta > Pinopsida > Araucariales > Araucariaceae > Wollemia > Wollemia nobilis. The sequence goes on along the minus strand of JAQPPZ010017058.1, from coordinate 15,908,335 downwards.
ACTAACCATGCTTGGACAATGAAGAGAGCTATTGGCTTGTTCCTCCATTGAACTAAATTAGCCAAAGGTGTTTTATTGATCTTCCTAATTGTGGGACATAGGACATTGATATGGATATCATAGGGATAGGCATAAGTTATGTTTATAGGTTTAATAAAACCTTAGGTTAAGAGTTAGTCTTAGTCTTATTTTTAATTTTAGCAAATAAATTGTAATGTGAGACTTTGATTGCTCACATAAAACTTGGGTAACATCTTCTAGATAAATAGTTGGCAACCTTCTAGATAAGGGTAGTTAGTTGAAGATAAACTTATCCACCCTATTTTGAGGATCTACGAATGTAATTATGCTTATTTAAGCACCTATTTTGTAATGTAAATTATCTTGGATTAAATTCCTTTAATTGTATTTTAATTCCTTATCATTGGTATCAGAGCATCACGATATGACTGCCTATGAGGGGGAATTTTCCTCATGGAAATTCTCCCTCTTCCTTCTGCATTTTGATTCTTTGGTTTGAGCTTAGTATTTCATAGGTTTTGGGTCATTTCTAACCTTATGCTCCTTGTTTGGCTTCGGGTTACTTCCAACCATCAAGAAAAACCTCATTTATAAGCTCAATATAATTTTAGAACTTTTTGGAGTTCAAAGAAAGAGATCAAAATTAGATCTCTCAGGTATCTTGCTACCCTAGTTGTTTCAAGTTGTTTTCCCTCTTGTTTCATCTTCTATCAAGATGTTGCATCAAATAATACAAAGAATTTTTTAAACATAAAGTAGTAAGGCCGATCACCTGTGATAGGCGATCAACCTTTCCATTGGTAGGCGATAAATTTCACATTGCCCAAGTGACATTTTTAGTCACCTTGTTGGTGACTATGTGGGAAATCCTGCATAGAAGTAACAAGTTGCTTCGATGAATTTTACATCATCTGAGGTGACACTGCATAGGACAAGGTCCCTGTAGCCCATCGATGTTGAGGATTCCTTCTGGTAGGATAGCACACCAGGGTCAAAACCGGTCGATAATAGGTAGTCATTGACTCGACCCCCGATGGTTCCAAGACCAATAGGGCCCAAAATTCTATAGAGACACCACAAAATACATGTACTAAAAAGTAGTTAGTATACTTTTTGCAAATAATACGCACCTATGATGCACACTACATAGACACACAAGCACCCACAATAGACATTGTGACATTCAAATCAATTCCCCATTTTGACTCTTTTGTCATCACCCTGATAATGTAGGAACAATCCTACATTTTCTCAATACGGATTGGCTTCCATTCCTAACAATGTCAAACCAACTCATACATCAAAAATAACTCCCATCAATCCGTGAAAAACTAGATCATGTCAATTTCTTGATGACTAACAAATGTAGCATGTTTTACAAAGCCTCTATCACAACTTAGATGCACATTAGCTGAGGCTCAAAGTTTGAAGCCTAACATATCCATCTATTGTAAACATAGAACTAGAAGCACATAGATCAAAATTCTAGATATCAAACCCTTCTGGTTGCACAAATCTTGAGGCTTGCAAACCCTAATTTAAAAATCTGGTGGACTTCTGAGGTGACACATAGATGGATCACACGGATGTGGTAATGACACATGGTAATGATTGATGCACTAAGAGGCTATGAAAAATAGTGTTTTTTTTGCTTTGGCTACGTTTGAATGAGGAAAAAGTTGATTTGTTTTATCCCAAATTAATGGGCAAAAGGTATTCAAGCCTTTATTAGGGCCATCACACCCTATGTTGAATAGGTAGTAACTATTGGCTACTACGTAGTCAGCTACTAGCTAGAGTAGCCAGTATATCATTTTATGAGCACTAAGTAGCACTTGTTAACCTCCATTTTCCATTCAGTTGAATCCTCTAGTGTTGACCAAGATCATCATTGATTGCATGAGTTGAGGGTTTGATCGCATGACCAGCCACAGGTTCATTGAACACCAAATTTTCGAACTGGATCACCTTTGGGATAGAATATTCCATGAGAATATTCTATTTCTAAATTGTAAAAGGCTAAAAGCCTCTTTTATTTTGTTATTTGAGAATAATGTGATTCTCTCACAAATAGAAACACTATTTTTTATCGAGTATAGACTTGTTTACACTCATTGAAAAGATTTTTTTGAGCTGGTTCTAATGGAAAAAATATTTTGTGATTTTGTAAAGGTCTACCTTAACCTATGGTGCTTTGAATTTTGGATCATTCAAACCTTCTTAAAAACAAAGTGTTGTAAAATGGAGTGCATTTTTGGTTGAACTCGACACTCCTTTAATCCACTTTTATTTTTTGAGACTTTGGAAATAGACTTCCTTCATAAGACCATGGCCCTCTTTATGTGATCAAGGAAATCACATGGGTACTCCATGAATTGGAGTTGTATTTACCCCTAGTGGCTTGTATCTTAGTGGATTTTAGCTTTTCATCTTATCTCATATCTTCATCAGCAAGACTTGCAATACTTATTTAGACAACACTAAATCAACCATAACTTCTACATCAACTTCTACTTTAACTACCCAACTCCTCTAACTTAAGGATTATATCAAGCATATGAGGAATTGCAATCCTTTAAAAATGATCCATTGGATCTTTAAGGAGTAAGAATTTATCTTTTACTCCTCCCACTTGGAATTTTACAAATTTATGGATTTGTAATGGAGTGTAGCTCAATGGTACCTAGCACTTCACCATTTTGTTTACATCCATTGTATCCCACTTGGAAATTTTTCAAACTCCTTCGGTAGGAGTTAAAGTCCCATTGTGACTTTTTGAAGGCATCACTCCACTCCATGCCTTTCAATAAAGTATCACGAGTCGAAGACTATATCTATTTGACACTTCGAAAAACAAAACTTCTGAAGACTACATATATTTGACACTTCAAACAAAAAAATATTTAATACTACATAGATACAACCACTTCAGAACATGCCTACTTGTGCCTTTGTTCTCTTTGTTGCCACTCTTCTTCTATCGACTACAATTTCTAGATGGTCTACTAATAGTTTTGGGTGCATGCTTCATAGTTAAGCATGATTGGTTTGAGGAGCAGGAAACATTTTATGAAGGAGATTGAAGATATTTGCTACCATGGCCCTTCTAGCCTTGTTTGTTATGGGTAATCCATTTGCAAGAGTTGTAGTCCCTTATCCATTCCCATGGGGTGAATGTGTGCTCTTGAGTAGAGTCTCCAGAAATAGAATGCATATGACTTAAAGGGATTTTGGGTGATTTTAGACCTCATGCTATTGTTGGTGTTGGGTTATTTTTAACCAACATGATCTTATATATGAGCTCTCACTTATTGAGCAATACTTTCAATAGGGGTCTCTCTCTCTTCTTATTTCTATTCAAGGATTTTTGAGGATTTGTATATCTTCTCTCCCACTATATTGTGAAAGCATTGGGGTTTAATGCTTCTATTATTTGGAGGACTGATATGGATATCATAGGGATAGGCATAGGTTATGTTTATAGGTTTAATAAAACCTTAGGTTAAGACTTAGTCTTAAGTCTTATTTTTAATTTTAGAAAATAAATTGTAATGTGAGACTTTGATTGCTCACATAAAACTTGGCCAACATCTTCTAGATAAATAGTTGGCAAGCTTCTAGATAAGGTTAGTTAGTTGAAGATCAACTTATCCTCCATGTTTTGAGGATCTACGAATGTAATTGTGCTTATTTAAGCACCTATTTTCTAATGCAAATTATCTTGGATTAAATAACTTTCATTGGATTTTAATTCCTTATCATACATAAAAGATTATGGATACCTGCTTAGAAATTGACAAAGTATTCTCACTTTTTGTATCCGAATTCTTCCGGGTCAAAAGAAGTAGAAAAGCAGGAGAAGTAAGTGAACCTGACCTATTGAGTTATGAATATATCAGCTATTCTGATATTTAAATTTGAGGGAGGTTTTGAAAGTAAACTTTGAATTCCATTGAATTATCTAAAATTCATCAAATTATTTTGGTTTATTGAATACTTCATCAAATGAATCATTATGATATCTTTTCCCAAGAAATATATGGATATGAAAGTTTGAATTACGGATAAAACCAAATTCTCTTTATCAATCATAGGTTGATTTCTATGTAGGGAATATAATTGATATAAAAATATGTAATTCGACTATGATTTGCCAAATATTCTCATATGAATGTACCAAACATTTGACATTGATGATTCTATTGGTATAAAATGAGCTAGAGTTAGGATATGGAAAAATAAAAGAAAAGGTGAACGGAAAAAAAAGGAACTATGATTTTTTTGATGAATATTTCTTGTTCCTGAATGACTCTTTATTCTTTCATTTCCATATAAATATAATTATATTCATGGGTATGTTATCCTACCCTACTAAATACAAATACACCCCCATTAGCCTTAGCAATGCTATTGATTAACTCCATAATGAGTATCGTTTTATCCACTCTAGCTCCCTAAAAAAATCATATTTTTCCCCATGACGATAAGGAGCTAAAAGATCCACTACTTTAATGTATGTTTCAAAATTGAAAATTTGGTATACAACTATGGAAATACAGGAGCAACTCTATGAATAGGGGATTTTGCACAAGCACCTATAGGAATTAAATTATAAATATATCTCCAATAACATTAAAAATTCATTCGATACTAGCTCCATTAATTGGAACACTCAGAGGAGCTCCTGTATCAAACACTTTCATTCCTCTCATCAAACCATCTGTAGCACTCATAGCTACAAATCTAACCTTATTATTTCCTAATAATTTTATACTTCATAAATAATGACTGATAGCTCTCACTTTGATTTACTTAGTAATATTAAAAGTTCAAATTTGATAATGATCTGTAAATGGGTTTATTATTCCCATGAATAAATTTTTTAATCAAAATTAAAAAAGTAGAAAAACTTATAAGATGCCATTGACTCTTCAATGGCATATTATAAGTTTTACCTATTATTGGATTTGAACCAATGACTCATTGTATGAAAGCGACACTCTAACCAATGAGTTAAGTGGGTCATTTATCATCATAGATAGAGTTGGGATTATAAATTATTTTAAATGGAATTCCACATATAAAAAATATACCCCTAACTAAATAATATAAGATAATATTAGATTATAAAAAATATACCTTGACAAAAAGTGATCCATTTGATTAGTATAATATATCATCAAGACTACCACTTGCACAAAAATAGATTCTTTTTTTCAAAAAATCCTACCAGTGGGGGAAAAACCCTTAGAGATAATCTTGTTTAATCTTGAATTTTGTCTATTCCTATATGTAGACCAAATAATACAACATGGGCAAAAGTTCTTAGAATCATGAAAATATAGAATAGCATATAAGTTATCATACTTGCAAATCCATTATTTGAGTCCCCATCAATTATTCCAATAAGGATATATCTAATTTGGCCTATGGACAAATAGGAAAGCATATATTTCATGCTTATTTAAGTAAGAGTGTTGAAATAACCTAATACCATGCTAAGAGTAGCTAAAATTGGTACACTGGAGGTGAATCCTTCTTAGTCCTCTCATACTATGGAAAGATCCTCTCAATTCTCTAATGCCTACACTAGCTATGGATTTAACTATCTCACGATGTTTTAAACCCATCTCACATACCACTTTAATGGGTGAACAACCCAACCTTTGAAATGTACTACCACCCGAGGTGGTGAAGAGATGACATCAAGATGTCAAATATTCCTATATATGTGAACTCTTTGGGAATATCAGGCTATTATCCCTTGATTAAATGTTATCCATTGAGTGATAGACCTTCTACTCAGCATCATCAGATCCCTACTCAATGGGTGGATCTTGTAGTCAAGCTCCCTTCTGCCTTTGCACTCAAGGACTGATGTTCATTTAGTATAAGGAAATATTTGCATGCCTTGGTTACATTTTTGGGAGGCCTACACCCTATAGAAACCATCTACCTAAGACTATCCTAAACCCTTATTTCATGAATTTTGGACCACACAAATTTTTTATTTTGATGTTTATTTCTACCAATAATAGGTATTGGTCTTTTTTATTTTGATCAATACTTCTTATACACATCTACCATAGAGGTTGAACTCGGGTCTCATCACCTATAATGCAAGTGGAATCCTTGTTGGTAGACCACACACAATGGATATAGGTATTGGTATTTACGCTGATCTAATCTATTTTTATACAATGATAAGGTAGAATATACTTTAGCTTGATATTTTTATGAATAGTCAATTTTTTCTTCCAGATTATTTGTTAAGTATCTAGTAGATCTAAAAATATTCTTTTCTTTATGAGATATTAATATAATTAAATAGAAATAATTTCTATTTCTATAGAATAGAAAGTTCAAGTTATTTCAAGTAGTGATTCTATGATTCTAAGTCATCCAAGGCATACCTGATCATAGTTATGTACAATAACAAATGATTGGTAGGGTTAAGAGGGATCAATATATGAGGTAACATTAAGTACTTATTAATAAAATCAAAGAATTTTTGGCAACCCTCATCCCAAATAAACCTTATGAAGAGCTTGAATTGATCAACAAGTTGGGACATAAACCAATAGAAGACTTAGATATTGACTTAGGGACTCATGATTAGAGTGATATTCTTAGGTATTATCATGATAACTATTTATTCTATATTATCAAAGTCTATTTCTATACTGCTTTAAACATTATAAACCCGATGACCTTAGCAACAAACATGTTGAAAATGCACTTATTTGGGTTACATTTCAAATCATGATATGGTTATTCCTATGAATGTAATGACCAAGGAGATAACTAGCATAATTGTTGGTATGAAATATGCACAAGTCTAATAGGAGTCCCCTAGACTTTACTCGATGTTGGATGACTAAGATTTCTCTCAAGTTCAACCTTTAAAAAAGTCCAGTTCCATGAAACATTTGTAAAATTAAAACAAGAATTTGAGCTAATGGTAGAAAATAGAAGGGTTAGGAAAGGGTAAAGCTTTAAATAAGAATATTATGGATCGAAGGGGTATAGCATAACAAAATTGGGAGCACACTGTGTTAAATATTAACATCATCAAGTCCTATTGAAGCTTAATATACCGACCAATATCAAATGCAAAATAGAATTATTCAACTATGACTGTATGCTTTGATCATTCCATAGACTTAACAAAAAGCAATCCAATAGTAATCCAAAGAATAGAATTCACTTTACCAGAATAAACTAATCACAAATGTAGTAGAAATAAATAAAAACATAATCATTCATTCATAAAAAACTAAAATCATAATTGCAATGGAGGCCAAACAACTTTCAGTCTCATTAATGAGTAGAAGTCATACAACATACACCTAGGAAAATTTCTATAGAGCTGACCCTTTAATCCTAAGGTCTATCCCTCTATTTATAATATAATTTTTTAATCTAATAGCTTAATATTTACAATATAATTACATGCATGTTAGAAAAACAACCTATCAGAAAGTGCTCTTAGGAGCTTTTCATTTTTATGCTACACTGATTCATTGCTGATGTGGCTAGTTTAGTTTTCATCTTGAATTTAAATTTCAATGTGTTATATAATCTAGTGCATTCATATTTAGTTGTCTATTGTAAATGGCTAAGCTAGAGCAACCATTTGTCAAAGATGTCTCTTTTGATCTCAATGATTTTGTCCTAGGCAGTTGGAAGGCATTGAGGTAGTTGTAGCTTTGAAAGAGATTTTTTGAAAGGAGTGTATCACAACCAAATTTGTGATAGTACTAGCCACTTGGGACCCTTTTTTATCAAATATAAACTTTCAATCTAGTTTGATAAAATAATTTATGGATAGGTACCAACTTTGTTCATTTTTGGTTGGTACTTTGATTTCCTTAGCTTTGTGCAGTCTTTGCTTCATTTGCATATTTATATCAAAAGTCCTAACTTTGTTCCATTATGGTACTCCTTGTGTATTTTTAGCTATTTGACATGTTGTGATGATGTCATCAACTCAATAAGTCTACAATTATTCAATTCTTACTTTGTGCAATGGAATCACTCTTTGAATGATTTTGGGATTGTATCACCTTGTATTTTTGGAGCCTGTTTTTGTTCCTTGTTAGGCATGCCATCACATTTTTAAACTTTTGTGATATTGCATTGACATCATTGTTTAAAAAAATTTGGGATCGTTCAATTTTGACTTTGTACAAGCCCAAAATTTCTCTTGGGACTTAGCCAATTTCTTGAAGAGGTGCCTAATTGCTTTGGAATTGATGCTTGGGATGGATAATTAGAGTGTTGGACAATTTTGCATCCCATATAATGAGGTATTTTAACAATATTTCAATAGAAAAATTATTTTTAATTATATATATATATATATATGAGATCATGAATTTGACCCACATTCTTGGTGTCATCACCTTAATAATTGTAGACATGGAAAATTGACCCATCCAAGTGAATCATTTTTCCTAGAGCCTTAAAGAGACCCTCAAACTTATAAAAATAAAAAAATTGGGCCTCTCTTCCCCTTTCCCTTTATTTTTCCCCTATTTTTTCCAAAATCATAGTCGCCTAGTATGGGCTATGATTTCAACAAGTTAGGATTTTCTACTAGAAAACCTAACTTTTGGGTCGACTTCCAGGATGTCAGCCTTCCCTTAGATTTGCATTTTTATTTTCTTGCCCTTTTGCCCTTCAAACCTCTTATAAATAGAGGTTTTGGATCCTCTTTTACCACAGTTTTTTTTGGCTAAATTTTTTTTCTAGAAAGTTCTTTTGACAAGCAAGTCTTCTAACAAGTTATTCAAAACAAGATCAAGTGTTATTCTACTAATCTACTTTCATTTGATGTTATTGATGGACAAGTGTTAGAGCCTTGAGGAGGATTCTATATTTTTGTGGAGTTCTTAATCCTTTTGATTGTTCCTTCATTACCACTAGGTTTTCTTTTACGTTTTAATATTCCTAGATCATTAATTATGCATTTTATCTCTTATTTCACTTTTTCAAGTCACTCTTACACTTCTACGACAAAATTGTACCCCATCTATATAGGGCACGATTTTGGTAGATCCAAAGTTATGGTCACCCCTTACGAGGTGTGATTTTGGATTCATCAATTTTGGGGGTAAAGTTTCACTCACAAATCCTCAATATGCATTTTCACACTTCATTTAGGTCATAATATCATTGTTTGTATTCTAGTTTTTTTGCACTATTTCATTTCATTGCATCTTGTCTTTTTTGTGTTCATTTTTTTTGCATTTTTGAACCATCGTGGGTGAACCCTTCCCTTTTTTTTGAACTCGAAATTTCTTGAAAATTTCCCTCCTTGTCTAGCTAGATTTTTCATATGCTTCCTTTTTGATGGCCAATAATTTTATGCTAATATGTTGTTTCTAATTTTGGGTACTTTATTTATTTCATATTTGTGGTGTTGAGGTGTCATGTCTCAGGTATATATTGTTCTCCTCCTCTTGTGTACTAGGTGTTTCTTGACTATCTTCTTCTCTTATAGCTTTTGTTGCAAAGAATTCGACAATAATTCACTACTCTCTTTGCTCTTCTTCTTCTTCATTGGTTAGGATGTTTTCTACTTTTTAGAGTATTTTGTGGACCATTGTCCATGCTTCTAGGGAAGGGTGCTGGTGATGAGGCCTAAAAATGCCTCATTATTACACTATGTTTGACATATAAAAAACTACCATATTACCAAACATGACAAAGTTAATTGCCAAATAGTTGATTAAAATATATTATTTGTTAATTATTTGCATGATTTCATGTTAGGAATATTATACCCCTGTTTTGACTATTTTCAGCATTTTATGACTGATTTTGCTTGATTAAGTAGCAATTAAAACATGCATTTCAATTAGCCAAATGTGGTATGCTGATGTCCATTAATTTCACAAAGGTGTTTGAATGTTTTCCCACCTTTTGAACTTGTTTGAAATCCACATTGGAGCCAAATTTCTAGGACTGTCATAAATCTGGAAATTCTACAGAGGACAACCATATAAAAACCAGCAAGCTGTCACTTTATAGGAGCACCTTGAAGTTGTCAAGAAAAGCATGAGGAAATGGATGGAATGAGTTCAGAAGGACTAAAGAAGACATCTGACCTATTTAGAAGCATTCCCACATGGTCTAAATAGGCAACAATAGGGTATAACAAAGCAGCACTATTGCACAATTTCAGCATGGTTTCCTGATAAATGAAATGCATGATTTTGATAAGCAACATGATATATTCCCTTGTGTTAATATTTAAATTATTTTCCATGTGCTAATTGGTCTAAAAACTTGCAAATAGCACCAAATTTGTAACTGTTGCAACAAAAACAGGGAAATGCAGAAATCACCATGTAAATTCCAGCCAACTGCCAATGAATGGCAAGGCATAGAATTTACCAACTAAAGAAGGTAAAAATGGTTGGGATCACCTCTTGGAAGTTGGATTAAATGACCTACCTAAAAAAACCAACCAAAATGGATATTCTAAATGCATTTTGGGCATAAAGTGCACCTACAACCAGTTATTTCGAAGATCTTCGGAATAATAGGGGAACACGCCTCTTTTTGAACACCTACGATTTTTAAGTGGTTGAACGGGTAAATAAAGGGTGAGGAGATATAGGAACAACCTTCTACAACTGTCCCCACCATTCCCTACTACCAGGAGACACAACTCACGAACCAACACCCATTGATGCAGCTTGCCCTATCCTGAAATAGACCTAGTCAGTTGCAGAATATTAGGAAAATCAAATGTAAAATAGAAATAGGATATTTTGTGCATGTAGAATAGATATTAGATATTATAAATAATGCAGCTCCCATATTGGTTGAGCTATTAGGATGTTAGGCTATTAGGAAATAGGAGTTAGCAACAGTAGTTATCAAGTTGTAACAATGTGCATCAGGAGAAATTGTAATGTTATTTTTCTGAGATAAATAAAAGTGCAGTTTTTTCATCATTTTTCATTATGCATGAGTGTGTTAGAATTTAGCAAGTAGAAGAGATTTTATACCTTCTTCTAGAAAAGGAAGCAAGGGCCACTTCTAGGCCTAGGAGAAGGACTGACAAGACAGGTTTTCTTCTAACTTTGCTACTACTAGAATTGAGGTGGATATTTGTCAATTTCTTTATTTGTTTCACACTAACCATTGTTGTAGCTTTATGATTTATTTTCCATGTTTAAAAGTGAATTTTCAGATTGCATAAATGTGTGATAATTGATAGACTAGTTAATCTATGATTTCTTGATTCATGTTTCAACAATTAAAATAGTTTGCAGTATTTCTTTACTTCCAACAATTTTACAAGTTTTCTTGCATTTTTCTTTTTGTTGTCAGCTACTATAATAAAATATTGACAACCTTCTGAAATAGAACACTGACAGGTGTTCAATTTGTGTGTTTATTTCAAGCAATTTCCCTTCTGCAAAAGTAATTAGATTTAAATTCTGCAATTGTACTTAGATTTCAGTTTCTACAATTTAGAATCAGGTTTCCATTTTTGCAAGTAAATTAGTTTATTTTATGCAAGATAGGATTAAAAGGTGATCTAAAACCCCCACATAATATGTTCTACCAATAAAACCTGCTGCTCCCAAATGAACTAAACTGCAACCCTGCTTAAGTCTTCTCTCGTAAATAGCCTTGGACACCACCCTGGATTGACAAATCATTGAGATTTAATGATGCTAATAATGACACGCATCATTTTGGCACCATTTTCGGGGACATGGTGTTGTTAGAAGGTGAAAAGCAGCCCAATAATTGTTAAATGTGCTAAGTTGTGAACTTCAGAGTGAAATCTGGATAAATAACTGGTATAAGTAACTATTTTTGGTAAATTGCATTTCAGTCCATTTAGGAAACAAGCAAGAAACCACAGGAAGAAAAATTTCACAAGAGGTTGAAACTATGTCAAAGTTGTCTAAATTTTTTATTTCCAAAAATGTTGGAATTTTCAAAGAATCACAATCATCCACTTCAAGCACTACAAGATCCTTTGAGAAATCATTACAAGGAGGAAAAATCAGTAGTTCAACACCACTTTCTCTTGACAAATCCATACAATCAGGACAATTTGACAAGATTTATAATTTTTTTTGGGAACCTATAATGGAAGGTTCACTAGAGAATCCAAGGAGAGCCAACAATGTGCTCCACCCTAGTGCAACTAGTGCACCTGCTAGAACTTTTCAAAACCCAATTCAATTAGATCCTAATCAAAATGCTCCCATGAAGGTCATTTCACCTTCAGTGTTACCAACTTTCAAGGGAGTTACATCTGAAGACCCTGATATATTTTTATTTGAGTTTAAAATTGTATGTCAAGCTCATGATTACACTAATGACAATCAAAAGCTCAAATTATTTCCTTCCACTCTTAAAGAGTTAGCTCTACGATGGTTTATTACCTTAGAACCTGATTCAATTAGAACTTGGGATGATATGGAAAACATATTCTTGGAGAGATACCAAGAATATTGTCAAGTCAAGAATCAAAATGATGAATTTCTTACAATGAAACAAGAGGAAAATGAAATCTTAGAAGACTATCTAGACAAATTTTCTTTTGTTCATAAGAGATGTGGAAGTGTTGAACCTAAAATTTGCAAAGTCATATTCTTAAGGGGACTACAAGATGAATCTAGGGATGCATTGGATATCTTGGGAAGAGGAGATGCAAATGCACTTGAATTTCAAGAAATCCTTAAACTCTGTAAAAATTACTCTCATTCAGGGCATAGAAAACACATAATTGGTAATGATAAACATGATTTGAAAGAATGCATGAAAGAGGCTGATATTTTAGTACATCTTGATAAAACATTAGATGAAAATAATGAATCTGTTGAACCTTCAGTCATCTATTGTTCAAAATGTAGTGAGAAGCAACACTCTCTTCATGACTGTCCTTTGAACAAAACATTTATACCTGCTACATGTAGCATTTGTCAAAAAGGACACCCCACAGATCAGTGTAGTTTATTGCCAGAACTCAAAAGTGTCTTTGAAAAATAGTCTCAACCTATGAAAGAACTCAATTTTGTAGGACAAAGACAAAGGGATAATTTTCTTAAATTTCCATATCAGGATGCTTCTCAATTTCCTGCACATTGGAGGAATAATCCTTGGTATATGCCATGGTCTGCTTCAAGGCCACTTCAACAATGTTGGAGTCAACCACCATGGGCATATTCCCAAGAATGGTCTCAACATGGTTGGATGCAACAACAATGGAATCAACATCATCCACCATGGTTGCAGCCAAAATTACAGGGATATCAATGGGTACAACAACAAAAATTGTACAAAGGGCAGCAACATTATCAAAAACATAAATCAAATTTGTTGCCTACTTATACCCATAATTTCTCTCATGGACAACAACAACAAAAAGCAAAACAACCTCTATTTTCAGCTCAACTTGTGGCCAATTCAAACATTGTTAAATAGGTAACCCCTGTCTCTATGGCTGAATCAAAAAATACAACCATAATAAATGCTAGTAACTATGATAAAACTCAGTTGTGTTCAGGTAAACCACTGCTTGAACCTATTCCACTTATCAGTGTAGAAAGGGGAGTTAAAAATAATGAACATGAAAACAAATCCACACTGAAATATCAAAAAGAAAAAGAAGACCTTCCACAGGATAACTCATCAAAGAAAGTACCATATTTTGAATAGTCTGAGATATCAAAAATAACATCTTCACAATCAGATTTGATAAAGGAATTAGAACATTTAACTATTAAAATCCCTTTACTTCAAGCTATTAAAGATGTACCAATCATTAATAAGATTGTTCAGGAAATGTGTTTTAGGAAACCAAGAAAAAAGAAGAAAGTATATCCTGAAACCATACAAAAAGGTGGAAAATTAGTTGACTTGCTTGTAGGAAAACTTACTCCACCTAAGTGTGATTGTCTAGGAAGCCCAGGGTTTCTTGAATCACATAAGGAAAATGAAAAGAACATTGCAACTTTGGCCTCCATAGTTGTAAAGGGTAATGTAGAAGAGTTGGATTCATCCAAAAAGTTTGTTTTTGCTGAAAATGTTCATATTTCAGATTTTAAAGATGAACCAACTACTGTTCAACAATTATTATGGAATGATGAAAAGCAAAATTTTGAAAATTTGTCACCCATTCCAGTACAAAATAGTTTTCTTCATTTACCACATGGATGTCATAATTTTTTCTCATCTTTTCATTATCATTTATCAAAGTTAATTCTTTCAAGAATTGTTTTTGGTAAACATACACAAATTTTCCATTCTTTTCCACCATATCATTGCTCTCTTAATTCATTAATGCATCATTCTCCAAGAACCAATTCAAAACATCCTGGTACAAAACAAACTGAAATGCAACCAAAACAACCTTTGAACAACAATAGTTGGTTGACTAAAAACCAGGAAGCAAATTTGTTTGATGTATTGATCCAACATCCTAATGCTTTACTAACACTTTATGCATCTTTAGCAGTTGGCATTGAGTTGTTGCAGGTACAAAAAAACAGATTTTGCATTTGAATGCATTTGATGAACTTTGGTTGGAAGCACTTCACCAAATAGAGTTCATTCAACAAAAATGGAAAATGTGGCATGATGATCACATTAAGAGCAGCAAGGATGAACCAGAGGAGTTTGAGAATGAAGTTGTTCAACTTTCTTCAATTGATGATTTAAGGAGGACATTAGTGGTGAATGGACATCTTTTACAGGTGTACCATAAACCACTAACAAAGGTGGAATTTGCTCAATATTTCACACAGTCACATTTGCATATAATAGAAGAGGCTTCCTCTTCTGACAAAGATTCCAAATGATCATATCTTTGAATCTTGAAAAAATAAAAGAAAAAAAAAATAAGAGAAAAATAAAAGATAGAAAGAAAAAGAGAAAGAAAAAAAAATTGCAGCATAAGGCATGTCCCACAAAATGAAGATACATGAGGACATGCATCAATTTTAGCATGGAGGAGGAATAATGAAGTCAATACTTCATTTCCAGCAATAAGGAGTTAATGATGACATAAGAAGACTCTTACTACTCATATGGAAGGAAGGTTGCATCATTGTTGCAACTTTCAATAGAAAAAGATGGTGTTTTCATACAAATATTGACATGTTTTTGTAGAATAAGGATTGTTCTTATCCAAATAAGAATGAGAGACATTCTCTCTCATTGAAGCACTTGAAAAAGGATAGAATTTGGTTGAAAACCAGAAATGGCAACCTCTTCGATAAAAAAAAAAAAAAAAGAGAAAAAAAAGAAAAAAAAAATGAAAAAAATGAATAATTTAGTAGTGAAAACCTCCTTGGAGGTGCTACTGAGTTGGCTTGCATGAAAACCAGTTTTTCGGTGTGCATTGCCTTGTTGATCCACCCATCATTGTTCCACCATTGTACAAATCTCACACTGCACATGTGTTATGTTTATGTTTTCAGATAGCTTGCTAACAATCATCAGAAGCAGCTTGTAAGGTGCATGATAAATTTTTAGGATAGTAAGGTATGTGTTTCTTGCATTTAGTCATAGTAAGTATTTAGCATTTAGTGTATGATAATCGGTATTTGGCATAAACTATTCATACAATATTGGCAAGTTAAAAAAATGGAACATGTTGTTCAAAATGTCAAGAAACACCCCTTCTGCCCTTATTTGCATGGGAACTTCAAAACTGTGCAAAAATCTGATTTTGGGATAGACATGGCAACAATTCTATTTGAATTAGTAGGGCAGGTTTTAGAAGGAGAACTACAAGTTGATATCTCACAATTGCTTCATAAATTTGAAGAGGATAATCTAGAAAATGCACCTAAAGATTTTGTTTTACTACTATTGCAATAAAATAACAACATACAAAATGAAGAATAACATCTAAATAAAAGGATAGAGAAGGGATTTTTGATGTTATGGAAGGCTTATACACTCTAGATATGGGCCCATAATAGAATCTACAACTAAATTTTGCATAGGAGGTCATTTCTGCATTTTTGGATGCATCTTCGGAATGAACAGACATATCTTCGAAATAAATAGGCACATCTTCGGAATGAACAGAACATCTTCGAAATAAGAAAAATTGTACCAAAATTCTTGAAAATGCTATAGAATAGCAAAATAAGTAGGGCACATCAAATATTGAGGTTCCTAAAGCTCAAAATCATCCCACCACAAGTAGTACATCCCTCCAAAATATTCAAATTCAAATTTTTGTCAAGTCATACATGTGCTTAGTTGTAAAATGCTTGATATAGTGCAGCAAGGAGAAATTTCTCAGGTAGCAGGTGGCAAAGGATATGTTTTCACAAGGATAAAACCTGCATATTACTATGGCCTACTAGGATGCATGAGGGCATGCATCAGTTCAAGTTGGGGGGATGATGAGGCCTATAAATACCTCATTATTACACTATGTTTGACATATAAAAAATTGCCATATTACCAAACATGACAAAGTTAATTGCCAAATAGTTGATTAAAATATATTATTTGTTAATTATTTGCATGATTTCATGTTAGGAATATTATACCCCTGTTTTGACTATTTTCAGCATTTTATGACTGATTTTGCTTGATTAAGTAGCAATTAAAACATGCATTTCAATTAGCCAAATGTGGTATGCTGATGTCCATTAATTTCACAAAGGTGTTTGAATGTTTTCCCACCTTTTGAACTTGTTTGAAATCCACATTGGAGCCAAATTTCTAGGACTATCATAAATCTGGAAATTCTGCAGAGGACAACCATATAAAAACCAACAAGTTGTCACTTTATAGGAGCACCTTGAAGTTGTCAAGAAAAGCATGAGGAAATGGATGGAATGAGTTCAGAAGGACTAAATAAGACATCTGACCTATTTAGAAGCATTCCCACATGGTCTAAATAGGCAACAATAGGGTATAATAGAGACTATTGCACAGTTTCAGCATGGTTTCCTGATAAATGAAATGCATGATTTTGATAAGCAACATGATATATTCCCTTGTGTTAATATTTAAATTATTTTCCATGTGCTAATTGGTCTAAAAACTTGCAAATAGCACCAAATTTGTAATTGTTGCAGTAGAAGCAGGAAAAACATAGAATTACCATGTAAATTCCAGCCAGTTGCCAATGAATGGCAAGGCCTAGAATTTACCAATGAAGAAGGATGAAATTAGTTGGGATCACCTCCTGGAAGTTGGATTAAATGACCTACCTAAAAAAACCAGCTAAAATGGATATTCTAAATGCATTTTGAGCATAAAGTGCACCTACAACCAGTTATTTCGAAGATCTTCGGAATAATAGGGGAACACGCTTCTTTTTGAATATTTACGTTTTTAAGCGGTTGAAAAGGTAAACCAAGGTTGAGGAGATATAGGAATAACCTTCTACAGCTATCCCCACCATTCCTTACTACCAAGAGATACAACTCATGAACAACACTCATCTGATGCAATTGCCCTATCCTGAAATAGACCTATTCGATTGTAGAATATTAGGAAAATAAGTTGTAAAATAGAAATAAGATATTTTGTGCATGTAAAATAGATATTAGATATTATAAATAGTATAGCTCCCATATTGGTTGAGCTAAGTAGCTATTAGGAAATAGGAGTTAGCAACATAGTTATCAGGTTGTAACAGTGTGCAACAGAAAGTGTAATGTTATTTTTCAGCTAAATAAAGTGCAGTTTTTTCATCAGTTTTCATTGTGCATGAGTGTGTTATCATTTAGCAAGTAGAAGAGATATTATACCTTCTTCTAGAAAGGGAAGCAAGGGCCACTTCCAGGCCTAGGAGAAGGACTAATAAGACAGGTTTTCCCCTGAACTTTGTTGTAGCAGAATTTAGTGGATATTTGTCAATTTCTTTATTTGTTTCACACTAACCATTGTTGTAGCTTTAAGATTTATTTTCCATGTTTAAGAGTGAGTTTTCAGATTGCATAAATGTGTGACAGTTGATAGAATAGTTAATATGTGATTTCTTGTTCCATGTTTCAGCAATTAAAATAGTTTGCAGTATTTTTTTCTTTACTTCCAACAATTTTACAAGTTTTCTTGCATTTTTCTTTTTGTTGTCAACTACTGTGATAGAATATTGACAACCTTCTGAAATAGAACACTGACAGGTGTTCAATTTGTGTGTTTATTTCAAGCAATTTCCCTTCTGCAAAAGTAATTAGATTTAAATTCTGCAATTGTACTTAGATTTCAGTTTCTGCAATTTAGAATCAGGTTTCCATTTTTGCAAGTAAATTAGTTTATTTTATGCAAGATAGGATTAAAAGGTGATCTAAAAACCCCCACATAATCTGTTCTACCAATAAAACCTGCTGCTCCCAAATGAACTAAACTGCAACCCTGCTTAAGTCTTCTCTCGTAAATAGCCTTGGACACCACCCTGGATTGACAAATCATTGAGATTTAATGATGCTATTAATGACACACATCAGCTGGAGCATTCTAACTTTATTGATCTCTTTTAATTGGTAGACCTTTTCATACAATGGATCTTTGTATCTTCTAGCCATTTATTGAAGTTTAGCCTATATTATGGTTAATTCATTTAAAATTTGAGTACTTGAGCCTCACTAATAGGTTCTTGCCACTGATTTATCTCTTATTCATAATTGGCCATTGATTCTATTTGAGCTTAGAGATCTTATCTAGTATAAAGTTAAAGTTATTCATCCTAGAAGCCTAGAAACCCAAAATCTTTGGCCTCTTTTGCTAGATGCATCATTTTTTTTGTTTTTAGTTGTAGTCTATCTATCATCTCCCATACTTATTGAATCAACTTATTTCCTTTTATTATATTTCAAGAAATATACATTGCCATGATCCATTCCTTGCTTGCCACAGTCCTTACTACTAGTTAAAATATTCTTTTAGCTAAGTTTATTAATGCTTCCACTTGCTCTACTTTATCTCTCAACATAGCTTGAGCCTACACTAGATATTTCTTTGTAAATTTTGTGACTTCTATGCTGAAGTGAAAGTAGTTAACAATTGGATAGGATTTGAGAGTATTTGAAATATTTTTATCTAGATTTTCTTATTTATTTTTATAAATGTTTCTCGAGAGAAGTGCAAGGCTTGAGCTCTTTTTCTTTCTTTGTCCAATTATTGTTGCATATTTTGAATTTTCTCCATTAGCACTTGATTTATTTCCTCTTTTATTGGATCTATTGAGGAGTGAGGAGCTTCATGATTGTTCTCTTCCATTGTCAAGTTGTAGTTTCTTATATTTAATTTTTCAATCTGGGTTAGATTTAAAGAATAGTAATCCCATATAGATATTTCATAATTCTTAATAATTGAATTTATTCTCGTTTTCTTAGTTTCATTTGTAGGAAATAAAAGTTAAAAAAAATAAAATTAAATGAAATTATGCTTAATGTAAAGAAATGTAATTATGACTTATTCTAAGTTTATGTGGATCCACATAATGATTTAATAATGCATTATTTATCTAATGTATTCTATAGTTTTATAATATGTAATTTTAATAAAGTGTATGTTATAATTTTATTCTATGTTCTAATTCTATCTATCATGTTTTGGGGGGAAGATATTTAGGGACTAACCTTTCGGAGTGGGCCCTTCCTCCTGAAGATAGGTATTAACCTCCTCCCCTTTCTCTACTTTATTTTAACTCTAGTAATCTATTTTAATTATATTAATCTAATGCTACATAATTTATGTGTGCAAGAAATAAATGAAAGTTACAGCAGAAAGCAAAACATATAGAAGAAAAAACTATTTTACCATACTCATAGGAGAAATAAAATGATGCTAATTGTATTCTTTTATTCTAATCCACATGACTCATACAATGTAAAATGGCTATAGAAATATTCCCTCATTCTTTCCTATGTGTCTAGCATGGACCTCTCTAACATGGAGAGCTTTTAAATTTATAGCTTTACATTATGCTCTTACAATAGAAGCTTCAACTTCCTTTTGTTATGCATTGAATGAATTCATATTGGACTTCTAAAAATACGTAACAACATAATCACTAACTTAGACTTATTACAACAACTACGTAACAACATAATCACTAATGTAGACTTAGTACAACGGCTATGTAACAATATAATCACTAATTTAGACTTAGTACAATGGCTATGTAATAACATAATCACTAATTTAGACTTAGTACAACTTTATCCTTTTCTTTAGGAAATGACATATTTATTATAACCATAAACGTAACTTTATAATAAATCTCATAACAAATTTATATGCGATCATCCCAAATAAAGAATGATGAGTCGTCCATGTTTGATTCTTCCAACTGCCCATGTGGCATTTGACCAAACTATAGCACATGTGGCATGTTTGTTTTATGAAATCTATAGGTTTCCATAGACGCTTTCCAGGATTTTGTAGCACCTTTTCGTAGCCCATATTTTTTGTGATTTCCCATGGATCACTCCAATGGTGTTTGGCTATAGCATTCCCCTACGAGTTACCTACAACATCCACTTGCTAAAAGCACAACAATCTCACACACTTTATGTAAAATTACCAACATTTAGCACATAAAGTTTTATAAATCAAATTCATTGAAAATCATATAAATTGCTCATAATAATTGGCAAAAGTTATTCATAACCATCATATTTATAACTTAGACTCAAGGATAAAGTTGCATTTCATGGTCAATTTCAACACTCATCATTCCCCCAAACTGAAGGAAATGCATGTCCTCATGCATATATAAATAGTGCTTCCAAAAACTAGAAATACAAATCATATATAAATAAGATAAACATAACTATGCAATTTTTATGGTAATATATATTGAAAATCAAATGTTTTTAGTCTTGATCCAGGATAAAGCTCAAGGTGTTCTTTTACCTTCAATTTCTCATGCTTGATCTTATTAATCCATGCTTTGGTTGCAAAATAAAAACTTGCAAAGAAAAAATTATATGTTTATTATTAGTATGCAGAGAAAACATTTAATAATTTAAAATTTTAATAATTCAAATTTGTACCAAGAAAAATTTCATATAGCACTTTGTTCCATATTTCATTTACCAGTATTTTGCTATATTTCTCTATGAATTCTTAGAAATTTCAAATGTTGGAGTTCATATATTGGAAGAATTTTTTTTATCAATTTGATGTGACATATCTTTCAAAGAAATAAAAGAGAAAAACATTCATTATGTTCATCAAATATTTTTCACAATTCTTTACAATTTGAAACAACAATTCTTGCATTTGATTTTTGTGGCTCCTCTTTAGTGTTTGCCTACAATTCTCATCATTCCATTTATCAAAAATCATAGCCACTTTGGCTTTGTTCCCTACGCACTATCTCTAGTGAGATTGTAGTATAATTATCATTGAACAACCAAGGTTTTACATTGACTCGATCAATGGTATTTAAGCTTGATCTACGGTGCTCATTTATTGCACCATATGACCAAGTGTTGATGATTAACATTGCTTATGCAAGGTGGTCATCTACCTTTATGCTAAATATGGCATGCTATCAAGGCTTGCTAATGACCCATAACCTCTCCATGATCCACAGTTTCCAGTTATCTATGTTTGATGTTATCTTCAAAAATATCTTTTAAAGGATGACTTAGGGTGAAATACTATTAAATTTTAAACTTGAAACTTAAGGTGCTTTGGTCGATAATTACTTTTAATCGGTTTATTAATTTTCATGATAAAAACTTGTAATTTTTACCTTCTTCCTTTAATTTCATTTGATAAGTTATGGTAAATTTAATTCATGATTTGCATCGATATTATCCATTTATATCTTTGCTATCTGACTTTAGCTCCTTCGTATGCTCAATTTGAGTATGCTTCATTCATTTTATTCAACTTGAAACCATTACATGTTGCTTTACATGTGCAAAAAATCTGTAACTTGCATTGCATAGTGCTTTTGTGTCCTATCCAAGATTTTCTCCAAGTAGTGCATCCAAGTACCCATGTTGTGCATGATATGCTTAGCCTATTCATCCATTTTCCATCCCTAAGTATCCACGTATTTCATAATTTTCATCACTCTTGGATAGACATCAAGGAAAACAAAGGAATTTACTTTTAGTTTTGTGCTTGTCTACAACAACTATAATTTCTAGGTTATGCTCTTCCACGATTGTCATATCAACTTTGAGCTTTGCACCGCCTATGAAAATATACCATGGTTTTCAGATTATGTCCTTTCATGATTTGTTTGTGGTGACTACAATGTGTCTATGAAGGCGATCAACGAGCATCCATGTTTTCATGCTAGCATTCTTTCAAATGGTGTATGCTAAAAAAATTTCTTCTATGCTCCTAGAGATAAATATCAGGTCATCCATATTTTCTACGCTCAATATCTAAGGTTGGATTCATGACTTGACTTCCACATCAAAGCTCACGAGGTAAAAATACATGAATTTTACGTTAAATTTATTTTACATGGAAAATTTTCTATAACAAAAGTTGAGGATGACATTTTACATTAAATTCCTTTTTCATGCATAAACGCTAGGAAAATCTCAACCTTCAATTTTCACTGTTTGAGGCTTAATCCATGATATCTCTTCCTATTGTACCTTACGAACAAGCATCGATGATCGACAATTCTCTGTGTGATGTGGTCGCCTTACCTTGGAAAGGATTATGCTTTACTTCCTTAGCGTGAGGCCCTATCGTCACCTTGCATTGGTAATTTTGAATGATAAAATTTAGGCATTGGGTTAATAATATTAATAAGCCTAAGTTTATGATATGCTTTACATCGATCGTGGAAGGAAATTGACATTAAAATATTTGATCTACCTTTAATATATTTAATTGTGCTTTGGCTTACTTATATCATTTGTGTATGTCTTCCTTTTTTGATGGTAGCTATATCCAAAATGTATTTCTCTTAATTTTAACTCTTACCTTACCTTCACACCCGAGCGATGAATTATAATATGCTCAATTAGTAATCCATACGGTTCTATCATCTATGATATCATCATAAGAATCTACACCACCATTCTAACTTTTAAGGATGTAAACACATTATCTTCATAAGCTCATTAGTTTATGTCCTTCGATCGTCTAAACCCTTTGCATGATTTCCAAAGCTGATTATTCAAATCCTTCTTCGTGTGGTTCCTGGTTTTCATTCCATGGCTCACGGGTTTGGGTTTGAATGTACACACCATGGTATTCATGGTGAAATATTTTAAATACTTTTCATACTTTTCCTTTTCATACCAAGGTCTTTGTAATATTATAATTATTGGTAATTACCTTGCACTAGATGATTTTGCTTTGACACGTGTACTCAATTATGCATAAATCTAAAATTGTTTATTCTTAGAAGAATGTTTGTGAATCGCATCTACAAAAATATACTACTAAAAGTATCTACAAAAAGTATCATCAGAAACAATCTACGAAAACTAGTTACAAAATATAACTACAAAAAATAGCTATGGAAAATAGCTAAGGAAAACAGTTATGGAAAACAACTATGGAAAATTAATTACAATTCATAGAAATACTTTACCTGATTTCTTCCCATTCTCTCTCTCCTTTTTTTTTCTTTTTTTCTTTTCTCCCCCAAACTGTATTATGAAACTTATTACATAAATATTTTACTTCCCCCTCAAACTGTATTTTTGGCTATATAGCCAAAACAGGGTAAGAAGAGAAATTTTTATAAAGTTTATTTTATGGAAAATAATATATATATATATATATATATATATATATAGATATATATATATATATATATATATAATATATTCTTTTTAATATTATTTTTATTTACCTAATCAAGAATATGGGGGTATTTACAAATTATTTATTCATGTCAAGCCATCAAATAAGTTTGTAGGATAATAAATCTTCTTAGAATGGAATTGCTTGTTCCCAATAGCAAAGATGTTATGCAAAAATATTAATTCCTTCCCTAAAATTTTAATAAAATATTCCATAGTCAAATAACAAATCTTTCCAATGCCCTAGAAAGGTCAATTTCTTGTTCTACTTCCTTTAGCTTCATTGAGGAGTTCTATGTGAGAAAAATAATGAATTTAAACCAATATCAATCATCAATACTTTGGTTTGCAAAAATAGGTCTCATAAATGGTTGGACACACTCAAAACCTATTTTGGAAGAGGAGAAATAAGATAGTCATTATGGTATCAACTTTGTTTTACCATTTCATATCTCATTTTTCACATAAACATATATTTATTTTTATTTTTTTATGGGGAGGTACAAATATTTGGGAAGTTGGACTCCCAACCATTCTATAAAATTCCTAATGGGAATTGTCGCCCTATCCTTACTACTTTACCCCTTCCCTATTTTTTCTCTAATACATTTTAAATTTTTAGAGGTGCAGATTTTTGGTGAATCGAATTCACAACCACTCTATTAAAATCCTTATGCAAATTGCCACCCTAGCCTTACTACTGTGCTCCTTTTAAATAAGAATAGTTAAGGCTTTGGGGATTCTAATTCCCAACCACTCTATCAAAGTCCTGATGGGAATTGTAACCCTATCCTTACTACCTTCTCTTCTATTTAGGGAAGATATTAGAATTTTTGGGATTCGGACTACATATCCATATGGATGGAAGTGTAGTCCTATCCTTACGATATTTTTTTTATTTTTGATTATTTATGGGCTATTTATCTTGATTTTATTAATTAGTGATACCATCATGACTATATATTCTCCCTTATGTAATATAAGAACGTATCTTCAAACACTAAATCTGACTTCTTTCTTAAAATCTAATATTGTGACAAAAAATGATGAATAATAAGATGAAAACATTATATATTAGAACTCAACAAAGAAAACATATTTAAAGAGAAAAGAGTGATATTATAGTTTATTTTCGAGAAATATTAATGTTTCATGATAATCTCCTTTCATTGGCCAAGGAGTGTAAATATTTTTGTCATCCATCTTATTTACTGGTATCTGCTCATCCAAACAAGAGGACTGATTACACTACCCTTTTTTAATGACTACACTTATTTACTAAATATATTAGATTATAGAGCAACAATTTATTTAGTAAATAGTGTTTTGTTGCTTTAAGATAGAAAAGATAAGTTTTTATTTAATAGTAGTTGATTGTATTCCAATAATTTGCTTAAGGTGGTTTAAAAATCTAGTTTTAGATTATGGCTTCCTATAGAGCTGAAGCCTATATCCATTAACTACTAATAATTTTTTTTATTTGTGTTGATTCATCAATAGGCTTAATTTTAATTGTACTATTCCTATATATTTCTTCAATCTTATAGGGTCCAAACCATCGCATCCTTAGCTTTCCTTAGCAATCTTGGAAGTGAGAATCAAATAGCAAGGCCCAATCTCCTCATTGAAATGTTCTTGGTACAATATGTTTATCATGCCATTTTTTCTTTTGTATTTGCATTAGTTTTGTCCTATGTAATGCCTCTAATATATATATATATATATATATATATATATATATATATATATATTTTTTTTTTTTTTAAATACTCAACTCTTTTGACCTAATTAACTCTATTATTTTCCAAATGACTTATATTTTTATTCAAAAAGTAGAGTAATTTCTTGTTCTAGAAGTAATTTATTGAGGTTTATAAATGTAGAACAAATAATGCAACTATCCACCATTAGCAACTTTTACTTCTCTTTTCTTTTCTTTTTTTCACAATTTTGTCTTGTTTTTGTTTTTGTTTTTGTTTTCAAGATTTAAATTTTCAGAAAATAAATTTTAAACAGAATAGTCTTACTATTATTAAGACCAGGTCTGAATTTCCAGCCAATCTTAATAGCAAGGGAAAGTAAAATTACTATTCTAAAATAGTTCTTACTACCACTAAAACAAGGTCTGATTTTTCAGCCAATTTTAGCATAGTAAGGGAAAGTAAAGTGTTGTTGTTACTACTTGATTTTTAGGAACATTTCATTGTGATTGTGTCACTCAATCACACCTACTTTCTTTTTTCCACAAGGTCAGATAACCCAGACCTAAGTATGCAACAACCACACTATGTTGAAAAGTAAATTTATTGAAAATAAAAATGCTAAAATATAAATAGTTGTTACTACTTGGTAGCTTAGGAACTATTCGGTAACGCTCTCACTATCGCACCTACTCCTTGTTTTCACAATTCAAGGGACCCGGACCAAAGTATGTAACAACCACACTATGTTGGAAAGTAAATTTACTGAAAATAAAAATGTTGAAATACAAATAGTTGTTACTATATAGTATCTTAGGAACTATTCGGTAACACTCTCACTGTTGCACCTACTCCTTGTTTTCACAATTCAAGGGACCCAAACTAAAGTATGTAACAACCACACTATACTGGAATGGAAATTTGCTAAAAATAGAAATGCTGAAATATAAATAATTGTTACTACTTGGTAGCTTAGGAACTATTCGATAATGCTTTCACTATCGCACCTACTCCTTGTTTTCATAATTCAAGGGGCCTGGACCGAAGTATGTAACAACAATAAATTTAAATAACTTGCATAAATCAAATGCTAATCTAGGAAAGCTATAAAAATGAATCCTAAGGAAGTGGAACCTAGAAGTATTGATATGAAGACACTTGCTGAAACGTTGTTGTCCCAACCTTGATCTGCAAGAATGTGGAACTCCTTGTCGGTCATGCAGGTAAGTCTCCTTCTCACCCCAAAAGTATTTGATTAAAAATTATGGTACTGTTCTCTCTGGCAACAATGCCAAAATGTCAATATGTAGTTGCTTACATTTAATTTGTCAATCTAAGTTAGATTTAAAGAACAATAATCCCATATATATATTCCATAATTCTTAATCATTGACTTTATTCTATTTTCTTAGTTTCATTTGCAGGAAATAAATGTTACAAAATATAAAATTAAATTAAATTGTGCTTATTGTAAAGAAATATAATTATGACTTATTCTAAGTTTATGTGTATCCACATAATGATTTAATAATGCATTATTTATCTAATGTATTTTATAGTTTTATGATATGCAATTTTAATAAAGTTTGTCCTAATTTTATTTTATGTTCTAATTCTATCTATCGTGTTTTGGGGGGAAGAGATTTGTGGACTAACCTTTCAGAGTGGGCCCTACCTCCTCAAGGTTAGTATTAACCTCCTCCCCTTTCTCTACTCTATTTTAACTTTTGTAATCTATTTTAATTAAATTAATCTAATGCTACATAATTTATGTGTGCAGGAAATAAATGAAAGTTATAGCAGAAAGCAAAACATAAAGAAGATAAGAACTATTTTACCATACTCATATGAGAAAGAAAATTATGCTAACTATATTCTTTTATTCAAATCCACATGACCCATACAATGTAAAATATTCCCTCGTTCTTTCCTGTGTGTCTAGAGTGGACCTCTCTAACATTGAGAACTTTTTAATTTATATCTTTACATTATGCTCTTACAATAGAAGCTTCAACTTCCTTTTTTTACGCATTGAATGAATTTATATTGGACTTCTAAAATATGTAACAACATAATCACTAACTTATATTTAGTACAACATCTACATAACAACATAATCACTAATTTAGAATTAGTACAATTACTATGTAACAACATAATCAATAATTTAGACTTAGTACAATGGCTACGTAACAACATAATCACTAAGACTTTGTACAACAAATTTATCCTTTTCTTTAGGAAAGAACATATTTATTATAAGCATACACATAACTTCATAAAAAATCTCATAACAACTTTATATGCAATCATCCCAAATAAAGAATGATGATTTTTCCATGTTTGATTCTTCGAGCTACCCACGTCAGTGTTATGCATAAGGGGTCAACTCCAAAATGTATTTATAAAAATTTTGCAAATCAATTTCAAAATCCAGGTGAATAGTGTCGAAACACATGTAGAAGGTTAACTATTATTAGGGGTAATTTTGGAAATTTAAACTTAAAATGGTCAAATTATTATAAAATTAGGGCAAATCGACCCCCCAAAAAAAATTGCACCCAAAAATATTTGGCTAATGGGTCTTGGTCATGGGTCTCAAATATTAGCCAATTCCAAATTTCAAAAATCCTCATTTTAGCCAGTTGGCTAAAAATAGCCGCTATGCATAACCCTAACCCACGTGGTATTTGAAATCTTCCATGTTTGATTCTTCCAACTGCCCATGTGGCATTTGACCAAGTTGTAGCATATGTGGTATGTTTATTTTATGAAATCTATAGGTTTTTGTAGGCGCTTTATAGGTTTTCATAGCCCATATTTTCTGTGATTTCCTATGGATCACTCCAACAATATTTGAATGTAGCATTCCCTTGCAAGTTACCTACAACATCCACTTGCTAAAAGCACAACAATCTCACGCACTTTATGTAAAATTATCAATATTTAGCACATAAATTTTTATAAATCAAATTCATTAAAAATCATATAAATTGCACATAATAATTGGCAAAAGTCATTCATAACCATCATATTTATAACTTAGACTCAAGAATAAAATTGCATTTCATAGTCAATTTCAACACTCATCATTCCTCCAAACTGAAGGAAGTGCATGTCCTCATGCACACAAAAATAGCGTTGCCAAAAATTGGAAAGATAAATCATACATAAATAAGATAAACATAACTATGCAATTTTTATGGTAATATATATTAAAAATCAAATGTTTTTAGCCTTGATCCATGATAAAGCTCAAGGTGTTCTTTTACCTTCAATTTCTCATGCTTGATTTTTTAATCCATGCTTTGGCTATGAAACAAAAACTTGCAGAGAAAAATTATACGTTTATCATTATTATGTAGAGAAAACATTCAATAATTTAAAAATTCAATGTTTCAAGTTTATGCCGAGAAAAGGTTCATATAGCACTTCGTTCCATATTTTATTTACTAGTATTTTGCTATATTTCTCTATGAATTTTTAGAAATTTCAAATACTAGAGTTCATATATTAGAAGAATTATTTTATCAATTTGATGTGACATATCTTTCAAAGAAATAAAAGAGAAAAACATTCATTATGTTCATCAAAAATTTTGTCACATTTATTTGCAATTTGGAACAAAAATTCTTACATTTGATTTTTGCATCTCCTCTTCAGTGTTTTTCTATGATTCTCGTTGTTCCCTTTATCAAAAATCATCACAGCTTCAACTCTATCCTCTATGTAGTATCTTTGGTGTGATTGTAGTATAGTTATCATTAAACAACCAAGGTTTTACCCTGATTCGATCAATGGTATTTAAGATCAATCTACGATGCTTATCCATTGCATCGTACAACTAGGTGTTGATGATCAACGTTGCTTATGCGAGGTGGTCATATTATTTTATGCTAAATATGGCATACTATCAAGTCATGCTAACAACTCATCACCTCTCCATAATTCATGATGTCCAATTGTCTATGTTTGATGTTATCTTCAAAAATATCTTTCGGAGGATGACTTATGGTGAAATACTATCTACTTTTAAACTTGGAAATTAGGATGTTTTGGTCAATAATTGCTTTTAATCGGTTTATTAATGTCCATGATAAAGACTTCTAATTTTTACCTTCATATAATTTACATTTGATAAGCTCTAGTAAGTTTATTTTATGATTTGCATCAATATTATCGACGTATACCTTCACCATATGATATCAACTCCTTCGTATGTGCAACTAAAGTATACTTCATTCATTTTTATTGGATTGAAACCATTGCATGTTGCTTTATGTGTGTGATAGATAAATAATTTGCATCGCACAGTGCTTTCATGTCCTATCTAGGATTTTATCCAGGTAGTGCATCCAAGTACCCATGTTGTTCATGATATGCTTAGTCTATTCATCCATTTTCTATCCTAAATATTTGTGTAATCCATAATTTTTATCACTCTTGGATAGGCATCAGGGAAAACAGAGGAATTTTCTTTTAGTTTCATGCTTTTCTATGACAACAATTACAATTTCTAGGTTATGCACTTTCATGATCATCATGTCAAATTTGAGCTTTGCACTGCCTATGAAAATATACCATGGTTTTTAGATTATGCCCTTTCATGATTTACTGGTTGTGACTACAATGTGTCCATGAAGGCGATCAAGGAGCATCCATGGTTTCATACTGGTATTCTTTCGAATGGAGTATGCTAAAATTTTTGCTCCTATGCCCCTAGAGATAAATATCGGGTCATCCATATCTCCTACATCGAATATTTGAGGTTGGATTCATGACTTGACTTCCACGTCGAAGCTCACAAGGGAAAAATACATGAATTTTACATTAAAT
Organism: Wollemia nobilis; assembly: GCA_028583015.1. Taxonomy (NCBI): domain Eukaryota; kingdom Viridiplantae; phylum Streptophyta; class Pinopsida; order Araucariales; family Araucariaceae; genus Wollemia; species Wollemia nobilis. Next base: position 15,878,031 of record JAQPPZ010017058.1, on the reverse strand, counting down.
TTGTTTTACATAGAAAAGTTTTTATAACAAAAGTTGAGGATGATATTTTACATTAAATTCCTTTTTCATGCATATACACTAGGCAAATCTCAACCTTAAATTTTTACTGTTTGAGGCTTCATCCGCAACATCTCTTCCCATTGCACCTTCTGAACAAGCATCGATGATCAAAAATTTTATGTGTGAGGTGGTCACCTAACCTTAAAAAATATTACATTTTGCTTCCTTGGTGTGATGCCCTCTCGTCACCTTTCATTGGTAATTTTGAATGATAAACTTTAGGTGTTGGGTTTATAATATTAATAAAACTAATCTTATGATATGCTTTACGTTAGCCATGGAAGGAGGTTAAATTGACATTAAAATATTTAATCTATATTTAATATATTTAATTGTGCTTCGGGTTACTTATATCATCTGCATATGTCTTCCTTTTCTAACATTAGCTATATCCAAAATGTATTTCGCTCAATGTTACTCTTACCTTACCTTCACAACCAAGCGATAAATTATAATATGCTCGATTGGTAATCCATATGGTTCTATCATCCATGATGTTGTCATAAGCATCCATGTCACCATTCTAATATTTTGATATGTTAACACATTGTCTTTATTAGCTCATTAGTTTATGTCCTTTGATCATCTAAACACTTTGCACAATTTCCAAAGCTAATTATGCAAATCCTTCTATGTGTGGTTCCTAGTTTTCATGCCATGGATCACGGGTTTGTTTTTGAATGTATGCACCATGGTATTCACGGTGAAATATTTTAAATACCCATGGGAGTTTTCCTTTTCATACCAAGGTCTTTGCAATATTACAATTGTTGATAAATACCTTGAATTGGATGATTTTGCTTTGACATGTGTCCTCAATCATGCGCAAATATGAAATCATTTATTCTTAGAAGAATTTTTGCGAATTCACGTCTATATAAATATACTACTAAAAGTATCTACATAAAGTATCTTCAAAAAATCTCTATAGAAACAATCTACAAAATCTAGTTGTAGAATATAACTACGAAAAAAAGCTATGGAAAATAGCTACAAAAAATAGTTATGGAAAACAACTATGGAAAATTAATTATAGGATCATAGGAATACTTTACTTGATTTCTTCTCATTTTTTTTTTGGTTTATTTTCTCCCCTAAACTATATTATGAAACTTATTACATAAATCTTTTACTCCCCCCAAACTATATTTTTTGCTATATAGCCAAAACAAGATAAGGAGAGAAATTTTTATAAAGTTTATTTTATGAAAAATAATATATATATATATATATATATATATATATATATATATATATATATATATATATATATTATTTTTAATACTATTTTTATTTACCTAATTAAGAATATGAGGGTATTTACAAATTATTTATTTTTTATAGCCATCAAATAAGTTTGTAGAATAATAAATCTTCTTAAGATGGAATTGTTTGTTCCCAATAGCAAAGATGTTATGCAAAAACATTAATTCCTTTCCTAACCTTTTAATAAAATATTCCATAGTCAAATAACAAATTTTTCCAATGCCCTAGAAAGATCAATTTCTTGTTCTACTTCCTTTAGCTTCATTGAGGAGTTATGTGTGAGAAAAATAATGAATTTAAACCAATATCAATCATCAATACTTTGGTTTGCAAAAATAGGTCTCATCAATGGTTTGGACACACTCAAAACCCATTTTGGAAGAGGAAAAATAAGATAGTCATTCCGGTATCAACTTTATTTTACCATTTCATAGCTTATTTTTCACATAAATATATATTTATTTATTTGTTTTTATGAGGGGGTACAAAGCTTTGGGGAGTTGGATTCTCAACCACTCTATCAAATTCTTGATGGGAATTGTCACCCTATCCTTACTACTTTGTCCCTTTCCCCTTTTTTATTTACTACATTTTAAATTTTTAGAGGTGTAGAGCTTTGGGGAATCTGATTCCCAACCACTCTATCAAATTCTTGATGGGAATTGTCACCTTATCCTTACTACTCTAGCCCTTTTATTTAAGAAGAGTTAAGGCTTTGAGGATTCGTATTCCCAACCACTCTATCAAATTCCCTATGAGAATTGTAACCCTATCCTTACTACCTTCTTTTCTATTTAGGGAATATGTTAGAATTTTGGGGATTTGGGCTACATATCCATCTGGATGGAAGTGTAGTCCTATTCTTACGATCCTTTTTTCTTATTTTTTATTATTTTTGGGCTATTTATCTTGCTTTTATTAATTAGTGATACCATCATGACTATATATTCTCCCTTTTGTAAGGTAAGAGCATATCTTCACACACTGAATCTGACTTCTTTCTTAAAACCTAATATTATGACTAAAACTGATGAATAATAATATGAAAACATTATATATTAGAACTTCATGAAACAAAGGAAGCATATTTAAAGAACATAGAGTGATATTCTAGTTTATTTTCAAGAAATATTACTGTTCCATGAAAATCTCCTTTCATTGGCCAAGTAGTGTAAAGATTTTTGCCATCCATCTTATTTACTAGTACCTACTCATCCAAATAAGAGGACTGATTAGACTATACTTTTTTAATGACTGCACTTATTTAAAAAATATATTAGATTATAGAGTGAAAATTTATTTAGTAAACAGTATTTGTTTGCTCTAAGATAGAAAAGAGAAGTTTTATTAAATAGTAGTTGATTGCATTTCAAAAATGAATTGCAAATCAATTTGTTGCTTAAGGTGGTTTAAAAATCTAGTTTTAGATAATGGCTTCCTATAGAGCATAAGCCTATATCCATTAACTAATAATATTTTTTTGTGTGTGTGTATGTTGAATCATCAATAGGCTTAAGTTTAATTGTACCATTCCCAAATATTTCTTCAATTTTATAGGGTCCAAACCATCGCATCCTTAGCTTTCCTTAGCAATCTTGGAAGTGGAATTCAAATAGCAAGGCTCAATCTCCTAATTGAAATATTCTTAGTACATATGTTTATCATGCCATTTTTCTTTCGTATCTGCATTAGTTTTGTCCTATGCAATGCCTCTAATATTTATTTAGTTTTATTTTTTTATTATTATATATATTAATAATATTTATTTATTTAATATTATATATTTATTTAATTTTTTAAATTACCCAACTGTTTTGTCCTAATTAACTCTACTCTTTCCCAAATGACTTGTCTTTTTGTTCAAAAATTAGAGTAATTTCTTGTTCTAGCAATAATTTCTTGAGGTTTATAAATGTAGAACAAATAATGCAACTATCCACCATTAGCAACTTTTACTTCTCTTTTTTTTTTTTCACAATTTTGTCTTGTTTTAGTTTTAGTTTTAGTTTTAATTTTTGTTTTTATTTTTGTTTTCAAGATTTAAATTTTCATAAAATAAATTAGAAACAGAATAGTCTTACTATTATTAAGACCAGGTTTGAATTTCCAGCCAATCTTAACATAGCAAGGGAAAGTAAAATTACTATTCTAAAACAGTTCTTATTGCCACTAAAACCAAGTCTGATTTTCCAACCAATTTTAGCACAGTAAGGGAAAGTAAAGTGTTGTTGTTACTACTTGATTTTTAGGAACATTTCACTGTGATTGTGTCACTCAATCACACCTACTTCCTTGTTTTCACAAGGTCAAATAATCCAGATCTAAGCATGCAACAACCACATTGTGTTGGAAAGTAAATTTGTTAAAAATATAAATTCTAAAATACAAATAGGTGTTACTACTTGGTAGATTAGGAACTATTCGGTAACATTCTCACTGTTGCACCTAATCCTTGTTTTCACAAGTCAAGGGACCCAAACAGAAGTATGTAACAACCACACTATGCTAGAAAGTAAATTTGCTGAAAATAGAAATGTTGAAATACAAATAGTTGTTACTACTTGGTAGATTAGGAACTATTCGATAACGCTCTCACTATCGCACCTAATCCTTATTTTCACAAGTCAAGGGACCCAGACCAAAGTATGTAACAACCACACTATGCTAGAAAGTAAATTTACTAAAAAAAAATTTGAAATATAAATAGTTTTTACTAAGTGGTAGTTAAGGAACTATTCGGTAATGCTCTCAGTGATGCACCTACTCCTTGTTTTCATAAGTCAAGTGACCCGGACCGAAGTATGTAACAACCATAAATTAAAATAACTTGCAAAAATCAAATGCTAATCTAGGAAAGCAGTAAAAATTGATCCTAAGAAAGTGGAACCTAGAAGTATTGAGATGAAGACACATGTTTAAACCCTGTTATCCCAACCTTGAGCTGCATGAATGTGGAACTCCTTGCCAGTTATGCAGGTGAGTCTCGTTCTCACCCTAACAATATTTGATTAAAAATTATGACATTGTTCTCCCTAGCAATGAAGCCAAAATATTGAGTTGTAGTTGATTACATTTAATTTGTCAATCTAGGTTAGATTTAAAGAACAGTAATCCCGTATAGATATTCCATAATTCTTTTTTTTTTGATAGGTAACAGATTATTTACAGTGGGTTTTTTGAAAAGGATCCCAAAACCTTAATTACAGTAATAGTCGAAGCATTAAAAAGAAAGCAAAAAAATCGGCCTAGCCCCGGGGCCCTGATAATTACAGAAAATGAAATGCCACAAAAAAACTTTTACAGATCCGAGAGACTTCAAAGAAACTAGCATCCACAAAAACCAAGGACCTTTGGGCCAACAAAGGCCAAATGGGCCCAGCTAGCTAGGCCCTGGTGCGTCCTCAAACTGCTCGGACTGGCTGTGGACCTTGGCAGAGTTGTCCTCCAGCTTGTGACAGAGCTCAGACAAAGCCTTGGTGGCATGAGAAGCAGCTTGGGCAGCAGTGTTGAGGGATCCAATCACTATTTCCAGGAGGCCTCTTAGTGCCAGGTTTTGCAATTTTTCATCGAACTCGGAGCTGATCACAGTGGGTTTTGAGACCTCATATTTAGCGTTCTTAGAGCTCCCCACAGCCCAGCTGGACCCGGGGGATGCCCTCTTACAGCCAGAGCCAGGAGGCAGGGTCCCACCTAGGCCCTTGCTCAAAGTCCTGCATTTGCGGGTTGGCCTACATCGCTTCAGGGAAGAGGAGTCATCGAGAGAGGGGGAGCCCTTGGCAGCAGGGGAACCTATGGAAGAAATGCCTTCTTCAGGGGGAGGGACAGAGGAGATGGGGGGAATGTTGTGCAACTGGGGTTGGTTGGCCAGGGCATGCCTATAGAGGACAGCCATGAGCCCTTGGTGCATGGGCCGGGAATGATTCCTGCGAGTGCGATCAATGGTCAAACCCAGGGAGTAGAAGAGGAAACACAGAGTGCTGATGAGGGTTGCTCCTCGAATATGATTAAAGTAGCTTAAATGAAAGTTGTACAAGTGCTACTCTAGATCATCACAGGTAATGTATTGTATTACCAAGACAATGGCTTCGTCGAAAGGCGTTGGGATATTAAATAATTCTTAATCATTGGCTTTATTCTATTTTCTTAGTTTCATTTGTAGGAAATAAAAGTTACAAAAAATAAAATTAAGTAAAATTGTGCTTAATGTAAAGAAATGCAATTATGACTTATTCTAAGTTTATGTGGATCCATGTAATGATTTAATAATGCATTATTTATCTAATGTATTCTATAGTTTTATGATATGCAATTTTAATAAAGTTTATGTTCTAATTTTATTCTATGTTCTAATTCTATCTACCATGTTTTTGGGGGAATAGATTTAGGGACTAACCTTTCAGAGTGGGCTCTACCTCCTCAAGGTTAGTATTAACCTCCTCCCCTTTCTCTACTCTATTTTAACTTCAGTAATCTATTTTCAATATATTAATCTAATGCTACTTAATTTATGTGTGCAAAAAATAAATTAAGTTATAGCAGAAAGCAAAACATAAAGAAGACAAAGAACTATTTTACCATACTCATAGGAGAAAGAAAATGATGCTAACTGTATTATTTTATTCCAATCCACATGACTCGTACAATGTAAAATGGTTGTAGAAATATTTCGTCATTCTTTCTTGCATGTCGAGCATGGACATATCTAACATAGAGAGCTTTTTAATTTATAGCTTTACATTATGCTCTTACAATAGAAGCTTCAATTTCCTTTTCTTACGCATTGAATGAATTCAAATTGGACTTCTAAAATACATAACAACATAATCACTAACTTAGACTTAGTACAACAGCTACATAACAACCAAATCACTAATTTAGACTTAGCACAATGACTACGTAACAACATAATAACTAATTGAGACTTAGTACAATGGCTACGTAACAACATAATCACTAATTTAGACTTAGTACAAAAAATTTATCCTTTTCTTTAGGAAAGGACATATTTATTATAAGCATACACGTAACTTTATAACAAATATCATAACAACTTTATATGAGATCATCCTAAATAAATAATGATGAGTCATCCACATTTGATTCTTCCAACTGCCCATGTGGCATTTGAAATCATCCATGTTTGATTCTTCCAACTACCCACATGGCATTTGACCAAGTTGTAGCATATATGGTATGTTTATTTTACAAAATCTATAGGTTTCCATAGATGCTTTCTATGTTTTTTTAGCACCTTTTCGAAGCCCGTATTTTTTGTGATTTCCCATAGATCACTCCAATGGTGTTTGGTTGTAGAATTTCCTTGTGAGTTACCTACAATATCCACTTGCTAAAAGCACAACAATCTCACACACTTTATGTAAAATTACCAACATTTAGCACATAAAGTTTTATAAATCAAATTCATTGAAAATCATATAAATTGTGCATAATAATTGGCAAAAGTCATTCATAACCATCATATTTATAACTTAGACTCAGGAATAAAGCTGCATTTCATAGTCAATTTCAACACTCATCATTCTCCCAAACTGAAGGAAGTGCATGTCCTCATGCACACAAAAATAACACTGCCAAAAACTGGAAAGACAAATCATACATAAATAAGATAAACATAACTATGCAATTTTTGTGGCAATATATATTAAAAATAAAAGGCTTTTAGTCTTGATATGAGATAAAGCTCAAGGTGTTCTTTTACCTTAAATTTCTTACACTTGATATTCTAAATCCATGCTTTGGCTATGAAATAAAAACTTGCAGAGAAAAATTATACGTTTATCATTATTATGTAGTGAAAATATTTAATAATTTGAAATTTTACTATTTCAAATTTGTGCCAAGAAAAGGTTCATATAGCACTTCATTCCATATTTCATTTACTAGTATTTCACTATACTTTATGAATTCTTAGACATTTTAAATATTGGAGTTCATATATTAGAAGAATTTTTTTTATCAATTTGATGTGACATATATTTCAAATAAATAATAGAGAAAAACATTTGTTATGTTCATCAAAAAATTTGTTACATTTCTTTGCAATATGAAACAAAAATTCTTACTTCCAATTTTTGCGTCTCCTCTTTAGTGTTTTCCTGCAATTCTCATCGTTCCCTTTATCAAAATTCATCATCGATTGGGCTCTATCCCCTATGTAGTGTCTCTACTATGATTGCAGTATAATTATCATTGAACAACCAAGGTTTTTCCTTGATTCGATCAATGGTTTTTAAGCTCGATCTACGATGCTCATCCATTGCACCATACTACTAGGTTTTAATGGTCAACGTTGCTTATGCAAGGTGGTCATCTCCATTTATACTAAATATGGTATGCTATCAAGGTGTGCTAATTACCCATCACCTCTCCACAATCTAAGGTGTCTAGTTTTCTACATTTGATGTTATCTTCAACAATATATTTTGAAGGATGATTTAGGGTGAAATACTAATAAATTTTAAACTTAGAACTTAAGGTGTTTTGGTTGATAATTGCTTTTAATCAATTTATTAAGTTCCATGATAAAGACTTTTAATTTTTACCTTCTTCCTTTAATTTACATTTGATAAGCTCTAGTAAGTTTATTTTACGATTTGCATTGATATTATCCATGTATACCTTCACCATATAATTTCAAATCCTTTGTATGCACAATTCGAGTATGCTTCATTCATTTTATTCATCTTGAAACCATTACGTGTTGCTTTACATGTGCGATAGATTTGTAACTTGCATCACATAGTTTTTTTGTGTCCTATCCAGGTTTTTCTCTAGGTAATGCATCCAAGTGCCCATGCTATGTGTGACATGCTTAGCCTATTCATCTATTTTCCATCCCTTATTATCCACGTAATCCATCATTTTTATTACTCTTGGATAGACATCAGGGAAAACGAGGGAATTTGCTTTCAGTTTCATGCTTGTCTACGATAACAACTATAATTTTCCAGTTATGCCCTTCCATGATTGTCATGTCAACTTTGAGCTTTGCACCATCTATACACTTTTCTTTAAATTAACCTTCTGACCTAATATCTATTCATAATCTTCTAGAATACTTATGATTTATTTTGCGTATGGAATTGAAGCTTGAAAGGACATAAGAGTATCATCAATAAATTAATGATGGGATATGGGACTAATGGGTGTAGCTAGATTAAGGCCTACAATAGAATAGTCAGCTTTTATGACCTATCCCATAGATTCTACCTTAAAAATAAAAAGGTATGGGGACAATGGATCTCCTTGACGAATTCCCATACAAAACATAAAATATCTTGTCGAAGATCCATTCACTAGAACCGAGAACTTGGCTGAAGAGATACATGATTTGAAAAAATTTATCCACTCCTAATTAAAGCTAAATTTATGCAATACTTACCCAGGTGTTGTAGGTGAGTTGGAGAGGAGAGGGCAATCCTCCAAGGGAGGTCCCAGGTTCGAATCTCCACCCTATCGAAAAGTTGAATTGGGTACCCAAAATCCAACTGATAATGTTGGTGTGGGCAGGGTTGGGTGCGACTCCTGGGTGATTTTGATGGTGTAGAACCCCCTATTTGTGGTATCTCAGACCAAAGCAGCCCCATAGTGGGTTTTTCAGTTTAAAAAAAATAAAAAAATTTATGCAATACTTTGAAGAGAAAATCCCAATCAACATTGTCGTAAGCTTTATTCATATTCAGGTTGAGCAAGGTCCCAGAATTACCACTTTTGGTCACCAAATGGATGATTTCATGGACTACAATGATTCCATCTAGAATTTACCTCCCAACCATAAAATCACTCTATGAGATATCAATGATGCTTGGTAATAAAAGTTTCAATCTGTTCACCAAGGTCTTCATCAAAATTTTAAAAAAAGTATTGCACATACTGATAGGCCTATAAGCTACAAAATCCTTAGCATTGGTTGTTTTAGTGATAAGCACCAAAAACATAGAGTTGACATCTGAAAGGATCTATTTCAAATACTGAACATATTTGATGGCATCATAGATCTCTGGCCCCAAAATATACCAAAATTTCTAAAAAATATTGGGGAAAACCCATCAGGTCCTAGCACTTTGAACCCATCCATTGAAAAAACTACTTTACTAATTTCATCATCTAAAAAAGGAGTATCCAAAATATTATTCATATCTACAGAGACCAGAGGTGGTATGTTATTCAATAAGAGAGCTTCAACCTATTGATTTTTTGCTATTGTGGAACATAGGAGGTCCTTAATAAAATTTACTACCTCGAATATAATCTCTTTGATGTTTTCAAAGAGTTCTCCATTTACTTTCATATTCACCTTGATTCTATTATTATTCCTATGCCACAGCATAGTAGAGTAAAAAACATTTGTGATCTAATCACCCTCCTTAAGCTAGAGGGCCCTAGATTTCTGCCTCCATATAATTTCTTCCCCTACTAGAATAATATGGAGTTCTGTGAGAATAAATAGTTCTTGCCTCTTTAATTCCATATAGTAACCCTGATTTTTGGCTATCTGCTTAACCTCCTACAACTGGTTACGAATCTCATCTTTATAGCAACAATATTTCTAAAATCCTTCTTATTCCAATCCTTCAACTTTACCTTTATAAATATCAACTTGGAGGCTATTTGTACCATTCGAGGAAATGAAAACCTATGACTCCACCATTATTCAATATTAGATTTTAGACTAGAGTGTTGAAGCAACATTGCTTCAAATATAAATGGCCAAGAAAAGAAGGTTGAATCTTGTATCTTCTCAAGAAAAATTGGATTGTGATTTGAGATCAGCTTAGGGAGAGAGCATAAAATGCATCACCAAAAAATGGGATACCTTCTTTACACACCAACATTCTATGCAACCTAAACTGAATGTTTTGACTCCCAATTTGCCTGTTACTCCATGTAAATCTTGACCCTTTTAGATCCAAATCCATCAGCTTTTGAGAGTAAATAAAAGAGGTAAATTCATTCATGCTACTAAGCACTAGGGTTACTCATTTTTTATTATGTAGATATAATGGGTTATTTAACCCACTCGCCAAAATCCAGACCTCTCCTTTAAAACATTCTCTCATAGAACCAAGAAAATCCCAAAGCATGGTTCTAGAGGGTCCCAAATTTGGGGCATAAATATTCAAGGTTATCCATTTAAATCCTAACTCCTTGGAAAAAAATAGGATGCTAATCACTCGATTAGATATGAACATATTCAATCCATCAATGGTTTTAGGGTCCCACATGCACAAGAGACCCCCTGAGGCATCGTTAGCTAAGTTAGCTACAAACTCAACCTCCTTCCAGACCTTCCTCTTCACATTTTCAGCACTACTACTATCCATTTTTATTTCTTGCAGCAAAATTATATCTGGTTTAAAATATTTTTGATGGATTACAATGCACGATGTTTAGATAACCCATTAAGACCCCTAATTTTCCATGATAAAATTTTTATTTACAATTCTTGGAAAGAAAACCCCCATCCTTAGATTGGGGGGACTAAAAAAATGAATCTAGCTTTAGTTTCTTACCTTTTGTATCCTTTTCCTTTTTTAACTTGAGCTTGGATTGAACTCCATCTGTAATATCAGCTTCCACCTCTCTACTTATTTTAGATTTATTGGATGGTTTACCTACCTTCCTTGTAACTCCCACATCAATCAGGACCTTGCACAAGCTTTTGGTTTTAGGACGCAACATCCTTACCCCTGAGGAACCTTCACTAGAGGGGCATTTGACATTTCCAGAGGGGGATTTGACATCACCCAAAATTGGGAGGTCCATTTTCAACTCCATATTCTAAGGAGATCCCTCTCCCACCTAAGGGTCTTCAGAGCCATCCTACTTAGCCTCCTTCGAGTTTAGGTATTGAAAATATTTTTGGAGAAACTCCTTAGGGATTGGAGTCTCAAAAGTTAAATATTCATTTTTGAGCATTGGTAGGCCATAATAAGTACTTCTCAAAATCATACACCCTTTTTCATCATTTTTTGAATCCATTTGTTGAATATATTCCTCAATAACTTTCTTCAAACTAGGAGCCTCGCCTGAGGGACCTACAAAATTAGATCTTGCCTTCTTTCCCAGGAGCTAGTCTTGATTTTGCTTTAGATTATTTTTCTCCTAGTTATTCTTGAAATGGGCCTTCATATTTTGGATCAAGAATGAGCCAAGGACATGGCCAAACTTATTACAGACTAAAAATTTCACTGGTCGATTCTCATACACAATAGGCTAAATCCATGACCTGAAATTCAAAAGTAGATTAATGTGATCTAAAATATTAGCTTCAAGGTCTACCATAATAGACATATGAGCAAAAACTAATATGGATTTGGCCCTAGTTGTCAATTCAATTAGTATTAGCTCACCTATGGCTTTAGCTATACCTCTGAGAATATCAACATGACAAAATTGGAATAGTATATCCGGTAATCTAACCCATAATGAAACCAAATTGATTTTTTGGGTTATGGGATTAAAATCGGGCCCCATTTTTTGTAGAAATATTCCTCACTTTCCAAAGAACCAGAGCCCTCCACCCAAAATATTCTTTGAATCCTCCTCACAGTTAAGCTTAATGAGGAAAAAACTGTTGGAAGTTGTCAATTTGATAATTTGTACATAAAACCTCAGAATTCAACTTAGATATGAAATTTTCCCATGTTTAGATTTCATCCTTATACTTTCATTATCTCTTTTTTTGGACATTATCCTACCAAATTAAAGCATGTCCCTTCAATTGTGTGTATGTAAATTTGATCTATTTTGGATCCTCCATTGATTCATAATCAAAGTGTCTCTCCATGTTTGTTATCCAATCTATCAATTATTCAAGATTTAAACTTCTATTAAAAATAGGAGTATTCATCTTTGGTTTACTTCCCATATTTGAGATTACCTAAATCAACCACTGCTCTAGTTCTTCTCCTTGCTCTTCATCTCAAGCTTTTGCATAACCATTTCCTCCTCTTTAATATAATCTCCTCAAGATGAATGCCTCTCCTTTGGGAAGTGTCAATCTCATCTAACCTAGTAGTAATTCATCTTAGAATTTTTGCTATATCTTCTGGTCAAGGTCCTAAACCACATGGTCTTCCTCTTCCTTGTTATTCCATATTTCTCCAATACATATCACAAATTCTTGCTTTGATAAGAAATAATGTACGCTATATGGAGGAGGTCAATTGAACAAAAAATTTCTCTAGTAGTAAAGGATTTATGGTTCACTCTCATCCATAATATAATATTTGGTTTTGTTCTAATTTACATACTCCAAATGGTGTATTTAAACTTTAGACCTTAGTTAGCAAGGTTCCTAGATGACTTTTCTATAGACATTTCGTTCTATAATTGCTCTTAGATGGTAGTCCAAGTGGAAACAAGTATATGGTAGCAAATTAGGTGGTGGAAAGTGTATTATGGTAAATATATATTGAAAACCACAAATATTTAGTCTTGATTGCACTACTAGATGGCTCCTTGTGTTGATGGCTCTCTTCAAAAAACTCCCTTATGATGCCATCCTTCATGACCATGTCTCACATAATGGCATTTGTCATGTTGGAACTTCCAAGGCATCATGCACCATATGGAAACACTTGCCATGATGACATTTCCAAGATGGTATCTCTTTTAAAATTGTTATAAAAACTCCTAAGTCAATAACCCAATGAGACAACAATCTTCCCTTGCACTAGACAATCAGATTCAAGATGAGGATTTCTAAAGGAAATACTATTTATGATAGTAAATTGTAGGATGACAATTGTCTTTACTTGACTTGATAGTTTCATTTGGATGATATTTGTGGAGTCATGTGATGTAAATAATTAGATGACAATTATCCTTCTTTTGGAATGGCTTTCTAGTTTCTTTTCCTCAAGCAGTGTCTTCACATGGATAGTTGTAAAATTTCCTTTCACCTGCAACCCTGCACATACTAGTCCGACAACATACAACTTAAGTAGAATAATTTATTTATTTTCAAACACACACACAAGAGAAAATTTAAGGTTAATAGCAAATGTTATTGTATAAAGGCTAAATAGATATGCATATAAAATATTTCCTCTATCCCCTTTCTTGTGGATGTCCTTGCACTCTTTTATCTTACCTTCCACATTTTTCCATCTTCCTATTTATTTTACATCCCACCATTTAATATTACTATTCTCATTGTATTATATACATATGGTTGTAGTCATAAATGAATTTGGAAATTATTAAAATGGCTCATTCATAACCATCTTGATGTTGGATGCTCCCACATCATCTTTGAGCTTAGATGTATAACTTGTTAGATCTCCTCCACTATTTCAATTGATCCTTGACATAGTGAAGTTGCATGTGGAAGCTAAACATTACTATCCCATACTTTGGACATCCCTCTTCCCACCATTATAGGATTTTATTTTGAAGTTCCTCCTTTTATAACCAAAAGTTTTCAAAAATAAATGGTTTTTGATGTTTCCCCATCCTAATCCCTCTCCAAAAAAATGGGGAATTGAATCACTATTGGGCCCTCCGAAATATGAAATTTTAGATTAAATTTCATAAATGTCTCTTACAAAACTAGAAACTGATATAACTTCACCTTCCTACTCGATGGATACCTCCAATTGTTAGTCCAAGTATAGGTTGTTCTAGGGCCTTGAATATCCACCATGTGTAATGCATGGACTTGGATAATCATGAGCCAATCCCTTGAGTCCAACACTAGAGTTCCTCCTTCATGATATTTGGATGATAGTTTAGCATTAAAATCCCTAGCAACAATCCAATATAGCTCCTCCATTGAGACTCATATTTTGCACCACTCTCCACTAGTAAAATTGTCCATCAAAGTTTTGGGATCCAAAGACTTTCTCAGCTATAAAATTATTCCTAAAATGAGATGTGAGGACACCCTTCCAATATTTATGCTCTATTTTCATCCATTAAAGAGAGTCCCACAAGTTAATTATCCCCCTTAATGACCCTTGGGAAGCCACTTCCATATGGATAACACCCCTCCAAAGTCTATTTACTATTTTGCACATAAGATTCACTAACAGTTTGGTCTCTTGAATAAGCAAAAATGTTATTATACTTTTCTCCAAGAGTCTTCATATAGTATATTTATAGGTTTTTCTATTTAAACCCCTAATATTCCATGATAATATAATCATCAATTACCTTGAGACTAGTAATATTCTATTTTCCTCATAAATTGCCCATGGACTAGCTTATCTCCTTGAGATGCTATCAATTCCTTATTGGATTTTCTACCCACTTTCTAAATCCTAATATTATTCACTCTCTCCATCTAGTTGATCCCCAAAGTTGGCTTCTTTATTATTTTTAGCCACACCCATTATGACATCCTTTACTATCGGTTGCTCTTGGTTATGCACTATCAAATTCCTTACCATATTTGGTTGTGGTAAGTCACTATAATCTATCACCTACTTTAGGATAGGATCCAAAAGAGGGGTATAAGCATGAGTGTTGCTACTTTTGTTCTTACCATCCTCTCCTTCCATGAGTTGTTCTTCTTCCTGCTCCACTAGTGTCTTGAAGATATCATCATGTTTGATGAATTGGTATGGGTTTTATCCTTGCTATTTTTTTCCTTTTACCTCCTTTTAAACTATCTAAAATCATCCCCCTTTTCTTCTCCTCCCTAATAAGTGTTATCTACTTCTTTGGTGACTATAGAATTATTGTCCTTAATAGGACATAACATTACCAAAGGAGCCTTAGTTTTCATGATCATAGTAGGGTAGAATTGAGCCAAGTGCCCATGTTTATGGTAAAATCTACACTTTAATGGCACCACCTCATAATCTAGGTTATGAATCCAAGATATTCCTACATATTTGAGGTCCACCTCTACCAAAAGATGTTGGCTAAGATCCATATCAATTCATAATATAGCATAGATGGTTGTATATCCTTCCATTATGTCTCTAGAGACACTAAAATACCTTTCTAGGAAGCTACTTATGCTTTCCAAGATGTGCTCACTCTAGAACTCCATTTGGAGTGCATACATTTAAACTTAAATTGATACAATAGTGGGTTCACTTCAAGGATAAAATTCCACTTTCTAAGACTGGACAAATAATCCTATTGGGCCATGGATTCTCTTTTCTATTTCAAATACTATATCTTTGTTGGATAGTGAGGAAAATCTAACAATGAAATATACATTATTAATAAACCACAAGGAATACTCATCAAGAGGCTCCCAATTCTTTCGAACCCATGAATGCAAGAAGTTTAGAGTAGGGAGACTACCCATGAATTTATAATTTAGATCATTATTAACCCTATGTATGACCATTTCTTCTACTATACTCTACCCAATGATGATATTTGGTCTTGATTCAAACTATGGCAAGCATCCATTAACTCTCTAAGGTTCCTCCTTGCTCATTAATTTTTCTAATAGCCAAAGAGAGCATTTTTAGCACTATTTTGTTTCTTCTTTAATATCTATTTGAGGTATATCCTTCAACAAATCTATAAACAAACTCTAGAGTCACCCACATTGGGACCTCTTGGGGTAGCATTCTCATGTAGGATTTTTCCTCCACAAATTTCCATAGTCACCTAGGGCTTTTTGGTTTGCAAGTGTATGTTAAAATAGTTTGTGTATGTTAATATAGTTTTCAATGTGGACTTCAACTTATACTACTAGACTTTATTCAATTTAAAAGCCATGTTGAGCCTAATATTTCTCTACTTAATTAGGTGTTTTTATTTCTTGTTTGTTTTATGAAAAAAACACATGTGAAGGTTGTTCTAATATAGCCTTTACTTTAGGTATTTATGATCAACATGGTTATTTTGATATATCTATTGCATAATAAACATGATTAAGATAATTATCTGGTAAAATGGAAACTATATAAATATAATATCTATGAAACAACTCAAGATAAATAGTCAAAGAGAATAGATTTGGTGGACACTAACTTATTAGGAAAATAATTTATGTCAAAGTTTCTTTTAGTTTAAATTTATTAATATGTCAAGCATAGTCATAGTACAAAGTGGAAAGATATATAATTTTATTTTTCAAGAGAAAAATTTCCTTCAAGAATAGTTTTATGTGTTTTTTATCGATGGTTGATTTTTCGACTACACATTTGTAGCAAAAGAAAATATAAATGCAATACTACCACTATGATCAAATAAAATTTTGTACATGTGTCTCATAAACACATACAAAACAACATGTTGATAATATGTAGAGTTTAATGATAATCATTGTATAAATAAAGAGGTGCACTTTTACATAAAGGATAATCATGACCATCATCCTCATTATATTCAACATTGATTCTAAACTAATTTACAAGTACCTGCAAGAGCAATGTGTATCATTCAAGGAGCATTAGGTACATTTTACTAAAAATTAGAATTCATATTTGATAAGCAACCTTTAAATACAAGTTATATTTTCCAATATAGATAAACAACACTAAAAATGTGATTTTTTTAAATAGTAGAAGTCACACCTAATTAAAAAATGACACATAAATCCTATGTGAGTGATTATAACCACTCACTTTATTTTCACTTAATATGTTTTATCATATGATATGATGCAATAAATATCATTATTCATTCTATTATTACATCATAATCCAAACATTAGTAGGGATAATAACAATAGTAAAAATAACCATATGATAAACTAGGATACACTCAATAGTTCATCAAGTACACTTAGAGTATGAATGGGTATTACACTTAGCTATTCATAATAAGTAATAGTGGGAATGGTCTCACTGAAAATTAATCAAGGATAGGGAACAACTTGGATATCTAAGGTTACACACCATAATTTGATAGGGATACATACTTTATCTAGTATTATAGTTGTAAACAAGGACACACACTACTATTCACAACAATTATGATTGGAGGCCCACACAACTAATCATAAACAATCAATTGGATTAGGCCTTACTGATTTCCATCATCTTATGAATGGGGATAAACTCAACCATTCACCTTGAGTACAACATAGGCCATCACTTTTCCATATGGTCAACATGGTAGTTGGGTGATCATTACCACTTCTACCAACTCAACATTGTTGATATTTGGTTTCCTGGTGCTTACTAAATACCTTCTTCAATTTTTTATTATTAAGTGCATATTGAGTATTGGTAAAATTAATATATCCTTCCCCTCTCTTGATGTAAACTTCTATTGCACAATATTAGGTATCAAGTACCATTGATCATGCAATCCAAGTAAAAAACCAATCATAGGTAAGTGTGGCATGGGCCTCTGCTTAATACATCAAACTTACTAAGAACTATGGCCCCATTGAACATCCCCTTGTGAATAGGGATGTGCAAAATTATTCATAAAGATCAATCTTGAATAAATTAAATACATTCCTCATTTTTATCATCCATTTATTCGTTTTTTAAATAACTTTATCTCCACTTACATTTTTTAAATAATTTATTTAAATGTAATAGTTTAAAAAAAATGTTAAAATAAATATTAACTAAAATAACTAGTAACACCCATTTTGGTATACCTAGAGCAAATTAGGACCATAAAATATATGTAAAATCAATTGTTTTCCCATAATATCCCCCTTAATAAAATAACGATCACTGCACTTGCATTCCTTGTCACACTCCTCCCATTCTGCATTATCTTCATATCCACATCAAATACCTCAATCCCACTAAAATAATGATTGTACAACACATTGCAATGAAACACAAGCCTATGACACACTATCGATGGTTTTTTCTATACATTCTCCCTCTTATTTTACTTTCTAATCTATGCCTTCTCTTCAAACCTTACAAGGGGCATGTTAGTCAATAGCTCCATGTTAGATCTAAATAAAAACATCATGTATTATAGTACACACTCCATGAAAGTATAGCATGTCCATGATTCTCCCTCTACCAACCTTGTACTTATCCATAAACTCCTTTGTAAAGCTATCTACCTTGGCCTTGATGGTTTCTCTAAAATTAAGTTCTAGAAAAGGGAGCTATATGTCCTTCAATCACTCTTTGTAAATACCTAGTGCATTGCCATGCTTTTGCTGATCCTCCACATCATCTTCCTTGTGCTCCAAAACTCATTTGTATTTGAGGAATAATTCCATAATCTTTACAGTGGTTTGGTAACTATGTTTATCCTCAACCATCATATTAGCAAGCTAGGCTTTGATGACATGCACTTTAATCCACCAAACTCCATTATGTTCTCCTCCCTCAAAAGATGATGCTCCATAATTATATAATGAATTGATGTCACAGATAACCAAGATGGATTTGCATAGCAAAATCATGATTTTTAGTCTTGACTTTATGTTCATTATAATTACATAATGTACCCTATGCAGTACATGTTTGTAATCCTCAAATTTTTTATTTGAGCCAAAAAATAAAGGTATTTAGAATTTTTATTCACAAAGCCATGAAGAGGCTTAGATCTCACTCTTATATTTCTAACAACTTCAAAATGAACTATTACATGGTTTGAATAATCCCTCAAAATTTTATATATGGTCATAGGTACCTTCACCTTCACTTGTCTGTTTAGTTTCATAATTTTGATATGCCTATGATATCTAGGGATCACATTACCCACACTAAAAGTGAATAATATTTTTCAACAATGTCAAAAAAAAAATTCTTGAAAATCTTTATAATGGTCTATAAAAAAAGTGAAGAAATCAACCTAGAAATATATATTGAAGACATGAAGGAAGTCAGTATCTGATATTGACCCTATATTAATTGTTGGCCTTGGATGCAACTTCCTTTCTATAAATATTTGAAAAGATATTTTTCAAACAATATGTCATAGATGTAGCACCCTTTGAAATTAGCATGACATAGCCAAAGATTAGTCTATTTATGGCAACAATGATTGAGGTCATAAGCATAAATCAGAGTTTTAATTTTTAACCATGGAATAGGGTGGGATATTGTCCTCACCATCCATTCAATAGATAATCTTGTTTTGATACCAGATTTTTAGAATTAGAATGCTTCATTGATATTTTCTTTGATAAATAGCCTTTAAATACAATTTATATTACCCAATATAAAGCAACAACACAAACAATATGATTTCCTTAAATTTTAGAAATGATAACTAATTGCAACTCACACATAAATCCTACATGAGTGGTTCTACCCACTCACTTTATTTTTACCTTAATATGATTTATCACATTATATGATGTTATAAATCCCAACATGATCCAATGGGTATGTTGGATTATTTATATTGTATTAATCATTATTTTGGCTATGTTGATAGTATATTAAGTGTAAAATTTTAATTTTTTTATTATATTTAAGATAGTGCATGAGAAAGGGAAACATAAGGGTGTAGTCATAGTGGTAAAAGATGCTCTTCAAAAATACTAACTACAACATGATGCAATATATGTTGTTGATGTTGAAACTATAGTCCAATAGTACAATAGTCATTTATATTATAAGTTATACATGAAAGAAGTATCATTATCAACCCAAATATTTTTTGCATGTTTAAGGTAAATTTTAAATTTGAATAAATTTATGTTAAATATTTTAGAAGTTATTTTAGAAATATCTTAAGTTATTTTCTTTTATTTTTTCACTTGGTTAATTATTAATCAGATTTACATGTACATTCATGGGATCATTATAGATATTAATTGAGAGAATCTATAGAATTGTCAAACCAAAAAAGGAATAAGGAGTATTCACTCAATCATAAGTACATAAAAAAGTTCATGGACCATATAAACTAGGTACTATGCATGCTATTGTGTATTTTGTAGAGAAAATAAAAAAGAACAATACGGTTATATTCAACAAGAGAAATATACCCATTTACTTGATTATTTGTTATTTTAGTTTGTTAAATGAAAAATAAATGTTCCTGCATTACTTGAAAAAATTTAACATTGGAATTTACATCTATTTTTAACAATACTTGATCTCACACGGTTTCATTATATAGGTAATATTTTATGTTGGAAGAATGGGATACAAGTGCCCCTAGAAGAATTAAATATTACCTCTACCAACACACCATATCCATAAGTTGATCATAAAATAAACAAATATTTCATGTATTTCACAAATTATTATAGCATATTTAGATATGTGAAGAAATGCATTTTAACTTGTAGTTGAAATGGAAATGCGACTATTACTTATGGATTTTAGCGTGGGATGTACAAATTGATTCTCTAAAATATGGTTAATCTCTATAGATGCATATGTAGGATATGTATTTGCAGTGATTGGAAGTAAAATCTCAACTTAGAAATGATGATCAAATGCTTTTGAAATTAGTTCTCTTATTCTGTGGAAAAATTTATAATTTTAATAAAATATATAATTTAATGTGACGTGTGTTTTCAAATCGACTTCTTATTAAAAGCATATAAGAATTTTATTTTTATTGAAAATTTCAAAAATGTCATTTATTTTGTTCTATTACTAGTAAAAAAATACTATATCATATTTGATGACTCCAAGCCTAATATACAGGTGCCATAATATAGTCATCATGCAATAGAAACCAATATTTCTTTGGTTCAGATCAAAAGCCAAAAGCATAATAGATGGAGATTAACCATTGAAGATCATGAGAAATTGACACATTTTGTTTCTAAGGGAGGTGACCCAAACTATATTTTATAGGATAAAAATCATTTATTTGTTATTAATTTATATGTGATGCATGCAAATTGGGATTACAACTTTACATATACTTAGATTTACAATTGTTTAAAAACTATATTCAATTAAATTTATTAGCATTTAAGTTAAACCTCCACTACATTTAAAGCATGATACTAGTATCCTTCATGTATAAGAAAATTTGGATGGCCTTATTCCTTTTGCATTATATTGTAAGGAAGATGGCATTTTTCTAAATCACTTGTTTGTGTATAGTAGGATTTAGATCAAAACTCAAAAATTGTAATCCATTTCACTTTTATTCATAGAACATGGTTCTTTTGATAAGGAAAATAATTAGTCTTATTTTTCTCATGATAAGAATTCAAAATATGATACTTATATCAAGGTCCTTGCTAGGACAAAAAAATGATGGCTCTGTTGAATTTAGAGAGAATTTTAATTCACTTAATGATAGCAATTACGAATTTATGGTAGTATCAATAATGATTTTTCAATCTCTCTATATGAAAACCCATCCATTCATCCATTTAAATAAAAAATGTATGTTGATTATATATGTTAGTAATTTAATGTAAGAATTATGTAGCATAGTCTCTCTCTCTCATGTGAAATCTCAATAAATTTTCATGCAAAATATCAATAAGGGGTGGGTTTCAAAGAGAAGACATAACAATCATGTATCCATAGATGACATGCTCTTACTCATATAAATCCTATATGGGTTCCATATTTTGATTAATATGATTAAAAAGTAATAAGTGAATCTTATTGAATATCTAATCTCTTTTTAGAAACCCAATTGGCTTAGGGAATTCAGAGGTCATTGTTTTCTCCCCTTATAAAGCCCTAGGATGCACATCATCATCAAGTACCCTTGCCCTAACCTCTAGGTGGTTACATAAATATCCCAAAAATATCCTCCATAATATGGTGCACAAGTATAATCAACATTGATATTATAATGAAAGTTACAATAAAGCATCAAAGAAAATGTAGAAGCTCATCATTATTCATTAGTTTACCTTACATACAAATAAACTAAATAAATCATGAAAACCACATAAAAGTGTACATACTTGGTGACATCATACCCTTGAATTCTCTTTATGCATTCATAACAAGCACATTCCTCTTGTAGAAAGGTCTTAGAAAAATAATCATCAAGATTTTTATAAACTGATTACCCTCGTACATTATTCTTAATTACTTCTTTGATGATGAGATGCATGTATGGTTGCAATGGATTGACATTATTTTGATAAATTTATTTATATTGTCATAGATTAATGTTATATCTTCATGAATATTAGAGGATTTTGCGTGTTCTATTTTTCATAACATATTATACAGTTTTGCTTGTACGGTAATCCATTTCATATTTTCTATATTTAAAATAAAAATAACTAATTTTAGAATCTAATTTAGTTTTTGTTTTAATACTCATTTTAAAACTATCCCTTTTGAAAAAAAAAACTTTTTAAACACACATGACCACCTTGTTTATAATATAAATTGAAATGATTTGAGGCCTTTCTAGATAAGCCTACATAGGGGTGATAATTGTTGTCTTTAGTCACCCTTTTGTGATAGGTAGTTGTTGGTAGGGTATGTTGGCATGGTATGGTGTAAGTTTTTGCATGAATAGCATTTTGAGTGAGTGTTAGATCTAGATCATGGTTTTTTAGAGTAAACAAATGGGGCCAATGAACCCCCATGGGCCCTTTCATAGTGAGAAGAGTTTTACATAAAACTATGCTCAACCAAAACCAATTTCACATTAACATAGTTTTAAGCAAAACCATTTTTTATCCTTTGCCTAAGCCCCTACATGAAATGGTATTGTGGGGGGATGGATGAATAAATATATTTCTAAAAAAATATTTTCATGTAAAATAGACTCAAATGAAGGCTGAAACAACTCTATCATGAAATTGATTCATGCAAATGCACTAATTTTATGAGTTACAAAACCTAAGTGGCACTAAATTATCTCACAATATCGTGTGCTCACCCAATAAGATCCTCATTATTCTATGTTTTCTCTTCCTATAAAATCCCAGCATCTATCTTCTCCTTCATGCTTAGTGTTATCACCATTCATATGTAACAATTGCTTATTTTAAAAGAACCTTGAGATACTATCCCAAGGTAATCATGTTGTCATTGGATATGTCATATAGCATACCCTAAATTTCCTCCATTTAATAATTTATCTCACTACATGGGATCTATACTTCATGTGACCCGCATGGGAATCCTTTGTGATTAGCTTCCATTGCTCACCAATCATAGGTACACCTTCTTAATTTAGTTAGAAATATTAATTAAAAAGTAATCCTTTTATTTCTTCCTTTCATTACGAAGTGGAGCCAACATGGGTGCCACAAAACCCTTTCTTAATCTATTTACATGACAACCCATCCATTCACCCATTTAAATAAAAAAAATTATGTTGATTATATATGTTAGCATGTTAATGTAATAATTATTTTTTAAGTAGCATACTCTCTCTCTCTAATGCTGAGGTTCAAAAAAATATGTGTAGCATGGTCATAGTTTGACAAAGAACACACACTCGAATTTATAATGACATGAGTTGCTGGTCCCAAGATGGTATGCATGTTAAGTTATAAACTATTAACATAAATTGCGCAACTAGTGATTAGTTTTAAAACCTTTTGAAATATCAATTTGAGAAATATTTATGAATTGAAAACTGGTTTATCATGTTCTATAATATATAATAAAGTAAAAAATATGTGATAATTTTTTTTTTATTAATGTAAAGTGGTGTCATGTGGTCTCAACATTCAACTATTGGGTTAATATATCCAACTACAAACCTTCCTCCACTTAACCTTAGTAAAGCACTAACAATTGTCTAAAACCTAGATATTGCATATAGTAGCATTTTGGAGTAATACAAAAGAACCTTGTTAAGAGGTTCTATGGGCGTGAAATTTTGAAAAAACCTTGGTAAATTGGATGGCCAGGAAATGGATGGAAGTTCTATGGTATGTGCCTAGATTTTTATTTCTAGTAAGAGTATGGTTGTCATTTTAGTTGAGGACTAAGGAAGATGTAGCAAATATTATGTCAGATAAATGATTTTGGTGGTCAGCTTTGTTAATTCTCAAAATATGGGACCCTTGTTTTGACCCTAGGACCACTTGAATACCTTCTCACCCTACATGAATAAAGTTACTAGGGTTACCATTAGAATTTTTGTCTAGAGATGTTTTCCAAGCCATAGGCAACTGCATTGGTTCTTTCTTGGAGGTGGACAAGAGGTATCAATCCTCATGCATGAGGATAGTGGCTAGGATTCTTGTTGATGTGGACTGGAGAGATGGATTGGTGGGGGAAATTATGTTGAAGTATAACAAAGGGATGCATGTTCAAACCCTAGACTATATTGGTGTGCCTTTTAGGTATGCACATTGTCATAATTATGAGCATATTGCAAGGGATTGTTCTCTTAATTTTTCAAGGAAGGTTTGGCATCATAAGGAAGATCGAGGGATATTTAAGGGTGAGAATGAAATACAATTTTTCCTTCAAGAACATAACTTATAGTTTGATTATATTATTTAATCATTGCATAAGGAACACAAGCTAGAGAAAACAAGGAAAGGTGGAGATAAATTTTTTTCTTCCAAATCAAGTGATGGATTCATAATTATCTCATATTAAAGTAAGACTAGGATTCTTAGAGAAAAAGTTAGATATCATGTTGTTGGACCCAGATAAAATCTTTAAAATAAAATCTACTACCAAATCGCATACAAAATCTCCATTAGAAGGAGTTAAGGGTGCAATTAAGGGATAAGGGGGACCCTTAAATTCCTCTTACTTGAAGGAAGTAGATCCATACCTTAGATTAGACTCTGGTAAATTTTTTAATAATGCTTCACAAGTAAATCTCTTTGAAATTGCTTCCCCTCTTCAAATTTCTTGTGGTCAGGAAGGTTTTGTGTCCCCAAAAACTCATAGGTATCCCCTATGATCCCTAAAATGAAAAATAGTACTAAGAGAAGAAGGATTTGGGGAGGCCCCAATAAATATGTGGGGGATATAAGTCTTACTGATAAGATGGGAAAATGAGTTTTTACATTATTGGCTAATAATAAAATCCTATGTGAAGTTCAATAAGGAAACCAACCATCCTTAAAAGGGATCCTTAAAGCAAGGATGATCCCAGACATAGTTATTCAATGAACGTACTTTCCTTTAATATTCAAGGGATGGGCAATTGTGCAAAAATAATTGCTCTATATAGGTTGGTATAAATTCATAATCCAGATATTTTTCTAATTCAAGAGACAAAAGGGTTAGCTATGAAAATGATGGAAGATCTCAATAAATTGCTAATAGATGGGATTTTTTTGCCCTTGATGCTATAGGAGCCTTAGGAGGAGTGGCTATAGGGTGGAAGGTAAGTTAGTTTAGGCTAAACAAATTTGTGTTGCTTGACTCAAGAGTGGGGATCAAATTCTTTTTAGTGGAGCTTGGGGAAACAGTGACAATGGTGAACATTTATAGCCCATATGAATACAAGATGCAGTATTGGGATAAGATTATGGATAAAAAGTTTTTAGAAGCTAATAATTTAATTTTAGGAGGTGATTTAAACTTAACTCTCTCAAGGAGTGAAGTGTGGAGTTTTGCTACTAGAACTGATCCACTAGCTAATTACTTCATCCAAAAATTTACATCCAAGGGGCTGGTAGACTTGGTGCCTATAAAATCTATCCCAACTTGGAGAAATATGAGGACATGAGTTGATAGACTTTCTAAGAGACAGGACAAATTCTTAGTAGCAGAGAGTTTGGTAAATGTAACTTATAGATTTAAGTCGTAGATTAAAGTTGGAGGTGACTCTGATCACTCCCCCTATCATGCTTATTTTAACAAAAGAGGAGAAAAACCATATTATCCTTTTAAATTTAATTCTGAGTGTCTAAAATAGGATAACTTTGTAACTCTAGTCAAATCAAAATAGGTGAAGTTTAATTCTAGTCTAAGAGAATCTACTACTATACAATTTATAGCAAAATTTAAAAGGGTTAAGGCAGTAGTGGCTCAGTGGGCCCATAAAAAAAATGATGGATGAGGGAAAACTGAGGGAGATTGAGGAGGCTCTTGCAATATTTATAGAAGATGACTTTGAAAAAGAAATGGATGAGGAAATAATGCTTAAGTATAAAATTTTAGAACAAGAGAAGAGTAGATTGTTGGCAGAGAGAGAAGCATGATGGAGGCTCAAAAGTAGAGCACTATGGATTGCAAATGGAGATGAGAACACTAAATTCTTTCATAGCTTTGCAAACCAAAGAAAACAACAAAATATAATTTGGGAGTTATAGGGACAAGATGGAAGTAAAGTATCCTCATTTAAAGGAATAACAAACATGGGTGTAAGGCATTTTGGTCAACTATACAAGGATCCTAGTCAAGTTAATATAGCTAAAATAGTTAAAATAGCTTCTCTCTTTCCTAGATTTATAGATGAGGAAGCCAATGAATATTTGATTAAGGAAGTCTCAAAGGATGAGCTCAAATTTGTTTTAACCTCCTTCTAAAATTATAATAGTCTAGGACCTGATGGGTGGACTATGGAATTATTTCTCAAGCTCTATGACAGTTTGGAGTCTGATCTACTCAAGGTTGTGGAGGAATCTAGGATAAAAGGAAGGGTAAATGTAGTTTTCAACTCTACCTTCATTGCTCTTATTCCAAAAAAGGACAATCCTTCTTCCTTTGATGATTGTAAACCCATTTCTTTGTGTAATTGTATGTATAAAATTATAGCAAAAATAATTGCTTAAAGAATTAAAATATTCTTCTTTGCTTCTACATCTATTGAGAAATTTGATTTCCTACACGGTAGACAAATTCATGAAGCAGTTGGTGTTGCTCAGGAAAGTTTTCATACCATAAAATCAAAGAAACTACCAGCAATGGTGATGAATTTGGATCTCTTCAAGGCTTTTTATAGATTAAATTGGCTATATTTAAGAATAATACTTACTTATATTGGGTTATGTGTGCAGATGATGAACTGGATTATAGGATGGCTTTGTAATATTTTTTTATAGTTTTGGTTAATGGGTCAGCATCTCAATTCTTCAAAGCTTCTCAGGGTATTAGACAAGTTTTCCCTTTCTCACTATTGTTATTTTTTTTGGTAGTTGAGGGATTAAGTAGGTGTATAGAATCCAAGATAGAAGGAGTAATCAAGAGAATTAAAATAGACAGAATGGTGGAAGTTACCCATCTACTTTTTGTAGATGATGTTCTCTTTTTCACGGATGGAACAGTAAGATCTATGGAGAAGTTAAAATAATATTCAGATATTTTTGTCTAGCAACAGGTATGTAGATTAATGTTGCATAGAAATCAAGTATTTCTATTAACTATGTGAATCAAAATCAAACCATAATAATAGATAAACTTTTACCCTTTAACAGAATTGATCTTCAAAAGGGGTTTAAATATCTGGGGTTCTTTTTGAAATCCAATGACTACACTAAATAATATTGGAATTGGTTAATAAAGAATATGGAAGGAAGAATTAATATTTGGTGAAGCAAATGGCTCTCTTTGGGGGAGATTGAATTTTTTCAAGTCTGTGTTGGATGTAATACTAGTATATTGGTAATCTTTGGCTCATATACCAAAAGGAGTTTTGGAAAAATTATACAGTTAAGCTATAGATTCTTATGGACAACAAAAATGGAAATGGGAAGTATTCCCTTGTTTAAATGGCAATCCTTATCCAAGCCCAAGGAAAATGGAGTATGGGGACTTAAGAACATATTTCTATTTAGCAAGGCTCTAGAAACAAAGTGTGTTTGGAATATAATATCAAAGGAAGGCTTATGGAATAATATTATACATGAAAAGTATTTAGAGCCACTCACATTTGAGGAGTGGATGAGATCCCCAATTAAGCAAACACATAATGTTCCAATATGTTAGAAGGCAATTATTTAGGCCTTTATATATTTTTGGTGATTGGTTTATCTAGAAAATAGGGGATGGTTCAAGGATAAGACTAGGATTAGAACCTTGGATTGTATGGTGATATGCGCAGACTACCAAATAATATAATTCAGACCCTAAGAGCATAAGGGATTGGAAATATTGCCCAATTAGCTAATCTACAATACTCTACAAATTGGAGTCAGGGATGGAAGTAAGCAACAATGTTAGGGCTTCAAGGCCAAGAGGCACACCCGTGGGAAGAATATGTGGAAAGAATTAAAGCTAGACATATTAAGTTATGAGAGGAAACTGATCAATTGGTTTGGACAAATAATGAAGCTACGGGGGAGTACACTCCAAAGTTGGGGTATAAGAGTCTATTGGAAGATAGCAACGATAATCCAGCATGGTGATGGAATACTAATATAGAATATCCAAAGTGAAGTTGATTATTCATTAGTAGTAGTAGAATATATAATAAAAAATAGATAATAATCTTCTAAAAAATTTGCTAAACATGGATGCCAACTAACTACTAGAAGATAAAAGACATCTCTAATAGTATAACTAAACATCCTAACCAATAACAAACATATTTCCAACATGGGCATACTATGCCTCACGTATTACAATGCAAGAAATAGGAAATAATAATAATAATAACTTAGGCTTATAATTAATCCTAAGGTCCAATAATATCCTCAACACTCCTCCCAACCATAAAAGCATTGGACCCCAATGTTCTCAACAAATGTAAAAATTCATGGTTCATATGATGGTGAGGAATCTAGTGAGCCATATGTGGAAGGTGACCATGGTGGTCAACAAGGTAAGAAGTGGAAGAACCCTATCAAGTATGATGAGTCTTCATCTCAAAAACTCTATCTGTAGTGAGTGAAAGCCGATGGTTAGGTGCCACTGCTATTGTAGGGTTGATGATAGGTTTAAGTACCTATTGTGGTGATTTTTTGTGCCCTTAAATATTTGGGATCATCACACCATAATAAAATCATTGGTTCACAAACAACATTGTGGACTATGGTGGATCCACCTCTTTAACTTGGGAAAATATTGTCACAAAGACTCTAGACAAATCAAGTAAGGTAAGGATACCCTAGAGTTGAGCCTATATTACTTCTCATATGCTCATGCTCATAGAGATTAATAAAACAAAGTAAAACTACAACATTAAAAATGACCAAACTTTAGAGTAACTCCTAGCTAATGCTTCAAGCTGTATACCGGTGCCTTATCCATTAGGCAACTGTAGCCAGACTTAAATAATGATGAAGAAATAAGGGGGAGGAGATAAAACTAAGCCAATCACATCCATTCAAATAATGTAACAGAGATGATTAAACATGCCAACAAAATAAGATGCCACTTATACATTCAAATAATGTAACATATAAATGGGACAACAAGCAAAACTACACATGAAATTATTAAAAGAAGGAATCAGGATAACATTGATCAATGGATCATTACAATGGAGTTTGGTCAGTGTAACCAGATATCACTAAGCAAGTACAAACAAATTATCTATTAAAATACTATAATAGAGAACTATAACCCTTCGTTAAAATGATGTAATAAAGAACCTCCCAACTTTTGGCCTCAATCACTAGAAATAATCTTAGGAAACTGGACACCTCCTCAGTAAAACCTACACAATGATAGGGAAGAAAATGGGGTGACTAGACAAGACACACAAAAGAAAGTACAACTGACAAGGACAACACTCTGGTATACCTCTTGCAGAATTACTGCACAAAAAACTTGATGGTCCATGTTGTTGTAGCTACTCTCTCTTATAACATAAAAATTGGTTCTCGTTCAAAGCTTGATGATGGTCCATAATTGTCAAAACTACAATCACTTCAGTAATGGCTTGTAACTGCAATTGCTATTAAAACCAGGTGATGGTCCATAAAACTATAACCGCCTCTGAGATTGATCCTCCCTATTTTGATTGCATTAAATGGTTCTCATTCATGGCCTGGTAATGGTCTCCACTGATCAAAAACATCCCCTCTCTTGAAAACGGCCCAAAATTGGCCTCAAAATTTTAATTTTCAACTTCTAAAACTTGGCCACAAAAATTAGGCTGGTTTTTAATTATTTATTTTTTCATTTTTATAAGGTTTTAACTTTAGTCAAATCTAATTTCTACTATCAAAATTTAAATAATAATAATAAACTATTATTATTAATAAATAATAATAATAATTTTATTATATTATTCATTTATTTAAATGCATGGTTTATTTATTTAATATAATATATAATATATAAATATAGCTCTCGGCTTTACGAGGGGTCATGGTTGGGTGCAGCGCAATGGTTCGAGCTTTGGCTCTTCTTCGGGAGATCCAAGGTTCAAACGTGGTATGGCCGAGTGTGTGAGAGGGTGGGTGTGTGGTGGCTTTGTGTTAAATTCCCTATTGATAAGTATAGCTCTCAGCTTTACGAGGGATCATGGTTGGGAGGAGACTGCTCAACCCTGTATGTCGGTCATAGGAGTTTCTCACAATAACCAAATCAATATATATATATATATATATATATATATTTAAATATAATATTATATAAAATGCCATGTGGGCCTTCTAATAAGGCCAAAATTTCCTTTTAGAGGGAATCGATCGATGGCAATGGCCATCAACAAAAAATTCCCTCTATAAAGGGAATTGATCGATGGCAATGGCCATCGGCCAAAAATTCCTTCTATAAAGGGAATCGGGCAATGGCCATGGCCATCGACTGAATTGTTTTTCTGTTTTCTTTTTTATATGGAGGTGGGGCTCGTCAGTCGACCCCCTCTCATGGTAGGCCAAATTGTTTTTTAGCTTATTTAAAAATATATATATTATATTATAATATAAATATATATTATATAATATAAAATATAATAATTATAATTATAAAGTTAAATTAAACATTTAAATAAATATCTAAATAAATTTAATTAAAAATAATCAAATTTAATTAAATATCTAATTAAACATATAATCAAACTTTTTAAAAAAGAAAATATTTAATTAAATATTTAAGACCCTAAAGGTCAAAAATAATTAATTATTTTTTTGTTAAAGTCCAAAACATGACGATAAAAGACCAAAACTGGGACCTGACTTTCATGACACAAAAATTATTAAAGAGGCATTCAGAAATACGAGGCAAGATGGAAAAATATCCTAGGACTAATTTTTTTTTTGAACAGAGACAGATCAAGGCAAATCTGAGTGGACTCACATGACACCAACATTTTTGAAAACTAAGGGTAAAACAAGTTAGATTTTGAGGATCCAACATAGGCTCTGACTGGGACGGGTGATGAAAAAAACTATTGGGCAATGAATCACCTAAGAACTCTAGAATCTCTAGCAGACCAAAAAAATTACCTAATCACCTATATAAAACACCTTAGTCACCTACAATTACTCCTTAATCACCTACTAGAAAACACCTTAGTCACCTATAGAAACTCCTTAATCACCTAAAAGAACTGCTTAATCATGTAAAAACTGAAATACAATTTTTTTTAGTCTTCTCAAGCCCTTTGTACAGAATGATACAATTTCAGATGCTAGCCATTGATAGGAATTGAAAATTCCTTTCCATACAGAGTATGCAACTTGTAAGTATGTTGGCCTACTGTTTGAAGAATTTGATAGGGACCAAGCCATTTTGGTTCCCACTTCCTTTTTCCCTATTCTTGTCATTCTTAGGGTCCCAATATAACACTATATATCCTTCCTGATAAGGTTTACCTCTGGCCTTCCTATTGAACATCTATGATGCTTTATGAGCCTACTCAATCATATTAATTCATGTATCTTTTCTATCTTCTTGCAACTTCACAATTTGATCAAGTTTTTTCTGTAAGACATTTGGATTTTCATGATCCAGTAGAAGAAAAGACAAAGCATGAATTTTTGCCTGAGGAGGAAATACAACATCCTCCCCATAAACTAGCTCATAAGGATATTTTCCTATGTTTCTTTTGACATATATTCTATCATCCCACCTAGCAAACTTCAATTCACTATCCCAACTTATCTTGTTCTTGTGCAATATTTTTTTGATTCTTGTGATCAAATTTTTGTTTGAGGATTCTGCTAATCCATTCCCTTGAGAATAGTAGTTTGTAGAATGAGAAAGCTTTATGCTATACCTAGCACAAAATTAAATCATTTCAAAATAAATGAAGTAGCTACCATTTTCTATAACTAACTTCTTAGGGATCCCAAATATTGTTAATTTTTGCTCTTCCAAAAACTTGATGACCACCCCTATAGTATATTTCTTGATAGGTGCTACTTCTACCCACTTGATAAAATAGTCTATTTTTGTGATGATCTACTTATGACCTCCAAAATAATTGGGGTTAATCTCACCTATGAGATCTATTCCCCATTGAGAAAAATGAGCTTCAACAATCACTGGTTTCAAGGGCATGGCTAGAAAATTCTTCCCTGTAAAAAATTGATAGTTATGACAACTTCTAACAAAATTATAGACATGTTTAAATGAGGGTCAATAATAACCAGCTCTCATGATTTTGTGAGCAGTGGCCTTTGGAGTAAACTTACCTCCACAAAAACCAAAATGATATTTTTTCAGCACTTGAGGAACTTCTTTCTTAAAAAAGTAAAGAAGCAACACTCCATATGGATGCCTCCAATACAGTCTATCTTCCTATATGTAATACCTTTGGACCAATTGCTTGATAGACCTTATTTTATTTTGGGACATGTCTCTTGGAAATGATAATATATTGAGGTATATGTTGGCAATTTGAGTTATGCTATGTTATCATTGATGTCACATGAATCATTGATGTCATATGGATCACATTGACTTTTGATGGGCAGATGATATTTTGGAAAGCATTGATAAATTCAGGGCTTTTGTGAAAACCAAGACAGAAAAAATAAAAGATTTTATTTAAAACCATGGATGGTAGATTTGAAATGGGTTTTTCTTAAAACCCAGGTTGGCCTTTCGTTTCATCGAAAAAGGTGCCCCGGTGATGGAGATATTTAATTTTAAATATTTAGTTTAAATTTTAATTATTTAATTTTTAAATTTAAATTTTAAAATTAAAATTAAAGTTAGCACCAATGTCTAAAGAAAGAGGGAAAATCAATAATACGTCGACATCATCGAAAAGGAGGAGATGACTATATAAAGGGGGATCCTAAGGTTCATTTGAAATTAATCCTTGCTCGTGTTAATCATTGGCTAAGCATCCAAAGAGAGCTCATGCGAAAATCATTTTGAAAAGGGAGACATCGAATAAATCCAAGTTTGATCGAAAGTCCAAGACATTATGGGCAGAGTGGCGCATTGGCAATTAGTTTTTTGTTAAAGTGTGTGGTAGTGCTTTACGTCAAGGTTCAAATCTCCTTGACTGCATTTGAAGGCATTGTAAGTAAAGCACTCGAAGCGCTTTTGGTTTGCGTGGAAGGGAGGAAGGACTTAAGGCACGTCGTGTCTTTTCCTTTCGAACTAGTGGCTAGCTCGTGTGGCAACCTTAGCCATGGTTAAGGCACTCACGGTGTGTGCAAGTTGGGGGTTCGAATCTCCTTGATGAGGTAATTACGTTTTGCTCTAATTAATTTCGTTGATGCCCTAGGATGGGAGTTATAAGGTGGTTAAGGAATAATTAAAAAAATTAATTAAACTTCATTTTTTTAAGGTTAATGATTATTATTTTAGAGGTGGATGAGTTGTTGATTTATTTTGATATTCATGAAATTGAAAATTAAGATTTAGGAGAAATAAGGAGTTGTTATAAAATATTTTTGAGAGCCTTATTGATTATTATTTTTGATAAGGATTTTTATTAAAAAGGACTTTGGTGGATGTGTGAGTAAAAAGGTGTAAATTGAATTATGCTTATCTTGTGATTATTATTTGAAGTCCACTAACCCTTATTGATATTGGAAAGGAAAGTTGTGTTTAGTATGGCAGATTTTGTAGATAACTTCTTGGCATAAAAAGATATGGGCACATTCTCCTATTGATTGTTTATGGTGTTTGATTTCTAAAATATCATTGGAGTGAAAAGGATTGATTGTGGTTTCCTTTTCAAAAGTGGTTGGTTGAATGCTTCAAGGTTTTCTGGTTTGATAGTTGTGTTTAAACCTTGTTTTATAAGCATAGTCATTGAAGCCCATTGGTTTTGAAAGAACTTGAAAATAACATGAGTATCATTTATGTGAGATTTGTGGTTGAGCATTGTTGGAAACATTTGAGTTGGTTGATACATGCTTGGACTAGGGTGTTTGTGAGAAAGAGTAGTCCCTTGTGGTGATTGGTTGAGATAAGTTAATTGAGCCTAGTCAAGTTATTGTGTGAGGTGATTGGTCAAGTTCCATAAAATAAACTATTCCATAATTCTGATTTGATTTGAGAGTGATATTAGAACATGTCGAGTCTTTAAAAATTCTCTTTATGCTTCTATGAGTTGACTTGAGTTGAGTTGAGATTGATTTGAGTTGAGTTGAGTTGAATATTGAGGTTAGAACATATTGAGTCTCTAAAAATTCTCTTTAATGCTTCTATGAGTTGATTTGAGTTGAGTTGAGTTGAGATCATTGTGGATCATTGTTGTCATCCATTGAAGAGTACATTGTCATTCATTGTTGAGTTCATATTTAAGCTTTGCTTTGATAGATTTGTGGATGAGATTTGAGTGCTACTTGAGCATGATTGATTGAGCTTTTGAGAAGGCATTTGTGGATAGTTTTGGGATAGCTTTGTGGACAATTTTGGGACAGCTTTATGGATAGTTTTGGGACATCTTTGAGGATAGTTTTGGGACAGTTTTGTGGACAGATTTGGACAGATTTGAGCAAGTTATTGGTGAGCTTGCTAGAGCATCTTTGGGCAAGTTCTTGGTGAGCATGCTAGAGCAAATTTGGACAAGTTCTTGGTAAGCTTGTTAGAGCAAATTTGGGCAAGTTCTTGGTGAGCTTGCTAGAGAATATTTGGGCAAGTCCTTGGTGAGCTTGCTAGAGCAGTTTTGGAAAATTTCTATGAGCTTGTTATTCAGTTTTGGACAAGTTATGTGTGATCTTGTTATTCATTTTTGGACAAGTTTTTTTTGATCTTGTTATTTATTTTTGTACAAGTTCCGTGTGAGCTTGTTATTAAAATTTTGAAAAGTTCTGTGTGAACTTGTTATTCTATTTTGGACAATTTTTGTGTGATCTTGTTATTCAAATTTGGACAAGTTCTATGTGAACTTGTTATTGCCTATATTTGAGAAAATCAAAGAAATCATTGTATTGGATAAGGATCCTTATTTCTGTGTGAAATATTATAAGGAAATTATATTGTGGAGTACCCCACATTTGGGGAACCACGTTAAATATTGTATCTCAATTATGTATGGTGACTTGTGCTCTTGCTTACTATTGCTATCTGAGTTATTAATGCACATTGCTATATTTTGTTATTGCAATTAAGGACATTAATTGATATTGTTTTGGAAATAAAGTAAAAAGTGGGCATTATACTGTTCACCCCCCCCTCTCAGTATAATATTATGTTCTTTAGTATAATATTATGCCATCATACCATCTACAATCAGAATTATCAATTGCTCTAGCTTCTTGTTGCTCATCTACTGCAATAGTGTTATTCATATCTTCTCCCTCTTTTTTGGCCAAGTACTTTACCAGTCCTTGTCCTCTAACAATATTCACTACTTTAAACTCCATATCATACTATAGTAATTTGGTTATCCATCTTGTAGGACTACCTAAGGGTTCAAGCTAAGTAAAAATATCTTTAATAGCAATGTAGGAGATAAAAAATATTACTTTATTGGACCCAAATATATACTTGAAATCATCCAGTGCTCTGATTAATGCATAAGCTTGTTTTTCCAAAATAGAAATTTTTAGTTGAGCATCCTTCAATCCTGTACTCAAAGGCTATGGGTCTTTCATTTTTCTCTTCATCTTGTTGATCTAGAACTACAACAATAGTGTGTTTTGAATAAAATGAGTATATTTTAAAATATTTGGATTAATCAAGGTAGATCAATACTGGAGCCCTAGTAATTGCATCTTTGATCTTCTGAAAAGCTATAGTATTTTCCTCTGTCCACCTTATTTCTCTATTTTTCTTGATCATATCATTTATTGGATTGGCAATCTAAGAAAAATCAAGGACAAACCTCTTAATAAAATTAATTTTTCCAAAGAATAATCTAACTCGCTTAAGACTCTTCGGAGGGGGAATTTTAGCAATGGCTTCTACTCTTTGTGGGTCAATGTTAATTCTATATTTTGAAAAAATATGCCCAAGTAGTTTACCTTGTGTGGCCCCAAACACACATTTCCTAGGATTCAAAGATATGTCAAACTCTTTGTACCTATCAAACATTTGAGTTAAATGTGCAAAATTATCTTCAAGATTATTTGGAAAAATTGTAATATCATCAAGATATACTACCACTATCTTGAATATCAATTCTTTAAAAGCAACATCTATTATACTCTGAAATGTTGCCCTTACATTCATCAATCCAAAGGGCATCCTGAGATATTCAAATGTTCCCCATGGTGTAGTGAAATTTGTTTTGTGTCTGTCTTATGGATTTACTACAATTTGATTGTAACCTAAAAAGTCATCCAACAAAGACATTCTTGATGATCCAATCACTGTTTGAAGAAACTGCTCCATATTTAGAAGTGGATAATTATCTTTAAGAGAGCTCTTATTCAAATTTTTGAAATATACACAAAGCCTAATATCACCATTCTTTTTTCTAACTGGAACCAGGTTTACCAAGTAGAAAATATCATCTTCCTGATTATCTTGGTATCCAACAAATTCTGCACTTCTTTCTACATAAATGAATATAAAGTGGGATTAAACTTCCTTTGTTTTTTCCTAAAAGGCTTAGTATCTTTTGAAGAGGTATTATGTGAGTCATTACCTTTGTATTGAAGGTCCTTGGATCTTCATAGCTCCAAGAAAAAGCATCCATGTTATTTTTTAAGAACTTGATATATTGTTGTTTCTCTTTTCCTGATAGGGCCTTATTGATCCTAACAATCTTGTGCTCTTTCTTTGTTCCAATATTAACTTCATAAATCTTAGATTCTTGGACCAGAGGTTTATATGCTCTATCAAAGTCATCAAACAAGATCTCTAAAGATACCAACCCCATAGGGATCCTGTTGATATTTAGTTATATGACTTCTATAGGCTCTCCAATAAAATCCTTCAGTTTCTCTTCATCACTTTCATCACAAATAACATCAAAAAATTCATTCTGCATAGTCATAAAATTATTTATGTGTATATCATCATGAAAAACTTGTAAATATACCATATTATCAGGACCATATGTCTTATAAATAGATATGGTTGGGAACATTTCCATAAACCAAGTGTCTATCTCAATATTTTTTACTCCAAAAGCATTAATAGCCAATAAATTAGCATTGCGATTCTATGCTCTAGGAGTAAGTTGTAGATCAAAAGCCAAGAATCTATCTATTTCATCCAATAATGCTTGCTTATATTTCTTTAGTCTAGGGTGCTTTGTTTGATATTCCTCTTCTACTTGATGGATTATTAGTTCAACATCCCCACTAACTCTGAGGTAATTAATACCCAAATCTTTGGCCTTCCTTAGCCCTAACAATAAAACTTCATATTCTACAACATTATTTGTACAAGAAAATTCTAAAATGTATGGTATGCCAAGATAGTTGCCATTGATGTTTGTCAACTCCTGCTCTAGATGTTTTCCCATCAAAGGCCATAGTCCATAACTCAAAATTCATAATTCTGTTAGTTTTTGCATCTGCTTCAGCTTTTATTTTTGGATCCATATTCTCAGCATCAGGTACTTCCAAAAAAAAAGGAAATGCCAGATAGAGTAAACCCCCATGTCTTTTTCCTCAAAAAAATTTATGATATTAACCATGTTATCATTAGGATCTCTAAATTTAAT
The DNA here is from genome assembly GCA_028583015.1 of Wollemia nobilis. Classification (NCBI taxonomy): domain Eukaryota; kingdom Viridiplantae; phylum Streptophyta; class Pinopsida; order Araucariales; family Araucariaceae; genus Wollemia; species Wollemia nobilis. The sequence goes on along the minus strand of JAQPPZ010017058.1, from coordinate 15,840,048 downwards.
TGAATACCTATTGAAGGGTTCTCTTTTCAATATCACTTTCTCCTTACCCTGCACTGAAATAGTGGCATATGACCAATCTAACTTAATAGCACCACCTAACTGCTCTTCCCAATGCCTAGAGAGTAAGATAGAAAAGTAAGGGTCCACATATACAACTACAACATACATCACTACTCCTTTATTAGGATATTTTTCAAGATGTACAAGAAGTTTAGTTATAATACCTACACAAGGTACTCTCCTATTATTCATGACAAAAATAAGAGGGTGCTCTTTCTGGAAAATCAAGCCTAACTGATCAACTATTTTTTTTGGCATTACATTCATGGAAGCACCATTGTCAAGCATACAGTTATAAATAACATATTGATCCCCATAGCCTAATGTATGCCTTAGTGAGATGTAAAATGGCTTAGCTAAATATGGAGCTCTAACTACATTATTCACTAGGTCTATGGGTTTTTGAGACTTTCTCCCTGATTGATCAATTAATTTGAAGGCTTTACATACCTAATACCAGTACTTTGAAATAATCATTAATTCCCAAAATGTGATGTTGACCTTCTACTTGGAAACCTCTATACCCAGATCAAACTGATCCTTCTTATCATCAATTCTTTTCTTAATTTTTTGGTTAGCCAAGTCACTTCGCTACTTTTAGATAATTTCTTCTACATTAGGCTCTTCAGGAATCATTTGCAGCTTCATTTGATTTACCTTTTTCTATGAAATCACTCTAGTAGCTTTCTTCTTTTGTGTAGTTTCTTCATCAACTTTGTATTCCACTATTATGTTCTTGAGATTGATAGAATGTATATTTTCTAAAGATTCAACCTCTTCTGTTGTAGGTACAAGCTTCCCCTACTTCATTCTATCAAATATGGTACTAGGAGGCTTTCGAAAGGGACAACAGGAGAAGACTAATTCAAACCAAGATTTGGGCTAGAAATTGAAATTGGAATTGAATATTTTCTATGAGGCTTGAAAAATACCTTGGGATTTGGCACTCCAGAAAGCACTTCTTTGCCATTTCTTCTTGTAGATGCCAGATCCAACTCCTCCTTTTATTTTAAAATTTTGAGTTCATTCAGAGTCACCAACACATATGTGCAAAGAAAGAGAAAGATATTCAACAATACTTGGGCTAAGATTGCTCATCCTGATATTCACTCAACTCTCACAAATTCCAATCTAGGAGAGACCAAGAAAAATAAAAACACACAAAAATACTAAGCTGCCAAAATTTGTTGGTGTTAATATGGCGGGTAAAATATTCAAAACATTGTTGGAAAGTAAAATTTAGAAAAATAACTTGTATACAACACAAAAATTCCCTCCCCGACAATGGTGCAAAAAATTATTATGGTGATTTTTTGTGTCCTTAAATATTTAGGGTCGTCACGCCACAAGAAAATCACTATTTCACAAAAAACACTATGGACTCTAGTGGATCCACCTCTTTAACTTAGGAAAATATTATCACAAATACTCTAGATAGACTAAGTAAGGTAAGGATACCTTGGAGGTGAGCCTATATTACTTCTCATATGCTCATGCTCATCCAGATTAACAAAAAAAAGTAAAATTGCAACATTAAAAATAACCAAGCTTTAGAGTAACTCCTAGCTAATGCTTTAAGTTGTATACCGGTGCCTTATCCATTGGGTAATTGTAGCCAAACTAAAAGAATGATGAAGAAAAAATAGGAGGAGATAAAACTAAGCCAATCACATCCATTCAAATAATGTAACAAAGATGATTAAACATGTCAGTGAAAGAAAATACCACTTATACATTCAAATAATGTAACATATAAATTGAACAACAAGCAAAACTACACATTAAATTGCTAAAAGGAGGAAGCAGGATAGCATTTATCAACGGATCATTGCAATGGAGTCTGGTTAGTGTAACAAGATCTCACTAACCAAGTACAAACAAATTCTTTGCTCAAATAATGTAACAGATAAATGCAGCCCTTCGTTAAAATGATGTAATAAAGGGCCTCCCAACTTTCGACCTTAGTCACTGGAAATAATATTAGCAAACTGGACACCTCCTCAGAAAAACTTGAACAATGATAGGGAAGAAAATGGGGTGACTAGACAAGACACATAAAAGAAAATACAACTGACAATGATGACACTTTGGTATACCTCTTGCAAAATTACTGCACAGAAAACTTGATGATCCATGTTGTTGTAGTTGCTCTCTCATATAGCCTAAAATTTGGTTCTCGTTCAAAGCTTGATGATGGCCCATAATTGCCAAAACTACAACCGCTTTAGTAATGGCTCATAACTACAACTATTACTAAAAACCAGGTGATGGCCCATAAAACTATAACTACCTTTGGGATTGATCCACCATATTACTTGCATTAAATGGTTTTCATTCATAGCCTGGTAATGGTCTTCACTGATCAAAAACATATCCATTCCTCTTGAAAATGATCCAAAAATAGCCTTAGAAAATTAACTTTCAATTGTTGAAACTTGGCCACAAAAACGAGGCTGGTTTTTAATTTTTTATAAGGTTTTAACTTTAGTCAAATATAATTTTGACTATCAAAATTTAAATAATAATAATAAACTATTATTATCAATAAATAATAATAATGTTATTATATTATTCATTTATTTAAATGCATGGTTTATTTATTAAATATAATATATAATATATAAATTTATAATAATATTTAAATATAATATTATATAAAAATGCCATGCGGGCCATCAAAGAGAATGGCCCACCTGGCCCTTCTAATAAGGCCAAGATTTCATTTTAGAGGGAATTGACCGATGGTAATGGCCATCAACCAAAAATTCCCTCTATAAAGGGAATCGGTCGATGGCCAAAATTCCCTTTTAGAGGGAATCGACTGATGGCAATGGCTATCGGTCATCAGCCAAAAATTCCCTCTTTAAAGGGAATATTTTTTTTTATTTATTTAAAAAAAATATGGAGGGGGGCCCGTCGGCTGACTCCCTCTCATGGTCGATTGAATTTTTTTTTTTGGAGGGGGGTTGTCGATCGACCCCCTCTTATGGTCGACCCCTCTCATGGTCGGCCAATGGGCGTCAGCTAAATTTTTTTTAACTTGTTTAAATATATATATTATAATATAATATAAATATATATTATATATATATTTTTTTGGGTAAATAAAAGTCTTCATTAATTACCGGGTTTTGTAGGTTAACCCAAAACCTATTACAATATCTAGCCTTCTGCTGAGATTGTAGATCCTAGTCATCCTTGAAACTTTCTTACCAAAAATTGTGTTGAATCCCCTACAACACCTTACTAACAAAGCACATCCATACTTAAACATAATTGTAAACATTACTTACATTGACAGGAATTGAAGTTTGGAACTTTGCACTTGTGAAACCTTTTGCTTGCCCATTTCCTATTCTCTGTCAAAATCTTCCAAGGATTACACCCTGTTACCTTCATTTCCAATTTGGTATGATTTATAGGGAAACCCCATAGTTATTACCAGCTCCATGAGGAAATAACACCCATTCATATTTCTCCTTAACGGGTAGGTTTCTTTTCATGACTAATAATGTTTTCCACTTCATGTGGCACACCTTGTGTCCATTTCACCAAACTACCATCATAAACACCTATGTTGGCTAATTTGTCAGCTGATCTGTTGGCCTCACGATACACATGATGAGCCCTCCTATTCTGTATTGTCGCAAAAAGGATCCTCACTTCATGGATGACTCCCTCGATTCTCCATGGAGGTTTTTTTTCCATTGGTTAACAGGTTGATGATGTTCATAGAATCACCTTCAATCATCAAGTTACCTTGAGTTGCTTGGGCTACTTGCAACCCTCTCCAAAGGGCTCTAGCTTCTGCTTCATTATTAGTTCTAATTCCCAATGGTTCAGCGAAGACCTTGACCAGATTTCCTTGATGATCCTTGATTATTCCTCCAGCTCTAGCTCTTCCCGGGTTCTCCTTGGCTGCACCATCAAAATTTAGTTTAAACTAACCCTAGGGGGGTGGCTCCAAAGAAATCTCATTTCTGGGATTGGGCAAAGGAATGGAAGGTTTGTCCTCAATACCTAAGGCTCGAGCTAATTATTTTTCTTGGGGAAGAATTGAGTGGTTCTCATCCACTAAGGTGCTAAGGTTTTCTTTCGCAAAGACAATAATCCTATTGAGGATGGTTTTTGGGTTGTGAATGGTATCCTTAAAGGCTCCATGGTTCCTTTCTAGCCAAATCTGCCAGAGAAAATGATGCCAATAGATTTTCCATAGGTACTTAAGTTTTAGGCTAACAAAGGGTTGAGGCCATTGATGGAACACTTCGGATATAAGAGCAGGCTTAACCCATGAGATCCTAAAGGCTTGGAAAAGTTCATCCAGGATGGACTCCGCTACCGAAAACTCCAGAAACAAGTGTTGGGTTGTCTCCCATCCTGCCCTGCACATGTAGCAATGATTAACAATAACCATACCTTTGGATAACATATTTTCCATAGTGAGGATTTTTCCTTGAATCACCAGCCATGAAAAAAAGGATATTTTAGGAATTAAGCCTTTGATCCAAACCAAACTCGGTTGAAATTGTTGACCTTCCACATTGAGAAGCAAATTATAGGCAAACTTAACTGTGAAGTCACCACTTTCAATCTCATCCCAAACAATGTGATATTCATCCTCTCTAGAGGGAATAATTTACTAAGTTAAAATGTTATAAAGCTCTTCAGACTCTGCTTCAAAACCCTGTACTCTGATGTGTTTCCACCTGTTGATATTTATATCCCGCCACATATAATTTGCAACCTTCTTCCCAATATGTTGCTCCATATGCTCTTGAATCCTAGCCAAACAAGGATTCTGGCATAACTCCTCAGCTCTCACCCATCGATCCTTCCAAAAGTCTATTGTTTACCCATTTCCTAGAATCCATATAAAACCTTTCTTGATAAGATCCCTGCTCATGAGGATTGCCTTCCAAAAAGCAGACCCCCTGCTTGCTAAGTTTTCATTAAGGAAGTTCACACCTAGGAGGTATTTCCTCCTAACTATGGCAGTCCATTCATTATTGACCTTAGTCAATAACCGCCATGCTTTTTTGGCTAACAGAGTTGTATTGAGATGAGCAACTCTCCTCAATCCTAACCCCTCATAAGCTTTAGGTTTGCAAACCTTGTTCCAACCTACTAAATGGATCCTTTTCTTATCCTCAGTCCCTGACCAGAGAAATTTTTTTTGAATCTGCTCAATTTTGTGATACACCTTGCTGGGAGCTCTGAAGACTGATAGGAAGTAAACGGGTATACTTTGAAGTGAATCCATAGTTAAAACTACTTTGCATTCTTGAGATAACAGATGTCCTTTCCAACCTTCTAGCTTTTTTTTTATCCTCTCCAGAACTATGTTCCACATTGATCCTTCAAATTTCCTCGTAAATAGAGGAAGACCTAAATAGGAGGTGAGAAGGGATGCAATCTGACATTCCATGATCCTTGTTATGTTGTTTTGCCTATGAATGGGGGTATTGATGAAATAAAGTTTGCTCTTATCAAAATTCACTTTCTGTCCAGCCACTTCTTCATACATTATGAGAATATTTTTAATCCTTCTTGCCTCAACCACAAAATCCAAATTCAATAGCAATGTATCATCAACAAATTGCTGATGTGTCACCAGGGTAGTTAGCGACATGGCCTTGATACCTGATATGAGTCCAGCTACCGTTGTTGCCTTAATGGTTCTTCCCAAGGCCTCAGCTACAATGATGAACAACATAGGACTTATGGGATCTCCTTGTATTAGACCATATTTGCTTTGAAAAAAAACCTGCAGTAGACCCATTAACCAAAACTAAAAAACAAGGCTTAGAAATACACTCTCTTATTAACTTGACCCATTTCATGTTGAAGCCAAATTTTAATAAAACTGCCTCTAGGAATTCCCAATTTATCCTGTCATAAGCTTTGTTCATGTCTAAATTTAAAGCCATGACTACTTTTTGGGTCTGAGCGACTGTATGAAAAGCCTCATGAACAGTAATAACTCCATCTAATATTGATCTTCCTTGTACAAAACTTTCTTGACTTGGATCAATGATAACTGGTAGAACTTTCTTCAAACGGTTGGCTAAAACTTTGGACATAATTTTATAGGATATATTACACAGGCTAACCGGCCTAAAGTCAGCCATAGTCTTGGGGTTGGGGCCTTTAGGGATCAAAGTAATGAAATTTGAATTGAAACCCCTTGGAATATGATTTGAACTTTGGAACTCCTTGATTGCAGCAATAACTTCTGCTCCAACAATATCCCAACAAACTTGGAAAAACCGCAGTGAAAACCCATCCGGCCTAGGAGCTTTGTCAGGATCCATGTTAAACAAAGCCTCCTTGATCTCTTCGTCTAAAAAAGCTATTGTAAGAGACTCGTTAATCATTTCATCAATGAGTTGTGGAATTAATTAAAGGAGAGAGTCCTTTGCTTGGGCATTACAGGCACGTTCTTCACCCAATAATGAACTAAAAAAATTAACAGCCTCGTCCCTGATCTCCTGAATGTTTTGAGTTGAGGATCCATCCACCTTAGTTAAATTTCTAATATTATTGTTGCTTCTATTGCTCAATGTGGTAACATGGAAAATTTTTGAATTAGAGTCCCCTTCCTTTAGCCATAATGCCCTTGATTTCTGCCTCCAAAACATCTCTTCACAAGCTAAAATATTATAAAACTCACAAAGGGTTTCCTTCTCTTCAGTCCTTGTCGCCTCATCATAGGTTCCATTTTGGATTTTGCTTTCTATTATTCTCAGTTTTTCCCCCACTACTCTCTTCTTCTCAAAAATATTTCCAAAGACTTATTTATTCTATATTCTAAGGTTGTTTTCACCATCTTAAGTTTTTGAGATAGTTTGAAGGAAGCACTTCCCTGGATAGGTTGTTGCCACAATTCCTCTATTCATTTTTTGAATTTCGGATGTTTAACCCACATTGACAAAAATCTAAATGGATTTTTAAAGGAGTTAGCCTGAAATGCCTCCCATAGAATAAGATTATGGTCTGAAGCACATTTAGGAAGGGCTTGTAATGCTGAATCACCAAACATTGTTGTAGCTTCCTTGGATAAAAAAAACCTTTCCAACCTTTCTTGAATCAGCTGACTTCCTATCCTCTTGTTACTCCATGTAAATTTGGCTCCTTTTAGTCTTACATCCATCAATTCATTTTTGTTAATGAATTCATTGAAGTCCTCTATGCTCCTTGAGGGTAACCCAGATCCTCCCTTCTTATCAGATGGGTAAATAGGGGTATTGAAATCTCCCCCAATCACCCAAGGAATGTCTTTAAAAGCTTGGCTCAAATGCCCCCAAAACTCCCATAGTTCAGACCACCCTTGGACAGAGGTGGGGGCATAAACATTTGACATAATCCAATTCTTATTAGTATCAAAATCATGAAATAATACGCTTAAGACTCTTTCATTTGCCTGAATAATACTTCCTTCTATTTTAATAGGATCCCATAATATCATGAGGCCCCCAGATGCTCCTCTCGCCTATTGAAAGGCCACTTCCCCTTGCTTCCAAATCCTTCTAGCTATAAGTGCTGATTGTGCCGCATCTATTTTGGTTTCTTGAAGAAAAATGATAGTAGGATTCCAATCCTTCCTTATAGACTTCACCATCCTTTGTTTTGGTGGGTCGTTTAGGCCTCTCACATTCCATGAGAGAACCTTCATTTAGACTGTTTGATATTTTTTCCCTACCCCCTTCCCTGATCCAAAGGGGGTTTGTCAAATTTTCTATTATCTTGGCCAGGAATAGCTTGCTATAACAATGTTCTTTGCTTTTTGTTTGTAATTTCTTCATTGATTCTCATTCTATAGTGCTTTGTTGTAGATATTCTCCCTTTCTTTCTTTCACTCCCATAATCTATCGGAGGCTTGGTAGTGCTTCTAGTATTTTTTAGACTAAAATGAGGGGGCATAAACTGTGATAGTCTAGGGCTTGAACCTTCTTCCTCATTTTGGGGGTTTTCAATTCTCTCTTCATCCTCAGCCTTGTTTTGGTTCACCTCTCCTATCCGGTTCCTAAACAGGGGGCTTTCCTTCAAGAAATATTTTACCGTTGGGCTTGTTTGATAAGGGATAATTTGCTCCACTACCAGATTAGGAGCTACATTCCTAGCTCTTGTTTCCACAACTTCGACTCTTGACTCTATTTTTTCCATGTTTAAACTGAAATGACCTAGCAATTTTTCTTCATTTTGAGCATAGCTTTTGGGGCTTTTTGTCATAGCTTTGGATGGTCCCAATTTGGATGGGGAGTCTAGGGTTTCAGGAAACTTGACACTGATGGTATCATCCTTACTGTTTTCTTTTTCAACTTCTAGATTTTCTAGGATATCAAACATGTTCAAGTTGGGATCTTTATTACATACCTTATGATTTTTGCCTCCCTCATTATGTTGCTTTCCTTTCTCCTGGATTTTTGCTAGTTCTATGTTGGCTTGGTTAGCTTGGTTATTCTTAACTTGTCTGTATCCTTCCAAGTTAAGACGCGGTCCTTGAAACTTTGGGATCCCTCTCCCATTAGATTTCCCTAGAAAACCTTCACTCGTGGCTTCCTTGTTTGCAGTTATTGTCAGACATTGGGCTTGAAGGTGGCCCTAGGTTTTGCACACACTACAAAATGGCGGCCTGTTCTCATACTCCACAGGCTGAATCCTTAGAAACTCTCTATATGCTAGTTCCACCTGAGAAGGTAGATCATAATCTAATTTTGCATTTACACAGATCCTGGCATGCATCAGTCTAGTCCTTGCCTGGGTTGAATGGTCTATTGCCATGAGTTCTCCTATCATATTTGCTATGCCACTAAGCCAATACTCATTAACAAACTAGGCTGGGAGGTTTGGTAAGGGGACCCAAATGGGTGCTATATTAATGTTCTGCTTCTCAGGGTTGAAATCCTCCCCCCACTTCCTTAGAAAAATGCTACGCCTTCCTAGAAACCAGGGTCCTCCTGTCAATATGTGCTCTGCATCATCTTTGTTGTTGAGTATTATCATAAAAAACCTCTTGACATGGCTATGATTTCTAAGCTTCTTGAAGTTTTCCACTTTGTCGCGGCCCATGAGCGAATAGTCTCAATGTTCGACATTCCTCCCAAAAACTTGCCAACTAAGGATGATGCCTCCATATCCAAGAATCTTTCCATAATCTCCATTGGCGCAGTTAACCTATTATTGTTTTGTATTAGGGACGGTAGTTCACTTACTGGCTCCTTATTTTTCCCTTTCAGCATTTCCAAAAAGGTTGGGCCCTTGTTGCTAGCTCCCGAACCCCAGTGGGACCCTTTGTCTGAGGGTTTATCTGGAGGATTTGTACCTTTAGCCTTTTTGAACTGAGCTGATAGGGAATCCTTTTCCTTTCTAGCTATAGCATTCTGCCCTGCCTCTAGATCTTCTCCTTCCGTTGGATCAAAATTCCTGCCTGTTGTTTTTGCTCCTCCTCCGCTTCCTCCACTTCCTCCACCGCTCCTCATATCTCCCAATCCTCCCAATATGGCTAGAATGTAACAAAAGAATTTTTGACTAAATATATATTATATAATATAAAATATAATAATTATAATTATAAAGGTTCAATCCCCACGGTGGATATGTATATGTATAAGAAGTATTTACTCAATAAAAAAATTAAATTAAACATTTAAATAAATTTAATTAAAAATAATAAAATTTAATTAAATATCTAATTAAACATATAATCAATTTTTTTTTTTAAATAAAATATTTAATTAAATATTTAAGACCCTAGAGGTCAAAAATAATTAATTAAATTTTTGTTAAAGTCCAAAAAATAATGATAAAAGACCAAAACTGGGACCTAACTTTGATGACACAAATTATTAAAGACACATTCCAAAAGATGAGGCAAGACAGGAAAAGACTTGAGGACTCAGAAAAAAAATTTAACAGAGACAAATCAAGGAAAATTTGTGCGGGCTCATAGGACACCAACATTTTCAAAAATTGGGGTAAAATAAATTGGATTTTGAGGATCCAACAGTACCAAATGAGGATCCTGATATGGTGTCTCTGGAAAGCGTCGCTTATCCAAAAGATGCCAAACTTTATCTCCAACCTAAAATGAGTGAGTACTACGATGCTTGCTCATCACTCTTTGTTGCTCCTATTTAGTCTTCTGCAAGTCATGTCTTATCTTGCCCTGAAGGCTCTATCAGTGCTGAATGAAGGAAGTGACCTTAGCTTGCTCCTCCATATGTGCAATGGTGGAAGAGGGCAAATACAAAGGCAACTTCTATGGAGAAAGTGGTTGTGTGTTCATAGGTGTACCCAAAATGATACCAATAGAATGGTTGGTATTTTTCTTATTACTGAGAGTGATGGATTCCTTAACCACGAGCTCTTGTGATTGTTCAATTTGTAGAAGTGAAGCTTCTTCTTTATCATGTGTCTTTGATGGTGCTTAATTTTTATTTTATATGGGACTTATGCAAGTAGGAGGCAAAACAAGTGCTTGGCTTAATGTATTACGAGCTTACCTACAACTTAGCATCAAATTTGATGTAGGTGTAGTGCTTTTTATAAAATATGTTTTATCATGCAAGTCCAAAGTGTATGTGTTATTTTTAGCATGATACACTGCATTCCTATAAAATTGATAGGGTTTACCAAGAAATAGTCCACAACAATCCATCTCAGTGACATCACATCTTACTTTATCTACAAACTTATCACCAAAAGAAAAATATAAGGTGCAAGTGTGTGTGATGTTAGATTTAGAGTCTACATCCTTCCACCCAAGTGCATAGGATTGATGATGTGGCTTTGTGGGAAGCTTCAACTTCTCAACAACGAACCTCACGATGAGATTCTTCTATGAGTTGTTATCTATGATACAATCCATATAAAAATCATTCATAAGGTGGGCTCTAGTGATAAACAAATGGTCATAGATATTCTTCTTTTGTCCTTGTAGTTACAATGGGACCATATTTTGGTTCCTCATATGTAGGTTATCCAATTAGGAACTTCTTCTTCATTATTTCAAAATTAAAGCATTTAGACTTTGTATGACCATGCTTTTAACAAAATTTACAATACATTGTTGAAGAAAGATTTTTAGAGTGAGAAGAAGAATGTCCTCTAGGAGAAGTGGGGGGAGAAGAAGAATGAGGGGAAGAATGAGAATTGTTCTTCACCTTTTGTTGGTTCTAATTTGTACCTTTGGAAATGCTATCCTATTTAGATCTGTAAGAGGCACCAACTTTCTCCTATGTGATAATGGCATGCTTGAATGCCACATCCAAAGTGAAGGAAATCATTGAACTTAATTTTCCTAAAAAACTGGTCTTGCAATCCACAAGTGAACTTATTAATCAAATCTTCTTTTGAATATTTCACACCAAGAAGAAACCTTGCCTATTGAATTGAAAAATTTAGTCAGCAACTAACATACTACAAGCTTGTCTCAATCTATACCACTTGGTCGTGAGGTCACTTTGGTAATTTAGTGGGAAAAATGTGTTCTTTAGAATTTGGATCAATTCTTTCCAAGTCATGGAAACATTATGGCTTTGTATTTCTACAATCAAAAATTTTGCTAAGCCTGTGAGTTTGATTGTGGCAAAAGCAACTTGTTCATCTTTAGAAATTTCAGCATAAGTAAACCAAGTTTACATATCTAAAATCCATGTAGACAAGATATCAAGATCCCTTGATCCGTTATACAATTTGACCTCACATTTTGCCTTGTTGGTATGGTTGTGACAAATTTTGACATCACTAGGAGTCAATTGGACAACAATATATTTCACTTTATCTGCCAAAATATCTACTACAACAGTAAGATTTTCCATGTTTGTTTTGAGGTAGGTAGCCATTTTATTACGTGTATATGCTAGACTAGGAAGATTCCAAAATGGTTGCAAGAACTATCTAGGATCTTAGAAACAATTTGTAAGGTTTCCTAATGCACAATTTACCTAGAAAAATTGCCTTCCAATTTACAAAATGGGCTACTATAGTGCTTTTACAAAATTACATCAATTTTGTAATTACAAAAAATAGCACTAAAAATTGCAAAAATTAGCCCTTCAAAATTGTTGAAAATGGAGGTAAAAATTGATCAATTTTGCAAAACTTTTGCAAAAATTGAGAAAAGTTGGATTTTCACTATTGTTGATGGCACCAAATTTTTTGAATTTCGAATTGAAAATGGTAGAAAATTGTTTTTGGTGGGAAAATTTTTGTGTTTGCACCAAAAAATTTGAATTTTGGGTAGTCAACCCATCGGTCAACTATGGGTCAATCAGCCCTCACTATCGATCAAATGCAGTCAAACTATCAGCAATCGGTTAACTGGCAAGCAACCCAACAAAAATTGTCAACAAGGATTACACGAAAACCTCTAGGTGGTGCGACTATGCTTCTGCCTTGCAACTAGTGCGGTCACTTGAAGACGGTCCACGTGACCACAAAATAGTGGTCACAAGCACTATAAGCAGTTTTAAACCCACTCCGACCCTCCATGCACCTGATGTGGGATAATTCTCCATAGTAAAATCAAACGAGTATCGATCAAAATAGACCTATCTATCAAACCTGTCGAGCGTGTGTTGGAAACTTCATGCACGTTGAAAAATTTAAATCATGTCGTAGATGAAACAATACCAAAAAAATATTTGCATTGTTGAGAATCTATGGATGACCATAAGAACCCTTGTTTTCATTGGAACACTCAAATCGATGCTAGAAAATTTTGCTCTTAGTGGAATTTTAACACACCGAAAAACTGTTGTTGCTTTCCAATTTATTGAAAGGCTCAGATCATGATAAATGCAAATAACTCATTGGAATCGATTTTTTTATACATCGAGGGATCATTGAAACCCATCGTGGGATATCTTCCAAAACTCACATCCGATCGATTGTAATCTCCCAAAAAGCTATCGAGGCGATATAAAACTTGTCGTCAACCACCGAGAACCTGAAAACTACCCTCCCACGATCAGATGTTGCCGAAAACCAATTAATAACGGTCGAGTTTCCAAAAAAATTACAAGTATACCACTTGGTGCTCTAGGATTAGTAGGTTCTTAGGGTTTTAAATTTGATTTTTCTTCCATATATAAATTTTGATGCTCCATCTACTATAACACATTATCCATCTGCAACAATCACTGTGTTCAACAGTCCTTTGTGAGCATCACAATATCTGCTTGCAAGTGGAGTTATGGACCTCCTCTGATTAGGGGAGGTTAAATATTGCACACCATTGGACTCTTTTTAAACCTCAAAATTGGTTTAATTTTTCTATTTTATCCCTATGATCGGTTTTCTTTGGCCTACGAGTCGGGTGGCACCAAAAATTCTACCTTGAGATTCTTGCGTACGATGACTCCCTCTTGTAGCGATCTAATGGTGGATAGGTAGGAACCTGTAGCTTTATTGAAGGTGCTTTGAGAATTGCAGGTGAGGGTATGCGGTTTTGTAGGTGGGAACACCTTGGTATTACATCTAATAGAGCGAATGTTGGAGGAGTACAGGTCGATCGACGTAGAGTTTTGGTTGAAGGTTGTCGACTGGTGGTCGGCATCAACAAGTAGTCGATTGTTGGTTGGTCATCGATCGTGAGGGCTCGACAACTAGTGCAGTTGTGTGGCACAAATTTGGTGCAACCAATTTTTACCTAAATTTAACCTTTAGGTTAAAATTAAAACTTAATATTAATAAAAATTTAATATTTTAGTTTTTTTTAATTTAATGTGAAATAAGCCCAAATGGTGTAATTCTCATGCAAGGAAACACTTGGCTCGAAAACCCTTTTGGCAGTCAGGTTCTTCTCTATGTAAATACTGTCAATGGATCCTCTTTACCAAAATTTAACTTCAGAATTTTGGAACTACCTCTCAAATATCTGCTCTCTGATCTTCAAAGCAGACACTTAATCTCTAAACAAGAAAAATTTCTTGCCCACACAAGACAAGTCAGGTTTACCCTCTAGTTTTTTGTCAGGGGTATTTGGTGCAGGGGTAAATTCTACCCTCTGCCACCTTCGAAGCTTCAAAAAAATGATGCTATGACTATATCAAGCCAATGTCACGCAAGCTCCTACCTAGGATCTGATGCACTAGCTACAAAACCCAACTAGACACCTAGAAATGAAGTGGCAACTTGCCTTCCTTATTACATAAAATTATCCTTCAACTCTAATTACCACTGATATGAAAGTACCAAATGTGAAGTTGATTATTCATTATTGGTAGTAGAATATATAATAACAAACAAATAACAATCTGCTAAAATGGATGCCAACTAACTGCTAGAAGACAAGACATCTCTAACAGTCTAACTAAACATCCTAATCAATAGAAAACATATTTCCAACATGGGCATACTATGCCTCACGTATTACAATGCAAGAAATATAAAATAATAATAATAATAACTTAGGCTTATAATTAAGCCTAAGGTACAATAATATCCTCAACAAAGATACTTTGGAAGTAGAAAGCCTCATTGAAGATAAGGTTGTTCTTGTGGCTTACCATGAAAAATAAGGTTCTAACATGGGAGGTTTTAGAGAAGAAGAATTGGAATGGTCTAGGAAGGTGCCATTTATGTAAGTCAAACAATGAAACAATTGATCATTTACTAATTATTTGCTCCTTTACCATACATATTTGAAGGGAGGTTATAGCACAGTTAAAGCTTCCTATAGGATGGCCAGAATATTTCTTAGGAGAGTGCTTAAAATCTTGGTTTGAAAATACATCTTACAAAGGTTTTATAGATATCCCATTGTTTGTGTCTTGGGGAGTATTGTTAACTAGGAATGAAATAATTTTTTAGGATCAAGAGAAGTCTACTTGGCAGGTCTCCTCCCAAATCATTGGAAGTTTCAAAAACTATAAGGTTTTATAGCTCTTGGTTTTAAGAAAGTGCTTAAAATCTTGGTTTGAAAATAGATCTTACAAAGGTTTTATAGCTTTTGGTTTAAGAGAGTGCTTAAAATATTGGTTTGAAAATAGGTCTTATAAAGGTTTTATAGCTCTCCCATTGTTTGTGTCTTGAGTATGGTTAACTAGGAATACAATAATTTTTCAGGATCAAGAGAAGCCTACTTGGTAGGTCTCCTCCCAAATCATTGGAAGTTTCAAAAACTGTAAGGTTTCAGCAACAACAAAGGTAAACAGATAAATCATCCCTCCAAAGATTGATAAATCAAGGGCCTAGGATTTTTTTGATGGGGCTAGACAGGGGGTCCCTGGAGTTTGTGGAGCAGGAGGATTACTATATATTTATGACTCATTATTTTAAATTCAAGGTTGGATTAGGAGAATGTTATAATAATTATGCTAAAATTATGGCCCTCAAATTGTTGGTTCAATTTGCAAAATCAAAAGGAATACAAAAAATTCAAATCTACGGAGACTTACAGGAGGTGGTAATAAACTAGATGCTTGGTGTTTTTAGGATGGAAAACATGATTCTACAACTCATCTTCTCTCAAATAAAAAAAGTTATGGATCGAAGTGAAGATTTTACTTTTTGGCATATTTATAGAGAGCTAAATAGGGAAGCAGATGAACTCTTAAAGGAGACACTTCAGATTGATTCAAGTATGTGCATAGTACAAGAATATAATGAGGGCAATGCATTGTAGCTAGTCCAAATATCTATCTGGGGGATTAGTACACTCTAGTTAAAGCAAGCACAAATAAAACAACTTTTTCAAAAAACTCAGAAGTTAGTGATTTAAAGGATATTGTTTGATAATTTGGGAAGGTGTCTAAAGATAAAACTTAGCATGTTAAAGATAGCTAGTTATGACGTATAAATAACCTGATTTTTAAGTCACTATTAAAATTTTGAAAAAATATCAAAAAGTATATAAAGAATATAATTTCATATTTACTTAATAGAAAATTACAACTTTTTTCGAAAACAAAAAAAAATTCAACTCAATATTCTATCTAATAATCTATAGTTTTAATTATCAATATTATCACACTCCTATTCTCAACACTTCATTAAAAAAAAATTACAATTATTAAACTTAAAATACAAAATTAATTTACGAAGCTGCTTTTATTTGCTCAATAATCACTAAATTCTACATGTACATAATACCAACATACCAATAACTTCAATCCTCAACACCCTCATCAAAGGAAACTTTAAGATTAATAGCTTTAATGCACATTGAACAATGCAAAACCAAGTTGCTATGGCCCTTTTGTCTTACTCCATAATACTTAAATTAGAAAAATAATACCAATAAGGAAAGCAATAAAACTCAAGTTCTTAATAAAGAGCTCAAGAGTTTATATCTTCATTTTGTAATCTCAAATACACTTAAGTTTTACAAATTAAAACTAATTTTAAAATAAAATAAGATATCAAAATTTGGATGGCAGTTAAGTATCTATAGCGGGTGAATAGATCGCCATGCACCATGTAATCGTTGAATTTTTATTTCCTAGGTTTTGTTAATGACGCAAAACTTGGAATAATGGAGGAACGGAAATAGGATTTAATTAGATTAACATAAAGAATGTTAAGGAAACTAAATGCGTCCAAAAACATGTGTGGAACCATGAAGAAATTTGATCAAGTGATTTACATTAATCTAATTTTTTAAATAAGTAAAAAAAATTAAGGTAAAGTATGAGTTTTTCTTAAGGGTTTTAGTTTTTGTATTAAGTTTTTTTTAATGAAAATTTAAAGATGGTTTTGGTAGGGATAGTGCAGTGGTTATGGCTTTGGTTTTTCTTTGGGAGGTTCAAGGTTCAAACCACAACTTGTGTGTTTAAAAAAAAAACTTAAAAGACATAATACTACAATATCTCTTATAAGACTATTTTAATTATTTGTGTGTGCGTATGGTTTAAAAGACTTACGCATTCAAATTGAATAAGGCTCACAATTTGAAACACCAAAAGACTCTTGAGACAAGAAAGAGATATCTTATTTTATGCATAATTATAGGGCATTGTATCGAAGTAGTATACATAATTTTGAAGTATAGGGTATTGTATCTAAGTAGTATGCATAATTTTGAAAATTGATGAAGTTTTTCTTAGATTAATTTTGAAGTATAGGGTATTGTATCTAAGTAGTAAGCATAATTTAACAATTGATGAAGTGTTTATTAGATGGTTTTGTGGATTTTTATTTTTATTTTCATTTTCTTCTTTCTATGTTGTTTTAATATTTGTTTTAGAGTACCATAATGTCTCATATACTAGTATCAAATCTTGGATATTGGAGACTAGAGAATGGGAGAGCTTGAGGATTTGATTCTCTTCTATAAAATTCAGAATTTAAGTTTGTGGAGGAAAACTTCATACATTATTATTGTAGTTGCCATGACTCATAGTAATGCTTCACTATCCATCTCAAATTTAGAGGAGAAATTTATGGGTATTAGTGCATAAATATGAGGACTTTGTTGATTGCCTAGGAAGTGTGGAGTGTTGAGGAAAATAGATATGTGGAACATACATATGAAAGCATTTTATCAACCACAACAACAACAACAACAAAAAATACATAGGAAGCATAAAGAAAATATGCCTTAGATTTGTATCAAATATAGGTAGTTATTGATACAAGTGTTTGAGTTGCAAGTGTTTAGATTGCCAAGGGATCTTGGGACATCTTTGAAGATAACCTATCAAGGATTTTCTCAAGTGAAATTAGTGAAGATATAAACATTTAAAATAGAATATAAAATCTAATAATTAAGGACAGTAGGAGTGTGGGAGATTATTGTTCAAGATTTTGTGACATTATGCACACAATAAGTATTGATGGTAAAGAACCAACACAAGAAGATGTTGTCAAAATGGAATTGAGAACATTGACATCAAAGTGGAACAATTGTGCAATAATTATTGAATAATATGAATACTTGAATAGAATGGATATTGTTGATTTGAAAGGATCATTTATATCCCATGAAGAAAGAATTAAAAACAATAAATAATAAAACTTGAAGTAGGTTGTTACTTCCAAAGCAAGAGTGTCAAACAATAATAGGGTTAGATTAAGCTTCAATTCATAAGGTCAAATAGGGGAGCAATAAAATCAATATTCTACAAGAGGAAGAGCCCATGGTAGAAGTGGAGGCTATAGTAGAAAGGGATTGGTAGATTTATGTATAAGATGAATGTTTAATGTCATTCTTGCAAAATTAATGTCCACTATGAAAGAGGATGTAGAACAAAGGTAACCAATGGAGGAAAATAGTTAAAAAATTTACATAAAGAAGGTGAAATATCAAACATATGTTCTTATCATGTAATGTGGTAGAATTTTTAACAAAAGAGAATAGGTGCTTAGATTATTGTTGTTCAAATCATATGATTAATAATAACAAGTTTTTTGTGCATTTGGATGACTCGTACAAGAGCAAGGTAAGGTTTAGATATGACAAAGCATTTGATGCCAAAGTAAAAGGAATATTACAAAATGTCACAATAAATGGAAATAAAGATATCCAAAATACTTATTTCATACCATGCTTGAAGCACAAATTATTGAGTGTGGCACACCTTGTAGGAAAAAACCATAAAAAGGTGTTTGGGAATAAGAAGTGCATTATCTATGACAAACCAATTAGTTGTTTTACTTATGTCCAAGAATAAAATAATTTCATTGAAACCTGTAGACACCAAATCCTAGTCATTCGCCTTCCATATTTGCCTTGTCTTTTCCACCACCTAATCCTAGCCAATTTTCCCACTATTCCTATTTTTCAGCCATTTTCGATCATTATTCACATTTATTTTTATATATTTAAATATAATATTTTATATTATATTTTAATATATATTTAATAAATATGTAATTATTTAAGTGAATTAATCTCGGCTACCCAATTTTATTTAATCCTGACCATCCATTTACATCAATCCATGCCACACCCTATGTTTATTATCTACCCTTAGATGTGCTTTAATCTCAACCACACGATTAGTATTGTTGAAACCCTAGCATGCCCTAGGTTAGATTATAAATAAGAGCCATTTTGATGGCTCAACCCCTGAGTTCCTAGATTTTTGAATACCCTAAGTTCCTAAGTTTTGAAGTCCCTGATTCAAAACCCTAATCCCCATCCATCTGCTCCATTTTGCATACCCTTGCTCGCCTCCATAGTCATTGCAACATGTGCCCTCATCCGATCTACTTATGCAGAATTATTCATCAGCCACCAAGTGCCCACGGGTGCCTCCTCATCAGCCCTAGGTGCCCATAGGCATTTCCTATAGTTGCCATGTACCCGTAGGTGTTTTACGCTCCCATTATTACAGTCCCCTAGCCTTCGGGCGACACTAGGGCATTGCTGCACCAATCACCTACATTAGACATCATGTATCAAAATACAACGAAAAGGTAAAATAGATCAACCCTAAATTCACTTATTGCATTACATATATTTTTATTTATGTCCACTTCATTTATAATATTTAGTATTTTACTATTTCTTATAGAGGGCCTCACACTGTGGGGCCCTCTCAGATACTACTAACTATTTTTCTGTGTCATTGTGTGTAGATCAGGAGCATTACATCAGCATCTAGAGTGGCCCAATCTTGGATAGCAAAAAACCCACTCAACCTTATTGGGATCAAGACACATTGGAAGACACCATGACCTTACTTCTTAGGGTTTTGGAGAACCCTAAATTGTAATATTGTATCAAAATGGATTCAAGGATCCAATATTGTAACAATGGATTTTCTAGGCTCCCCCCATCAATAAATAATTCATTCTATTGTGCAATCTTGTGTTATCTTACATTTTATTTTGATCAAATCATTATTTGTGTGTGTTGTGTTTTGCACATTTCAAATGGTGATCATGGTGGGACCCCCTAAGGGTTCTTATTTATGATATGTTTTACTAATTTGTTTTATGTTTTCTATCATCTTGTAGGTTTTTTAGAAGCATGGATTTCACAGTTTGTTGGATCTAGGGTTTTTGAAGTTTGTAGAAGGTGTGCAAAGTGCCTAATGATGTTCGAAGGTAATCCAAAAATGTGCAGAGGTGTTTCAAGTCATTCAAAATTACCCGCAAGCATCTCATTAGTGTTCAAAAGCACCTAGAAGTGTTTAAGGAGAGTTAGGAGCAAAAACATAGGCTTTTCAATAAGTTGACTGTTTAAAACCCTAGATTTTTGTCTTATTATCTTGGTTATATTTTGTATTTTTTAGATTTAAAGTAATAACATGAATCGTCATTAATAAATATGGAATATGAATGCATATTAGTCTTGCATTCTTAGATATGCATTTCATCCTCATATTCAGATAAGGTTTTTTGTTTTCTAGGTTCAAATTGTTGCATTTTGTCTACATTTGAACTGAAATTGCATAACTTAGTGTTGCATATTAGGGTTAAATAAATTTTATTTTGTATATCTAAGTTGGAACAATATTAGATTTTCCAAATGTATCCCTACCATTTGGGTGATTCCAGGAAGAGGGGTGAACGAACCCTTCGATTGCTATTTAGGCAGGGGGTCTTAAGTAGTGTACTTCACACCCTTTGGAGAACTTGGTAATCTTTTGTTGGCTTCTTATTCAGGTTTATGAAAATATTTGTTTTTGAAATTATTTGTACACTATAAAAAAACATAAAACCTTAAAAATAATTCACACACATCACATGCAAAATCGTAGTGGTTGGATTTCATCACCACCCATTGCTTTAGATTTGGTGACGGTGGCATTCATCTCCATACACCAATATCTACCCTTAGAAACCTTAGAAATATTGGACATTTTGAGTAGATGAGTTGTCATTGATGTCAAGAGTGAGTGGTCATTGATGTCAAAAGTTAGTTTTAGTGAGTAGTGCAAGGAGAAGCAGTTCTGCAATCAGTGCAAAAAGGAGAGTATGCTTCTAGTTGGTCAGATCCGGTTCCATGTAGTCAGATGTGGTCGAAAGTGCAAAGAAGAGACCCAAGAAAATAATATTATAATATTAAAGAGGGAAATTTAAATTAATTATAAATTAATTAATATGATTTTATTATAACTTAATTAATATAATTTTATTATAAATTAATTTATTAATTAATTTAATTAACTTTCAAAGTTATTTAAGTTAATTATAATTTAATTTTAATTTAATTATAAATTAATTTATATTAATTTAATAAACCCTAAAGAGGGTTATAAGGTTAAATTAAAATTGAATTTGAAATTTGATTTGGAGAGTCGCTATTTTATGGCACGAGGCTTCGTGTATAAATGGTGGCAAAAACCTTTGCCTTACTCCCAATTAATCCATCGATAGAATTCCTATGCTCCAAAGTTTGGTGCACAAAAAGAGAAATAGTTTTCACGTTTTGAAAGGTCTCCAGTGGCAGAAGGATTGAAAAATAGGAGCAAACCTCCTTTCACCTCACACAGTGCTATGTAGCACAATTGGCAATGGTGGATGGTGCTAAGTCTTACGATAGGCAAAGTGTGTAGGGTTTGAATCCCGTAAAATTTGTTTTGCAAGGAAGTGAACGTATTTTCATTTTTGGACAGTGCAGAACGAAGGGAATAAAAGGAGGCTTGTGCCTTCCCTTCCCCGTGGAAGCACTTAGCCCATGTGGTGGGCTAGCACCTTGATAAGGCACTCGGCAGGAGTAGATTTCATGTTCAAAACTCGTCGAGGCCTTTTGGTAGTGTTAATGTATGCATTGATGTCATTTTTATTGGTCACTTGATTATTTCGAATGTGCTAAGGTTGAGAAAAATAAAATATTTTTTGATGGTTATAAAGTTTAATTTTTGCCTAAATTAATTTGGATATTGAGTATTTTGAGGGAGATAAAAGGGTAGGCTATATTATGTTGAAAGGTTAATTTTTGAAGATTAATTTATTAAAGTTGGAGATTATAAGGAGCAATTGAATAATTATTTTTGTGTATGATTTGATGATGGCTAATTTCAAGGAGTAATAAGGTGTATTTGAGATTAATTATTTATGTAATTGAGAAATATTTTGAGAGTGTTAGTGTGATATTTTGTCATCTAACCATTGAAATTGGCAAAGAAGAAAATTATGATTGAGACATATTTTTAATGGCACTTCTACATCAAACAAAAAGGTATGGCACATCTTCCTAGTGAGTGATTGTTGAATGTTGTGAATGCTAGGTTGGAGTGAAAAGGGTTGTTTGATAAGCATTGTTGTTGAAGTGATTGGTTGAGTGAAGAACTTGAACTAAGGTTTGCAAATATCATGAGTATCATTGTTATTTGAAGTTGTGAACTATATTGAACTAGAGTTTGTGAAAGAACATGAGTATAATTGTTATGTGAAGTTGTGAACTATATTGAACTAGGGTTTGTGAAATAATATGAGTATCATTGTTATGTGATATTGTTTGATAAGCATTGTTGGAAATAAGTGAGTGAGTGTTCATATACTTGGACTAGGGTTTGTGAGCAAGGATTATTTCATTGAGTGATTGATTGAGTAGAGTTGGTTGAGCCTATTCAAGTGGATGTGTTGAAGTGATAGTTCAAGTTTTGTGAAACAAATTATTCCATATTCTAAATTGATTTGAGAAAGAGGTTGAGTTTTTGTGAGTGTGAAACATATTGAGTCTCTAACAATTCTCTATATGTTTATGTGGCAAAAAGAGAGATTGAAAGTGATTGATAATTGTAATGAATGTGAAGCATATTGAGTATATAACAATTCTCTATATGTTTCTATGAGATTGGACAAGTCCTTGGGAGGACTTGTTGAGTAGATTTGAGGTAAGTCTTTGAGAAGACTTTGTGGACAGATTTGTGTGAGATTTTGTGGAAGCTTACAATACAGTTTGAGGATAAATATTATTGAGCAGATTGTAAAATTTCTAGTAAGGACTTGTTGAGAAGATTTGAGGTAAGTCTTGGTGAAGACTTGTTGAGCATATTGGAAAAGTTCTAGAGAGGACTTGTGGACATATTAGTGTGAGATTTTATGGAAGCTTACAAGGCATATTTGAGATAAGTCTTTGAGAAGACTTGTGAGTAGATTTGATTGATTGATTTGTTCAAACCTTGAGTTAAGGTTTGGGGCAGATCCAATAGAGTTGATTTATGATTAAGTCAAGGTTTTTGTTAAGGCTTGAGGATAGAGATTGAGGATATATTTGTGCTAGATAAAATGACTATGTTTAGTGTAGATTTGAGGATAGATTTTGGTGCATATTTGAGGACAGGGTTGTACCATACCAGATATAGATATTGAGTAGATATGTGTTAAATCGAAGGACTATGTTTAGTACATATCAGAGACAGATCAAAGAGTAAGCTTTGGAGGTGATAGAGTATAGAGTATGATAGTTTGTAGTGTATAGAGATCCATTATATAGGTTATTGAGGATAGGTCTTATGAGTGATGGCAGGAGTCTTTATGGATATATATCCATTAGCCAATGCAGTGGAGGCAATAGTTCTTCTAGAATATCACCAGCCAAAGAAAAGGATATTGATGTCTCCTATGGATAGAGATCCATGAACTTGATTAGGGGATTGGTGTCTCCTTTGGATAGAGGTCCATAAACATTGTAATAGAGAAAGGATTCCCAATAGATTGATTGAGAAAATTTTAGTGGAATATTTTATTCGTGGAGTAGCCCACATTAGGTAAACCACGTTAAATTGGTGTCTCTATTGTGTGTGGTGATTTGTGAATTACTTTGAATATTGTTGTTGATATTGCTATCTATACATTGCATAATATTGATTGGAAAGAAAATTAAAAAGTGATTTTATATTGTTCACCCCCCTTTTAGTATAACCTTGTGTTCTTCACCCCCCCTTTTAGTGAAAATATCTCTGATATAGAGGAATCAAAATATGGTGATATTTTGACAAAATATGTATTACTTGGTATCATTATAGATTTTGATATGAGAACAAAAGAGGAACCTAATATCCTAAAGAAAGTAGCATTCAAAGCTACTAAGAAGACAAAGCGCAAGAAGTCAGATTCAAGCAATGAGTAATTCAATGATGAAGAAGCAAATTATGGCAAAAGGATTGAGGACCCAAGAATATTTAAAGATGCAAAATATATTATATGTTTCAACTATGGAAAGTATGGTCACTATGCAACTGATTTTCAAGAAGCTAAAAATAGAAATGATGAAGAAAACATGATCATAAGAATAGGGAATCAGAAAAATACAGGTACCAAAATAAATGCAAGGAAGGACAAGATAAACAAGGAAAGTTATTTCAAATACAAAAAAGGAGTTACTATGCAGATAATGCAAGTAAGTACTCAAGTGATAGTGATAATAGTTTCTCAGATAATGATAAATATGAAGTTCTATTTTTTATAGAATAAAAAGAAGAAGTTAAGAAAATATCACCAATAATTCTCAAGTGTTTTAGATGTGGTAATTTTGGACATCTTGAAGATAGTTGTACAAAGAATAGTTTTAGTTTCAGTGATGATGAATATGAAGATACACTTGAAGGACCATAAGATAATATTCTAATGGCATTAGAATAATAAGGAGGTGATCCTATAGAAGACAATTCATAAGGGAATGAAGATGTATTCAAATGCAAACAAATAGAGGAAGAATTAAAAAAAGGAGAAGTTGATCTTGAGGTAGAGCTTATTTATGCTCTTAACACATTGATAAAGGTAATAAAGTAAAATTACCAACTTAATATTTAGTTTAAAGAAAGTGATGAAGAAAGAGGAAAGCTTATAGAGGATCTAAATAAGTCAATGGCTAAGACAAAGAAGTTCAAGGATAAGTTAGAAGCAAAAGTTTTAGAATGTGAAATATTAGAACAAGAAGTAACTCTACTAAGGGAAGAAGTAGAAAAGTCTAAGGATAAGCTACATAGGTTTGGAAAGAGCTCAAAGATCGTAGATCATATGATCAAGGTACAAAAATAGTCAATAAACAAAATAGGTCTTGGTTTTGAACAGGTACAAAAGAAACAAGAAGATGATTCAACCTCAAGTTCTAAAAAATAAGAAACTTCATAAGAAGATAGTGTGAGAGCAACTAAGACTTCTAAATATGATTTGAAAAAAATAAAGTTCAACAAGAAAAATAATAATGCACAAAAAAGGTACATATTGAACAGGAACCAATACAGGGTAAAAGAGACTAAGAGACCAATGAGGTCAAGGCAAGGAAATTTCAATGGATGATGTTTTTCATGTCACATATTTGGGTACAAGGCTTCATAGTGTAGGACACATGAAAGACAAGAACATGGGAACTTCAAAAATAGGCAGTTTTTTCATGGGTATTGCTACTCATGTAATCAGTTTGGTGACAAGGTCATGAATTGCAGGGTTCATGACAGGAATGGATATGGCTTCACCAGGAGAAATCACAAGATATTTGCACCTTCAAGGGATAACAATATTGAGTGTTACAAGTTCAATAATGATAGACATACAACAAAATGGTGTACAACAAAATTTCTAGAGAAAATTAGGAACAAGAACATTCAAAGGAATCAAAAGTATTAGATGAGAAGGAAAGTGGACAAAGGTAAATATCAGTGCATGTTGGGAGTAGAAATTCTCCCACTCTAGAATTAACCACCTCAAGAGGAGGTGGGGGAGGGGCTAAGCTAAGAGACTCGTTCTTATCCCCGAGCCCCAAAGGTGACCCTTTGCCATTGATGTCAAAGGGGGAGAGATTTGAGTAAGGGGGAGAGATTTGATTTAAGTAGAGAGCATTGAGTCAGGAGGAGTAATTTCCCAGAGGAAGCAGAATAGAAAAAGGTTAAGGAAGTTGAAAAATATAATTGGGTTACCATCAATGACAAAGGGGGATATTGTTGGACATTTTGAGTAGATGAGTTGTCATTGATGTCAAGAGTAAGTGGTCATTGATGTCAAAAGTCAATTTCAATGAGTAGTGCAAGGAGAATCAGTTTTGTAGTCAGTGTAAAAAGGATATTATGCTTCCAGTTGGTCAGATCCGGTTCCATGTAGTCAGATGTGGTCCAAAGTGCAAAGAAGAGACCCAAGCAAATAATATTATAATATATTATTATAATATTAAAAAGGAAAATTTAGATAGGGTGGAGTGGGCCAACCAATACTTGTCTATTTGATATTGCAAGAATCATGTGGTATGCAAGGCTTACCATGATGTAAACTAAATATAAAAGATGAAAAAAAATTCTTTAGAGGAGGGACGTTTTTTCGTAGGACTGCCCAAACTGTCGAACTTGTTTCGGCCATATCTCACTCATCCGGACTCGAATTGAGCTGAAATTTTGAGGGTAGATGCCTAAAAAACCCTAGAACGTCTCCACCAATTTTCATATCATTTGGAGAAATAAAAATCCTAGCACATCCCTATGTGTGAACAAGATATTTGGCAAGCAGCTATGCGAGGGTTTCATCTAGGTTGAGTGCAAGCAGCTCCAGAGGTTGGTTTTTAGGGCCTTCGGGCCTTAGCGACCAATATTTTTGTGGTTTATGCTCAATATTTTAGCAGGAAATGTTGCAAGGGATCCAATATGGGTTAGAAATTTATCTTTCAATAGATCATACTGTGAACTTGAGTGACAACAACTTCCAATTTGCTGCACAAAAGAAAAGTGAAAACCATACCTTTCCACGACATCTAGGGCAAGGATTAAAGAGATCACGAAATAAGTTTCAAGAAGTTGATCAAAAAATGGCTCATATCTCAAGTGAATCTGGTGCTAAGGTGCACCCACAAAATAATTCTACTATGAAAACCCCTATCAAGGGTAAGAATTTCGAAAACTCAGCCCCAAAAATGAATTTTAGGGATGCCCTCCATGGTGGACAGCCTCAACCCAATGCTAATATCAATCTTAGGGCTTCCCATAAACCTCTAAGAATGCCTAAGATTGATCCCAGGAAAACGAAGTCAGGATGTCTTAAAGCAGCTGATGGAACTCCTATTGTTAAGCTTGATATGGGTAACATTCAGTTCGGCATTGAAGATTTGGAAAAAAGAGGACTAATTTGTCGGTTCATGGGTTTTCGTTCGAGCCTATCTGCTTTCAAAGTATGGGCTGCAAAAATCTAGAAAACTAAAGGTGAGTTACAAATCTCTATTTATCCAAATGGTTATTTTCTTGTTTTATTTGCTAATAATGAAGATAGAGAGAAAACTTTTCAAGGGGGTCCTTGGTTTTTTGGAAGGGCAGGGCTTTTCATGAAGCCCTGGCATACTAAATTTAAAGTCAAAGAAGAGATGCCTTCTATAGCTCCCGTGTGGGTTAGACTCTTTGGCCTCCCTATTGAATTTTGGAATCCTACTATTTTTTCTTCAATTGGAAACTCTTTAGGAACTTTTATGATGACTGCTGATTGTACTCAAAATTTTGAACATATTATTTATGCTCGGATTTGTGTTTTAATGGATTTTGACAAACCCCTACCTAAAAATATCACATTACAATTTGGGGAAGACACTTGGGAGCAAGTAGTGGACTATGAGAACATTCCTTTTCATTGTAGAATTTGCCATGAATATGGTCATTTGGCCAGTGCTTGCCCAAATAAAATTCTTGATCAAAAGAAAGAAGATATAAACTCAGCAGGTTTCCAAATGCCTAAGAAGAAGAACACTAAGAAAAAACCAGTTATGAAGGATCAATCAAAGTCATCTGCTAATATGTTTGAAATCCTTTCCACAAATGATGTCCCAAGTGAGGAAGAGGAAATAATGGAAACAAAAATCTTAGAAACACAATTTAAATATGAAGGGAAGAACTCGGAGACAAACCAACAAATCAAAGGTTTTCAATAGAAAAAAAAAAGGGAGAAAATTTACACAAGAAAAACAATCTTTTAAATGTCAAAACTTCAAATAATACAGGTCCCAATATAGACTCCGTTGAACCCTCTAGTAAAATTTTGGTTGTGTACGAGCATTCTTCAAGGTTAGAAGCCATCTCAGATTCAATTGGAATAAGTCAAGAAATAGGGGAAAAAAAACTTAAGATGGATTCTAATCAAAAAGTAGGTCGCAAGACCAATCAATATCATATGGTAAAAGAAGGTGAAAAGCTTGTAGAGGAAGGTAAGATTAATGCCCTTCCCAAATTTTTTAGCCCTGGTATTAATGAAGATCATCACTTGGAATATTAGAGGACTCAAAGGGAGTCTTTCAAAACAAAATGAAATTAGAAGAATGATTCAGATAAATCATCCACATCTTGTTTTCCTTCAAGAAACAAAGATGTCAATGGAGGATATGGACTCAATTGCCAGTAAAATTTGGCCAGCTTGGAAAAGTGGTTTCCCTCAGTTCCCAAGGGAGTTTTGGTGGCATTGCTTGTCTTTGGGACCCAAAAGAGGTAGTTATTCACCATATGGTTGGCATTTGGGGTCTGTTGGCTATAGCTATTCAAAGTAGACATTCCAACAAAATTATGCTCTGCATTACTGTTTATGCTCCGACTACTTTGGAGGAAAAAAGAAGATAGTGGAAGGATATAACTCATATTATCTCTCATTTTCCTGAAGCTTGGATCTTGATCGGAGGAGATTTCAATACCATCCTCTCTTTGGATGAGAAAATGGGGGAAAATAGAAATTTGGACAAAAGCACTGACCTCATGAGCGAATATATTGCAAACCTCCATCTTGTGGACATCCAACCAGATAATGGCCTTATGACTTGGTCTAATAGAAGGCAAGGCTTAGCTTGTATAATGGAGAGATTGGATAGGTTTTTGCTCTCTGAAAATTTCTTAATCCATGGTCACATTCCTAAAGTGAAGACTCTTAATAATGTTGGTTCGGATCATTGGCCAATCATGGTGGAAATGTGGAAAACCAATGTGAGTTTCTCTCCTTTTCATTTTCAATTAATGTGGCTTAGAGACATTTCCTTTAGACCTCATGTGCAACAATGGTGGAAGGAAGGTAAACCTAGGCATGGGACTAAGATGTTCTATTTTGCCAAAATACTGCAATACATTAAATCCAAAATCAAGACTTGGAACTGGAAAGAGTTTGGGGATGTTCATAAAAAAAATATGAAGTTATTGCTCATCTTGAAAATTTGAATAAGAAAATCCGTTTAGATGGCCTCACAGAGAAGAGAAGTGCAGATGAAATTAAACTCACAACTCAGTTAGAGGAATGGGAAAAAAGAGAAGAAATCTTATGGAAGCAAAAATCTAGAATTCAATGGCTCAAAGAAGGAGATCGAAACACAAATTTCTTCCACAAATCTCTTCTAGCTCGAAGATCTCACAACTTTATTTCTTCCCTAAAATCAGATTCTGGAGATGTTGTTTATACTTGGGATGGCATGAACTCTATTGTTGTTGATTACTTTTCCAATATTTTTGCTGCTACTCCTCTTGACTCAGCTTCTCAACAAAATGTTCTTCAAGCAATCCCTTCTCTTATCACTTCTGAGGAGAACTCTATTTTGACTGCTCCTATTACTATCAATGAGCTTCAACAAGTAGTTTTTAAAATGCAAAAAGGGAAAACCCCAGGTCCTGATGGTTTTCCCATTGAGTTCTACCAAGAGTTCTGGGATATCCTTCATGTTGATTTATTAGAGGTGGTGGAAGAAGCCAAGAAAGCCAAAGAAATTTTGAAGGTTATCAATAAAACTTATATTACTCTTGTTCCAAAATCTCAAGAGGTTGATCATATCTCAGCTTTTAGACCTATTGCTTTATGTAATGTTCTTCTCAAAATCATTACTAAAATCATGGCAGAAAGGTTGAAGCCTCTTTTGCATAAGATTATTTCCTCGAAGCAAGGGGGTTATGTGGAAGGGCGTCAAATAGTAGATGAGATAGTTCTTGCTCAGGAAGCCATCCATTCCATGGATATGCAAAAATCTCCTTCCATGTTCATTCGGTTAGACTTATCCAAAGCTTATGACAGAGTGGATTGGCACTTCCTTATCAAAGTTTTGAGGCAATTTGGTTTCTCTAAGGATTGGATGGATTGGATTATGGGATGTATCTCTTCGGTTTCCTACTTAGTTCTTATCAATGGCAGGCCTTCTCGGTCGTTCCCAGCTTCCAGAGGTATTAGGCAAGGTGACCCGCTATCCCCTTATTTATTCATCATTCTTGTTGAATGCTTGGGTAGGACTATAACCAAAAAGAGGGAAAACAAAACCCTTGAGGGAGTTACCATTGCTCATGGAGCTAGACCTATCTCTCATATTCAATTTGTGGATGACTCTACTCTTTTAGGTAAAGCTACAGTTAAGGAAGCTTCTAATATTAAGCAAATCATTAGCTATTTTTCTAAGGCTATCAGGGCAATTGATCAATGAAGATAAATCTAAAGTTATTTTCTTTCATTGCTCTCCTAGACAGGAATCCATGGTCTTGGATAAATTAATATATAAGAAGACCTCCCTTCCAATCACTTATTTAGGTATTCCCATAAATATTCAAAGGCAGAAAAATAAATATTGGAATTGGTTGTTGGACAAAGTCAAGAAGAAAATTGGAAAGTGGACCAACAGGTGGCTTTCTTCTGGGGTAGAATCACCTTGGTAAAATCAGTCCTTCAAGCTATTCCTATTTATGTATCTTCCATGTTGAATATTCCAAAGGTTGTTCTTTGAGAATTGGATCAAATCAGTCATCGTTTCCTTTGGAGTGGTACTAAGGAGAAAAGAAAATGGGCCTTGGTGAAATGGGACACTTTATGTCTTCCTAAGAATAAAGG
This sequence comes from Wollemia nobilis, assembly GCA_028583015.1. NCBI lineage: Eukaryota > Viridiplantae > Streptophyta > Pinopsida > Araucariales > Araucariaceae > Wollemia > Wollemia nobilis. The sequence goes on along the minus strand of JAQPPZ010017058.1, from coordinate 15,809,340 downwards.
GGGGTTAGGATTTTGGTATTCTATTAATAACAACAAAGCTTTAGCTACTAAATTATATTGGAGGATGTTGCATAACCCCAATGCTCTTTGGGCCAATAATCTCCGTGCTAAATATGTTGAGAACAAAATTCCTGAAGACCTTTTTCGCTATCAACTTCCTACCAAAGGTTCTCCCATTTTAGCAGTTCTTAAGACTGGTGAGGATTTGATAAAGAAAAAAATTATTTTGGATCATTCATAATGGTCAACAGGCAAATTTTTGAACAGATTCTTGGGATGGTCACAAGCCTTTGATAACTCAGTTTCCCGATTGGAGGCCTTGGATGGAGGAGCTTCACCGAGCTAATTGGATAAAGGTGGCTAATTAATGTCGATACCATACTCTGGTAATTCAAAGGTTGGTAGATATTGGATCCCTATTGAGGACTGGCCTATTCAAATCCAGAAAGGCAAAGACAAGGTATCCAAGGCATCCTTCATATGAGATCTCTCTCTTGGTCCCATGAAAAATATTGTTTTGGATGGAACAACACTACTAAGGGTGAGTATTCAGTTGCTCAAGGTTATTTGACCTTATGCCATAATAATCCCAACCATTCTTCTAACATATTTTCTCAATTGTGGGCTCAAAATCTCTGGCCTAAGGTGAGGTTCTTTAATTGGATTTTATTGCATCGTAGGGTGCTTACTAGTGAGCAACTTATGAAGCATGGTTTTCATGGCCCTTTTAGATGTATTTTTTTTTTTTTTTTTTTTTTGTGGGGGGGGGTTTTTTTTTTTTTTTTTTTTTTTGTGGGGGGGTGGTTTTTTTTTTTTTTTTTGTGGGTTTTTTTTTTTTTTGATCGGAAAGGGGGGAGTGGGAAAGGGGGACCCCAAGGTCTTACTATAAAATTATTAACAAATTAATGTAAATGTAATCACAGGCCACTCAAAGGGGGCTCCCTTGTAATCGCTTTGCCACTATAGGGGGCTCCCTCCTTAGAATCTATGCTTATTATTCTTCTTCTTGGATGATTTGATATGGATGGCCAACCTAATATATATATCTACCCTAAAGCTACGTTGGTGAAGAGACATGATGGTTCACGTATGAAGAGACGTGATGGTTCACGTTATGAAGGGTTGTGATGGTTCACTTTATAATTTAATAATATAATAATTAAATGATTAATAATACTAACTAATAATGTTAGGATTGAGGATCCTAACATGCCACCCTCCTTAAAAAGAGCTTTGTCCTCAAAGCTCAAAGTGAGAAGCTTTGTCCTTTGTTTTCCAAGAAGGATTTGTGTAAGTTCTTGGACTCTTTTAATGGCATCCTTTCGTAGGCAGGGATATCAAGAAGGATGAAGCATTAGCGGGGGGTTGCCAAGAACAATAGTAGAATCTCCCTTAGGAAAATCATGATGACGATGGGAGGGCAACCCTTGGGGTTCCTCAAATACTTCAGAATGATGCATCAAAAGTGATGGTAATGATTTCATATCCTTTTTTGGTTCCTTGGTAGAGCCAACGAAGAAGGAGTGTGTAGTCACTCTGCGTTGGTTCCGAATAGGTTTGGTCATATGGCAAGAACTCACTATTGGTGAGGAAGGTATGTGTAGGTCTTGTAGAGTGCATGTTTGGCTAGCATTGATCACTTTGGGTATGTCTACCTCATCCTTTCTTGGTACATCAATCACTTCTTGCACATCGACCTCATTGTCTTCATTGTGGTGAGTAGGTGCACTGGTCGCTTCGGACACAACTACCTCATCTGCTTGCTCTATGGAGAGACATGGATCAACTTCCTTCAATAAATACAATGTTAGTGTAGCACATTTATGGTGGGGTCCAAATTGTTCATCATAATTATCACAGAGTCCTTTTGCTCGTCGTTCCTTCATCTCCTCAAAGCTAAGATGTTTAATTTGTAAAGTTCGGTTAGATTTGGTGATTGTGTAAGTGCTTTGTGCCCTTCCATTATGCATAGGTTTGGGAGCGATGTAAGTGGTCGACGATTTTTCCATAAGTGGTTTCCCTAATCGTTGTTGTGCATTGATTTTATCTTCAACTAATTTTGCCAATCCATAGGTCTGCATCATGGTATAGGAATTGAACCTTGTCACCTCCATTCTAATTTCCTCTTTTAATCCCCTAATGAAGCCATTGATGAGAATTGATTCATCCAATATTGTGTTGTGTTTGGTGATATCCTCAAAACGAGTTTGATACTCATGCACAAAAGTGATTTGATGAAGATATTTGAGCAATTCCCACATGATTGGGTCCCACATGGCTCTGATACCAAATGGTAAGACCCCAAGGTCTTACTATAAAATTATTAACAAATTAATATAAATGTAATCGCAGGCCACTCAAATGGGGCTCCCTTGTAATCGCTTTGCCACTATAGGGGGCTCCCTCCTTAGAATCTATGCTTATTCTTCTTCTTCTTGGATGATTTGATATGGATGGCCAACCTAATATATATATCTACCCTAAAGCTACATTGGTGAAGAGACATGATGGTTCACGTATGAAGAGACGTGATGGTTCACGTTATGAAGGGTTGTGATGGTTCACTTTATAAGTTAATAATATAATAATTAAATGATTAATAATACTAACTAATACTAACTAATAATGTTAGGATTGAGGATCCTAACAAAATGTGTGAAGAGAATGTAGAAACTCTCAACATATTTTTATTGAGTGTACTTTAGCCTCTAAGCTATGGAGGAGAATGGCCTCTTTACTTGGCTTACAATGGTCCAATTTTTTTACTTTTGAACAGCTTTGGAGGGATTGGCCTAATCAAGAGGGTGTTGATCATTTTATTAGGCAGTTAGTTTGCATGGGTTCTACCATTCTTCTTTTGAATATTTGAATTGAAAGGAACAACCAAATTTTTAATCAAGATAGGAAGGATATTCACTATATTTGGAAAATGACCATAGCCAACTTAGTTGAATCAGTCCTACTCCTTAATCACCCCCAAAACTCCCACCAAAGATGGGATCAAGTGATGCAAATATTTAAGATTAAATCTTCTAAGGGCAACCAACTTAAAGGGAATGTGAGTATTAGTAAGATGGATAGGACTAGAAATTGGCAACCTCCTCCTAAGGATTTTGGAAAATTCAATATTGATGGAGCCTCTAGAGGGAACCCTGGAAAAGCCAGTGTGGGAGGAATTGGTAGACTTTCAGATGGCTCCCTGGTTTTTACTTTTGTTGAGAATTTGGGTATTCTTTCCAATAACCTTGTTGAGGGGTATGGTATCCTTAGAGGCCTTCAGGAGGCTACTAAGGTTGGATGGGAAAAGGTGTTAGTTGAGTTTGACTCTCAACTTATGATTAATATCTTGAAGAATCCTTCTAAGAATCATAAGGTGGATTGGAGAATAAAAATAATTATTGAGAAGATTCAGTTAATCCAGATGGGATTTTTGAAAGTTGATTACAATCATGTGGTCGAGAGATCAAAACAAGAGTGTTGATGCTTTAGCTAATTGGGCTTTGGACAAAGGTGATCTTACTTGTTATGGCCACCCTCCTAGATGGTGGGCTTCTCAAATTAGGGAAGCTCTTCTTTCTATCATTTCTTTGGATGGCTCCGGTTCTGAAGGTACCTAGTTTCTTCTTGTTTTTTTTTTTTGCTTCTCTTTGGTTCATTCAGGTTTTTTTAGTTCCCTAGCTCATTCTATTCTTTCTTTTGTTTCCTCTGTTGATTCTTGCCTTAATAGTCTTCTGGTCTAGATAGGTCATTGTTTTGTTCAATTTTTTTTTTTTTTTTTTTTTGTTTAGTTTTTTAAGGTGGGTGGGTTCTTTTGTTTTGTTTTATTTTTGTGTTCTTTGTGTTGTTTTTTGTTGTTCTTGTGTTTTTGTTGTTTTGTGTTTTTTGTTTTGTTTTGTTTTTTTTTTTATGTTTTTTATTATTGTTCTTGTGTTTTTGTCGTTCTTGTTCTTGGGTTTCTCTTTGTTTGTGTTATTTCGTGTTTTTATGTGTGAGTGTTTTCTATGTTTTTTGTTTTTGTTTATTGTCTGTTGTTGGTTGTTTTTTATTTTTATTTTTATTTTATTTTTTTAATTTTTAGGTTTTGGTTGTGTTTATTTTTCATGTTTTTTTTTGGTTATGTCTTTGTAGTGTTCTGTTGTTTTTGTCTTGTTTGTGTTTTGTTATGTGGTTCTTGTGTTTTTATATGTGGTTTGTGTTGTGGTTTCTTTTATCTTATTGTGTGTGTTTTGGTTGTGCTTTTGTTTTTGACACACTCAAGGAGCATGTTTTTTATTTTATTTTATTATTTTTTTTGTTATTTACTTATTTACTTATTTTTAAATTGGTTTTGTGTGTTTGTTTGCTCCTTGAGTATGTCAAAGGTGGTAGTCCAGGTCCGAGTCCTGGGCATTTTTGGTGGAATGGATACCCCTGCCTCCTTGGGTCTTACCCGAAAGTGGCATCCCTTTTGGGATGTTTTCCACAAAAAAAAAAGAGAGGTAAATTTAAATTAATTATAAATTAATTTATTAATTAATTTAATTAACTTTCAAATTTATTTAAGTTAATTATAATTTAATTATAAATTAATTTATATTAATTTAATAAACCCTAAAGAGGGTTATAATGTTAAATTAAAAATTGAATTTGAAATTCGATTTGGAGTGCTGATGTTTTATGGAACGAGGCTTCATGTATAAATAGTAGGAAAAACCTTTGTCTTACTCCAAATTAATCCATCCATCGAATTCCTATGCTCCAAAGTTTGGTGCGTAAAAAGAGAAATAGTTTTCAGATTTTGAAATGTTTTCGGTGGCAAAAGGATTGACAAATAGGAGTGAAGCTCCTCTCACCTTGCATAGCATTGTGTAGCGTAGTTGGAAATGGTGGATAGTGTTACATCTTACTGTAGGCAAAGTGTGTAGAGTTCGAATCCCACAAAATTTATTTTGAAATGCAATGAAGGTATTTTCATTTTGGACGGTGCCGAACGGAGGGAATAAAGGGAGGCTTGTGCCTTCCCTTCCTCGTGGAACTACTTAGCCCATGTGGTGGGCTAGCACCTTGATAAGGCGCTTGACAGGAGTAGGTTTCGAGTTCAAAACCCACAGAGGTCTTTTGGTAGTGTTAAGGTATGCACTGATGTCATTTATCTTGGTCACTTGATTATTTTGGATGTGCTAAGGTTGAGAAAAATAAAATATTTTTGATGGTTATAAAGTTTAATTTTTGCCTGAATTAATTTGGATATTGAGTATTTTGACGAAGATAAAAGGGTAGGCTATATTATGTTGAAATGTTGATTTTTGGAGATTGATTAATTAAAGTTGGATATTATAAGGAGCAATTGAATAATTATTTTTATGTATGATTTTATGATGGCTAATTTCAAGGAGTAATAAGGTGTATTTGAGTTTAATTATTTATGTAATTGAGAAATATTTTGAGAGAGTGTTAGTGTGATATTTTGTCATCTAACCATTAAAATTGTAAAAGAAGAAAATTATGATTGAGACAAGTTTTTAAGGGCACTTCTACATCAAACAAAAAGGTATGGGCACATATTCCTAGTGAGTTATTGTTTAATGTTGTGAATGCTAAGTTGGAGTGAAAAGGGTTGTTTGATAAGAATTGTTTTGAACTTGAACTAGGGTTTGCAAAGATTATAATTATCATTGTTATGTGAAGTTGTTGACTATCTTGAACTAGGGTTTGTAAAAGAACATGAGTATCATTGTTATGTGAAGTTGTGAACTATCTTGAACTAGGATTTATGAAATATTATGAGTATCATTGTTATGTGAGATTGTTTGATAAGCATCATTGGAAATAAGTGAGTGAGTGTTCATATACTTAGACTAGGGTTTGTGAGCAAGTATTATTTCATTGAGTGATTGATTGAGTAGAGTTGGTTGAGCCTATTCAAGTGGATGTGTTGAAGTTATAGTTCAAGTTCTATGAAATAAATTATTTCATATTCTAAATTGATTTGAGAAATAGGGTGAGTGTTTGTGAGTGTGAAACATATTGAGTCTCTAACAATTTTCTATATGTTTATGTGGTAAAAAGAGAGATTGAAAGTGATTGAGTATTGTGATGAATGTGAAGCATATTGAGTCTCTAACAATTATCTATATGTTTCTATGATATTGGACAAGTCCTAGGGAAGACTTGTTGAGCAGATTTGAGGTAAGTATTTGAGAAGACTTATGGATAGATTTGTGTGAGCTTTTTTGGAAGCTTACAATACAGTTTGAGGACAAATATTATTGAGCAGATTCGAAAAGTTCTAGTAAGGACTTGATGAGAATATTTGAGGTAAGTCTTGGTGAAGACTTTTTGAGAAGATTGGAAAAGTTCTAGAGAGGACTTGTGGAGATATTAGTGTGAGCTTTTGTGGAAGCTTACAAGGCATATTTGAGACAAGTATTTGAGAAGACTTGTGAGTAGAGTTGATTGATTAATTTTTTCAAACCTTGAGTTAAAGTTTGGGGAAGATTCAATAGAGTTGATTTATGATTAATTCAAGGTTTTTGTTAAGGCTTGAGGATAGATTTGTGCTAGATCAAAGGACTATGTTTAGTGCAGATTTGAGGATAGATTTTGGTGCATATTTGAGGATAGGTTTGTGCCAAACCAGATACATATATTGAGTAGATTTGTTCTAGCCCGAAGGACTATGTTTAGTGTAGATTAGAGATAGATCAAAGAGTAAGCTTTGGATGTGATAGAGTATAGAGGACAATAGTCTCCAGTGGATAGAGATCCATTAGCTAGGGCAGTGAAGACAGGTCTTCTAAGTGAGGACAGGAGTATTCAGTGGATAGAGATCCATTAGCCAGTGTAATGGAGGTAGTAGTTCTTCTAGAACATCACCAACTAGATCAAAGGATATTGGTGTCTCCTATGGATATAGATCCATGAACTTGATTAGGGTATCGGTGTCTCCTTTGGATAGAGGTACATAAACTTTGTAATAGGGAAAGGATTCCAAAGAGATTGATTGAGAAAATTTTAATGAAATATTTTCTCTGTGGAGTAGCCCACATTGGGTGAACCACATTAAATTGGTGTCTTTATTGTGTATGGTGATTTGTGCATTTATTTTATTATTACTATTGATATTGATATCTATACATTGCATAATATTGATTGGAAAGAAAAGTAAAAAGTGGTCTTATATTGTTCACCCCTCCTCTCAGTATAAGCTTGTGTTCTTCAAGGAATACTTAGATTTCATCACCAACAAGAATCTCATTGTCCTACCCTAGCCATAGTTTTTCACCTTTGTTTCATTAAAAGAGATTAAAAAATCAAAACATGCAAAACTGGCATATAAAATTGAACATACACTAAAAGGAGATAATTAATGAATAAGGTAAGTCACATTGAGTAAGACTTAGTATTGTCAGTTTATTTCCTTAAGCATTCCATTTTTGTGTTAAATTTGGTATTTTAGTCTGCATTATGATTTATTTTTCTTATGGTATTAACTCATAATCAAAATAAAGTAATAAATCAACAAAAATACTAGAACCTTCATCCACCTTCCTCACCACTTCCATGGTAGATACCCTGAATGTGACATAGATAGATTTGTCTACAAATACCTCATATTCCTTACCATCCATAGCCTTCCATATGGCCATGCCCCAAGAGGAGCCATCCTCTCCCACTATCAACCACCACATCACCCATATAGACATGGAAAAGTAGAAGCCTTCATGAAGTCTTCTAACTATATCTTAGATTCTATCCCCAACTTGCCTAGACAGGATTCTGCTTTACAACAAGAGCCTATCTATTCCCAACCACCACCTACATTTACCCAAGTGTATACTAAACCTCTATTTGAGGCATGAGTTGCACCTTCCCAAGCATCCATTCCCCAACCTTCCTATGCTCCTAGCACATCATATACTTCCACTTATACCAATACTTTGTTTGAAGCACATGTGAATGTTGCTTCACAAATACCAACCTCCCAAGTCACCATGCCTAGTGTGACTTACTCCCAAACCACATCTTCCATATCCTTTACCTCCATACCCTTAGCCTCTGATAGATAAATCAGTGAGGTATAGGATTATTTGAAAAAATTGCTTAGATAGCATCAAAATTCTCAATAGCAAGTACAGGTTAACCCTAAGCCTTTATCTACCTCTACTCAGATTCCCCTTATCAACCAGGGTCCATCATGGCTACCACAATATTTAATGGTCTCTACCCTTGTTCTCCCATTAAGCCATACCATTACCCATCATATTCCCATCGGCCAACCTAGCCATACCTTTCATCCATCAACATAATTCCATAATTCCACATCCTTTCATCAAAAATCCCCCATTAATCACATTCCATCTAATTCACCTCATCATTAATACCAATCTCCTCATCATCTAGTCACTCCACAACATCTTTCCACACCACCATAATATCATCAAGTAATTCAGATTTTTCACATTCCTAAGAAAGACCCTCAAATTGAGGTCATGCAAAAACAAATAGATCAGCTAATGCAATTCAACCCTAGATTTTCAATTCAAAAACCAACCTTACACCAATTGATAAAACAAACAATTCATCCTTCGGTACCAACCCTGCCATACTCGATAGATTTTATGGTACCCAAGTTTGAAAAATTCAAGGGAACTGAGGATCCCAAAGAACATGTGAGCACCTTTGTTCATGCATGCTTTAGAATTCAAGATGATAATACTCTCATGCTTTGAACTTTTTCTCAAAAATTAGGAGGTTATGCCATAGAATGGTATAAAAAATTGCCAACTCATAGTATTTATACATTTGACCAATTGATTGAGCAATTCTTTGATCATTTTATCCTAAATGTCAAAAAAATGATCTCATTATCTGACGTATATGCCTTAAGACAACAAGATGATGAATCTATCTATGATTTTGGGAACCATTTGAGGTTTTACATCACAAAATTTCCATTCACCCTACCAATGGAACAACTAATTAAGTTATTCATCAAGAGTTGCTTAAAACCCATCTCTTGGATGCTCCAACTAAGAACTTATCAATTTTTTGAAGAAACTTTAGCTCATGCTAGTGTTATTAAGGATATCAAAATCCAAGAAGGCATCATTAAGCCCAAGAAGAAATAATAGAAAAACAAGGGCCAATACAAAAGCAATTATTCAGGCCAACAAAAATTGTCATAGGCTACCCCAGTCACCCAATCTAATCAAGTAAATCAAGTGTTGAGCAAGGTGCAATGACAGTATTGTCATTGTTGTCAACACACTCAGATGGATAGGTTGATGTAGTGGATAGTTTTTCAGAGGTTTTTCATAGTATGTACAATGATGTTCAATGCTTATGAGGATGTTTTTGATGTTCGGGTGAAGTTGTTACAGGTTGTTCATGCAAATTTGCAAAAGTTGAAAAAATCGTCAGGAAGTTGTCAAAAAATTGCAAAAGTCATCATGGGCATATTTGGATAGGATGGATCAGTTTGGAACATGCCAGCATGTCAAGAAATAGTCCAGAACAGCGTTGGAGGTGTCAGCACAGTGTTTGGATTGATCGGTGACGTTTTCGGTATCTTGGCGGATGATTTGGCAAGTGGTTGTATAGGCCAAAAAATGGCAGTTTTGTCAGAAGCACTGCGAGCAAACCGAGAAGAATTTGATAGAAAAATTTGAACTAGAGGTGGTTGTTATCTTCAAGAACATGTGTTCCAAATTTCCACCAAAACAGAGAAACGAGGCGAATGTTACAAGCGTTGCAAGACTGTCACAAAAATGCTCTTTTTGGAAAAAGTGTGTCAGTAGTAGTTTTCGTGGAGGTGGTACAGGCGAACCGTAAGGATTTATGCAATGATATTCGAACTGGATGTATTCAGCATTGCAAATATTCTACGTTTCAAATTTCAGAGAAAATAGAGTTACGAGGTGAGAGTTATGATTGTTGCAAAAACGGTACAAGTCACTTTTATGTCAATTTGTTCCACTTGTGCAAAATCCTTCAGTTGGCCGTTTCGACCTTGCAGAGTCGCCAGAGTTTCGGTTTCAGTGTTGTTACACCTTCAAGGCATCAAATAGAGCATCTTTCATTTTTGTTTTGAGGTGTCACGTGGCTCCGAAGTAAGAGAACGAGTAAGGTGTCAATTCTTTGCATGTGACGTGTTTGACGAAATGCCTTCTCAAAATAAAAAAAGGAAGTTATATTGTTTTAAGAAGCTTCATTAAAGAAAATATTTTTAAAATTGAAAAGGGAAAAAGAATGCAAGTGTGTGCTTTTTAAGTGACAAGGGATTTTATTGAAAAGTGGGGACTTTATTTTGTGAAGAGAGAAGTGTGTGTGGAGAAAAATAAAGAGTGAAAATCCGTGATTTTTGGAGAGTGGTGAAAAATGTCACTTCAGTATTTTGGGCATAACTTTCTCATATGATATCCATTTTGGCTGAAATTTTGAGAGGAGTTCACAAACAAAGTGCTGCACAATACCCAGAAAGCGTTTAGCAATTGGTAGAACGAGCTAAGAGAACAATCTATTTTTTTTGTGAGAAGAGAAGATTCAAATTCTGAGTAATGCAGAGAGAGGGATGTTATACTAGGTGAAATAGAAAGTTTTAGATTTTGAGCTTACAGACCATAGAGGGTTCTGGTTTTAGTGAAGACATTCATATATGTCATTTTATTATCAATATCAAAATCAAGTGGGTGCTTGGTAGAGGGGTTGGTGCTCCTTTCTGTTGGTGCAGATAAATCAGGGGTTGGTGCTCCTTTCTGTTGGTGCAGATAAATCATGGGTTGGTGCTCCTTCTAGTGGGTGCTGGTAAATTGATTGTAAATTTGGTGCTTTGCAAAGGCTGGATTTGGATGGGAGTCCAAACAGTCATTTTCGAGGATGTAGCCAAATCGGTGAACCTCGATACATCTTGTGTTGTGTGATGTTCTCTTGTTATACTTGCTTTATTTGGTTTTATGTTTTCATTGTTTTGGCTTTGAGTGTTGAAGATTTAAGTTTTAAAGAGCTACACTGATTCACCCCCCTCTTAGTGTCATTGTGAGACTAACAATTGGTATCAGAGCGAGGTTCCTGAATAGGCTTAACCGGCTAGGGTGATCTTGGAAGTGACACAATGGCAGGTGGTGAAGGCTTCTCATCAAACAAAGCACCATTGTTTGACGGAACTAATTACACATTTTGGAGACTCAGGATGCAGACATATCTTTGTGCTTTGGGATACGACATTTGGGATTCAGTAGATAGTGGATACACAATACCCACCACTTCTCCAACCGATGTTATTGGTAAGAAACTATTTGAGAATGACTCAAAAGCAAAGAATGCTATCATGTGTGGATTAGTGGACAACGAACTGGTAAATATTATGGGTTGTAAAATGGCAAAGGAAATATGGGACAAACTAAAGAGCATTCATGAAGGAGACGTTAAGATCAAGGAGGCCAAGTTACAAACACATCGAGCTCAGTTCAAAGTATTAAATATGAATGACGATGAGAATATAGAGGCATATATGCTGAGAGTTAATGAAGTCATTAATGCGATTAGAGGACTCGACGAGGAAATCAAATATTCTGTCATCATGAAAAAGGTATTAAGATCCCTTCCCCAAATATTTGATTCTAAAGTTTTAGCTATAGAAGAAGCTAAAGATCTAAATTATTTTAGTATGGATGAGATGCATGGTTCTTTGACTGCATATGAGATGAGAATAGGAAAATCTAAACCCACAGATAGAGAAGCTGCTTTTAAAGCCCATAAAAATATGAAAGCAAAACAAGAATCCGAGGAAGAAGAGACATCAGATGAAATGGAAGCAAACTTTGTTCAAAAACTAAAAAGGGGAAAAGGAAAATACAGAGGAAAGTTACCGTTTAAATGTTTCAACTGTGGAGGCATTGGGCATTTTGTAGCTAAATGTCCACTTAATGAGAAGAATAGAAGTGATGAAGGATCACACGAAGAAAGAAGTGACTGGAAGAAAAAAACAAATTTCAGAAAAGGCAACTTCAAGAAGAAAAGTTTCATCTCCAAGAATGTCAGTTCATCAGAAGATAGCTCCAGTGAGGATTCTAAAAAGGAAATAGGTGAAGCTCTTTTCATGGCACTCAAAGAAGAAAAACCAGAAAAATAACAGGAATGTGATGAAGAAGAAATTGACGCATAAGTGAATTTGGAAGAGGAACTAATTGCAGCTCTAGATGAATTGAAGATAGAAAGAAAAAAGAATAAGAAAATTTCAAGAAAGCTTGAGGATGCAAATGAAATCATAACAAATTTGAAAGTACAGATAGAAGAATCCAAGAAAATATTCGAAGATCTCGAAGTGCAAATAACCATGAAAATAGATTATTGCAAGCAAGCTAGAAGAAGAGATTGTTGGTTTAAGAATGCAGCTAGAAGAGATGAATCAGAAAATTAGTTGTTATCACAAACGTGAAGAAAGTTCTATGAAGCTGGATAAGATCATAAATAACCAAAAGACTACAGGCATCAAATTTGGTTTGGGTTTTGATGAAGGAGAATCGTCAAATGGATCAAAGGCCATAAATGAAGAATCCACAAAGAATGAAGAGAAGAAACAGGTTGATCAAGCAAAAATGAATCATGCAAAGGAAAGCAATAATGCAAGGCACGAAAGGAGAATTGACAATGATGGCTTCACCAATGTCACACATCAAAGAAGAAGAAGATTTATGGCTCCTACGACAACATGGCAAAGACCACCACCCAGGTTCAATCATCTCTTTTTTGGTTACTATTTTAAATGCAATGGTTATGGACATAAGATCTCAGATTGCAAGTATAATGTAGGACCAAGGAATTTTACCAATAGAAATGTTTTTTCACCTTTGATGGATTATGCAGTAGAATGTTATAACTATCATAATTTTGGGCATATTGCAAGAAATTGTCGAAGTACATTTGCATCAAATCAATTTCAAGGAAGAAAATTTCAGCCAAATGGAATAAGACAAAATAGAAAATTTCCCAAAAACATGCACAAGCTACTGAAAAAGAAAAGCCAAAACAAGAGCCCAAAATTGTAATCAAACCTGAGTGGAAAGAAAAAGAGTGACCTAAGGAAGAAAAGGAATCCTTGATCGTACAGATGACATTTAAAGCACAGAATAAATCCACACCATGGATACTTGATAGTGGATGCTCCAGTCATATGACAGGTGACAAACAAAAATTTGAGAAGTTGCAGCAATATGAAGGTGGTTCAATAAAGTTTGGAAACAATGATGGAGCTAAGATAGTTGGTAGAGGTTCAGTTAAGATTAGTGATAGAAAAATCAGGTCAAAAGAAGTCTTGTTTGTGGTTGGTCTGAAGCATAACTTGTTGAGCGTAAGTCAGATTTGTGATAGAGGTCATGAAGTGATCTTTAAGAAGTAAGGTTGTGAAGTCAGAAAGGCAAACAATGGGAAGTTGATAGCAACTGGATCAAGGACATCTGGAAACCTGTACACTCTCTCAAAGACTTCAGAAGGAGCTTGCTTGATTGGATAGGAAGAAGAGAATTGGTTGTGGCACAAGAGGCTCGATCATATCAGTTTTGACAATCTAGTAAAAATCAGCTCAAAGAAAGCAATGAGAGATATTCCCACCATTGGCAAACCATCAAATAGCATTTGTGCTTCATGTCAAAAGGGGAAGCAAACTAGAGTCTCATTTAAAACAAAAGAGTACTACACAAGCAAACCTTTGGAACTAGTACATACTGATTTATGTGGACCCATGAGAATGCAAAGCATAAACGATGACAAATATTTCATGTTGTGTATAGATGACTATTCCAGGATGACATGGGTACTATTTTTGAAGCATAAATCAGAAGCTTTTGAGATGTTCAAGGTTTTCAAAAACAAAGTTGAGAATCAAACAAGAAAAATGATTAAATGTTTAAGGTCATATAGAGGAGGAGAGTTCATTTCAGAGGATTTCATAGAGTATTGTGAAAAATATGGCATTAGGAGACAGTTTTCAGCAGCTAGGACACCTCAGCAGAATGGTGTGGTAGAAAGAAAGAACAGGATAGTGTAGGAAATGGCACGGACTATGTTGACTGAGAGCAAAGTAGCAGATATATTTTGGAAAGAGGCAGTCCATACTGTGGTATACATCCAAAATAGGTGCATGTTGAGGACGCATGAAAGCAAAACTCCTTATGAGTTGTGGTTCGGTAAAAAGGCAACAACAAGATACTTTAAAGTTTTTGGCAACAAGTGTTACATCAAAAGAACTGAAGAAAACCTTGGTAAGTTTGAAGATAGAGCGGATGAAGGTATTTTTCTTGGCTATTCATCAAAAAGCAAAGCTTACAAATGCTACAACAAGAGGCTAAGGAAAATTGTGGATAGTGTCGATGTTAAAGTTGATGAAGGAAGGGAATGAGTAATTAGCTATGAAGAGAACTACCCAATTTATGAAGAGGTCATTGAAGGAGATGAGGAAAAGGAAATGGAAAAGAAACCAAAAATTGACTTAGAGGATTCAAACAGTGATTCATAAGTGGAAGAAAACAAGAAATTCAAAATAGGCAACTGGCAGAAAGATCATCCTAGAGAGCAAATAATTGGAGACCCCACAGTTGGTGTTCATACAAGAAGAATATTAGTAAGTAACTACTCTTTATTATCCAACATTGAGCCCAAAAATGTTGTTGATGCAAGCAAATATGAAAGTTGGGTAAAGGCAATAAATGAAGAATTAGATCAGATCGAGAAAAACAAGACTTGGGAGTTAGTACCAAGACCCACAAATAAAAATGTAATCGATACTAAATGGGTCTTTCAGAACAAATTGAATGAAGACGGACAGGTAGTCAGGAACAAAGCAAGATTGGTATGCAAAGGCTATGCACAAGTTGAAGGTATTGACTTTGAGGAAACCTTTGCACCTGTGGCTAGACTAGAGGCAATTAGAATGTTTCTGGCTTTAGCAGTTTACAAGAATTTCAAAGTTTATCAAATGGATGTGAAATCAGCATTTTTGAATGGGAAACTTGAAGAAGAGGTTTATATTGAGCAGCCAGATGGTTTCCAGCTTGGTGATGATCCCAACTTGGTTTGCAAGTTGAAGAAAGTGTTATATGGCTTAAAACAGGCACCCCGAGCATGGTATGCAAGGCTAGACAATTATCTTACTCAACAAGGGTTCAAGAAAGGTATGGTGGATAGTAATTTGTATGTCAAAATAGAAAATGGTCATCATATTGTTCTTGTTGTATACGTAGATGATATCATATTTGGCAAGCAACAAAGATGAGTTGTGTAAAGATTTAGCAAATAAGATGCAGAAAGAATTTGAAATGTCAATGATTGGTGAACTTTCGTATTTCCTCGGATTGCAAGTTAATCAAAAGGAGAAGGGCATATTTATTTCTCAAATTAAATATGTGAAAGAGATGCTGAAAAATTTCACAATGGAGGATTGTAAGCCAGTTAGCACTCCCATGATGACAGGTTGCAAGTTGAGCAAGGATGACAAATCTCCACATGTTGATCAAACTATGTATAGATCTATGATTGGGAGCTTATTGTACTTGATAGCTACCAGACCAGATATTTTACAAGTAGTATGCATGGTAGCATGATTTTAGGCTAGTCCCAAGGAGACTCATGTGACAACAATGAAGAGGATTCTTCGATACCTCAAGGGTACTATGGAGTATGGGTTATGGTATCCGAAAGGTAAGGACTTCACCCTTATTGCGTATTTAGATGCATATTGGGTAGGATGTGTAGATGACAGGAAGAGTACCAGTGGAGGTGCATTCTATCTTGGAGACAAGTTGGTCGCATGGCACAGTAAGAAATAGGAGTCAATCTCCTTATCCACAGCAGAGGCAGAATACATTGCAACGACAACGTGTTGTACGCAGGTGTTATGGATGAAACAAACTCTGAAGGATCTTGGCATTAATTTTAGTGAGCCAATTTTAGTTAAGTGCGATAACACCAGTGCCATTAACATCTCAAAGAATCCGGTTATGCATTCTCGCACAAAACATAT
Source organism: Wollemia nobilis (assembly GCA_028583015.1). Lineage (NCBI taxonomy): Eukaryota > Viridiplantae > Streptophyta > Pinopsida > Araucariales > Araucariaceae > Wollemia > Wollemia nobilis. The sequence goes on along the minus strand of JAQPPZ010017058.1, from coordinate 15,793,343 downwards.
TGCTATCCGGTATCATTTTTTGAAGGAGAAAGTTGCGGAAGGTGAGGTTAAGTTGGATTTTGTTCCAAAAATAGAGCAAGTAGTGGATATCTTCACCAAACCATTGCCCAAGGAAGTCTTTGAGTACCTTCACAAGAAATTGGGAGTGGTCACACTTCCCAAGAATTGACTAGCTATTGGGGCCACATTCTCAGGGGGAGCATTTGTGTATTTGTTTATCTTTTTGCTCATGTTTGTGATTTTTGCTAAGTGTAATAATTTTTGCCTAAGAATGTTGTGCATGGACTCAGGGGGAGTTTGCAGTAGCCCTTTGGTCTTGTTGTCAAATGGGGAGAAGAGTTACAGGAAATTGTGCATGTGTTGCCAACAATTCCAAAGGGGGAGATTGTTGAGCAAGGTGCAACGACAGTATTGTCATTGTTGTCAACACACTCATATGGATAGGTTGATGTAGTGGATAGTTTTTTAGAGGTTTTTTGGAGTATGTACAGTGATGTTCAATGCTTATGAGGATGTTTTTGATGTTCGGGTGAAGTTGTTACAGGTTGTTCGTGCAAATTTGCAAAAGTTGAAAAAATCATCAAGAAGTTGTCAAAAAATTGCAAAAGTCATCACGGGCATAGTTGGACAGGATGGATCAGTTTGGAACATGCCAACATGTCAAGAAATAGTCCAGAATAGCGTTGGAGGTGTCAGCACAGTGTTTGGATTGATCGGTGATGTTTCTGGTATCTTGGCGGATGATTTGGCAAGTGGTTGTACAGGCCAAAAAATGGCAGTTTTGTCAGAAGCACTATGAGAAAACCGAGAAGAATTTGATAGTGAAATTTGAACTGGAGGTGGTCGTTATCTTCAAGAACATGTTTTCCAAATTTCCACCAAAACAGAGAAACGAGGCGAATGTTACAAGCGTTGCAAGACTGTCACAAAAATGCTCTTTTTGGAAAAAGTGTGTCAACAGCAATTTTTGTGGAGGTGGTACAGGTGAACCGTAAGGATTTATGTAGCGATATTCAGACTGGATGTAGTCAACATTGTAGAGATTCTACGTTTCAAATTTTAGAGAAAACAGAGTTACGAGGTGAGAGTTATGATTGTTGCAAAAATGGTACATGTCACTTTTATGTCAATTTGTTCCACTTGTGCAAAATCCTTCAGTTGGTCATTTCGACCTTGCAGAGTCGCCAGAGTTTTGGTTTCAGTGTTGTTACACCTTCAAGGCATCAAATAGAGCATATTTCATTTTTTGTTTGAGGTGTCACGTGGCTCCGAAGTAAGAGAACGAGTAAGGTGTCAATTCTTTGCATGTGACGTGTTTGACGAAATGCCTTCTCAAAATAAAAAAAGGAAGTTATATTGTTTTAAGAAGCTTCATTAAAGAAAATATTTTTAAAATTGAAAAGGGAAAAAGAATGCAAGTGTGTGCTTTTTAAGTGACAAGGGATTTTATTGAAAAGTGGGGACTTTATTTTGTGAAGAGAGAAGTGTGTGTGGAGAAAAATAAAGAGTGAAAATCCATGATTTTTGGAGAGTGGTGAAAAATGTCACTTCAGTATTTTGGGCATAACTTTCTCATATGATATCCATTTTGGCTGAAATTTTGAGAGGAGTTCACAGACAAAGTGTTGCACAATACCCAGAAAGCATTTAGCAATTGGAAGAACGAGCTAAGAGAAAAATCAGTTTTTTTTTGTGAGAAGAGAAGATTCAAATTTTGAGTAATGCAGAGAGAGGGATGTTATACTGGGTGAAATAGAAAGTTTTATATTTTGAGCTTACAGACCATAGAGGGTTCTGGTTTCAGTGAAGACATTCATATATGTCATTTTATTATCAATATCAAAATCAAGTGGGTGCTTGGTAGAGGGGTTGGTGCTCCTTTCTATTGGTGTAGTATAAATCAGGGGTTGGTGCTCCTTCCAAGTGGGTGCTGGTAAATTGATTGTAAATTTGGTGCTTTGCAAAGGCTAGATTTGGATGGGAGTCCAAACAGTCATTTTTGGGGATGTAGCCAAATCGGTGAACCTCGATACATCTTGTGTTGTGTGATGTTCTCTTGTTATACTTGCTTTATTTGGTTTTATGTTTTCATTGTTTTGGCTTTGAGTGTTGAAGATTTAAGTTTTAAAGAGCTACACTGATTCACCCTCCCCCCTCTCAGTGTCATTGTGAGACTAACATAAAGTGGTCATGAGCTAGCTGATAATGGCTTAATAACAACAACCTATACAACAAATACCACAATATATTTCCTATCATGCAATCCCCTTAACAACACAAGCTCCAATAATTCAAAACATAGTGCCACCTATGGAAAACCATCCCTGGTGACACTTTATTCGACAAAATCACCAATACACCCCACTAGATGAATCATATGCCTCTTTTTTTAGAAGTTTATATGAGACAAAAAAATTTGCTTTGCTCAACATTAGACTAGATGATCCCACCAAGTGTGGTAAAAATTACCAAGAGTACTTATTTTACCCCTATCATAGGCAAAACGGGTATGGTATCAGCAATTACAATGTCTTTAAAAATGTATTCCAATACCTAATCTACTTGGGGGAAATTAAATTTAATAGTTCCCTAGATCAACAAAACCAAGACCTTGGTATATTTAAGACACCGCTTCCTCACCACAAGGAGGTGCAATCAAACATAGAGGGAGCAAACACTAAAACTCCCCCTAACAAAGTCAACCATATTCAACAATACCAAGGGTTTGTAGGGGCCATTCATGTGGTCACTAGAGGTCAGCAAAATAATCAACAAAGGCAACAACCTCAAGCAAGTGTCTCACAACCTTCTACATTGCCACCCATCCAAGTGTCCCCTAATCCATCATCACCAATCCATATACCTAGTCAATCAAACCCATCAAATCCACCCATCAATCATCCACCATGACCAGTCATCTAATTGAGTAGCTAGTTAACCATAAGCTTGAAAATGGCATCCACCAAATTGTCAATATATGAGCTAATCCAATAATCTCCCCCACATTAGGCATTAATGGTGTAGACACCTAAAACATATCGTGTTTAAGAGGACTACTCATGTAGGCACATTCATAGACCATGTGACTAAACCTTGGGACCTTCCAAGTGCCAAAAGTGATTTTCACCACTCATCGAGGGTAGTCTTAGCCCATCCAAGCTTGGCTTCTAAGAACCAGAGTGGCTGGATTTTTGCTGCTAAATCTCAGAGCGGCTAGCCCTAATCGTTGCAGACGACAACAACTAAGCCCTAAATAGCAACTTACCATAAAACTAGCCTAATATTGGGCAAGTGCCAAAAGTGGTTTTTACCACTCATCTGGGGTTTAGTATTGGCCGCTAAGAACCAGAGTGGCTGGATTCTGGCTGCTAAAGCTTAGAGAGGCTAGTCCTAGCCACTGTAGACAACAATAGTTAAGCCCTAAATAGAAAATTGCTATCAAACTAGCTTAATCTTGGGTGGAAGTGGTATTTTGCATGCAATAAGGCTGAGCGGGAATAAATTTGCATTCCTCCTCATAGCTAGTCTACATGAGAGACTCAAGTCTAGATTTAGACACTAGTTTAACTGACATTCAAGTACAGAAAAATACAAAACTTCTCATGCTAACATCCAGTGTGCATGCAAAATTCAGTCCTAGGGTTTGGACATTGACCTAGGGCTTCAAAAATATTATAAGGTGCAAACCTAAGGGTACCAAGGATCAATTCAAAGACTTTTTAGAGAGATTTTTGAGACTTGGAGAGCTTTTCTTGTAGCAAAGCCCTATCAGATCGAAGAGCAAATTTGGATCACCTTTCAGTGGCAATGAAGTGTTGGTCGATTGAGAGGTCATCATCTGTAAGATATTCAACACATCGAGCATAAATGACAAACATTTCAACTTCAACAATAATCCTAGATCCATAGCCTTTGAGTAATAGAGACAAGTTTTCATCTTAGCGGTCGCTGTCTTGGATAGTGGCCCGTAGGCCTAGTCTAGGGTTCTTAGCATTAGTTATTTTATTTATCTTATTACTTGTTTTTATATCATTAGCATAGATCTGGTTTATCACATTTACTTACATTCATAGTATTAGTTTCCATTGTCATTGAGCATATTTACATTTATCATTAGGTTTATTGCTAACAACCTCATCCAGGGAGGCAATATTGAATAGTTAGGTGTTTTATATTGTTTTCATGCTTGTAATACTATAGGTTCACTAGACAGGTTGTCAAAATACAAAAGCAATAGGATCCCTACAAGAACCAGATCTAGAGAAGGAGGCATCTGTAAGCCCTCATACATATGTAAGGAGGATCTAGAGATGGGGTTGTGTTTAGGAGAACTACTCATGTGGGCACATTCATAGACCATGTGACTAAACCTTGGGACCTTCCAAGTGCCAAAAGTGGTTTTCACCACTCATTTGGGGTAGTCTTAGCCCATCCAAGCCTGGCCGCTATGAACCAGAGTGGCTGGATTCTGGCCATTGAAGCTCAGAGCGGCTAGCCCTAGCCATTGCAGATGACAACAGACTAAGCCCTAAATAGCAACTTACCATCAAACTAGCCTAATCTCGGGTGGAAGTGGTAGTTTGCATGCAATAAGGCCAAGCGGGGATAACTTTGCATTCCTCCTCACAGCTAGTCTACATGAGAGACTCAAGTCTAGATTTAGACACCAGTTTAACTGGCCTTCAAGCACAGAAAAAGACAAAACTTCTCATGCTAACATCTAGTGTGCATGCAAAATTCAGTCCTAGGGTTTGGACATTGACCTAGGGCTTCAAAAAAATTATAAGGTGCAAACCTAAGGGCACCAAGGATCAATTCAGAGACTTTTTGGAGAGCTTTTTGAGACTTGGAGAGCTTTTCTTGTAGCGAAGCCCTATCGGATCGAAGAGCAAATTGGAGCACCTTTTAGGAGCAACGAAGTGCTAGCCGATTGAGAGGTTTTCATCTTAGCGACCATTGTCTCGGATAATGGCCCATAGGCCTAGTCTAGGGTTCTTAGCATTAGTTTCTTTCATTTAGCTTGTTACATGTTTTCATGCCATTAGCATAGATCTGATTTATTACATTTACTTGCATTCATAGCATTAGTTTCTATTGTCATTGAGCATATTTCTGTTTATCATTAGGGTTATAGCTAACAACCTCATCCGAGGAGGCAATCTTGGATAACTGAGTGTTTGTTATTGTTTTCATGCTTGCAGGACTACAAGTTCACTAGATAGGTTATCAACATACGAAAGCAAAAGGATCCCTCTAGGAGCTAGACCTAGAGAAGGAGGCATCTGTAAGCCCTCATACAGTTCTATGTGCATCACCGGGAAGCCTATGAGAGTGCATCACCCCTTGCAAGGGGATATCATACATCTACTACCCTATTTTGTAAAATCTGTATCAAATGAAGGGAATCCCTTAGAGGGATCTATATGTAACCGAACTTGAGAAAAAGTAATAAAGAGCATTATTTATTCATTTCTTTGTATTTTGGTTGCATCTATTTTCACATATTTCATTTAATGCATGATTAAGTATAAATAAATCAAATAATATTCACAAATAGAGTAGTGGATGATGCACCGCTTCCCCGGGGTCACTACAGATGGTGATCATGGTGGGACCCTCACCAAGTTTTTATTTTTTTCCAAATTACTGACTTAGGTTTTTGTGTGTAGGTTTAGCCGCTCTAGTCTACAACGGCCCATAGTCTTAGCCGCTCCTACTAACAATGGCCAAAAATCAGCCACTCTAGTCAATAGTGGCTAGAACTGGAGTGTAGCAGAGGATAAAATCTCTGTTCTCTAAGCTGGATTAGAGGTTGGTATACTTTTTTGATGTTTTTTGATTTTATGTCTACTTCTATTTTCCTAAAATAGTGAAAATTAAGACACATTTTGATTTGGAAACTAAGGAATGGAAAGGAAAGAACTTGCATCTTGCACATCTTAAGGTTTTTAGATTTCCACTAGGCATTGCTAGGAACAATGGCTTATGCTTGTAAAGTTCACCCTAGAATCCAGCGTGCTAGAAATCATGTGTTGGTTTGCTTGCTTTGAGGCCCTACTAGAGGCCATATTTGCACAAAATAGAGTGCATCCATGAAAACTCATATTAGTTTATGCATCTTTCTAAAAATTGAAATGTCATTTGTATTAGGCATATAGGAAAGATGCATTTCTATTGTATGATGCATTTTACTTTATGCAAATTTAAAATGAACCCCACACACGCACACATATTTTAAACATTGGGGAGTTGGATTTCATCACCAACCCTCAATTCAGTCCGGTGATATTGGCATTCATCTCCTTCCATCGGCTTGCCCCCTAGATTTTCCTAGAATGGAATAAGGAACTTCTTTATAGTGGTACTAAGTTACTCATGTTCAAACTATCTCCCACTATTGGAACAATCATTGGTTCAGAGTGGAAGAGCTAGGCGAACCCCCCACTAGGATTTAAGTGGTGTACCCTAGTCTCTTTTTGAGAAAATCATGTTTGGCATGGGTGTTCTTGATTCCCACTATGGATGAGTCTCCTCATTCTAAATCCAAAACAAGAGCAAGAAAACAAGAACAACAACACATCAAAATATAGCAAACAGTTTAGGGCACACATAAATTAGTAATCAAGATAAACACTTGCTTGATATTGTTTGGCTATCTTTAATTACAACACAAAAGATTAATTCACAAACACAATGGTTAAAACTAGAAGTAAGCATCCTCGATCCAATATCGAGGTAGAATCTGAAGCAACACATACCCATAGGTGAAGTCATAGTAACATTGAACCACCTACTCATAAGATCGTGGGACATAGTTCCATGAGCCTAAGAGGTGATAACTCAACCCTTGGGGGTTCTCCTCGAGAAACCCTAGTTAGGGAGACACATCATGGAAATAAATCACCTAAACACAATGAGGCTTCAAGGCCTCCTTCATCATGGAGACATGAGGAGGCCTCAAGGCCCTCCTCTCGACACATAGAAACTTCTCAAAGACATGAGGAGGCTTCAAGGGCTTCCTCCTCACATGGACATAAGAGGGGTTCTAGACCCCATTCTTCACATAGGGATGATGAGGTTTCCCCACCTCCATCCTCATGAAGGAATGGTGGGGCCACAAAGCCTTCATCACCAAAAAGACACACGAGAGTCACAACATCTCAAACTTCACATGGGACACTTAGAATAGATCTGCCCACTAAGGGGCATGAAACTAGAGTTACATCCAGTCATAGGCACCAAATAGAAGATACCCTTCACACAAGAGGAAGGATTCCAATATATTATGACCTCATTGGAGTAAATGGCACCCCATGGGATCAGCCATGGAAAACAAGATAGTTAGATGAGTTGGATCGGTTTCATTCGAGGCCAACTCCTAGAACCATAGCCACAAAAAATTCTGCATCTGGAAGTTCACAAAGTGTTACTTCTAAATGCACCACCCAACCTAGGGAAGCTTCAAAGTGACCCCATAGTACACATACAAAGTCTGATCATAGAGGCACTTATCAACACACTGAACAAGTTACATTAGCTAGCAAGAGCAAAGAAATAGTGAAAACCTCTTCGAGGAATCTATGAATCAAAACCACAAGAACAGAATCAGACAAACATGAATCTTCTTTAACAACACAATCTGACCATGTGCGATGGTTAGAAAATGCATTGTGCAAAGAGCGAGAGCTAGTTGAAGCTCTCGAGCATGACAAACAAAGAGAAAGGCTTTTGCGCCAACATGAGCAGAGTTTAAGAGAACAAGTTGAGCAACTAGCTCGTATCAACCTACAAGCAAATGGTAATGATCACCAAAGAGATAAATGCACTGACTCACCAAAATAAGGGTGCATTAGGCAAGAAGAAATCCCACAATGAAACCACCACTCAAATCATGAACAAAATCAAACTGGTGGGGAAAGGGTAAACATGATAAATCAGGATCAGACACATCCTGAATCCCCTCATAGGAGGGAAGAGAATAGAACAAGTCAAGTGGATAAAGGGTTACCTCCATTACCACCATGAGTGGGCCTGCAAGAAGAGGAACTCCTCACCTCAAAGGCATTCCAGGCACTCACTAAAAATATGAAGTCCTTTGAGAAGCAAGATACGACTGGGAACCAACCAACACTGAGTAAAATACACAACCATCCATTATGCCCATCAGTTCCTAGCCCTGCATATCCTAAGCACTTTGAGATGCCTAGGTTAGAAAAATTCAAGGGTGAAGAGGATGCACAAGAGCATGTTACCAATTTCATCAATGCATGTTTTCATCTTGAATACAATGATGCTCTTATGCTAAGAACTTTCATTATGACATTTTTGGGTGCTGCCACTCAATGGTTCAACCAACTACCCAAGCACAACATATCCAGTTTTGAACAACTAGTAAATGCTTTCCTAAAATGTTTCTCCTTTGGTGCTAAAAATAAGGTGAACCTTTCAGACCTGGCCAACTTAAAACATTATGATGATGAGCTAGTAATGGATTATGGGGATAGATGGAGAAAATTCATGGTAAAGTTATCATTCTCCGTCCCCACAGAAGAAATCATCCACATGTTCACCAAGAGTTGTTCTAAACACATCTCCCTCTTGTTACAACTTCAACAATATCCTTCATTTGAGGAAGCCTTGGCATATGCCAAACTCATTGAGGACATAAAAGTAGATGAGGGAACCATCAAGCTCCAAACCAAGAAGGAGTGGAACAAAAATGGCAAGAATGACAAATATAAGCAAAAGCAGGCAAACCCTGCTCCAGTTAATCAAGTAGTATTGGCTACACCTAAGGATGGGGCTGCACAGCAACCCTAGAATTATCAAGCACAACCCCCACCAACCAATTACGATTAAAAGAAAAATTAGGAGCAAAATAGAGAATGTAAGCCACCTCACTATTTTACACCTCTATCAGAGTCAATGCAATCAATTTTCAACCAGTTGAGCGAGGCTGAGAAGATCAAATTTCTTGATGTACCTCTTTTAGATCCCAACCATCCTAAGCCAAAAGGATATAGGGAAGATCAATTTTACCCTTATCATAGGATACCGGGGCATGACATTGAAGTTTGCATTGGTTTCAAGAACTAGGTGCAAAATATGATTGAAGTAGGAGAACTTAAAGTTGACAACCCATTGGCTCCCGATAATAGAGATATGGGCATATACAAAAACCCACTGCCAAACCATGAGGTCCCTAGAGGGCAAGGTGCCCAAGTCAATCAGGTCTGAATTGATACACCTACCCATGGATGCATTGGGATGGTTGAAATTGTCAACATAGCAACTAGGAGTAGATGATATGGTCAACCATAGCCTCTTGTGGCTCCCATTAATGTCCTAACTACACCTAGGTAGAGGTAGGGGTAAAACAACCTTCCAGGTCCACCAACCCGACCTGTGGTAACTGTTCGGAGTAGACTAGAACAAAACTTACAAATGACTCTGGCCAAGCTATCTATCTATGAGCTCATACAATAGTCCCCAAAGCATAGGGAGACTTTGATGGAAATTTTGAGATCAATTGAGCTCCAACCATAAGATTCAAATGCATTCACTCATTTTGTGGGACAAGTACAACAATGCCAAGAACCTATAATTCAATTTTATGATCATGATATTAAGATAGTACCTACTACCTTACTGGACCCTCCATTGCACATTGTTGCTTCAGTCAATGATTTACCTTTTAAGTGGGTCTTGATCGATATAAGTTCATCAATCAACATCATCACAACAACAACAATAGGGCACCTTAAGATCCCCAAATCCAATATCATTCCAGGAGCCTACACGTTAAGAGCTTTCAATGATGCTTTATGCTCTACTATGGGAATGATAGTCCTACCCATTAAGGTGGGGCATAAGACCATCCCTATGATGTGTCATGTCTTGGAAGGGGCCATGCAATACAACATCCTCCTAGGGCATCCCTGGATAAGAGATATGAAGTGTGTTCCTTCGATTTTACACCAATGTGTCAAGTATGTGCACGATGACAAAGTCTATGTGGTTCTGGCTGATGAAGAGCCATTCAAATATGTCCATCAGGTGGATTTTCTAGGATATTTTGTGATTCCTTCCACCCACCTATATGTAAGACCTTCATCTCCAACTATGCAACTAGATGACAGAGACAAAGGGGTACGAAAAGACCCATCCACATCGGCACCTCCTCTTGCACCCAAAATAACTGACGCTTCTAAGAGACCATCAATGTCTAAACCTAAAGATAATCAGAAGCTAAAGGTACCCTTAATCGAGGAAGAAAATCCCAAGGAATTGCTAACTATAGCCATTGCAAAAATCCCAAGTCCCATGGAAGAAGAAGATCTCCAGGATCAAGCCGAGGAAATACTAGAACCCACTTCGCCAGTGTCATCTGTAGGGTCATCCACATCACATGCGACAATACACTTGGCAAGTATAGGGATAGGAGAGTACCTTGTGTAGAACATAACATTCATGCCCATAATTGAGTCTGCACAAGACATGGGATGGCCAAAAGACCTAAGACCACTAGTGGGAATAGTGGTTCCACTTGGAATCCCTCCCAACCAGACCAACTTTATCTATGCTGGCCTAGACTACACCCATGAGTCTTCAGATGTAGAAGAGGACAATGATGAACTATTCATTATTAATGTTCATTACCTCTCTAATCTTGAGTTTTCTCTAAGCTACTTTGAACATTGCCATTGGCATGGCTACGGTCTTGGTATATATGAGCAGGGGCGTAGGCGGCCATACGAGCCACAATACCAGCTTCCCACTGATAGGTTTGGGTTAGGCTACCACATCAGAGGTCAAGATGACTCTCTAGTAGCATCCTTGGATAGATTAAGCTTGGGGTTAGGAGAAGACATCGATTTTATTCCTTATCACCCACCAAGTACAAGACATCTGATCAATAAACAAGTGGTCATGGTAAACATACCACCACCAGATATTTATCATCCAAACTTCTCAATTGATGCCACCCCTATAGGTTGCATCTTGTGGGATGAAGAGCGAGAAGAAAATGGATATGTGGCAAGTGATGATGAAGCACATGCAAGCTTAGCCTATCATGGGCCTCACTATTTACAAAGCCTTGCCTGGTCCAACCACAATGAGAGTGGATACATATCGGATGAAAGTGGCTATGAGTCAGAGGACTCAATAGAAAGAGCCTACCTAGGGCCAAGGTAGTGGCCCCATAGCTTGGGGTAAGAAACTAATGCAAATAGCATCTTCATAAGTGATGAAGAATATGAGGATGAGACAAATATGGCCTACTTGGGGCCAAGACATGTGCCCCTTGTCTTAGGGCCACATACCAATGCTAATGGTTTTTGGATAAGTGATGATGACTATGAAGATGAGACTGAGATGGCTTATCTTGGGCCTCACCACTTGTGGCAAGTCAACATGCTGGTAGAAAGAGAAGCGGCACTTCATGCCATAGACCCTGGCTTGTAGTTTTTGGGAAGACCTATCGACTTAGATGCCATTTACCATGCAATCAATCCCCCTCCACCTACATTTAGAGAGCTCTTAGAACCCAATGATCCTATTATCCGACCTACTCATGGGCTAGATCTAAAGATTCCTTTTCCTCTAGAGCCTCATCGTGAGTATGGAGGGAAAACCTCTGAGACAAGATTTCACCCATGTGGTCCTGGAGATTTCATTCCATCCATCAACACAATCTCCATTGATTTGACCACTCCACTTCATAACCTAGTAGATCCTACTAAACCATTGTATCTTGATATAGATGCTATTGATTGGGATCATGTTGATTCACCTGTAGATCTTGAGGATATTTTCCCTAATAAAGAGATGTTACAACCATTTCATTTTGCATCAGGTTGTGCATATGATGTATTCCATGCTGGTTTGGATCCTGAGTCAGTAGGACCTATAAATCCCATCGATGACATTCATTTAATACCCATGCCTCACCAGCTAGAGGATGGGTCACATATGGCTATAGAAGCGACTTTCGAGGTGGACATCAGTGATGATCCTACTCAACCAAAGAAATTCAAGTTCAGAGAAAGTCTATCTCTAGAGGAACAAGCCATCATAATCCCTCTCCTTAAGGAGAGGCCAAACATTTTTTGCTTGGACCTACAAAGACATGCCAGGGCTTGATCCAAAGTTAGTTGTTCACAACCTTTCATTGGATCCCATGAAGAAGCCAGTCAAGCAAAATCTAAGGAAAATGCATCCAACCATCACTTTGATGGTGAAGAATGAGTTGCAAAAACTGTTGGATGTGATTTTTATCATTCCTATCGACTATCTTGAATGGGTCTCGAACATGGTGCCCATGGGAAAACTTGATGGAAGAGTCCATATTTGCATAGACTTTAGAGACTTGAATAGGGCAACTCCAAAGGATTCATTCCCATTGCCAAACATAGATGCTCTTGTTGATGCCACTGTAGGCCATGAGATGCTCTCCCTAATGGATGGGTTTTCTGGATACAATCAAATCCGAATCAAACCCGAAGACCAGCATAAGACCACTTTCATTACTCCATGGGGAACATTCTGTTACAAGGTGATGCCATTTGGCCTAAAGAATGTTGGTGCCACATATCAATGGGCCATGACATACATATTTCATGACTATATGCATAAAATATTAGAGGACTACATTGATGACTTACTGGCCAAGTCTTTATTGTGGCAAGAGCATGCTGAAATCCTTATAAAAGTCTTCGATCACCTCATTGAGCACAATGTCAGATTGAATCCCAAGAAGTGTGTGTTTGGCATAACTTCTGGTAAGCTCTTGGGGTTCATCATCTCTAAGAGAGGCATTGAAGTCGATCCTGCAAAGGTAAAGGCTATATTGGAAATGGGTGCCCCTACCAACATTAGGGAGTTAAGAAGCCTACAAGGCAAGGTAGCATCCATTAAATGATTCATTGCTCAATTATCAGATAAATGTCAGCCCATGAATCGGCTGCTATGCAAAGGAGTCCCTTTTCATTGGGATGAAGAGTGCCAACAAGCCTTTGTAGAGATCAAAACTTACCTAGCAACACCACCAGTATTGGCTCCACCAAGGCCAGACGTACCATTTTTACTATACATATCGGCTATTGATTTTACTTTGGGCACCATGTTGGCCCAAAAGAATGCACAAGACAAAGAGCAAGTCGTATATTACATCAGTCGCACCTTGGTGAGTTATGAGCTAGGGTATGCGTATGTAGAAAAGTTGTGTTTGGTAGTGGTCTTTGCGACCAAAAAGTTGTGACACTACATGTTGAGCCATACGACCTACGTTATATCCAAACAAAATCCTTTGTAGTACATGATGAACAAGACCTATCACAATACATGTACTACAAAGTGGATCATGCTATTGATAGAATTTGATCTAGAGTTCATAAGCCAAAATTCCATCAAGGGATAAGTCATAGCGGATCAATTAGTAGAGGCACCTCTTCAGGATAGCAAGCCTCTCACCATAGAATTTCTTGATGATGCAGTCTTTGCATTATCAGATCCACTCAAACCCAAAGAACCTAAGAAAGAAAGAGACATGGCATTGTTCTTCGATGGTTCAAAGTGCGAGCAAGGGGGTGGAGCAGGGATTGTCTTTATCACACCGTAGGGCGCTCCATTGCCCTTATCATTCAAACTAGACTTCCCTTGCACAAATAATAACATCGAGTATGAGGCCCTGATCTTAGGACTTCAAATAACCATCACAATGGGTATTAAAATATTGAATATCTTTGGTGACTCCTTGCTCATAGTTAATCAAGTCAAGGGTTTGTTCCAATGTCGATGCCCAATCCTGAAATCATACAAGGAACTTGTTGACACCTACCTAGCCCGATTGGAATGGTATGACATCGAGGCAATCCCTCATACATAAAATAGATTTATGGACACCATGGCATCCTTGGGATATTTAATCCCTCAGAATCCATCTACGTATTTCACAACCATTCATGTTAAAGTGCTCTCGCACTCAATGATACAACATGAGGCTTTTGATAATCGAGAATCAATCAACATGATCAATATCAAACCAAATCAGGATTGGTCCTTCAGAGCTAGAGATTTCTTGCAAATGACACCTTGGGGGTCTTTGATCTCTCAAGGTCCTACAGAGTGTGGTACAACCATTCACCATAGGGTTGTTTCTCAATCTGTATTCACAAGTTCTAGATCGTAGGAGGAACATGCCATTTTATCTATAGAAGTTGTGGCTTATCAGGATTGGCTATCCCAGTTACGAGACTTCCTAAAGCTTGGAATGGTACCACAAGGCCTATCACATGCTGAAATATGAACATTTAAATAGAAGGCAACAAGGTACATCTTATTGGGAGAGATCCTTTATAGACGAGGTTATGATGGAATGCTCCTCCATTGTCTTGAGCCATAGGAAGCATCCTGGGCAATTTCATAGGCTCATGATGGTACGTGTGGTGGTCATTTTAGTGGCATGGCTATCATTAAGCGCATCTTGAGAATGGGCTACTATTGGCCCACTATGGAAAAATATTATTGCGAGTATGTCAAGAAATGCGTTAAATGCTAGCATCATGCAAACCTCACTCACTTGCCATCCCAAGCCTTGCAACCCATCCAGGAAGCATGGCCCTTCTCATAGTGGGGACTAGACTTAGTTGGGAAGATCTCACCCCCATCCTCAGGTCGACACACGTTCATCATAATGGCCACTGAGTACTTCACCAAATGGGTCGAAGTGATCCCCTTGACATCGACAACTGGACCAAGGATTACGGAGTTTATACTCCACAATATCATAAGTCATTTTGGGGTCCCTTCAAAAATAATATCGGATAATGGGCCATATTTCAAGAACAAAAATGTGCATGCTTTGATGAACAAATACCATATTCAGCATAATTTTTCAACACCCTATTATCCGCAAGAAAATGGGCAAGCAGAAGCCTCAAACAAAACAATAGTCTCCATCTTGAGGAAGATGGTGAAAGATAATCACAAGGATTGGCATCTACAATTGCCTCTTGCATTATGGGCATACAGGACTAGTGTGCGGATACCCACTAGGGCAACACCATTTTCACTTGTATATGGCATTGAGGCCATCATGCCCTTAGAGTTGGAAATTCCAACCCTACGCATAGCATTGAAGGACTTCATAGATGATGACACCGCATGGCAAGGCCACCTTGATCAATTAACACTTCTTGATGAATGTCGAGTCAATGCCTTGGAGCATCTCCATGTTTATCAGGATCACCTTGCGTGAGCTTACAATAGTAAAGTCCACTTAAGAGAATTCAAAGTTGGGGATCTTGTGCTCAAAGAAAACCAACAAAACTCAAATCTATCGCCGCACCTACGAGACAAATTTATGGTAAATTGGATAGGCCCATACATAATCTCGAAAAGGGTTGGGCCTAGAGCATATCACCTCACATAATTGGATGGTGTTGAAGAGCCTGAGCCTCTCAATATCATTCACTTAAAGGCATTTTATACATAAAATACAAAAACATTCAAATATGTCATAAAATACAAAAACAATACAAAGCATCAAAAATACAAACAAATCATAAAAACATAAAAATTCAAAAATAAAAAATTTTAAGGGTATCTTTTTAAATTCGGTATCCTTATTATAAATGCTCCAAGGGTATCTCTTGTAATTATCAAAATGCTCCAAGGGTATCCAAGTTGCTTGGTCAAATTCATCAAAAATGCTCCAAGGGTATCTAAACCTCTTGGTCAAATTCCATCAAAATGCTCCAAGGGTATCCAAGACGCTTGGTTAAATAATAAAAATGCTCCAAGGGTATCTTCATGTCGCTTGGTCACTTTAATCAAAAATGCTCCAAGGGTATCTTCACGTCGCTTGGTCACCTTAATAAAAAATGCTCCAAGGGTATCTTCACGTCGCTTGGTCACCTTAATCAAAATTGCTCCAAGGGTATCTTCTCATTGCTTGGTCAAACCCTAAAAGCCCCAAAGGCACAATAAGCCCTTTGGTCAAAATAAAATCAAAAATACAAAAATATTCAAAATAAGCAAAAATACAAAAATAATGCAAAGATCAAAAATACAAAAACATTTGCATCTTACATCTGCATCCACATAGTTGCATTGCATTAAACATTCATATCCATTGCATTTGCATATGTTATGATCACACTCTTGCAAATGATGCCATAGTTTGTATCACAACCATAAATATTCAAGTCCATCTTCATCCATTCATCCATGTGTGTAACTATGTTTTTCAACACAACCATTTCCTGTTGCTATACAGAATAGGCTAAGGTTTTCTGGTCATTCAACCATATCTAGTGGTCTTATCAGCTTTTGTGGAAAGCCATCTTGATTAGTAGAGGGTAAGGTCTAGTCATGATAATACCTTGGATATTCAGGATCCCATCACTAATTGACACATTAAAATTCTAGTTGGTACAAGGGAAATATGAAAGCTGCAAAAGTGGTCTAGGTTACCTTAAGTGAAAAGGGTCTTCCTTGCTTATCCCCTTGTGCAACCGGTTCAAAGGTGTTGAGAATTGGCAAAAGGACAAGTTCCGCCCTACCCAGTTAAATCCCTTGCTTTTACCAAAATAAGAAAAATTCCCAGAATCAAGCAAAAGTCAAAATCAAAACAAACAAGTGATTATCATCACTACATAAATCCCTTGCTAAAAAAAAAATCAATACAAAATTAAAAAAAATATTATCATCTACATAAATCCCTTGCTCAAGAGAAAAACAAAAAAATCAAATAAAAAATAAATAATGATTTTCATCACTAAGCATGAGCAAGTATCCCAAATAAAATGAAGAAAATAAGGGAATGGAGCTTGAATCCCTAGAATTCTCAGCATTGTACAAACCAGAAGGTGATCCCCATTACAGGTTGGTGTACAACCAACTTGGCAATGGTGGTATCCTTATGCATGATGATATGTCTATCACAATAGCATCTTGCATTTGTGTAGACCAATGTTTGCATGTGGATGAGCTAGCTTTGGGTAACCCAATACTGCCTAGTGGTATAGTCCAACTAAGTCCAACATAGGATCAGATGAACACTTGAGGATCCCCGATCTTAGAAATGGGCTGAAAGAATCTCGCCTGACATCAGAGGAAATGCTTGAGTTCTATCTAAATATATTCATTTGCACACACAGGGATAATGAATATCTAGGTCCATGATGAAAGCCTTGCTTTTCAAAAGTCTTGTATGGTCAGTACGTAGTTGTTGATAGGGTAACTAGAGTGTTTGAGTCTCAGGAAAAACCTCAAAACTTCCTACATAGCAACAAATCATATCATCAATCACATCATCAATTTTATTTATGAGGTTTTGTGAATTAAGGGGTATTAACAAAGTAGGCTAGATACCGGATAGATGTCAAAAATGATATTTACACGGCCACTGACTATTTTGAATATTTTAAATTATATAATCTTATCAAGAAAGTACATACATTCCACGCCATTACATTTCACATATGGATGCTTAAATAATTAATTCTTGTGATAAGAGTGATTATTTACATTCATGACTAATATACTTTCTGTGGTGTCACCCATTAGATTGTTAAACTCATATCATATGCATTCCTTATGTTTTAAGTGACTAAAGCATATAGGTTCATTCACATTAGATCAAACACCATATAGATAATGCATTACACATTGCATTTACCATAACATAACACAAGTCGAATGCATACAACTAAAGCAAAAATTAAACATGCATTTAACAATAACATTGCATCCATAAATACATAGTTCATAACTCATCCATTTACATCTAAGATCACATCATTGCATCCACATGCATTACATCATAAAGCAATAATCAATTCATGTAGGCAATATCCATATGCACCACATCATATAGCCATAATCAAAACATGTAAAACCCCATAAGCATCCATATATGCATACATCATAATCCACCTATGCATACAATCATAAATCCATCATTAAGTCAACTCATGATACATCATATCATGTCACAATAATCAGATCATATAAACATCTACATAAGCATCCATCTAAACATCCACATCATCATAAATATCACCTATCATCTAACACATACATCAACTCATCATAATGCCATCATCACATCACATAAATAAAATAAAAACATGAGCAATAAAGGATACACATAATGAATCATAATGTAAATATCTCATATAAATGTGTGTGTCAAATACATAGATGTACAAAAATACCCATAGGCTATAGTCATGTAGGTCAGCTGACCTCAAAAATAAAATCCAAAGTACATCATGAATCAAAGCGGGCCTACGCCCCCTGTGTCACCGCCCCCTATGGTTGGATCTCGAGTAGAATGATGTGAGCCTATTGGTCTCTCTGTATGAGTCTGAGTCCTCTGGCTAGGCTAGATTGAAGACTACCTTGAGGTAGAGTGCCAGCTAACCTGTGATCCACCTGCACCTATCCTCTCCCTAGGAGTGGCTCCTAGCCTCCTGATCTACATCTGGAGAGTGGCAATGTAGGCTACATCATCAAAAATCTGTGCATCACACTCATCCAATAAGCTCTATAGATGCCTAGTCTCTACCCTTAGATCTACCCTTGTAGGACCCTATGGAGTATAGGAGGAACAACAACAATCTGCATCCTAGTAGCACCACTCTTGATAGTAGACTACAATGCCTGTATCTATGTCATGAGTTGTGCTATAGTGGCATCTCATTGTGCTATAGTGGCATCTCATTATTGTACCTAGATCTTGGTCGATTGGAGCTCAACCTCTACCTCATGCAGTTATACCCTAAGAGGAGAATATCTCTCCTTGGGATCCAACTCCTCCTCCTCCTCATAGACCTCGCTCCTCGTCTAGCTAGCCCCATCCCTCAGTCCTAGCTTAGACTCTCTACCCTATTGGATCTATGCCTCCATCATCACCATCATCCTCATGGCCTAGGCTACCATCACCATGCCATAATCGATCCCCCCACCACTATGTAAATGCATCTATGACTCCCCCATCAACACCTGCATCAACTATTGGGGCATCCTCATCATCGGTAAGCTCTATGATGTGTGGTGGAGGAAGGTCTCTCTCTGCTATGATGCGCCTATATAAGACTAGGAAAGTGGCACATCCTACTGTAATCCATACTAATGAAGGATGCAAGAGTAGAAGAAGTACTCTCTGATGCTTCCCTTGCGTCCAATGATCCACCACTCGCATCGTGTCCTAGCTATAAATCTGGTTGGATCATCCTAGGTCGGGTAGTCATGATATGGGTACCATATGATATCTTGGGCCTGTAGCCTAGTGAAAGAAGCAATGTAATGGGGGAGCTCCCCTGCATGAGGGTGGCTCTTGCACTCCTCATGCTCTCGAGCCCATCTGGTGGTATAGCACTACATCGAATCATCAATATCTATGATCTCTATGGGAAGCCCTCTGGGATGATCTACATGAATATGCTCCCATCCCCATATCTATAGAAGCAAGTTACAAGTGATGCTAGCATGACCCCACTGATGGATGTGATACAACTCATCATAGCACTATGCTAGCAAAGTGCTCCCCCATGCATAGATGATAGGGTCCTCACTATCCAACAAATCTTGAACCATCACAAGGAGGTTCCAAGGGAACCTCAAGCTTGAGTAGTCTGGGAGAAGCAGGTTGTTGATGACCATCAGCAACATCGCATGCCTCTCAGAAAATACCCTCACCCTGTACCATTGTAGAATAGATACACCACCATATTTGGTGTCCTTGAAGGTAGCCATAGCATGCCTCCCGAACACCCAAGCAAAGACTACCTCATGGTCATTAGTGGTTAAAGAAATGATGGCCACTCCATCAAAAGGAATCCAAAAAATCTTGTATACATCCTCCAGTGTGATAGTCATCTCATCGGTAGGAAGGTGGAAGGTATTAGTCCTAGGATCCCATCGGTGAGCCAAGGTCATGAGGTAGGCCTGATCTGACATAATCTGGGGTAGCCTAGTCACATACTGTAATCCATGGGCATTAAACCATGCCCATTCTGCATCATCCATACATGGTAGGAGGTCATTTAAGAGCTTCGGGTCTCGAGCCCGAGTAGAAAGAATCTAAGGACAAAAATCAAGGTATAACTATAGTGCATCTAAGGCATAAATCACACTAAAACATGAAAAATGGTGCAAATAATGATAGACTATCCTAAGTCTAAGTGAAAGAGGAATAAATGCACCTAATCATGCAACAAATTTCAGAAAAGCAACTCAAAAATTCAAAAAAATCAATTAATCATCTCAAAATACAAAAAAAAATTAAAAATTTTCCTAAGGTTTCCTGGTCGCTTTCATCTACAACGACCAAAAATCGGCCATTGAGGCTGGTAGCGGCCAAACCCCAATGGTCAAAATTTTGACCGTTGAGATTTGAATCGATCTCTGCCATCGACAATGGCCAAGCCACGGGCCAAAATGGTCGCTCTGTGTGGCAGCGGCCGATGGGCGACGCGACAACCGCGTATGCCCTAGGCCAAAAACATCAAAAAAATTGCAAAACAACAAAAAGGGGGTAAGCCCACCAAAAAAAATCCTAAACTAAGCCTATCTACAGGTTTGGTTCATTGCCAACAAGTTTAATGAGGTTCGTTCATCGATTACTTAGTGTGGTTCATTTTTACTAAAAAATGAGCAAGGTTAGGGTTTCGAAGAGTACCCGAGAAGCTCTAGCTCCTCCACTCATAGATGCCTCACCTTGCACAGCCATGGTCCTCATCGATAAGCTCTCCAAAGTCGCAAGAAGTCACTTTCACTCCAGAGCTCAGAAAAGCAAATTGCTAGCTAGGAAAAGTGAAAATTCAAAACCCTAGGCTACTTTTATATTTCCCAAGTTATGCCTCGGCCATTGTTATCGATAGTGGCCCACACTTCTTGGCCATTGGAGGTCGAGAGTGGCCACAAACAGGCATTTGGGGGTCATTGGATCTGATAGCGGCCAGTAGCACAGGCAAAAATAAAAAAATTCCTTCTAGGAGGAATAACAAAAAAATCAAATAAGCACATTTTGATGATTCATAATCATCATAATGATCAAAATAACAAAAAAATCACATAAAAACAAAATCTCAAGTAAGCCTCGTATCCAGTTACTTACTCTATCAACTCGATGGTTGCAGCGATTTGCACTCCATGCAATTCGGTGAGATGAGTGAGTTACCATAGGGCTACTTGGGGTAAATTAATCATTTTGGAATTGTGATGTGCCCCCTCAATCCCGAAGAAGACCAAGATGGTCGAACTACTCCATGGGTGTGATAGAATCATCTTAATTCCTTTATGGCATTACAACACTGAGCCAAGTGATTCAACACAAGCCTAAATAGAATCACTCATCCTAACTCCCTAAGAAGGCTATTTATGGTCGGACCGCTCCTCGGGATAGGGATGAATGATCATCATAAATAGTGAAGTCACACTTGGATGGGGGATTGCCCATTAAAAGAACAAACACTAGAAAGAAGCCAAACTAGTCATATTGGTCAAGCGACTTGTCACTTCATTCATTGCCCTTCCCTCATCAATTCGTTGTGTGAGGGGGTAGTTCAAATCTTCAAATAATCATAATCAAATTCAACCAAAGATCACTCAATCATATCAAAATCGCATTCATCCTATGAATCATTGCAAGCAACTATCATAGAACTTCCCCTATTTGTTGGGTTCATAAGCAAAATATAACATGCTAGTTTGTAGCTCTCCTCTGGTCGGTTCTATTGTAGTGACATAAGCTACCCGATTGCATTTGAGGAATGAGTGCAAGTGAACATGTGCAAGCTTCTTGTAGAATTAAGCCTTCAATCAAGTTGAAGCAATGATTCAGGGGTGCATGCCATCTTGCATGATTGGGCCATCCAGCATTGATCAGACCAATGATCATCATACACCCTACAAACATAGCATTCTATGTTTTTGCTCTACGCTATGTTTTTCCCACATAATGCATCACAAAAAGGGGCATCTGTAGACACCTAAAACATGTCATGTTTAGGAGAACTACTCATATGGGCACATTCATAGACCATGTGACTAAACCTTGGGACCTTCCAAGTGCCAAAAGTGGTTTTCACCACTCATCTGGGGTAGTCTTAGCCCATCCAAGCCTGGCCGCTATGAACCAGAGTGGTTGGATTCTGGCCACTGAAGCTCAGAGCGGCCAACCCTAGCCACTACAGATGATAATGGCTAAGCCCTAAATAGCAACTTGTCATCAAACTAGCCTAATCTCAGGTGGAAGTGGTAGTTTGCATGCAATAAAGTTGAGCGGGGATAACTTTGCATTCCTCCTCATAGCTAGTCTACATGAGAGACTCAAGTCTAGATTTAGACATTAGTTTAACTGGCCTTCAAGGATAGAAAAAGATAAAACTTCTCATGCTAACATCTAGTGTGCATGCAGAATTTAGTCCTAGGGTTTGGACATTGACCTAGGGCTTCAAAAACATTATAAGGTGCAAACCTAAGAGCACCAAAGGGATCAAGAGACTTTTCGAGGAGAGCTTTTTGAGACTTGGAGAGCTTTTCTTGTAGCGAAGCCCTATCGGATCGGAGAGCAAATTGGAGCACCTTTTAGGAGCAATGAAGTGCTGGCCGATTGAGAGGTTATCATCTACAGGATATTCAACACATCGGGCATAAACGACAATCATTTCAACTTCAGCAATAATCCTAGATCCATAGCCTTGGAGCAATAGAGACAGGTTTTCATCTTAGCGGCCATTGTCTCGGACAGTGGCCCGTAGGCCTAGTCTAGGGTTCTTAGCATTAGTTTCTTTCATTTAGCTTGTTACATGTTTTCACGCCATTAGCATAGATCTGATTTATCGCATTTACTTGCATTCATAGCATTAGTTTCTATTGTCATTGAGCATATTTCTGTTTATCATTAGGGTTATTGCTAACAACCTCATCCGGGGAGGCAATCTCGGACAGCTGAGTGTTTGTTGTTGTTTTCATGCTTGCAGGACTACAGGTTCACTAGACAGGTTATCAACATACGAAAGCAAAAGGATCCCTCTAGGAGCCAGACCTAGAGAAGGAGGCATCTGTAAGCCCTCATACATCTATAAGGAGGATCTGGAGATGGGGTCGTGTTTAGGAGAACTACTCATGTGGGCACATTCATATACCATGTGACTAAACCTTGGGACCTTCCAAATTCCAAAAGTGGTTTTCACCACTCATATGGGGCAGTCTTAGCCCATCCAAGCCTAGCCACTATGAACTAGAGCGACTGGATTCTGGTCGCTGAAGCTCATAGCGACCAGCCCTAGCCACTACAGACGATAGCGGCTAAGACCTAAAAAGCAACTTGCCATCAAACTAGCCTAATATCGGGTGGAAGTGGTAGTTTGCATGCAATAAGTCCGAGTAGGGATAACTTTGCATTCCTCCTCATAACCAGTCTACATGAGAGACTCAAGTCCAGATTTAGACACTAGTTTAACTGGCATTCAAACACAAAAAAAGATAAAACTTATCATGCTAACATCTAGTGTGCATGCATAATTCAGTCCTAGGGTTTTTAAATTGACCTAGGGCTTCAAAAATATTATAAGGTGCAAACCTAAGGGCACCAAGGATCAATTCAGAGACTTTTTAGAGAGCTTTTTGAGACTTGGAGAACTTTTCTTGTATAAAAGCCCTATCAAATTAGAGAGCAAATTGGAGCGCCTTTTAGGGGCAATGAAGTGTTGACTAATTGATAGGTCATCATCTACAAGATATTCAACACATCGAGCATAAATGATAACCATTTCAATTTTAGCAATAATCCTAGATCCATAGCCTTGGAGTAATAGATATAGGTTTTCATCTTAGCAGTCGATGTCTCAGACAGTAGCCCGCAGGCCTAGTCTAGGGTTCTTAGCATTAGTTTCTTTCATTTAAGCTTGTTACATGTTTTCATTCCATTAGCATAGATCTAATTTATTGCATTTACTTGCATTCATAGCATTAGTTTCTATTGTCATTAAGCATATTTATGTTTATCATTAGGGTTATCGCTAACAACCTCATCCGGGGAGGAAATCTCAGATAGTTGAGTGTTTGTTGTTGTTTTTATGCTTGTAGGACTACAAGTTCACTAGACAAGTTATCAACATATGAAAGAAAAAGGATCCCTCTGGGAGCTAGACTTGGAGAAGGAGGCATTTGTAAGCCCTCATACAGTTGTGTGCATCACCAAGAAGCCTGCAAGAGTGCATCACCCCTTGCAAGGGTATATCATACATTTGCTTCCCTATTTTGTAAAATCTATATCAAATGAAGGGAATCCCTTAGAGGGATCTATATGTAACCAAACTTGAGAAAAAACAATAAAGAGCATTATTCATTCATTTATTTATATTTCGGTTGCATCTATTTTTACATATTTCATTTAATGCACGATTAAGTATAATAAATCAAATAATATTTGCAAATAGAGTGGATGGTGTACCGCTTCCTCAGGGTCGCTACAAATGGAAATTTTGAAATCCATAAAATTGCAATCGTAATATCCTAATGCCTTCAATTACTTTATGGGGAGCATTCAAATATGCATGGAGCCCTCCATAACATTTTATGACTTTGATATTAAGCCAATCTCATCGGGATCAGTAGACCCTCCATTGCATATCATGGCTCTAATTGACATGAAATCTTTCAAGAGAATCCTCATTGATACCAGTTCCTCTATTAACATTATCATCATATCTAGTCTCCATCATTTGAAACTTCCTCCATCTCACATCACCAAATCATCATTCACTCTTAAAGCATATAATGATGCTTTGTGTTCCACAGTTGGCACTGTTGTTTTTCCCATCGAAGTAGGGGTTAAAATATCACATATAATATTCCACATATTGGAAGGATCCATGACATATAATGCACTCCTTGGAATATCTTGGATGAGTTAAATGAGAAGTGTCCCCTCCATTTTACATCAATGCTTGAAATATATTCATGAGGGACAAGTATATTGCATACCAGCGGATGTTGAGCCATTTAAGTATTGCAATCTCATATCAAATCCTAATGAATACATGCTTCCTTCCACTTATATTTTCCTATTGCCATAATCCAATCCACCCACCACTTCACCAATCTCTTCATCAGAGGATCCCATTATTAAAGAGTTCCCCATCACCAACCATCATCAAACCACCATATCCTCATCATCATCTGTGACTTCATGCACATGTGGTCATAGTCAGTCCACATCATCAACATCATTGCCATACATATCATCATCAGCTATATAGCATCCTTCCCAATCCAATCCATCATCATCACCTAATGTCTCACAAGTCAAATTGATAGATTGTGAGATACCTCCTTTTCCACAATTTCCTGATCCATTGCCTGAACATGATCCTCCCATATGATCCCAAGTTGAAGTCCATCTCACTAATATTGGTATTGGTTAATAGATGGTCAATGACATCACCATCACACCCCTCCCCATTTCTAGTGCTAAGGATTTCGATCACCCACATGACCAACCTTTAGCAATAGGAGCAGTCTACAATATGGATTTTGCTCCAAATAGCATTAATTTTGTATATGGGGGTATTGATTCTTCATCAAGTCTACCACTCATAGAAGAGACCAAAGAACCAAAACTTGCCAATATTTCAAACATGTCAGGATTTCCATCTCGATACTTCCACATTATCAATTGGCAAGGCCATGGCCTAGGATTTCATGAACAAGGCATGCATTAACCTATCGATGTTTCATATCAAGAGGTGCACAACCGTTATGGTCTAGGTTTCCACCCACTTTCTACCATCTCTTCTTTTTAACAAGCCTTACAAAGGCTTAATCTCAATTCAGAATAAGATGTCCTCCATCCTAATAATTCTAATGATGACATCTATGAATAATTTGAGCTTATG
Source organism: Wollemia nobilis (assembly GCA_028583015.1). NCBI lineage: Eukaryota > Viridiplantae > Streptophyta > Pinopsida > Araucariales > Araucariaceae > Wollemia > Wollemia nobilis. The sequence goes on along the minus strand of JAQPPZ010017058.1, from coordinate 15,767,430 downwards.
TCGATATTTTCATATGAATCTGAAGAAGAATCGGATCCCATCATTCCCCATTTCGAACAAGATAAATTTTTATCTCAAAATGTTTCCTATCCGTAATTCCATATTTCGCTTGCTTCTTACACAAGAGCAAGCCACCCCTACCAGTGAACCTCCACCTCCATTTCATTAATACATTCCATAAGCCAACTTATAACATATGTACATAATTCAAAACAGTGATTTTCACCACTACAAAAAAAAAATCAAAAATCAAATCAACATGTTTGTTTTCTTTGTATCACATATGTAAATACATCATTTATTAAAACATGTTTTATACTTCTTGCTAATGTTTAAGTTAATCAATATCCTAGCACTAATCCTTAGGATCCATTAATTCCATCCAACCTTGTCCACCTTGCCCATAAGTCAACATGAATCCTATTGATTTATTCACCCCACTCTGTAATCCATACAAATCGGATAAACCAATTATAATTTGCATAAGCCTTATTGATATGGACTTGATCTCCTCGTCTCCAACCTTTGTCAATTTTGTCTTATCCTAAGAAATTTTAAGGGCTTTCAACAATTACATTCCTTCATCCCCTATGCCTTTACCTTCACCTTCACCTTTAGATCTTGAGGTTTTCTAGGCAGATTTAGATGAGGATAGGCCAGAAGATTTTGATGACATCTTAGATGATATTCATATGATCCCTACATCCCATCATCTTGAGGAAGGTTCCCACGTGTCTATTGAAGATACCATCTATGTGGACCTTAGTTTAGACAAATACAATCCCCAAATTGTCAAGCTTGGAAAAAGCTTATCACCCAAAAAATAAGAGCAATTCATCGCTCTCCTCAAGAGGAAGAAGGGTATATTTGCATGGTCTTATAAGGACATGTCTAGTCTTAACCCTAGTCTAGTGGTCCACAATCTCACCTTACAGCCTGATGCTAATTTGGTTAAGCAAAATCTTAGGAGAATGCATCCTACCATGACCCTCTTGGTAAAAATATAGCTTCAAAAACTCCTAGACATGAATTTTATTGTTCCTATCAATTATCTTGAGTGGCTCTCAAACATGGTACCCATTTGCAAGCCTAATGGGGTGATACACGTATGCACTGACTTTCGATATCTTAACAAAGTGTGTCCTAAGGATGACTTCCCTCTTCCAAATATCAATACTCTTGTCGATACATGTACTATTCATGATTTTTTTTCACTCATGGATGGTTTTTTAGGATATAATCAGATTCAAATAAATATTGATGACCAACACAAAAAAACATTCACTACACCTTGGGGAACTTTTTGTTACAATTTGATGCTCTTTGGCCTCAAAAATGCAGGCGCAACTTATCAACATGCCATGACATACATTTTCCATGACTACATGCATAATATTATTGAAGACTATGTGGATGATCTCTTGGCTAAATTCAAAACTTGACAATAACATATTGGTGTATTGGAGAAAGTTTTTGATCGACTCCTAGAGCATAATGTAAGGTTGAATCCCAAGAAATGTATCTTTGGTGTTACCTCGGGCAAACTTCTAGGATTCATTATCTCCAAAAGAGGCATTGAGGTGGACCCTAACAAGGTCAAGGCTATCCTAGATATGCCTCCCTCAATTAACTTAAAGGAATTACATAGTTTACAAGAAAATATCCAGTCAATCTATCATTTTATTGCACAACTTTCTAACATATGTAAGCCATTAAATCACCTACTACAAAATGGGGTGTCATTCTCTTTGACAGATGAATTTCAACAAGCCTTCGATGACATTAAGAAATACCTAGCTTCTCCTCCAATATTATCTCCTCCTTGTTCGGGGGTCCCATTTTATCTTTACATCTTAGCAACATATTTTGCATTAGGAACAATGCTTGCACAAAAAAATGAAAAAAATTGAGAGCAAGTTGTTTACTATATTAGTCAAACATTGGTAAGCTATGAAACTAAATACGCTTATGTAGAAAAATTGTGCTTAGCAGTGGTTTGTGCTATTAATAAAATTTGATGTTATATGCTTAGCCACACAACTTATGTCATAGCTAGATAAAATCCTCTGTGTTACATGATGTACCACACCTCTAAATGGATAATTCTACTCACTAATTCAACCTGGAATTCATTAGTAAAAAATCCATTAAAGGTTAGGTAATAGCCAATCAATTGGTGAAAGCTCCACTACCTAGTGATCATCCCTTGATTATTGAGCTTCCAAATGATTCGGTATTTGCCATAAATGAATAATAAGAAGATGTCATTCCAAAGGAATATATCAATATCATGATATTCTTTAATGGCTCTAAGTGCATGAAAGGTCAAGGTGCTGGAGTCGTATTTCACACTCCACAAGGGGTACCTATCCCCTTGTCATTCAAACTAGACTTCCAATGCACAAAAAATATTGTAGAGTATGAAACCTTAATCTTAGGTCTTCAATCAACTATATCTATGAGCATTAAGTGTATTAGGATATTTGGTGATTCTCAACTTGTTGTAAAGCAAATCAATGAATAATACCAATGCAAATAACCTACCATTAAGATTTATCATGAAGTAGCAATGAAGTTGCTCTCTAAGTTTTATTGGTATGAAATAAATAGCTTGTCACATTCAACTAACAAATTTGTAGATGTGATGGCCTCCCTTGGATCATTGATTCCAAAAGACTCATTTGGAGAGGTACAACCCCTTATCATTTCAATGGTCTCTAAATTTACAATTTCCTATGCTAAGTCAAAATATGAAAAGGATGTTTTCTTTATCCAATTGGATCCATGTGAGCCTTAGTCAAACCAAATAGTAGCCTTTCTCAAGTTTGGAACACCCATCTAATATATCTCGGACTATCAAACGCACTTTCAAGAAAAAGGTAGCCCATTTTGTTCTTTTGTGGGATGTTTTGTATAAACGTGGTAATGATGGAGTCCTCCTTCATTGTCTCGAGGCTAGTGAAGCTCAAAGAGCCATAGCTAAAGCCCATGATGGTACTTATGGTCATCATTTTAGTGTGATAGCTACCTCAAACATGCTTACAATTCCAAAGTTCATCTACATGAATTACAAGTAGGAGATCTTGTCCTTAAAGAGAACCAACAAAACACCAATGCATTGTTGCATCTTCGTAACAAATTCATGGCTAATTTGTTAGGTACATACATAGTTACACAAAGAGTGGGTAATGGTACTTATAGACTTATTAGTCTAGAGGGAGAGGAAGAATCTGAACCACTTAATGTTATACACTTGAAATTATTCTATGCATGATATGATTACTATATATGTATATGTTTACATGGATAATATACAAAAAAACATTTTGCATACATTTCATTCATAACATTACATTTCACTTACATTTACATTTCATTCACAACAATGCATTCACCCACATCACATATTGCATTCCACATTTCACAAAATTGCATTTCATACATTGCATTAAAATCCACATTCCATATTTCATATAGGAATCATTTATTCAAGGTCTTAATCGGTGCAACAAAAGTCATGTTTCTTTAGTCATGGGCACCTTCACAATGTCATCCACACATTTTCACAAAGTCAAATTGCCATCTGCACAAGCCACATTCACAAACTCCTAGGTATTTTCGGTCACTCAGCCACTCCTAGTGTTTTAAGCAACCTCCAAAATACATGTCAAGTTATTTTAGGACCATAGCACATACACACTAAGAAAATCTTGAGTTATGGGAATTGATTCCAAAAATATTCTTGAACCAAGCACAACTTTCACATCTTAAAAACATCTTGTGTCAAAGAGGGATAAAACCATACTTGGTATAAACCTTGAAGTGAAAAGGGTCATCCTTGCTAGTCCCATCATGCAACATAGTCCATAAGAACAGTGGTTTGCACCACTATCATAGTTGCTTCAAATTCAAAATATAGAGTAGTAAGGATAGGGTACAATTCTCATCACACTTAGGTTGAGAATCTGATTTCCAAAAGCTCTAAACCTTTTACATCACACACCATTGATCATTGGGTTGTAAGGATCATACTATCTTTTTAGTCGTACGGTTAGGTAGTCATCTCCAAAATTCAAGAAATCAAAATCAAAATAGTGGACTATGGATTTAGCCTCCATCTAAGCTATAGACGCTTGACTGGTAGTGGAGTACGCTCATACGTGGTGACATATCTCTTTTAAAATGGACCTATGACCGCTCATATAGATAAGCTATCTTCTTGGTTTCACCCATAATAGGTTTACCCAATTTACTCAATATGAGTTAATAAACTCACTTGCACACACACTGGTTCTTTATTGTCTCGGGTCATTACCATGCTCTTGATTCAATAAATGAATTCATTGCACACACATATGGTCCTATAAGGATTAGGTATTTTTTAGTGGATTTTTTTGATGCCACTAGTATGTTTGAGTCTCCGTAAAACAAGAAGTTTACATATCAACATCCATGTCTTCTTCCATATCAACATCCATATCTTCTTCTATATCAACATCCATGTATTCTTCCATGTCAACATCCATGTCAGTTGATAAGTCATTCACCCCATATTCCACCAAGTTTGGTACCCTTCATTAAACAACAATGCTATAAAATGGCCAAAACAAAGATATAAACCATAATTGATCATTAGAATTAACCATCCATACATGCCATATTGCATCAGTCATCCATAACATGTCATATGCATCAATCATAAACATAAACATGCATTCAAAAAAATCATTCCACAAAAGCATTCACATAAATATATAACACAAGGTAAAATCGATGTATATATATATATCAATGAATACCAAAAGGCTACATACAATGGAGCACCAAGGCTCATATACAAAAAGTGCATCTAATAACTAGCTACATCCTCCAAGAAGACCCTTGTGACCTAGAATAAGTCTACGATCTAGTAGGAGCCTAAGACCTAGTAGGATTCCTAGACCTAGATTGACTATGCCTAGCACCCTCATATGTAGAAGAGGTAGGAGGATCTAGAAGTGGAATATGATGTTTCATAAACCTATCCTCTAATGCCTCAATGTATCTATGTTGAGAGCGAAGGCATCATATGTCGACCTCATGTCGCTACTCCTGCTCTGCTAACTCTACCTGGAGAGTCGTAATCCTCGCATCCCACTTTGCTACCTACTGCTCCAACTATGACCACTCCTCCTTGATTTGGCCTAGGGGTACATCTGTAACCCCCTCCATCTCCTCCTCATCTCTCCCATCTCCCCCAAACTTGGGTGTCTACTATGTCGCACCCTTCACCTTTTGTCTCTGACTATCAGAGTGAAGGCATCTCTACCCCTTATGGGTATCCTAAGTCCCTGCACCCTATGCCTCTGAGGCATCCTCATCCTGATACCCTTGGGTAGCTTCAGCCATAGCCTCTCAACCTCCCCCCATAAGCCACTCCTTGATGTGGTACCCATGGTGGCTACATTGTAAACCATGCATCATACTCTACGATCATCCCCATGTCCTCCACATCTGGTATGACCACCTCCTCATCATCCTCCAAAGCCACCATCCATGGCTCTACACATGGTATCCCTACCTCCTCCTAATATCTCCTATACAGTACAAGCTCATCTAATACATCCTACCTCAATCCAAATTGGTGGAGTACTTAGGTAAACTAGAAGTACTCCACCTCAATCATATGCCTCCCAATCAACCACCTACCCTACCACACCCATCGCAAATTCTCCCCATCCCCAATCCACTAGGCACCCAATCATGGCCTCCATACCACTTGGATGGATATCAATCCAACCCATAAATCTTGGTACCACTGACTCATCCTCACGGGATGACTCAGCTGCACATCCTCTACCAAAGCTTATCATCTAGCATAGGGTTACTCCCTACCAAACTCTACCATAGGTAGCCCCTTTGGTTGAGCAACTTTGAAGTGCTCCCATCCCCAACATTGCAACAGTAAGCTACACCCCAATCCCTTTTGTTCCCACCTCATCACCTCATAAAGCTCCATGTACACTTGTGCCAATAAATTAAGATCCCATGCATACACCTGCCTCATGGTGAGCATATCGCTCACCACCCCTATCAGGTTCCAAGGGAACCTACACCCAGTGTTGTTCAAGGCCACAATGTTGGCCAACATGAACATCACCAATGCCCAAAGAGGGTTCAACTCCTTATCCACATACATGGACAGATAAGGGATACCTCCACTCTTCACCTTCACCCCCTCCCATGCATCCCCAAACATCCTCCTCATATCCATATTTTGGTTGAGCTCAACCTCAACCCGGAGACCCTCCACCGAAACCTTGAGGATGCAATATACATCCTCCAAGGTCACAATAACCTCACCCATAGGGATCTAGAATGTCCCCCTATCTGCATCCCACCTCTCTACCAAGGCAAAGAGGAACCCCTCATCCGTCCTCACTACATCCAATCGGGCTACCTTTGCTAGCCTCACCTCCTTGAGTAGCTCCCAATCATCCCCTATAATCATCTTCCTCATTCCAGTAATGAGAGGTAAAAAATAGTGTTGAGCCTCCAAAAATCTAAGCTATAGAACAACACAAAATAGTGGTTAATAATTAAAAAAAAAACTTTACATAATATATATTAAAGAAAAGCCTTACCTCAGCAATCCAAGCCCCAACAATAGCCCTGGCCTCCACACCATCTCCCTTCGTCGCCATAGCTTTTGCACTCCAAACACTTCACCTCACTTCACTCATCACTCACCCTCCACCTCACCAGATGCAACTTCTCAAACTATTCAAATGCACAAATGACTTGAAATACACCCAAAAAGTTGTTTATAGCTATTTTAGGCACTTTGAAGCACCCATGGGCATTTCTTGGTTCACTGAAGCACCTGCAGGTGTTTTTGCAGACTGTATTTGCCCGTGGGAATTTTGCGTTAACATGAACAAAAGTCAAATAAGCACAAAATAGTAGCTTCCCCCAACCAAATCACTCCAAATTTTACTCACTAGTGCATTCCATCATTTTATCAGGTTTTGTGAAGATTATAACTTATTTGGATGCATAAATATCATTTGCAACCACATTGACCACAATTCACCAACCCAATTCCAAAAGCACCTAAAATGGCCCAAATATTCACAAAATGACCATCATCATTCATGTCATCATTCATACATCATCTCCACATCATTTTACATCATTTGCCAAGTTCACATAACAAACAAGTGAATCTTGTATCTAGTGAGTTATTCTACACACTTGGCGATTGCAGTGATTTTGGTCCATGCAATTCGGTAATATGAATAGCTTACAATAAGGAAACTTGGTCATGATCATCATCACTTATCTCCTTGATCGAAATTACAATCATATTTGGTATTTCCTCATCTTTAGAGTGAAACATTACCAAGAATAATTTGCCCAGCTGCTATCGTTGATGGCCTAGTTCGTGAGGCTTAAAACATGAACAAAAACTCAAATTTCATCATTCACAATATCCTTAAAACCTTAGATATAGGTACTAGCTAGGATGATTGGTTCCAATTATGGGAATTATCCAAACAGTCACTAGTAGGCCATCCAAGGTTGATACTTTTTCCTTTTTGCATCATCATTTTGCATATCAATGGTGCTAACAAGGCAAAATGTTTCAACAACATAGAATCACCCTAAATTTGGGGACAACCATTTATGGTTATGACTTTCCCACAATGGGATATATATTACATGATCATGGCATCTACACTTGGTAAAAACCCCTTCCCACCATTGGGGCAAAAATGGTATCAAATTTTACATCATTCATATCATCCTCATCACACCACATTTGCACAAAATCCTTCATCTGTTGGGGCAAAAACATACACATTTTCCACCAACCCCCTTCCCACCATTGGGGCAAAAATGGTATCACATCATCCATCAATAATTTGCACAGATTTTTCAATTAGATTCATCTATAATATCATTCGCCAATTGAGGGGGTAAGTTATGCAAAACTCCAAATTATTTTATTCTTTTACCTTCAAGCTCGTATGCCAACAAGAGAGAGAAGTTGCTTCTACACTTGGCCAAAATAGGTGTCTTGTGTTTTTACACTGCATTGTGTTTTTGCACTGCATTGTGTTTTATGCAATGTAGTACAAAAAGGGGCATCTGTAGACACCAAATCCTAGTCATTCACCTTCCATATTTGTCTTCTTGCTATTTCCACCACCTAATCCTAGCCAATTTTCCCACTATTCCTATTTTATTACCATTTTTTTATCATTATTAACATTTATATATTTAAATATAATTTTTTATATTATATTTTAATATCTATTTAATAAATATGTATTTATTTAAGTGAATTAATCCTAGCCATCCAATTTTATTTAATATCGATCATCCATTTACATAAATCCGTACCACATCCTAGATTTATTATCTACCCTTATATGTGCTTTAATCTCAGCTTCACGATTAGTGTCGTTGAAACCCTAGCATGCCCTAGGTTAGATTATAAATAAGATCTATTTTGATGGTTCAACCCCTGAGTTCCTAGATTTTTAAATACCCTAAGTTCCTAAGTTCCAAAGTCCTTGATTCAAAATCGCCATCCATTTTCTCCATTTTGCATATCCTCGCTCACCTCCATAGCCATCGCAACCTGCTCCCTCACCCGATCTGCTTTTGTAGAATTATCCATCATCCACCAGGCACCCACGGGTGTCTCCTTATTAGCCCTAGGTGCCCACAAGCATTTCTTGTAATTGTCAAGTTCCCGTGGGTGTTTTATGCTTCCATTCATGCAATCCCCCTAGCCTCTAGGCGATGCTAGGGCATCGCTACATCAGTCACGTACAACAAACATCATGCATCAGAAGATAGTGAAAAGGTAAAATAGATCAACCCTAAATTCATTTATTGCATTACATATGTTTATGTTTTTGTCCACTTCATTTATAGTATTTAGTTAGTATTTTATCATTGCTTACAGAGGGTCTCACGTTGTGGAGCCCTCTCAGATACTACTAACTACTTTTCTTTGTGTCGTTGTGTGTAGATCAGGAGCATTACATCAATATCTGGAGTGTCCAAATCCTGGATAATGAAAAGCCCACTCAACCTTGTTGGTATCAATATGCATTGGAAGACACCACGACCTTACTTCTTAGGGTTTTGGAGAACCCTAAATTGTAATATTATATCAAAAGCGATTCAAGGATCCAATCTTGTAGCAATGGAGTTTTTAAGCTCCCCCATCAATAAAACATTCATTCTATTGTGTAATCTTGTGTTATCTTGCATTTTATTTTGATCAAAGCATTTTTTGTGTGTGTTGTATTTTACATATTTTAAAAACTAGAGGAGAAGAGAGAAATTTGTATCATACAACCATTGATTATGGTCGTTGGTTATGGCACAAAGGTATTTTCAACTAAACTTTTTAATCTTGTATATGTTGAATGGTAATGGAATGGTCCATTGAATACCTTGTGTAGAAGCAAGAAATGAAACATGTGAAGATTGCACTATAGAAAAACATGATAAAAAAAATCCAAAAGGAAGAACATGGAAAGTATCATAATCATTGCAACTACATTTTTCCAAAAGGAAGAGCATGGAGAGAATCATTCAAAGGAATAGATTACCATTGATTTTAGTCTCAAATAAGACAACAACCAACTTTAGGATCAAGTACTTGCCACTGAATGAATCATTACATTTTTATACGAAGTATAGTTTTGCAAAAAACCCTTCCATAGTCAAACGTTGGAAAATATTTTGTCATTGTATTTTTATATGAAGTATAGTTTTGCAAAACACCCTTCAATAGTCAAATATTGAAAAATATTTTGTCCTTTTTATAACAGATAAAAACTAAACTTACATATCATTTATTAATGCTCTTTCTAATGAATTGTCATAGATATTAATTAGTGATGAGTCAAAGAACACTAAGTTGAGGCTTAAGCACCCACTACTCATACATGGAAAAGCCTCAATCTATGTGAGACTTGAATAAAACATTTCTATGAAAATCAAGCTTCGTCATCTTGCCATGGATTTGTATTTCTAGTAAATGTAAAACAAAACAATTTAGGTCTAAATACCCGAATCTCATATATACTAAGCTGCTATAAACCAATCAATATTAGCTTGTTATATTTTCTTAAAAATTAAAGTTAACATTATAGAAAATATCATAAATAACATTCGAATGGGCTTTGATCCATAACAAGTTACATTCAACACTTGGGTCGTGCATTATCATATGTTTATCCCTTACCTAGAGTAAATTGTCTCTCATGTTTCTATAAGTCCCTTATCAATGTGATTGAAATCTTTTATTATAATACTCTCTACAACTTTTTCCAAACTCATCGGTCAAAATTGTTTTGTGTCAAAATTCATGGACTAAATACAACTTAAACCTTAAAAAATATAACAGTTAAAATATTAATGTTAGTATTATAGTGAATCCTATAGAGGGTAGGTTTGGATTCATATTATGGTTACACTTCAAATTACAATTATGCTTTACTTTGACACCTACCATTAATTCTGATGTGTTACTCATGGAATTGGAACCTTGTCTTATTGCATTAAACTCCTTTTTTTCCACCACTTGAATCAAACCCATTGAGTATCATTTTTTATCTACTATATTTTAATGAGTTATATATGATTGAAACAGGAACACACATTAGATTAAATGCATGTTTTTACGATATGCAACAAACCACATAATGATATTTTAGTATTTTGTCACTTATGTATGAATCACATAAGTAGACTCTTTATCCTATTGTGACTTGAAGTATGGATGGACTTCTATCTTAGCTAACCATGAAAACACTCTATCAAGTTAAGTAAGAACAACTTAGCTAATGGTAACATGGTTCAATGGTTGAGACATATGAGTGGCATAACTCACACCAAGGTTCAAATACAAGGGGTATCAAAAGGATTGTATAGCTCAATTTTTTTTTAATATGTTATATGTGGCTTCTATTGGGGGCCACTCCCATCACAATACCAAAATATTACATTTGTTGTAGCACACATTTTTATCATGATTTTTTTCTCTTAAATATATTTGTCAACTTCTTCAAAGTGGTGTTTCCACAATAAACTCTTTGACATCATTTTGATTAAGACATAAAATTTTACTTGGCCAGTTGCCTTCTAAATTTTGAAATTCATCGAGATGAAGATCAAACCATAATTCGCTAATTTATCTGATACTTGATTTCCTTCTCTATAAATATGCTCACATTACCAAGATATTACCTCTAGTAATAGACAATGAACATAAAAAATAATACTATTTTTTATCCAGTCCCCACATCCATTTTTGTTAATAGCATTGATGATAATTTGTGAGTCCCTCTCATTTTAAATATATTTCCATCCTTTTTTTTGTTGCAATTTTAATCCCTATAAGAAGTGTCCTAGCCTCTGCATAGTTGTTAGTTGAATTTCCATATGATTCTGAATAAGTGAGGAGAATTTTGCCTTCACTATTTCTAAAAACACAACCTCCACTAGCTTTTCCTGGATTTCTGTTAGAATCACCATCAAAATTAATTTTGATAAACCCAATTTTTGGACATTTCCATTTTACCATAGATCGAAGTAGATCCTTTGTTTTAATTTCGTTATCGCATATGACTCTTCCATGTATGTGCAAATCCTATAGAAAAGTTATTAGCACCTCTTTTTCTTTTTCTGCAATTGAGACTTCCCATGATGAACACCATATTTTTTGACATTCTACAAGAGAGGCACTAATATGGTTCCAAACTTGGGCATGATTTTGATATTTATTTTTAAAAATTCTATTATTCCTTTCAAACCATAAATTCCAACAAATAATGGTAGGATCAATCCTCTAAATAATACCTAATGCTTTAGCTTTATTATAATTTATCCAATATTTTATCAACTCTATCAATGTTGATGGAGCTACCAAATATAATTTCATATTTTTTTTAAAATAACCCCAAATGGTGTGAGCAAACGGGCAATGAAGAAGTAAGTGGTGAGACATTTCTAAATCCTTCTCACATAAGGCACATCTGAAGGGTCCATAATAACCTCTTCTTTGTAGACTCTCTCTAGTAAGAATCTTACATTGAACTGCCAACCAAATAAATGTTGAGGCCTTAGGGAGAGCCTCTAATGACCAAAATTTCTTCCAAGGAAAATCAATGGGAGAAGAAAATTTTAATTGTTTTAAATCCTCATATCCCAACTTGACTGAGTATCCACCATCCTTTGATAAGTTCCAAACCAACTCATCCTTTCGTTAAAATTTTGGCAAATAAAACTCTCCAAGCATATTTTGAAGTTCATCTGCAATTTGTTTGAGTTCCTCTCCTTCAAACAGGTTACTAAAATAAATCCATGTTCTAGAGTTTTTTCTCATAATAATATAATATTTAACCTTTGGACATTTACATGTTATGCATGCTTGAGCCAATTGTTTTTATTTTCCATTTTGAGTCAGAGATAAGAGGATAAGGCTTCAACCAAGCATTAGACCAAAAATTTGCATAACTCCCCTCATTGATCGACCATATAATATGTTTCTTTATCAAATGCAATCTCTCTGATATGAAGTTCCATGTTGATGATCCTTTGGGTAGAGTTCTTTTCCTAAACAATTTCATTGCATCAAGAGAACCTATATATTTTTGAAGTAATATTTTACCCAATTCTTTTTTTGGTCTTTGAATAGTCTCCATCCAAGCTTTGCTCCTAAATCCAAATTCATAAGTTTGCAATTTTGCAAGCCTACTCCTCCAATTTTCTTTCCTTTGCAAACCCTATCCCACTTACAAAGAGAAATCCTAAATTTTTCCTCACAACCTTTCCATAGAATGTCTCTTTGAATTTTATCCATTTCTGTTGCAATACTTGTTGGCAGTCTTGAAAGTGACATCATATAAATAGGAATGGATTGTAAAGTAGTCTTTATAAGTTGTAGCCTTCATGTCATGGTTAAGAACTTACCTTTCCAACCTGCCATTAAGCTTTCATTCTATCCAAAAAAGAGATCCAAAGCTCCTTTTTAGACAAAGGAATACCCAAGTAGATTATATAATTCAATCTAACTAGTTGATATAAAAAAGGGAAAAAAAAAATTTCAAACCCTATTTTAAAAAGATAATAATAAAAACAACTTAAAAATAAATTTTATTAAACAACCTTTAACTAAAAATAAATTTAATTTAATTAATAACTATTTATAAAATTAAAAAACATATTTTAAATCACATTATTCTTTACACAAAATAAATTAATTAAAAAATAAACATCTACAATAAAAGTTTATTTTAAATTCATAATATTGATTTTGGGAAGCGGTGGGAAAAAATTAAAAACCCTTTTCATATAAGAAAAATTAAAATTATGAAAAATTAAAATTTTATAGTTTATAGAGAGGGAGGGTTTTAAATGTACTATTAGACTTATTAGAAAAAGTTCAACATAAGAACATTAAATTTCGGAAGAGTGGTGATTTAAAGGTGACCTTTAATCCTCTTAGCAACAATAATATCCTTATAATCTCATATTTTAATTTTATTTTTAAATTAAATAAAAAAATAGTCATACTCTTCTTGCATGTCTAAATTTATGACCCATAACTTTTATTCAATTTTTTTATGTAGTTAGTATGAGAAACTCTACAACCATGCTTAAGGCTGAGCATTTTTATCCCAATCATGACTCCTTGTAATATCAAGATCTAAAATTATCAATAGAGGATTAACATATAGCCACACACACGTCATGGTTTGAACCTTGAACATCCTAAAAAAAACCAAACCTTGAACCGTTGCACCATTCTCAGGTTAACTTTTATTAATTTTTTTGTTGAAAGTGACTTAATATTATTTTTAAAAAAGTAATAAGAGTACAAATTCACAAAAAAAAAGTGGGTGGTATGGAAGCACACCCCAAAGCCTATGCAAGAAACTAAACCAGGGCTTACAGATAATTCAAAACAAATCACCAATAGATCTGTCACTTACATTACAAAACTGAAATTAGACTAGAGAAACAAAACCTTAAACTATAAAACTTTAGAGAGATCTATGCCAACATCCCAAAGTTGTTGAATCTTCTAGGTTTGGCACTCGCCCACTGAAATTCATATGGGTGAAACCATTTTCAAGTAGATTATTCTCATCTTCTTTCCCTTGTCAAGGACTATGGGAATGACAAAACCACATAGAAGGAAAGGGATCTTCATATTTTGCTTCCTCCATAGGAACCGTCAATTCCATCGATGATGGCTCTATATTTGGTATTGTACCCTTTGTGGATGAGTACGGTGGAACAAGAAAAATAGTCATCTATGGAAGTGAATGCATCGAGCTTGTGATGGACTCCAGCTATGGATTGAAAAAACTCATCAACTATGGAGCTTAAGGTTATGAGCGTGTGACAACCATCATCTATGGATTAGAAAAAAAAAATTGTCTATGGAATGGGAACAACAAGAGAACACAAATTTTTGTGATGATCCATAGTGGTCCAACTAGCCACCTTAGGTTGAGTGGTTGTCCCAAGTATGGGCATAGAAGTCGATTTCAGCTTAGGATGCAATGTACATGGATAGTCCTTCACCTTATGATCGGGTGCTTGGCAATGAAAATAGGTGTTCTAGAGATTAATGTAAACCACCTATTGAGAAATGGTGGTCTCCCCACTTGAATGGTTATAGAATCAAATAGATCCTTTGACAAATCTACCTCTACGCATACCCATCAATTTGCATTGGGTTGAACGGGCATTGAAAAAATTCAAGTTCAATGAGAACCACATGCTTAACCACACCAATTATTTGGTCCATCCTAGCCCACAAAAGGAGGGGAATACCAAGGAACTTCACCTAGATGAGAACTTCGGGGAGTTTATTCATAGAGATAGTAAAATCATGGGTCCACAATAGGAGGATCGTGCTAATAAATGAAGAACACAAGCTTATACTGAGAGAGGGGTGAACAATATAAGACCACTTTTTACTTTTCTTTCCCAATCAATATTATGCAATGTAAATATAGCAATATCAACAATAGTAATCAAAGCAATGCACAAAACACCACACAAAATAGAGACACCAATTTAACGTGGTTCACCCAATGTGGGCTACTCCACGGAGAAAATATTTCACTAAAATTTTCTCAATCAATCTCTTGGGAATCCTTTCCCTATTACAATGTTTATGGATCTCTATCCAAAGGAGACACCAATCCCCTAATCAAGTTCATGGATCTCTATCCATAGGAGAACTCCTTTCTCCTTAGCTCTGACTGGTGATCTTCTAGAAGAACTATTGCCCCCACTGCTCTGGCTAATGGATCTCTATCCACTGAAGACACCTGTCCTCACTGCCCTGGCTAATGGATATCTATCCACTGGAGACTATCATCCTCTATACTCTGTCACCTCCAAAGCTCTATCTCAAATCTATACTAAACATAGTCCTTCGGTCTAGCACAAATCTGCTCAATCTCTATCTCTAGTCTGGCACAAACCTATCCTCAAATTTGCACCAAAATCTGTCCTCTGATCTGCACTAAACATAGTCCTTCGGTCTAGCACAAATCTATCCTCAATATCTATCCTCTGATCTGCACTAAACACAGTCCTTCGGTCTAGCACAAATCTATCCTCAATATTCTCAAGCCTTAATACAAAGCTTGACTTAATCTCAAATCAACTCTTCTAGATCTGCCCCAAACCTTAACTCAAGGTTTGAACAAATAAATCAATCAACTCTGCTCACAAGTCTACTTAAAGACTTGTCTCAAATATACCTTGTAAGCTTCCATAAAAGCTCACACTAATCTTTCCACAAGTCCTCTCTAGAACTTGTCCAAATATTCTCAATAAGTCCTCACTAGAACTTATTCAATTCTGCTCTCAATCTATATTGTAAGCTTCCACAAAAGCTCACACAAATCTATCCACAAGTCTTCTCAAAGACTTACCTTAAATCTGCTCAACAAGTCCTCACTAGAACTTGTTCAATCTCATAGAAACATAAAGAGAATTGTTAGAGACTCAATATGCTTCACATTCACTTCAATACTCAATCACTTTCAATCACTCTTCTATCACATAAACATATAGAGAATTGTTAGAGACTCAATATGTTTCACACTCATCAACACTCAACCTCTTTCTCAAATCAATTTATAATATAGAATAATTTGTTTCATAGAACTTGAACTATCACTTCACACATCCACTTGACTAGGCTCTACCAAATCTACTCAACCAATCACTTCAATGAAATAATCCTTGCTCACAAACCCTAGTCCAAGCATATGAACACTCACTCAAAATATTTCCAACAATGCTTATCAACCAATCTCACATAACAATGATACTCATGTTCTTTCCAAACCCTAGTTCAAGTTCTTCACTCAATTACTCACTTCAACAACAATGCTTATAAAACAATCTTCACATAACAATGATACTCATGATCTTTGCAAACCCTAGTTCAAGTTCCTCACTTAACCAATGGCTTCAACAACAATGCTTATCAAACAAGGTTTTATCAACAACTCTTTATTCCAGAAAACCTTGAAGCATTAATTCAAAATACACTCAACAACTCAATAAGGAAACCTAATTAAGTCATTTTCACTCCAAAGTTGTTTTCCAGAAAACCAACCAATCAACTCAACCATGGAAGAATATGCCCATACCTTTTTCTTTGATGTAGAATGATCTTCAAAAACCTAGTTCAATTATCACAACTTTCTTTGCCAAGTACAAAGGGTTAGATGACAAGAATTATCACCCTAACACTTTTCACAATTTACCTTAAACACAAAGATAAATTAAATCCCAAATACACCTTATTGCTCCATCTCAATAATAAATTTCAACATCAAAAATTTTCATCAAAACCCTCTTATAAAATATAACACAATTTCTACTTATAACTCCTTTCTTAAATTGCACTTATCAAATAAAATAATTTATAAAATAATGCAATTTATTCTTCTAAGGTAAAAATTAATTACCCTAGTTTTTACTTTATCAAAAACAACTTTTTACCATGCCCAAAAATCACTTTAACATATAGGTAAATAATCCAATTTAATTACCACCTTATACCTCCCAATTTACTCACAACAACCTTAGGGCAAACAAAAATTTAAATAAAAAATTGTACCTTTGCCCTTAGTGGGTTTTGAACCCATGATGCTGCCTCCTCAAGCGCCTTAGCCATGGCCTTGGCTGCCATGTGAGCTAAGCGCTCACGTGGGAGCTAAACTCCCCATGTGCTCCTTATTCCTTTCATTGGCATCGAAACCAAAATGAAAAGGGGCTTCCCAAAACTGTTATCGTTGAGTTTCGAACCCGTAACCTCCCCTCTGCAAACACTAAGCACTTGCCACCTACGCTAGCCATCAGATGGTGCTAGAACCCAAGTGCCTTGTCTTCTTCAACGCTTCGAACTTTGGGATAAACATAGCACATGAATTCCTCTGTCTTCTCCTCCATGAAATGCAACACGTTTTCAAATTCGAATACTTTTATTTTGGCCTTAGCAAGGCAATATTTATATTGCTAAGTGCCTTGCTTTGTTATTTCTTCCAACATGTCGACGGGGTGGTTTTCGACTTGCACGTCGGTGGGGTAACCTTAGGGTTATACCATTTCAAATAAATAAATATTTATTTATAAAATTTAAATTCAATTTGAATTTAAATATTTATAAATTAAATATTTAAACCTTCCTTGGACTTTTTAATTTGGAATAAAAAGCCTCCTTGGGTTTTTATGAAAACCTTTTATTTTGTCTAACCATGGTTTTAATGAAAACCTTTTATTTTGCCAATCCATGGTTTTTAATAAAACCTTTTATTTTCCAATCCATGGTTCTAATAAAAACCTTTTACTTATGCTTCCTTTTGACCTTTGGCATCAATGGTGGTTCACTCCTTGGCATCAATGACAACCTCATGCCTTGACATCAATGACAACTTTATGGACTCAAAATGTCCAACAATCTCCCCCTTTGTCATTGATGGCAACCCAATAACTTTTTACCATTTCCTTGACCTTTTATTCTGCTCCCCCTGGGAAATTGCTCTCTTCTTAAACCAAATATCTCCCCTTACTCAAATATCTCCCCCTTTGACATCAATGGCAAAGGGTCACCTTTGGGGCTCAGGGCTAAGAATGAGTCTCTTAGCTTAGCCCCTCCCCCACCTCCTCTTGAGGTGGTTAATTATGGGGTGGGAGTATTTCTACTCCTAGCAAGCACTGGTCT
Organism: Wollemia nobilis; assembly: GCA_028583015.1. NCBI lineage: Eukaryota > Viridiplantae > Streptophyta > Pinopsida > Araucariales > Araucariaceae > Wollemia > Wollemia nobilis. Next base: position 15,749,162 of record JAQPPZ010017058.1, on the reverse strand, counting down.
TTACCTTTATCCTCTTTCCTTCTCATCTGATCCTTCTGATTTCTTTGACTATTCCTATTTATATCCATATTCTTGTTCATGTTCCTATTCCTATTCCTATTCATGTCCATATTCTTGTTCCTGTTCTGTTCCTATTCATGCTTGATTCTGGAATGTCTGCTCTACACCACTTTGTTGTGTGTCCATCATTATTGCACTTATAACACTTAATGTTATTATTCCTTGGAGGTCCAAATGTCTTAGGATTTCTCCTGGTGAAGCCATATCCCTTTCTATCATGAACCCTGCAATTCATTACCTTGTGACCAAACTGATTACATGAGTAGCAATACCCATGGAAAAGTTATTTGTTCTTAAAGTTCCCATATTCTTGTCTTTCATGTGTCCTACACTGTGAGGCCATGTGCCCAAATCTGTGACATGAGAAACATCTTCCATTGAAACTTCCTTGTCTTGACCTCATTGGTCTCTTAGTCTCTCTTAACCTATTCTAATTGTTGTTCCATCTGTTTCTTCTTTGTGCATTATTCCTTTCCTTGTTGAACTTTCTATTGTCCAACTCATCCTCAGAAGTCTCACTTTCTCTTACACTATCTTCTTCTGAAGTTTCTTCTTCTTCTGCTGAACTTGAGGTTGACTCTTTTTCCTATTTCTTTTGAGCTTGTTCAAAACCAAGACCTATTTTGTTTGTTGACCTTCTTTGTACCTTGATCATTTTATCCATAATATTTGAACTCTTTCCAAACTTGTGTAGCTTATTCTTGGACTTTTCTAAATCTTCCCTTAGTAGAGCTACTTCTTGTTCTAACTTTTCACATTCTAAGACCTTTGCTTCTAGCTTATCCTTGAACTTCTTTGTCTTAGCCATTGATTTGTCTAGATCCTCTATAAGCATTCTTCTCTCTTCATCACATTCTTGAAACTAAAATTCTAGTTTAGAGTTTTGCTTTCTTACCCTTTTTACTGTGTCAAGAGCATAAATAAGTTCTGCCTTAAGATCATATCCTTCTTTTTTTATTCTTCCTCTATTTTTTTGCCTTTGATAACATCTTCATTATTTTCTGACTTGTCTTCTATAGGATCATCTTCTTCTTCTTCTTCTAGTGCCATTAGAAGATTCTCTTCTGGTCCTTCTAGTGCATCCTCATATTCATCATCACTAAAACTGAAACCATTCCTTGTACAACTATCTTCAAGATGTCCAAAATTACCACATCTAAAGCACTTGAGAATTATTGGTGTCCTTTTCTTAACTTCTTCTTTTTCTTCAATCATAAATAGGACTTCATCTTTATCATTATCTGAAAAACTATTATCACTATCACTTGAGTACTTACTTGCCTTGTCTGCATAGTAGCTCCTCTTTTGTCTTTGAAAGAACTTCTTTCCTTGTCTACCTTGTCCATCCTTACCTTTCTTTTGGTGCTTGTATCTTTCTGATTCCCTATTCCTGTGATCCTATTTTTCTTCATCATTGTTTTTTTTAGCTTCTTGATAATCAATTGCATAGTGACCATACTTTCCACAATTGAAACATCTAACATATTTTGTATCTTTAAATCTTCTTGAATCCTTATTCCTTCTACCATAATTAGCTTCTTCATCATTGGATGACTCATTGCTTGATTCTGACTTTTTACCCTTTGTCTTCTTAATTGCTTTGAATGTTGCTTCCTTCTGGGGATTAGGTTCTTTTTTTCTTAACTCAAAAGCTATAAGAATACCAAGCAACATATCTCTTGTCAAATAATCACCATCCTTTGCTTCTTCTATAGCTGAAATATTTTCACTAAATATTTTTGGAAGAGATCTTAAGACCTTATCACAAACATCTGATTCTTCAACATTAAGTCCAAGTCCTTGCATAGCATTAACAACCTCATCTACTCGAAGTAGATAAGTACTAATGTTTTCCTCATCCTTCATTCTTAACTCTTCAAATTGTCCTTTGAGATTTCGTATCTTTGCCTTCTTGACACTTTTATCTCCTTCATATATGCTTTGCAACTTATCCCAAATTCCTTTTGCATCTTTACAATGCATAACTTTTATTGATTCTGTTCTATGCAAACCTCTCAAAAGTGCATTCATTGCTTTTGAATTATAATGTTGTAGAAGCTTACCTTCCTTATCTGTAGGTGGATCAATTGGTGGTATGTATCCATTTTCAACTACTTCCCAAATTTCATTGCCAAGTGCCATCAAGTGAATCTTCATTCTCATACTCCAATATATATAATCACTTCCATCAAATATTGGTGTTGAATTATCTGAGGACACATTCTTAGAATCCATTGTGTTCTTGAAAGCTTTTCCTTCAAGTTGTTAAACTCTTTCGAAGGAACCCGCTCTGATACCAATTGAAGAACACAAGCTTATATTGAGAGGGGGTGAATAGTATAAGACCACTTTTTACTTTTCTTTCCCAATCAATATTATGCAATGTAAAGATAGCAATATCAATAGTAGTAATCAAAGCAATGCATAAATCACCACACACAATAGAGACACCAATTTAATGTGGTTCACCCAATGTGGGCTACTCCATAGAGAAAATATTTCACTAAAATTTTCTCAATCAATCTCTTGGGAATCCTTTCCCTATTACAATGTTTATGGATCTCTATCCAAAGGAGACACCAATCCCCTAATCAATTTCATGGATCTCTATCCATAGGAGAACTCCTTTCTCCTTAGCTCTAGCTAGTGATCTTCTAGAAGAACTGTTGCCCCCACTACTCTAGCTAATGGATCTCTATCCACTGAAGACACTTGTCCTCACTACCCTGGCTAATGGATCTCTATCCACTAGAGACTATCATCCTCTATACTCTATCACCTCCAAAGCTCTATCTCAAATCTATACTAAACATAGTCCTTCGATCTAGCACAAATCTTCTCAATCTCTATCTCTGTTCTAGCACAAACCTATCCTCAAATCTGCACCAAACTCTATCCTCTAATCTACACTAAACATAGTCCTTCGATCTAGCACAAATTTATCCTCAATATCTATCTCTGATCTGCACTAAACATAGTCCTTCGGTCTAGCACAAATCTATCCTCAATATCTATCCTCAAGCCTTAACTCAAAGCTTGACTTAATCACAAATCAACTCTGCTAGATCTACCCCAAACCTTAACTCAAGGTTTGAACAAATCAATCAATCAACTCTACTCACAAGTCTACTTAAAGACTTGTCTCAAATATGCCTTGTAAGCTTCCACAAAAGCTCACACTAATCTTTCCACAAGTCCTCTCTAGAACTTGTCCAAATCTGCTCAACAAGTCCTCACTAGAACTTGTCCAAATCTGCTCAATAAGTCCTCACTAGAACTTATTCAATTTTGCTCTCAATTTGTATTGTAAGCTTCCACAAAATCTCACACAAATATATCCATAAGTCTTCTCAAAGACTTACCTTAAATCTGCTCAACAAGTCCTCACTAGAACTTGTTCAATCTCATAGAAACATAAAGAGAATTGTTAGAGACTCAATATGCTTCACATTCACTTCAATACTCAATCGCTTTCAATCACTCTTCTATCATAAAAAATATATAGAGAATTGTTAGAGACTCAATATGTTTCACACTCATCAACACTCAACCTCTTTCTCAAATCAATTCAGAATATAGAACAATTTGTTTCATAGAACTTGAACTATCACTTCACACATCCACTTGACTAGGCTCTACCAAATCTACTCAACCAATCACTTCAATGAAATAATCCTTGCTCACAAACCCTAGTCCAAGCATATGAACACTCACTCAAAATGTTTCCAACAATGCTTATCAACCAATCTCACATAACAATGATACTCATGTTCTTTCCAAACCCTAGTTCAAGTTCTTCACTCAATTACTCACTTCAACAACAATGCTTATAAAATAATCTTCACATAACAATGATACTCATGATCTTTGCAAACCCTAGTTCAAGTTCCTCACTTAACCAATGGCTTCAACAACAATGCTTATCAAACAAGGTTTTATCAACAACTCTTTATTCTAGAAAACCTTGAAGCATTAATTCAAAACACACTCAAAAAAAATAGCTCAACAACTCAATAAGGAAACCTAATTAAGTCCTTTTCACTCCAAAGTTGTTTTCCATAAAACCAACCAATCAACTCAACCATGGAAGAATATGCCCATACCTTTTTCTTTGATGTAGAATGATCTTCAAAAACCTAGTTCAATTATCACAACTTTCTTTGCCAAGTACAAAGGGTTAGATGACAAGAATTATCACCCTAACACTTTTCACAATTTACCTTAAACACAAAGATAAATTAAATCCCAAATACACCTTATTGCTCCATCTCAATAATAAATTTCAACATCATAATTTTCATCAAAAACCCTCTTATAAAATATAACACAATTTCTACTTATAACTCCTTTCTTAAATTGCACTCATCAAATAAAATAATTTATAAAACAATGCAATTTATTCTTCTAAGGTAAAAATTAATTACCCTAGTTTTTACTTTATCAAAAACAACTTTTTACCATACCCAAAAATCACTTTAACATATAGGTAAATAATCCAATTTAATTACCACCTTATACCTCCCAATTTACTCACAACAACCTTAGGGCAAACAAAAATTAAATAAAAAATTGTACCTTTGCCCTTAGTGGGTTTTGAACCCACGACGTTGCCTCCTCAAGCGCCTTAGCCGTGGCCTTGGCTACCACGTGAGCTAAGCGCTCACGTGGGAGCTAAACTCCCCACGCGCTCCTTATTCCTTCTGCTGGTGCCGAAACCAAAAACGAAAGGGGCTTCCCAAAACTGTTGCCGCAGGGTTTCGAACCCGTAACCTCCCCTCTGCAAACACTAAGCACTTGCCACCTGCGCTAGCCACCGGATGGTGCTAGAACCCAAGCGCCTTGTCTTCTTCAACGCTCCAAACTTTGGGATAAATACAGTGCACAAATTCCTCTGTCTTCTCCTCCATGAAATGCAACACATTTTCAAATTCGAATACATTTCTTTTGGCCTTAGCAAGGCAATATTTATATTGCTAAGTGCCTTGCTTTGTTATTTCTTCCAACACGTCGACGGGGTGGTTTTCGACTTGCACGTCGGTGGGGTAACCTTAGGGTTATACCATTTCAAATAAATAAATATTTATTTATAAAATTTAAATTCAATTTGAATTTAAATATTTATAAATTAAATATTTAAACCTTCCTTGGACTTTTTAACTTGGAATAAAAAGCTCTAAAAAAGCCTCCTTGGGTTTTTATGAAAACCTTTTATTTCGTCTAACCATGGTTTTAATGAAAACCTTTTATTTTGCCAATCCATGGTTTTTAATAAAACCTTTTATTTGCCAATCCACGGTTCTAATAAAAACCTTTTACTTATGCTTCCTTTTGACCTTTGGCATCAATGGTGGTTCACTCCTTGGCATCAATGACAACCTCATGCCTTGACATCAATGACAACTTTATGAACTCAAAATGTCCAACAATAAATAGTTGTGACATGTGCAGGGTTAGCAAAAAGAAAAGGAAAAAAAAACCTCTGATAAGACTTTATACCAATTGAACAATAATATCATGGAGGCTATGTCGAATAGATCCAAACCTTCAATAACAATTTAGAAGGATACACCCAATAAAATACGGTGTGGGACTCCAACTAACTATATGCATATTCAATAAAAAACATGAAAAAATATCCCATAAATACCATTGATAGAAACCATCTCCCCTATATCACCAACATAGACCATTGGACCATCAAATTTAAAAGCCATCAAAAACTCAAAAACCCTAATATGACTCACACCATAAACCCCGGCAAAACCCTCAAATGAGTTTCATTCAACTATAACTTTTAGTTTTCTCCACGTCTTCTTTTTTTTTGGGTGGTCCATCAAAATCAAGAAAACAACATCTTAACTAGCGAGTAGGCGTTGACGAAGAATTTAAAAGATGTAACCGAAAAATGGAAAATATAGGGAATGGAACCTAGATAAAGACTTTTAAGGGTTGCAGATTCCATGCTAGCTATACCGACATAGCTGCACAAATAGGATTTCATTCGTTGCCAATTTTCCACGTAATGTTCTCTATGGAAAACGAAAGGACTAAGATTTAATGCACTTCATTCCACCTACTTATAACGGTGAAGGTTTTGAAATTCTTAGGCAGCATCATAGTGTAAGATAATTATTTCATATATCAGTTATAACTTTAAAAGGGTTAAATTCTACCTATATATCCACCTATTATTGTAACAACCAAAGCAAGTAGATTTAGCAGGTATTTTCCCGAATTTGTAGTTGGTTTCCTTATTTTTTTATTTTTATTTTTCTTATTTATTAAATGAAATGATTTTTTAATATAGATATAATATTTGGTATGGATATTTTGAAGTGTGTTTTTATAATTTTATTATTTTTTTAATAATATAAGTTATGAAAAAAATTGTATAATTTTAAAATAAAGTTAAGAAGGTTATGAGATAATGTTTATGTTTAAAAGTATGTATTTGTTTGAAAAATGTTAGTATACATGGTTTTAAAATATAGCACTTAGATGGTTGGGATGTTCTTTTTTTATTTGGTTACAATGAGTTACTACTGCCCACCCTCATGAGGGTGGGCAGTAGTAACTGCTGCAGCTGATCTTATCAATAGGGAATTTAACACACAACCACACACATCATGCATTTTGAACTTTGGATCATTCGCGAGAAGAGCCAAAGTCCCAATGGTTGTGTTGTTCTCTATGACTAAAAATGTTAGAGTAAAGCGTGGGTTTTTACGAGGGGTTGTGGTCTCTTTTAGTGGGGTTTGAACTTGGATCTCTTGAATGAATATCCAAAAACTTATCACTAAAGTATCTTCCTGAGATTAGGATTGGTATGCTCCCTATTTCAAAATAAATTAATAATAATAATTTTTTTTTTTCTTTTGTCTTTCATTCCTTAAATTTATTTAACACTTCACATTCCCAACTAATAGGAAAAACATATAAAAATATTATTTAAACATTATTTTATAAAAAAAATTATATTAAATTTTCAAAATTTTGATTTGATTTTTCACATTTATAAATATGTATTTTAATCCTTACAAAATCAAATTTAATGTTTAAAAATTAACTACCTTAATTTCCAAGCCTCTATATATATCTATAACTTTATCATTTATATATATTTTTACTAACATTTATTTTAGAGTCACAACAAAGTATTTAGAGGTCAAATATTAGTGTAGATTATTTTTGCCAATAATACAACATGATTTCTTCACCGTTTCCTCAAAATCCATTATTCTTATTCATTTTTATGTAAAAGAAAAAAAATGTTAAAAGTTGACAAACAATATCTCTATCTCTGGATTTATTGATTAAGTTTTTTTTTTTTTAATTTGTGGAAAACATCCCAAAAGGGATGCCACTTTCGGGTAAGACCCAAGGAGGCAGGGGTATCCATTCCGCAAAAAACGCCCAGGACTCGGACCTAGCCTACCACCTTTGACATACTCAAGGAGAAAACAAACACACAAAACCAAATTAAAAAAAGAAAATAACAACAAAAATAATAAAATAAAATAAAAAACAAACTCCTTGAGTGTGTCAAAACCAAAAGCACAACCAAACACGCACAATAAGATAAAAGAAACCACAACACAAACCACATAGAAAAACACAAGAACCACATAACAAAACACAAACAAGACAAAAACAACAGAACACTACAAAGACATAACCCAAAAAAACATGAAAAATAAACACAACCAAAACCTAAAAAATAAAATAAATAAAATAAAAATAAAAACAACCAACAACAGACAATAAACAAAAACAAAAAACATAGAAAAAACTCACACATAAAAAAATGAAATAACACAAACAAAGAGAAACCCAAGAACAAGAACGAAAAAAACACAAGAACAATAACAATAAACATAAAAAATAAAAATAAAAACAAAACAACAAAAACACAAGAACAACAAAAAACAACACAAAGAACACAAAAACAAAACAAAACAAAAGAACCCACCCACCTTAAAAAACTAAACAAAAAACAAAGAATACAAAATACAAAAAAAATGAACAAAACAATGACCTATCTAGACCAGAAGACTATTAATGCAAGAATCAACATAGGAAAGAAAATAAAGAATAGAATGAGCTAGGGAACTAAAAATAATAAATGAACCAAAGAGAAACAAAAAAAAACAAGAAGAAACTAGGTACCTTCAGAACTGAGTCATCCAAAGAAATGATAGAAAGAAGAGCTTCCCTAATTTGAGAAGCCCACCATATAGGAGGGTGGCCATAACAAGTAAGATCACCTTTGTCCAAAGCCCAATTAGCTAAAGCATCAACACTCTTGTTTTGATCTTTGACCACATGATTATAATCAACTTTCAAAAATCCCATCTGGATTAACTGAATTTTCTCAATAATTCTTTTTATTCTCCAATCCACCTTATGATTCTTAGAAGGATTCTTCAAGAGATTAATCATAAGTTGAGAGTCGAACTCAACTAACACCTTTTCCCATCCAACCTTAGTAGCCTCTTGAAGGCCTCTAAGGATACCATACCCCTCAGCAAGGTTATTGGAAAGAATACCCAAATTCTCTGCAAAAGTAAAAACCAAGGAGCCATCCGAAAGTCTACCAATTCCTCTCGCACTTGGCTTTTCCGGGGTTCCCTCTAGAGGCTCCATCGGTATTGAATTTTCCAAAATCCTTAGGAGGAGGTTGCCAATTTCTAGTCCTATCCATCTTACTAATACTCACATTCCCTTTAAGTTGGTTGCCCTTAGAAGGTTTAATCTTCAATATTTGCATCACTTGATCCCATCTTTGGTGGGAGTTTTGGGGGTGATTAAGGAGATGATGGAATGATTCAACTAAGTTGGCTATGGTCTTTTGCCAAATATAGTGAATATCCTTCCTATCTTGATTAAAAATTTGGTTGTTCCTTTCATTCCAAATATTCCAAAGAAGAATGGTAGATCTGATGAGGCCAAAAATTGCCTCATTTTTTACTTATCTTTGACATCTTTAATAAACCTTTTTGAAGTGTTTTTATGTTAATTTTGCTGATGAAGTACAATATATACTACTGTTTTCATGTTTAAATGTTTAGAAGCATTATATTCTGTTTTGCTGATTTTCTGTATTTTTTGTATTCTGTTTTGCTGATTTTCTGTATTTTCTACTTATTTTTGTTGATAAATCTGAAAATAATGATTTATTGTGAAAATGTGATAGTGCAATCATGTGCTGGGATACACAACGTTCATTTCATGCCTTCTGAAATGTTCAAATGCAAGAAAAATGCCAAAAACAGGTCAAAATTACAAACTGGCTGAAAACTGTATTTGCTATTTTTTTGACCCATACAAATTCCAGCCAGCTATGCATACATAGCAAGGCTTGGAATTTGTCAAGTACAACTCATAAGGAGCATGCAAATAAGTTTGTTGAGGTCTTCATAAGTCTACTCCACCAAATCAGCAACAACGGATTCGCAAACTGTGCTGTAAACTGTTATTTCAGAACTACTCCGGAATAATAGGAAGACTGCTCCGGAACAACAGTAACTGCTCCGGAGTGACAGAAACAAAAACAGTTTTGCTCCGAAATATGCGAAACAGCCCAGTTTTGACCAAAACGCGCAGAAAAGGTGGCAGAATGGCAGGAAAACGGTGGGAGCAGTTGTATTAATTAATTGTACACCTTTTTCAATGCAAAGACCCCCCAAAACTTGCAACAAACAAATCAGATTTTTATGTAACCATATTCTACATTTCAAGAATGCAGTTTTAACAACATTCCTGAAATGCCTGAATATTGGAATTGTTCTACACCTGATTTGGCATATTTTTAGTATAAATAATTAGCTCCCAATCTGGTTGAGCTATTAGAAATTAGGAAGGGTATTAGGAGCTTTTAGGAATTATTAAGTAGCATTTTCAAAATTCTGTAATTGTAACATGCAAAATTTTTTTGCATGTGTATAATTCAATAAAAAGTGCAGTTTTTATCAGTTTTGGTGTATGATTGAAAGAGTAATCAAGAAGTAACTCAGAGCTGTTTCTTCACCTTCTTCTGAACTAGGGAGCAAGGGCCCACTTCCAGGAACAGGGGAAGGTTTTTACCAGGTTTTTCTTGTTAAATCTGTCTGCAGCAGGGGAGATAAGAAACCTGTTATGTTTTTATCATTTTCATGCACAACTTTACTTTTCTGAAATCATTTCCAGATTCTGAATTTATTGTTTTATCTGCATTATTATTTTTTGAGTTTTCCATTTCTGTCATTTAATTCTGCAAATTAGTTACAGTTTATTTTTACTGCAATTCTGATTTTCTGCAACTTTCCTTTCAGTTCAGTTTTTGAATGCATTTTTTAGATTTAGCAAAAGTAAATAGGTTTCATTTAAAAGTCATTTCATTTCTGCAATTTAAATTTAGCAAATGTAATTAGGTTTCATTTCAGTTCATAGGATTATAAGCAAGCTAAAACCCCAAAAAACTGAATAAATATGCCATTTCCTAAGTAAACTAATCTTCAACTTGCTTAGCCTTCTATCGTATACAGCCTTTGGACACCGCCCTGGATTTGACAATTTAATGATTAAATGATGTGTTTAACGACACTCATCATTTTTGGCACCGTTGCCGGGGAACACGGTGTTGTTAGAGGGTAAAAGCAGTCCAATAATTGTTAAATGTGCTAAGTTGTGAACTTCAGAGTAAAATCTGGATAAATAACTGGTATAAATAACAGTTTTTGGATAAATTGAATTTTAGTTTATTTAGAAAGCAGGCATAGCAAGAAACCACAGGAAGAAAACTTCACAAAAGGTTGAAACTATGTTGTCAATTTTTTTTTCCCAAAAATGTTGGAATGTTTATAGAATCTCAATCATCCACTTCAAGAACTGCAGGATCATTTGAGAAATCATTACAAGAAAGAAATATTAGTAGTTCAACACCACTTTTTCTTGACAAATTCATACAATCAGGCCAAATTGATAAGATTTACAATTGTTTTGGGGAGCCTATAATGGAAGAATCACTAGAGAATCAAAGGAGATCCAGTAATGTGGTCCACCTTAGTGCAACTAGTGCACCTCCTAGAACTTTTCAAAACCCAATTCAATTAGATCTTAATCAAAGTGCTCCCATGAATATCATTCCACCTTCAGTGTTACCAACTTTCAGGGGAGTCACATCTGAAGACCCTGATATGTTTTTATTTGAGTTTAAGATTGTGTGTCAGGCTCATGATTACATTAATGACAAACAAAAGCTCAAACTGTTTCCTTCCACTCTTAAAGAGTCAGCTCTACGATGGTTTATCACCTTAGCACCTGATTCAATTAGAACTTGGAATGAGATGGAAAACATATTTTTGGAGAGATACCAAGAATATTGTCAAGTCAATAATCCACATGATGAATTTCTTACAATGAAACAAGAGGAAACTAAAATTTTAGAAGACTATATAGATAGATTTTCTTTTGTTCATAAGAGATGCGGTAATGTTGAACCTAAAATGTGCAAAGTCATATTCTTAAGAGGACTGCAAGATGAATTTAGGGATGCATTGGATATTTTGGGAAGAGGAGATGTACATGCACTTGAATTTCAGGAAATCATTAAACTTTGCAAAAGATATTCTCATTCAAGGCATAAAAAACACAGAATTGGTAATGATAAACATGATTTGAATGAATGCATGAAAGAGTTTACTAAAACTGATATTTCTGTACATCTTGATAAAACAATCAATAAAAAAGGTAAATCTGCTGAATCTTCAGATTGTTCAAAATGTAGTAATAAGCAACATAATTGTCCTTTAAACAAAACATTTATACCTGCTACATGTAGCATTTGTCAAAAAGGACACCCCACAGATCAATGTAGTTTGTTACCAGAACTCAAAAGTGTCTTTGAAAAACAGTCTCAACCTATGAAAGAACATAATTTTGTAGGACAAGGACAAGGGAGTAATTTTATTAAGTTTCCATATCAGAATGCTTCTCAATTTCCTGCACATTGGGGAAATAATCCTTGGTATATGCCATGGTCTGCATCAGGTCCACTTCAACAATGTTGGAGTCAACCATCATGGGCATATTCCCAAGAATGGTCTCAACATGGCTGGGTGCAACAACAATGGAATCAACAACATCCACCATGGTTACAACCAAAATTACAAGGGAATCAATGGGTACAACAGCAAAAACTGTACACAGGGCAACAACATTATCAAAAATATAAATTAAACTTGTTGCCTACTCATACTCATAACTTCTCTTATAGACAACTACACCAACAAGCAAACCAACCTCTGTTTTCATTTCAACCTGTGGTCAATCCTAACATTGTTAAACAGGTAACCCCTGTATCTATGGCTGAATCAGAAAGTACAACCATAATGAATGCTAGTGATTGTGATAAAACTCAATTGTGTTCAGGTAAAACACTACTTGAACCTATTCCACTTATCAGTGTAGAAAAAGGAGTTAAAAGGAATAAACTTGAAAATAAATCTACACTAAAACAAGATCTCCCACAAGATAACTCATCAAAGCAAGTACCATGTTTTGAACAGTCTAAAATATCAAAATTGACATCTTCAAAATCAGATTGGATAAAGGAATTAACACATTTAACTGTTAAAATCTCTTTACTTCAGTCTATTAAAGATGTGCCAATCATTAATAAGATTGTTCAAGAAATGTGTTTTAAGAAACGAAGGAAAAAGAAGAAAGTGTATCCTGAAAACATACATGTAGGTGAAAAATCAGTAAACTTGTTTACAAGAAAATTTACTCCACCTCAGTGTGACTATCTAGGAAGTTCATTGTTTCTTAAATCATATAAGGAAAATAAAGATAGCAATTTAACTTTGGCTTCCATAGTTGTAAAGGATAACGAAGAACAGTTTGATTCATCCAAAAAATTTGTTTTTGCTAAAAGTGTTCAAAATTCAGATTTTAAAGATGAACAAACTACTATTAAACAATTATTATGGAATGATGCAAAACAAAAACTTGAACATTTGTCACACATTCCAATACAAAGCAATTTTCTTCATTTACCACATGGATGTCATCATGTTTTCTCATCTTTTCATTTCCATTTATCAAAGTTAATTCCTTCAAGAATTGTTTTTGATAAACATTCACAAAATTTTCATTCTCTTTTACCACTCCATTGCTCTCTTAATTTGTTAATGCAAACTTTTCCAAAAATCAATGCAGTACAGCCTGGTATGAAACAAATTGAAAAGCAGCCAAAACAACCTTTGAAAAATAATAGTTGGCTGACTACAAGCCAGGAAGTAAATTTGTTTGATATATTGATTTATCTTAATGCTTTACTAACACTTTGTACATCTTTAGCAGTTGGCATTAAGTTATTGCAGGTACAGGAACAAATTTTGCAGTTGAGTGCATTTGATGAACTTTGGTTGGAAGCACTTCACCAAACAGAGTTCAGTCAACAAAAATGGAAAGTTTGGCATGGTGATCACATTAAGAGCAGCAAGGATGAACTAAAAGAATTTGAGAATGGAGTTCAACTTTCTTTGGTTGATAAGTTAAGGAGGAAGTTAGTGGTGAATGGATATTACCTTCAGATATACCATACACCATTAACTAAGAAGGAGTTCTTGAAGCAGATTCCATTGGATGTACACATGATGGAAGAGAATTTCTCTTCCATATCAGATTCAGGGTGATGCTGAAAATTTTGAAAAAAAAGAAAAAAATACACGAAAAGCAAAAAGAAGAATAATCTTGTTTGTAAATATCCTTCATGGGTACAAGCAAGAAGAGAAAAAAAAGAAAAAAAAAAATAGAAGTTGGTTGAAAACCAGAAATGGCAGCCTCTTCTGATGAAAAAAAAAAATAAAAAATAAAAAAATAAAAAAAATTCAGAAAGTGAAAACCTCTCAGGAGGCACTTCTGAGTTGGCTTACATGAAAACCAGTTATCTGGCATGTTTGCCTTGTTTTCTTCCATTACCATTGTCATCCATTTGTCATCATTGTCATTCATTTCTCACCATTGTCATTCATTGTCATTCATTTCTCACCATTGTCATTCATTGTCATTCATTTATCGCCATTGTCATTCATTTTTTGCCATTGTCATTCACCAGCATTGTCATTGTCATCACCAACATTGTCTCTGTGTCTTCAGAATTATAGCACTGCACTTGTCAGATAGAAATCAGCAAGTATATTCAATTGTACAGTTGCAGAGAAGTAATCAAGACAGGTATGTGTTTCTTTACATTTTAAACATTGTAAATAGTTAAAGTATGTAGTGTATAGATTCACTTATTAGCATTTAAAGCATTCATAAGGTTTAGATAAGGATGTCTATTTAGTCAAAGAAAGGGGGAATGACAGAAGCACTGGAATGAACAATACTCCAGAATGACAAAAATGCTTCAGAATGACAGTTGCTTCGAAACATCAAAAGCTCCAGAATGAATAATGTTGTTTGTTGTTTTGAAATTTGGTTGCGTCGAAAGGATAAGCTTCGGAATGCATCAATTTTTCTTTAAAAAAAAAAGGAAAATTCAGGAATTGACAAGTGGCAGTTTTTATCAAAAAAAAAAAAGGTTTGTTGTGCAAGTTTTGTTCCGGCACAAGAAACAGTCCTTTCGAAATTGACGAATTCGGCCCAGAAACGCAATTCCAAAAAAAAAAATAGAGAACTTCAGAAAACTTTCGTGAACAGAGCAGAAGAGAAATGGGTGGCAAGAAGAACATAGCAGAACCAGAAACCAGCCCTGTAATTGCCTTAGTTGAATACATAGACTCTAATTCTGAAAAAGAGTCAGAGGCAGAAGAAAATGATGAAGAGGAAGAAGATATTCAACTACAGCTACATGCAGCAAGGAGTGTAGTTAAAACACAAACAGGTTGGATAGAAGCATGTGAAGCTTCTATTACAAAGAAGGACCAGCTAAATGCAATTTTGCAGCAGAAAGTGAAGGATTTAAAGGCCAAAATTGCATCTCTAGAGCCACAACCTGATGAAACAGGGCATGAAATTCAAATAGTTGATATTCTGCTAGAATTGGCAATAATTGCACTTGGAGCAAATTCACCTGTCATAGAGAAACCTGCAGTTGCTGTTGAAGAGGAACAGGAACAGGAAAATTTACAGTTCTCTCCAATTCCTGCTGCAGGTATTGAACCTGATTTGCCCCTTATAGCAACATAAGACATAGGAATTCAAGTTGAATTGCCTTTGGTAGAAATAGAGGAAAAAGGGGTGCAAGTTAATTTGCCTTTAGCAAAAATAGCAAAAATTGAAACACAAGCAGATTTATTAAGGGCTGAAACATCTGACAAAGGAATACAGGTAAATGATCATCCCTGTTCCTTGGTTCTTTAACAGTGACCCACAACCAGATGAGCAATTTCAGTAGTGGCTCCAATAGATAAAACAGACCAGAGGATACTACAAGGTTCCTGGAGCTAAATTCAGCTACAAAGATAGAACAATGGACAAAGATCTTTGTTCTATTGTAGCTTCACAGAATGCATGAGGACATGCATTAAGATAGGTTGGGGGGAATGATGAGGCCAAAAATTGCCTCATTTTTTACTTATCTTTGACATCTTTAATAAACCTTTTTGAAGTGTTTTTATGTTAATTTTGCTGATGAAGTACAATATATACTACTGTTTTCATGTTTAAATGTTTAGAAGCATTATATTCTGTTTTGCTGATTTTCTGTATTTTTTGTATTCTGTTTTGTTGATTTTCTGTATTTTCTACTTATTTTTGTTGATAAATCTGAAAATAATGATTTATTGTGAAAATGTGATAGTGCAATCATGTGCTGGGATACACAACGTTCATTTCATGCCTTCTAAAATGTTCAAATGCAAGAAAAATGCCAAAAACAGGTCAAAATTACAAACTGGTTGAAAACTGTATTTGCTATTTTTTTGACCCATACAAATTCCAGCCAGCTATGCATACATAGCAAGGCTTGGAATTTGTCAAGTACAACTCATAAGGAGCATGCAAATAAGTTTGTTGAGGTCTTCATAAGTCTACTCCACCAAATCAGCAACAACGGATTCGCAAACTGTGTTGTAAACTGTTATTTCAGAACTACTCCGGAATAACAGGAAGACTGCTCCGGAACAATAGCTCCGGAGTGACAGAAACAAAAATAGTTTTGCTCCGAAATATGCGGAACAGCCCAGTTTTGACCAAAACGCGCAGAAAAGGTGGCAGAATGGCAGGAAAACGGTGGGAGCAGTTGTATTAATTAATTGTACACCTTTTTCAATGCAAAGACCCCCCAAAACTTGCAACAAACAAATCAGATTTTTATGTAACCATATTCTACATTTCAGGAATGCAGTTTTAACAGCATTCCTGAAATGCCTGAATATTGGAATTGTTCTACACCTGATTTGGCATATTTTTAGTATAAATAATTAGCTCCCAATCTGGTTGAGCTATTAGAAATTAGGAAGGGTATTAGGAGCTTTTAGGAATTATTAAGTAGCATTTTCAAAATTCTGTAATTGTAACATGCAAAATTTTTCTGCATGTGTATAATTCAATAAAAAGTGCAGTTTTTATCAGTTTTGGTGTATGATTGAAAGAGTAATCAAGAAGTAACTCAGAGCTGTTTCTTCACCTTCTTCTGAACTAGGGAGCAAGGGCCCACTTCCAGGAACAGGGGAAGGTTTTTACCAGGTTTTTCTTGTTAAATCTGTCTGCAGCAGGGGAGATAAGAAACCTGTTATGTTTTTATCATTTTCATGCACAACTTTACTTTTCTGAAATCATTTCCAGATTCTGAATTTATTGTTTTATCTGCATTATTATTTTTTGAGTTTTCCATTTCTGTCATTTAATTCTGCAAATTAGTTACAGTTTATTTTTTTGCAATTCGATTTTCTGCAACTTTCCTTTCAGTTCAGTTTTTGAATGCATTTTTCAGATTTAGCAAAAGTAAATAGGTTTCATTTAAAAGTCATTTCATTTCTGCAATTTAAATTTAGCAAATGTAATTAGGTTTCATTTCAGTTCATAGGATTATAAGCAAGCTAAAACCCCAAAAAACTGAATAAATATGCCATTTCCTAAGTAAACTAATCTTCAACTTGCTTAGCCTTCTATCGTATACAGCCTTTGGACACCGCCCTGGATTTGACAATTTAATGATTAAATGATGTGTTTAACGACACTCATCAGAACCCATCCAAACTAACTGCCTAATAAAATGATCAACACCCTCTTGATTAAGCCAATCCCTCCAAAGATGTTCAAAAGTGAAAAAATTGGACCACTGTAAGCCAAGTAAAGTTGTTATTCTCCTCCATAGCTCAGAGGCTAAAGTACACTCAATAAAAATATGGTTGATATTTTCTATATTCTCTTCACACATTTCACATATAAAAGGGCCATGAAAACCACGCTTCATAAGTTGCTCACCAGTAAGCACCCTATGATGCAATAAAAGCCAATTAAAGAACCTCACCTTAGGCCAGATCTTTTGAGCCCACAATTGAGAAAATATGTCAGAAGAATGGTTGGGATTATTATGGCATAAGGTCAAATAACCTTGAGCAACTGAATACTCACCCTTAGTAGTGTCGTTCCATCCAAAACAATATTTTTCATTGGGACCAAGAGAGGGATCTCATATGAAGGATGCCTTGGATATCTTGTCTTTGCATTTCTGGGATTTGAATAGGCCAGTCCTCAATAGGGATCCAATATCTACTAACCTTTGAATTACCATTATGGTATCGACAGTAATTAGCCACCTTTATCCAATTAGCTCGATGAAGCTCCTCCATCCAAGGCCTCCAATCGGGAAACTAAGTTATCAAAGGCTTGTGACCATCCCACGAATCTGTCCAAAAATTTGCTTGTTGACCATTATGAATGATCCAAAATAATTTTTTCTTTATCAAATCCTCACCAGTCTTAAGAACTGCTAAAATTGGAGAACCTTTGGTAGGAAGTTGATAGCGAACAAGGTCTTCAGGACTTTTGTTCTCAGCATATTTAGCACGGAGATTATTGGCCCAAAGAGCATTGGGGTTATGCAACATCCTCCAATATAATTTAGTAGCTAAAGCTTTTTTGGTATTAATTAAAGACCGAAATCCTGACCCCCCTTCACTCTTAGGAAGACATAAAGTATCCCATTTCACCAAGGCCCATTTTCTTTTCTCCTTAGTACCACTCCAAAAGAAACGATGACTGATTTGATCCAATTCTTGAAGAACAGCCTTTGGGATATTCAAAACAGAAGAAACATAAATATGAATAGCTTGAAGGATTGATTTTACCAAGGTGATTCTACCCCCAGAGGAAATCCACTTGTTGGTCCACTTTCCAATTTTCTTCTTGACTTTGTCCAACAACCAATTCCAATCTTTATTTTTTTGCCTTTGAATATTTATGGGAATACCTAAATAAGTGATTGGAAGAGAAGTCTTCTTATATATTAATTTATTTAAGACCATGGCTTCCTATCTAGCAGAACAGTGAAATAAAATAACTTTAGATTTGTCTTCATTGATCAACTGCCCAGTAGCCTTAGAAAAACAACTAATGATTTGCTTAAAATTAGAAGCTTCCTTAACTGTAGCTTTACCTAAAATGGTAGTCATCCACAAATTGAAGATGAGAGATAGGTCTAGCTCCATGAGCAATGGCAACTCCCTTAAGGGTTTTGTTTTCCCTCTTTTTGGTTATAGTCCTACCCAAGCATTCAGCAAGAATGATGAATAAATAATGGGATAGCGGGTCACCTTGCTCGATACCTCGAAGGCTGGGAAAGACTGAGAAGGCCTGCCATTGATAAGAACTAAGTAGGAAACTAAAGAGATACATCCCATAATCCAATCCATCCAATCCTTAGAGAAACCAAATTGCCTCAAAACTTTGATAAGGAAGTGCCAATCCACTCTGTCACAAGCGTTGGATAAGTCTAACCGGATGAACATAGAAGGAGAATTTTGCATATCCATGGAATGGATGGCTTCCTGAGCAAGAACTATCTCATCTACTATTTGACGTCCTTCCACATATCCCCCTTGCTCTGGGGAAATAATATTATGTAAAAGAGGCTTCAACCTTTACTCGCCATGATTTTAGTAATAATTTTGAGAAGAACATTACATAAAGCAATAGGTCTAAAAGCTGAGATATGATCAACCTCTTGAGCTTTTGGAACAAGAGTAATATAAGTTTCATTGATAACCTTCAAAATTTCTTTGGATTTCCTGGCTTCTTCTACCACCTCTAATAAATCAACATGAAGGATATCCCAGAACTCTTGGTAGAACTCAATAGGAAAACCATCAGGACCTAGGGTTTTCCCTTTTTGCATTTTAAAAACTACTTGTTGAAGCTCATTGATAGTAACAGGAGCAATCAAAATAGAGTTCTCAGAAGTGATAAGAGAAGGGATTGCTTGAAGAAAATTTTGTTGAGAAGCTGAGTCAAGAGGAGTAGTAGCAAAAATATTGGAAAAGTAATCAACAACAATAGATTTCGTGCCATCCCAAGTCTAAACAACATCTCCAAAATCTAATTTTAAGGAAGAAATAAAGTTGTGAGATCTTCAAGCTAGAAGATATTTGTGGAAGAAATTTGTGTTTCGATCTCCTTCTTTGAGCCATTGAATTCTAGATTTTTGCTTCCATAAGATTTCTTCTCTTTTTTCCCATTGCTCTAACTGAGTTGTGAGTTTAATTTCATCTACACTTTTCTCTATGAGGCCATCTAAACAGATTTTCTTATTCAAATTTTCAATATGAGAAATAACTTCATGTTTTTTTTTATGAACATCCCCAAACTCTTTCCAGTTCCAAGTCTTGATTTTGGATTTAATGTATTGCAATATTTTTGCAAAACAGAACATCTTAGTCCCATGCCTAGGTTTACCTTCCTTCCACCATTGTTGCACACCAGGTCTAAAGGAAATGTCTCTAAGCCACATTAATTGAAAACGAAAAGGAGAGAAACTCACATTGGTTTTCCACATTTCCACCATGATTGGCCAATGATCCAAACTAGCATTATTAAGAGTCTTCACTTTAGGAATGTGACCATGTATTAAGAAATTTTTAGAGAGCAAAAACCTATCCAATCTCTCCATTATACAAGCTAAGCCTTGCCTTCTGTTAGACCAAGTCATAAGGCCATTATCTGGTTGTATGTCCACAATATGGAGGTTTGCAATATATTCGCTCATGAGGTCAGTACTTTTGTCCAGATTTCTATTTCCCCCCCTTTTCTCATATAGAGAGAGGATGGTATTGAAATCTCCTCCGATCAAGATCCAAGATTTAGGAAAATGAGAGATAATATGAGTAATATCCTTCCACTGTCTTCTTTTTTCCTCCAAAGAAGTCGGGGCATAAACGATGTCATGAGCATAATATTGTTGGAATGTCTACTTTGAATAGCTATAGCCAACAAACCCCAACTGCCAACCATATGGTGAATAACTACCTCTTTTGGGTCCCAAATACAAGCAATGCCACCCGAAGTCCCTTGGGAACTGAGGGAAACCACTTTTCCAGCTGGTCAAATTTTACTGGCAATTAATTCCATATCCTCCATTGACATTTTTGTTTCTTGAAGGAAAACAAGATGTGGATGATTTATCTGAATCATTCTTCTAATTTCATTTTGTTTTGAATACTCCCTTTGAGTCCTCTAATATTCCAAGTGATGATCTTCATTAATACCAAGGCTAAAAATTTTGGGAAGGGCATTAATCTTACCTTCCTCTACAAGATTTTCACCTTATTTTACCATATGATATTGATTGGTCTTGCGACCTACTTTTTTTATTAGAATCCATCTTCAATTTTTTTCCCTATTTCTTGACTTATTCCAATTGAATATGAGATGGCTTCTAACCTTGAAGAATGCTCATACACAGCCAAAATTTTACTAGATTGTTCAATGGAGTCTATATTGGGACCTGCATTATTTGAAGTTTTGACATTTGAAATATTGTTTTTCTTGTGTAAATTTTCTCCTTTATTTTTCTGTTGAAAACCTTTGATTTGTTGGTTTGTCTCTGAGTTCTTTCCTTCATATTTAAACCATGTTTCTAAGATTTCAGTTTCCATTATTTCCTCTTCCTCACTTGGGACATCATTTGTGGAAAGGATTTCAAACATATTAGAAAATGACTTTGATTGATCCTTCATTACTTGGTTTTTTTTAGTGTTCTTCTTCTTAGGTATTTGGAAACCTGCTTGAGTTTATATCTTCTTTCTTTTGATCGGGAATTTTATTTGGGCAAGCACTGGCCAAATGACCATATTCATGGCAAATTCTACAACGAAAAGGAATGTTCTCATAGTCCACTACTTGCTCCCAAGTGTCTTCCCCAAATTGTAATGTGATCTTTTTAGGTAGGGGTTTGTCAAAATCCATTAAAACACAAATTCGAGCATAAATAATATGTTCAAAATTTTGAGTACAATCAACGGTCATCATAAAAGTTCCTAAAGAGTTTCCAATTGAAGAAAAAATAGTAGGATTCCAAAATTCAATAGGGAGGCCAAAGAGTCTAACCCACACGGGAGATATAGAAGGCATCTCTTCTTTGACTTTAAATTTAGTATGCCAGAACTTCATGAAAAGCCCCGCCCTTCCAAAAAACCAAGGACCCCCTTGAAAATTTTTCTCTCTATCTTCATTATTAGCAAATAAAACAAGAAAATAACCATTTGGATAAATAGAGATTTGTAACTCACCTTTAGTTTTCTAGATTTTTGTAGCCAGACTTTGAAAGCGAGATAGACTCGGACGAAAACCCATGAACCGACAAATTAGTCCTCTTTTTTCCAAATCTTCAATGCCAGTCCGAATGTTACCCATATCAAGCTTAACAATAGGAGTTCCATCAGTTGCTTTAAGACATCCTGACTCCGTTTTCCTAGGATCAATCTTAGGCATTCTTAGAGGTTTATGAGAAGCCCTAATATTGATATTAGCATTGGGCTAAGGCTGTCCACCACGAAGGGCATCCCTAAAATTCATTTTTGGGACTAAGTCTTCAAAATTCTTACCCTTGACAGGGGTTTTCATAGTATAATTATTTTGTGGGTGCACCTTAGCACCAGATTCACTTGAGATATGAGCCATTTTTTGATCAACTGCTTGAAACTTATTTCATGGTCTCTTTAATCCTTGCCCTAGACGCCATGGAAAGGTATGGTTTTCACTTTTCTTTTGTGCAGCAAATTGGAAGCCGTTGTCACTCAAGTTCACAGTATGATCTGTTGAAAGACAAATTTCTAACCCATCTTGCATCCCCTGCAACATTTCTTGCTAAAATATTGAGCATAAAACATAAAAATATTGGATGCTAGGGCCCAAAGGCCCTAAAAACCAACCTCTGGAGCTGCTTGCACTCAACCCAGATGAAACCCTTACATAGCCGCTTACCAAATATATTGTTCACACATAGGGATGCGCTAGGATTTGTGTTGATCCAAATGATATGAAAATTTGTGGAGATGTTCTAGGGTTTTTTAGGCATCTACCCTCAAAATTTTAGCTCAATCTGAGTTCGGATGAGTGAGATATGGCCGAAACAAGTTCGAAATTTTGGGCAGTCCTGCGAAAAATGTCTCTACCATTCAACTCCGAAATTTCATCAGGTCCCTCTACCATTAAGTTTTTTATAATTCATTAATATTATTATTTTTTTTAGAATTTTTTCATGCATAATGCTGCATTTTCTAAACTCGGTTGGGCCTTTCTTTCCTATTTTTTTTTGTGAGAGATGTATTTTTCAAATTTTATGAAGAATCCTTAGCAAAATAAAATAAAATATATCCGTCCATGTGAGGGAGTTGGAGAGAAGGGGTAGTTAGAGAGGCCCCACATTCAAATATCTCCCTCTCATATGTTGCGGATATGCTATGTAATAGATACTAGGGACCCTACTAAAAGTGTGTATATCCACAACTTGATGTAATATTGTGCCTTAATAAAAAATCAACATTTAAAAAAAAAGAAAGATAAAATATTTATAAGTGACATTTCATTTCTTTTTATTATATCAAAAATAAGTTAAGTTTAATAAAATAACTAATGTTTGAATGTTTAGGTGAAAAAGTATCTTAATAAATAACTATATATTTTTTCTTTTTGTCAATCTTTCTTTTTCTTTTAAAATGGAACCATGTAGCTTGACAAAGAGGTCACTCTTCGTGACCATCTTTAAATTTTTTTAATTATTTGTATCTTCACATTGTTGAGCAAGGTGCAGGAAAAGTATTGTCATTGTTGTCAACACAGTCAGACAGATCGGTTGATGCAGTGGATAGGAGTTCAGTGATGCAGTGGACAGGAGTTAAGAGGTTCTTCAGAGTATGTACAATGGTTTTCCAAAAGATAGAAGTGGCCCATATACTAAAAATCAAAAGAAAATCACAAGGCAAAAAACTGTCGCGATATCGCGACATGTTGAGCAAGAAAGAAAAACTGTCACGATATGTTGGCAAGAAAGAAAAACTGTCGCGATATCGCGACATGTTGGAAGAGAGAGAAGAAGAAAGAAAAACTATCGCGATATCGCGACATGTTGAGAAGAAAGAAAAACTGTCACGATATCACGACATGTTCGGAGAGAAAGCGCAAGCAAGCAAAACTGTCGCGATTTCGTGACATGTTCGGAGAGAAAGCGCAAGCAAGCAAAACTGTCGTGATTTCGTGACATGTTCGGAGAGAAAGTGCAAGCAAGAAAAACTGTCGCGATTTCGTGACATGTTCGGAGAGAAAGCGCAAGCAAGCAAAAGTGTCACGATTTCGTGACATATTGCAAGGAAGGTTGTACAAATGAAAAAGTGTCACGATTTCGCGACATGTTGCAAGGAAGAGTGTACGAACAAAAAAGTGTCGCGATTTCGTGACATATTGCAAGGAAGGTTGTATGGACGAAAAAGTGTCACGATTTCGTGACATATTGCAAGGAAGGTTGTACGGACGAAAAAGTGTCACGATTTCGTGACATATTGCAAGGAAGGTTGTACGGACCAAAAAGTGTCACGATTTCGTGACATATTGCAAGGAAGGTTGTACGGACGAAAAAGTGTCACGATTTCGTGACATGTTGCAAGGAGAGATAGTACGGAGAGAAAAAGTGTCACGATTTCGTGACATGTTGCAAGAGAGAGAGTCCGAGAGAAAAAGTGTCACGATTTCGTGACATGTTGCAGAGAGAGAGTCAAGAGAAAAAGTGTCACGATTTCGCGACATGTTGTAGGAGAGAGAGTCAAAGAAAAAGTGTCACGATTTCACGACATGTTGCAAGAGAGAGAGCTCGAGAGAAAAAGTGTCACGATATCGCGACATGTCGGGTTTTCGCAAACCGAAGGCAAGAGAAAGAGCAAAGGAGAAAAAGTGTCACGATATCGCGACATGTAGAGTTAAAGTCGTTGAAAAGTAAAGAGGAAGAGAAGGAGGAAAGTGTCGCGATATCGTGACATGTGGGTTTAAAAAGAAAGAGAAAGTGTCACGATATGACATGGAAGGGAAAGTGTCAGATATCGAATAGAAGAGAAAGAGTGTACGATATCTGCAAAAGAAGCAAGGAGGCGAAAGTGTCGTGATATCGTGACATGTGTTTTCGTGGGTACAAGTCCGAGAAGAGGACAAAGAGGTAGAAGTGTCACGATTTTGCGATAGGTCACTTTGGTGCGAGCAAAGAAGAGAACCTAGTTGAAATAAGATATGTGACAGTTAATTGAAGTTATACGGTAGTTACAGGTGCAGTTGTAGAAGAAATTCATGTAGATAAAATAAGAAGAGTTAACTGAAGTCGTTACGTCAGTTACAGGTGCAGTTACAGTGAAAACGTATGCATGCATAGAAAAGAAAGTGAATAGTCTCTAAGGAGAATACGAACAGTCATGACCAAGAAGACGAATAGTCATGGTAAAGGTATATGTGTCAATTCGTTGCATGTAACGTAATGCCTACTCTATATATACAAAAGGAGTTACATATAAAAGGCGTTACAATTGACAAGTGGCATATGAGAAATGAAAGGAGTTATAACTGGAGTTACAAAGAGAAATTATTGTTATAAAAGGAGGTCTACGTGGAGAATTAAAGTGCTGCTGAGATAGAGGGAAAAAGCATTGTCGAAAAGAGTGAAAGTGCTGCAAAAAGGAGAGCCGAAAGAGTGCAGTAAGAAGCGCAACAAGAGGGCTGTAAGAGGGCCATAAAAGTGTAGTAAGCAGAGCCGTAAGAGTGTGTGTTGTTTTGGTGAATAGCAAGAGAGGTTGGGTTAGCAATAGACCAGTCAGGGTCTTGTATAAGAGAAGGCATCTTTATGTCAAAATTATAGTTTCAAAATTGCAGTCCAAGTTGGTGCTTGGAATTAGGGGTTGGTGCTCCTTTTTGTTGGTGCAGATAAATTAGGGGTTGGTGCTCCTTTCTGTTGGTGCAGATAAATTAGGGGTTGGTGCTCCTTTCTTTTGGTGTTGAGATAAATTAGGGGTTGGTGCTCCTTTCTGTTGGTGCAGATAAATCAGGGGTTGGTGCTCCTTCCAGTGGGTGCTGGTAAATTGATTGTAAAATTGATATTTTGCAAAGGCTGGATTTGGACGGGAGTCCAAGCAGTCATTTTTGAGGAGTAGCCAAAACTGGTGAACCTCGTTACATCTTGTGTTGTGTGATGCTCTCTTGTTATATTTGCTTTATGTGGTTTTAATCTTTCATTGTTTTGGCTTTAAGAGTTGAAGATTTTAAGTTTTAAAGAGCCACACTGATTCACCCCCCTCTCAGTGTCATTGTGAGACTAACAATTGGTATCAGACCAAGTTCCTGAACAAAGCTTAACCAGCTAGGGTGATCTTGGATTAGTACGCAATGGCAGGTGGTGAAGGCTTCTCATCAAACAAAGCACCATTGTTGGACGGAACTAATTACTCATTTTGGAAACTCAGGATGCAGACATATCTTTGTGCTTTGGGATATGACATTTGGGATTCAGTAGACAGTGGATACACAATACCCACCACTCCTCCAACCGATGTTGCCGATAAGAAACTGTTTGAGAATAACTCTAAAGCAAAGAATGCTATCATGTGCGGTTTAGTGGACAACGAACTGATAAAGATTATGAGTTGTAAAATGGCAAAAGACATATGGGACAAACT
Source organism: Wollemia nobilis (assembly GCA_028583015.1). Classification (NCBI taxonomy): domain Eukaryota; kingdom Viridiplantae; phylum Streptophyta; class Pinopsida; order Araucariales; family Araucariaceae; genus Wollemia; species Wollemia nobilis. Next base: position 15,722,967 of record JAQPPZ010017058.1, on the reverse strand, counting down.
AAGGAGCATTCATGAAGGAGACGACAAGATCAAGGAGGCCAAGTTACAAATGCATCGAGCTCAGTTCGAAGCATTAAAGATGAATGACGATGAGAACATAGAGGCATACATGCTGAGAGTTAATGGAATCATTAATGCGATTAGAGGACTCGACGAGGAAATGGAAGATGTTGTCATCATGAAAAAGGTACTAAGATCTCTTCCCCAAAGATTTGATTCTAAAGTTTCAGCAATAGAAGAAGCTAAAGATCTAAATACTTTTAGTATGGATGAGATGCATGGTTCTTTGACTGCATATGAGATGAGAATAGGAAAAACTAAACCCACAGACAGAGAATCTGCTTTTAAAGCACATAGAAATATAAAAGCAAAACAAGAATCCGAGGAAGAAGAGACATCAGATGAAACGGAAGCAAACTTTGTTCGAAAACTAATAAGGGGAAAAGGAAAATACAGAGGAAAGCTACCGCTTAAATGTTTCAACTGTGGAGGCATTGGGCATTTTGCGACTAACTGTCCACTTAATGAGAAGGACAAAAGTAATGAAGGATCGCACCAAGAAAGAAGTGACTGGAAGAAGAAAACAAATTTCAGAAAAGGCAACTTCAAGAAGAAAAGTTTCATCTCCAAGAATGTCAGTTCATCAGAAGACAACTGCAGTGAGGATTCTGAAGAGGAAACAGGTGAAGCTCTTTTCATGGCATTTGAAGAAGTAGAATCAGAAAAGGAAGAAGAAGTGAACTCTGAAGTATGTGGTGAAAACTCTGAGGCTGAAGTAGATCTAGAAGGTGAGTTGATCTCTGCACTTGAAGAGTTGGGTTTAGAAAGGAAAAAGAACAAAAGACTGTCCAAGAAGTTGGAAGAATATGAGGGTAATATTGAAGATCTCTTCTTACAAATTCACAAAGCCAAGAAAATAGAAGAAGCCTTGAAGTCACAGATCAATGAGAAAGAGATTGTTTGCTGCAAACAAGAAGAGGAGATTATGTTATTGAGGAAACAACTAGAAGAGGCCAATACAAATCTCAAATTTGAGAAGAGCACAGAGCTGCTAGATAAAATGATAAGGCAACAAAGAAGCCCCATGTGCAAGCTTGGTCTTGGATATGAAGTTGAACAACCTTCATCTTCTAAATCTGCAGAGAAGAAGAAATCCACTGCTGAAGGATCAAAGCAAGAAAATCCTGAAGTTGAATCCTCAAAAGGAAGAAAATCTCAAAGGAGATCTACAGCAAAGCAACCACAACAAAAGAGGTTCTATCACTCTCACTTTATTCATAATAATGCTTTTAATGGCAATTGTTTTAGATGCAACCAGTATGGTCACAAGGCAATGTATTGTGGACAGAATAATAGATCAAAGAGTTATGCTGGTAGAAATACATCTGTTATTCCGGTTGAACACCATGTGCAATGTTTTAAATGTAATGGTCATGGGCACATAGCAAGGTCTTGTCCAAATCTAAGGCAAGACAGTAGATTTCATCAGACGCAAAGAATGCAACACAGACAGGGAAGAAATCATGTGCATCAAAGAAAGGAAAAGAATCATCCATCAAGGATGTACAAGAGACAACCACCCAAGAGAAATGTTCAAGTTCACGAAAAGGTTCAAAATAGGGATGCAGGTGAAAACCTTCAGCCTAAGTTCAAGAAAGACTAGAGAAAGAAAGAAGAGAGGAAATCGTGTCTCCTTGGACAGAAGGAGATTACTCCTCTATTGCACTAAGCAACCCCAGGTAGCACATCCTCAGGGGGAGCAATGTTAAAGTTTTATTTTAATGCTCCTATGTATTTGTGTAGTTATCTGAGGATGAAAGGAAAGTAGTCGGGGAGTTGTTGTATAGCTGTCAAAGTGTGTTTTCTGTTCATGCAGTTGTTTGTGGTAGTGCCATGAAGGGTGGTGATTAAATTGAGAGTTGTCTTTATTGGTAATATTGCTATATGTCATTGTTGTACTGTTGATGGTTCTTACTGCCACTGTCCAAAGTTAAGGATTATAACAGTTCAGATAATTTGGTTAATGAAAGAATGTTGCCCTAGTCGCATATATGTGTTTCGATAAAAGCAGTGTGTATTTGAACTACACATTGACGTGAAGATTGTTAGATCTATCATGACGCTGTGGTGAAAAAATATTGAAGTCTGATTATTGATTCATGTTTAGATCATCAAGATGAGCAACTTTGCTTTGTGAATCATACCTATCCGAGGTCCAGAAGTATGAGTTTGAGTAAGGTGCACTATAGTTGGCCGTGAAGTGTTTGACAAAATGTTGTCTCCTGATTCGAACAGTTGAAAGTAAGGTGTGACCAGCGGTGACTGTAGAAAACATAGACCAAGTTGAAAATGTAAAAAGTGATTGGTTGAGTTGTGTTGAGATTGGGATTTGAGTATAGAACATATTGAGTCTCTAACAATTCTCTTTATGATTCTATAAGATTGGATAGATTCTGTGTGAGCCTATTGACAGGATACAGAGGACAGAGTCTCAATGGATAGAGATCCAGTAGCCAACACAGTTGAAGATAGATCTGAGTGAGGGGGGGGGGGGGGGGGGGGGGGGGGGGGGGGGGGGGGTTTTTTTTTAAAATAAGGGGGGGGGGGGGGGGTCAATAAATTGGGGGGGGCAAAGAGTGGACCACATTCTCAGGGGAGCATTTATATATTTGATTATCTTTTTGCTCATGTTTGTAATTTTTGCTAATTGTATTAATTTGTGCCTGAGAATGTTGTGCATGGACTCATGGGGAGTCTGCAGTAGCCCTTTGGTATTATTGTCAAAGGGGAGAAGAATTATAGGAAATTGCATGTGTGTTGCCAACAATTCCAAAGGGGGAGATTGTTGAGCAAGGTGCAGAACCAGTATTGTCATTGTTGTCAACACGATCCGGATAGATCGGATTGATGCGGTGGACAAGAGTTAGTGATGCGTGTGGAGAGGAGTTAAGAGGTTCTTCAGAGTATGTACAGTGGTTTTCCAAAAGATAGAAGTGGCCCATATACTAAAAATCAAAAGAAAATCACAAGGCAGAAAACTGTCGCGATATCGCGACATGTTGAGCAAGAAAGAAAAACTGTCACGATATCGTGACATGTTGAGCAAGAAGGAAAAACTGTCACGATATCGCGACATGTTGGAAGAAGAAGAAAGAAAAACTGTCACGATATCGTGACATGTTGAGAAGAAAGAAAACTGTCGCGATATCACGACATGTTCGGAGAGAAAGAGCAAGAAGGCAAAACTGTCATGATTTTGCGACATGTTTGGAGAGAGAGCAAGCAAGCAAAACTATCACGATTTCGTGACATGTTCAGAGAGAAAGCACAAGCAAGAAAAAGGTGTCACGATTTCGTGACATGTTCGAAGAGAAAGCGCAAGCAAGAAAAAGTGTCATGATTTCGTGACATGTTGCAAGAGAAGGGAAGGACGAAAAAGTGTCACGATTTCGTGACATATTGCAAGGAAGGTTATAGGAGAAAAAGTGTCACGATTTCGGACATATTGCAAGGAAGGTTGTACGGAGAAAAAGTGTCACGATTTCGTGACATATTGCAAGGAAGGTTGTACGGACAAAAAAGTGTCACGATTTCGTGACATATTGCAAGGAAGGTTGTATGGACGAAAAAGTGTCATGATTTCGCGACATATTGCAAGGAAGATTGTACGGATGAAAAAGTGTCACGATTTCGTGACATATTGCAGGAGAAGATGTACGGACAAAAAGTGTCACGATTTCGCGACATGGTGGAGATAGTCCAAAAGAAAAAGTGTCACGATTTCGTGACATGTTGCAAAGAGAGAGTCCGAGAGAAAAAGTGTCACGATTTCGCGACATGTTGTAGGAGAGAGAGTCAAAGAGAAAAAGTGTCATGATTTCGTGACATGTTACAGGAGAGAGAGTCCGAGAGAAAAAGTGTCACGATATCACGACATGTCGGTTTTCGCGACCGAAGCAAGAGAAAGAGCTAAGGAGAAAAGTGTCACGATATCGTGACATGTCACATTTTCACGACTAGAGGAGAGAGAAAGTAGAGAAGAAGTGTCGTGATATCGCGAAAAAGTAAAGAGGAAGAGCAAGGAGGAAAGTGTCGCGATATCGTGACATGTTTGATCGAAGGCGAGAAGAGTAGCAAAGGAGACGAAAGTGTCGCGATATCGTGACATGTAATTTGTTAAGGAGAAGAGTAGCAAGGAGGCGAGAAGTGTCACGATATCGCGACATAAGTTTTTTTGGGTTAAGGAAGAAGAGTCAAGGAGGCGAAAGTGTCATGATATCGTGACATGTGTTTTCGTGGGTAAAAGTCGAGAAGAGGACAAAGAGGCAGAAGTGTCACGATTTCGTGATAGGTCACTTTGGCACGAGCAAAGAAGAGAACCTAGCCAAAATAAGATATGTGATAGTTAATTGAAGTTATACGACAGTTACAGGTGCAGTTGTAGAAGAAATTCATGCAGATAAAATAAGAAGAGTTAACTGAAGTCGTTACGTCAGTTATAGGTGTAGTTACAGTGAAAATGCATGCATGCACATAAAAGAAAGTGAACAGTCACTAAGGAGAATACGAATAGTCATGACCAAGAAGACGAATAGTCATGGTAAAGGTATATGTGTCAATTCGTTGCATGTAACATGTTTAACGAAATGCCTACTCTATATATACAAAAGGAGTTACATATAAAAGGCGTTACAATTGACAAGTGGCATATGTGAAATGAAAGGAGTTACAACTGGAGTTACAAAGAGATAATTTTGTTATAAAAGGAGGTCTGCGTGGAGAATTAAAGTGCTACTGAGATAGAGGGAAAAAGAGTTGTCGAAAAGAGTGAAAGTGCTGCAAAAAGGAGAGCCGAAAGAGTGCAGTAAGAAGCGCAACAAGAGGGCTGTAAGAGGGTCGTAAAAGTGCAGTAAGCAGAGCCGTAAGAGTGTGTGTTGTTTTGGTGAATAGCAAGAGAGGTTGGGTTAGCAATAGACCAGGGTCTTGGGCTTGTATAAGAGAAGGCATCTTTATGTCAAAATTATAGTTTCAAAATTGCAGTCCAAGTTGGTGCTTGGAATTAGGGGTTGGTGCTCCTTTCTGTTGGTGCAGATAAATTAGGGGTTGGTGCTCCTTTCTGTTGGTGTAGATAAATTAGGGGTTGGTGCTCCTTTCTGTTGGTGTAGATAAATTAGGGGTTGGTGCTCCTTTCTGTTGGTGTAGATAAATCAGGGGTTGGTGCTCCTTCTAGTGGGTGCTGGTAAATTGATTGTAAAATTGATATTTTGCAAAGGCTGGATTTGGATGGGAGTCCAAGCAGTCATTTTTGAGGAGTAGCCAAAACTGGTGAACCTCGTTACATCTTGTGTTGTGTGATGCTCTCTTGTGATACTTGCATTATCTGATTTAAATCTTCATTGTTTTAGTATTAAGAGTTGTAGATTTGAATTTAAAGAGCTACACCGATTCACCCCCCCTCTCAGTGTCATTGTGAGACTAACACACATCTCTTAATAAGAATAATTAATAATGTAATAAAAATTTATTAAAATAATAAATTTTAATTAAATATGCACGTTTATATTTTTTTTTTTGTCATTATCTTTCTTTTTCTTTTAAAATGGAACCATGTAGCTTGACAAAGAGGTCACTCTTGATGACCATCTTTAATTTTTTTCATTGTTTGTATCTTCACATCTCTTGATAAGAATAACTAATAATTTAATAATGCAATAAAAATTCATTAAAATGATAAATTTTAATTAAATATGCACCTTTAAAAAACAAGAAATACAATAACAAGATATCATATTCTATTTTCAAGAGTTTCTATTGTTCTTAACGGGGATTCATTGTTAGAATCTTTCAAGGGTTAATCCTTGTTGCTTTATCAATTGTTAAGGTTACTTTTGGGAATGTATCCATAGTAGACCATCATTGTAGTATGAGAAAAAGTCTAAAAGAACATAAAATTAGTGAGTATATTTAATTAATTTTTCTTAATTTATTAAAAGGGATTGAAATGGCTCCACTAATATTAAATTATTATTTTGTTAAAGTATTTTTACAATTATGGATGCTAACTAGTTGAGCTCATGTCATTTAATAAATGTTAAGGCTCACCCAAGGAATTATAACCTTCGTATACTATGTGAAACTCATTGCATCCTATCACTTTTTCTTAACCTTTTGGGAGTATTCCTCTAGTTAATTGTTCATGATGAGTTACTTCAAATATTTGGCATGCGATGATTTCACTTTTACATGTATTGGATGTTTAAGTGGTTTTTAGTTAGTGCCATGTTGATAGTGTGAGGCATTATTTTATTATATATATATATATAATTTCACCCATTGGAGACATAATAGTCTCTATAGGATGGAAAATAAAAGACAAAAAAAGATCAAAAAATTAAGTTTTTAATTTTTTTACTTTACTTTCACAATGTTCATCCACAAGGTTTTTTTTGTGGTTGTTATTTTATGCTAAGAAACCTTGTTCACATATCCACCCACTCCAATACATGGTAAACATAATAACTTGTATAAGTTAATCATGTTATCATGTTGCAACAAGTGCTTGTGTCTTAGATGTTGGTATGAAGGACAATGTAACATCACATATTTCTCATTCTCAACTTCTCCTTCCATGTAAAGTAAGTATAGATGATCATCTCAATTAATGCTTTTCAATTGTTTCATCTCAATTATAAAATGATGATACATTAGTCTAAATTGATTAACAATATATCTTTTATCTATTGAGATATTCTCTTGGAGGTGATTTTAATTTCTATAGGTAATCATTGGATTCATAATGCATATGTAACAATTTCATTTTATCCCTATTAGGACATCTTAGTGGTATGGCTATGGGTTTTCATCTAGGAGATCCAAGTTCAAACCATTGCACTAGGGACCAAGACCCTTCCCAAAACCCACGATTTACTCTAAAATTTTATCATTGATTGGACATCATAGTGGTATAGATTTGGGTTTTCATCCAAGAGACCCAAGGTCAAACCACTGCATAAGGGATCAAGACCCTTTCAAAAACTCTTTACCCTAAAGTTTTGTCCCTGTTGGTTCAACATAGTGGTATAGATTTGGGTTATCATCTAGGAGACCTAGGTTCAAAGCACTACACAAGGGATTATGGCTCTTTGAAAAACTCATGCTTTACCCTAAATTTTTTGCCCCATGAGGGATATCGTAGTGGTATATCTTTGGATTTTAATCTAGGATACCTAAGTTCAAACCCTAGTAAAAGGAATTGGGACCCTTTTAAAACCTATGCTTTACCCTAAAATTTTGTCCCTATTGGGACAACATAGTGGTGTGGCTTTGGATTCTCATCTAGGAGACCCAGGTTCAGATCACTACACAAGGGACCAAGACCCTTTGAAAAACTCGGGCTTTACCCTAAAAGTTTATCCTATGAGGGAATGGTATATCTTTGGGTTTTCATGTAGGATACCCAATTTTAAACCTTGGTACAAGGGGACCAAAACTCTTTCAAACCCCATGCTTTACCCTAACATTTTTAGTCTCGTGAGAGATGCCACAATTGTATGTCTTTGGGTTTTCATCTAGAAGATCCAATTTTAAACCTCATTACAAGGATATGAGGACATTTTCAAAACACATACTTTACCCTAAAATTTTAGGTTCAAGCCATTGCACAAAGGATCAAGACCCTTTGAAAAAACCACACTTTAGCCTAAAATTTTTATCTCATGAGGGATATTGTAGTGGCATGTCTTTGGGTTTTCATCCAAGGACCCAGGTTCAAACCACTACACAATGGACTGGGAGCCTTTCAAAATCCCACAATTTACCCTAAAAATATATCTCTATTGGGACGCCTTAGTGGTATATCTTTGGGTTCTCATCTAGGAGACCTAGGTTCAAACCACTACGTAAGGGACTAGGACCCTTTCAAAAACCCATGCTTTACCCTAATTTTTTTAAGAAACCTAGGTATAAACCACTGCACAAGGGACTATGACCCTTTCAAAAATCCTTGCTTTACCCTAAAATTTTATCCTTATTAGAATATCGTAGTGGTATATCTATAGGTTCTTGTTCAAGAGATTTAGGTTCAAACCATTACATAAGGGACCAAGACCCTTTTAAAATTCCATGTTTTACCCTAAAATTAATATCCCATGATGGATACCTTAGTGTTATATCTTTGGGTTTTCATCTAGGAGACCCAAGTTCAAACCCCAGTATAAGGGGACTTAGACCCTTTCAAAACCCATGCTTTACACAAAAAAAATTATCCTTGTTGGGACACCATAGTGGTATGGCTTTGGATTTTCATCCAGGAGACCTAGGTTCAAACCACTACACAAGGGACCAAGACCCTTTCAAAAATCCATGCTTTACCCCAAAACTTTATGTCTCTATGGGGACACTATAGTGTTATGTCTTTGGGTTCTCATACAATAGGCCTAGGTTCAAACCACTACACAAGGGATGAGGACCTTTTCAAAAACTTATGTTTTATGCTAATTTTTTTCTAGGAGACCTAGGTTCAAACCACTACACAAGGGATAGGGACCCTTTCAAAAACATGTGTTTTACCCTAATATTTACCCCTATTGGGATACTGTAGTGGTATGTCTTTGGGTTCTCATTCAGGAGACTCACTCTCAAACCAGTAAATAAGGGACCGAAACCCTTTAAAAAATACAAACTTTGCCCTAAAAAATTTTATCCCATGAGGGATACACTAGTGGCGTATCTTTGAATTTTCATCTAGAAGACTCAAGTTCAAACCTTGATGTAAGAGGATTGGGACTCTTTCAAAACTTATGCTTTACCCTAAAATTTTATCCCTATTGGAACACCGTAGTGGTATGGATTTGGGTTTTCATCCATGAAACCTAGGTTCAAAACACAACATAAGAGACCAAGACCCTTTAAAAAGCCCATGTTTTACCCTAAAATATTTTTAACCATTACACAAGGGATCAAGGCCCTCTCAAAAAAAGAACCTATGCTTTACCCAAAAATAATTGTCCATATCGAAATATTGTAGTGGTATGGATTTGGGTTCTCTTCTAAGATACCCAAGTTCAAACCACTACACAAGGGATCAAGACCCTTTCAAAAACTATTAGGTTAATATCTCCAACTACAAACCTTCCTCCAATTAACCTTAGTAAAACACTAACAATTGTCTAAAACTAAGATATTACATATAGTAGCATTTAGAGGTTACTATAACATATTAGTCAACTCAAGTCAAATAACTATATAAATTATTTGCCATAATTCGTATTAAATAAAAATATGAATAATTAATGAAACTTACCTATTTTAATTAGCATATTTAGCTTTTGTTTTTTTTGTTTGGTTGCATAAGAAACCTTTAGAAATCCTAATGCACTAAAGATGAAGTTAACAGAACTCCAACTATATAGATAATCAAATTGAAGCAACCCACTAACAAGCACTTGACGGCTATTAATTAACCTATCCCTTTTAAATTATTAACATGTTCATTCAATATTAAAAAATTACATATTATAAATATTTAGCCATAAAATTATAAATTACAATATTTAATAAAAAAAATTATTCATAAACCTATTTAAAATTTGAATGTAAATTTTAGAAAAATAATTCAACCAATATAATCAACCTTTTAAATTATAATTAAAATATTTCTATCCTGTAAAATTTTAACACATTATTCTATCCAATAATCTAATATTTTTATTATCAATCTTATCACACTCCTATTCTCAACACAATTAAAATGGTTAAACTTAAAATATAAAATTAATTTATTAAGCTGTTTTAACTCATTATTGGATTATTTCAATTATCAATCTTATCACACTCAAACAAATTAAAATTATTAAACATAAAGTATAAAATTAATTTATTAAGCTGTTTTTATTTGTTCAATATTCACCAAATTATACATGTGCATAAAACCAATAACTTCAATCCTCATAACCCTCGTTAAAGGAAACATTAAAATTACTAGCTTTAATGCACATTGTGAAATGCATAACCAAGTTGCTAGTGTCCTTTTATCTTATTTTCACAAACAATATTTTTTATTTGTAAGATATTGAACATTTATTAAAAAAAAAATGACTTTCAAATTTTGAATGCATGTTTAATTTAGACAAAGGTAGTAGTCTTGACCTTAATTTGCTGAGTGTGCGTGGACACCAAGGGGTCTCCCTCAATCTGGACAAAAGTAGTAGTCTTGACGTGAGTTTGCTGAGTGTGCGTCGGCACCAAGGGGTCTTCCTCACTCTGAAAGTTTTTACTGTAATGTGTGATGAGATAGGGATTATAGTGATAGCACCATAATTTAACTCTACAATGAGAGAGAATGAAATTTAACCTTGTAATAATTTTTTTAAAAAGAAAAGTAATTACGAATTCTTCTATATATATCAATCCAAAAAAAACTGAAGTTTAAATCTTCCTTCGCTGCGTCTGTAATCTCAAATACACTTAACATTTATAAATTAAAACTAATTCTAAAATAAAAGAAGACATCATAATTTGGATGACAATTATTTTTTCATATTAGGGATATCTAGCGGGTGAATAGATCACCATGCACCCTGCAATCATTGAATTTTTATTTCTTAGGTTTTGTTAATGAAGTTCAGTTAACGCAAAACTTGGAATAATGGAGGATTAGATACGGGATTTAATTAACTTAACATAAAGAATGTCAAGGGAACTAAATGCGTCCAAAAACAAGTGTGGAACCATGATGATATTTGAGCGAGGGTATTATATTAGTTTTTTTTTTAATACTTAAAAAAATTAAGGTAAAGCATAGTTTTTTTTAATGGTTTTAATTTTTTATTATATTTTTTTTTAATGAAATTTTAAAAATATTATTATTATATTTTTTTTGAATAAATATTATTTCTATTATTAAAGATTACAAAAACTTATTCAAGGACATCTAACAATTAGATTTGTCTTGAGCAGAACAATCTTTAATGTTTTTTATCATCAATTTTTTAAACGTTCTACATTGATCTTGGATATCAATAACAGTCCTAAAAGCAATCCTCGAAGCACGAAGTGCTTCATCCTTGAAGATCAAATTGCACCTGGTCCTTCATATAACATACATAGTTGCTGCTCTAATGGTAGTCCATACACCAAATAGATGTCGAGGACAACCGAAATCATCACCAAACAAAACCATTTTCTAGCTGAATTGATCCCCGAGAATAGGGAAATATGTCCACTTGAGGTTCCAAACTTTCTTTGAACTTTTGCAGTCCCAAAAGATATGTTTGACAGTTTCCTTCCTTTTGTAGCTACTACATTGATCTGAAATCCTCATTCATTTTGCCAATCTAGCCTTATAGTGAATACCTTGAAAAATTAATAATCATAAGAAGACTTTCAACTGAGGAGCTATCTTGAACTTCTATATCTGGGCAAGTCTCGTTTTCCATTTCTTTTCAAGGCAAACAATCCCCCAACACCTATTCAACACAATATGCAAGGAAACCTTAGGCAGAAGAGCTCTATAAATCTTGCCATATTTATAAGAAGTAATAATACCATGAAAACTCCAACGCTAGTCGCGCCATATGGGACCCAACAACCCACCATTTAATTTAAAATGTTGCTTGGATGGAAGAAGAGATTGAATTTGCATAATAGCATCTTTGTCAGAAGATTTCAGCTTAAACTTACTACATAAATCAGTCCACTTGACCCAACCTCCAACCCCTGAATCCCAAACAGGGTTATGCATAGTGGTGAATTTCACAATTTAGCGCAAATATTCGAATTTTCACAATGTTAATTTTGCGAATTTTGGGACCATATAGGTCGGCCCATTCGCCCAAAAATTTCGGGATCCAATTTTTTTAAGGGTAAATTTGCCAAGTTATCATAAGGTTTCCCGCCTAATTTTCTCCTTAAATTTATTAAAAATAAAAAATATCTCGCCCAATTCGCCCCTTGTACCCCATTATATATAGTTAACCATAACAACGACTCTCATACAATTACAATATTATTTTTTTGGATAGCAAACGATCCAAAGCAGATGACTAACAAAACACGAGTCCATGATTAACAGAAGGCGACTGGCATAAGGTGATTGGCATAAGGCGACTGACATAAGGCAACTAGCATAAGGCGAGTGGCAGATGGCGAGTGGCAAAAGGCGAGTGGCAGAAGGTGAGTGGCAAAAGGCGAGTGGTAAAATGCGAGTGGCACAAGGTGACTAAAATATGGCGAGTGGCACAAGGTGAGTGGCAAAAGGTGAGTGGCGGATGGCGAGTGACATAAGACGAGTGGCAAATTGCGAGTGGTAGATGGTGAGTGGCATAAGGCGAGTGGCAGATGGCGAGTGGCACAAGGTGAATGGTAGATGGTGAGTGGTAGATGATGACTGACAATCATTTCATAGTTTTAAGCATCAAAATATATCCAAACATAGGCATATTTATACTCGTTAGAAATCTCTTTTCAAGCCTGATCTAATGGTGGTATTTTTATGAAGTTTGAATATGATTTAATAGGTCAAAATTAGTCCCAAATATGATGGTGAGGAGGTAATATCATTTTGAGGTAGATTTTGACCTACTAAATCATCTCAAAACTTTATAAAAGTACTACCATTAGATCAGGCTTGAAAAGAGCTTTCCAATGAGTATAAATATGTCTATGTTTAGATATATTTTGATGCTTAAAACTATGAAATGATTGACAGTTACCATCTGCCAATCACCTTTTGCCAATCACCATGTGGCGAGTGGCAGAAGGCGACTGGCATAAGGTGACTGGCAGATGGTGAGTGGAACAAGGTGAGTGGCAGAAGGTGAGTGCTAGATGGTGAGTGGCACATGGTGAGTGGCACATGGTGAGTGGCACAAGGCGAGTGGCAGATGGCGAGTGGCAGATGACGATTGACAGATGGTGACTAACAATCATTTCACAATATATCCAAACATAGGTATATTTGTACTCGTTGAAAATATTTTTTCAAGCTTGATCTAATGGTGGTATTTTTATGAAGTTTGAAGATGATTTAATAGGTCAAAAGTGGTCCCAAATATGGTGGTGAGGAGGTAATGTCATTTTGAGGTAGATTTTGACCTACTAAATCATCTCAAAACTTCATAAAAATACCACCATTAGATCGGGCTTGAAAAGAGCTTTCCAATGAGTACAAATATTCCTATGTTTAGATATATTTTGATGCTTAAAACTATGAAATAATTGTTAGTCATCATCTGCCAATCGCCTTCTGCCAGTCACCATGTGGCAACTAGCAGAAGGCGATTGGCATAAGGTGACTGGCATAAGGTGACTGGCAGATGGCGAGTGGCACAAGGCGAGTGGCAGATGGCGAGTGGCACAAGGTGAGTGGTATATGGTGAGTGGCACATGGTGAGTGGCACAAGGTGAGTGGTATATAGTGAGTGGCACATGGTGAGTGGTAGATGGCAACCGGCAGAAGGTGACTAGTAGATGGCAACTGACAATCATTTCATAATTTTAGGCATCAAAATATATCCAAACATAGGTATATTTATACTCATTGAAAAGATCTTTTCGATCTTGATCTAATGGTGGTGTTTTTATAAAGTTTTAGGATTATTTAATAGGTCAAAAGTGCCCCCAAAAATGTTTATAATTTATGTGCAAATTTTTTGAAAATTTGCCATATTTTGATAATTTTTTTGTAAAATTTTGAAAAATTCACCCTATATTTTATACATGATTCACCTTGATTCACCCTGAATTTACTTTGGTACTACCCCTTATGCATAACCCCTGAATCCCAAAGATCCGACCATTTCACAATCCCTTTTTTAATCAACCTCTTACATCTGAGGCGAGGGAGTTCTGAAGCATATACCCCATTCTTCTTCCAAACCCAAATAGATCTATATGGAAGAACCCAACCCCTACGTTCTTCCATATAAGCCCAGTAAATAGTTGAACCAACAGTCTTCCAAGCCTCCCAAATCCTCTTAACAAGAATACAACCTCTGATTTTAAACTTGTTGGGATGGCCCACAATGTCCTCGATATGAAAAGCCCCTTTTAAACCTTCAACATGTTGAGCGTTCTGAATTTTGAACCGCAAAAGACGTTGCCAAGCATCATTCCCTTCCAGAGCCCTAACCACCCATTTCGCAGCCAAAACCTTACCCTGCATCTGGATATCCAACAAACCCAAACCTCCTTCATCCTTGGGAACAATGCAAAAATTCCAAGAAATAGAGGGCATTTTCTTTGATCCATCAAAATTAGACCATAAAAACCCATGAATAAGTCTTTCAAGCTTCCCAAATTGTGAAGCATTAGGCAGCCAACATGAGGAATAGTAGAGGTGACAAGCTTGAATAACCTTCCCAACAATGACCACTTTTCCAGCAAAAGAAATAAGTTTGTTTTTCCAAAGCTGAATCTTTTTTTCAAATCTAGCAAGACACCAATCCCACATGTTTTTCAAAGAAAGAGCCTTACCAAAAGGGATTCCCAGGTACCTAACAATCTCACCATCCTTCACCCATCGCCAACCAGGGGTAAAATCAGCAGGAAGAGAGTCACTACCAATCAACCAATAATCAGACTTTTCCTCACTAATGATAGCTCCCGAAGCTTTGCAAAACTGATCCAAACATATTTTAACATTAGTAAGGGACAAAGCATCCAGTTGAAAGGACAACAGAGAATCATCCACAAAATGATTATTCATAATAGAACCTCCAGGAGTATCAATTCCCTTAATCAAACCAACACAACTTCTCTCCTCCAACATATAACCCAAGGCATCTGCTAAAATCACAAAAAGAAGCGGAGCAAGGGGGCAACCCTATCTGATGGACTTGAAGAGGCTAATCTTATTAGTGAGCTTACCATTAACAACAACTTTAGCAGAAGCAAAAGTGAAAAGAACCCAAATTTTATCAACAACTTGCCTGGTAAAACCAAGCCATTCCAACATACTGAAGATAAAGGACCAATCCACTCGATCATATGCTTTATCAAAATCAATCTTGAGCATAATCACCTTTTGCCCACTTTCTTGAGCCCACTCCAAAGTCTCCCAAGTCGTGAGAACTGTGTCTAAAATGAATCTCCCCTTCACAAAACCAGTTTGTTCACGTCTCACAATCCGAGCAGCAATATCCTTGAAACGAAGAGCCAAAGCCTTGGCAACAATCTTGTACGAAACATTCAACAGGGTGATGGGCCTCCAACCCCCCATAGTATCCTTCCTATTGCCCTTCGGAATAAGCTTAATCAGCCCCTGATTAAGAACAGGCGAAAGAGAACCTCTATCAAAAATTTCCTGAACCATTTGAGTATAATCATCACCAACAACATCCCATAACTTTTTGTAAAATTCCACTGGGATACCATCTGGACCCGGAGACTTACCATCTTTCATTTTTAAAAGGGCTTCAAATAGTTCCTCCTTGGAAAAGGTAGCCGCAACACGATCACTCTCAAAACTGAACACTTTTTTTGGAACACTCCTCTTAATTTCCTCCCTAGCAACAAGAACCTCCGGAGACATAGGATAAGCAGAGAAAATCTTCTGGAAATGCTCCTCAACAACAGCCCTAATCCCATCATCATCTTCCACCAACCTATCATCGAAAGTGTGAAGAGCAGTAATTCTTTCAGAAGCAATTTTCTTCTTAATATGACTGAAAAAGAATTGAGAGGGAGCATCCCCTTGCTGCAACCAATGAATTCTGCTCCTAATTCGTGCCCCTCTATTAATATAATCCTCATAACAATGAATCTCATGCTCCCAACCAACAACTCTTTCCTGAAGCTGAACATTAAAAGGATCCACCTCAAGAGCTCTTCTAGCATTATCCAAATCTTTCCTAAGCTGCTTTAATCTTCCTTTTCTTCTCCTAGCAACCAACTTTCCCCAACCATGCAAAAATTTCATAGTACGTTTAATAGCTGCCTCCCACCAACCAATCCACCCAGTATCAACTGGATGAGGCTCCAAATTCCAAACACAATTGATAAGATCTCTACAAGACTTAGAATCTAAATGAGAAACATTAAGTTTAAAGGGAAGCTTCTTATCAATCACTACAACAACTCCCAAAAATATTGAAGAGCTAATTGGATAATGATCAGATCCAGTGGTAGATAAGTCAACAAAAACAACCCTTCTTCCTCTACCAACACATGTAAAGACATTGTTGTCCACATAAAGCCTATCCAATCAGGCCATAATTCTATCACCACCTCTCCTCTTATTAGACCAGGTAAACCATCCCCCTATTTCCAAATATTTCTATCTAAAATTAGCATAAAAAATTTGAAGCGAAGCCTTCAAACTGCTCCAGGATTCCTTTTCAGAACTAGAAATACAACCTCCCTGACCACCTTCTCTGTCCCCATCCCATTCAACCATATTAAAGTCACCTCCAACAATCCAACGCGCATCAGGTAAATTGTGCTGCATCCAATCCCACAAGATCATCCGCTCACCAGAGGTGTTAGGAGCATACAGAGAACAAATGCCAATCACCTGACCAACTACAACAAACGTAGCCCAACATATTCTACCCTGAGGATCCTCCCCCTATTCCACCATCGAGGCAGCCAACCAAGGTTTAACAACAAGGACCACCCCACTTGACCCTCTATCATGCATAGAAGACCACCAAATCCCATTCCAACTTTTACTTAGACAACTATGGAGAGCAAAACCATCAACCTTGACCTCCTATAAACACACAATATCAACACTGACACTATGCAAAAAACTACTCACCAAACATCTTATGGGGGGAATTGACATTCCCCAAACATTCCATGAACTGAATTCAATTTTCATTGGGAAACAACATCATTTAAAGCCTCAAACCGATTGCTAAGCTGAGTAGACCTTCCTTTGGGAGACCTACTCCTATCTATAGCTGAACTTCTACTTTTCCTCCTACCCTCAAGGGCGTCTAAATCTTCACTTAGATTTATACTGACCTCTACCAACTGATTAAGATGGTTGTTGTCCTTGGAAGTAATAGTTCCTTCGCTGGATTTCCCCTGGGAAGAAAATGAGCTCTTTTTCAGCTTAGAAGGCCTATCCGATGAGTCCTTATCCTCTCTACATTTCTGAACAATCCTCCAATCTGAATCCCCCTTACTAACCACTAATTGTTTGCCCAAATCAGTCTCCATCTCTTGTGGCTCCTCATTTTTGTCCCTACTTTTCTGATCATTCCCACTAATAACAGAGGTTCTTGAAACATTCTTGGCCTTCTCTACCTTCACTTGTTGTTGTTTTTTCTGAGGGCAATCCCGAATGAGGTGTTCTTGAGATTGATAGAAAAAGCAAGCATTAGGAAGATTCAGGTAACGTAGCTCCTGAGAAATTACCCCTTCTTGGGTAACAATCTTCAAAGACTTAGGCAACTTTCTTTGTAAATCTACTTCAACACATACCCTGGGACTAAATCTGAAAGACGTGCTTGTTGCAGGTTCAATAAGAATTCTTCCAAACCTCTGAGCCATAGATCACAACATAACCCAAAACTCTGATTTCATAGCCACAAACTCGATCCAAAGGGGATACCTAGCCTAGGACACATCTTTGGGATCAAAGTTTGGATGCCACGATTGTGCAAAAGCCACAGATCCAACAATCGACCAAGTTCCAAACTGTAGCACATATCGGGCAACATCTGAACTATCAAAAAGCATTGAGATATATCTACCTCCTAACCCCTAGTACGATTGGACATGCACTCCTTTGGCTTCCCAGTTCAACCTGACCCACTTATGGAAATCCGCTTCGAAAGGCATTTTCCTAAGAAAAAATAGAATAACCCCATTCTTTAATAAATTATTCCTAGCTACCAGGTATTCCTCATGCTCCTCCGCAATGAATGTGAACTCATCATCACCCATATATTCCAGTAATGAGTCCATTCTATCAAGTCGGGCAACTTCATCTTCAAAAAAATCATCACTGGGGTAACCAAAAACCTCCCCGTCTACTATCATCCCTTTGCTCAAACCTCTACTCTTAGCAGCCTCAACAAAGCTTTTTTCAACCCCTTTAAGGCCTTCACCAATGCCCCTCGTACTACCAATACTCATCCCAGACATGCAAGCTTTATTTCCATTAGGCAAGCCTTCAAACCCGCAACCCTTCGAAGACTTACCCGATAACTCAGGAAAGGCAACATGATCTTTCAAATCAGAGGCTTCATGAAAAAGCGTAGGGCTCCCAATGACCCCAATAGTCATATTTTTTCCTTCCATGGAGCATTCACCAATGATTCTGCATCATGCCCTTTATCGCTAGTCGAATCAGGCTCAAATAATTCATTGATCTACGTCTTCTTCCCTGAATCGATGCCTTCAACAAACTCGAGTAGAGGCTCCTTACACACCCGATCATCCTTCGACCCAAATAACAAATGATTATTCATGATGGCCTGAACATCCTTTCGCACACCTTCGATGCTCAAAGGAAGGTTTAAAGCAACACCTTGGATGCCTTGCGAACCCTCGAAACCCTACAATAAATCTTCAAAACCTTTCGCGACACCTTTTTCCTCAATATTGTCCATCGCCAAAGCTCCACCTGAATCAAAAACTCCATTAGAATAGATGCACGATCCCCGACCAATGCGTTCAGATGCCTGAAACCCTCGCCCTCTCGATCCTCGTGACACTCTTCCTCTTGACGCCATCAGTTAAGCACCACTTTAAGTATCTAACAAAGTTCATGCCAGAGTATAAGTGGTTATTCCGTGTCCACTACAATATTCTTCATAAGATTATTATATTAAACTGACTATTCTATGTAAAAATTATCGAAGTCCACTATATGATGAGCTTAAAAGTGTTTTTTAAGTTGATCATAGATGTCTTGATCCCATAAGAGTTATAAGGTATTTGACTAAGTATTTTACTTATCCGTGTGTGTGTGGTTTACAGGCAAGGACACCACTTGCATTATTGGTGATGATACTCGTGTTCAACCCCGACAACATATGTGTATAAGAAGTATTGATAAAAAAAATAGTTAATATTGTGTATTTCTAATTAAATACAAGAAGGATTCTATGTTATAGTAAATAATTTTAAATATTTTAAAATACATGCATTCAAATTGAATAAGCCTCACAATTTGAAGCATAAAAAGACTCTTAAGACAAAAAATAGATCTTATTTTATACGTAAGTATATGCATTGTATGGAAGTAGCATGCATAATTTTGAAAATTGATGAAGTGTTTATTAGAGGGTTTCATGCATTTTTATTTTTATTTTGTTCATTTACTTTTTTCTATGTTGTTTTAATCTTTGTTTTAGAGTAGCCCCCGAGGGCTAGGTGTATTGGTAAGTGCTTTTCTAGCCAGACACTTACCAAAAAGACACCGAGGTTCAAACCTTGAGGGTAGCCTATTTGCAAAGGAAGTAGTCTAATTTAAATCCTTTGAGTACGTGACAGATTGACGATGATGGTACGAATCTCGAGCGACCAGTGGTCCCCTTCACGTTGGGTCAACAATAACAAAGTGGGATAGGTTTGGTGGAAACAACCCATGTGGTTTTAAACCCGTGCTTGTGGTTTTAACCCCACGCTTGTTATTTACTAAAAATAGTGCGATTGTGACCAACTCTCCTATGTAACCGAAAAAATAAATCTTTGTTTTAGAGTACCATAATGTCTCATATACTAGTTTCAAATCTTGGATATTGAAAACTAGAGAATGAGAGAGCTCGAGTATTTGATTCTCTTCCATAAAGAATTTAAGTTTGTGGAGGAAAATTTCATACATTATTATTGTAGTTGCCATGACTCATAGTAATGTTTCATTATCCATACCAAAATTTAGAGGAGAAAATTATGGATATTAGTGCATAAAGATGAGGAATTTATTGACTGCCAAGGAAGTGTGGAGTGTTGTGGAAAATAGATATGAGTAACATACATATTAAGGCATTTTATCAACCACAAAAAAAAAAATATGGAGGAAGCATAAAGAAAATATGCCTTATCTTTGTATCAAATATAGGTAGTCATTGATATAACTATTTGAGTTGCAAGTGTCTATATTGCCAAGGGATCTTGGGACACCTTGAATATAACCTATCAAGGATCTACTTAAGTGAAATTAAAGAAGTTATAAAAAATTAAAAGAGAATATGAAAATCTAAGAATTAAGGATAGTATGAGTATGGGAGATTATTGTTCAAGGGTTTGTGACATTACACAATGGGTATTGATGGTAAAGAACCAACACAAGAAGATTTCAAAATGGAATTGAGAACATTGACGTCAAAGTTGAACAATTGTGCAATAATTATTGAATAATGTGAAGACTTGAATATAATGGATATTGTTGATTTGAAAGGATCATTTATATCCCATGAATAAAGAATTAAAATTTTTAGCAAGGATCAATGCTATGTACCCAAGCTCAACCACATGAAACAAGAAAAAAAGAAGGGGAAGATTTTCAACAATGGAGAGAATGAAAAATCACATCTCTCCCTTTGTGTTATGGAATTATATATTGAGAAAAATGAGATTAGGGTTAGGATTCCCAAATCCATATTACATGAAATTCAAATGAACATGAAATGACATTACACATTAAAATAACCTATTCTAATGAGGTTTTATTAAAGCATCATAACAATTAATTTGGAACCCAGCTAATAAACATGACCTTGTAGCATTAACATGTCTTCAATCCTCCCTTAATGGTAGAAGGTCAATTTATTTGAGTATATGAGTGGCTCAGGTGGCTCTTTGTGTAATCGATTAGCTAATTGTTCATGAAATGCGACTCCAATCCATTGGGTATCCATAAACCATTTGGTCATCCCCCATGCCCTTTCAAGTTTTCACTGGTTTGGATTTTCCAAAACTAGTACAACCCTTATCCTTTTGTGCACATAAGGGATTTTCATGAATGGGATAGATCAGAGACAAACCGATACTTTTTGCCCACATGAAGTTTGTTTTATGAATAGGCATAAGCCTTGTTGGTCTTGTTGCATCTCCATTGTTAAAAGTAGATGGAGGCTCTCAAGTCTATCTATTGTTTGAACTGTTCAAACTTCACCCTTTGGAGTAGCTTGGTGAAGATGTCAACAATTGGATCTGTTATTGGACAATAGTGCATTTATATTGTGCCATATTGAACAAGTTCTCAAATATTGTGTATTTTATATTGATGTGTTTGGTTCTATCATGAAACACAAGATTATTTACCATGTGGATTACTGATTGATTGTCCATATGCAGTCTTGTAGGACCTTTTTGAGTGATATCGAGAGTGTGTAACAACTTTCTCAACCATACCACTTCTTTGCTTGTCTTAGTTGTAGCAATATATTCAACTTTTGATGAAGAATCTACTACAGTCTTTTATTGCTTTGATCTCCTTGAAATTGGTGTTGAGCTAAGAAATGCCAAGTACCCAGACGTAGATCTCCTAGTGTCTTTATCTCCTAAAAATCCTGAGTTTGTGTATATGATGAGTTTGAAATCCATATTATTTTCATATAATAGGCTATAATACAAGTTGTATTTAGGTACCTCAACACTCTTGTTACCGCTTTCTAGTGACTCTCCTTTGGCTTGGTCATGTACCTTGCTAGAATCCCCACTACATAAGTGATGTTAGGTCTTGTGTTAGTAACATAGATGAGACTACCAACCAACCTTCTGTAGAGTGTTGCATCTACCTCTAATGTGTCATCATTCGTGGTGAGTTTTAGATTTGATTCCATTGATGTTGTCATAGGATGTACATCTTTAAGTTGAAACTTATCCAAAATATCGTTGATGTATTTCTCTTGCGTCAAGAATATTTTATCATTTCTTGATTTAATTCTATGCCCAAATAGAATTTCGTCAATCCCAAATTAGATATATCAAAAGTCTTTGCAAGGTCCTTTTAACTGTGTTGATTATGTGTTTATTGTTACCTGTTAGAAGCATGCCATATACAAAGACTATGAGGTATGTAACTTTATCTTTGTTGTGCTTGATGAATAGTGTTACATCAATATCTTGGTAATCACACACTTCAAATTCAAGTTTCTTCATCTGATCTAATAACTTGTTGAACTAAGCACGAGGGGCTTGATTCAATCCATATAAAGACTTTCTAAGTCTACATACCTTGTGCTACTTCCCTGTAATATCAAAACTTTTGGTTATGCCATGTATATTTCTTCTTTCAATTTGCCATTCAAGAAAGCAGTCTTTACATATAATTGATGAATCTTCCAATCTTGTTGTGTAGCTAAGGCTACAAGAGTCCTTATTATGGACCATTTTGTGGTAGGTACAAATACCTCAATGTAGTCAATGCCTTGATTTTGTGTGAAGCCTTTAGCCACTAATATCACCTTGTGTTTGTCAAGGGTGCCATTTGATTTATACTTGTTTTTGTACACCCATTTGTTTCAAACTACCTTTCTTCCAAGTGGTAGATCGACTAACTTCCAAGTACCATTTTTTATTAGAGATTCATACTTTTGGTTCATTGCATGTCTCCAAGCTATGTGTTTGATATCTTCTTGGTATGTGAGAGGTTCATTATTTAGAGCAAGGTGCAATTTTGTAGGTTCTAGTTCAACAAGTAATGATTCATCCACTCTTGCTCTAAGGGCACCTCTTGTGCCCGTTTTGCCTACTTCATCTGGTTTGATGTCCTTTTAAAGTTGGCAAGATTCATGAATTATTCAAGTGGAGAGCAGTGTGGATGTCTCACCTATCTCAAAGTTTTTATCATGATCTTGGAATGGATCATTAGGTATGAAGGATACTGAGAATATGGATGTGAAACGATGATTTTATCATGATCAACATTATTGTGTGAAGAGGTAGAAGGTTCAGAAGATACAAACATCTACTCAATATCATAATTGGTTCCTCAAGACTTATGGGTTGATTTGTAGATTCCAAAGTTTTGAGTAACTTTTCAATATCTCACCCCCAAAGGTTGGAATATGAACATCATATATGTTAGCATATTTTGATCTAGGCTGATGATTGTGTCCCCTAGTATCCAATGTAACCAGTTTTTCTTTAGTTTTTGCAAACACAACATCATGTATCACAATCACTTTTTGGTGTGAAGGAACGAATACCTTGCATCCCTTATAATACATAGGGTATCCAACAAAGATGTCTTTAGCTCGAGCTTCAATTTTGTTTATGTGCTCTGGAAGAATATGAGCATAACAAATGGAGCCAAATATTCTGAAGAGGCTGAAGGTTTAGGGGTGTCCAATTTATTTTTCATGAGGAGCAGGCCAGGTTTTGAGGGACTAAATGTGTTGAGTACATGCATAGTAGTCTAGGTGGCTTTAGCCCAAATATATTGAGGCACATTTTTGTAGACAAGAAGGGCAAGAGCCATGTTCATAATTGTCTTGTTCAAGCACTCGACAACACTATTTTGTTGAGGTGTGTCAGATATTGTCAATTGATGTTTGGTCCCATGTAAGGAGAAGTACTGTGTGAATTCATTTGAGGTGTACTTGTCACCATTATCTCTCTTGAAGGTCAAAACTTGATTCTCGTTCTATGCAAACTTTGAATACTTTGAAGAATTTAAAATCTTTAAACTTATCCAAAAAGATAACTTCTTTGAGAAAAAAAAATAGTCAGTTTACACAGATGCCGATCTGACTATATGGTTGTGTAAAAGCAAAAATGACCAGTTTACACAAAGGTCGTCGAACTCCTTCAGATCTAGATTTTGTATACTGTATGGTTGTGTAAAAAATGAACATAGTCAGTTTATATAGAGGCTATTGAACTTGATCAGATCTAGATTTTGGATACTATATGAGTATGTAAAAATGAACACAATCAATTTACATAGAGGTCACTGAACTCGTTTAGATTCAAATTTTGGACACTATATGGTTGTGTAAAAACAAACACGATAAATTTACATAGAGGTTTTCGAACTTGGTTAGATCCAGATTTTGGATACCTGTAAACAGAGATACAAGCTAATATCTACAATAAAAATAAAATCTATAAAGATTTTATGAAACCTCATGCAACATCCTCATGCTCTCCTTCAACTCAACACATAAATTTGTGGAGGAGGAGAGGAGGGGAATGCAATGCTTCTCTAAGCTTGGTTGTGGGAGGGGAAAACATCCAAGCTCTGATACCACTTATAGCAAGGATTAATGCTATGTACCCAAGCTCAACCACATGAAACAAAAAAAAAGAAAATATTTTTGACAATGGAGAGAATGAAAAATCACATCTCTCCCTTTGTGTTATAGAATTATATATTGAGAAAAATGAGATTAGGGTTAGGGTTCCCAAATCCATATTACATGAAATTCAAATGAACATGAAATGACATTACATATTAAAATAACCTATTCTAATAAGGTCTTATTAAATCCTCATAACAATTAATTTAGAACCTAACTAATAAACATGACCTTGTAGCATTAACATGTTTTCAAAAACACTAAATAATAAAACTTGGAGTAAGTTGTTACTTCTAAAGCAAGAGTGTCAAACAATAATAGGGCTATATTAAGCTTCAATTCTTAAGGTCAAATAAGGGAGCAAAAAAATCAATATTCTACAAGAGGAAGAGCCCATGGTAGAAGTGGAAGCTATAGTAGAAAGTGAGTGGTATATTTATGTATAAGAGGAATGTTTAATGTCATTATTACAAAAGCTATGTTCACTATGAAAGAGAAAGTAGGACAAAGGTAACCAATGGAGAAAATAGTTAAATATTTTACATAAAGAAGGTGAAATCTCAAACATATGTTCTTATCATGTACTGTGGTAGAAGTTTTAACTAAAGAGACTAGATACTTAGATTCTAGTTCAAATTATATGACTAAAAATAACAAGTTTTTTGTGGATTTGGATGACTCATACAAGAGCAAGATAAAGTTTGGATATGATAAAGAATTTGATGCCAAAGTATAAAAAATATTACAAATTGACACAAAAAATTGAAAGAAATATATCCTACTTATTTCATACCATGCTAGAAGCACAACTTATTGAGTGTGGCACTTCTTGTAGGGAAAAACCATGAAAAGGTGTTTGGGAATAAGAAGTGCATTATCTATGACAAAATAAATGGTTGTTTTACCTATATTAAAGAATATAATATCTTTATTAAAACTTAGAGGAGAAGAGAGCAATTTGTATCATAGAACCATTGATGATGGTCATTGGTTATGGTACAAAGGTATTCTCAACTAAATTTTTTAAGCTTGTATATATTGATTGTCAATGGAATGGTCCATAGAATACCTTGTGTAGAATCAAGAAATGAAATGTGTGAATATTGCACAATAGGAAAACATGATAAAAGAATTTTCCAAAAGGAAGTGCATGGAGAGTATCATGATCATTGCAACTACAATTTTCTAAAAGGAAGAGCATGGAGAACATCATACAAAGGAATAGGTTACCATGGATTTTAGTTTAAAAAAGACAACAAAAACTAACTTTAGGGTCAAGTATTTGCCACTTAACAAATCATTGTATTTTTATTTGAAGTTTCGTTTTGCAAATCATTCTTCAATAATCAAGCATTGGAAAAGATTTTGTCCTTTTTATAACAAATAAAAACAAAATTACATATAATTAGTGATGCTCTTTCTAATGGAGTGTCATGGATCTTAATTCACGGTAAGACAAAGACCACTAAGTTGAGGCTTAGGCATCCACCACTCATACATAGCAAAGCGTCAATATATGCGAGCCTTGAATAAGACATTTCTATGAAACACAAGCATCATTTTTGTTATAATATTTTTAATGCTTTGCCACAAATTTTTGTTTCTAGTGAATTTAAAAAAATATCAATTTAGGGTTAAATATCTACATCTCATATGTACTAAGCTTCTATAAATCAATCAATATTAGCTTGAGAAGTTTTCTTAACTATTAAAGTTAATATTATAGAAAATAACATAAATAACATTCGAGTGGGCTTTGATCCATAATAGGTTACATTCGACCCTTGGACCATGCATTGTCATATATTTATCCTTTACCTTAAGTAAAATATATTTCATGTTTTTATAGATCCCTTATCAATGTGATTGAATTTTTTGATTATAATACTCTCTACCACTTTTTCTAAACTCATTGGTCAAAATAGTTCTATGTGTTAAAATTCTTGGATTAAATAAAACTTAAACCTTAAAATATATAACAATCAAAATATTAATGTTAGTATTATAGTGGATCTTATAGAGGATAGTTTTGGAGACATAGTATAGTTACACTTCAAATTAGGATCATGCTTTACTTTGACACCTACCATTAAGTGTGAGGTGTTATCGATGGGATTGAAACTTTGGCTTAATTCATTAAACTCTTTATTTTCCACCACTTGAATCAAATCCATTGAGTATCGTTCTTTATCTACTATGTTTTAATGAGTTATATATAATTGAAACCAAACCCACTCACATTAGATTAAAACAATGTTTTTAAAGTATTCAACAAACCACAAAATGATATTTTAGCATTTTGTCAAGTATACTTGTACCACAATTATTATTATTATTATTATTATATTTGGTTATTGCTACCGTTTAAAGTTGAGCATTTCCATCTCAACCATAATCTTTTTAAAACCAAAAACTAAATTTATCAACCGCATAAACCCATATCATTTCACTGTTTGTCAAACAACTTTCATTCAACTATAGCTTTTGGTTTTCTGCGCGCCTTCTATTCTTTTTGGTGGTCCATCAAAATCAAGAAATAACATCCCAACTAGCACGGGCACGGAAAGTGATGTAACAAAAAGAAAAACATAGGAATGGAACCGAGATAAGACTTTTAATTCCACACTAGCTATCTATCACAAAAAATAAAGTAGTTTGAACCGACATAAGTAGGATTTCTTAACGGAAAACGAAAGGACTAAGATTAGACAGGTGCCGCTACTCCTCCATGGATACACTTCATTCCACTTATTTATGACGGTGGAGGTTCCTAGATTCTTCACTTGGAAATTATTAATTATTTTATATGGCATGATGTTTTTTAAGAACGTTACTTGTGTTATTGGTGATTTGATTTGTATTCAATTCCATAATAAATATGTATAAGAAATATTTCTCAATAACTTTTTTTATTTCATATCACTTATAACTTAAAAAATTAAATTATTAATTATTTTATATCACATAACTTTAAAAAGGTTAAATTCTACCTATATTTCCACTATCATTATAGCAGGTAAGGCAAGTAGATTTAGCAGGTATTTTCCCCGAATTTTTAGTTGGTTTCTTTCATTATTTTTATATTTTATTTAATAATAAATAAGCGTCTAAGAAATGCAGTTTGAAAGATTATTTCCCTGTCAATAAGAAGATTGGTTTTTAATTCCTCTGCTTCGATTTCAATTTTCAAAGTTTGTTTTGTTTTATATTGAACATCGTTTACAAATATCAGGTTCGTTGGAGCAAACATAAGAGGAATCGACCTCACAACCACATGGATGATAATAACTAGGCAACTGCCATTACATCAAATGCCATTCGACAATTTCAAAGTTTGTTGTTTTCAAAACAAATGGAATATCATAGATTTGATGACACTCCAATTGAAAGTATTACTGCTATACAAGACATTAACAAAATGTGTTCCAATCACATAGTGAATAGAAGCCTATGCAATTTAACTTTCTTTATATATAAATATATAACCGTTTATTATTTTGCTTGATAAAAAAAGGTTGTACTCAGGTTTCTCACCCTTAATAAATTACATCTCTTCTTTAGAGTTTGAGAGTTTACAAATAGATACAACTTTTCATCTCAATTGAGATGCTATAGTCAGACACCTACATCATTTTACATAAAATGTTTAAATTTTTTATTCTGATTTTTTTGGATCTTTTCAAATTTTTGTATGAATACAATTATTCCATAATTTAGTATCTTTCTTGACATTTTCTTATACCAGCCTTCACAATGTCAAAACTTCACCTCTACTATCTATGCCTTGCATCTTAGTAGAGTAATGTTTCCAAAACATCGCACTAACATAGTCCACTTTACCAAATCTGAATTGCTAGTTTCCTTGTTGAAACACAAGTTCAACCACAAAAATTATAATAAATAGTCTAAATGAACACACATTATTGTTACAAAATGAAATAGATATTACTAATGGAAAACATTAAAGTAAATCATAATCATTAATTGATTTAGGCAATCAACAATTTTTGTCAGATTCAACTAAACTTTCTACTTCCTCTAACCATGGAAAGGAGATGTTAACTTCATGATCCTCAACCAAAACCTATATATTGGCTAATTTATCTACACATTTGTTTTCTTCCCTTAATATATGTGTAAACCTGACTTCTTCAAACTCTTTAGTAAGATATTGAATTTCCGCAATGATCTCTTGTATGTTCCATGAAGCCTTTGCTTTCCTCAAAATTGCATTTATTACTATGAGAGAATCACCTTCCATCCAAACTCTATTACATTTCATTTGTTTACATATTTTTAACCCTTCTAAAGCTGCCCAAGCTTAGCTTCATTATTTGTCTTAAATCCACAATTGAAAGCATAATGAGAAAAAATCTCTCCTCTATTATTTCTACTTATTCCTCCTCCTCTTGCTGGTCACGGGTTTCCTTTAGATGCTCCATAAAAATTTAACTTAACCCATACCACATATGGTGGTTTCCACTTTATATTCTTTACCTTATTTTTGCTTCTCTTGTACCCAACATCATAATTCCATTTAATGACTTGACTCCATCTATCAAGACTCTTTGCTTCCAAATTAGGGATTGGGTGAGTTGATAGGGTTGGTTTAGACTCCTCTATGGCTAAACATATCTTCTTTTTCATTACCTCTAAAATTCTTTCTTTTTCTTTAAATATTATTCTATTCCTTTCTAGCCATATAGTCCAAAGTATTGTATCTTTTGATATATCTTATATTGTCTGTAAAGCCTCACTTTTATAAGTGCTCTCTAATTGCTTTAACCAATCTTCAATTTTTCTATTCATCACCATGCATTTACCAAACATATTAAGAATCCATTGCCATAGATTCCAGATAATTGAGAAATGTCCCAAGAGATGGTCAATACTCTCCTCCTCCTTATTACAAAAAACACATTTAGAGGGGCCATGAAAACCCCTTTTCATAAGGTTATCCTAGGATAAAATTCTTCTATGACCTACTAGTCAAACAAAAATTTTAAATTTAGGAATGCTTGGGCTATCCCAAATATCTCTCCAAATTCTAGTGAAATTATTACTATGTTGGTGTTGAAAATTATATCCATTTCTTGTTGTGTATTCCCCTGAGCTACTCAACTCCCAAATCAATTTATCCTTGGCATCCCTCGAAATAATTATAGTTGTTATCTTTCTACTCAATTGCCTCTTAGCATCAATGTCTTGTATACTTGTAAAAAATATTATTTCCATTTGTTTCTTCTTTCTCGATCCTTCTACAAAATGTTTGAAACCCTATCACCATATTTATCTTAAAGCAATCTCATCCAAGGTTTCAATACTGGCTCTAAATTGAGTGTTTTTTTATCACACCAAGTATCCATCCAAATAGAATTTTTTTCTCTAGTTACCACCACCCATCTTAAACCTTTAATCATAATATCAATAGATTTTTTTAAACCATTACAAAGAGCAGAACCATTTGGAAGAGACAATGCGGTAAATACTAAACTTGGGTCATTGGTATCAACATACTTAGAAGAATTCTTGCCCATTGTTTTTGACTCTC
The DNA here is from genome assembly GCA_028583015.1 of Wollemia nobilis. Lineage (NCBI taxonomy): Eukaryota > Viridiplantae > Streptophyta > Pinopsida > Araucariales > Araucariaceae > Wollemia > Wollemia nobilis. Next base: position 15,693,216 of record JAQPPZ010017058.1, on the reverse strand, counting down.
TTTGTACAATCTCCAAATAAATTTTCCCCTAAGAGCTAAGTTTGCATCTGTAAGAGCTCTTAAACCAAGATCTCCTCTAGTTTTGTCATCACAACTTGCTCCATTTCACTAAAGAAAATTTCCTCTTATCATGTAAACCTGGCCATAAAAAGGATCGCATAATAAAGATTAAAATTTTTTCAACTGATTTTGGCATAGAATACAAAGACATATAATATGTTGGAATGGCTTGTAAGACTGACTTAATTAACTTCACTCTTGCTGCTAATGATAACCATCTATATTTTGAAGCTGAAAGTTTATTTTGAAATTTACTAATAACTAGATTCCATAAATCTATCCTCATTACCCCCTCAAATAAAGGCATCCCTAGATAAGTTGTTGGAAAATTTGCCTCCTCCATTTGAAGCAACCTACAAATTCTTGCTTTGATATTAGCAAGAGTGTTAAGAAAGTAAATTTTTTATTTAGTCCTATTAATTTTTACCCTGAAGCTCTTTCGTACTTGTTTAAAAAGTTATTCAAATCTTTGGCTTCATTTATCCTTTCCCTTCAAAAAATGGTTGTATCATCTACAAATTGTTCATGGGTGATGTTATCGATGTTATTACTAACCTTAAGTCCACTTATAAACCCATCTTTGTAAGCCTTATTTAAGTTCCTACTAAAAAATTCTACCATAATAATGAACAAATAAGGAGATACAGGATCTCCTTGTCCAAGGCCTCTCATGGCTTTAAAAGATTCTATTACTAATTCATTGATCAACACTGAATACAAAACTGTAGAGACACAAGCTTTAATCCATATAACCCATTTCTTCCCAAAACTAAACTGATCTAAAAATGCAAAAAGAAAATTCCATTTATCCTTAGCATAGGCTTTACCCATATCAAGTTTTAAGATCATAGCTTTCTTTTTTCTTGAAGTTGTTGAATGTATAACTTCATGAGCTACTATGATCCCATCCAAATTTTGTCTCCCTTTCACAAAACCTCCTTGCTTTTCTGAAATAATTTTATCTAACAATGACCTTAATCTATTCACCATCACTTTGGAAATAATCTTATAAACCATATTACATAGGCTTATGGGTCTAAAAGAATCAAAAAATTCAACATCCTTCTTTTTTGGAATTAGGGTAAGATAAGTTGCATTTATTTTATAAGGAATGTATTATTTTACCCTGGACTGTTCCACTGACACCAATAAATAATCCTTCATTATATCTCAATTATGTTGGTAAAAAGCTACAAAGATCCCATATGGACTAGGGGATTTATCCTTATTAAAAGAGAAAAGATCTAAATGAACTTCTTCTACAGTAATAGGCTCCATAATTTTCCTATTGTCTTCATTTGTTATAACTGAAGGAACATCTTGAAGAAGTTTATCATTAAGAACTTCAGTCTCCTCTGAACTTAGAATTTTATGATAAAATTACTTAGCCTCTTTTCTAATTTTACTTTGATCTTCAATCCAAACCCCTTCTATTGAATTAATTCTACCAATTCTAGAAGATCTTTGAACTACAACCATCCTATGAAAAAAATCCATATTTTTATCTCCTTTTAACCAAGTTTGTCTTGATTTTAGTCTCCAAAATTTCTATTCCTTACTCAAAATATTATGATATTCACTAAGCAACTCACTTTCCTTTGAGATTGTATTATTTTTATCACCTTTTTGAAATTTTGAAAGTTTATATTTTAGTTTTTCTTTCTTCTCAAAAATATTTCCAAAGTTGTTCTTGTTCCATTCTTTTAATCTAGATGTCATAGATTTAATTTGGTTTGGAAGAGTATACAACCCACCATTACCTAAATAATTCCATGTTTGAGCTATCATATCAACAAATTGAGGATGGCCTTCCCACATCTGCTCATATTTAAAATATGATCTTTTTTGAATTCACTAACCACCATTTTAACTCTTATTGGCCAGTGATATGAACCAATCCTTGTTAAGGTATTAATTTTAGCACAAGTTCCTTCATTTAGCCAATGATATGAGAGAATGCATCTATCTAATTTTTCTGCTATTAGGTTCTAGTCTCTCCTGTTGTTGGTCCAAGTATAGTTATCTTCTTCAAACTCAACTTCCAATAGATTATTGTTTTGAATAAAATTTGATAAATATTTCATACTTTGGGTCAATTTCCTAATTCTCCCAAATAATTCATTCAAATTGGTAATGGCATTAAAATATCCAATGATATTGAAATAATTTTCTTGGTCTTTACTTCTCATAAAGGTCTCAATCCCACTCTAAAATTCTAATATACCTGACTAAGTTGTAGGACCATACACATTGATAAGGATGAAGTGAATATCAACAACGTAGCAAGTGACTAAAGAGACTATCCATTGCCTAGTTTTATGAATGGTTACACAAGAGGTTCTAGAAGGATTCCAACAAGTTAGAATTCCCCTTGCCGCTCCTTCAAAATCCATAGCATCCCATTCACATCTTGTCCAAAATGCTTTCATATTTTTTGAAAATTCTTCTTTTGTCATTTTAGTTTCTTGGATACATAGAATATCATGTTTATTACTTAAACATAGGTCCCTAATACACCTATGTTTTGAGGGGGTATTAGCACCCCTTATATTCCATGAGATGATAATCATGTATCATTAGGGGATTTTGGCCCCTCTTGTGTATTACCAATATCATTTTTTTGTTTGGTAAAGAGAAGTTCAACCAACTTAGTTTGTGTTCCTTTCTCTATGTTAGCTTTTGCTTCCCTAGATCTTGCTTGATAAATTGAGGATTTTCCTCTTTTTGCCTTGCTTATATCAGGAGTAGGTATTATTATTCCATTGCTCAATATTCTTTCACCATTTTTTTTCAACTTATTTATCCTCTCCTGGATCTATTATTGAAGCTTTTGACTTATCCTACTCATTTTCTAGTATTTCCTTATTAATGGCAAAGGTATTACCTTCTAAATCTGCATTTTCTTTACCAATTATTTTCTCCTGAATGGTGCATGGTACTATAAGAGAGTCTTCAAAATTTTATGAAACACATTCCTTGGGTTCATTGAGAATGTTCTTCCTTAAATTAGGATAATATTGAATAGATGGTTCGTTGCTAATATGTTGAAATTGTTGTCCTATATCCTTTAATAATTTATCTACTTTTTCTTCATAGGCTAAAGCCTAAAAAAAATTGGAATTTCTTCCAGTATCCTTTCTTATTGGTCTCCACTATCCAGTTTCTTTTATTTTTTGGAAGTTGAAAACCATATTTATCCATAACCATTTGTAAATTTCTCTTATAATTTTCAAGAAATTATTCTGTTGGGCTCTTCTTAGGGTATAATCTCTCAATATGCCCCACCTTATGACATATTATACATCTAAAATATATGTTTTAATAATATATATTTTGGGTCCACATCTTATCCCCATACTTAAGAATAATTGATTCTGGTAAATCTTTATTTATATCAATCATGACCAATATTCGAGCATAAATAGCCAAAAATCCATCTTTTGTTGTATCTAAAATCTCAAGAAATTCTCCTAGAATGTGGCCTATTGCCTTGAAGGTATCTATTTATCAAAATTTAATGGTTAATCCAAACATCCTAACCCAGACTGGTACTAAGAATAGATTTACATTTTCAGGTGAAAAGCCTTCATACCGACGGGTAAGTAAGAGCCCTACTCTTCCCATAAAGCAAGGACCCCCTTTTAGGATTCTTTCTCTTTCTTCCATAGAACAAAAAATGGCTAGGAATAAACCTTTGGGAAGAAATGATAGAATCACTCCTGGAGACTTCCAACTCCTTTCAATCCATTTTCTCAAGGCTGAAGTCCCCGACCAATACCCATTAAATTTACCAAAAATCGCCCTATCTTGGAGCAATAAGGATCTCTCTAATGTGCGCTCATCAAACTCTACCACTAGGGATGATTCTAAGGATTTAACTATAAATCGATTCATGGAAAGGAAACATTTCAAAATATTAAGGATTGATATTTCTATGGATTTGAACATGTACTCCAGGGTGTTAATAAACTTTTTTCCCAGAGATAGTTGAGGAAAGACCAAATGAAAGCTCCTTAAAATGGAAGCTCCTTATATGTACAAAGTTTAGTCCTCAAAGAAAAACCTATATTTGTACTCTTTTCCAATAATTGATACAATAATTATATTTAGTTTTTCTTGGGACATCAAATTAATATATTTTTAAATTGTTATCAAAGAAACTTAAATTTATATCACATAATAAATGTAAATGACCTTATCTGCTTGTTGTGGTGTAGTGGTAAATGCCCTGGGTGTTGGTAGAGGCTGACCCAGGTTCCATTCCCCTTGTCTCCATCCTATAGATATATGGTATATTTAGGAATGTCCTATGTGCTAGTAGAGGTCGACAAGGCTCCATTCCTCCTATACCCAACCTGTTGAAAGTGGCACCTCGAAAGGGGTGTTTTCCACTATAAATTAGTTTTTTACCCAGGTGTTGTAGGTGAGTTGGAGAGGAGAGGGTAATCCTCCAAGGGAGGTCCTAGGTTCAAATATCCACCCTACCAAAAAGTTGAATTGGGTACCCAAAATCCAATTGATAATGTTGGTGCGGGCAGGGTCGGGTGCGACTCTCGGGTGACTTTGATGGTATAGAACCCCCTATTCATGGTCTCTCAGACCAAGGCAGCCTCACATGAGGTTTTTCGCTTAAAAAAAAATGTAAATGACCTCATTATTATTCCAAATAAAATAATAATAATAATATTCTACATAAAATAATAATAATGTTGTTATTATTCCAATTAAAATAATAATAATAATATTTTGAGGAATGATTGGTTGAATGGTTTCAAAGTAACCTTGATGGGTAAATTAGTTGGCTATAACAATAGATAATTGAGGTCAAAGGTAGGTCCATCTACTGTTATGGCTGAGTGTTTGTTAGCTTGAAATATGCGGTTCCAATCCCGAGTCTCTCTAAGGTTCTTCCTCTAGGTTCCCTTCATTTGAAGTAAAATTTAACCTAAACTAAACAAATAATTATAGTAATAACTATCCAAAAGAAACTTTAAAAAAATCGAGTGCACCCTCTATTCTATACTTGTTTGTCCTTCCATAATAGAGATGATAGTTCGCTTGTATGTATGTTGAGTTGTGCTTGTTGTTTTATGTTCACAATTGTTTATTGATTTATATTGAAAAGTAGTGTATGTGTTTTTATTAATGAAATGACTTTTTTTAATATAGATATAATCTTTGGTATGGATATTTTGAAGTGTGTTTTTATACCAATTAATGTAATTTTATTATTATTTTAAATATATAAATTATTTAAAAAAATTTATGTATAATTTTAAAATAAAGTTCAAAATGTTACGAGATAATGTTTATGTTTAAAAGTATGTATTTTTTGAAAAATGTTAGTATACATAGTTTTAAAATGTAACATTTAGCATTGGGTTGCTTTGGCTCAATTTATTAAATGGTTGAAATATTTTTTTCTTTTTTTGGATTTGTTTAGTGTGAGAAACCCCTATGACCCACGCTTAGGGTTGGAATCCTCATCCCACCATGACCTCTCATAAGGTGGAGAGCTGAGCTTATCAATAGAGAATTTAACATAGCCACACACAGACTACATTTTAAACTTTGGACCTCTTAAAGAAGAGCCAAAATCCGAACCATTGTGTTGTCTCCCAAACTAAAAATATTAGGGTAAAGCATGGGTTTTATGAGGGGTCACGAACTCTCTTACCAAGGTTTAAACTTGGATCTCTTGGATGAAAAGCCAAGAACTTATCACTACGGTATACCCTCCTGACCTTACCCTTAGGGTGTTATTGACTTTGTCTTTATCTTGAGGACTAATGTTTATAAATGTTCCCTATTACAAAATATAATAATAATAATAATTTTATTTTATTTTTCCTTTTTGTCTTTCATTCCTTAAATTTATTTAAGGCTTCACATTTCCAACTAATAGGACAAACATATATAACTACTATTTAAACATTGTTTTAAAAAAAAATTATATTAAATTTTCAAAATTTTGATTGGATTTTTTACATTTATAAATATCTTTCATATACAATTTTTTTGGTAGGTAAAAAAATAAATTATTCACTGATCAGGTTGAAGGGACCTGTCCCTATTACATAGAGCATAGACAGTGCCAATATTACAAAAATGAACCAGTTCTGAACACAAAGTTTGGGTCCAACCCTTCCATCCAAGGCAAAAAAAAAAAGCAGTCAACCAATAGAGAACTAAAAAAACACTATTACAATAAAAGGCAGTCCACCTACCTGAAACTACCTTCCCAGGGCTACTGGGATACCTCTTTCCTATCCTGGTGATCAACCTCTTTTTGGTTAGGGCCGAGGAGGGCCTCAAGCATGCCAGGGAGCTCCTAAAATTCGTTGATGGTGTTGGAGAGGCTAGAGCCAATCTCCCTGATGATATTGGCTACTGACTTTAGGAGGTCCACGGTTTTGTTGATGAAAATGAGGGTGGTCATGCATAGCACATCTTCGGTATTTTTGAACACCTCTTTATCCTCATTTATGATGACCTCAAGAATATGTCCCGAAGCGCTTGTGTTTTCTGTCTATAGTCATTGGGATTTCCTACTTTTCTAAGAGTGGACTAATTTCCACTTGCTTCTCATGGAATGGCCAAGGGGGCGATGATCAGACAGAGCAACGATCTTGGGAGTGGGAGCCAGGGGTGAGTTCTTCTTACCATTGGATTGAGAAAGGGTGGGAGAGATCAGGGGGGAAACTAGTGGGGGAAATAGACTACGGAGGGGTTTTTGCATAAGTGGGGGAGTGGGGGGGGGCTTTCCTTGTCCTTACGAAGGGATGCAGAGGAAGGCTCGGGGTTGGGAGAGTGATCGAGGATGCCACCAGAGACCTGGTGAGAAAGGGTGTGCTTATAAAGGACAAGGAACAGGCCCTGGTGGCAAGGGGTATTGGAGGACTTGCTTATTATGAGATTGGTGATGGTGATGCAGATGGATCGAAAGAGGAAGTCATGGATATTCATTGGTTTGAAATAATGGATATGGTTCACAAAATCAAGGTGGTAAGCACACAAGGGGCGATTGGGATTATCTATAGTGGCGTATTGGATGACAGGGACGATGATAGTGTCCCAAGGCCTAGGGAGAGATAAATGCCACATACCCTCCTTATCCCACTCTAATTATTTTCCCTTATTAAGGAAGTGCTCTAATTTATCTTTGAGGTTTTATCTATCCCTTTGAACACTTTTGCTACCAGGAGATAAACCAAAAAATTCAATGATGGAGTGGACAGTTACCTCAAACTACAAGCCACGAACCTGAACTTCATCTTCGTTCCATGTGCTGATAAAATCATTGGTCACCTATTCATCCATGCCAATGAAAAGATTAAATAAAGGGGTGAATTTCTTAGATTCGAGTAAATCTTCGGTCCTTACCTCAAGCTGGAGGTTTATGGGCTCCATGATGGTCATCACGATGGGGGATCTAGGATCGGACGAAATGCTATGATGACTTCTACCAAGCAGAGTGAGGGTTCTCAAGCGAATGCACATAGAAAAAAAAAGGCTTAGGCTAAAAAGCGTAAACTTAATGTGTGCATGATAGAATATCACTTCAAATATTATAAAGAGAAAATGGGAGCAATGGGCATGAAAAGTGGTGTTAACAGAGAACGAGGGGGAGAAAACCAGACCAGAAGGGAGAGGGGGGCGAATGGAGAGGGTGATGTAAGAAGCGGGTATGGGAGGAAAAGGATGGGGGTGGCGAGTGGTTACCATGGGGAGGGGGAAAACGAGGAGGAGGGGATGGTGGCATGATGGGAGCGGAGGTGGTGGGTGGTGACTAGTCAAAATGACATGGGCTGAGCAATTCACATGAATGGTCGTACTGGCGAAACATCGGGAAGAGATGGAGAGTAGTGAGTTCCCGATGATCATGGTGTTAAGAGAACACCTTTTTGGCGTTAAGAGAATACCATTGTGGCTGCTAGAGCTATCATTTGTGACATTCCTTAGATTTATTCTGGTGTTGAAAAAAAACACCTTAGGTGTTAATGAAACACCATTGTGGTAGCTAGTGTTGCTCCCTATGAATACACCTTACATCATGATTGGCTTTCATGTTGACTTCCTAGGGGAAGACATCTTCCCAAATGATCAGGCTAGCTTGATTGGTCACTATGTTGGCCAAGAGATCTGCCACCTTATTCACCTCTTTGAAAACATGAAGGGTCACATTTTGAGGATGCTACCAGAGAGAATCTTGGTAGTCTTGGATTATGTTGTGGATGTTCCAACCCCCATTGCTATTGTTGTTGATATGGTTAACCACAATGAGTGAATCACCCTCAAAGATGATTGGATTGGCCATGGGTTTGCTTACCTAAATACACCTCTAGAGAGCTCGAGATTCCATGTAGTTTTTAGTTTGAATCCCAACATTTTTCATGAAGGCCAAAATTATGTTGCCCATATGGTCCTTGATGACTCCTCCGGCCCCCACATATCTCGGATTACCTTTGGAGGACCCATAAAAATTGGCCTTGAGCCAACCAGGGGGAGGGGGGAACCATTTGGCATTACTCCAAGAACTGGGGGGATTCTGAGGTCTGGAACACTTAGTGGATATTCCCAGGCTCTTGATCACTGAGGAATCCCTTCCACAAGAAGGGGTGTCCATGCATGGGATGATGCTAGCATTTTCTAGAGCAAAAGTCAAGGCTTTGTTGGCAACAAATTCAGGGTTCTTGTGCTTGTCATTGAAGGTGCGGTTGTTCCACTCTAGCCAAATTTTCCAGAAGGCATGGTGCAGCAAGGCTTTCTAGAGAAACCTAAGTCTTGGGTTTCTGAAGACGTTGGGCCACTAGGTGACCAAGTCAGGGATGAACTTGGGCTAGGCCCAACTGACTTGGAACCTGCTAGTCAAGGAGGAAAAAACCTCAATGGTGAAGGGGTAATCGATGAGTAAGTGTTGAGTGGACTCCCAAGCCTGGGTGTAGAGGTAGCACCTATTGGGGATGATGATGCCCCTCTTGATTAGGTTGTCTATGGTTAGAATTATGTTGTGGACCATGAGCCAAAAAAAGTGAGCAATTTTTAGGACAAGGTGCTTAAGCCAAATGGACCTAGCAATGGTGGGGCTATTGATGGAGCTAGATCGCTTGGGAGGGGTGTCAACCAGTTGATAGGCTAACTTCACAGAGAACTTCCCGTAATTGGTACCTTTACAAAAGAGCTTGTAAGTCGTCTATATCTAAAGGATAAAATTTACCTTGAGAATAGACTAAATGGTAGACTTGGCTCTATCTAAAATAATATTACTAACTCTAAATTGGATCACCTTCCACCTACGACTATCTTGAGTGGTTGTTATGAAATCAATGACTCTGTGATCGAATCTACTATTGATAAGGTGTTAAATTGCTGCAACGTCAGGGTCTCTAATGAGAGGCTCATCCCTAGCCCACGGGTCATACCAAAAGTCAATGTCCATGCCATTCCCAAGTTGCCAACTTGTTCCCTATTGGATGAGGTGCTTTGTTTGGGATATGGATCGCTAGAAGTGGGACCCAATGCTAGGAGTCCCTTCATCCCTAAAAGAGTTTTGTTGGAGGTACTTCCTTTGGATGATAGAGACCTAGTCCAAATTGGCATTGGTGGCCACCTTCCATGCCTATTTTGCTAGGAGGACCTGGTTTATGAGGCTGATTCTACGCAAGTCGAACCCACCTTTGTCTTTTGGTGTGCAAAATTTGTCTCAGACCACCAAGTGAAACTTTCATTGATTATCCATCCCTACCCAAAGAAAGTGCTTTTGGATATTTTCTATGCTTTCTCCCACAAAATTTGGAATTTTGAAGATAGAAATAAAAACATTGGGATACTTTAGAGAACAGACTTAACTAAGGTGGCTTTACCTTCTTGTGAGAGGAGATCCATTTTCACCCTACCAACTTCTTATGGATTATCGTAGTGACACTATTCCACATGGTCTTTGATAGCATCCCTTGAAATTTTGGGAGCCCAAGATAGGTGGTTGGGAGATCAGCAATTATGCAATCCAAAATGCTTGCAATTTTTACTTACCACATTGCAGGGGTGTTGATGAAGTAGAGCTTGCTTTTTCTGTAATTAACCTTCTAGCTAGCAGCTTCCTCATACAGATTGAGGATAGACTTGATGACCTTGGCTTTAGAGACAAAGGCTGAAGTGGCCAACAGGGTGTCATCCACAAAATGTTGATGGGTCGAGGGCTGAATGTTGGAAGCAACCTTGATGCCAAAAATCAATCTTCTTGAGCAAGCAAATTTGACAACTCTTCCCAGGCTTTCAGCCACGATGATGAAGAGGATGGGGAAAAGGGGATCCCCTTGTCTCAACCCTCTGGAACTGGGGAAGTACCCTGTTTCTAAACCATTGACCAGGACAGAGAACTAGGAAGAGGAGATGCAATTTGAGATCAGCTTGACCCAATTCTCATGGAACCTAAACTTGAGGAGGATTCTGGTCAGAAACTCTCGGTCCACTCTATCGAAGGCCTTGTTCATATCAAGCTTAAGAAAGAAGGTTGACTTGTTGGAATTTTGGACCGAATGGATGAGTTCGTGGATAGTGATGACTCCATCAACAATATTCTGACCTTTGATAGTACTACCTTGGCAAGGATCGATAATGGATAGGAGAATGTTGGTCAGTCTATTAGCCATGGCTTTGGATAGGATTTTGTAAATGATGTTGCATAGGCTGATGGGGCGATAATAAGACAAGGACTAGGAATTGGGCCCCTTGGGAATGAGAGCAAGGAAAGTGGAGTTGACATCCCTAGGAATGAATTAGTAGCTTGCATTTCAAAAATGTCTAGGTAGAGGTCGGGCCCAACGATGTCCCAGTAGGTTTGGAAGAACTTGGGAGAAAACCCATCAAGATCGGGAGATTTGTCTAGTTGCATGGAGAAGAGGGCTTGGTGGATCTCTTTAGGGGTAAGAGGGCTGAGAAGGTGGGCATTCATGGCCTCAAGGATGGATCTGGGAATGTTCTCAAGGAGGGTGTCCATAGCCTGGTCGAGGGGAGGAGGGGACACCAAGAGGGGTTTTGAAATGGTTAACAGCTTCATCCCAGATTTGGTGGATATCAAAGGTGCAGGAACCATATTTCTTGGTGAGGGTCTTTATCCTATTGGCTCCTCTATGTCTAAGGGTGGAGATGTGGAAAAATTTGGAGTTGGAATCTCCTTCCTTAAGCCACAACTATCTTGATTTTTGGCACCATAACATTTCTTCCTTTCATAGAGTATTATGGTATTATGAAAGCAAAATCCTCTCCTCTGCTCTAAGATTGTCATCTCCTTGCCCCTGTTGGAACCTATCTTCAATTTTATTGAGTCTATTTTTGATGATATTTTTATTTTCAAAGATATTCCTAAAAGTCTCTTTGTTCCAAACCCTTAGCTTACCCTTAATTGATCGAAGTTTCTGCATTACCTGGTTTATGATAGTCTCGGGAAACTTTTCCTCCCACCACTCAATAATCTAATTTTTGAGATCTGGGTGTTGGGTCCACATAGATTCAAAATAGAAAGGGGTTTTGAACTGGGATATATTGGCAGTTTTGAACATCATGGGACTGTGATCAGACCTAATTTTTGGAAGTTCTTGTAGACTAGCATCCCCAAAGAGGGGGAGTGCTTCTTGGGATAGTAGGAAATGGTCTAGTCTCTCTTGGATAAGGTCTCTACCCACCCTTCTATTGCTCCAAGTGAACTAGGACCCTTTCAGCTGGACATCCATAAGTTCGCTTGAGTCTACAAAGTGTGCAAAGTCATCTATGGCTCTAGAAGTAATAACATTCCCACCTCTCTTCTCAGAAGGATGCAAGGGAGTGTTGAAGTCCCCTACTAAGATCCAGGGGATGCCATTGAATGCTTTTATCATCTAGGAAAAGGCTATTCCATAGGATTATTCTATCCTACAAGGTGTTAGGAGCATACACATTGGTCAAGACCCAGGAGAGCTGGGTGTTAGAATCATGAAAGAGGATGTTGGCTAGGCATCCATCACCTAAGATAACTCATCCTTCAACTTTTGCTAGATCCCAAAGGTAAAGGAGTCCATTTGAGATACCCTACATTGGGGTGTAGACAAACTCACACTTCCTCCAGATGGTTTTGGCAACTCTTGGTGACCAGTGCTCACCTAATTTGGTTTCTTGGATAAGAAAAATAGTAGGATTTGTATCCTTCCGCATGGCAGTAGCCAATATTTGTTTGGCTACCCCATTTAGTCCTCTCGCATTCTAGGAGAGGACTTTCATTTGGAAAATTTGGAGGGTTTTCTACCCCCTTTGCCTTGCTATGTGAGGGTTTTGGATCTCTTAGTTTCTTCCTTGTTTGTTATCCCTAGCTCCTGGAACAAATTTTTTGGGTGCCATTGGCTATATCTTTAGCTGCATCTCTGTTTCTTAGATCTACCCTCGAGGGCCTTCCCTTCTTTCTGTCGCCTCCCACATCAACCTGGGTCTTTTTGAAACTTTGGGTCTATTTTGGGCTCCCAGGGAATCTTGGGAAGAATCATCGCTATCAGCCTTGACTTTGGGGGATTTGGATAGGGAGCGGGGTATACCAATATTGTTAGGTGGGGAAGATGATGGTGGGGGAATGAGGGGCTGGGGGGGATTCGAGGGATCACAATCATTGCCAAGAGTTGGGGAAGGGCAATGATGTGGGGATGTGAGGAGGGTTTTATGAGGGATGGCATCAATAGCATTCGTTTGAATGATAGGTTTTGGATAAGGGGTTTCCTCACAAGGGATTCCTCAAATTGGAATTTATCATTACGACCATAATTTCTAAGTAAATTAAATTTGTTGGAGATGGTGAACATATTACTTAAATTTTGCTTGTCACCACTTATAGGGGTAAAACCTGTTGCTTACCTTTCTGGTTTAGGTTTTGTCCCATTCCAGCCTTCATCTTATGGTTTTCTTCCTGGACTGGGTAGACCACAGTTTGTGACTCTATCTGCATTTTTTTGCATTTTAGTAACTGGAACGAAAGATGTCCTTGTAGTTGACATTTAGATCAAAAAGTGAGTTTTTTTTCATACTCCAACGACTAGCTTCATCTATAGGTTTCATAAATTAGGTTAACCTAGTTAGGGAGCTATGTTTCTAGGTTGACATTGATGCATATGTGAGCTTGCATCAGGTGAGTCCATGCATGAGTTGCTGGATCAATGGCTACCAATTCCCCTATTGCTTGGGCTATCTCTTGGAGCGCATATTCGTAGAAGAAGTGTGGTGGCAAGTTCGAGAGCCGCACCCAAATGGGAGCGTAATTTATGCTCTATGACTCTGGATCAAAGTCTTCTCCCCACTTCTAGAGGAAAAGACTTCTCCTCCCAAAAAACCAAGGGCCTCTTGATAAGATACGATCAACGTCTTCCTATGTGTTGAGGTGGACCATGAAGAACCCTTTGGACATGGCTGACAGCTCTAGGCACCCTTTGGTTTTCCACTTGATGGTCACCCAATGCCGAAGTGAGTCCATGTTTGGTCTCCCTCCAAAAAAATTTCCTACCAGGGAAAATGAGTCTCGGTTAGCGTAATCCGTCATGACTTGCTCTGGACAGAGGATATTACAACCTTGGGTTATGAAGGTGTTCATTATCGAGGACCTAGGTTTAGGTTTTACTTGAAGTACTTCTGCAAAGGAAGATTGGTTGGTCTTCTTGTCGTCTATTTCATTTTTATCTGGTGGGTCTTTGCCTCTACGTCCTCCTTTCCCATCTCCTCCCATGCCTAGATTAGTTTCGTTTGTTGGTTCATCCTCTGCCTGGTGGGGGTTGGGTTCATCTTGTGATCGCAAGCCGGTCCCAAAGTTTTTATTCCCACCTCTCTACTTCCCATTTTCCAACACATCACCTCCTGAGTGTTCGCTTTTACTCCCGTCCCTCTACCTCCCATTCGTCGATGACTCGATCACTGCATGTTTGCTCACCTCTGCCTCCCTTTTGCTCGCCATCACTTCTCCATTATCCTTCAATATTTCATATACAATTATTTCCATAAGCATTTTAATTTTTGTAAAATCAAATTTAATGTTTAAAAATTCACTACCCTAATTTCCAATCTTCTATCTATCTATAAATTTATCATTTATATATAATTTTACTAACATTCATTTTAGAGTCATAACAAAATATTTAGAGACCAAACTTTAGTGTATATTATTTTTGTATTTTACCAATAATACAATATGATTCCCAAGTCCATTATTCTTAAGTGGGTGAAATTTTACAAACAATATCTCTATCTATTGTGGATTTATTGATTCAGATTCTATAGTTCATTAGGTTCTATAGTTCATTAGTATTATTCATTTTCTTAAAAGTTTTTCATACTCGAGTAATGTTGTATTTTTTAAACTCAATTGGGTATTTGTTTCCTATTTTTTCCATTGATGTATTTTTCAAAATTTACAAAAAAAATTCAAAAACTTATCTTAATAAAGAACTCTATATTTTTTCCTTTTGTCGTTATCTTTCTTTTTCTTTTAAAATGGAACCATATAGCTTGACACAAAGTCCACTCTTAGTGACCATATTTAAATTTCTTTCATTATTTATATCTCCACATTTGTAGATAAGTATGACTAATAATTTATTAATGCAATAAAAATTCATTCAAATGGTTGTACATGTCGTTGAAATTTTAATTAAATATGCACTTTAAAAAACAAGAAATACAATAACGAGATATCATATTTTATTTTTTAGAGTTAGAATTTCTATTGTTCTTAATGGGATTTATTGTTAGAATCTTTCAATGGCATATCCTCATTGCTCTACCGATAGTTAAGGTAATCTTTGGAAATGTATGCATGTTAGACCATCATTGTATTAAGAATGCTTTATGAGTAGAAGTCTAAAAGGACATAAAACTAGTGAGTATATTTAATTAATTTTTCTTAATTTATTATAAGGGATTGAAATGGCTCCACTAATAGTAAATTATGATTGTGTTATAGTATTTTACAATTATGGATTCTATTTAGTTGAGCTCATGTCACTTGATAAATTTTAATGTTTACCCAAGAGATTGTAACCTTGGTATACTATGTGAAACTCATTGCATATTCCCATTGCTTTTCCATAACCCATTTGAAGAGTTCCTCTAATTAATTGTTCATAATGGGTTACTTCAAATATCTGGCATGCAATTATTTTATTTTTACATGTATTGGATGTTTAAGTGGTTTTTAGTTAATGCCATGTTGATAGTGTGAGGAATTATTTTTTTTTGAAAAAGAATTTGAAAAATTTATATTAAACAAAGATCATTTACAAGTTGGGATGAGACTCCTCCCAACCTTAGTCAACAAGAATACCTATTTACAACAGTAAAAGAAGATCTGCATTGGAGCCAAATCTCTTAAACCATATTTCTACAAGGGTTATCCACTTGTTTACAATAGTAAAATAAGATATACATTGAAGCCAAGTCTCCTAAACCATATGTCTATAACGGTTGTCAAAATTAGCTAAACAATAGATTTTCTCACCAACCTGCCTAATAATGTCATCCTCAATAGCTATGTCATTGTACCACTGAACCCCTACCTCCTTCTTAGTACCCATCTTAGCCAAAAATTCTGCCACTTTATTTAGATCTCTACTCACATAAACTAGAATCACATCATCTAATTCTCTCCACAATTTCTTAATTTGGGTGACAAGAATCCTCAACCTCCATGTATTCAAAGTAAATTTCCTCATGCAATCCATAACTCCTACCAATATTTGAGAATATGATTCTAGGATTTGTTGTCTTTTGATGCCATATACATTGGAAGATACCAATCACAAGATGCATAAAGAAATAAAATAGACATACGAGATGACTGAAATATGCTATAAATAGAAATGTTTAAAATATTACAATAGTAGAAATGGAGGAAATGGGCACTCCATAATATATTCTACTGCTCCATGAGGGAGATTCGAGCTTATAACTTACACACACTACCCTACTACCTATCTACCACACACTCACTATGATGCTGCCCTATATGACATTTTATCTATGATCTATCTATGTCCATTATATAGGAAGATAAGTTACTTGGCCGACACTCTATCTGGTTGTACAAGTGGACACCTTGCACATTGACACTTGTGCATTTATTACATTGCATAAAGTAACTATATAAATTCTCCCTAAATTAACCTAGTGTCCTAAGTATGCACCAACGAAGGTACATTTACATGATCCAAATAATGTAATATGCTCTATTTATAACACCCCCCTGTATTACAAAATTTGGTTATTGAAGACTTTAGTCTTCAATGTGGATCTTCTTCCATATGATAGATTTGAATTGGATATTTATTTTTGAAATGATCTTTGGCTTCTTCATATTCACTATTGCTATCTTCTATCCATCCATATTTTTTGGTCTTCTTGCACATATATTTGTTTGGTTGAGTATTGATGAATCAGTAGAGCATAGTGTACTTGTACCTCATCTTCTTGATTTTTATTCTTCTATGCTTGGATCTGTATTGGACTGGTTATTCATTTTTATCAATCTGTTATTTTGGAAATATGTTAGTATCATTTTTAAATATCACAGTATCTTGTGAGATTTCCATTGAATCTAAGATGTATGTGTCTCCATGGATAGACCCAGTTGCCTTAATTTCACCTTGATTCATGATAAGAAATAGATTTATTCCATCCATATATCCAAAGTTGATCATATAATTATCTTCTAACAACTTGCTTACTGAAATAAGATTGAATGTTAATCCAAGAACATAAAATACATTTTCAGTAGAAGATTTGGAAATGATCTGCTAGGTGTTGCATATCCATATCCATGTATAGGATATTTTTAGCTATCCACAATTCTAATTCAGGAGCCATTGGTATCTTCAATATAGTCAAACCATTGTATATTTCTTATCATATGATGACTTGCTCTAGAGTCAATGTACAACATATTTTCATGTTTTGTGGACTGATTTCTACAGTAGAAAATTCCACATTCATTATATGCCATTTTTGAATAGATGAGATAGGATTTTATTCTGATATAAGTTTATAAGTTTGATTTGATAAAACCTATATAGATCATTGGTCCTTATGTGCTTCCTTATGTCTCCCTACTAATGAGAATGAGTACTCTTAAGGATTTTAGATTTTGAAGATAGCTTATATATTTGCAACTTGATAAACAATAGAATATGATATTACCAAATTTAGCAGAATGCCTTATGACTCCCTAGTATGTTTTGGATAAGATATGAAGTGCTTTTGAGAGATATAGTTCAATATTGGTTGATTTTGTAAAGTTATAAAAATGCTAAAATCAACTTCTATTGTCCTTATTGCTTCTATTGAACTAAGATCATTTTCTAGATATCAAGAGGTTTTTAATTTTGGATCTTTTGTCTCTGAAGAACACAAGCTTATACTGAGAGGGGGGAGGGTGAACATTATAAGACCAAATTTTACTTTTATTTCCTAAAAAATATTATCCAATATTATCAATGGTAATATCAATAGCAGTAATCAAAGTAATGCACAAATAATCACACATAATAGAGACATCAATTTAACGTGGTTCACCCAATGTGGGCTACTCCACGGAGAAAATATTTCTACTAAATTTTCTCAACAAATATTCTTGGAAATAAATTTCCTATTACAATGTTTATGGACCTATGTACAAAGGAGAAACCAATCCCTAATGCTCTGAAGAACACAAGCTTATACTGAGAGGGGGGGTGAACAATATAAGACCACTTTTTACTTTTCTTTCCCAATCAATATTATGCAATGTATAGATAGCAATATCAATAGCAGTAATCAAAGCAATGCACAAATCACCACACACAATAGAGACACCACAATTTACGTGGTTCACCCAATGTGGGCTACTCCACTGGAGAAAATATTTCACTAAAATTTTCTCAATCAATCTCTTGGGAATCCTTTCCCTATTACAATGTTTATGGACCTCTGTCCAAAGGAGATACCAATCCCCTAAATCAAGTTCATGGATCTCTATCCATAGGAGACACCAATATCCTAATATCTACTCTGGCTGGTGATCCTCTAGAAGACCTCTACCTCCACTACCCTTAGCAAATGGAACTCTATCCATAGAAGACACCTATCCTCCCTGCTCTGGTTGGAGATATCTATCCTCAACTCTGTCACCTCCAAATCTCTATCTCAAATCTATACTAAACACAGTCCTTCGGTCTAGCACAAATCTATCCTCAATATCTATCTCTGGTCTGGCACAAACCTATCCTCAAATCTGCACCAAACTCTATCCTCGAATCTGTACTAAACATAGTCCTTCGATCTAGCACAAATATATCTTCAATATCTATCCTCAAGCCTTAACTCAAAGCTTGACTCAATCTCAAATCAACTCAGTTGGATCTATCCCAAACCCTAACTCAAGGTTTGAACAAATCAATCAATCAACTCTGCTCACAAGCCTTCACAAAGACTTATCTCAAATCTGCTTTGTAAGCTTCCACAAAATCTCACACCAATCTATCCTCAAGTCCTCTCTAGAACTTTTCCAATATGCTCTACAAGTCCTCACTAGAACTTGTTCAAATCTGCTCAATAAGTTCTCTCAAGAACTTATCCAAATCTGCTCTCAATCTGTATTGTAAGCTTCCACAAAAGCTTACCCAAATCTATCCACAAGTCTTCTCAAAGACTTACCTCAAATCTGCTCAACAAGTCCACACTAGAACTTGTCCAATCTCATAGAAACATAAAGAGAATTTTTAGAGACTCAATATGCTCTATACTCATCACAATGCTCAATCACTTTCAATCACTCTTTTAGAAACATACAAAGAATTTTTAGAGACTCAATATGCTTCAAATTCACCTCAATACTCAATCACTTTCTCAAATCAATTCAGAATATAGAATAGTTTGTTTTATGGAACTTGAACAATCACTTCACACATCCACTTGACTAGGCTCAACCAACTCTACTCAACCAATCACTCAATGAAACAATCCTTGCTTACAAACCCTAGTCCAAGCATATGAACACTCACTCAAAATATTTCCAACAATGCTCAACAACCAATCTCACATAACAATGATACTCATGTTCTTTTCAAACCCTAGTTCAAGTTCTTCACTCAACAAATGACTTCAACAACAATGCTTATAAAATAAGGTTTTAACAACAACTCTTTATTCTAGAAAACCTTGAAGCATTAACTCAACACACTCAAAAAGGAAACCCTAATCAAGTCCTTTTCACTCCAAACTTATTTTCTAGAAAACCAACCAATCAATTCAATTATGGAAGAATGTGCTCATACCTTTTCTTGATGATGAAGGAACTTGTAAAATCTGCCACAACCACAAACACCTCTTTGCCAAGCTTAAAGAAGTTAGAAAACTCTCACAAAGATACAATGCAAATATCAAACCACACATACACCTTATCACTCCATCTTGAAGAAAACATCCATCAACATATACAAAAATAATTGACCAAATACACCTTATAATCTCCCAATTAAAATAATATTCAATGCCAAGAATAATATCAATACAATCTCCTTTTCAAAATAACTCAATGGCAAGAAGTCCTTTCAACACTTTTAAATCTTCAATAAAACCAATGTGACACAAACACTTTATTCAAAAATAAATCTAACTCCTTATTCCTCCAATTTACCAAAAATAATGATTAATTAAAAACCCTTTTTAACTAACCCTTTTAACTCCCTAAGACCTCATGTCAAACCTTAGGCATCATAAAAATATATTCAAAATTTTATTACCTTTGCCTTGGTGGGACTCGAACTCACGACGCAGCCTCAACCAGCACCCTAGCCACGGCTCCAACCACCGCACGAGCTAGGCGCTCACTTAGGGAGTAAAGAGCACCACGTGCTCTATAAAGCTCCCCTTGTGCACCTAATCAAAAAACATACGCTGCTCCCTTCGACGTTCCAAACACAACCAACAAAACAATGTTGCCATCATGATTCGATCGTGGGTCACTCTGCACCCAAGCACTCTAGGCTCTGTCCACTTGCCACTAGGCCATGCTGCCCAGATGGCTCTTGAATTTTGATGCTCATCGATTTATCCCTTATTCACTGGCGCTAAACACAATGTTCTTGTCTCTTTCTTCGCACGAGTTCTCACAACACACGATTGCACATTTTTCTTTTCGAGCAAAAGGATATCTTAATGCCTCTAAGGCATATAGTTTTTATATCGATTTCCACCTTCAAACTTGAACGTCGATGCTTCGATTTTTAACTCATTAATTTATAAATTATTTAAATTCTTTAGAATTTAAATTTTATAAATTAACTTTTAAATCCCTTTGGCTTTATTAAAGCCTTTTTGACTTTACCACTTTGTATAAATAATATTTTTGCTCACCCATGGTTTTAATAAAAACCCTTCTAACTTATGCTTCCACATAATATTAAAAATATTATGAAGCTCTTTTGCCTTTAACCTTTGCATTGTTCCTCTTGACCTTTTTACATCAATGGTAGCTTGTTCCTTGACATCAATGACAACTTCATTCCTTGACATCAATGACAACTTTGACTCAAAATGTCCAACAATCTCCCCCTTTGTCATTGATGGCAACCCAAATTATTTTTACCAGAAACTTAACCTTTTCTTTGTTCTGCTCCCCCTGGGACATTGCTCCCCCTAGCTCAATGCTCTCCTCTTTACTCAAATACCAAATCTCTCCCCCTTACTCAAATCTCTCCCCCTTTGACATCAATGGCAAAGGGTCACCTTTGGGGCTCGAGGCTAAGAATGAGTCTCTTAGCTTAGCCCCTCCCCCACCTCCTCTTGAGGTGGTTAATTCTAGGGTGGGAGTATTTCTACTCCCAAAAAACACTGGTCTTTACCTTTATCTTCTTTTATTTTTATCTGATCCTTCTGATTCCTCTGATTATTCCTTTCCATGTCCATGTTCCTATCCATGTCCATTTTCTTGTTCCTATTCCTGTTCCTATTCTTGTTCATATCCATGTTCCTGTTCCTGTTCCTATTCTTATTCCTGTTCATATCCATGTTCTTGTTCCTATTCATACTTGATTCTGGAATGTCTGCTCTACACCACTTTGTTGTGTGTCCATCATTATTGCACTTATAACACTTAATGTTATTATTTCTTGGAGGTGCAAATGTCTTAGGATTTCTCCTAGTGAAGCCATATCCTCTTCTGTCATGAACCCTGCAATTCATTGCCTTGTGACCAAACTGATTACATGAGTAGCAATACCCATGGAAAAGTTGTCTGTTCCCATATTCCTATCTTTCATGTGTCCTGCATTGTGAAGCCATGTGCCCAAACCCGTGACATGAAAAACATCTTCCATTGAAGTTTCCTTGTCTTGACCTCATTGGTCTCTTAGTCTCTCTTAACCTATTCTGATTGTTGTTCCATCTATTTCTTCTTTGTGCATTGTTCCTGTCCTTGTTGAAATTTCTGTTGTCCAACTCATCCTCAGATGTCTCATTTTCTCTTACACTGTCTTCTTCTGAAGTTTCTTCTTCTGAAGTGTCTTCTCCTTCAGAACTTGAGGTTGACTTTCCTTCCCATTTCTTTTGTTCCTATTCAAATCCAAGACCTATCTTGCTTGATGTAGGCTTTTGTATCTTGATGAACTTATCTAAGTTCTTTGAGCTATTTTTGAACCCTTGTAGCTTGAATTTGGAGTTTTTGACTTCCATTTTTAATGAAGCTACCTCTTGTTCTAGCTTTTCACATTCTAAGACTTTTGCTTCTAGCTTATCCTTGAACTTCTTTGTCTTAGCCTTTGATTTGTCTAGATCCTCTATAAGCATTCTTCTCTCTTCATCACATTCTTGAAACTGAGATTCTAATTTAGAGTTTTGCTTTCTTACCTTCTTTACTATTTCAAGAGCATAAATAAGTTCTCCCTTGAGATCATATCCTTCTTTATCTGATTCTTCCTCTATTTGTTTGCCTTTGTCCACATATTTATTTTCTTTTGACTTATCTTCTATAGGATCACTTTCTTCTTCTTCTAGTGCCATTAGAATATTCTCTTCTGGTCCTTCAAGTGCATCCTCATATTCATCATCACTGAAACTATAACCATTCCTTGTACAACTATCTTCAAGATGTCCAAAGTTACCACATCTAAAACACTTGAGAATTATTGGTGCCCTTTTCTGGACTTCTTTTTCTTCAATCATAAATAGGACTTCATCTCTATCATTATCTAAAAAACTAGCATCACTATCACTTGAGTACTTACTTGCCTTATCTGCATAGTAGCTCCTCTTTTGCCTTTGAAAGAACTTCTTTCCTTGTCTGCTTTGTCCATCCTTGTTTTTCTTTTGGTGCTAGTATCTTTCTGATTCCCTATTTTTGTGATCCTATTTTTCTTCATCATTGTTATTCTTTGCTTCTTGAAAATCAGTTGCATAGTGACCATACTTTCCATAATTGAAACATTTAATAGATTTTATATCTCTAGATCTTCTTGAATCCTTATTCCTTCTACCATAATTAGCTTCTTCATCACTGGATGACTCATTGCTTGATTCTGACTTCTTACCCTTTGTCTTCTTAATTTCTTTGAAGGTTGCTTCCTTCTAGGGATTAGGTTCTTTTGTTCTCATCTCAAAAGCTGTAAGAATACCAAGCAACATATCTCTTGTCAAAGTATCACCATCCTTTGATTCTTCTATAGCTAAAATATTTTCACTAAACCTTGTTGGAAGAGACCTTAAGATCTTATCACAAACATCTGATTCATCCACATTAAGTCCAAGTCCTTGCATAGCATTAACAACCTCATCGATTCGAAGTAGATAAGTACTAATGTTTTCCTCATCCTTCATTCTTAACTCTTCAAATTGTCCTTTGAGATTTTGTATCTTTGCTTTCTTGACACCTTTATCTCCTTCATATATATTTTGCAACTTATCCCACATTTCTTTTGCATTTTGACAATGCATAACTTTTATGGACTCTGTTCTATGCAAACCTCTCAAAATTGCATTCATTGCTTTTGAATTGTAATGTTGTAGAAGCTTACCTTCCTTATCTATAGGTGGATCAACTGAGGGGTCGTATCCATTTTCAACTGATTCCCAAATTTCATTGCCAAGTGCCTTCAGATAAATCTTCATTCTCAAACTCCAATATATATAATCACTTCCATCAAATACTGGTGTTGTATTATCTGATGATCCATTCTTAGAATCCATTATGTTCTTGTAAGATTTTCCTTCAAGCTGTTAAACTCTTCCGAAGGAACCCACTCTAATACCAATTGAAGAACACAAGCTTATACTGAGAGGGGGGTGAACAGTATAAGACCACTTTTTACTTTTCTTTCCCAATCAATATTATGCAATGTATAGATAGCAATATCAATAGTAGTAATCAAAGCAATGCACAAATCACCACACACAATAGAGACACCATAATTTACGTGGTTCACCCAATGTGGGCTACTCCACGAAGAAAATATTTCACTAAAATTTTCTCAATCAATATCTTGGGAATCCTTTCCCTATTACAATGTTTATGGACCTCTTTCCAAAGGAGATACCAATCCCCTAAATCAAGTTCATGGATCTCTATCCATAGGAGACACCAATCTCCTAATATCTACTCTGGTTGGTGATCCTCTAGAAGACCTCTGCCTCCACTACCCTTAGCAAATGGAACTCTATCCATAGAAGACACCTGTCCTCCCTGCTCTGGTTGGAGATATCTATCCTCAACTCTATCACCTCCAAAGATCTATCTCAAATATATACTAAACATAGTCCTTCGATCTAGCACAAATCTATCCTCAATATCTATCTCTGGTCTGGCACAAACCTATCCTCAAATCTACACCAAAATCTATCCTCGAATCTTTACTAAACATAGTCCTTTGATCTAGCACAAATATATCTTCAATATCTATCCTCAAGCCTTAACTCAAAGCTTGACTCAATCTCAAATCAACTCAGTTGGATCTATCCCAAACCCTAACTCAAGGTTTGAACAAATCAATCAATCAACTCTGCTCACAAGCCTTCACAAAGACTTGTCAAATATGCTTTGTAAGCTTCCACAAAAGCTCACACCAATCTATCCTCAAGTCCTCTCTAGAACTTGTCCAATATTCTCTACAAGTCCTCACTAGAACTTGTTCAAATATGCTCAATAAGTTCTCTCAAGAACTTATCCAAATCTGCTCTCAATCTGTATTGTAAGCTTCCACAAAAGCTTACCCAAATCTATCCACAAGTCTTCTCAAAGACTTACCTCAAATCTGCTCAACAAGTCCACACTAGAACTTGTCCAATCTCATAGAAACATAAAGAGAATTGTTAGAGACTCAATATGCTCTATACTCATCACAATGCTCAATCACTTTCAATCACTCTTTTAGAAACATACAGAGAATTTTTAGAGACTCAATATGCTTCAAATTCACCTCAATACTCAATCACTTTCTCAAATCAATTCAGAATATAGAATAGTTTGTTTTATGGAACTTGAACAATCACTTCACACATCCACTTGACTAGGCTCAACCAACTCTACTCAACCAATCACTCAATGAAACAATCCTTGCTTACAAACCCTAGTCCAAGCATATGAACACTCACTCAAAATATTTCCAACAATGCTCAACAACCAATCTCACATAACAATGATACTCATGTTCTTTTCAAACCCTAGTTCAAGTTCTTCACTCAACAACTCACTTCCACAAAAATGCTTATAAAACAAGGTTTTAACAACAACTCTTTATTCCTAGAAAACCTTGAAGCATTAACTCAACACACTCAAAAAGGAAACCCTAATCAAGTCCTTTTCACTCCAAACTTATTTTCCAGAAAACCAACCAATCAATTCAATTATGGAAGAATGTGCTCATACCTTTTCTTGATGATGAAGGAACTTGTAAAATCTGCCACAACCACAAACACCTCTTTGCCAAGCTTAAAGAAGTTAGAAAACTCTCACAAAGATACAATGCAAATATCAAACCACACATACACCTTATCACTCCATCTTGAAGAAAACATCCATCAACATATACAAAAATAATTGACCAAATACACCTTATAATCTCCCAATTAAAATAATATTCAATGCCAAGAATAATATCAATACAATCTCCTTTTCAAAATAACTCAATGGCAAGAAGTCCTTTCAACACTTTTAAATCTTCAATAAAACCAATGTGACACAAACACTTTATTCAAAAATAAATCTAACTCCTTATTCCTCCAATTTACCAAAAATAATGATTAATTAAAAACCCTTTTTAACTAACCCTTTTAACTCCCTAAGACCTCATGTCAAACCTTAGGCATCATAAAAATATATTCAAAATTTTATTACCTTTGCCTTGGTGGGACTCGAACTCATGACGCAGCCTCAACCAGTGCCCTAGCCACGGCTCCAACCACCGCATGAGCTAGGCACTCGCTTAGGGAGTAAAGAGCACCACGTGCTCTATAAAGCTCCCCTTGTGCACCTAATCAAAAAACATACGCTGCTCCCTTCGACATTCCAAACACAACCAACAAAATAATGTTGCCATCATGATTCGATCACGGGTCACTCCACGCCCAAGCACTCTAGCCTCTGTCCACTTGCCACTAGGCCACGCTGCCCAGATGGCTCTTGAATTTTGGTGCTCGTCGATTTATCCCTTATTCGTTGGCGCTAAACACAATGTTCTTGTCTCTTTCTTCGCACGAGTTCTCACAACACACGATTGCACATTTTTCTTTTCGAGCAAAAGGATATCTTAATGCCTCTAAGGCATATAGTTTTTATATCAATTTCCACCTTCAAACTTGAACGTCGACGCTTCGATTTTTAACTCATTAATTTATAAATTATTTAAATTCTTTAGAATTTAAATTTTATAAATTAACTTTTAAATCCCTTTGGCTTTATTAAAGCCTTTTTGACTTTACCACTTTGTATAAATAATATTTTTGCTCACCCATGGTTTTAATAAAAACCCTTCTAACTTATGCTTCCACATAATATTAAAAATATTATGAAGCTCTTTTGCCTTTAACCTTTGCATTGTTCCTCTTGACCTTTTTACATCAATGGTAGCTTGTTCCTTGACATCAATGACAACTTCGTTCCTTGACATCAATGACAACTTTGACTCAAAATGTCCAACATGCTCTGATTTTGTGGATCTCTCTCCACATGAGAACTCTTTCCTATTTTCTATGGTTCTTGAACTTAATCCATGATACCTCTATCTCCTCAACTAGTTCATTTATCTCTCTCCACAAAATAACCCTATCTTCCTATATGGTTCACGAATCACACTCCACAGAAGAACTCTTTCCCCTAGCTCTAGTGCATGGATCTCTATCTACAAGAGAACTCTTTTCCCTTACTCTGGTTCATGGATATCTCTCCATAGGATAACTCTTTCCCCTTGCTCTAGTTCATGGATCTCTACCCACAATAGAACTCTTTCCTCTTTACTCTGGATGATGATATTCTAGAAGACTACTACCCCTATTGGTATAGCTTATGGATCTCTCTCCACAGAAGACCTTTGTACTCACTACCATGGCTATTGGATATCTATCCACTAGAGACTCATGTCCTTTGCTCTATCACCTCTAAATTTTTCTCTCAACTTTGTCTTATATATGTACCAAAATCTGTCCCAATTATAGTATAAATCTGCTCTAACTCTATCTCAGGTCTAGCACAAATATGCTCATAAATCTATACCAAAATCTATCCTCAAATCTATCCTCAAGCCTTAACACAAAGATTGATTCAATCATAAATCAAACCTGCTTAGACTTACCCCAAGCCTTAACAAAAATCTTGAACAAATCAATCAATCAAATCTACTCTCAAGTCTTCACAAAGACTTTCTCAATTCTGCCTACAAGTCTTCATTGAGACTAACCTCGACTTTGTTCTTCAAGTCCTCTCAAGAACTTGCTCAATATGCTCTCAAGTCTTCACAAAGACTTGCTTTAAATCTGCTCTCAAGTCTTCAGTAAGACTTACCTCAAATCATCTCTCATGTCTTCACTAAGACTTACCTCAAATATGCTCTTTAAGTCCTCTCAAGAACTTGCTCAATCTACTCTCAAGTCTTCACCAAGAATTACTTCAAATCTACTCTCAATTCTTCACTAAGACTTACCTCAAATCTGCTCTCAAGTATTTACTAAGACTTGCCTCAAATCTGCTCTCAAGTCTTTACCAAGACTTACCTTAAATCTGCTCTCAAGTCTTCACTAAGACTTACCTCAAATATGCTCTCAAGTATTTATCAAAACTTACCTCAAATATGCGTACAAGTTCTCTCAAGAACTTGCTCAATCTGCTCAAACACATGCTCAAAATAGCTCACAAGATATGCTCAATCAATCTCAAATCTTGCACACAATGCTATCAAATTATTTTTCTAATCTTCAAAGTAATTCCTTTAACTTGAAACAATTTAGACATATTCTATTCAAAATTTGTTTAACCTTTGAAACATATAGAGAATGATGTACTCTATCAAAAACTCAATATGTTTTACTCAATCATTAAGTCTTTCGCTTTCACAAAATCTGGTTTCTAATGTTTGCACATTCACTTTCAATATCACTCAAATCCAATGCTCAAGAGTTTCACTCAATCATTCAACCAATGAAACACAAATTTATTACAAACCTTAAACAAGTGCTTTCATACTTCTTCAAAAAAATATCACAATGTGGGTTTCAAACCCTAACTTAAATAATCTTCAATCTCTATATCAAATGTTCTCTAAACATTCACCAATGAAGCATATAAGAATTTACTCAAATATTTCCAACAATATTTATCAATCAAACCTTTAACTCCACCTTATATTTCACAACATTCATTTCAACATTTCAATAAAAATATGATGTATCCATACCTGTTTGCTTTGATGGAGATATATCTTCAAAAATTGTTTTACTCACAACAAAATCCTTTTGCCAATTCTAGGTTAGATAGCAAAAGTCTATCTAAAAATCTCCACAAAATATTTATCTCAACAAATATTTCACCATACAAGAAATACAATAAAATTTCAAGTAAAAAATACACCTTATCACTCCTTCAATTTCAAAATAATAGTCAACATATATAAAAATAAAGTTCCTTGCTTTACACCTTATAATATCCAATACTCTCAAAATAATATTAAACACACATCAAAATAAAGTTCCTTTATTACACCTTATAATCTCCAATACTTTATTTATTTTCTAAGCACCCAAAATAAAATATTTAATCAAAAACCCTTATGAATCCCTAAAAATTTCACACATGCCCTTTTTAATTATCATGTGGCCTTAAAATACTTTCCGCATTCCAAAACCTTTGGCAATATTAATTTAAAAATTGCATACCTTATTGTTGGCCCATGTCACCAAAAATATTGTGCATGTCTCAACAACCAGTGCCCAAAATCAAACTCGTGACCTAAGCCACCACAAACCCTTAGCCCAAGGCTGGGTTACCCCTTGGGCTACATGCCCACATGTCAACCAAAGGTCCACGCTTCCATATTAAAGCTGCCTCTCACGAGTTTTGGCAAAAATAAAAACTCCTTTCCTCTTTCACAAAAATTGAACAACGTAGGATTTGAAACCACAATATTCCCTTCACAAGAACCTTAGCCACACCTTTGACTACCATCTACGCTTCCTAGCACCTTGAAATATTTTTGTCGCTCCACATGAATTTTAATACACGTATGCCTTCATTTTTTTAAAAACCTTACGAAATATCTTCTCCCTTTCGAAAATGCAGTGCACGAATTCAATTGTCTCTTTGGCATTCAAAAATGGCACAGACCTTTGCAAATGAAAATAATTTCCTATTAATACTATTTCCTTTGTATTGAAACATGTCGACTCTCTTTGCTTTCAAATTTTGAATTTGAATTAAACTTTGAAACTTTGATGCCATTAATTATTTAAATTAAAATTTTAACTTTAGGTTAAAATATTTTAATTTAAATAAATTAAAACCTTTGTTAACCTTTATAACCTACTCAATGGGCCTTGTCAGGGATATATATTTTTTAATGATTTATTGGACCTTGTTATTCTTCACCTCTTCCTTTTGCCCAAATATTATAATATTATAATATTATTATTTTTTTCAAACTTGCTTCTCTTTTCTTGGGTCTTCCACATTTTAGCCTCTTTAGGCATATAATATTTAAAATAAATATCATACCCTTTTTCTTCTAACAACTTCCTTTCCTTTTGGAGAAATCAACCTTTTGACCTTAATGACAACAAAATTGGACATCAAACCTCTTAACATAAATGACAACAAAACTTGCTCAAATTTCCAACAATCTCCCCTTTGTCATTGATGGCAACCTTTTTTTTTTTAAGCATTCCTTTTACCTTTTTCAGTTCTACCCCTCTCAAAAAGTGCTCCCCCTAATTGAATTCTCCTCCCCTAACTCAAATATCTCCCCCTTTGACATCAATGGCAAAGGGACTCCTTTGGGACTAAATATAATACTCTTATATTAGCCCCCTAACCACCTCCTCTTCTTGAGGTGATTCATTTTGGGGTGGGAGTATCTCTACTCCCAGCATAAAATGCTCTTTTTCTTTGTCCACCTTCTTCCTCAACTGATCCATCTGATTATTTTAATTATTCTTGTTATTGCTTATCTCTGGGTATTTTTTTCTATACCACTTAGCCATATGCTCAAAATTATTGTAATTATAACACTTAATGTTGTGGTTCCTAGTAGGTGCAAATATCTTGAAGTTCCTCCTAGTGAAGCCATATCCATTCCTGTCATGAACCTTGCAATGAATTGCTTTATGACCAAAATGATTACAAGAGTAACAATACCCTTGAAAGAGATGCCCATTTCTAAAATTTCTCTTGGTGAAACCATATTCCTTCTTTTCATGTGTCCTGCACTGCATAGCCTTGTGACAAAACCTATGATATGAGAAGCAATGTCCTTTAAAGAAATATTTCATTTGACCCATTGGTATATTAGTCCTTTCTTCCCTATGATGTTCTCTGTTCCTTGTTTGTGCATTGTTTCTTTCCTTGGTGAACCTTCTATTTTTCAACTTATCCTCATAAGTCTCACTTTATCCTTAACTTTCTTCTTCTAAAGCTTCTTCTTTGGATCTTGAGCTTGACTCCTCTTTTTGTGCTTCCTGTTTCCCTTGTCCTTCTTCAAAATTAAGTCCTATATTATTTTATGAATATCTTTGTACACTGATAATATTATCCAAGGTCTTTGAGATTTTTCCAAACTTGTGTAGCTTATATTTAGACTCTTTCACTTCCTTCCTTAGTGAAGCTACCTCATGCTCTAATATTTCACATTCTAAGACTTTTACCTCTAACTTTTCTTTAAATCTCCTTGTCTTAGATATTGAGTTTGTCAGATCTTGTATAAGATTTCCCTTCTCTTCATCACATTATTGAAATTAAAACTTGAGTTTTGAGTTCTACTTTCTTACCTTCATTAGTTCCTTAAGAGTAGAAATAAACTCAGCTTCTAGATCAACTACTCCTTCCTCTTAATTTTCTAATTCTTCCTCTACTTATTTGTTTTCAAGAGCAACTTCATACTTTTCAAGTTTATCTCCAATAGAAGCATTTTCTCATTCTTCTATTGCCAAGAAGAGGATTTCTTATTCTTCATTATCTGTGAATCTTCCATCACTATAACTTGAACTCTTGCTTGTCTTGTCTGCATAGAAAATTTTCTTATATATTTGAAAAACTTCTTTCCATGCTTGCCTTGTCCATCCCTACTTTTTTTTTATACTTGGATTTTCCTACTTTCCTATTCTTATGATCCTATTTCTCTTCACCACTACTACTTCTAGATTTTGTATAGTTAGATGCATAGTGACCATATTTACCATAGTTGAAACACATAACTATTTTTGTACCTTAATGCTTTCTTGAGTCCTTGTTCCTTCTGCCATAGATTGCTTCTTTATTACTAGATGACTCATCACTTGAATCTGACTTATTATTTTTTTTCTTCTTTTCTACTTTGAAGGTTGCCTCTTTCTTAGGGATATGATCCTTTCCTATTATCATATCAAAATATGTGAGAGTTCCATGTAACTCATCCATACTCAAAGTTTCAATATCTCTTGTTTCTTCTATGGCTACAATATTTTCACTATACCTCATAGGGAGTGACCTTAAAACATTTTTAAAAACATCTGATTCTTCAACTTTAAACCCAAGTACTTGCATGGAATTAACAACCTCATCCACACAAAGTAAGTATGTAGCAATGTATTCATCATCCTTCATCTTTAAGTCTTCAAATATTTTCTTGTGATATTGCAATTTTTCCATCTTGACATTTTTGTCTCCCTCATATGTTTTCTTCAAAATTTCCCAAATCTCTTTTGCTCATGTGCAATGCATAAATTTTAAATATTTGATTCATGTAAACCACTTAATATTACATTCATTGTATTTGAATTATATAGATTTAGGAGCTTAACATATTTATATGTAGGAGGACTAGATGGAGATGTATATTGCCTACCATGTATCATATCCTTGTACCATTAAGTAAGTCTTCATTATTATGTTCCAGAAATATTAATTGTTCCCATAAAATAATGGTGTCTTATTTTTTGAAGATCCACTCTGAGATGCCATCTGTGTTCCTGTATACTTTTTCTTCAAGCTATTAAAATATTCCGAAGGAACCCACTCTGATACCAATTTAAGAACACAAGCTTATACTGAGAGGGGGGTGAATAGTATAAGACCAACTTTTACTTTTCTTTCCCAAAAAAATTATCCAATATTATCAATGGTAATATCAATAGCAATAATCAAAGTAATGCAAAAATCATCACACACAATAGAGACACCAATTTAATGTGGTGCACCCAATGTGGGCTACTCCATGGAGAATTTTTTTTTACTAAATTTTATCAACAAATATTCTTGGAAATCAATTCCCTATTACAATGTTTATGGACCTCTGTCCAAAGGAGACATCAATCCCCTATGCTTTGATTTGTGGATATCTCTCTATAGGATAACTCTTTCCCCCTTTTATATGGTTTGTGAACTTGATCCAAGAGATATATATCTTCTCAAATGGTTTGTGGATCTCTCTCCACATAATAACTCCATCTTTCCAACTGGTTCACGGATCACACTCCATAGAAGAATTTTTTCCCCTAGATTTGGTTCATGGATCTCTATCCACAAGAGAACTATTTTATCTTGCTCTGGTTCATGGATCTCTCTTCATAGGAGAAATATTTTCCCTTGCTCTGGTTCATGGATCTCTACCCATAAGATAACTCTTTCCCCTTTGCTTTGGCTGATGATTTTATAGAAGACTACTACCCCCACTACTTTGGCTTGTGGATCTCTCTCCATAGAAGACCTCTATCCTCACTGCCTAGGCTAATGGATATCTATCCACTGGAGACTCCCATCCTCTACTCTATCACCTCCAAATATTACTCTCAACTCTATCTCAGATCTACACCAAAATTTGTTCCAAGTGTAGTATAAATATGCTCTAACTCTATCGTAAGTCTAGCAAAAATTTGCTCACAAATATATACCAAAATCTATCCTTAAGCCTTAAAACAAAGCTTGATCCAATCACAAATCAAACCTACTTAGACTTATCCCAAGCCTTAACATAAATCTTTGACAAATCAATCAACTCTACTCTCAAGTCTTCACAAATACTTGCTTAATTTTACCTACAAGTCTTGCCCAAGACTTACCTCAAATCTGCTCTTCAAGTCCTCTCAAGAACTTGCTTAATTTTCTCTCAAGTCTTCACTAAGACTTGCTTCAAATCTGCTCTCAAGTATTCACTAAGACTTACCTCAAATATGCTCTCAAGTCTTCACTAAGACTTACCTCAAATATTCTCTTCAAGTCCTCTCAAGAACTTTCTCAATCTGTTCTCAAGTCTTCACCAAGACTTGCTTCAAATCTGCTCTTAAGTCTTCACTAAGACTTACCTCAAATCTATTCTCAAGTCTTCACTAAGACTTACCTCAAATCTACTATTAAGTCTTTACCAAGACTTGCCTTAAATATGCTCTCAAGTATTCACTAAGACTTACCTTAAATCTACTCTCAAGTCTTTACCAATACTTGCCTCAATTCTACCTACAATTTCTCTCAAGAACTTGCTCAATCTACTCAAATGTATGCTAAAAAAAACTCACAAGGTATGCTCAATCAATCTCAAATATTGCACACAATGCTATCAAATGCTTTGTCTAATCTTCAAAATAAATTCTTTAACTTGAAGTAGTTTAGACATATTCTATTCATAATTTATTTAACCTCTGGAACATATAGAGAATGATGTACTCTATCAAAACCTCAATATGTTCTACGCAATCATTAAGTCTGTCACTTTCACAAATTTGGTTTCTAATGTTTGCACATTCACTTTCAATATCACTCAAATACAATTCTCAAGAGTTTCACTCAATCATTCAACCAATGAAACACAAATTTCTTACAAACCCTAAACAAGTGTTTTCATACTTCTTCAAACAAATATCACAATGTGGGTCTCAAACCCTAACTCAAATAATCCTCAATCTCTATCTCAAATGTTCTCTAAACATTCATCAATGAAGCATATATGAATTTACTCAAATATTTATAACAATATTTATCAATCAATCCTTTTCACTCCAACTTATATTTCACAACATTAATTTCAACATTTCAAACAAAATATGATGTGCACATACCTCTTTGCTTTGATGGAGATATATCTTCAAAATCTGTTTTACTCATAACCAAATACTTTTGCCAATTCTAGGTTAGATAGCAACAATCTATCTCAAAATATCCACAAAATATTTATCTCAAGAAATATTTCACCATACAAGAAATATAATAAATGTCAAGTCACAAATACACCTTATCACTCCTTCACTTTCAAGATAATATTCAACATATATCAAAAATAAAGTTCCTTGCTTTACGCCTTATAATATCCAATACTCTCAAAAAAAATTTCAACACACATCAAAATAAAGTTCCTTGCTTACACTTTATAGTCTCCAATACCTTATTTATTTTCTAAGAACCCAAAATAAAATATTTAATCAACAACCCTTATGAATCCCTAAACATTTAACACATACCATTTTTAATTATCACGTGGCCTTAAAATACTTTCCGCATTCCAAAACCTTTGGCAATATTAATTTAAAAATTGCATACCTTATTGTTGGCCCACGTCACCAAAAATATTGTGCACATCTCAATGACGAGTGCCCAACGACCAACACCCAAACTCAAATTTGCAACCTAAGTTGCCACAAAGCCTTAGCCCAAGGCTAGGTTACTGCTTGGGCTACATGTCCACACGTGAATCGAAGGTCCATGCTTTCATATTAAGGCTGCTTCTCATGAGTTTTGGTGAAAATGAAAACTCCTTTTCTATTTCACAAAAATAGAATGGTGTAGGATTCGAAACCATGAACTTCCCTTCATAAGCACATTATCCATACCTTCAACCACCGTTTGCGCTACCCAGTGCCTTGGAATATTTTTGTCACTCCACACAAATTTCAATATGCGTCTACCTTCTTTTATTTAAAAAACCTTATGAAATATATTTTCCCTTTCAAAAATGCAGTGCATGAATTCAATTATCACTTCAACATTCAAAAATGACATAGACCTTTGGAAATGAAAATTACTTCTTGTTAATACTCTTTCCTTTGCATTGAAACATGTTGGCCCTCTTTGCTTTCAAATTTTGAATTCGAATTAAACTTTGAAACTTTGGCGCCATTAATTATTTATATTAAAAGTTTAACCTTAGGCTAAAATATTTTAATTTAAATAGATTAAAACCTTTGTTAACCTTTATAACCTACTCAATGGGCCTTGTCAAGGATATATGTTTTTTAATGATTTCTTGGACCTTGTTATTCTTCACCTCTTCCTTTTTCCCAAATATAATAATAAAAATATAATAATATTATTATTTCTTTTCAAACTTGCTTCTCTTTTCTTGGGTCTTCCACATTTTTAGCCTCTTTAGTCATATAGTATTTAAAATAAATATTATACCCTTTGCCTTTTAACAACTTCCTTGCCTTTTGGAGAAATCAACCTTTTTACCTTAATGACAACAAAACTGGATATCAAACCTCTTGATATCAATGACAACAAAACTTGCTCAAATTTCCAACAGTCTCTATTTGAGAGGATTTGAGACAAGTAAATATTATAATGTCCAACCTTTACATGATATTCATAAACCTATTATAATGGCCCTTTGAAATTTGATTTCAATTTTTCTAATTTCCAATAAATCAATTTGTAGTAGTAGACCTTATGACTCCCAAATTTGGAAAATTAGAAAAAATAATAATATTTGCAAAATATTTAAATGATTCAACCTAAGTAGAAGGCCTTATATCTCCTAGGTTAATTTGCAAATAGTATTATGATTTTTAGGTAAGTTATATCCTACGTATTTACTTTATCAACCTTAAAAATTATCCATTAAAAGTAGCCTTATAACTCCAATGTTTGAAGTAAATTTAATGAGATATTTTTCCTACCTTAGCCTACTTGACTTCACACTTGGATGACGCTAATTTGATTGAAATATGATAGCCCTCTACATACCCTTTATACGATGCTTGATTTGATGAGGTCGAGGAAAAAAGTGTGGTATGGTTATCAGGCTTCTTCTTTGACACTTAGAGAGTAGATGCTCATCCTTTCAATGGATTCTTTAATGCTCCTATGTTCTCCTTCTTCGACATTTGGTATGGCTGCTAAGATTATTTGTTGACACTTGGAGAATAGATGTTGGACCTTTCAACAGAGTCTTTAATGCTCCTATCATCTCCTTCTTCCACATTGTAGATTGAATGGACTATGCTTGCTATTCTATGGATGTTGGACGTGAATGCTATCTCTTCATTTCTCTACATTGCATATATGGGCAGTCTTTGGTGGACAAGTGACTCAATTAGCTTAGTGTAGGCCCAAAATTTTTGCACCCCTTTCTCCCAGGCTAATGGATCCGTGCCTGAAAGGGGGAGGGAAAATGAAGGATCTGCATCTCAGACGAGAAGCACTTGAGTTGCGCTCTCTTTGGTGTTTGTCGACGAATGGGGTGGGGGTTCACCAGGAAACACTTTCTGTGGTGGTTTCCACGCCTAGGTAAAGTGGATGTTTGATGTATTCTTTTTAAATGCACACACCTAGGGTTTGGCCAAAATGCAATTTCTACCTAGCTATATGCACTTCAATTTCAAATGAAAACAAAGTATACAGATCTAGCTAGAAATCTTTGTAAATTTTAACTAAGATGCAATGGTTTTGTAAGAAGCAAGAGATGAAGATCTATGCTAACATGTTTTTCTTTTTCTTGTGTTTTGTATTTTGTATTTTGACTAGTATGGAAAAATGCAGTAAAGTCTATGTTTTTTTGGTGTTTTCTATTTTTTTGATTAAATGCAGATGCCTATGAGATAGAGAAGTATAAATATGAAGTATGAGAAAATAAGTTTAGATCCTTACCTGATCCGGATGTTTGCTTTAGGATGAATTCAGGTTGACAGGATGAAATCAGACGTCTGTAGGATGAATTCGTACGTCTGAATTCGTCAGACAAATTCGGGTCAGCCGAATATGTCTAAAACCTACAATTTCATAATGCAACACTAAAATTTGGAATTAGGGATGGGGGATCTGCATAGGTCACAATAGATCATGATCTGTAATAGTCAAATCCCCTCGGTTCCTTTAGCAAACCATAAATAAAGTAAAGGATCAATTAATCTAATGCAAAACATGAAGGATTAAATGCAGTAAATATAGTAGCAATAATAATATGCAGTGGAGTACTAAAAGTAGATAATCAAGTGCAATGCAAATATGAATCAAACTAGTGATATAGCTAACAAAATATTACCCCCAATATGAATCTGGTATGATTTCGTACGCTATGTATGATTTTGGATGCTATGTATGATTTCAGCTGACCCAAAATAATCTAACGGCTAATTCTACAAAAATAGTGGTTAAAATCGTACGCTTATGATAAATTTGGGTGACCCAAATTCATAAAAACAATGCAAAAAATCAAATTGCTGCTAAGTAAAAACTAGATCTGAGTATACAGTATGTGTCGCCATGTCTGTGGGCTCCTGGAATGGTGATCAAAAGGCTAGAATATTCCCTGCAACCTACAACAAAGCTCCTAAATCTCCTTCTTCAATCAAGCTTTCCTATAAATTATCACCATTAGTCTATTTAGGGGGGTTTGGAGGTTTAAATGCTTGATGCAAGTCGAGGAATCAGGGAGGTAGGCGAGAATAGGCTAGGTTGTTAAGCCAATTTGGGTTTTTGCTTGATTTGGATAAATTCAGATCACCCAAATTTGTCGAGAATCTGGATTCACCCAGATTAGGTTCAAAATCCCAACTGAGCACCTAAATTAGATGCACGTGTGATTTGGATGATTTTGGGTCAACCAAAATTATCGGACAGGTCCGATTTCATCGAAACCATTCAAATTTATCGAAAAGGGGAGAAATTAAATCATTTTTCAAATTTTTTGCACAAATATCGAGGTAGGGGTATTTAAGGGTAAATTTCATATTGTTAGGATGATTAACATGTTTTATTAGGAAAAGGAAATTTTGAGGTGTGTCAAAATTCGATGGCTACATTTTGCCCCCTCTTTGGTACATTTATGAACAATAAATGCGTTAAAGAAAGATGTAGCAAGAATGAGTATTATGCTACAAAAATCAAAATTTGTTCAGTTTTTCTTTTTATGTTTATTGTCTAGGGTACCCCCTTCGAGTTTTGTAAAAAAATTGAAATTTATTGCAAAACTCAAAATTTGAAGCAAAAAAGGGTAAAAAGGTAATATAAAATAAAAATTAGGGTAAAACCCTAATTCATTTTTACCCTCACTTTTCTTCCAAATTGAGCTCTAGAGAAAAGTGAAGAAATGGCAACTACTGTGCATCGAGTGGACAAAGTTCGAGCTAGGAATGATAGAGTTGGTGGGAGTATGCGGGTAAGTGATTCTATCACTTCTTATTTGGAATTTTTTGATTAATTTTTTAGGATTTTTGGATTTTTAGATGCGGCCTACCATCATGCGGCCGTAGTGACGAATACGATTCAATTCAATAAATTCGAACATTTAAATTCATTGGAAAAGGCATCCGAATTCATGAATTTGGATGTTTTTTGATGAATTTGTACATCCAATTTTGTTCATGATAGGTCCAAATTTGCAAATTCGAACGTTCAAATTTATTTTTGAAATATCCAAATTTGTACTTTAAGTACGAATTTACTTTTTAAGTCTAAATTTATCAATTAGGACTAAGTTTATAATATATGTTTTATTATTTTGATATTTTTACTAATTTGCTTTTATTTTTGACTTTGTAGGGAGGATCACTTAAGGGTCATGAGTGGCGACACACAGGTTTTGAGGATCATGTTCGAGCTCTCGATGTAGATGAGAGAGATATTCTGATAGCAGTGGGACTGAACCACGTGGCTGAGATGCCATGTATAGAGGTTGATTATAGTTTGCTCATGGCCTTAGCAGAGCGATGGTACCCAGGATCATCGACGTTCTGGCTACCTATAGGGGAGATGGCCCCTACTCTAGAGGATGTGTGGAGGATCCTTAGAGTACCTATTAGGGGTCAGTTTGTGTATCATTCATTGGCCTAGGGTCAAGCCATGCAACGATTGATGAGAGACCCATCATTTTTGATTGAGTAGAGTGGAGTTGGTATAGAGGGACTAGTAGCAATAGATGGGGTGTCTCAACTGATAGTAGTGTTAGTAGAGATAGTTGTAGGGCTACTAGTGTGTCATCAGAGTGGTTGACACTTGCCATGGGGGTTGGTAGAGGTTGTAGTGGATATGCAGGATACTAACATGCGGTTTGCTTAGGGACCCTACATTTTGTGTCGCTTGTATAGGACCTTGTTTAGGGTCATGTATAAGAAGGGCATTAGCTTGGTATTGACGATATTTCTACAGGTCTGGTGTTGGAAGCACATTATCGTGAGGAGACCAATAGGGTTTCCTCATTAATATGTAGAGGATGGATGACCTGTGGTATTTTTTGGGGGTCCTATAGTTAGCCAATAGAGGAGGAGTGGCCTAGAGGAGGCTAGATGGGTAATTGATGAGTTGATCACACCATAGATTTGTTGGAGATCTTGGCAAGGGCACCATGGATGGGAGGATGATAGAGTAGAGCTATCTCATGTGAGGTGAGTGTGATGGCTCTATATGGAGAGAGGAGAGATAGAGCTCCATCAAGTAGATTGGGTGCTCTATCAGTTTGGCTTGGTTTAGGTGATTCTTGAGATCCATGATTTTACATATTCATGGGTAGTGCGAGATTCGATGACCACTAGTGGGGCACCATATCTCACTAGATTTGTAGAGGTGGATGAGGATGATGTAGTGGTCACCCTTGTAGAGGGAGATGATGCAGGGGTTGTAGATGGATATTCTTCCTAGTATGCTAGCATCTATCCTACGAGGATCACTTAGGAGAGAGGTATAGCTAGTCATTTATAGCAGGTGCTTTGAGAGGTATCAAGATGATGCTCTACTAGACAGTAGGAGGGATAGAGGCCATCGAGGAGAGAGGGACCTTAGATGAGAGGAGGGTGACTACCATAGAGATCCTCTTAGAGAGATAGGGCTCTCTAGATTGGGAGAGGGAGAGGAGAGCGATAGTAGATAGGAGGCTCTTAGTAGGATCTACCTCCACCAGAGTAGACTACATCATCTCCATAGTGGGAGATCCACACTACTCCAGGATAGGATTCACCTAGAAAGGGCATTGCTACAGAGGTGGGAGAGTCGAGCAGCATGGGAGAGGTAGCTACTCTATGGGTAGAGAATGATGGTTTGAGGAGTCAGATCACCATTTAGGTGAGTCGTATCTAGTCATTGGAGGGATAACTCTCATAGGTATAGACTCTTGTGAGTCAGGCTTAGGCTCAGCTAGCCTAGATGTAGGGACATGGGTTGTCACGCCAGACATAATCACAGTCCCATTAGTCGAGGAGCATGACTTTAGGCCAGTCCTCAGGGAGTAGGGTAGTAGTGGTGGAGCTAGTCATGACATCACATTGGGCATATTTCTATCAAGATTTGTACTATTAGTTGGTTCTAGATGCCTCCTTTACCCCCAGAGTGTGCTCCTTCGAGTCATTCTAGGTCAGGATCTAGGGTAGTGTCTAGGGCTACTCCATTTTGGGAGCCTAGACCACCTCTAGGTGATGATACCTAGAGTTCTAGGGGTTCTAGGGGATGATATACCAGGTTGGATTTTGTGGTATACCCCTAGTGATTGAGTATGCTTTTTTTATGATTGTGGCATGCCAGTCGACTTTTTGTACCCTATGTATTTTGATGAGATATATATATATATGACTATTTTTGTTCTCTTTTTGATATTTTTATTTTTATGTGTATGTGTAATGCAAAATATGATTTGTTTTTGGATGATCTACATAATCATGCTTTCAGTCATGTTTTGATTTTTAATGTGCTTTTTATCATGCTTAATCAAGATATGGAAAAAGTAAGGTGTGATTTGATGAAATTGAAATTTTGTAATGTAGTGTAATTGGATTGTTTTGTAGAAGAAAAGTATTTTGAAAATGAACCCTATTGATTTTGATCAGTTAACAATATATCTTGAGGATGTATGCTTGTATATGACCGTCTATGGAGGTTGCCCCTCGCGTTGGTCGTTAAGCGGATCTTGTATGAGATTGTACCATATTGTTAACATCAAAGGGTTGTGGTCAAAAAAATAATTTTGAAATTTTGTTGGTTTAAAAAGTGATAAGTTTGATGAAAAGTGTTTTATGATTTTTAAGATTAATTCTAAGTTAATCTTAAAAGGAAGTAAGATGAAGGTGACTAAGCATGAAAAATTGGGTAGAGGACTTGCGCTAGGCATAAGATTCCTAGTGTGAAGTAAATAGAAATATTTTATTAGGGTTGTCTCATGCCATCATCGCGAAGTCAATATGTAGTTATATGAGAAAGTGATTATGTATGATCAAATGCAAGTTTTTGATAAATGATAAGCAATCATGCAATATAGTAAAATGGAAGCATTTATGCTAAGTGATAGGTATGAAAATGCAATATTAACTATTTTTTAGGACCAATTGCATATGCTAATAGTCATACAAATCCATGATGAAATAATGATGTTTGCTAATCAACCTTCAAGGAGAATTTTGGTCATTTCTAGGATGAACTCAAATTTATCAAGAACCAGTGTGTGATTTGTGTATTCATTTTCCATCTTGACCTTAATTATGATACAAAATCTCTCAAGGATCAAATGTGTGTGCTTATGAAGTTCATTTACCAATTTTGAGTAAGGTAATGATGCAAACCGACTTTAAGAACCAATGTGTGTGCAAATGAGGAGTTCATTTACCATGATTGTATGCATTCAGTTAGACTTAACTACTATGTAATACAAGCTACCAAAAGCTAGCTAATCCACAAGCTGACATTGGTCTATACAAAAGAAGGTCGCTAATGTGATAGACATGTC
Source organism: Wollemia nobilis (assembly GCA_028583015.1). Classification (NCBI taxonomy): domain Eukaryota; kingdom Viridiplantae; phylum Streptophyta; class Pinopsida; order Araucariales; family Araucariaceae; genus Wollemia; species Wollemia nobilis. Next base: position 15,651,541 of record JAQPPZ010017058.1, on the reverse strand, counting down.
ACCATGCATAAGACTACCCTATTTCTAGGTGGGATTCATTCAGCCCATTGTTGTAATAGGGATCACCCCATGGTGTTCAAATAACTAAGGAATTCTAGGGATTCAAGCTCATTACCCCCTTCTTTTCTTTTGATTTATTTGAGTAGGGATTCTTGTTCATTTTTTTTTTTTGAACAAGGGGATTTTATTGCTTTGTAGTAAAAGGCATTTTTGCTTTTACTCTTTTTCTCTCTTTTTTGTTTTCAAGGGATACTTGCTCAGCTTAGACAAAGAGCAAGGGATTTTATTTGGGTAGGGAGGAGCTTGTCCTTTTGCCAATTCTCAGTATTCTAGACCATGCACATAATAGGATAGCAAGGGAAACCTTTCTCTTAAGGAGCTAGGACTACTATGTAGCATCATCTTCCCTTGTGCAAAATCATTTTTAATATGTATAAGTGATTTTTGGTTCAAAAAGTGGCAAGATCAGTTCCCAAAACTTCAAAATTTATTTAGTGAAGCAGTAGTGCTTTTGGTTCAAGAGAGATTTATAATCAATACTAAGAATCAAGATTTTATTAAAATATATATTTTGGTGAGTGGTTCAAGATAATTTTTGAATTCCTCTAAAGTAAACCAAAATTAACTATGAATTTTGACAACATCGGTCAAATTATATAAGTAGGATAATAATTGGATGTGACCATATGGCATATGTAATTGAATCACAATTTTATTTTGATAAATGCATAGATAAATGAAACTTGATGAAAGATGATTTATATGTAATGATTGAATTAAATGTAAGAAATGTATGTACAATATTAACAATTATGTACAATGATGAGATTTTTAAACTTTATGCATAGTATCTTTTTAGGTGCATTATATTCATGGGTTCCTTAAGATATTTTCCATCTAAAGTTGCCAATCGGTATGCACCTGATCCAAATTTTGCAGTGATGATGAATGGACCTAGCCAATTTGGTTGAAATTTTCCTTTTAAATCAGTTCGAGCATTTGTATTTTTTTAATTTTCTTTAAGAACTAGATCACCAATCTCAAAAGATCGAGTATGAACTTTCTTAGAGTATGATATTTTGAGTTTATCTTGATATGAGCGAAGGTGCTCTAAGGCGTTTATATGCTTTTCATCTAGTAATTCCAATTGGCTTAGTCATCCAACATGATATTCATCTCCTACTTTAGCATCTTGAAGTAAGAGATCTAAAGAAGGGACTTCAAGCTCAAAAGGAAATATGACTTCAATGCCATATACCAAGACAAAAGGTGAAGTGCTAGTAGGGGTTCGAACACTAGTTCGATAAGCCCATAAAGCAGGATATAATTGAGTATGCCAATCTCGTCTTGATTTATTAACCAATATTTTTAAGATTTTAATTAAAGTTTTATTTGATGCTTCAACTTGACCATTTCCTTATGGATAATAAGGAGTAGACCATCTATGTTGGATTTTATATTTTACACAAAGTTTTTGAATATCTTTGTTTTTTAAACAAGTTCCATTATCTAAAACAAGTGTAGATGGAATCCCAAATCTACAGATGATTTTATTAAATATGAATTTAGAGACTTGGGTTCTTGTGCAAGAAGCCAATGGCATAGCTTCTACCCATTTTGTAAAATATTCAGTTGTTGTTATGATGAATTTATGACCATATGATGACATTGGGTTGATCTTCCCTATAATGTCGAGGCCCCATTTTGAAAAAGGCCAAGGGGAAGAGATAGCTTGAAGCTCTTGGGTAGGAGCATGGATGAGATTCATGTGCTTCTAATATTTTTCACATCTATACACATATTCATTGGCATATTTTTCCATGGAGGGCCAAAAGTATCCCATTTGTAGGAGCTTTTTGGCTATGGCACCTCCACTAAAATGACCTCCACAAGATCCATCATGGACCTCGCTTAATGCTTTTTAGACTCATTGATATTGAGGCATCTTAAGAGAATACCTTAAAAGGATATTTTGTACAAAGTACTTCCAATGATTATGAAGTGATAAGCCCACTTATGCAATGATCATCGTTGATTCCTATCTAGGCCATCAAGGTATGACCCATTTTGGAGAAAATTTAAAATATCCCCATACCATGGTTCTGAAGATGCTTCTTCAATTGTGAAGATGTCTAAGGGTGCTAGACATGACTCTAATGATGCAGGTTCCTAGATTTGGTGAATAATGATAGTAGCATGATCATCATTCAACTCCAAAGGGATAAGGGAAGCAGTTGCTGCCATAGCATCCGTAGAATGATTACTAGTATGAGGGATAGCCTCAATGGTAACTTTCTCAAATAAAGAGATAAGTTTTAAAACATACTCTTTATAAGGATAGAGTTTCTCATCTCGGGTTTGATAAATATCATTAATTTGATTCACTACGAGTTGCGAGTCTCCAAAAATTGATAAGACTTTAATATCTAAGGCTAAAGTTGCTCGTAACCCAAGAATTAAAGCTTCATATTCTATTGTGTTATTTGTGCAAGAAAATTGGAGTTTAAAAGATAATGGGATAAGTTGTTTATGTGGAGACACTAGTATGATGCCTGCACCTACGCCACTCATACAATGAGCTCCATCAAAAAATAGAGACCATGATTCAAAAAGGAATCACCTTCTAGATTAAGGCATTCATCAGGAAATTCTATTGTCAATGGATGAGTAGACTCAAGAGGGGCAGCGATGAGTTGATCTGCTATGACTTACCCTTTAATGGATTTTTGCCCAATAAAGGTTAGGTCAAACTCACTTAAAGCGAGAACCCATTTTGCTGCTCGTCTTGATAGATAGGGTCTACTCATCAAGTATCTTAATGGATCAAATTTTGCGATGACATAAGTTTTTTGGCTAAGCATATAGTGGCATAGTTTTTATGTAGAGAACACAACAACTAAATAAAGCTTTTCTAAAGGTGTGTAATGAGTTTCATAACTTATTAAAGTTCTACTTATGTAGTAAATGACTCTTTCTTTCTTATCCTCATCATGTTGTGCTAGCATTGCTCCTAACGCAAGTTTTGAGGTAGAAATATATAGAATAAAAGGATGCTCTAGCCTAGGAGGAACAAGTACTGGTGGTGTAAGAAAATATGTCTTAAGAGCTTCAAAAGCTTCTTGAAATTCTTCATCCCATTTGAAAAAAGTATCTTTCTTAAGTAACTTAAGAAAGGGTTGACATTTATCTGCTAATTTATCAATGAAACGATGGATGGATTGGAGCTTACCTTGTAAGCTTCTAAGTTCTATCAAAGTTTTTGGTGGTGGCATATCAATGATTGCCTTGATTTTAATAGGATCTATCTCTATTCCTTGCATAGACACAATAAATCCCAATAATTTACCTGATTTTACTCCAAAAACACATTTGTCCAGATTTAAGCAGACTTTATATTCATGGAGTCTATTAAAGACTCGTCGCAAGTTGGGAATATGATCCTCTTCCTTAATGGATCGAGCTATGATGTCATCTACATAATCATGTAAGATGTCATACATCATATCATGGAACACGTAAGTCATAGCCCATTGATAAGTTGCTCCTGCATTCTTTAAACCAAAGGGCATTACTTTCCAACAAAAAGTCCCCCAAGGTGTAATGAAAGCAATTTTTGGTTGATCTTCTTGTGCTATACGGATTTGGTTATATCCAAAAAATCCATCCATAAGGGATAACATCCCACTTCCTACTATGAAATCAATGATTTGATCCATATTAGGAAGGGAAAAATCATCTTTGGGACATGCAACATTGATGTCCCTAAAATCAGTACATACTCTAATTTTAGTAGCCTCTTTCTTGGTTACTGGGATGACATTGGATATCCAGTAAAAGTAATCTATGGCTTGAATGAAATCAACGTCTAATAACTTTTGTAATTCATCTTTAACTAGCAAGGCTACTTTAGGATGCATTTTCCTAAGTTTTTGTTTCATTGGTTTAGCATCAGGATGCACCACTAAGTGGTGCATGACAATAGAAGGATCTAAGCCTAGCATATATGCATATGTCCATGCAAAGATATCGAGGTATTCCACAAGAAGTTCTATGTATTTTATTTGTTCTTCTTTACTTAAGGTAGCTCCAATTTTGACCATGTGAGGATTAATTTATGTTCCAATATTGATTTTCAAGATATCTTCTACCAAAATATTTAAGTCCCTTTCGAAGTTAGGAGGGGTGGGTGAAACACCCATTTCTTGAAGTTCTTCTAGGGATAATTTGGCTAATTCTTCTTGTGGGGTTACTGTGTGAACATGGGCTATACATGGGATAGACCCATCGAAGAAGAAACCATTCCTCATGACTTCTTCAAGGGAGGTGTCAAAAAAGACATCTCCTTCTATACATTCATCTAGAGTGGCAATCATTTCTGGATGGACTATTGAAATCATATTACAAGAAAAATGAGTTTGTCTTCTCTTCTTATTATTCATTAAATATTTTTTATTTTCCAAATATTCATCATAGGTGATTAGATGATCATCATCATCAAAAGGGAAAGGTTGAGATTTTGTAGGGATATAGCCTATACCACATCGGGCAGGCCATTCCTCAACCTCAAATGGCTCATGTATGCCATTTTCAAAAGGACCCAAGCCTTTACCTCTATAACCCATATCACACATCATTTGTTTTGATTTTATATATTTTTTGGAAAAGTAACATTGAGCAAAACTATTCTCATCGAACGTAAAGCTCATTTGCTTGATGTTAATTTTATCAGGAGAACATCCTACAAAAATAAAAGTACAACTTCCAACATGATATATGTTTCCCTGTTTGCGAGGTAAACCTATCGTACATGGGGATGGCGGTAATTGGGACAAAATAATGGAGTCTTGTACAACAAAATTTACCTGTTCTGTAGGTGCTAATATGGTAGATAGGTCTGGTAAAGTTTCATCTATGAGGGGATATGAGGTAGAAGGATTATCAGTTTTAGATGGTGTAGTTGTGTCAGAAGAAGGTAAAGGTTCAATTTTTTGGGAAGAATATTTAGAGGGAATAGGTATTGATGATGATAAGGCTAGATAAAATGGAACATCAATAGGCTCCACCATTGCACACATGTCAAAAGGTCTAGGATCTCCATGGATGGTGACCAATTGGTTTTTAAATTCGAATTTAACACATTGATGTAGTGTAGAGGGAACTACCCTCATTGCATTAATCCAAGGGCATCCTAGAAGGATGTTGTATGATGTAGGACAAGATACAACAAAGATAGATGTGTCCAATATTCTAGGGCCAACTTGTAATGGGATAGATAGCACACCACAAGCCTCTTGAGTTTCATCATTAAAAGATTTTATAATCATTTCAGTTCTTCGTAAATCTTCATTTCTGAACCCAAACCTTTTGAAAAAGTCATAGGTACAAATATTTAAGGATGAACCATTGTCAATTAACACTCTCTTAACACCTACATCTCCAATTAATGTTGTTATGTATAAGGGATTATCCCTATGCATACTATGTGGAGGTATATCTTTGTCATGAAAATCAATGTAGTCAACTCCCTGAGAGGCTACAACATTCACTACAACAGTTGGTTCTATGTCCTGAGGTACCATCATTTGGCTCAAGGTGTTCATTAATTCTTCTCTATGAACTGATGAAGTTCTAAGAAGATCTAGGAGAGAAATCCTAGCTGTTGTATTAGCTAGTTGTTCATTAATATCAAAGGGAGCTTTTTGTTGAGGTCGAATTACATTATTTCCCTTATAAGGTGGTTTTAGAACAAAAGGTGGTTGGTCCTCATTATTTGGTTGAGTTGTAGGCAATTGCGATTGAGAATTTTGATTTTGAGCTTGTTGCCTAGTAATGGCTCCAACTATAGCCACAATGTTGTTTGATTGATGGGAAATGGGAGGATTATCTTGAACAAGTTGTGATCTAGCATTTGATGTTTGTTCTATGGGAAGAAGTTGTTGTGAAGAAGGATGGGTTGTTATCATTCTTGGAAATGGTTCCTCTAGAGTTAATGAATCTGTGATGGGTAGAATTGGTCCTGATTCATCTTCTAAATTATCAAAATGTAATGAACTAATATCTACCTCAGATTTATTTCACTTTCTATATGATTCAAGGATGAGAATTGTATTATCCTTCCATGAATTGGCTCAATTGTGACAACATATTGAGTAGGCACAAAGGGAGTTTGTGAAGGTTGTGATGGTAAGTGACCACTAATAATTCCCACATAACATGTTGGATGAGGAATATTCTTATAGTCTAGCTGATTTACAACTTCCTTACCATGGTTTGGTAAAGGGTTTTGAAATATGTCTAAATATTGATTGGCATTTTGTGCCTATTGTTTTTGTGCATTTTCTACTGGAGGGTTTTTATTTTGTGGAGGGCTTTCCACTTCCAGATTTCCATCATCAATTAAGTCTTGCACCAAATATTTTAATATTTTACAAGTGTTTGTTGGATGTCCATCAACTTGATGAAAATCACAATGTTGGTCTGGTCTATACCAAGGTTGAGAGGGATCAGGTTGCCGTATTTCTGGTAATTTTATCAAACCTCTTTCTACTAATTGTGGTAAGACCATTGTCAAAGGTTGATTTAATCTTGTGAAGTTTCATAGTGGAGGTCTTTGAGGTGCTTTTAACACAAACTTCTTTGTAGTTTCTGTGGTATTAACATTTGGAGTGGGTCTACTATCTGTAACCCCATATCCTACCACATGTTTGTTCTTGTATTGATTTTTAGATGACTTATCTTCATCCTTATTTTTAAACTATCCCCTTCTAATTAGGGCTTCTTCTACCCTTCTAGCTAAGTCTATAGCTTGATCAAAGGATGTTATAGTTGTCGTAGCTAACTCATAGGATAATTGCTCTTGTAAATTCCCAATGAAAATATCTAACATTTCCCTTGGAGGTAAAGTGAAATGTAGTTTTCCTAGAAGTTTTCTCCATCGAGCTAAAAATTCTATGAAGCTCTCTTCTTTTCCTTGTTTGAGGTTGTACAAATCTTTGATGGTGACATGTCTCTCTATGTAAGCACCAAATTGATGTACAAATAATTCTATAGTTTCTTCAAAATTTATTAAAGAATGTGTTGGAAATTGATAGTACCATTCCAATGCCATGCCCCCTAAATTTTTTGGGAATATATTTAACAATAACATATCATCATATGCAATGTCATGACAGGTTGTCCTAAACATACGAATATGCTCGATTGGATCTTCGACCCCTTTATAAATTGGTAAAATCGGCATGGGGAAAATGTTTAGGGTATGGTCTAGCAACAACAATAGGATCTAATGGTTGGTTGCACATTTCATTATAGCTATATGTAGGGTGATAAGGGTCTATCTGATCCAATCTTGAAGCTAATTGTTTTACTATAGTTTCAAGATGATGTGGTTGCTCATCATGTCTATTTTGTGCTACTATGTTGCTATGTGGAGGATAATATATTTGTTGTGCTACCATATAAGGAGTGGAAATGGAGACATGATTGTGCCTAGTGTTTGAAGTATGAGGGTTTTTGAGTTTATAAGGAGCAACATTTTGTTGAGTATTTTGTCAAGGAGAATTGGGAATTTGCATATTTTTATTTTTTTTGAGAAGTAGCATTTTGAGCAAATAGATGTTGGAAATATTGAGAAATAATAGTATTATTATTAGATGGAGAAGGTTGCTTTTGAGTGGAAGTGGTTGTAGTAGTTGCAAAAATAGGTTGTTGTTGTTGTGCCATAGATGTTTGTACTTGAGCATCTTCTTCTTGAGAAGGTATGTTTTGGGTATTGTCTAAGGAATGATCATTATAAGTGTCATGTTGCAATGATGCATTTATATATGTCTCAGGTTTTGGGTAAATTTGGAAAGCTGCTTCTAGGGTTGCTTCCATTGAGAAGTCACCCTTTGCAAGTTGATCTTCTATTTCCAACACATTAGTGATGGCAACTCGATTACGATTTAAAAAATCACAAAAGTGTTGCATGGATTGAAAATGAACATCCCCTTGAGATCCTAACTTTGGGTCAATATGGTTGACTGCTTCATTTTCTTCATCTTGTTCTATTTGTAATTGTTGTTCTTCTAGAATTTCTTCTATTTCTATTTCAGCATTAGGGTTTGCTAATTAAAAGTTTTTTTGTTTGTTTTTGACTATTTTTGTTTTTTTGTTATTTTTGATTGTTTTTTATTTTTATTGTTTTTTGATTTTTTGTTTTTGATTTTTTTTTGTTTTGTTTTGTTTGTTTCTGATTGTTTTTATTTTTTGTTTTGTTTTGTTTGTTTTTGTTTTTATTTTTGTTTTTTTTTGTTCTTGAAAAAATAAAACAATCTACTATGCCTTAACTCAAATATTTATAGAATTTTGATAACAATGCTAAATAGTTTAATCTTCTTTAAAGAGCTTGTGAATGTCATTAATGGGCTCTAGATCTTCAGGACTCATGTAGTGTTCTTCCTCAAAAGAGAAATCATGTACTAGAAGTTGGATGAAGTGGACAAGGGTAAGTTCCTTAGTATTTGAGGTAGAAGGTTGAACTTGCAATTCATAACAATAGTCTCGAAAGAGGACTACCCTAGGTGCTTTGTGATATCTTCTTATTTGTTCTAGGGTTACCTCATTGTCCTCTAAGTATGCTAAGAATTGATGGACTTTTAATGCTTCTTCTAGATAATTATCCCAAGGATAGATGTTTGAATGAACACTAGCTCGTTTGTTTGTGAGCCAACGTTCACAACTTCTTTTGATTTCAAAATAAGGAGAGTAATAACCTGGCCCTAAGGCTTTAGTAACATCAATTCTTTTAATTTTCCTTATTTCTTCAGATCTATTCTCAATGATACCAAAGTTTTTCCACAAGTCCACTTGACGTTTTGATGATGATTTTTGTAGAAGAGGTCAAATTCTTGCTCTATGAGCATTTTTATAAGGTCTATAAAGAAGGACTTGTTAAGACTATTTTCTACCATTTAGTGAGATTTTTGTTTTTGTTTTATTTTTTAATTTTTTTTTGTGAAAAGGAAAAACAATAAAGTTTACAATGATGGCGTGGTTCACGTCGGGTTCACCAAAGAATGTAGGCCCAAAATTTTTGCACCCCTTTCTTCCAGGCTAATGGATCCATGCCTGAAAGAGGGAGGGAAAATGAAGGATCTGCATCTCAGATGAGAAGCACTTGAGTTGTGCTCTCTTTGGTGTTTGTCGATGAATGGGGTGAGGGTTCACCAGGAAACACTTTTTGTGGTGGTTTCCATGCCTAGGTAAAGTGGATGTTTGATGTATTCTTTTTATATGCACACACCTAGGGTTTGGCCAAAATGCAATTTCTACCTAGCTATATGCACTTCAATTTCAAATGAAAATAAAGTATACAGATCTAGCTAGAAAGCTTTGTAAAGTTTGACTAAGATGCAATGGTTTTATAAGAAGCAAGAGATGAAGATCTATGCTAACATGTTTTTATTTTTCTTTTGTGTTTTGTATTTTGTATTTTGACTAGTATGGAAAAATGCAGTAAAGTCTATGTTTTTTGGTGTTTTTTATTTTTCTAATTAAATGCAGATGCCTATGAGATAGAGAAGTATAAATCTAAAGTGTGAGAAAATAAGTTTATATCCTTACCTAATCTAGATGTTTGCTTTAGGATGAATTTGGGTTGATAGGATGAATTTAGACGTCTATAGGATGAATTCGTACGTCCGAATTTGTCAGATAAATTCAGGTCAATCGAATATGTTAGAAACCTACAATTTCACAATGCAACACTAAAATTTGGAATTAGGGATGGGGGATCTGCATAGGTCATAGCAGATCATGATCTATAATAGTCAAATCCCCTCGGTTATTTTAGCAAACCATAAAGAAAGTAAAGGATCAATTAATCTAATGCAAAACATGTAGGATTAAATGCAATAAATACAGTAGCAATAGTAATATGCAGTGGAGTACTAAAAGTAGATAATCAAGTGCAATGCAAATTTGAATCAAACTAGTGATATAGCTAACAAAATCTTACCCCCAATATGAATTTGGTATGATTTCGTATGCTATGTATGATTTCAAACACTATGTATGATTTTGGTTGAGCTAAAATAATCTAACAGCTAATTCTACAGAAATAGTGGTTAAAATCGTACGCTTATGATGAATTTGGCTGAGCCAAATTCATAAAAACAATGCAAAAAATCAAATTGCTACTAAGTAAAAACCAAATCTGAGTATACAGTATGTGTCGCCATGTCTATGGGCTCCTAGAACGGTGATCAAAAGGTTGGAATATTCCTGCAACTTGCAACAAAGCTCCTAAATATCCTTCTTCAATCAAGCTTTCCTATAAATTATCACCATTAGTCTATTTAGGGGGGTTTGGAGGTTTAAATGCTTGATGCAGGTCGAGGAATCAGGGAGGTAGGTGAAAATAGGCTAGGTTGTTAAGCCAATTTGGGTTTTGGCTCGATTTGGACAAATTTGGACCAACCAGTTGAATTTGTCGGGAATCTAGATTCACCTAGATTAGGTTCAAAATACCAACTGAGCACCTAAATTAGATGCACGTGTGATTTGGATGATTTTGGGTCAACCAAAATTATCGAATAGGTCCGATTTCATCAAAACCATCCGAATTTGTCGAGAAGGGGGAAATTAAATTATTTTTCAAATTTTTTGCACAAATATCGAGGTAGGGGTATTTAAGGGTGAATTTCATGTTGTTAGGATGATTAACATGTTTTATTAGGAAAAGGAAATTTTGAGGTGTGTCAAAATTTGATGGATACACTTATTAACACTGTATCCTCTTCTTTTAACATTGCTCTGCCAACTGGATAGTATTTATCAGACAAGTGGCACTCAAGTGACTTTGTAATGTTGCCTCCTCTTCTTGTAACGTTGCTCCACCAACAATAATGTATTATTCTTGCTTGAGTGCTCTCAGCGTTCATCTCTTGAGCATTAGAGAAATGATAGCTATGAGGGAATAATATACCAAGTGGCACTCAACCCTTTTGTATGGAGTTTACTACATAAAACCTCCAAGAATGAGATTATAACTCCTTTCAATGTCTTTCTTCTTAGCCTGCATCAGTTTCTTGGAGAGTAAGCAATGTATTTTCTTCTATAAATAATTTGTGAGCCACCTTGGAGCTTTGGATGAGAATGTGGTAGCTATCTTGCTACCCTTTGTTGATGCTAATACCAACGTAGCTTCTGCTTTGCTACTATGCACTTATCCCCATGCTATGATCCTTGTTCATTATGATAGAGGTGAAGCTTTATGCTTATGAATGCTGGAATATACTTTATATTTTAGTTGATGTAGATAGATTTACTGCCTTGCTATGATTTACGTAAATATGCATGATAGAAATTATTTTGGCTCCTTTAGCTTATGTAAATAGCCTTTGAAAGGTTTGCTATTATTTATGTAAAACTTCCTTTGAATGCAAGTTTGATTTTGGAGAGAATGTTGTTTCAATGATGGAGAACATTTGATATTTTAGATCTTCCTTTGGCCTTTCCTTTGGTTGCTTTTTCCTTGTATCTTTTGTGCCTATTGTGGCACCTTAAAATTTTCTCCTTTACATACATTTTATGTATTGTAGAAGTGCAAAACCATGTAATCTTTACATATACATAGACTCCTTATATTGCACCTTTTACTTGCACTCTTTTGTATGTTTGTAGTAGATTGATGAGTGTAAAATGAGGGTTTTAAGGATATCTCTTTGGCTAGAATCCTTACCATTTTTTCATGGATGATTGATGATGAATCCAAGCCTTGTAAATGCTATAGAACAGAAGCTTTCTTTTAGTTGCACTAACCCTAAGTGCTTTGGATTTAAGACTCACCAAGTCTCAATATTAGAAGCTTCTTTTTTGTTATATTTTTTTCTTTTTCCCTTGCTTGTACTAACCAATTTTAGTGGCTTCTATTGGCCACTATGAGTTGCAGGTTTCTATTCTTAAAAAATTGTCTTTAGACACTTGATCCAAACTAGATTTTGTAGCCTTTATTAAAAGCACAAAACTAATTTCTTTTGAGAGAAATAATAGTGCAAATAGTTCTAAAAATTTCTACTTTTAATGCACTAAAAATTTACACCTTATCACTCCAATCTAATTTTAAGAAAATGCACTTAATCAATTCATTGCAACTGATAAAGAATAATCTAAAATGAACCTTCAAGATTTATTCTATAAATTCCTTACAAGCAAGATATTAGGAGATAGTCTTATTTTTCTTTCCAAAGTAGATAATAGGCTAGTTGATAGATTATTAAAATTTTGAAATCTAATCAACTCCTAATGTGCAAATGAACCTTAAAAAGAATATTTCTTTTTGCACACTTGAAGACTGTAATACAAATATCCTTTTTGCAACTTTAATCAGGATGAAGGTGCATTAATAAATTTGATAAGTAATTCATCTAATGAATCTACTTGCACCAATAATTGCATACCCTTTTTAAACACTTTTTTAGCTCTTTTTCTATTTTTTTAGAGGATGTAGATCTTGGTGCCTAAGAATACCAAGTTGTTGCCTCGAATATGATCCTACAGCACTTTGTAGACTATTTTTTAATAGTTCCTTCTTCACCAATTTGATGGTCTCAAAATTTCTTTCACGAGACTAGGATTTGGTGACTTTGATCTCCTCTTGTAATCTCCTCCTTCTATAGATTTGGAGAATTTTGTATGTCTAAAGTAGTGATCTCTTTTTATAGGAGGTAATATTCAAATCTCCCAGATTTGATAAGCATATTCTACTTTCAAGTCTTCTTATCAAATTTTGACTTCAAGCAGGATCTTGTCCTCAAGATTTTGAATGTCTTAAGGTCTTCACTGGATTCTTATTCTACTTGTATTTGGTACTCCTTATCAAATTATCCTCCTCTTGGGATTGTTTTTGGATGACAAGAATTGTTCCAAGTCCTTCACTATCAGGGGATTCTCCTTGGTAGTCGATTTCTCCATTAAGTTATCCTTTGAGGATTTCTTTAGCAAGTCTCTCCTAGACTTTTATTGGATGCTCATCGATATCTAGTCAAGGTATTTGATCTTGTAGCTTATCATGGTCTTCCTAGAGACCTTATATTCAACCTTTTGCTTTTGTAAGTGTTGGTGTTGAGATCTTCTCAATATTTGATTCTGCTACTTTTGGATATGAGCAAGACTCTCCTAGTCCTTCTTCTTCCTATATTGGAAGTTATTCAATCTCCTCCTGATATATTTTTCTTCAGGAACTAGATTGATTCTGAAGAACTTTTTCTTTCTAACTTTCTTGTAGGAAGCTTTCCCAACTTACTGGATCACCTATTCTTGCAACAAAAATGTTAATACTAAAATCTTCAGCTGAATTAGATACTTTCCTCTAGAATCTTATTCAAGATAAAAGGCATCTAAGGACTATTTTAGTATCAAGGCTTCTATGGCCTATTATTCAATATGAAGGCTTCTATGGCCCATTATTCAATATCAAGGCTTCTGTGGCCTTTTTATCTTGATCAAGGCTTCTATGGCCTTTTCTTATGGATTAAGACTTCTATGGCCTTTTATTTTATATCAAGGCTACTATGACATTTTCTTCTGGTGAAGTTGTTCAATATATCAATGGATATATCCTATATCTAGACTTCACCATGATTCTTTTCTAGAATATTTTTTTGAAGTATTATCCTTTTTGCAACAAATAATATTTGCACTATGAAGGCACTCCAAAATTTGGGTAGCAAAGTTGAGGTCTCCTAGATTTTTGTTGTAGGAGGTATCCCAATAATATGATTATTAAGTCCTTGCAATAAAATAAAATTTTAGGTAAGTATTTCTAGATCTCTTAGCTTCACTGGTTGATTCATCAACCTACTGGATCAAATGTTGAGTCCTATTATTCACGAGTTTTCCTTCAATTCTATGAAAAGAATCTAGCCCTATGTAATCTTAGTATTTATTAAACTGATATTTCAGTCCTCACTTGTAACTCTCCCTAATTCTACCACCTAGAATCTTATGAGAACTTTTGATAGTGACTGGTACAATGGCGCGTTAGGTTCTCAAAAAACTTAGGATAAAATAATGGTAGTTTTCCTCTAGATCTACTATGTCTTGATATACCATAGCTTAGATACCAATATTACCTTTTTATGCCAAATACATTAGGATATACCAATCACAAGATGCAAAAATAAATAAAATAGATCTACAAGATGACTAAAATATGCATTAATAGAAATGGCAAAAATATTATAATAGTAGAAATGGAGGAAATGGGCACTCCATAATATATGCTACTGCTCCATGAGGGAGCTCTAATATTATAGCTCACATACACTACCCTACTACCTATCTACCATACACTCACTTTGATGCTGCTTTATATAGCCTTTTATCTATGATCTATCTATAGCAATTATATAGGAAGATAAGTTCCTTGGCCGACACTTTATCTAGTTGTACAAGTGGACACCTTGCACATTACAACTTGCACATTGACACTTGTGCATTTATTACATTACATGAAGTAACTAGATAACTTCCCCCTAAAGTAACCTAATGTCCTAAGTATGTACCAAGGAAGGTACATTTACATGACCCAAATAATATAATATGCTCTATTTCTAACAGTATTATCCTCGTGTAACCTTATCTTATCACCTAGATAGAAGCAAATTTGATAGCTAAGGATTCTACTTATTATTCGTGGCCCTTTCCAAGCCTTGAAGTTCCCAATAGAGCACTATCCCAACATGATTTCTATAGACCATTCCAATTCTAGCTCTACCCGTATTACCTTTTGTAGCTCCATCAATATTAATTTTAATCCAACCTTTTGTGGTGGTTTCCAACTAGCTCTATCCTACTCCTCTTGCACTTTAGATTCCTTCTCCATCATCCCTATATCAACTTGAGTTTCCTCTTTAGCATACATTACCATAATTTTTGTAACTTTGCTCCAAATGACCTACCAAACTCCATCTAAGGATGAAAAGGTTTCTCTAAAAACTCTACCATTTCTCTCCAACCACACTTACCACCAAATAAAATTTAATCCAAGCTTCCAACTGATACAAAGAGCTTTAGATTTAAATTTACCCCTATTCTATATTTCCAAAATATTAATTTGATTCAAACCACCATTGAATCAAATTTTACAAGATAAAAACGATTGCTCCCAAATATAACAAATGGGCACTCAAACATCAAGTGGTCAAAATTTTCCTCACTCTTGTAGCATAAAACACATTGATATGGACCAACAATTCTCCTATGTCTCATATTATCAAAAGTAAGAATTCTATTATGCATGAACTACCAAGCAAAGAAATTTACTTTCAACCAATCCTTGGATTTCCAAATATTTCTCCAATCCTCAACCTGATATGTATGAGGAGGAGGTTCTAGAAGGATCTTATCATATCCAACCTTCACCATGAAGACTTCAAGGCTACCATAGCCCCAAGCTAATTCATCCTCCTCATATATACCTATGAGAAATATTTTTGCCAAGATTTTAGTCATGATGGATGTCAATTTTAGAGGAATTAGAATTGGCCACTCATCCAACTTCTTAAATTGCTTAAAATTATAATCCTCTAGCTGACTAGTTTTGAAATAACTTTCAATCTAGATCCAACCCTTGCTTTCCATGATTGTTTTTACTAGTTGTAGTTCTAGAATTCAACAATGATAGGTGGTTATTGATCCCATGAATCTGTCTAAAATTGTACCTTCTCCCCTCTCCCCACTTTCTAAAATAATCCATATTTTACTACCTAAGATCCTAACTTTAGAGTTTTCCACACCAAATACCCATTACCATCCAAATGGAAATGACTTACTTCATATGGGTTCACCTATCCCAAATATTTACTAGTTAAAACTCTATTTAATAAAGAAGCTATATGGGACATCCACTTCTTAAAAAGCTTTCCAGCCAAAGTTTTATTATTTAACTCTAATCTCCTCAATCCCAAACCTCCATTTACCTTGGACTGGTTTATTTTATTCCAACCTACTAAGACCCATTTCCTATCTCCTTTTACTCCTCATAAAAATTTTATAGCCATATTTTCTAACTCTTTCCATATGTTATGTGAGAGAGCAAGGATAGAAAATTTATAAATTGACATGGTCTGAATGACTAACTATAAAAACATTAATCAAATAATAGAATATTTTAATTGAATCTTATAGGAGAAGAGAGCAATTTGTGTCATACAACCATTGATAATGGTCATTATGGCACAAAGGTGTTCTCAACTAAAATTTTGAAGCTTGTATATGTTGAATGTCAATGGAATGGTCCATGGAATACCTTGTGTAGAAGAAAGAAATAAAATATGTGAAGATTGCACAATAGAAAACATAATTAAAAGTATTTTCTAAAAGGAAGAGCATGGAGAGTATCATAATCATTGTAACTACAATTTTCCAAAAGGAAGAACATGGAGAGCATCATACAAAGGAATAGGTTACCATAGATTTTAGTTTAAAGTAAGACAACAACAACCAACTTTAGTATTGTTAGAATTATTGAGTTGTCATTGATGTCAAAGGCCGACTTGGTTTGCTTGGGCAAATGATTCAAGGCAAATATATTATTATAGGTTTGATTATGAGTTTGGGAAATATCAAAGGGTTTAATTGATTTTAAATTAAATATTTAAATCTTTAATTTAAAAAATTTAAATTAGATATTTAAATAATATTTAAACCCCTAAAATATTGAAAATATTTACCCTCGCCAAAGGTTGAAATATTATTATTTTGTGAAGTGTGGGCCGACTAAGGTTTGAATATTAGTATAAAAATTATGGGCTGACTAATTGGGCACCAAAAACAAGGAGGTGAGATTTGCATATAAATACCACTCAAAGTTCTTTTCCAAAGGTGATTAGTGAGGCGAACGTCTTCGAAATACATGTACAAACGATAGGAGTGAGATATATTTGTGGATATTAGTATATTATATTATTACAGTATAGTGGATAACAATCAACGGTGATGGTGGCATCGAGGAGCAGCGAACATGGCATCTTAGAGTGGAGAATGGTGGTTACATCTGAAATAAATTAGTGAATAGCATGCAATGTGGTAACAGTGTAATAGGAAAAAGTGAAGTAGTGCATATTCAATATCAGTGTGGACAACAACAAATCAAATGGTAATTGGCAGAGGTTCAAATCACCTCAATAGAGCATTGGGTGTAAGTGACTAGAAGGTGCGAAGAGCAGGTCTGATGAGTGATTATTTGGTATATATATTTTTGTAGCAAATTGTTTCATTTTTATATTTAATTTGTGATTATAATATATTTTAAGTAAGTTGTTTCTATTTATTTTTATGATTTGTCAGTTAAAATATGGATGCAATTAATTTGACAAATGTGTGAATTTCATGTAAAATACGTCTGACATGTAAGTAATTTTGTAGGGAAATATTGAAGGATGATCCATAGATGCACGATGCAGTAGCACAAGCTTCAAAATACACCATGGACATGAGAATATGGACATAAAAACAAAGGATTAAGGAAGCTCTAGGCGTAGTGATAGAATAGTGGTTGAAGACTGTTACAAAATATGGTAGTTGAAGTATGTTATGGAATACAGTTATCGAAGTATGTTGTAGAAGGTAGCTACTGGAAATTGTTATTGAAGAGAATTTTTACCAACAGTCACCGAAGAGAGTTGACCAAGTTAGTTGGTCGACGCTGCATGCCACATCAGTTACAACATGGTGCTATTATATGGCAATAAAGGATTACACTCAACTTACTTAGTTTATTCATCACATATTATTCATGAGGATATTGTGATTAATAAAGTTGTTATAAATTTATTTCGTAAACATTGTATAATTGGAATATTATTAGGATGATTAGATTCCCACGCAATATTATTTGGTCCTTTCTAAGAATAAAGGACATATGGTTATGTGTATATCTTACAAAATGTCTAAGTTAGTATTATGTTGTTATGTTAGCTCATAAAGTGCCACTTGGACCACTTAAGTTGTTTACTGAGTCCAAGCAGAATTAGGAATTGTATTAGTTTAGATTATTCTTGTTAGTGCATAGTTGTCACATTATCAAGTCCACAAATCCACATGGAAAAATACGTGGAAGAATATCATTTGGAATTATCCAAGTTATAATATATATTACATAGGGAGACCTTTGAAAAGGTCTAATGTCCAATTGTCTAAAGCTAAATAATTTAAGGGAGAAATATCGAATGTTCAATGTGTTTGTACAATTTCTAAAGAATTGCGCCAACATGTACGTTTGAATTTCCAAAAATAAAAGTAGCACTTCATTCTTCACATATGGTAATTGTGTCATTTGTATTTACTGCTTGATTTCTTTTATGTAGTTGTAATTGTAATTATCCTACATTCATAGAATAAAATAATGTTAGGAATAGTTATGCATTTTAGTTATTGAGATAAAGTAGTTTAGGGGAGAAAGACTTACACTATCCTCTAGGAGACAGGGCCCATTTCTATAGCTAGTCCCTAATATCTCACCTCCTACAATATGTTAGAAATAGTTAATTAACCTTTATAATATAAAATAAATTATATTATATTTTTTATAAAATAGAAAGTCATAATAGATAAATAAAACTAACTGCACGAGGATCCTCATCACTAGATCAATTCATTAATAGATCTATTCATCAGTAGGTAATTATTATTAGTTATCCTCAATAGTAGATTAAATCATCAATAGGTAACTATCATATTTACTGCATAAATCATAAATTGTATTTTATTTTTATTCATGCACAATTTAATTTCTGTTTATTACTTTTATGCAAATACTTAAAACTGAAAAAGATCCGACTTAAGCTTAGCATTGATCCCCATGGTACAATATAAAATGGATTCCTAATATTTAAATCTAACCTTGATTACCATAATATTGGTAAATTAAATGTAAGCTATTACAATCGATCATTTTGGTGTCGTTGCTGGGGAGAGTAGTGCCGTAGTGGTTAATCATAAAAGTTGTTTGGCAGTGCAAAAATGTGAGGCTTACTTGTATGTGGAAAGAGGTAGGTATGAGTCCTTGGCATGCATATGAGTTAGAGTGGCATGATATGGTTCCAACAAGGCCCTTTGTTTTATGTTTCTAGGTTATTTTCTCTTGAGGAATCAGTTTTACTGCTTTCATAAGTTAGAATTTTATTTCCTACAAATTTTATTTCCTGCAAATTTCAATTTTTGCAAATTTTCTAGCTTTGGGTGATTATTATTGTTTAGTTTGACTTAGGACCTATGAGAAAAATAGGAAGTAGGTATGATTGAGTGGCACATTCATATTGAAACACCCTTGAATATTTAGGACCTGTAAGAAGCATGAAGTAAGTATGGTTGAGTGACACAACCATAGTGAAACCCTCCTAAACAATCAAACAAACAGTAATAGTTTAACCTTTTATTTCTAGTTAATTTTACTTTTTCAGTAATATTTCCTTTTAATCCTAATGTGCTAAGATTAGATATATAAATATTCTTCGGAACGTGCGTCACACCTAATTCTAGAAAAATATTAGGATTGTTAAATTTTACTTTTTTGTTAGAAATATTTCATATTATTCCTAGTTTTCTAAGATTGGTTGTATAACTATTTGTAGGAACACGAGTCACACCTAATTTTAGAAAAACATTAGGATTGTTGTAAAATTTTATTTCAATTCTTTCTTGCTATATTAAGGGTAGTTATAAATTCATTTTCTATGATTTGTATCTAAACTTGACAACAGTGAGATTAAAACAAAAAATCAAAATCAAAACCCAAACAAAACCAAAACCAAAGAGAGAAAATAAAATAAAATATAAGTTACTAGATGGTGGAAAACATTCTGAATGAGTTTTACACTTATAGACCTTAGATAACTATTGATAAAACAAGAAGTTACCTTCTTTTTTAGCAAGGAAATAGAGCATCTAGTAAGGAGTGCGAGTGTCTATATGAACGCATTGACATTATTAATGAAAAATAACATAAGCTGAAGGAAATAAAAAGGATTGACATAGAAAAAACTCTAGGGATGAACTACCATTCATATTACCTGGATATTAAAAGGATTTGTGAGTGTTGGCTTTGGGATAGAAGAGCAACAATAAATCCAACAATTTACCCTTGGAATCAATATTTTGAAGACTCCCTCCTCATTCACAAGTTCCTTGCAGATCTAGAAAAGAAATAAGTAGCCCTAGAATATAGAAAGAAATATCATAGGATACCTAGAGTTGTGCATTTTAGGGAGCTATGTCAAGATTTACGTTGTGAGTTACAATTTGGAAATTTTGACCCCATTCAAACTCAATATTTTCTTATTCAATTGATTCAATTGGTTATAGACCACTTTGATTTTGAAGAAGAACACTTCATGACACTTGAACAACTTGATCCAGTCAATGATATTCATAGAATATTCAAGAAAAATTATACATGTTGCAAAAACAAGAAAACTTAGAAAATTCATGAGCCAACCTAGAGACTCTAAGGGAATATTTATAAAGATCAACAATTCATAAGGAAATTTCCAAAGAAACTTTGGTAGGTAGCCTGGGATTTATAAGTTAGAAGAATTTGAAACAACAACATCAACCAATCAAGATGAAATCCTAGAACAATATCTTGACTCATACTTATTACCAAAACCAGAATTTGACAATCACATAGATCCTTCTTCTATTTTTACTAAATTCATACCTGGTCCAATTTTTTAAATCTTACATTCATTCATGGCTGACCAGCAAAGTGACCAAGAAGAAGTAGAAGAGAACCAAATGGGGGATGAAAAAATATAGAATAGAGACCAAAGAAGAAATGGATAAAGAAAGACATTTGCCTTCCCAATATTACATACATATAGGACAACAAGAGAACCTAAGTCAATCTCTATTTCTGTATTCCAGGAATTCCATGGGAAACCACATGAAGATCCAGATGCTTTTATTTTCAAATTTGAAGTAGTGTGCTAAGCTTACTTTTACACTACCGATGAACAAAAGCTAAGGTTGTTTCCCTCTACTCTTAAAGATGCAACTTTAAAATGGTTCATGGGTCTAGGATAATTTTTTTGTAATCAATGGGATGGAGAACATGGATTAAAAGAGCTATTCCTTGAATGATATCATGATTAATTTAGAGTTAGGGATAAGAAAGCTAAGCTATTATACATGAATAAAAAAGAAGAATAATATTTGGAAGATTACCTTGAGAGATTTCTATTTGTTGGGTCTAGAGTGAATATAGACCTCGATGAAGAAATATTAAAATAACTCCTTTTAAAATGACTAAAAGAAGATGTCCTTGAGGTTCTAAACCTTATGGAAAAATGAGATATCCATATTATGGTGTTTGAAGAGATCATAAACCTTTACATAAACTATTCAATAAATAAACCTCTAAGGAGTAATAAGTATACATCTACAAGAGGAGTGACAAGAGCAAAAATTGGAAACATGTTGGAAGGTTTAAAAATTGATTTGTTAAGTACCTTGAATACATATTTGGATTTAATGGATAAGAAGCCAAAAGCATAGGACAATGAAGAAATATACTATCATAGATGTAGGAAAAAACACAACTTGAGAGAATTTCCTCTCAACATTACAAATATTTCCAACATTGCTACTTGTAAAATTTGTGATAAGAATCACAAAACTAAAAACTGTAAATATATCTCTGCTATTAAAGCTGCCATAAAGGAACCTGAAGTTGAAGAGGTAGAAGACGTTTATTTTGTAGCTCAACTATGATATGGTCCATTCAATGGACCATCAAATTGGTCAAAACCTAGTTATTCCAAATTGCAAAGGCCCAATCAATGGTCTAATGCACCAAACTGGAAAAATTGAAACTCTTATTCAAACAATCAAGGTTAGAACATACCTCTATGGGCCCAATTTATGGCCAATACCTATGGAAATCCACCCCTATGGAATTAAGGGATGTCGAGTCAAAAATGTTAGAATACTAATGGCCAATATAACCAGGAAGGATCTGGTTGGTCTCAAAATCTATCGCAACAATAGAACTTTCAAAACCAATTTAGGGGACAAGCCCCTCAAAATATACCTTAAAATAGACTTCTTCAACCTCTAGTTAGTAATAATAATCCTCCTAAGCAAACTCCTCTTCTAGCTCAACCGGTCCCTAATCCTAACAACAATAAGAACATTCAACAAGCCTATGAAACTAGTGAGACGTGTTCTATTTCTATAGCACCTTGCCAACAGATTCAATTGAGATTAGGAAAAGTATTGGAAATCAATGTAACTATCATAGATTTTGATAACTCCAATACAAAATTATTCAAAAAGGAGGATAAAAATGAGAAGGAAATAGAAAAGTCACCCGAAAACGGTCCAACAAAATAACAAGAAATCCAAATTCCTCAAAGGAAGGAAGTGGAGGTACCATTTCCTCAAATATTGGCAATACCAAAAGAACCATCTAAGCCAACCTTTAAATTCCTTCAAGAGTTATAAAATGTTACTATCAAGATCCCTTTATTACAAGATATCAAGGATATACCCATATATTCCAAGATCATTAAAAACATATGCACAAATTCAGGAAGGAAAAATAAGAACGAATCCCAAACTATTCAAGTCATTGGACAATTGTTTGAGATAATAAGGGGAGGTAGGTTATTACAAAAATATATATATCTTGGAATACCTATACTCATAGTACACATTGGTGACATAGCCTTGCAAAACATTTTGGTCAATTTAGGAGGTGATATTAATGGCATGACTAAAGAAAAAGTGTAATTTTTAGGGATATATATATTGCAATCAATTTCTATTGTACTCCAACTCCTAGATAGGTCTACTATTAAGCCAGAAGGAAAAATAGAAGATATCATAGTCTTTGTAAGTTCATGGTAATACCCTATAGAATTTATAGTATTACAACCCAAGAAATTGTTAGGGGCACATCCCTTAATTCTAGGGTGCCTATAGCTTGTGATAGCTGATGCTTACATTAGTTGTATATTGGGAAATATGACTATTTTTGATGGCAAGAATACCAAAGACCTTAGCCTATTCCCTAAATCAACAATAGAAGATGAATTTACAAAGCAATTATAGTATGATTTCCCTCATGATTTTGATGAAATTCAAACCTTATCAATTAATGTTCTGAGCGAACATCTTCAAAAAGAGGTTGAGGGACCATTACCATTACTATTAGGAAATTGAAATAAAATCAAGGTCAAGACAATGGTTGCTCATATAAATCTACTATGGCTATTAATGAGGTAAGAACAAGTCAGTCTCAACAAATTATACCATATGAATATTACTTGAAAAATCTTGAACATGAGATAATGGGGATATATGCAAACACAAAAAAATGCAAGCAAATAAATATCACACCAGAAAGAGCCTTGAATATTAGTGATGAGATCACAAGCATACAAGAATTACAATTAATAGACATTATTAAGGAATATCAATCGAAATTTGCATGGAACTACAAGGATATGAAAGGTATACATACAAATGTTTGTAACCATCACATTTTTATCCAAGAAGGATGTTATCTAGTAATATAACCCCAAATAAGATTGAATCCAAATATGAAAGACGTGGTTCAAGAATTAATTATTAAACTTTTGAAGGTATGATTTATATATCCAATTTATGACAGTCAATGGGTGTCACCTCTTGTGATAGTCCCTAAAAAGAATGGCAAATGGAGGATTTATGTGGACTATAGGGAATTGAACAAAGTAACAAAGAAAAATTATTTTCTCTTGCTATTCATTTATCAAGTTCTTGATACATTTGCTAGAAATAAATATTTCTACTTTTTGAATGGATTTAGTGGCTATAATAAAGTTTCCATAGCTGAAGAAGATCAGGAAAAGATAATATTTACATGTCCAGTAGGCACCTATGCCTATAAAGTCTTACCTTTTTGATTATGCAATGCACCTGCCACTTTTCAAAGAGTTGTTTTGGCTATCTTTGCTGATTTAATAAATGAGTGTGTGGAATTTTATATGGATGGCTTCACAGTCTACAGTAATACCTTCGAAGAAACCTTGTCAAGCTTACATAAAGTTTTGGTTAGATGCCAAGAGAAAAACCTCTCTTTGATTTAAGAAAAGTGTTTCATGATGATGAGAGGAGGTATTGTTCTAGGAAATTATATATTAGAAGAAGGTGTTAAAGTAGATCCTATAAAAATACAAGTTATTCAATCCCTTCAAGCTCTAAAAACATAAACAGAGGTTAGAAGTTTCTTAGGACATGTAGGATACTACCGCAGATTCATTAAAGACTTTAGTAAAATCATTGTTCCCATGCTTAAGCTCTTAACTAAAGAAAGTGAATTCAATTGGACTGAAGCATGTCAAGAAACCTTTGAAGTTATAAAATATAAATTGATTACTACTCCAAACCTAAGAGTACCAAATTGGAAATTACCATTCCACACACATTGCGATGCTTTGGGTTACACAATAGGGGTAGTATTACAACAAATTGAGAACAATACCTTATGTTATCTATTATGTAAGTAAAAAATTGCATGGAGTCGATATTAATTACACTGTTACTAAAAAATAATTTTTAGCCGTAGTCCATGCCATCAATAAATTTAAACATTACATAATAGGGTATGAGGTATTTTTTTCACACCGATCACTCTGCCATTAAGTAATTAATGAAAAATCAATAGTAGGAAGAAGAGTGATTAGATGGCTTATTTTGGTACAAGAGTTCAATATCACAATCATATACAAGAAAAGATAACATCATTGCAGACCACCTATCTCATATGCAAATATTTGATGATGATGAGTTGATTCCTGATAATTTCCTAGACGAACATTTGTTTTCTCTTTCTATTTTTACTTCTTGGTATGCTGATATTGTGAATTACTTAGTAAGAGGAAAAATACCTCAAAAATTTACACCGCATGAGCGTAGAAAATTAATACATCAAAGAACTCCTTATATATGGATCCATGGAGTCTTTTTTAGAATATGTTCTAACCAAGTAATTAGGAGATGTATGCAAGAAGATGATATATATGACATCATTTGGTAAGTACATGAAGAACCCTATGGAGGCCATTATGCCACCAAAAGGATAGTTAGTAAAATACTTCAAACTGATTACTTTTGGCCTACCATGAATAGATATGTCCATAAATTTTTTGATAGATGTGACGTGTATCAAAGAGCTAGAAAGTGTACCCCTTCGATGGAGATACCTTTGGTTCCATGGATAATGTTTGAACCATTCAATAAATGGAGAATTAACATTATTGGACCAATAGACCCTCCAAGAAAAGGTAATAAACACATACTTGTGTGTGCAAATTATGTTACTAAGTGGTCTAAAGTTAAATCTTTACCACGAGCACAAGCTGATCCAGTTATTGATTTATTTTATGAAAACATTATGCAACGCTTTGGAGCACCTAGAGAGTTAGTTTCATATCATGGAACCTAATTTCTCTCCAAATTAAGTTAGCATTGTGTTGACATATATCAAATAAAACATAGGAAAACCTCACCATATCACCCTCAAGCCAATGGATAAGTAGAAGTTATGAACAGATAACTTGAAAAGATCATTACAAAAATCGTAACTGCTAATAGGGGTGATTAGGCTAAGAGATTGAAATAAGTTGTATGGGTATACAACACAACTTGGAAAACTACCACAATATTATCACCTTATTAAATGGTCTATGGAAAATAAGCTATCATGCCCATGAAATTTGAGATAGAAACTCTTTGCACAACGATACAACTTGACATGAATTTGGACAAAGCACAGAAATCTAGATTAGAAAAGTTAAACATTTTGGATGAAAGAAGACTAGAGGAATTACATAGGACTGAAATAACCCAACAACAACGAAATAAATGGCATGATAAACACATTGTACCATGTACATTCAAATCAAGATATTGGGCCTTGTTGTTTGAATCTCATTACCAATACTTTCAAGGTAAATTGAGGATAATATGGCTAGGACCCTATAAAATCAAAGAGATATTCAGAAATGGTACAATCAAGCTTAAGCCTATAGATGATTCAACAAGAAAACTACTAGTAAATGGGCATAGGATTAAAATTTATAAAAAACCATTATCTAAGGAGGAATTCATACACCACCTTAA
Organism: Wollemia nobilis; assembly: GCA_028583015.1. Classification (NCBI taxonomy): domain Eukaryota; kingdom Viridiplantae; phylum Streptophyta; class Pinopsida; order Araucariales; family Araucariaceae; genus Wollemia; species Wollemia nobilis. Next base: position 15,625,393 of record JAQPPZ010017058.1, on the reverse strand, counting down.
GCAGTAAGCTTATTTGCAGTAAATATCTGAACTGCAATCAACCACTATTGAATAATAACTTCTCTCTCACATCAAAAAAAAATATTATGCTTCCTTTGTTTCATCATGAAGTTTTTATATTTGCAGTATTTATATCCTATTTAATCAATTTTTAGTATCAATGTTTCAAAAATAGCCCAAGAAGGTATTTCTTTAAAAATATTGTAGGAAAATGACTACCCCATGTTGCATAATACCTTGTTTGCTAGGTAAAATCTAGGTGTTTTTTAAATTTTTTAAACAACACTAGTATTTTGAGCAAATTTTCATTGAAAGCGTGACCACCAAAATGGCCTCACACCTATGCTTCCTACTGCGTGATATAAACAAGAGATACAAAAGAAATGCATACAAAATTGACAACAAAATGAGAAAGAATAAGAACACTTTATTCCATTAAATGAGCCAATCCCGATTACAAATACGTCCCTCTTAGGGATACCAATTTGATACTCTTATTACAGTAGGAAAGCATGTGAAATCCCTCTCAAGGGCAAATGTGAGTTTCAAGCCATTCGGGGTGACACAAACTGCTCTAGGGTGGAGTTGACCCTCTTCTTCGCGTTGAGGAAGGAATTAGATGATTGAAGCTCCTTTGAATCTATTTCCTGTGATCAAGAAACAACACAAGAACATTAAAAAAATAGGCAGCCTCTCGTGATGAGGCCCTTTAAAGGATTTATACATGCAAATGCCATAATACTAATGAAATCAAGAAAGTAGATAAACTATGCTAAACATATGCAATTCTCATAAATATTGATGGAAACATGTAAACAATAAGTACATCTATCAATCTGAAGGATCAGTTGCATGAAATAAAGCATTAGAACATGAAAAGAAACTAATTATATCCTACTTGCTAAAATGAAGTAAACCTAATGAAATATTTAATACGGTCAATTAGGGTCTCTAAACTACCAAATAAACCATTAGAATGATTAATCTAAACTAGCTAAGCACACTGCAAAAAGAACAGTAAGGGGATCTTATACCTGTTGCAAACCATAGCTCGGATGAGCGGTCTGCACTGTAAACCATGGTTGAAAGCCACGATGAGCAACCAAGTAGTTTTGCCCTCAAATTCTAGGGCTATGGACTTGATCCTCCTTGTCAAATTGATGATCAAGGGTCGCCTCAGTGTCCTCTAACATGTTTGGTGGTTGAATTGCTCGATAGGGCCTCCGTTTGCCCGAATTGGCGTTTCTTGGCGTTCTAGCTCCTTAGGGCATCCATGGCACAATTTGTCATGATGCTTGGGTTGGCAAAGTGATAGCAACAAATATCTCTCTTAGTGCACTCAAGTGAGTCCACAATTCGATAGGGCTTCGCTGCTCTAATCTCCAACTCTCTCTCTTCATAGTTTGCCCTAATTCTGAGGGGTACTTATAGGACTACCCAAGGGCTAGGGGTGGCTTCATGGAGAAGCCAAGATCAAGAAGGGGTGGTTAGGATAGTTGGATTGGAAGCTTCCATCCTTTAACCACCTTCTTCTAGAAAAATGGTCATTCAAACCGATTTGGCTCGGATGAAGGCCAACTGAACTTCAGTTAAGACCGCAGGTGACAGTTGCGGTTCAGACTGTAGACCATAGGTCTCAACTACGGTTCAGACTATAGACCGTAGGTCTCAGCTGTGGTTCAGATTGATTAGGCCAAGGAGCCCAAATTGAGTGGTTAGAACCATTGCTCTATCTTGGAGTCTATCCAAGATCTTCCATATGGTCTTGTAGCATGTCCATATGAGTAGTCGCCTTCGACATGACGCGTTTTAGGTGTCTACAGATGCCCCTTTTGAGATGCGTTGTGAGATCGAACAATGCTGAGCAAAAATAGACCTCCTAAAATGATGTCGAAGGTTCTATGATGATCATTAGTCGGATCAACATTAGATGCCCCAGGTCCTACAAAAGGATGCGCATCCTAGAATCATTGCTTCCAACTGGGTGAAAGGCTTAAATTTGAAAGAGTTTGCACTCGTCATCAGACATTCGAGTAGCTTTGGTGCTACAATAGGAGTTAGGCCTATATAACCGAAAGGATGAGAGTTACAAACTAATTATCATATTTGCTATTTACCCCAAGCAAAGGGGTAAGCTTATGATAGTTGTTGACAATGATTCGTAAGATGAACACAATTTTGACAAGATCAAGGGATCTACGATCTCAGGGATCTTCTATTGACTTTGATTATGATTATGATATTATGACTACCCCCTCAAGTGATGAGTCGATGAGGGTAATGACAATGTATGAAGTGATGAGGTCGCTTGACCATAATGAATGATCTGCACAAACTTAGAATTGAGCATTTTAATGACTTGGCTAAGCCTAGTTCAGCGTATGATTCCAACTGTTAATAGTAATTGCACATTTCTATCCCATGGAGCAGTCGGGCTGCAATAGCCTTCTTAGGGAATCAAAATGATACAATGCCAATTAGATTTATGTTGAATCAATTTTATCGATGATTTGCTAAAAAATGGTGTCATAAGAGAAATGACATGAAACACCTCATTCTCATGGAGCAGTCCAACCTTGAAGGCCTTCTTCAAGATTGAAAAGAAGCATATCAAATCAATGATGACAATTTTACCCCAAATGTCCTTATGGTTATTTACTCATCTCACCGGATTGCATGGAGCATCAGTCGCTGCAACCACCGAGTGTATAGGGTAAATGACTGAATACGAGGTGCATTTGGTTTTTGATTATTTTAATTGTTTTTGTTAATTTTGAATTTTTTAATTGATCCTGGTGCTTGAACATCACCAAATTTGCAAAATTGATTGCTCTTATTGATATTCTGATCCATTAGGAGTCATTGATTTATCATTTAAGATCTTCCCACGATGGGATTTTAGTGCATTTAATGCTAGTTGCGAACCATGATTACATTCTATGGTTGAAACTTTCAAAATTTGGGAACTGCAGATCAGACCTATGGGCGGAAAACCCTAATTTTGGGACCGCGGGTGTCAACTACGGTCCATCAAAATTAGGAAAAGCCTATAAATAGCTTTCCCATTTGAAAATTTCATTATCATTCTTGAAAGCAACTGTAACTTGGAGAACTATGAGAGGTGAAAAACATTCCCTGATTCGAAACGCTGTTAAAACTCGACCTCATATCTCACTCATACCCCGATGGCGGACCCTGGACAACCATCCACTAGCAGAGGCCTCGATGCGGGCAAGGTAACTCAAAATCGAGTCCTCGCACTCATTACCAATTTAAAAATGAACCTCATTAATTAATGGGTAAATTAACTTCACTAAACTATTGGCAATGAACCTCACCTTAGACTAGGCTAGTTTAGGATTTAATTTTTTTGCTAGCTAGGCTAGGAAGTGACCCAAAATGGGTCTCGCTCCTAGACCGCAACTGGCATATGAGTTCCCAATTGTCAGATTGGGGACCGCAGCTATCAGCTGCGGTTGGAATTCAAATTCCAATGGTCAATTTTTGACCACATGCGGACCGTAGGGTTGACCCGCGGTTCCGCAACTTTAGAAAAAATTATCAATTTTTTTTATTTTTCTAAGGTTTTATGGCAATTAATGCCATTTATTGCACTTTTGAGATGCCTTTTTGATGTTTTTTATTTTTATTGATCACTTTTGACATGTTTTTGTCATTTTTAGCAATTTTTAGATTTGTTTGACATTTTTAAGGTCATTTTTTAGTTGTTTTTTAGTTAGATTTTTCCTTATACATTGTTTATTTTTTTAGAGGTTGACCTCTAGAGCTCGAGAGTCGGACATCCTATGCACCCTATGTAGACAGCTTACTACCTTAGAGTGGGAGTGGTTTGGTGTCATTGGCTTCGGCTACGTTTTGGATCTACCCACTATTAGGGTAGATCAGGCCTACTTGACTGCGTTGGCCCGATGTTGGGATGCGTGGACCAACACATTTCACCTATCGATAGGTGAGATGACTATTACTTTAGAGGATGTCTACAGGATCTTTAGGATCCCTATTGATGGTGAGGCCATCACCTCCTCCTCCTTTCGGAGAAAGAGAGGTATTTGATTCTATCTTTGGTGATCGAAGCTAGGAGGCCCAACATAAGATCGACCATGGAGGCATTCATATTGGGTACTAGTAGGAAGGGCATCTTCTCAGTCCATGAGGTCATCTTCATGCACCTCATCATACAGGTTGTCCTTCTAGACTCCTCGGGTGTGAGGATCCCCTGGAACCTTCTAGCTAGTGTCAAGAGGGTTACATAGAGCTCTAGAGATCAACCACTGCTCTTAGCCTAGGGGAGCACTCTATTGTGCCAGTTATACCAAGAGCTCTACCAGATCACCAGCAGGAGTTAGGTTGGGATCAATTGTAGTCTACTTCTCTAGATCTGGGGTTGGTAGCACATCAAGATCGAGCATCCTATGGAGCTACCCCTTCTTATCACTTCTATTGATGATGCACACTAGTGCTATGCTACATGTTGGCCTCATGAGGAGGAGGGATTCTAGAGTAGGTCCCATGTTGGGGATGTGGATCACTACATTGGCATATTTGTAGCACTCAGGTCGGATGACATTGAGTGGTGCTCATACATGGATTGCCTTGCATGGGATGAGGCTGGCGAGTGGCTGCGCTAGGCTCATCAAGATAGGTGGCTACTTGGCTGTAAGGATGAGATCAGGGAGTATCAATTTTATTCTCATGTCTTACGGTAGTTTGGCCTAGTCTAGGACATCCTAGAGCTACCCATGATCTATAAGTGGCTGGTATTAGAGAGGGATTTACCTTGGGTATAACCGACACCACTTGGGGATGCGGTTGATGACTTTTAGGAGATAGGTTTGCTAGGGTTGGGACCACTCCTACCTATGACACTTGGTGGTCCCTCCTATAGTGGTAGGGATCTGGGCCCCTCAGTCGGGTAGATGATGGGGTAGAGGTTGATCCATAGGGGTGCAATGTGCACCAATGGATAGAGGGTGGATGGGGCATAGAGGCCATCATAGAGGAGGCTTCATAGGTAGAGGTAGAGGAGGAGATAGGAGGGTGAGGCACCTCTTGATAGTGAGGTGGGGTAGCTACTAGCTTAGATTGTTGATCTACAGAGTCAGGTTGGGAGGCTGCAGACCCAACAGTTGTAGTGGGATACTTCTATCACCACTCTGGAGGTGAAGCTAGTTGATAGGGAGAGGTGGCTATAGGAGGCCCAGGAGGAGATCACATCTATGACAGCATGTACTATAGAAGCAGAGTGGTGGGTCTAGGAGCTCACTAGTGCACTTGATTTAGTAGAGGCATGACTAGGGTACAACTATAGTAGAGAGGGATTTGGCCCTAGCTTAGAGGGGAGATCCTTCATCTTCCCATACTATCATGGCACCACCCGCAACACCATCATCCACACTACCAGGAGGTCATGACCCCATGATAGAGATTAGGCGGCTCACTTCCCTCGTAGAGATGGGGAATGATCTATGTGATGTGAGGGTAGCTCGCATCTCCTAGCTGGAGGGGTATATCAGATTGATAGGTGGGTAGGTTCCTAAGGATCCTCATGCTTTAGGGTCCTAGCGAACCAGATCTAGGACTACAGGGTAGTCATCCGTGAGCTCGAGCCACAGGACTCACAGGACTGAGAGGACACATAGGTCCTCTAGCACTCATGGAGCTAGCTCACACAGGAGCCACAGGGATGGTGGGGGTGATGGCGGTGACTCTCAGGCTGGGGTGTAGGCCCTCCATAGTACATATCTATTGAGATATTTATTGTACTAGTTTTGAGTGTAAGGTCGAGGACCTACATAGTTGTAGCCTATGGGTATTTTTGATGTACCCCCATGTACTCTTTTGACACACACACACACACACACACATATATATATATATATGAGATTTTGATCATTTTGGCTCATTATGTGTACTTGTATATTTTTAATTTTATGTTTATGTTATGCACATGGATGCAGATGTTTATATTGATGCTATGCTTATGTAATGTGATGTATGGATGACATGCACTAGATAGCTATTTAATTTTATGATGATGATGGTATGCAGTGATCTAGATGCTTAGATATGCTTTTTATGATGGATGCATATGGATGCGATGTTTTACTTTTAAATGCATATTTAATTTTGCTTTATTGTATGCATTTAATTTATGATGATATCATGATATGTTGATGCAATGTATGTAATGCATTATTTACATGATGGTAATCTAATGTAAATGAACCTGTATGCTTTAATCACTTAAAACATAAGGAATGAATGCGATATATAAGTTTAACAATCTAATGGATGACACCACAGAATGTGTAAAAATCATGAATGTAATTGAAAATCCTCATTACAAGAATTTAATCAATTAATCACCCATATATGAAATGCAATGGTATGAAGCGGTATGATGCGAATGATATAATGTGTCATTCTATTTTCTTTTGCAAGTTTGAAAAATATGCACAATATAGTTAGTGGTCATCTAGATATCATTTCTGATATCCATCCGGTATCTATCCTATATCTTGATTGTGCTTTATGTAATGATGTATCATGGATTCGATACTTTTCAGTTTGATGATTTGCATGACTTTATTCTATATGGTTTGTGGTATTTGGTATTTTGTTGCTATTAGAGAAACTTTTGAGGTTTTCCATGAGACTCAAACACCCTAGTAGACTTCTCAAACATCACATACTAATTGTACAAGGCTTTTTTTGGACAAGGCTTTCATCATGAATGACCCAACTGTTCATTACCCCTGTGTGTGCACGTGAGTATTTTTAGATAGACCATAGGCATACCCCAGATGTCAGTCAGGACTCTTTCAACCCATATGTGAGATCGGGTTCCTCCTATGTTCGTATCATCCTTGTTTTAGACTTGATTGGACTATACTTCTAGACAACCCCAGGCACCTAGAGCTAGCTCATCTCATAAATTGATCAGGACTACCCCTCCAAAAATAGTCGAGACTCTTTCAACCCATTGCTACATTTGGGGATCACCCAATAAAACTACTACTTCGAAGCGAGACTCTTTCAACCCATTGCTGCACTCGAGGTTCATTCTATGGCTTTGAATGGTGAACAATCCAGGGATTCAAGTTCTCACCCCATTTTGATTTTTGCTCATATGTAGTGATAAAAATCACTGTTTATTCCCATTTTTCTTGAGCAAGGGATTTGTATAGTGCTTTTGATTCACTATATCATTTTAGATTTGAACTTTGAACTTTGGGTTTGAAATTTAAATTGTGTATCTATGTACGAGTAGGGGAAATTCTTGTCCTTTTGCCAAGGTTCACCACTCTAGACCGAACTATTTGCAAGATAAGCAGGTAATAAAACCCATCTCTCTAAATACCTAGGACCACTTTCATAGCTTTCATCCTCCCTTATCTTAGCAAGATTTTAAATGTGTCAATTAGTGATGGGATCCTGATATGCCAAGCACTATCACAACTAGTGACCTCATCTACAAAAGCAAAAGTAACTTTCTATGATGTCTGAGAAACCCACTAGGTATGGTTGAGTGACTGGAAAACTTTGGTATACACACATATCTCATAGCAATAGGTGTTGTGTATGAATGCAATGGATTATGATAAATGCAAAGGTGCATGATTAAAACACAAACATGGCATCATTTGTAATACTGACAAACACAATCCCTCCTACTATGGAATGCAATGGATGATGAATGCCTATTTACAATGCAATGAAATGAATGCATGTGTAGAATGAAAATGCATAATGCAAATGCAAAATGTTTTTGGATTTTATTGATTTTATAATTTTTATGGATTTTGAGCCTTTATATTTGACCAAACGGTGAGTACATGCCTCTGGAGCTTTTAGGAGTGACCAAACGATGAGGAGATGTTGTTGAAGCTTTTGATTGACCAAACTACTCACAAGAGAGCTTGGAGCTTTTTAGGATGACCAAGCAGTTTTAAGAAACCCTTGGAGCCTTTTTGGGATGATTGAGCGGTTATAAGAAAACCCTCGGGGCCTTTGATTGACATGACCAAGTGGTTTTAGGAACCCTTGGAGCCTTTGGGATTGACCGAGCAGTTTTAAGAAAACTCTCAGAGCCTTTTACTATGCTCTCAAGCATAAAACACCTTAATATGGATGATGTTGAGAGGTTCAGGCTCTTCAACACCTCCTAGCGATGTTAGGTGATAGGTACCTGGACCAATATTTTTAGATATGATATAGGGTCCTAGCCAATTAGCCATGAATTTGTCTCGCATATCTAGTGGTAAATTAGAGTTCTGTTGGTTCTCTTTCAAGACAAGATCCCCAACTTCAAAGTCTCTCTGGTGGACTTTGATATTGTAAGCTCATTTTAGTCACTCTTGATAAACGTGGAGATGCTCAAGGGCATTCACGTGATGTTCATCAAGCAACATCAGTTGATCCAGTCGAGCTTGCCATGCGGTGTCATCATCGATGAACTCTTTCAATGCGATGCGCAACATTGGAATTTCCAATTCCAAGGGCATAATGGCCTCAACGCCATATACTAGTGAAAATGGTGTTGCCCTAGTGGGCATCCGAATGCTAGTCCTGTAAGCCCATAATGCAAGGGGCAGCTGGATATGCCAATATTTATGGTTTTCTTGGACCATATTTTTCAAGATGGCCACCACTATCTTGTTTGAGGCCTCAACTTGCCCGTTTGCTTGTGGATAATAAGGAGTTGCAAAACTATGTTTGATTCTATATTTAGATGTCAAAGCTCTCATAGTTTTGTTCTTGAATGATGTTCCATTATCCAAAATTATTTTGGATGGAATCCCAAAATGACTTATGATATGCTCCAGTATAAACTCTGCTATACGAGATCCAGTTGTCATTGTTAAGGGTATTGCTTCCACCCACTTTGTGAAATACTCAGTAGCCATGATAATAAATGTATGTCGGCCCGATGATGGAGGAGAGATCTTGCCTATAAGATCTAATCCCCACTGAGAAAATGGCCAAGCCGCTTGGATGGGTTGTAAGGCCTACGATGGCAAGTGCGTAAGATTAGCATGATGCTAACATTTGATGCATTTCTTGACATACACATTGCACTCCTTCTCCATAGTGGGCCAATAGTAACCCATTCGAAGGATGCACTTGATGATGGCCATGCCACTAAAATGGCCACCACACGTACCATCATGAGCTTGTGAAATCACCCAAGATGCCTCTTGGGGCTCTAGACAATGAAGGAGAACTCCATCGTAGCCTCGTCGGTACAAGATGTCTCCTATCAAGACATATTTAGTCACTTTCTGCTTGAATGTGCATTTTATGGCATGCGACAATCCCTCTGGGATTACACCAAGTTTTAAGAAGTCTTGGATTTGCGACATCTAGCTCTGATAAGCCTCAACTTCGACTGCCAAGATGACTTGCTCCCCCTACGTATTTACCTTTGCAAATGCAGACTAGGAAACAACCTTATGGTGAATGGTAGTACCACTCCCCATCAGACTCTGAGAGGTTAATGACCCCTAGGGTGCCTTCTTTAGAAAGTCTTCAGCTCTACAGAACCATTCAACTTTTGGTTCTATGCTAATCATGTTGATTGACATTTTATTATCAAAGGCTTCACGCTCTGCTACAGGATGCGAAAGCATTTTAACATGGATGGTAGTGAAATCCGTAGATGGATTCTGAGGGATTAAGGATCCCAAAGAGGCCATGGTGTCTACAAACCTATTCGATGAATGAGGGATTGCCTCGATGTCATACCATTCCAATTTAGCTAGATATGTAGCAACAAGATCCTTATAAGCTTTCAGTATGGGACATCGACACTGAAAGAGCCCCTTAACTTGGTTTACTATGAGCAAGGAGTCACCAAAGATGTTTAATATTTTAATGTTCATGGTGATAGCTGTGTGGAGGCCCAATAGTAGGGCTTCGTACTCAGCATTGTTGTTGGTGCACGAAAAGTCTAATTTAAATGACAAGGGCATTGGAGCTCCTTGCGGCATGAAAAACACTATTCTTGCACCACCCCCTTGCTCGCACTTCGAACCATCGAAGAACAGAGTCATATCAACATTATTCTCTGGTTCTTCGGGTTTGGGAGCTTCGGATACGATGAAGACTACATCATCTGGAAGCTCAATGGTCAGAGGCCTACTGTTTGATAGTGGTGCCTCAGCCAGCTGATCAGCTATGACTTGTCCCTTAATGGACTTTTGGCTTATGAATTCTAGATCAAATTTTGTCAGTAGCATGATCCACTTTGCAGTACGCGTATTGTGATACATCTTACTCATCATGTATTGCAAAGGATTTTGTTTGGATATAACATATGTCGTATGACTTAGCATATAGTGTCACAATTTCTTGGTAGCGAACACTATTGCTAAACATAGTTTCTCCACATATGCATACCCAAGCTCATAGCTCACCAAGGTTCGACTAATATAATATATGGCCTGTTCTTTGCCTTGCACATTCTTTTGGGCTAACATGGTTCCCAGTGCAAAGTCAGTTGTCGATATATATAGTAGAAAAGGCACCTCTGGCCTTGGTGGAGCTAGCACTGGCGGCATCACTAGGTATTGCTTTATTTCAATGAAAGCTGCTCGATAGTCCTCGTCCTAGTTGAATGGGACCCCCTTATGTAGCAATCGATTCATGGGTCGACATTTATCCGATAACTGAGTGATGAATCACTTTATCGATGCTACTTTGCCCTGAAGGCTTCTTAACTCTTTAATATTGGAGGGAGGATGCATCTCTAAGATAGCCTTGACCTTCGCTGGGTCGACTTCGATGCCTCATTTAGAAATGATGAATCCTAAGAGTTTACCAGAAGTTACGCCAAATACGCACTTCTTAGGATTCAACCTGACATTGTGCTCTATCAGGCGATCGAAGACCTTCCTTAAGACCTCTGCATGCTCTTCTCATAGCAATGACTTGGCCAACAAGTCATCGATATAATCTTCTAGAATCTTATGCATGTAGTCATGAAAAATGTATGTCATGGCCCATTGATATGTGGCACCAGCATTTTTGAGGCCAAATGGCATAACTTTATAGCAAAATGTTCCCCATGGCATTATAAATATGGTTTTATGTTGGTCTTCGGGTTTAATCTAAATTTGATTGTAACCAAAAAAATCATCCATTAAGGAGAGCATTTCGTGACCTGCAGTTGCATCTACAAGAGCATCAATATTTGGCAATGAAAATGAATCTTTGGGTGTTGCCTTATTTAGGTCTCTAAAATCCATACAAATATGGATTCTTCCATCAGGTTTTCCTACGGGCACCATATTGGATACCCATTCCGGATAGTCGATGGAGATTACAAATTCTACGTCCAACAACTTTTGTAGCTCATATTTCACCATTAAGGCTACTGTTGGATGCATCTTTCTAAGCTTCTGCTTGACCGACTTCTTCGTCAGATCTAGCGAAAGGTTATGCGTAACCAATTTTGGGTCTAGACCTGGCATATCCTTGTACGTCCAAGAAAAAATATTAGGTCTCTCTTTCAGTAGAGGGATGAGGGTGGCACGCTCATCGGGAGTGAGACTCTCTCCAAATTTAACCTTCCTTGGATTAGTGGGATCATTACTGATATCCACATCGAAGGTTTCCTCTACTGACATGTGCGATCCCTCCTCAAGCTGATGAGGCGTAGGAATCAAATGGATGTCATCAATCAGGTTGATAGGTTCCACGTTGGAAGTATTTTTGGCATGATAGACATCATATGCACAGCCTGGTGCAAAATGAAATGGTTGTAACATTTCTTCGTTAGGGAAGAAATCTTCAGGCTCAATAGGTGAGTCAACGTGATCCCAGTCGATAGCATCTACATTGAGATACAACGGTTTGGATGGATCTACTGGATTGTGGAGTGGGGTGGTCAAATAAATGGAGACCATATTGATGGAATGGAATTGATCTCTAGGACCACACGGAAAAACCTCTACATCATCGATGCAGCTCTCATACCCGAGATCTGGCTCTAATGGCATGGGCACAAATGGGTCCTCTCTATGAGAACTATGAACTACTGGATCCTCTCTATGCACTGGTTGCAATATGGGATCATTCGGCTCATGGAGCTCCATGTAGGTAGGTGGATAGGGAAACAACATGTGGTAAATCACATTAAAGTTTGGTGGTATTCCCCTAAGGTGAGGGTCGAGATTGATTTCTCTTCGCATGTCCTCGATCGTATATGGTGCATTGCGGTGACGTAGGTAAGGAGGTCCTAGATAGGCTCTCTCTATTTCATCCTCTTCATCACTATCATAATACAATCCTTCATTTACCCCTATAGGTGGGGGATGCTCTGGTAGGTGCGGTCCCATGAATCTCACTTCCTGGTCACTATCATCCATGTCCAAAAAAATTGGATAATTAGTCCGTATGTATGATGTTGATGAGAAAATTGGCTCTGCTTCTTCCCCCAAATGATCAATGTTGGGAAGAATCTCCTCGATAACATGTACCGACTCTATAGGCAATAGGTGATGCGCATACAAAGGCCTTAGATAGCCCTCCTCAGCTTCATCCTCAGATTGATCATTGTTTGAGGATTCATTGTCGGCATCATAACTTGGTCCACTTATCTCGGAGGTGGACTCCTCTCCATCATCGTTGTAGAGATCTCCTGACTCGAGATCACCTAAAACTATGGGGTTATGCCCCTGCACACCTGTGTCATTGGTTGCATTATGGATTTGATGACCCAGGTTGCCTCTAGGGTTCTGCTCTATATCAGTCTGCTCTAGGAGCCCTTCATGATGCTCTTCAAGTGGCTCAAAAGTGACGACAGATACCATCGGGTTAGTCCTCCAGAAGCTGGAAGGATTAGGATGATATGGGTTGAAGTCCACATCATCCCCTAGACTAAGGTACAAGTGATCTAAGGATGCTATGAGCAAATCATCTTGTCCTTGTATCTGTAATCCCAACCTAAACCTATCAGTTGCTAGCTGATAACGTGGCTCAAGCGGAGTCCTACATCCTTGTTCAAATAGACCAAGTCCATACCCATGCCAGTGATATAACTCAAAAATATGCATGGAGTACTCTGGGTTGGATAAATAATGAACATTTACTATGAAAGGTTTATCACTATCTTCATCCATGGGTGTTCACGTTGGAAGTTGATCCAGCCTAATGTAGATGAAGTTAGTCTGATTAGGTGGCTCTCCCAATGGCACCATCGATCCAACTAAAAAATGATGAGCATGTGGTCGGCCCATCTCTTGTGCAGTCTCTAGAATCGGTCCGAAGGTTACATTCTACACAATATACTCACCTAATCCTATGTTGGTGAGATGTACAGTCACCCACGGTGCGGATGACCCTACTGATGATGCAGGCGAGGTAGGCTGAGGTACCTCCTCGGCTATGTCTTGGGCTTCCTCCACTTCCATGGGGATGGGAGCCTCCTCGGTGACTGGTTTGGGCATGTGTTTCTTCTCTTTTTCACCCATTTTTACCTTTAACTTCCTATCATCCCGAAGCATCACTGATGCAGTCGGTTTCAGCGAAGTAGCAGTAGTGCACTCAGATCTATGTGATACAGATGTCGATGGTTGAGCATGTACTATTGGTTTACCTCCTAGATTTTTAATCGATGATGCAGGTCGGACGTCCAGGTGCATTGATGGGAGTATGAAACCCCCAGGCAAATCTTCTAGGTTCACGAACTTGAAAGGTTCTTCGTCTGATGACACTACGTGAACTCGTCCCTCATGCAGATATTTTACACATTGGTGTAGTATAGAGGGAATGCAATGCATTTCATGAATCCAAGGCCTCTCGAGTAGGATGTTGTATTGCATGGCACCCTCGATCACATGACACATCATAGAGATGGTCTTTAGGCCTACCTAAATAGGTAGGACGATTGTGCCAACCATCGAGCATAGGGCATCGTTAAATGCTCTCAACGTGAAGGTGGTGGGCACAATATGTGACTTTGGTAGCTTTAGATGATTCAATGCCTTGGTCATTATTATATTGATCGATGAACCAGTGTCGATCAAGACCCTCTTGAATGGCACATGATTGATGCATGTGATGATATGCAATGGTGGGTCAGCCGTATCTATGGGAACCATCTTGATTTCATGATCATAAAATTGGATCATGGGCTCCTGGCACTATTGTACATGTCCCACAAAATTAGTAAATGCTTGAGCATCTTGAGATTGTACTTTGATGGACCTTAGAATGTCCATAAGAGTCTCCCTATGCCTAGGGGACTACTGTATCAGTTCATATATAGACAACTTTGTAGGAGCTATCTACAGGTTTTGGACCAACCTGCTCCGTATGGTCACCATCGGTCTCGTTGGTGGGCCTAGAATATTCTACGTTGGCCATTGATTCGGCGTAGCTTGTATCCTAATGGGAGTGCAAGGTTGATTCAATTGCTCATATCTCCCATGTCTGGTAACAACATTCACCATGCCTATGAACCCCTGGGTAGGTGGTTCGATGCGCACTTGGTTGACCTGGCCAACGTTGTTGCACGGTGCCTCATGGTTTGGTAATGAATTTTTGTAAATCCCCATGTTTTGGTTGTCAGGCACTAATGGATTACTTGGTACTACAAGCTCACCCTTTTCAATCATGTTTTGCACAATATGCTTGAAGGACCAACATACTTCGATGTCGTGGCCCTTCGCACGATGGAAGATGCAAAATAAGTCATCTTGATACCCCTTCGACTTGGGCTGATTCGGATCGACTAGCTTAACCTCGGGTAGTCTGATCACCTTAGCCTCACATAACTGATGGAATATTGATATCAATGATTTTGTTAGAGGTATGAATTGGTGAGGTGGGCATTGTTCTTTGTTTTTGCCCTTATAGTTATTATTGCACTTTTCGTACTACATAGGAGGAGGTTGGGCTTGATAATTCTATTTTTTTGCCCTTTATCCTCTCTCTGGAGGTTTAGCACCACCTGATTTACATGGGCCTGCTTGCCCTTCTATTTTGTGGAGCTCTTCTTAGGCCCCTCTTTCCTGTTCTTAAGCTTCAAGTTGCCTTCTTGCAACTTGATATCCTCAATTACTTTGGCTTGTGCCAAAGCTTCCTCGAATGTTGGATATTGTTGTAGTTGCAATAATAATGAGATGTGCTTGGCACAACTCTTGGTAAACATTCGGGTCAATTCCATAGTAGGAATAGGGAATGGCAGCTTTGCCATTAATCTTCTCCACCTCTTTTCATATTGTTCAATTGGCTCATCATCACGTTGAGCTAGCACAGCCAAATCGGAAAGGTTAGCCTATTTCTTGATGCCAAAAGAAAAGCGTTCAAGGAAAGCATCAGCCAGTTGCTCAAAATTGGTAATGTTGTACCTCTTTTGCTGATTGAACCACTCTCGAGCTGGGCCTGAGAGGGTTGTGATGAATGTGTGCAAAAGCAAGGCATTATTGCTCATAATTTGGAAATAGGCATCCAAAAATCTTGTGACATGCTCCTGCGCATCTTCGTCACCTTTAAATTTGTCTAGCCTGGGCATAACAAAATGCTCAGGGTATGCTGGAGCAGGTATCGAGGGGTCCAAAGGCTCATTATGAATCTTTCTTAATGTCAAATTTTGAAGAGTCATGCCTTGCCTCTCAATTGCTTTTACCTTCTCAGCTAAGGCCTTATAGGCCTACGAGGATAGAAAGTCCTCCTCCCTAAGCTGACGCGAGGGCGGTCTTGGAGGTACATTCTTCCTCTGTCGAGGTGGAGGACGTTGCTCTTCCTCCTCCTCAACTTGGGAGTCTTTAGGATACTCTTGATTGTTTCCTTCTCCCTCTTCTTCCTCATATTGTTGTTGCCTCTCATGTTCGAATGGTGGTGGTCATTCTCTTTGTTGGGCACTAATATGAGTGTGAGCATCTCTACGCTCCTACTGCACATCGACTTGTGAAAAAGCCTTTCTCTGAATGCACTCTCTATTCTCCATGTGAGTGTATAGACCAGCCCTGGCTAGCCTATCTTCCTACTCTACGTGCTCCTTTTGGGTAAGGATGCATTCCTCATGCATGCACTGCTCATATAGCCTTTGTCTGATGAGCCTCTACGCTTGAAGATTCTCATCTTCGATGCGCTGCCTCTCTAGGCGAGTATCCTCCAATTGATCTTGGAGGAGCTGTCATCATTGCTCGGATACCAGTCTGTGTGATCTATCAAGTTGATCGGTCATAATAGGCCTCTGGTATGCATGCTCTATGTGAGCGACCTTATGGGTTCTGTACCCATCTGACTGATTTATGATGCTTTTGCCTTTGTCTGTAAATATGACATTGGCATCCTACTGAGCTCTATGCTCTGTGCCACCATGCATGGATGGTGGATGTGTCACATGAGGGTGCTTAGAAGCCTCTCCATGCTCTCTAGTAGTCCTAATAGAACCCCCACTATGCTCACTCGGAGCACATGTGGGTGGAGCTGAAGGCTTATAGCCTAGCTACTCAAGGATGCTACCTAAGCCATCCAACTATCTAGATCTCCACCGCTCGTGCGGTGGTGTGCCATTGGCTCCCACCTTAGCCATATCAATAGTGATATTTTGAGGTTCACTACGTGTGGGAGTCTACATAGGCCTATGCTCAATGGTGGACCCTATCTGCATGCCCTTGAATGGGTGGATCTCGATCTCGTCTGTACTCCGAAGGTGGAGCCATGGATCCTCCTGTAGACCTATGATGTAGGGGTACCAACTTGGACCCTTGTATAACATACTCTTTAGCCGATCCTGTGGATGCATGTGCAATGCGATCCTGGTAATGGCTTTCGAGTGGAACACCCTCATGTTGAGAGGCTCCATGCTCTATTCTGTGTCTAGAGGAATGCATAGAAGCTCCTCTAATGGGGGTACGCTCAATAGGTTCCCCTCTTGTCGAGTTGTCTCCTCTAATGCTCATCGAACGATGTTCGGGAAGCGCATGTGGGTGAGGATTCGACATGTGTTGTTGTGAATCGATCGGGATTTGGTCATTGGCATCAGGCTTATGCCTTTGTCGACCACCCCGTGTCTCCACCATGGTGTACCTAGTATCTAGATTTATTCTTTATTAAGCAAACAAGGTATACAATGGTGATTATCTCGTATTAACTTTTAAAAGTGAGCCCTAAACTGTTTGATGTTGTTTCAAATTTGTTGTATCAGTAAAGAAACTCCTTATCATGTTTTGAAAGCTTGTTGGATGATATTCTCAGTTTAATTGGCTTTCACCTGTATGCTCATAGCTCGACAACTTGGCTATGAACTCCAAGTCACGTAATCCAACCTATAATGTGTGGTAATGAAGCCCACACATGGTCAAGGAGCATAGGTCCTCCCAGATCCTCACCCATTTTCCCCTAGTCAGCGTTATACCCTCTGAAGAGAATACATGCAAATTTTCTAGGGTACGAAAGGTTCTTGGATCTGGTATTGGTCTAGTATCCAAGGGTACGTAGGATTTGGGCCAATGGATGGAAATAACGCCCACCGTCGTTGGACCCTACTAGTGGTTGGATGTCACTCCCAACTCACTAGCGTTTAATTGAAACGTGGTGTGTGTGGTTCTTTTTATTCTTTTGCATAAAATGAAAATGCATAATATAGCATAAATGATTGTTTCCTACATGATATGCAAAAATAAATGTTTCATTTTAGAGAATGCATGCTATATCCTAAATGATTTTTGACAATGCAATTACGATGATATAGCCTCTGATTGGGCTTCAAGCATGCAAACCAACACACAATTTTAACCTAGCACATTGGATTCTAGGGTGGACTGCACTCAGAGGTCCATTGTTCCTAGCAGTGCCTAGCTAAAATTTAGAAAAAGAAACCCTAAGGACCTAATTCATTTTCATGTTCTTTTTATCCTTAATTATCTAGGTTTCAATTTTTTGTTCTGGAAAACATAGAAGCAAAACATAGAGATAAAAAGTGGCAAAAGGGCCTACCTCAGGTCCTCATTTGATTTAGCTTTGAACTCTTCTGTCTGATGTGTCTGTTATGAACCGTAGGTCTGATGCGTGGTTTAGACTGTAGACCATGTCTTGAAGTCATGGGCCAACAATGAGACCGTAGTTGGAAGCTATGGTTTGCACCTGCAATCCAAAAAACATAGAAGATGTCAGATTAGGTGCTTAAATTATGGAGTTCCACCATGATCGCCTTCTGTGACCACCAAAACGGCCTCACACCTATGCTTCCTACTGCGTGATATAAATAAGAGATACAAAAGAAATGCATACAAAATTGACAACAAAATGAGAAAGAATAAGAACACTTTATTCCATTAAATGAGCCAATCCTGATTACAAATATGTCCCTCTTAGGGATACCAATTTGATACTCTTATTATAGTAGGAAAGCATGTGAAATCCCTCTCAAGGGTAAATGTGAGTTTTAAGCCATTTGAGGTGACACGAACTGCTCTAGGGTGGAGTTGACCCTCTTCTTCGCGTTGAGGAAGGAATTAGATGATTGAAGCTCCTTTGAATCTGTTTCCTGCGATCAAGAAACAACACAAGAACATTAAAAGAATAGGCAGCCTCTCGTGATGAGGCCCTTTAAAGGATTTATACATGCAAATGCCATAATACTAATGAAATCAAGAAAGTAGATAAACTATGCTAAACATATGCAATTCTCATAAAGATTGATGGAAACATGTAAACAATAAGTACATCTATCAGTCTGAAGGATCAATTGCATGAAATAAAGCATTAGAACATGAAAAGAAACTAATTATGTCCTACTTGCTAAAATGAAGTAAACCTAATGAAATATTTAATACGGTCAGTCAGAGTCTCTAAACTACCAAATAAACCATTAGAATGATTAATCTAAACTAGCTAAGCACACTACAAAAAGAACAGTAAGGGGATCTTATACCTATTGCAAACCACAGCTCGGATGAGCGGTCTGCACTGTAAACCATGACTGAAAGCCACGATGAGCAACTCAGTAGTTTTGCCCTCCAATTCTAGGGCTATGGACTTGATCCTCCTTGTCAAATTGATGATCAAGGGTCGCCTCAGTGTCCTCTGACAGGTTTGGCGGTTGAATTGCTCGATAGGGCCTCCGTTTGCCCGAATTGGTGTTTCTTGGCATTCTAGCTCCTTAGGGCATCCATGGCACAATTTGTCATGATGCTTGGGTTGGCAAAGTGATAGCAACAAATCTCTCTCTTAGTGCACTCAAGTGAGTCCACAATTCGATAGGGCTTCGCTGCTCTAATCTCCAACTCTCTCTTCATAGTTTGCCCTAATTCTAAGGGGTACTTATAGGACTACCCAAGGGCTAGGGGTGGCTTCATGGAGAAGCCAAGATCAAGAAGGGGTGGTTAGGACAGTTGGATTGGAAGCTTCCATCCTTTAACCACCTTCTTCTAGAACAAATGGCCGTTCAAACCGATTTGGCTCGGATGAAGGCCAACTGAACTTCAGTTAAGACCATAGGTGACAATTGCGGTTTAGACTGTAGACCGTAGGTCTCAGCCATGGTTCAGACTGTAGACCATAGGTCTCAGCTGTGGTTCAGACTGATTAGGCCAAGGAGCCCAAATTGAGTGGTTAGAACCACTGCTCTATCTTGGAGTCTATCCAAGATCTTCCATATGGTCTTGTAGCATGTCCATATGAGTAGTCACCTTCGACATGACGCGTTTTAGGTGTCTATAGAAAGTCAAGCAGTATTTTGATGTTGTAAGTCATTCCTAGTCAATCAAGTTTTCTTGGACTACGTACATTTGAACATATGAAAACATTGTGAGATTTTGAGAGATTAACTCATGTGTTACTATTGCCATAAGTGAATAGTTTCCCTTTCTTATCCATCTATGCGTATGGTCTAGAGTACTAATGAATTGGCAAAATGACAAGCTCACACTTCACCCCTAAAATAAAATAAAATGAGAAGAATAGTAAGGATAGGATCAAATTACCATTAGTACTTTGATAGAGTGGTTGGAAATCCAACTCCCCAAAGTTCTTACTCATTCAAAAAAAAATCCCTTCCTCCTCATCTAATCAAGCAAGTATCCCAAAAAAGTATCTTCTTGCTTCCCATAAAAATAGGCAAGAATCCCAAAAAGCAATAAAAATTCCTTGCTCCCTCTCAAATGAGCAAGTATCCCAAGAAAAGTTAAATAAGGGTAAAAAATCTTGAATCTTTGGAATTCTTAGTATCTCGAAAACCATGGGGTGACCCTCATTACAACAATGGATTGCATGAAACCCACCTGGCAATAAGGTATCCTTACACAAATAGCACTAAGTCTAGATAATACCTATAGATGCTCATAGATAAGCTAGCTTGTTCGCATAAGTGACCTTTATTTTACTTAGTCCTTACTCATAATAGTAAATGAATACTCATTGCACACACATTTGGTCATTGAGAAGATTTAAAATATTAGGATAACTTTAACACCATATTGATTTATGAAATGAATAGATGAAGTTGTTTAAAAGTCACTAGGATGTTTGAAGTCTTTGATAAATAACTCTAGAATATCATAAGTAGGCAAAATTCAGAAGCAAATTCCTATGGAAGTACTATAGTTCATTTTCTCCTACAAAAATGTGGCTTGTATCTCTTAAAATTTGTATCTCTTAGCAAAAGCCATCACAATATTAGAATATTTATTCCATTTTTTTTAAGTGATTGAAAATATCCCAAGCCTTTGATAGATATCTACTTTTGCATACATTCTCTCACTTGGATACCCCTTAATGAAATTTAGGAAGCACAATCACAAAAATTATAATAAACCCCCATCAATAACACTTATTATTATACCATTCACCAATATGAATAAAACACCCTTCATATTGTTTTGGCTATATATCCAAAATTACAGTTTGGGGAAGGGGGTTAAATAGAGGCATATGAAGTCCACAATAGATTTTGGGGGGAGGAATAGGTAAATTATTTTCTCAACTCTAACAACTATAGTTCTTGTAGGTATCTTTGGTAGACATTTTCCGTAGAAGTCTTATGTAGAGGTCTTCCATAGATATATTTTGTAGAGGTATTCCGTAGAGATATTCTTTAGAAGTCTTCCGTAGAGGTCTTCTATATATTTCTTCTATAGATGTATTCTGTAGATGTCTTCCATAAAAATTTTCTATAGATATCTTCAGTAACAATCTTCTATAATAATATTCAGTAATAATCTACTGTAACAATATTTTGTAAACATCTTTCGTAGTAATCTTTAGTAAGTGCTATCTGTAGATGTTATCTATAATGCATATCATGAAATTTTCTTAAGTGTCAAAACTTAAAGTATCCCCAGATATGAGAGACATGAGGTAATTTAGAAAACAACAAGACAAGTGATAAAGTACCTTCAACAAAGAATATAGGGGAAACATGGCAGTAATATTTTAAGTAAAATTGAGGGGAAAAAAATAACAAAATAAAAAAAAATTATATATTAATAATACCCTTTTTTTAAAGTGTGTACATGAAGGCATAAATGAGAAGTCTTATTATGATGTGTACATCCAAGATGGTGCCACATACCACCTCTTATGACATGTATGCACAAACTAGTGCCACGCGCTGTTAATTTTTAAATCCCTCTTGAAAGCACAAATGTTCTCGGGGGTTGGAAATAAAAGTTTCAAAGAATGATGGTCTATTAGAACATGTGCACACAAAAGCAAATGAGTTAGGATGTGGACCAATCTAATTGGCCATAAAATGTAGCATCAATGATGAGTACCATGTGGATGAAACATGGCATAAAACATAGAACATGTGGTCTAGTGACATGCTAGAGGACAAAGGAATAAATCTGGTAAGCAGTTAAAATAATTTTTTTAGCCACCGGGGTGATCAAAGCATATTTTAACACTTGGAAATAAAACTTCCACCCTTGCCATGCAAGGTGGTGGGTAGGTTTGGCACCAAAGGGAAATCGACCACCCTAGATATTATGCTGATGAATGACAAGTGGATTCTTTCGCCAATCACAAGAGACGCTGTGGATGAACAATGATAGTCGTTGATCCAATTTCAAATGGAGGGTTGCAATGGAAGGAAGGAAACCCATGATGAGTCTAGAAACTTTACCATGATCGTTGTGGAGGGATACAATCATCAATGCGTGGCTTTTATCGACCAATCATACATCAGGACACAAATTTAAATTATTTACCATCGATTAAATCCAAATCGATGAATGCAATTTATTGAACTCGATATTTTCTTTACCATTGATGAGATTTAGAGTGGTCACTACCATCTATGAGAGTTAAAGTAGTCACCACCGTTGGATAAGAAAAATTGGATAGTGTAGAACCTTTGCATGGCTAAAAATCCATGTAGAGGAAAACAAACCCTAGAATTGTTTTTTCTTTTGTAGAAGACCGTAAAAAATCATTGAAAATTATTTGCAATCAAAATTAAGTTGAAACATCATATATTTTTGCCAGAGAAACAATATCAAACCTTGGAATTACAAAGAAGAAATACGGGTAAAATATTTTAGAGAATTACGATGTAGGGTGATAGAGTTCTGGCGAGGCGAAAAAGTGAAAATGATAGGTAATTTTTTTACTATTTTGGTTTTATTTTTAGTTGCAAAATAAGATATTTAAATGCCCTAATCATTTTGCTATAGATATAATTAATGAATATTTTTAGGAAGTTATACAGAAGGTTAGGTCAAAATTAAAACTATTTATTATGGAGTAATTAACAAATATTTTTAGGAGTTATGTAGAAGGTTAGGTCAGAATTAAAACAATCTATGTTGATAACATAATATATTAGTATTTTATGGTAATTAATGGAAATTACTCCTAAAAATTCTATGTTTTCGCTTAATCCTTTATGAAGATAATGAATTATTTTGAAAAATTGTAAGATGTATTTTTCTGTGTGCGATTGAAATATTGTTGTAGGTTTCTCAGCTCCTAAATTTTGAAATTTCTTACCATAGAATCCTATCTACCCTTTACCCTAAAAATCCATACCCCGTTCCATGTTTCAAAAAAATAGTGAGCCCCCATCTGTCGAAACACAGAATCTTAGTGATTCTGTAACAAAGTTGTTTCAAAGATCTAGGTGGTGAGATGTCCTCACAAAATTTAGAGGGCATGATCAGGAGGTGGCCAAATTTTTTTTTCTAAACTATAACCTTACAAAAATGACCACTCGAGTCAAAGACATCTAGTTTGACCTTAACCAGAGTATTATTTTTGAAGTACTAGGTCTACCGGAAGTAGAGTTCCCATATTATAAAAACCCTCTAAAAGCGTCATCCAACTAGTAGCAAAATTTGGATAAAAATGCACCATTATTCGAGATAAAGAGGGATGGATTAAGGGTGTTGCTACTGCTTCACTTCCTCTCATGTGGTAGGAAGCCACCATCCTAATTATCAAATTCTTCACCCTAGAAGGATGTATGTCCACCTGTGCAACCTACCATATCCGCATGTTGATTTTAAAATTCTTGGAGAATAATGATTGTGTCATAAACCTATCATATTTTCTATTTTAGTCTCTAAAGACTATTTTTATTCGTGTTTAGCCTAAAAACTCATAAGAAAAACCTAAACTACATTTACTTGCACACCATGGCCTTATCAAATTGATAGTCTTGAAAAAAGCACATGAAGTAAAAATAGCCTGGAACAAAATAGTCGAAGAGTCTAACCTGCCAGAATATTTTGAGTCTACCAAAAATGAGCTTGAAGAAGATAGTCCGTCTGAGGAATATCATGAGTTAGATAGTCAGAAGGAGGAACCTGAGTCCCCAAATGTAAACGTTGACCCACCAAAACTGCTAAACAAACCTAGCCTACACAAAAAAATTGGCATCAAAAATACACTCTTGAAACTCATGAGAAAGGAGATATATCAGGGCATGAATCTAACTTACCCACACCTAAATCAGCTACTAAAACCCTGTCTCACCATCGGGCACAAAATACTATTTTACAAATAAAAATTGATAAACTAAGGGAGGATTTTGTAGAGCATTCAAAAGTGGTCCAACAAGCCCTTGCTCTCTAGATAGACATGATTAAGTAACTCTTAGCGGATAAGGTGACAAAAACTGTTAATTCTATCAAACAAACTACCACCTATCAATGCTTCCCCTAATAAAATATCCACCACCAGTAGAAAGCAAAAAAAGTCTGTTAATTTTAGTAAAGCGGCCTACACCAACAAGCCCTTTGACTTTTCCAAGCTTCTTGAGGAAGAAAGTTCCCAACCGTTCGCTAGTCTAACATAGCAGAATCAACCAAAAATATTGGATCCTTCCACCAAGATAGGAACTGCACCCGAGAATCTTGTCTTAAATGTCAGGATGCCTCTAGATATTAACGTAGTAATAGACAACATAGTTGCATTAGTTGAGAAACCTCCGCCTTCTCAAACACAAGATGTAGTGCAGAGAGAGGATTCCCTTGAGGTTGAACATATCAAAATAATCATGGTTGAAACATCGATTGGTGAATAGAAGGCCAAAGAGTAGGTACAAAAGGTGAAATGGAAACATAAATTACCACTAGCAAGACCCCCATCATCAAGAATTTCCACCCGACGGACACAAGTCGAATGAACTGAAAAAAATTGTTTAAATATTTTATGATTTTCAGACTTAAATATTTGATGTGTATATTATTATTATCTATAAAATGTTCAATGTTTTCTGTTTGTAGATATCTTAGTGACATATATATATCTCAAAAATAATATTGTAGATAGTATTTTATGTTTGAACCTGTTTGTATATGCAGTGCTTGATGTTTTACGATCACAGTTTTAGCACATTATTGCAGTAAAATAATTTGGAGAACTCATTTTTTTTCTAGGAATTGTTAATATTACTATGCTCTCGTAGGAACTATTATTTGAAAATAATTGTAAACAATATATTTTTTTGTATATGATAAGATGTCCTGCATTTATTTATGAAATTAATTCTATTACAAGCAATTGCAAAAATTATTATTTTTTGATCTGCTTAATAGTTTCTAAGAAATTTGTACTATCATAGGAATGATTTGTGACAACCTGGAATAATCTACTTTCAACTATAGAAATTAGTAATTTCCAACTAGTTTGATAGATTCTATAACATTTATGTTGTCATGAAAATAATATTTTAAAAAAAATTTGAAACATTGTATTTTTAGCTGCATATATCTGATTGGAATTGTGTGTTGTATTGAAATATATTGGATTATGTTTAAGATTATCTCTGAAAATATACATTTCTCAGTGTTGCTATCAATGATTTTTGGAAGATAATCTTTGATAACCTATTTTCTTATTTTTGAAAAATAATTGTAAATGTCCTATTTCATGAACTTGCAAATGACTTTCTGAAAGATAATGTAAATCTTGATTGATTTTAATATTTCATTTATTTGCAAAGATCTGGATGATGACATCTGATATATGTGTAATATCTGTAATATTCTATTTGTCTCATTTTCTTCACATGCATGAGGACATGCATATATTTTAGTTTTGGGAAAAATGATGAGTGATTATTTGGCATATATTTTATGTAGTAAATTGTTTTATTTTTATATTTAATTTGTGATTATAATATATTTTAAGTTTTTTATGTTTATTTATGTGATTTATCAATTAAAATATGTATGCAGTTAATATGATAAATGTGTGCATTTCATGTAAAATACGTCTAATTTGTGATTAATTATGTAGGGAAATATTGAAGAATGATCCACAAATGCACGATGTAGTAGCACAAGCTTCAGAATACACCATGGATGTGAGAATATGGACGTAAGGACAAAGGATTAAGGAAGCTCTAGGCGTGGTGATAGAACAGTGGCTAAAGACTGTTATAGAATATGGTAGCTGAAGTATGTTACAAAATACAGTTACTGAAGTATATTGTAGAAGATAGCTACTAAAAACTATTACCGAAGAGAACTTTTACCAGCAGTTACTGAAGCGATTTGACCAAATTAGTTGACCGACGTTGCACACCACATCAGTTACAAAATGGCACTTTTATATGGAAATAAATGATTATAGTCATCTTATTTAGTTGACTTGTTACATATTATTCACGAGGATATTGTGATTAATAAAGTTATAAATTTATTCCTTAAACATTGTATAATTAAAATATTGTTAGGATGATTAGATTCCCATGCAATATTGTTTGGTCCTTTTCGAGAATAAAGGACATATGGTTATGTGTATATCTTGCAAAATATCTAAGTTAGTATTATGTTGTTATGTTAGCTCATAAAGTACCACTTGGACCACTTAAGTTGTTTACTAAGTCCAAGCAAAATTAGGAATTGTGTCAGTTTAGATTATTCTTGTTAGTGCATAGTTGTCGCATTATCAAGTCCACAACTCCACATGGAAAAATACATGGAAGAATATCACTTAGAATTGTCCAAGTCACAATATATATTACATAGGGAGAACTTTGAAAAGGTCTAATGTCCAATTGTCTAAAGATAATTAGTTTGAGAGAGAAATATCGAATGTTCAAGTTTGTACAATATCTAAAGAATTGCGCCAGCATGTACGTTTGAATTTCTAGAAATAAAAGTAGCACTTCATTCTTCACATATGGTAACTATGTCATTTTTATTTATTACTTGATTTATTTTATGTAGTTGTAATTGTAATTATCCTACATTCATAGAATGAAATAATGTTAGGAATAGTTATGAATTTTAGTTACTAAGATAAAATAGTTTAGAGGAGAAAGACTTACACTATCATTTAGGAGGTAGGACCCACTCCTATAGCTAGTCCCTAATCTCTTGCCCACTAAAATAGGTTAGAAATAGTTAATTAACTTTTAGAATATAAAATAAATTAAATTACATTTTTTATAAAACATAAATTCAAAATAGATAAACAAAACTAACTGCACGAGGATCCTCATCACTAGATCAATTTATTAATAGATCTATTCATGAATAGGTAATTTTTATTAGTTATCCTCAATTGTATATTAAATAATAAATAGGTAACTATCATATTTACTGTATAAATTATAAATTGTATTTTATTTTCATTCCTACACAATTTAATTTCTATTTATTGCTTTTGTACAAATACCTAAAACTTAAAGAGATATGAATTAAGCTTAGCTTTGATCCCCATGATACAATCTATACTGGATTACTACTCTTTAAATATAACCATGATTACCCTCGAATTGATAAATTAAATGTAAGCTATTACAGCTAATCAAGGTCAAAGGTTTTGTAGGTGTTTGATCTGCAACATCATAGGCAGTGTAGTGGAGTTCATTTCGAGGTTTGATTGAAGTCTTCGATAGATAAACAAGGCAACATAGTGGAGTTTGGCTACTAGATCTGGCAACATGTTGTGCAACTATGTGAGAAAAATGAGACTATCACTTCACTAAAATGTGGATGGATTAATGGAATATGTGTGCCTAAGAAATGACCAAGCGTCAATAATTATGGGCACCAAGGTGTGGGAGAGGCGACTGATGACTAGAAATATTTAAATCCCCACTATTATTTTGGAAGTAAAGTGCACATGAAGTAGTGACTTCACCCCATGACCATTTGTTAGACGTTATTCGATTCAAAAGAGCACATCAAAATCTTATTTTATGGAGGAAAATAGTCACCATCACCTATGGTTGCATCAATACCATCTACCACAAATTTGGAGATGTTTTGCTAATGTGGATATTGGATGAAATAGTCATCAATAGGAGATGTAGCACCACATTGAATACAATAAATTGAAATACTCAAAGTGAAGTCTTTTAATGGTAGAATGCTCAATGTATATGATAGAAGAGGAATTAATTGTAACAATTATGCCCAATTTGCAGTCCATTTAATGATCGAAGAAATAAAACCATTTGTTATTATGTGGAAGTCTCACATTGATGATAATACAAAAAAATTAGTTCAAACCTACTTGTAAATATGAAATCGTCATCATTTAATGGTTATCCTTGAGTGTGAAAAAGAGGTAAATATCTGATGAGAAGTATTGCTCCTCATTGAGAATGCTTGGGGCATGCTAAAGATAAGTGAATGCAATAATTATGTACTATGAAAAAAAGGCCCTGAAAGCTCTTTAGAAAGACAAGCCACATGGAAGAGACATTGCATTCACAAGCCATGCAATGGATAAATCATCATTGTGATTGAAAGATACATTGAGCATTTAGGAATAGCTAAAGTTACGAAGGAGGACTAAAAGAAAAATAGTGAAACATATATAGATTTTTGGATGGTTGAAACCCTCATATAGAGCATGACTAGTGTATGTTGTAAATGTGGAAACATAGGTAGGAAACTTAGTTTATTCAACATGCCATGATGATAAACAGAATGGAGGTGGCGATAAAAGTTCTACACAATGATGAAACATTTTCCAGGCTAGCGAATGTAAGTTAAAATAAAATAATTTAACATATTAGAGGAAGTTCTTCCCAAAGATGGTTGGAGACTTACATCGAAAATCAACGGTGGTGAGTTCTAGCAGTAGATCAGAGCAGAGGAAGAAACAAATATTTAAAATAAAATTCTTTAAAAGTTTAGTATTCTTGCAGTGGAAAATATTTAATGCTCATAGCCATAGCGAACATCTACAATGTGCATGTTATAGATTACATGATGGTGAAAGGTTTTAGAATGATGAAAAATAGTTCACAAGAATGAAAAAAAGAGGTATGAAGTTATTATGTAAGTCGTAATCCTAGGTGTACTTTTTACATATGCTTTGAAGTCTTTGGTATTGTATATTTTCCATCTATTGCATGGTCCATTGGAGGTTGAGAAAATCTATGGAACATCAGAGATTGTAATATCTTGATGATCAGGGATTAGAGTGTATATCCAAGAAGATATTGTGAGCAGAACTTGATACCATTAATTATTAGATTTAGGAGTAACCTAAACAGAGTTTTTGATTAGATTTGTGAGCTAAAGTTGATGCCATTAATGATAAAAATTTGGTAGTAGACTTGAGTAGAGTTTTTGATTAGATTTATGAGCAGAAAGTTGGTGTTGTTGAATTCCAAATTGACATAAAATAAAATTGATACTGCAACTATCTATCTTCCAAATTTTTGACCAAGCTTACACCCGCTAGTCATAGATCATAACTCAATATTGGATGGACCAAATATTGCTTTAGCCCAACCTCTAGAGTATGTTGGTTTCTTGTCAACTAATAGAGTGTTGACTCAATTAAGCTCAATAATGGTTTTGAGATATAGGGTTAGAAAAGGGTTTAGGATTAAAAAATATGAGTAAACAATGGCTGGATAGGGCTAAAAACATAGGCATCCACAAGGAAAACCTTTCAAAAAATTATTTCCAGTGTCCCACATTTAGGAATTGTAGCACCCAAAATAGAATAATATTCATATAATAGAACAAAAATAGAGATGTGCTTCAAGAAATAGTTTCAACATCTATGATACTAACAATTCAATTTAACAGAATAGATCAGTATTTGGACTTAACAGAAATAAAACTTTTGCAAACACAAATTTAACTATGAAAATATTTCAATTGCCTTACAACTAGTAATCCAATATTGGTGGAATGAACTACATAATAACATTGATATAAATGCAATTCACATATCTAACATCTTAATAAAGATATCAAAGATGATAATTCTTGAGTCAAAAATCCAAGTAATGCTCCTTCCATTAATTTGCAAAAGATGTTACACAGTAGGGTAAGCAAACACTTTAGAGCTGACCCTAAAAATTGAGGGTTTGACCTCTATATATAGTTTTACAATGAAATAAAATAGGTGGAACATTACAAGGATTTAGACTGTGCCAGATCAGTAGAATGCTATGGTGGCATCATTTCATTCACCTGTAGGGTTCAAGGAATCCACTCGATGTTGCATGCCATGGCAGCTTGGTTCTATGACTTGTTGGTTCTATCATGGTAGTTAGACGTTAGACCATTAGAAACAAGATCTAAAACATTCATCATTCTTAATGACTTCCTTTTATCACAAATCTATAACTACCTAGGTTCTTAGTTCTTGGATTCATGGACGCTTTGTCTATCCAATTGAATTGATTGGTTCTCATTTTCCAAGAATCCACCTTTGTATACTCATGAAAATATCAGTATGATATCCATCGTTGATGAAACTCATGGATGAATACAATTAAACTTCAATAATTCTCTACAAACAAGCGATATAGAACATGTTACCAATTCACTCTAAAAAGAATGCGGACATCAGCTTGGATGGCTTTGGCCAACGAATTAGAGCATTCATGAGAATAAACTATGTATCAGACAAGATGTAGCATGTCTCCAGTCCACTCTCTTCATTCTTTGAACTGCTTTATTTCCTTTTCATGATTATGGTGTAGAGCGTGTCGTAATATGCTCCTTGATATCCACTCCTCTAGCTTTGACCCGAGTTGACTACAGAATGAAGCATATCATCAATCCACTTGAGAAGTAGTGTAAAATATCATTTTGCACCGTTCCACTACCTTGTACTTTTTCTTAGGCATTTTAACCTCTCTGTCCAACAACGTGAGCATGTCATCATTTCGCTCTAGAATATACATGGAAATTAGTGGCATGGAACATCTCCAACACTTAGTCACTTTAGTGCACGATATGGGGTAATGTTGCTAATCTGCTCTTTGGAAGATGTTGATGTCATTTTTACTTGGTTTTATTATGGATTAGAATATCTATGCTAGACCACTATGAAATACACCAAGTACTGAGCGGTTTGGAACACTTTGCTTATACTACAAAAAAGAACTAAGTATTGAGCGGATTGGAGTATCTTGCATTGGGCCACTTCGAAATACACTATATCTTCAGCAATAGGGAGCATCTTCATGCCTTAGAATATTTTTCAAAAAATTTCTAAGGATGTGGCCATTTTGGACCTACAAGTGCCTTCAGACCCGAGGTTGGTACCTCAAGGACATTGGTGTCTCCCATAGGTTGGTGCCTACATTATTGTAAAAGGATATTGGTGTCTCCCATAGGTTGGTGCCTATATTATTGTAAAAGGATATTGGTGTCTCCCGTAGGTTGGTGCCTACATTGTTGTAAAAGGATATTGGTGTCTCCCATAGGTTTGTGCCTACGCATTTGTATAAGGGGTTGGTGTCTCCTTTGGGTTGGTGCCCATGAATTTTTATTGAAGAAATACAAACAATATCTTATCATGGTTTTCTCTCGAAAGGGTGTTTCCACATAAATATTTGTCTCTTGTGTGTGGAAATTTGTGCATTGATTATTATTACATTCATATTATTGTAGTTATTGTTTGGAAGGAAATATTTTATCTTATACTGTTCACCCCCCTCTCAGTACAAGCATGTGTTTCTTCAATTGGTATCAGAGCAGGTTCCTTCATGAAAGTATAACCGCTTTAAGGAAGATCTTACAATAACACACATGGCTAAGAAGGTGAAAGAAAATGCTCTTGTTGTCAAAAACCAAGAAAATAAAAAAGATCTAGAAAATGAAGAGGAACTTATTTTTGCTCTTAAAGATGTGAAGAGGCTTAGAAAGAAGAATTCAATATTGGAGACTTAAGTACAAGAGGATGAGAACAAAAATGTAAAGGTTTTGTAAGAACTCATTGACTTAAGAGTTAAATTTGAAGAGGCAAAGCACATTGAAGAAGTTATTGTTGAGCAGTTAAAGGAAAAAGTATTGGAATGTGAAAAAATGGAATATGAGATTGTCTCTCTGAGGAAGGAAGTTGAAATATCTAATAATAAGCTACAATAAAATATTAGGTCTAAGAAAAGCATATAAATATTGGATGTTATTATCAAAGTACATAGATCTTTGTTTATAAAATATGGATTTGGTTTTGAATAAAGTTAAAAGAAATAAAAGGAATCAAGCTAAAAAGGAATAGTGTTATCAAAGAAAATAATTAAAGAAGAATCTAAGAACTATGTTGATGTTTTGAGAAGTGGAAGCATCAATAAGGAAGAAAACAAAGCATCATCATGGACCAAGGACCATTACAGAAACATCAATGAGAGAACCATGTGGCCATATCCTCCAAGGCAATCAGACAGGTTTCAATATTTCTTCTGAGGTTATTGCTTTTCATGTCACTAATTTCACTTCCATATCATCATTGAATTCTTAGTTATAGCGGTTAGAAATGGGGTGTTGTCAAGTATCTTATCCTTTAGCCCTAATAAGCCTTTGCCATTGATGTCAAAGGGGAAGAATTCTAGTAAGGGGGAGTAGTTTGGAAATTTAGTAAGGGGGAGTAGCTTGTGATCTTGTTGTAGTAAAGGATAGTTTCTTTGCAGGGTTGCCATTAATGACAAAGGGGGAGACTGTTAGTTATATTGAGTTGTCATTGATGTCAATGGTTGAATTGGTTTGCTTAGGCAAATGATTCAAGGTAAATATATTATTATAGTTTTGATTATGAGTTTAGACAATATCAAAGGGTTTAATTGATTTTAAATTAAATATTTAAATATTTAAATTAAAGGTTTAAATAATAGTTAAACCCCCAAAATATTAAAAATATTTACCCTCGCCAAAGGTTGAGATATTATTATCTTGTGAAGTTTGGGCTGACTAAGGTTCTATTATTAGTGTAAAAAGTATGGGTTGACTAATTGGGCACCAAAATCAAGGAGGTGAGATTTGCATATAAATACCACCCAAATTTCTTTTCAAAAGGTGATTAGTGAGGTGAACATCTTTGAAATACATGTGTGAATGATAAGAGTAAGACATATTTGTGGATAGTAGTATATTTCATTGATACAATGTAGTAGATAAAAACTAACGGTGGTGGTGGCACCAAGGATCAGTGAACATGACATCTTGGAGTGGAGAATGGTGGTTACATCTAAAATGGATTTGTGAAGGGTATGCAATGCAATAATAGTGCAAGAGAAAGTGAAATAGTGTGTCTTCGATATCAGTGTGGATGGTAGAGGACTAGATGAAAATTGGTATAGGTTCAAAGCATAGCAGCAGAGCATTGGGTGTAAGTGACTAGGAGTGAAGAGCAGGTCAAATATTTTTTAGGTGTTTGATCCAAAACATGAGAGGCAACGTAGTGGAATTCATTTTAAAGTCTGACTGAAGTCTTTGATAGATAAACGAGGTAGTGCAATGGATTTTGGATGCTATATTTTGTAATATGTTGTGCAACTGTGTGAGAAAAATGACACCATCACTTCATTTAAAGTGGATGGCTTAATGGAATATGTGTGCCTGAGAAACGACCAAGCGTTAATGATGATGGGTGCCAAGGTGTGGGAGAGGTGATCAACGGTTGGAAATATTTAAATCCCCACTATTTATTTGGAAGAAAAGTGCATGTGAAGTAGTGACTTCACCCCATGAACATTGGTTAGATGTTATTCCATTCAGAAGAGTGCATTAGAATCTTATTTTGTAGAGGAAAATAGTCACCGTCACCTATGGCTGCATCAATAATCTCTACCACAAATTTGGAGATGTTTTTCTAATGTGGATATTGAAAAAAAAGTTATCATTAGGAGATGTAGCACCACATTGAATAAAGTAAATTGAAACGCTCAGAGTGAGGTCTTTTAAGGGTATAAAACCAATTGTATATGATAGAAGAGGAAGGAATTATATCAGTTATGTCCAATTGGTAGTCCATTTAATGCTCAAAGAAATCAAACCATTTATTATTACGTGAAAGTCTTACATTGATGATAATACAAACAAATTGGTTCAAACCTATGTGCAAATATAAAATCATCATCATGTAACGGTTATCCTTTAGTGCGATAGAGAGGGAAATATTTGATGAGAAGTATTACTACTTCTTGAGAACATTTAGGGTATGCTACAGATAAGTGAATGCAATAATTATGTACTATGAAAAGAAAGGTCCAGGAAGCTCTTCAAAAAGATAAGCCACATGGAAGAGACATTGCATTCACAAGTTGTGCAATGGATAAATCATCACTGTGATTGAAGGAAACATTGAAAAGTTAGGATTAGCTAAAGTTATGAAGGAGGACTAAAACCAAAATAGTAAAATAGAGATATATTTATAGATGGTTGAAACCCTCATATAGAGCACAACTAGTGTATGTTGTAAAGGCAGAAACACGGGTAGGAAACATAGTTTATTAAACATGATGAACCGAATGGAGGTCGCAACAAAAGTTCTGCACGATGGTGAAATATTTTATGGGCTAGTGAATGTAAGTTAAATAAAATAATTAAACATATTAGAGGAAGTTCTTCCTGAATGTGGTTGGATACTTACATCGATGGTCAACGATGGTGAGTTCTAGCAGCAGATTCAGAGTGGAGGAAGAAAAAAATATTTAAACTAAAATCCTTTGAAAGGTGAGTATTCTTGTGGTTGCAAAGACTTAATGCTCACATCCACAGTGAATATATATAGTGTGCATGTTATGGATTACAATATGACAAAAGGTTTTAGAATGATGAAAAATAGTTCAAAAAAATGCAAAAAAGGAGGTATGAAGTTATTATGAAAGTCATAACCCTAGGTGTGCATTTTACATATACTTTGTAGTCTTTGGTCTTGTATATTTTCCATCTATAGCATGGTCCATTGGATGTTGAGAAAATGTAAAGGGATTAGAGTGCAAATCTAAGAAGATATTGTGAGCATAACTTGATGCCATTAATGATCATATTTGGGAGCAAACCTAGAATTTTTTTTTATCAGAATTTGATGCCATTAATGATATGTTTTGGGAGCATATCTAAGAAGAGTTTTTTATTAGATTTATGATCAAAATGTTGGTGCCTCGAGGATATTGGTTTCTCCCATAGGTTGGTGCCTACATTGTTGTGAAAGGAGATCAATGTCTCCTATAGGTTGATTCCTACATTGTTGTAAAAGGAGATTGGTGTCTCCCATAGGTTGGTGCCTACATATTTGTATAACTCAAGCATCATTTTTGTTATAATAGTTTTAATATTTTGTCATGGATTTTTGTTTCTAGTAAATCTAAAACAAATAAATTTAGGGTTAAATACCCACATATCATATGTATTAAGCTTCTATAAATCAATCACTCTTAGTTTGATAAATTTTCTTAGATATTAAAGTTAAAATTATTGAAAATACCATAAATAACATTCAAGTGGGCTTTGATCCATAACAGGCTGCATTCGAGCCTTGGGCCATGCATTATCATATGTTTATTATTTACCTTGAGTAAAGTGTCTCTCATGTTTCTATAGGTCCCTTATCAATGTGATTGGAATCCTTGATTATAATACTTTCTATAAATTTTCCAAACTCATTGATCAAAACGGTTCTATGTGTTAAAATTCATGGATTAATATAACTTTTTTTTGATCGGTTAAAGAGATTAGATTACAAACAGGTTTTAACAGGGTCCCAAAACCTGATTACAAAAAACCTCAATAGGCCATGAGTCTAGGAAAAGTAAAATAGATAACAATATATTAAAAAACTGAGCCACTAAGGCTGTCCTTAGGGACCAACCAAAGCAACAAAACATAAAAAGGGTAACCTTAAAAGTAACCACAATACAAAAGGGAACAGATTGATAAGGATAACAAAAAGCATTCAACAACTTCTTTACACCGAAAGAAACATCAAGCCTCCTCTTTAGGTTCAGTGCCATCCTCTTGGATTTCAACATTGGAAGTGTCCATATCCACATCTTTACCCTTGTTGAGGACATCCTCAGGAACAACATCAATCTTGGTAACTTTAGCAGGAACACTAACCTCACCATCAGTGAAGGGTTTCCTAAAGAAGTGTAGGTTAAGTGCATTACGTAAATCAGTTAGTTGAGAAATGTAGCTTGAAACAAAATTTATGATGAACATATGCATGCAATTATCAGGGTTATCCTTATCATCGTCATCTGACTCGATGGTCAAGGATTCGTTCTACTGGGTCTTGTTCTTGAGGCGGATGGAGGACCACATTGGCTTCTGCTTAGGCTTAAGTTCAGGTTTAGGGGAAGCACTATAGGTTATATTTCTTAACAAACATATAACTTCAACCACTTTTTACTTCTTAGCAGAGAGCCTGGGGGTAGCAGAATATTGTGAAGTAGTTTGAGAGGAGCTAGGCTTTATAAGGCCCGGTTTGGGTTTAGGAGGGGGAGACACAAAAATACCCTGAGGACAATGGATAATCCAATGCTTATACAAGACATTGAATAACCCATGATAAGTGGGTAATTTAGACCCATTATTTGATCTGCAGTGTTCAGTGGCATGGCCAATAGAATTAAGCAAAAACTAAGGAATGTCAATTGCACTCACATCTTAGAAATTATTAAAAAATCAAAGTGAAAACTATAGAGGGCCTTATATGGATAATCAACCATAACATAATCCATAATGGTTTTTAGAACATTTCCCCAAGGAAATGAAAGTTTATCATGATGAATCCCCACATGAGCTTTCCTGCATATCTCTTTGTCTTTGACATATTTTAGTTCAGCTTCCCAGTTGTGCTTCTCTCTTCTGATGGACCTTCCTTTAGGAGGCTGACCTATTAATTCAACCAAAAATTTGATGTCAATATCATAGGTTTTGTTATAGATGATGAATCTGTCCTCATCCCACATTTCCATAAAATCCTTGGTGATATCTCTATCTTGTTGGTCAAAATGACCACACTCGGGGAAACAAGGGGTACTCTCCTCAATTTTTGCTAAGTGAAAGCCAAAAGTCATAATTTCATGATATTTTGACCAACGAACCTAAGGAAAAAACTAAAGTCATGACACCGCAACATTTTGAAGAGCAAGAAGCAAGTGAAAGCTAAAATTTGTGATTTCATGACATTTTGACCAGTG
Organism: Wollemia nobilis; assembly: GCA_028583015.1. Taxonomy (NCBI): domain Eukaryota; kingdom Viridiplantae; phylum Streptophyta; class Pinopsida; order Araucariales; family Araucariaceae; genus Wollemia; species Wollemia nobilis. The sequence goes on along the minus strand of JAQPPZ010017058.1, from coordinate 15,588,564 downwards.
GAGCTAAGGCAGAATCTAAAGTCGTAACAATGCGACATTTTGGAGAGCAAGGAGCAAGTGAAAGCCAAAAGTCATGATTTCATGATATTTTGACAAGCAGAGCTAAGGCGGAGGCTAAAGTCATGACAAAACGACATTTTGGAGAGCAAGGAGCAAGTGAAAGCCAAAAGTCACAATTTCACGATATGTTTGACAAGCGGAGCTAAGGCGGAGGCTAAAGTCACGACAACACGACATTTTGGAGAGCAAGGAGCAAGTGAAAGCCAAAAGTCATGATTTCATGATATTTTGACAAGCAAGTAGACCACGACGTCTACGAGAAGGTTGAGAAGATCTCTATAACAAGAAGATCTTAACCTTTTTTAGTTAAGGTTCCATGACTCAAAGAATATCTCTATAACAAGAAATATCTCAATCTTCAAGCACTCCTTTACCAGAATGAGCCTACGGGCAGGTTGTTGTAACAACTTCCAGTTTTTTGTTATGTAAAACTCTATATATAGAATGAGCGACCTAAGAAAATGGTCGTCTCTTAGGTTTTTACAAGGCTATGTATTCAGACTACTAAAAATTTTAATAAATATCATCCATTCTGGTTCTGAGCTCATTGGTGTTACAAGTATGTATGTGTTGTTTATTGCTAATTAAGTCTAAAGTGAATGTATCATGCATTAATTATTACTCTAAATTTTTGTATCATGTTCATTTAGATCTGCAATTACCTTCAAGAACATGCTATGCTTAAATAGATATAAATCAAAGGGGTTTAGTTTCTATGTCTTGAGTTCTATTATGCTTTTCTGCAAAAGGCTGTGATAATTGTTGTGTTGTTGCTTAATATGTACCATTTTATTCTCCTAGAATTGGCTATATTTCAATCCCTTTATGCATTTCTTTCTCTCTATCCCTTTTCCTTAACAAAGTAAGGAACCAACCTTCTCTGGAGATTGAACCAGACAAACTCAGTTTGAGTCTGGTCATTCAATGTTGGCAAAGTCTTGGGTGCAAAAGTAACCAAAGGCAAATTTTGTTCCAAAATATTTTGGTACACCCAGTGGGATGACAATACCACGCATTATACAGATCAAATCCCTGGTGAAACATTTGCCCTGTTAACCTTTTTATCACCTGGCGACTCCGCACCAGAAGGAAACCCTAGAAAATTCCTTACCTAGCTTCTGGTTATGAACCATTTTTATGATAACCAGATCTAAAGCTAAGAATCCAGAAGAACCCATAGAGTTCTTTGAACTACACCTTGGTAGCCTTTGATCTAACCCCATCTTGGTTTCTAAAACAACTTCTATTTATTATAGTAACTCAAGACAAGCACATTCTTCCTCTACAGCCTTATCTAGCACTACTGCTAGTAGAACCTCAACTCTAGCTACCAGCATAACCTTGATGGCTGAAAATATACCAATTTTTCCTTACCCCCTATGGAATCATACAACCCCCCTAAATATTTCAGCCCAGCATCCAATACCAATAATGGATTTGAAAGCACCACCCCAATATGATGGAACCAGAAAGACAACCTATGAATATTGTTTGGATGTAGCTACATTAACGCCCATACACGACATCACATAAGAGGATATGATGATAAGGCTACTAGGGATTTCCTTGAAAGGAAAATGCTCTACTGGTATAAAGCCCTTGAAAACCAAACGATATATACCTGGGCCCAACTTGCGGGTAAATTAGTGGAAGAGTTCAATGAGCATGTTGACCCCTTTTCCTTGCTAAATCAGTTTAATGCTATCCAGAAACATCCTCAAGAAGAGATCATGGATTTTAATATTAGGTTCAATCAAACCTGGATGAGAGTCCCTGATGGGTTAAGACCGACCCATGAGCAAGCTATATACTACTACCTAAGAGCCTTCAATTCAGAAATAAGTATGGCTATCAGACAGTCTCGGGTGCACACATTCCCTAAAATTTATCAAGAGGCACAAAAGGTAGAAAAAGACTTGATCACCATTGGGAGATTCCCCTCCAAGATGATGATCCCAATTTTCCTATATTTTCCTCAAGTATCAAATGTTGCTTTCCCAATTCCCCCCGTAATTCCTAACATTGGTCTCCCCACATGGACTGGACAACCTAACATCCCACTTTTACAAGCACCCCCTACCCTTCCAATGCTCCCTGCTATTCCTACAATTTCCCCAGTAGTAGCCCCTTCAACCCAAGATGCTCAGCTGGCGATCTTGCAAGATCTACAATCATCCTATAAGACTCTATCAAATAAATTCATATCTATGTAGCATAGAGAAGTGAAAAGAAACTCTAAGTCGAGACGTTACCCATAGGTGACTAGAGATCAAGCTTCCACGAGTGGGAAGAATTATGATAAAACTAATACGATTTATGCCAATGAAGATAGTGGACCCAGTAATGCTTCCCCAGAATCATCCTTCTGGTGTTCCACATGCAATGACCCTCATGGCAAGACTGCTTGCATGATCCATCAACATCAAGTTTAGAAGGTGGCCACAAAAAAGTGGAAAAATCCCTCAAGGGTCATATAAATATGATCAGAGAAGACGATCAAAACCTTATGATGCCTTCTCTAGAACAAGTCTTTGTTCTACCTATTAAGGAACCATTTCAAGTTGACCCTAAGGAACTCAATCCTTTGAAGGTGCCTTCACCTATAAAGAGTCCTACAGAGAAAATACCTCCACAAAACCTAGATCCAAAGGGGGCAGAGACTCGCAAGGAAATACCTCTGGCTAAAGAAATAGAAACTCAAGAGCAAGCTAGAGATAAATTAAGGTACCCCTCACTGACTAAGCATCAAAGAGTTGATGCTACTCAGGGATACAGGAATAGGTTTGACACAATAGTAAAATAAAAGAGTGTTTATTCTCTTCCATTCAACATAGTCGAGGAAATGAAGAAGACTCCCTCCAAAGCCACTATGTATGAAGCCCTACGAATCCCAGGATAGATCGACCTACTACAGGAATCATTGAGGTCTATGAAAAATAAAGATAAAAACCCAGTCCAGTTGGATTCTACTCAAGCTAGCCTCACTTCCACCTCAGGAAAGAATAGACCCCCCTTTTATTTATCCCTCCAGATGGAAGGGTGGGTGGTCCATAATTGTATGATTGATTCTGGAGCTGCAACTACTGTTATGCCTAAAGCAGTATGTGATATTATGGGGATGGAATACACAAGAAGCACTCCAGGAGTCTTACAACTAGATGGAACCCCTATAAAAATAGTAGGTGTGATTAAAGATATCCCTATAGTCCTTCATAGGCTACCCCAGCTTACAGTCATTCAAGAAGTAGTAGTGGTAGATTTAGAGCCTTATTTTGGCATGTGCCTATCCAGTGAATTTACTGCCAAAATAGGAGGATATCTATCTCTTGATTTTTCACACCTTGAAATTCCATTCAAAAGCAAAAGGGTAAAAATATTCAATGAGAAACCTTCTACCTTCCACGTTGAAAGGCTCAGAGAAGAGGAAAAGGCCTCTACTACTGTAAACATGATGACTGAAGAGCTGATAGACTTGAGTCTGATGGAAGAAGCTCTGAATGAGTTACAAGAAGAAGACCAATTTTCTCTCCTAGATTTCAATGCCATGATCAAAATAGATCTAGGAAGCTATACCATTCTAAAACCTAAGAAAAGCAAATCCACTCCTTCTCCACTACCTGACATATCCACTAATCAGTTGTGGAAGCTTTTCTTTGATGGTGCTAGATGCAAAAATGGGGTTGGAGCGGGCATTGTTCTAATCGCTCCGACTGGGGAAGAAAAATTTTTCTCTTACAGGTTAACCTGGAGCTGCACCAATAATGCAATAGAATATGAAGCACTCTATTTAGGTCTCAAAAAGGCTGAAAAAATGGGCATTAAGCAACTACAGATTTTTGGTGACTCTGAACTGATAGTAAATCAAGTTACAAAAAATGCGTAAGTAAACAACATTATCTTAAAGCTTACCAAAATAAAGTCTGGGATTTACTAGAATATTTTGAATCCCTTAACATAAAGGCAATCCCTAGGGAGAAAAATATGCATGCATATTTGTTGGCTTCCATAGGAGCAAACTTATATCCTATTAGCAATGTCATTCAAAAATAAAATATAATCAGACTGATATACATGCCTTCTGTACCTGATAGGGATACCTTCTGGCAGGTCTTCGAGAATGATCAGCATATAGTAGACTTCCTAGTCCATGAGATGAATTGCTCCAATAATAGGATGGCCAAAAATGAAGAAGAGGTAAACATCATCCAATTAAAAAATAACCATATCCCTAAAGGTTTGGTCACACTGGAGAACCTATTTGACAATAATGATAGGTCTATAGGCAATAAGATGAAAGTTGAAAAACATAGATATAAGGAAGCTCAGATGGGACCTGACAAAGCCATCAAAGTAGGGGTGAAAACTATAGATGAAGAACTGGATGAAATCAAGGAATTGTGTAAGGAATTTCTAGACACCATTTCTTGGACCTATGGTGACCTAAAGGTTTACTCAAAGGAAACAATCCAACACACGATCGAGCTCCAAGAAGGCACCAATCCTTTCCGTCAAAAGCAACAACTAGTAAATCCAAAAATAGAAGCCTTGATGAAGCAAGAGTTGTTGAAACTACTAGAAGCTAAAATTATATATCCAATCAAACACTCGACATGGGTCACCAATCTGGTCCCGATAAGAAAGAAAAATGGAGATATCTGATTATGCATCGACTTTCACAATTTGAACAAAGCTTCACTCAAAGATCATTATCCTCTCCCATAGATTGACCATATTTTACATATAGTTGTAGGGGCAGAAAGGTTTTCTCTTCTAGATGGTTTCTTCGGGTATAATCAGGTATGGGTCAAAGATGAAGACCAATTCAAAACAATGTTCACAACCAAATGGGGAATGTTTGCTTACCAAAGGATGCCTTTTGGGTTATCGAACGTTGGAGCAACTTTCCAAAGAGCCATGGATGTAGCCTTCAGAGAACTCGTAAATAAAATAATAGTGATATACCTGGATGACATGACAATTTTCTCTCACAAAAAAGAAGATCATATAACACACCTCAGGAGAGTGCTGGAAAAATACCGAGAGTTTGGAATCTCTATAAATCCTAAGAAATCTATTTTTGCTGTGGAAGAAGGACTTTTACTTGGTCATGTAGTCTCAAAGTCTGGTCTAGCCATAGACCCTAATAGAGTGAAAGCCCTGTTGGAACTTCCCCTCCCCCTCAACAAAAAGGGCTTACAGTCATTTTTTGGTCAAATCAATTTTGTATGCAAATTCATATCAAACTTCGCGCAAATTGTTAAACCTATGACAAAATTGTTAAAAAAGGATGCAATATTTAAATGGATAGATGCAAGAAAATAAGATTTTTCAACAAATCAAAGAGCAAATAGCTCAAGCTCCTATCCTGGTGAACCCAAACTATTCCAAGGATTTTATCTTATATGCTATGGGGGAACAAGAAAGCTATGCCATAGTACTCACGTAGAAGGGAGCTGACAATGAAGAAAGGCCCATAGCTTTTCTGAGCCAAAATATGCAGGAACATGAGGAAAAGTATAACTTCATCAAAAAATAGATTTATGCCATAATGAAGTCCCTAAAAAAGTTTAGGCACTTCTTATCACAGAGCAAAATTATCATCTATACAATTCACCTCGATGTATGAAGTTTCATCATACAAGGAGAACTTGGTGATACAAGAGTCGGTTGGGTCACCAAAATACAAGAATATGACGTAGAAATACACCCAACCAAACTAGTTAGAGGTAGAGCACTATGCCAAGAAATCATAAAACAAGATTCGATAGAATATGTAGCCTGCCAAACTCAGGAAGTTGCATCAGGCGAAGACCAACTTTCAGAACAACTCAATTGGGCAGATGAGTTTATTAGGTATTTTCAAACTAGAAGATGTCCAGCAGGCTTGAATGCTTCTCAGTGAAGGAGATACAGGTTTCAAGCTCTAAAATACACTTTATTTCCTGAGGGACTATATAGGAAAAACTTGGATGGAGTACTGCTTCGATGTATGTCAGAAGAACAAAAAAAAAATTTAGAAGAATTTCATGGAGGTCTATCAGGAGGGCATTACTTTAGGAGAACCACCACCTTAAAGATCATCAGAATTGGGTGCTACTGGTCGACGATTTTTATAGATGCCTTCAAAATCACAAGGAACTGCGAAGAATGTCAGAGGTATGTTGGCAGAAATAAAAATGCTCCATTGCCTTTAAAGTCCATCCAGGTTGAAGAACCATTCCATCAATGGGGATTGGATTTCATAGGAATAATAGAACCAAATTCATCCGTAGGGCATAAGTACATCCTCACAACCACTGATTATTTCACAAAATGGTCAGAAGCAATACCCACAAAAAAGGTAGACCAAGAAGTAGTAATGGAATTTGTAGAGAGCCTGATCACAAGGTTTGGCATCCTAGATGCTTTAGTCATGAACAATGGCTCACACTTCGTAGGTGCCAAGATGATCGATTTTTCTTGCAAATATGGGATATACTTAAAGACGTCCTCAAACTATTATCCTCAAGGAAATGGACTAGCTGAGTCCACAAATAAGAACCTACTCAAGATCCTAAAACAAACTCTTAAGGATAATAAGAGAAGTTGGCATTCTCTCATAAATCAAGCACTTTGGGCTGATAGAATTACGATAAAAAATTCTATCAACACATCTCCCTACTCTTTGGTCTATGGTAAAGAAGTCATGCTCCTAGTGCACATCGAGATACCAGCCCTTAAACTATTGAATCTATCCGGGACAGAGGAGGCAGAACCGATGGAAAATAGGCTGATCCAGCTCCTACAGCTAGAAGAATAGAAAGAGCAGGCCTATAATCACTACCAAAAACATACAATCACAACGAAGGGATGGTTTGATAAAAAAACCACCCTAAGGAACTTCAAGGTAGGAGACTTAGTCCTAAAATGGAATGAGAAGAGGTCTAAACCAGGAAACCATGACAAGTTTGATACTTTTTGGGATGGCCCTTTTGAGATAACTAAAGAAAAGTAGCACAACTCTTTCCAGTTAAAATATGAGTTGGGCCAGATTCAACCCATTCCTGTTAATGACTTCCACCTGAAGTTGTATTACAAATAACTAGTTTGTGCCCATATTTACATGTATTTTTATGTATTTTTCTATGTAAATATGTTTACTTTTTTCAAGTTACCTCAAAATATCATGATGGTGTGACTTTTTCGACACTCAAGGCCCCCTTCAGGAAATTTGTCATGATTTCATGACTTTTGGGTAGCAGAGTGCCTCACCAAGGCAAAATTTCATGATGGCATGACTTTTTCAATGCTCAAGGCCCCTTCAAGAAATTTGTCATGATTTCACGACTTTTGGGTAGCAGAGTGCCTCGCCAAGGCAAAATGTCACGATGGCATGACTTTTTTGACACTCAAGGCCCCCTTCAAGAAAGTTGTCATGATTTCATGACTTTTGGGCAGTAGAGTGCCTTGTTAGACCTGAGATTTTGGGCAGTAGAGTGCCATGTCAGGGACCTAAAATTTTGGGTAGTAGAGTGCACCACGTTAGACCTGACATTTTGAATAGTTGTGCACCACGTCAGACCAGTTGTAGGTTTTAAGCAAATAAATTGGTTACCTCGGGATCATAAAAGGCACATTTTTTAAGGTATCATCGTATTTGTATATTAAATCAGGTCAAAAGTAGTGCCATATTATTGGCTTAGGGATATCAGCAAGACATATCATTGGCCCAGATCAAAAGTGGCAGCTCAAAGTAGTTGGCTCATAAAAGCTGGCACGCGAACCAAAACTCCCACCAACTTTCTAAAAAATAATGTTGGAACAGCACACTGCCAACCATAATTACTCCACATCACTTGGACAGTTAATTGCATGAACTTTTTGGCATAAGCATGCACAGCCAGTTATATCACCAACCCCTCACCTTCCTCTTTCATCTTTTGCATCTTTTTTTCTTGCTCACTTCATTTTTTATTAATCACTCAAAAAGTTCTGCAACTTTCAAAAGATGCCCTAATTTTTCTCTGAGTCCTTGACTTACAAGCAACGTCACCATGACGACTACACCTCCAGCCACTACTTCTTCATCTGCACCTTCCAAAAAGAAAAGAAGTTTGAGCAACAAGGGAAGCAATTTGTGGATCTTAACGACCACATTACAGACACAAAGTTGACATGGAAGGACCCGAGGCAAATCTATAAAGATATAACCATCAAGATGACTACAAATATCTCTCCTTCGAGTTTGAGCACCTTCCCCTACCACTCCATGCTCTACTGGTACGTTCTCCCTCAGGTCCACCCCTGCCTAGAGCTAATCAGGGCGATGGCACAGTTTTATGATGTCAAGAACAAAGTGGTCAAAAATTACCAAGGAGAGACCCTTTTCATGATAGATCCTGATACAATTAGGGTCGTTTTTTCCCAGGGGGCCAAACATCTAGTTCCTCCTATATTTTTTGATCCGACCAACTCTACAAAGTACTATCTAAATACCCCAAGCATCAGGGCTTTCCTCCATCTGAATCTAACAGACACCCCCTCTAGAAATTCCATCTCGTAATCCCCCATTCCCCTATCAAAGTTCAAAAACAAAGAACTCTTCTCTATGTTGGCCATGGTAGCGGGATTGGAATATGACACTCAAGTCCATGGGTGGTAAGTTGTGGTGGCACAGTGCATCTCCAATCCAAAATTCTATGACAAAACATGCCTGGACCCAAACAAAGTTCCACTCTTCTTCAACTAGCCATCTTACTTGACTCAACAACTGCATGTGGGCCTTTCAAAGTTACACAAAGAGGCCCCAGATACCTTCAGGTACTCTTCATATCTGGTTTGGCTCTTTTTCTTTTTTCAAGAAAAAAATTTAAAATTTATCTCCATTACTTAAAAATATGCAAAGGGGGAAGATTTTCCTGTCTATGAATGGATGCCGCTTCTCTCAAATGCAGTTCCATACTATCAGTTCAATATGGAATTCTTGGGCCCTACTTTGCAAATTGTGCTAAGCCCTATGCCAAGAATTCCTAAGTATATGGAAGAGACCCTGAGACATCCCCATGTAGAAGAAGGGGACTGGTTCATCCTGACTCAGGGAGTTGTCATCAGGCTCTATGGCTTCACAGAGAAGCCTTTCTTGTTGCCTTACTACGTCACCAAATGGCTCTTTGCCCTAGAGTACGTAAGACAACAAGAATTCATAAATTGTACATTTGGGATAGGCACCCAGAAGACTCATACTTGCCTCATGCCCTTTCAGTATGAAGGGGTAACTATGTCAAAAAAGGGAGATCATGAGAAAATAGCCCAATTATTAAGAAACATGAAGCTAGTGGAGCTTCCACAAAGATGGAAATATGATCCTGATGATATCTTCGCTAAGAGGTAAGCCACTCTAAATAAGGCTCCTTTCTAGCAATTCCATGCCTCTGATAGAGAGATTGACAAACAGGGTAGAAATAACAACGAAGATCAGCCACTCGAATGACATGTCGAGAGGATGTAGCCTCTACCTCCATGGCATGATTTCTATGAGCATTTGGCAGATTACAGCCTAGCTTCGAACCCGAATCATAAGATTAATGGAAAAACCATGAATAGAATGAAGAAAAAGAGGGATGACTGGGACAATGCCAAAATCCTGGCCTGGTGGTAAATGTGGTGCCACATTCAAACCTTCACAAGGTATGGGCTCAAAATGGACACAAAATTCTACACAAAATATGATGAGCACCATAAGAATTGGTTCGAGACTCTGGCGAACAAGGTCCCGCTTGGAATAGATGGCGTCCCTTTCAAACAATCCAAGAATGATACTAAAAAGGGAAAGGGAAAAGAAATTATAGATGAGTATACAAAAGTTCCAAACAAGATACATAGGCAATATCTACCTCCTTTAGGATCAGACATAGAATTTGATGATAGTGCTCCACTCGAACAAAAGAAGCCAACACCAAAGTCAAAGAAAAGAAAAATAGAAGAATCATCTTCTGAAGAATCTGAGCAACAAGAACAAGAGCAACAACATGAAGAATTGGAGGAATCGGAGCAGCATAAAGAGGAGGAGGAACTAGAGAAAATAGAGGATAAAGAAGAAATAGGGGAAAGCTCTGAAGGAACGTCTGACCATGAGTGGATGATCGAACAAGTGGCTAAAATAGCATAAGAGCCTCCCCAAAAAGAACCTCCAAATAGGGAGAAAACTCCACCACTAGTGACCGATGATGCAGATGCTTCGAGCCTGAAGCATATAGCAAAAATTTACATAGAGCAGTCATAGGAGACCAAGGGCACTGATCCACAAAAGGACCGAGAAGTATCTCCAATCAACCTTGATACTCCCTCTTCTTCCCCTCATTCCCAAAGAGTTTCCCCTTCCCATTTTAAGGATCAAGGCGGTCCAACGCCACCATATTTACCTCATCAAACTCCCACAGGGTCTCCCTCCCAGTAGATAAACATGGAATCCTCTATGCCCACTACTCCATTCCCTTACTCCACAAACTTGTTAAGTTTCCAATCCCTGCAGGGTACCTCTTCTACCAGTAATCCTACTATCACCAAGTTCCAAAAGTTGAAGAAGGCTACTATGAATGCTGCTACATGGTTAAAGTCACGGAGCTCCCCAAGTGCCACTAATATGGCCCACGTTCGAGAAGGGATAGTACTAGACCCGATCAACATGCAACGATCCACTATGAAATTGACCCCCCTGGTACAGAAGCCTAAAAAGCAGATGACTCTGGATGATTACCAGGTTGAGATCACTACAGAAGACATGACCCAGTTACCAATGGAAGATGAGTGGAGCAAGGCTCAAACTCACATGGGGATGATTTATCTGAATGCAGAGCATTACAAAGAAAATTTCCTCTGAGAAGAGCAAGCCCAAAAATGGCTAGAAGAGGCTTTCAACCAAAAGAAAATCATAGAAAGGGCTCTCAAAAATGAAGCCAAGAAGTGGGAACAAAAGTTCAATCAAGCCACTCCCTTCCAGGAAAAGGCAGCAAAGGTGGAGGAACAGGTCCAAATACTACAACAACAAATAGAGGACCTGAAGAAGCAGTTGTCAGAAGTCTCTGATAAAACCTAGGGGTTATCTAAGGAGAAGGCAATAGTAGTTCGAAAATAAAATCTTGTGAAAGTTAGCAAGTTGGTGCTGAAAGCTAGACCCACTCTAACCTACCTCTCCAAAGTTAATAGCATGTTAAGCTAGGTAGAAAAGGAATTTGAAGCTTCAATCAAGCTCTTGACACCAAGAGTATCTATGGCCAACAAAATTCAAGTCCTAGCGAATAGCACATAGGAAATAGCTGGATATAGAGCTCAAGATAAAAATTGGTCCCAAGCCAAATTGGTTGCTAGGAACTTTTTCAAGTGACATAAGTTGGTAACGATAGCTATCAAGATCATGCAAGAGCTGAGAGCAGAAGCAAAATCAATTTCAAAACACATTAAAATGGTTGAAGACTATGGTATGCCCAACTTTTGGGACTCAAATTCCAATCTCCTGGCAGAAGATAAGATAAAAGCCGTTTGGAAAAATTTCTTTGATAATGCATCAAAAATTGATAGTTGGGAAGAGCCGGTACAGGAAGATCATATTTTTAGCATGGCTCAAGATATCACTCAAATAAACTCCAACCTAAATGAATTGTACCTCAAGTCAAAAAATTTGTCTTATAACAAGGTGGAGGATGTTGGACATTTTGAGTCCCTAAGCTAAAAGTTGTCATTGATGTCAAAAGGACCTATGTAAGTAAGCACTATGATTTTGCTCCACAAATAGCTTCATGAGAAGCAAATGTTTTGATCAAAGGTTCTAGAAGGGATGCATGACATTTGGTTCCAAAAGGAGCTTCAAGGGAAGCTTACCAAAAGATTTTTACGAAAACCAAGGAATGCAAGGAAAGGTTTTATTTAAAACTAATGGATGGAAGATTTGAAATGGGTTTTTCTTAAAACCCAAGTTGGCTTTTTGTTTCATCAAAAAATGTGCCCCGATGATGGAGAAAATTAATTTTAAAGGTTTAGTTTAAATTTTAATTTATTTAAAATTTAAATTTAAATTTTAAAATTAAATAAAAGGTTTTTACCTCCTTTCTTATTGGCGTTGCTGATGTCATGAGGGTAATATTGAAAGAGCTGACATATTCACATTTAATTATGGCTTATATAAATAAGCCAAAGGTTTTCCATTTAATAAATCTAAGTCATGTCACATGATTTTCGAAAACCCAAAGTATTTTTGCATCCAAATATTGCGTATCGAATTTCGTGGAGTGTGACATGGGCAGTCAAGTTGTGGACGGTTAAAGTTTTTGTGCCTTGTGAGGAAAGCACATGCGGCTTAAGGAAGAGAGTGCCCAAGGAACTCACGTGGGCAGTGTTAGCTCATGCGGCTTAGCTGCCGCTTGGCAACACGATGGGCAGAGGTTCAAAACACCAAGGCCCTTCGAGGGCTCCTTTGAGGTATGCGCTCTGACTCTAATATTTGCAGGGGTCAATAGTTTAATTAAAATATTTGCTTGCTAAGGTTTGATTATAATTTTTATGGGAGATATAAGGTTGAGCAAGCTTTAATATTTTAATAAGGATTGATATTTGATTAATGTGGGATATTGCCTAAGAAAACTTTGTTATTATTTTTGAGTGGAAAAATGTTGAAAGGAAGGATATATAATATTTGATTTATTTTATGGTATAAGTGGTTTTTGGAGTGACAAGGTTATGCAATGTTTTGATTTATTTTATTTTATGTTACAAGTGGTTTTAGGAGTGATAAGGAAGTTGTGCATTAATTCTTAAGAAGGTTTTCAAATTAAAAGCCTTGGTGAATATAATTGTGAAGTGGAGTAATGTTGATTATTTTATGATCTTCTAACCCTTGTGAATATTGGAAAAAGAATATTGTGATTGTAGAAGATTTCCAAAGAGGCTTCTTCATCTTCATTAAAGGTATGGGCACATTCTCCTATTTATGGTGGTTGTTTTTTGAAAATATCTTTGAAGTGAAAAGGATTGATTATGGTTTCCTTTTCGAAAGTGATTGGTTTAATGCTTCAAGGTTTTCTAGATTGAGAGTTGTGATTAAACATTGTTTTATAAGCATTGTTGTTGGAGCCCATTGGTTGTGCAAAGAACTTGAACTTGAGTTAGAAGAGAACATGAGTATCATTGTTATGTGATATTTGTGGTTGAGCATTGTTGGGAACATTTTGAGTTGGTTGATACATGCTTGGACTAGGGTTTGTGAGAAAGGGTTGTTCATTGAGGTGATTGGTTGAGTTGAGTTGATTGAGCCTAGTCAAGTGGATGTATGTGGTTGTTCAAGTTACATAAAAAAAAGCATTCTATATTCTTGATTTGAGTTGATATTGAGATTTGAGAAAAGAACATATAATGTCTCTAACACTTATCTGTATGCTTCTATGAGATTGATTTGAGTTAATATTGAGATTTGAGTATAGAACATATTGAGTCTCTAACAATTCTCTTTATGCTTCTATGAGATTGATTTGAGTTGAGATTGGGATTTGAGTATAGAACATATTGAGTCTCTAACAATTCTCTTTATGCTTCTATGATATTGAGTTGAGATATTGATTGAGCATTAAGTATAGAACATATTGAGTCTCTAACAATTCTCTTTATGATTCTATGATATTGGACAAATTCTATGTGAGCTTGTTAAGAAGATTTGAGACAAGTCTTTAAGAAGGCTTGTGGACTAATTTTGAGTAAGCTTTTATGAAAGCTTGCTATGCAGATTTGAAAAAGTTCTAGAGAGGACTTATTGAGCAGATTTGAGCAAGTCCTAGAGAGGACTTGTTGAGCAGATTTAGACAAGTTTTGTGTGGACTTGTTGAGCAGATTTGGATAGGTTCTGTGTGGACCTATTGAGCATATTTGAGTAGGTTCTGTGTGGACCTCTTGAGCATATTTGGAAAATTTCTAAGTGAGCTTGTTGAGAAGATTTGGACAGGTTTTGTGTGGACCTATTGAGTAGATTCGAGCAGGTTCTGTGTGGACCTGTTGAGAATATTTGTACAAAGTTATGAGTGAGTTTTTTGATAATATTTGAGAATTTTTTGAGTGAACCTATTGAGACAGAGCTTTGGAGGTGATAGAGTATAGAGGTAGAGTCTCAGTGGATAGAAATCCAGTAGCCAGGACAATTAAAGACAAATTTAAGTGAGGATTCTTCAAGTGGAGAGAGATCCACCAGTTAGTGCAGCATAGATACAAAGTCTTCTAGAAGATCACTAGCCAGAGCAGAAGATAGTTAGTGCATCAAATATATAATATTTTGTTTTTGGTTTGAGTTGTCACATGGCTCTGATACCAGAGAAGAGTGTGTGGAGAAAAATAAAGAGTGAAAATCCATGTTTTTGGGAAAAATGTGAAACACGTCACTTTAGTATTTTGGGCATAACTTTCTCATACGTTATCAATTTTTTATAAAATTTTTAGAGGAGGTCATAGACAGAGTTATGCACAATACCCAAAAAGCGTTTAGCAATTGACAAAATGAGATAAGATAATGGTAAATTTTTTTGTGAGAAGAGAAGATTCATATATGTCATTTTATTATCAATATCAAAATCAAGTGGGTGCTTGGTAGAGGGTTTGGTGCTCCTTCCTGTTGGTGTAGATAAATTAGGAGTTGGTGCTCCTTTATATTGGTGCAGATAAATTAGGGGTTGGTGCTCCTTTCTGTTGGTGCAGATAATTCAATGGTTGGTGCTCCTTCCAGTGGATGCTGGTAAATTGATTGTAAAGTTGGTGCTTTGCAAATGCTGGATTTGGATGGGAGTCCAAACAGTAATTTTGAGGATGTAGCCAAATTGGTGAACCTCGATATATCTTGTGTTGTGTGATGTTCTCTTGTTATACTTGCTTTATTTGGTTTCAAGTTTTCATTGTTTTGGCTTTAAGAGTTGAATATTTAAGTTTTAAAAGAGATACACTGATTCACCCCCCCTCTCAGTGTCATTGTGAGACTAACAATTGGTATCAGAGTGAGGTTCCTGAACAAGCTTAACCGAATAGGGTGATTTTGGAAGTGACAAATGGCAGGTGGTGAAGGCTTCTCATCAAACAAAGCACCATTGTTTGAAAAAACTAATTACGTATTTTGTAGACTCAGGATGCAGACATATATTTGTGCTTTAGGATACGACATTTGGGATTTAGTAGATATTGGATACACAATACCCACCACTTCTCCAACCGATGCTGTCGATAAGAAACTATTTGAGAATGACTCAAAAGCAAAGAATTCTATCATGTGCAGATTAGTGGATAGTGAACTGGTAAATATTATGAGTTGTAAAATGACAAAAGAAATATGGGACAAACTAAGGAGCATTCATGAAGGAGACGTTAAGATCAAGGAGGCCAAGTTACAAACACATTGAGCTCAGTTCGAAGTATTAAATATGAATGACGATGAGAAAATAGAGGCATATATGCTGAGAGTTAATGAAGTCATTAATGCGATTAGAGGACTCGACGAGGAAATCAAAGATTCTGTCATCATGAAAAAGGTATTAAGATCTCTTCCCCAAATATTTTATTCTAAAGTTTCAGCTATAGAAGAATCTAAAGATCTAAATTATTTTAGTATGGATGAGATGCATGGTTCTTTGACTACATATGAGATGAGAATAGGAAAATCTAAACCCATAGATAGAGAAGCTGATTTTAAAGCACATAAAAAAATGAAAGAAAAACAAGAATCCGAGGAAGAAAAGACATCAGATGAAATGGAAGCAAACTTTGTTCGAAAAATAAAAAGGGGAAAAGGAAAATACAGAGGAAAGTTACTATTTAAATGTTTCAATTGTGGAGGCATTGGGAATTTTGCAGCTAAATGTCCACTTAATGAGAAGAACAAAAGTGATGAAGGATCGCACCAAGAAAGAAGTTACTGGAAGGAAAAAAAAAAATTTTAGAAAAGGCAACTTCAAGAAGAAAAGTTTCATCTCTAAGAATGTCAGTTCATCAGAAGACAGCTTCGGTGAGGATTTTGAAAAGGAAACAGGTGAAGCTCTTTTCATGGCACTCAAAGAAGAAAAAATAGAAAAAGAATAGGAATGTGATGAAGAATAAATTAATGCAGAAGTAAATTTGGAAGAGGAACTAATTGCAGCTCTGGATGAATTGAAGATAGAAAGAAAAAAGAATAAGAAAATTTCAAGAAAGCTTGAGGATGCAAATGAAATCATAACCAGTTTGAAAGTACATATAGACGAATCCTAGAAAATATCTAAAGATCTTGAAGTGCAAATAACCATGAAAATAGATTATTGTAGCAAGTTAGAAGAAGAGACTATTGGTTTAAGGATGCAGATAGAAGAGATGAATCATAAAATTAGTTGTTATCACAAACGTGAAGAAAGTTCTATGAAGTTGGATAAGATCATAAATAACCAAAAGACTACAGGCATCAAATTTGGTTTGGGCTTTGACGAAGGAGAATCATCAAATGGATCAAAGGCCATAAATGAAGAATCCATAAATAATGAAGATAAGAAACAAGTTGATCAAGAAAAATTGACTCATGCAAAAGAAAGCAATAATGCAAGGCACGAAAGGATAATTGACAATGATGGATTCACTAATGTCACACATCAAAGAAGAAGAAGATTTATGGTTCCTACGAAAACATGGCAAAGACCATCACCTAGGTTCAATCATCTCTTTTCTGGTTACTATTTTAAATGCAATGGTTGTGGACATAAGATTTTAGATTGCAAGTATAATGTAGGACCAAGGAATTTTACCATTAGAAATGTTTTTTCACCTTTGAAGGATTATGCAGTAGAATGTTATAACTATCATAATTTTGGACACATTGCAAGAAATTGTCAAAGTACATTTGCATAAAATCAATTTTAGGGAAGAAAATTTCAACCAAATGGAATGAGACAAAATAGAAAATTTCCCAAAAAACATGCACAAGCTACTGAAAAAGAAAAGTCAAAACAAGAGCCCAAAACTGTAATCAAACTAGAGTGGAAAGAAAAAGAGTGATCTAAGGAAGAAAAGGAATCCCTAATTGTACAAACAACATTTAAAGCACAAAATAAATCTACACCATGGATACTTGATAGTGGATGCTCCAGTCATATGATAGGTGACAAACAAAAATTTGAGAACTTACAGCAATATGAAGGTGGTTCAATAAAATTTGGAAATAATGATGGAGCTAAGATAGTTGGCAAAGGTTCAATTAAGATCTATGATGGAAAAATCAAGTCAAAAGAAGTCTTGTTTGTGGTTGGTCTGAAGCATAACTTGTTGAGCGTAAGTCAGATTTGTGATAGAGGTCATAAAGTGATTTTTAAGAAGCAGGGTTGTGAAGTCAGAAAAGCAAATAGTGGAAAGTTGATAGCAAATAGATCAAGGACATCTGGAAACCTGTACACTCTCTCAGAGAATTCAAAAGGAGCTTACTTGATTGGACAGGAAGAATAAAATTGGTTCTGGCACAAGAGGCTCGATCATATCAGTTTTGACAATCTAGTAAAAATCAGCTCAAAAAAGGCAGTGAGAGATATTCCCACCATTGGAAAACCATCAAATGGCATTTGTGCTTCATGCCAAAAGGGGAAGCAAACTAGAGTCTCATTTAAAAAAAAGAGTACTACATAAGCAAACCTTTGGAACTAATACATACCGATTTATGTGGACCCATGAGAACGCAAAGCATAAATGGTGACAAATATTTTATGTTATGTATAGATGACTATTCCAGGATGACATGGGTACTATTTTTGAAGCATAAATCAAAAGCTTTTGATATGTTCAAGGTTTTCAAAAACCAATTTTATAATCAAACAGGAAAAAGGATTAAATGTTTAAGATCAGATAGAGGAGGAGAGTTCATTTCAGAGGATTTTACAGAGTAATGTGAAAAATATGGTATTAGGAGACAGTTTTCAGCAGCCAAGACATCTCAGTAGAATGGTGTGGTAGAGAGAAAGAACAAGACAGTGCAGGAAATGGCACAGACTATGTTGACTGAGAGCAAAGTAGCAGACATATTTTGGAAAGAGGTAGTCCATACTACAGTATACATCCAAAATAGGTGCATGTTGAGGATGCATGAAAGCAAAACTCCTTATGAGTTGTGGTTTGGTAAAAAGGCAACAACAAGATACTTTAATGTTTTTGGAAGCAAGTGTTACATCAAAAGAACTGAAGAAAACCTTGGTAAGTTTGAAGATAGAGCGAATGAAGGTATTTTTCTTGGCTATTCGTCAAAAAGCAAAGCTTACAAATGCTACAATAAGAGGCTAAGGAAAATTTTGGATGGTATCGATGTTAAAGTTGATAAAGGTAGGGAACGAGTAATTAGCTATGAAGAGAACTACCCAATTTATGAAGAGGTTATTGAAGGCAATGAGGAAAATGAAACAAAAAAGAAATAAAAAATTTACTCAGATGATTCAAACAGTGATTCAAAAGTGGAAGAAGATAAGAAATTCAAAACAAGCAACTGACAGAAAGATCATCCTAGAGAGAAAATAATTGGAGATCCCACAGTTGGTGTTCAGACAAGAAGAAGAGTAGTAAGTAACTACTCTCTATTATCTAGCATTGAGCCCAAAAATGTTGCTGACACAAGCAAAGATGAAAGTTGGATGAAGGTAATAAATGAAGAATTAGATCAGATCGAGACAAAAAAATTTGGGAGTTAGTACCAAGACCTACAAATAAAAATATAATCAGTACTAAATGGGTCTTTCAAAACAAATTGAATGAATATGGATAGGTAGTCAGGAATAAAGCAATATTGGTATGTAAAGGCTATGCACAAGTCGAAGGTAGTGAATTTGAGGAAACCTTTGCACCTGTGGCTAGACTAGAGGCAATTAGAATGTTTCTGGCTTTAGCAGTTTACAAGAATTTCAAATTTTATCAAATGGATGTGAAATCAGCATTTTTGAATGGGAAAATTGAAGAAGAGGTTTATATTGAGAAGCCAAATGGTTTCCAACTTGGTGATGATACCAACTTGGTTTGCAAGTTGAAGAAAGTATTATATGGCTTAAAACAGGTACCCCAAGCATGTTATGCAAGGCTAGACAACTATCTTACTCAACAAGGGTTCAAAAAAGGTATGGTGGATAGTAATTTGTATGTCAAAATAGAAAATGGTCATCTTATTGTTCTTGTTGTATACGTAGATGATATCATATTTTGTAGTAGAAACTATGAGTCATGTAAATATTTAGCAAATAAGATGCAAAACGAATTTGAATGTCAATGATTGGTGAACTTTCGTATTTCCTCGGGTTGCAAGTTAATCAAAATGAAAAGGGCATATTTATTTCTCAAATTAAATATGTGAAAGAGATGCTAAAAAAGTTCACAATGGAGGATTGTAAGCCAGTTAGCACTCCCATGATGACAGGTTGCAAGTTGATAAAGGATGACAAATCTCCACATGTTGATCAAACCATGTACAGATCTATGATTAGGATCTTACTGTACTTGAAAGCTACCAAACCAGATATTTTGTAGGTAGTATGCATGGTAGCATGATTTTAGGCTAGTCCCAAGGAGACTCATGTGACAGTAGTGAAGAGGATTCTTCGGTACCTCAAGGGTACTATGGAGTATGGGTTATGGTATCCAAAAGGTAAGGACTTCACCCTTATTGTGTATTTAGATGCAGATTGGGTAGGATGTGTAGATGACAGAAAGAGTACCAATGAAGGTGCATTCTATCTTGGAGACAAGTTGGTCGCGTGGCACAATAAAAAACAAGAGTCAATCTCCTTATCCATAGCAGAGGCAAAATATATTGTAGCGACAACATGTTGTACGCAAGTATTATGGATGAAAAAAACCCTGAAATATCTTGGTATTAACTTCAGTGAGCCAATTTCAGTTAAGTGTGATCTCAAAGAATCCAGTTATGCATTCTCACACAAAACATATTGCTATCCAGTATCACCTTTTGAAGGAGAAAGTTGCGAAAGGTGAGGTTAAGTTGGATTTTGTTCCAAAAATAGAGCAAGTAGCAGATATCTTCACAAAACCGTTGCCCAAGGAAGTCTTTGAGTACCTTCACAATAAATTGGGAGTGGTCACGCTTCCCAAGAATTGACTAGCTATCGGGACCACATTCTTAGGGGGAGCATTTGTGTATTTGTTTATCTTTTTGCTCATGTTTGTGATTTTTGCTAAGTGTAATGGACTCAGGGGGAGTTTTCAGCAGCCCTTTGGTATTTTTGTCAAAGGGGGAGAAGAGTTATAGGAAATTGCACGTGTGTTTCCAACAATTCCAAAGGGGGAGATTGTTGAGCAAGGTGCAACGATAGTATTGTCATTGTTGTCAACACAATCAGATAGATCGGTTGATGCAGTGGATAGGATTTCAGAGGTTATTCAGAGTATGTACAGTGATGTTAAATTCTTATGGGTATGTTTTTTATGTTTGGGTGAAGTTGTTACAGGTTGTTTGTGCAAATTTGCAAAAGTTGAAAAAATCGTCAGAAAGTTGTCAAATTAGCAAAATAGTCAAAAAGTTGCAAAAGTCACCACGGGCATAGTTGGATAGGATGGATCAGTTTGGAACATGCCAACATGTCAATAAATAGTCCATAATAGCATTGGAGATGTCAGCACAGTGTTTGGAGTGATAGGTGGTGTTTCCGGTATCTTGGCGGATGATTTGGCAAGTGGTTGTACAAGTTGAAAAAGTGCAGGTTTTGTCAGAAGCACTGCGAAAAAACCGTAAGGATTTATGAAATAAAATTTGAACTGGAGGTGTTCGTTATCTTCAAGAACATGTTTTCAAAATTTCAATGAAAACAGAGAAACGAGGTGAATTTTAAAAGCGTTGCAAGACTATCACAAAAACACTTTTTTTTTAAAAAGTGTGTCAGTAGTAGTTTTTGTGGAAGTGGTACAGGCGAACCGTAAGGATTTAGGTAGTGAGTTTTTGTTTGGACATATTTAGTGTCGCAAATATTCTACATTTCAAATTTTAGAGAAAACCAAGTTATGAGGTGAAATTTATGATTTTTGCAAAAACGTTACAGGTCTCTTTTATGTCAATTTGTGCCACTTGGGCAAAATCCTTTAGTTGGCCGTTTCGACCTTGAAGAGTCACCAGAGTTTTACTTTCAGTGTTTTTACACCTTCAAGGCATCAAATAGATCATATTTTGTTTTTTGTTTGAGTTGTAACGTGGCTCCGAAGTATGAGAACGAGTAAGGTGTCAATTCTTTACATGTGACGTGTTTGACGAAACGCCTTCTCAATTTAAAAAAAGGGAGTTATATTATTTTAAGTTTTTTCATTAAATAAAGATCTTTGGAGAAAGTGAAACGTGAAAAAGAATGCAAGTGTGTGCATTTAAGTTAGAAGTGTTTGATTTAAGAGTGTGATTTTATTTTGTGCGGAGAGAAGAGTGTGTGGAGAAAAATAAAGAGTGAAAATTCGTGTTTTTGGGAAAAAGGTGAAAAATGTCACTTTAGTATTTTGGGCATAAATTTCTCATACAATATAATTTTTGGCTGAAATTTTAATAGGAGGTCATAGAAAGAGTTATGCACAATACCCAGAAAGAATTTAGCAATTTACAAAATGAGCTAAGAGAATGATTAATTTTTCTGTGAGAAGAGAAGATTCATATATGTCATTTTATTATCAATATCAAAATCAAGTGGGTGCTTGGTAGAGGGGTTGGTGCTCCTTTCTGTTGGTGCAGATAAATCAGGGGTTGGTTCTCCTGCCAGTGGGTGCTGGTAAATTGATTGTAAAGTTGGTTCTTTGCAAAGATTGGATTTGGATGGGAGTCCAAACAGTCATTTTGAGGATGTAGAAAAATCGGTGAACCTCGGTATATCTTATGTTGTGTGATGTTATCTTGTTATACTTGCTTTATTTGGTTTCAAGTTTTCATTGTTTCGGCTTTAAGAGTTGAAGATTTAAGTTTTAAAAGAGCTACACTGATTCACCCCCCTCTTAGTGTCATTGTGAAACTAACGTAAAGAGTTCTCCTATGGAAGAGATCCATGAACTTGAGATTAGGGGATCAACATCTCCTTTGGATAGAGGTCCATAAACATTGTAATTGGGAAGGATTCCCAAAGATATTGATTGAGAAAATTTTAGTAAAATATTTTCTCCATGGAGTAGCCCACATTGGGTGAACCACGTAAATTGTGGTGTCTCTATTGTGTATGGTGTTTTGTGCATTGCTTTGATTACTACTATTGATATTGCTATCTATACACTGCATAATATTGAATTGAAAGAAAAAGTAAAAAGGGGTCTTATATTGTTCACCCCCCTCTCAGTATAAGCTTGTGTTCTTCAATTGGTATCAGAGTGGGTTCCTTTAGAAGAGTTTGACAGCTTGAAGGAAAAGCGGTCTAAGAACACAATGGATCAAAAGGATCAAAGAGATGGACCCTTCAATAATGCAGTACCAGTATTTTATGGAAGTGACTTCTTATATTGGTGTATGCTGATGAGATTTTACTTGATGGCACTTGGCAATGAAGTTTGGGATGCAGTGGAACTTGGATATGATTCAACAACCAATCCTCCTACAGATAAGGAAGGTAAGCTTCTAATGCATGCAAATTCAAGAGCTATGAATGCAATTATAAAATGGCTGCATAGATAAGAATCTATGAAGGTTATGGAATGTAAAACAACAAAATAAATGTGGGAACTTCTACATGAAATATATGAAGGAGATAAAGGAGTCAGAATGGCTAAGATCAGAAATCTCAAAGGAGAATTTGAGAACCTAAGAATGAGGGATGATGAAAACATTCATGACTATCTCAACAAGGTTGATGAACTTGTACATGAGATGAAAGGTCTTGGAATGAAGGTTGATGAATCTGATGCTTGTGATAAGATCTTGAGGACTCTTCCAAAAAGGTATAGTGAAAAGGTTTCTGCTATAGAAACATCAATTGATAGTGATTCTTTGACAAGGAATTCTTTGCTTGGCATGCTTACTACTTTTGAGATAAGAACAAAAGATCCTATTCCTCCGAAAGAAGTTGCTTTCAAAGTAGACAAAAAGAAAAATGGAAAGAAGATAGAATCGAGCAGTGAGTCATCCAGTGATGAAGAAGCAAATTATGGCAGAAGAGATAGAGGTTCCAGAAGACCCATAGATCTAAGATCTATCAAATATTTCAATTGTGGATGGTATGGACACTATGCAACAGAATGCAAAGAGCCAAAGAACAACAATGATGAAGAAAAATAGGATCACAGATACAGGGAATCAGAAAGACACAGGTACTAGAAGAAAAGCAAGGATGGACAAAGCAGACAAGGAAAGAAGTTCTTCCAGAGACAAAAGAGAAGCTACTATGCAGAAAATGCAAGTAAGTACTCAATTGATAGTGATGCTAGTTTTTCAGACAATGATAGAGATGAAGTCCTATTTATGGTTAAAGAGAAAGATCCAGTTAAGAAAAGGACTCCAGTTATTCTCAAGTGTTTTAGATGTGGTAAATTTGGACATCTTGAAGATGATTGCACTAGGGATGGTTATAGTTTCAGTGATGATGATTTTGAAGATGCACTTGAAAGACCAGATGAGAATCTTCTAATGGCTTTGGAAGATAAAGAAAGTGATCCTATAGAAGACAAGTCAAAAGGAAGTAATGATAAGGACAAAGGCAAACAAATAGAATATTATTCAGTAGAGAATGGTTATGATCTCAAGGGAGAACTTATCTATGCCCTTGACATAGTAAAGAAGGTTAGAAAGCAACACTCCAAGCTTGAAAGTCAGTTTCAAGAATGTGATGAAGAAAGGTTATTGCTCATAGAGGATTTAGAGAAGTCAAAGGCTAAGGCAAGCAAGTTCAAGGATAAGTTAGAAGCAAATATTTTGGAATGTGAGAAGTTAGCACAAGAAGTGGCTACTCTAAAAGAAGACTTAAAGGACTCCAAGATCAAGATGAAGAGTTTCACAAATAGCTCTAAGAACTTGGATAAGTTCATCTGTGGACAACAACGAACATCATGTTCAATAGGTCTTGGCTTTGGAAAGGTTCAAAAGAAATAGGAAAAATAATCTACTTCAAGTCTTGATGAAGAAGAAACTTCAGAAGAAGATACATCAGAAGAAGATAGTTTAAGTGAAAGTGGGACATCAGAGGATGAGTTGGACAACAAAGAGTTCAACAAAGAGAGGAACAATGCACAAAGAAGATACAGATGGAACAACAATCAAGATAGGAGACCAATGAGGTCAAGACAAGGAGGCTTCAATGGAAGATGCTTTTCATGTCACAGGTTTGGACACATGGCTTCACAGTGCAGGACTCATGAAAGATAGGTATATGGAAAAGAACAACTTTTCCAAGGTTATTGCTACTCATGCAATGGTTTTGGTCACAAGGCAATGAATTGCAGGGTTCATGATAGAAGAAGATATGGCTTCATTAGGAGAAATCCTAAGACAATTGCACATCCAAGGAATAATAACATTAAGTGTTATAAGTGCAATAATGATGGTCACATAGCAAGATGGTGTAGAGCAAATATTCTAGAAATAGGCATGAACAGGAACATGAACATGAACATGAACAAGGAAGAATATGAACAAGAACAGGAATATGAATAGAATAGGAATATGAACAGAAACAAGAAGATGAACAGGAATAGAGACTCATAAAAGAATAGAGACTCAGAAAAGAATAAGAACATGAACAAGGATGAGAACCAAAATAGGAACATGGATGAGAACAAGAACAGGAATAGGAACAGAAGTGATGATAGGAACAGGGATGATGACTTGGAAAGAAATAGTGAGAGGATTCAGAAGACTCACAAAAGAAGAGAGAAAGATAAAGGCATAGATCTATGCTTTCGGGGAGTAGAAATACTCCCACCCTAGAATTAACCACCTCATGTGGAGGTGGGGGAGGGGCTAAGCTAAGAGGCTCATTCTTAGCCCCGAGCCCCAAAGGTGACCCTTTGCCATTGATGTCAAAGGGGGAGAGATTTGTGTATTGGGGAGAGATTTGATATGAGATTTGATATTTGAGAGAGCATTGAGCCAGGGGGAGCAAAGTCCTAGGGGAGCATAAAAGAAGGTCAGGTTTCAGTAAAATGAATATGGGTTGCCATCAATGACAAAGGGGGAGATTGTTGGACATTTTGAGTCCCTAAGCTAAAAGTTGTCATTGATGTCAAAAGGACCTATGTAAGTAAGCACTATGATTTTGCTCCACAAAGAGCTTCATGAGAAGCAAAGGTTTTGATCAAAGGTTCTAGAAGGGATGCATGGCATTTGGTTCCAAAAGGAGCTTCAAGGGAAGCTTAGCAAAAGGTTTTTATGAAAACCAAGGAAGGCAAGGAAAGGTTTTATTTAAAACCAATGGATGACAGATTTGAAATGGGTTTTTCTTAAAACCCAAGTTGGCTTTTCGTTTCATCAAAAAAGGTGCCCCGATGATGGAGAAATTTAATTTTAAAGGTTTAGTTTAAATTTTAATTTATTTAAAATTTAAATTTAAATTTTAAAATTAAATAAAAGGTTTTTCCCTCCTTTCTTATTGGCGTCACTGACGTCATGAGGGCAATGTTAAAAGGGCTGATGTATTCACATTGAAGGATGGCTTATATAAATAAGCCAAAGGTTTTCCATTTAATAAACCTAAGGAGTGTCGCATGATTTTTGAAAACCCAAAGTATTTTGCATCCGAATATTGCGCAATGAATTTCGTGGAGTGTGACATGGGCAGTCAAGTCATGGACGGTCAAAGTTTTGGTGCCTTGTGAGGAAAGCACATAGTTTAAGGAAGAGAGTGCCCAAGGCACTCACGTGGGAGTGTTAGCTCACGCGGCTTAGTTGCCACTTGGCAGCACGGTGGGTAGAGGTTCGAAATGCCAAGGCCCTTCGAGGGCTCCTTTGAGGTATGCACTCCGACTCCGATATTTGTGGGGGTAAATATTTTAATTAAAATATTTGCTTGCTAAGGTTTGATTATGATTTTTGTGGGAGATATAAGGTTGAGCAAGCTTTAATATTTTAATAAGGTTTGATATTTGATTAATGTGAGATATTGCCTAAGAAAGCTTTGTGATTATTTTTGAGTGCAAAAGTGTTGAAAGGAAGGATATAAAATATTTGATTTATTTTATGGTATAAGTGGTTTTTGGAGTGACAAGGTTATGCAATGTTTTGATTTATTTTATTTTATGGTACAAGTGGTTTTAGGAGTGATAAGGAAGTTGTGCATTAATTCTTAAGAAGGTTTTCTAATTAAAAGCCTTGGTGAATATTAATTGTGAAGTGGAGTAATGTTGATTATTTTGTGATCTTCTAACCCTTGTGAAGATTGGCAAAAGAATATTGTGATTGTGGCAGATTTCCAAAGAGGCTTCTTCATCTTCATAAAAGGTATGGGCACATTCTCCTATTGATTGATTATGGTGGTTGATTTCTGAAAATATCTTTGGAGTGAAAAGGATTGATTGTGGTTTCCTTTTCGAAAGTGATTGGTTTAATGCTTCAAGGTTTTCTGGATTGAGAGTTGTGATTAAACCTTGTTTTATAAGCATTGTTGTTGGAGCCCATTGGTTGTGCAAAGAACTTGAACTTGAGTTAGAAGAGAACATGAGTATCATTGTTATGTGAGATTTGTTGTTGAGCATTGTTGGAAACATTTTGAGTTGATTGATACATGCTTGGACTAGGGTTTGTGAGAAAGGGTTGTTCATTGAGGTGATTGGTTGAGTTGAGTTGATTGAGCCTAGTCAAGTGGATGCATGTGGTTGTTCAAGTTCCATAAAACAAACTATTCTATATTCTTGATTTGAGTTGAGATTGAGATTTGAGAATAGAACATATAGAGTCTCTAACAATTCTCTTTATGCTTCTATGATATTGATTTGAGTTGAGATTGGGATTTGAGTATAGAACATATTGAGTCTCTAACAATTCTCTTTATGCTTCTATGAGATTGAGTTGAGATATTGATTGAGCATTAAGTATAGAACATATTGAGTCTCTAACAATTCTCTTTATGATTCTATGAGATTGGACAAGTTCTGTGTGAGCTTGTTAAGCAGATTTGAGACAAGTCTTTGAGAAGGCTTGTGGACTGATTTTGAGTAAGCTTTTGTGGAAGCTTGCTATGAAGATTTGAGCAAGTCCTAGAGAGGACTTATTGAGAATTTGAGCAAGTCCTAGAGAGGACTTATTGAGCAGATTTGGACAAGTTCTGTGTGGACTTATTGAGAGATTTGGATAGGTTCTATGTGGACCTATTGAGCATATTTGAGCAGGTTCTATGTGGACCTATTGAGCATATTTGGACAAGTTCTGGGACTGTTGAGAATTTGAAGGTTGTGGACTTGAGAATTTGAGTTGGGCTTTGAGAATTTGGACAAGTTCTGAGTGAGCTTGTTGAGAATATTTGAGAAGGTTCTGAGTGAACCTATTGAGATAGAGCTTTGGAGGTGATAGAGTATAGAGGATAGAGTCTCAGTGGATAGAGATCCAACAGCCAGGACAATTGAAGATAGATCTGAGTGAGGAGTCTTCAAGTGGAGAGAGATCCACCAATCAGTGCAGTAGAGAGATAAAGTCTTCTAGAAGATCACTAGCCAGAGTAGAAGGGGAAAGAGTTCTCCTATGGAAGAGATCCATGAACTTGAGATTAGGGGATCAACATCTCCTTTGGATAGAGGTCCATAAACATTGTAATTGGGAAGGATTCCCAAAGATATTGATTGAGAAAATTTTAGTAAAATATTTTCTTCATGGAGTAGCCCACATTGGGTGAACCACGTAAATTGTGGTGTCTCTATTGTGTATGGTGTTTTGTGCATTGCTTTGATTATTACTATTGATACTACTATCTATACACTACATAATATTGAATTGAAAGAAAAAGTAAAAAGGGGTCTTATACTGTTCACCCCCCTCTCAGTATAAGCTTGTGTTCTTCAATTGGTATCAGAGTGGGTTCCTTCAGAAGAGTTTGACAGCTTGAAGGAAAAGTGGTCTAAGAACACAATGGATCAAAAGGATCAAAGAGACGGACCCTTCAATAATGCAGTACCAGTATTTGATGGAAGTGACTTCTTATATTGGTGTATGCTGATGAGATTTTACTTGATGGCACTTGGCAATGAAGTTTGGGATGCAGTGGAACTTGGATATGATTCAACAACCAATCCTCCTACAGATAAGGAAGGTAAGCTTCTAATGCATGCAAATTCAAGAGCTATGAATGCAATTATAAAAGGGCTGCATAGATCAGAATCTATGAAGGTTATGGAATGTAAAACAACAAAAGAAATGTGGGAACTTCTGCATGAAATATATGAAGGAGATAAAGGAGTCAGAATGGCTAAGATCAAAAATCTCAAAGGAGAATTTGAGAACCTAAGAATGAGGGATGATGAAAACATTCATGACTATCTCAACAAGGTTGATGAACTTGTACATGAGATGAAAGGTCTTGGAATGAAGGTTGATGAATCTGATGCTTGTGATAAGATCTTGAGGACTCTTCCAAAAAGGTATAGTGAAAAGGTTTCTGCTATAGAAACATCAATTGATAGTGATTCTTTGACAAGGAATTCTTTGCTTGGCATGCTTACTACTTTTGAGATAAGAACAAAAGATCCTATTCCTCCGAAAGAAGTTGCTTTCAAAGTAGATAAAAAGAAAAAGGAAAAGAAGATAGAATCAAGCAGTGAGTCATCCAGTGATGAAGAAGCAAATTATGGTAGAAGAGATAGAGGTTCCAGAAGACCCATAGATCTAAGATCTATCAAATGTTTCAATTGTGGATGGTATGGACACTATGCAACAGAATGCAAAGAGCCAAAGAACAACAATGATGAAGAAAAATAGGATCACAGATACAGGGAATCGAAAGACATAGGTACCAGAAGAAAAGCAAGGATGGACAAAGCAGACAAGGAAAGAAGTTCTTCCAGAGACAAAAGAGAAGCTACTATGCAGAAAATGCAAGTAAGTACTCAATTGATAGTGATGCTAGTTTTTCAGACAATGATAGAGATGAAGTCCTATTTATGGTTAAAGAGAAAGATCCAGTTAAGAAAAGGACTCCAGTTATTCTCAAGTGTTTTAGATGTGGTAAATTTGGACATCTTGAAGATGATTGCACTAGGGATGGTTATAGTTTCAGTGATGATGATTTTGAAGATGCACTTGAAAGACCAGATGAGAATCTTCTAATGGCTTTGGAAGATAAAGAAAGTGATCCTATAGAAGACAAGTCAAAAGGAAGTAATGATAAGGACAAAGGCAAAAAAATAGAAGATTATTCAGTAGAGAATGGTTATGATCTCAAGGGAGAACTTATCTATGCCCTTGACACAGTAAAGAAGGTTAGAAAGCAACACTCCAAGCTTGAAAGTCAGTTTCAAGAATGTGATGAAGAAAGGTTATTGCTCATAGAGGATTTAGAGAAGTCAAAGGCTAAGGCAAGCAAGTTCAAGGATAAGTTAGAAGCAAATATTTTGGAATGTGAGAAGTTAGCACAAGAAGTGGCTACTCTAAAAGAAGACTTAAAGGACTCCAAGATCAAGATGAAGAGTTTCACAAATAGCTCTAAGAACTTGGATAAGTTCATCTAGTGGACAACAACGAACATCATGTTCAACAGGTCTTGGCTTTGGAAAGGTTCAAAAGAAATAGGAAAAAGAATCTACTTCAAGTCTTGATGAAGAAGAAACTTCAGAAGAAGATACATCAGAAGAAGATAGTTTAAGTGAAAGTGGGACATCAGAGGATGAGTTGGACAACAAAGAGTTCAACAAAGAGAGGAACAATGCACAAAGAAGATACATATGGAACAACAATCAGAATAGGAGACCAATGAGGTCAAGACAAGGAGGCTTCAATGGAAGATGCTTTTCATGTCACAGGTTTGGACACATGGCTTCACAGTGCAGGACTCATGAAAGATAGGTATATGGAAAAGAATAACTTTTCCAAGGTTATTGCTACTCATGCAATGGTTTTGGTCACAAGGCAATGAATTGCAGGATTAATGATAGAAGAGGATATGGCTTCATTAGGAGAAATCCTAAGACAATTGCACATCCAAGGAATAATAACATTAAGTGTTATAAGTGCAATAATGATGGTCACATAGCAAGATGGTGTAGAGAAAATATTCTAGAAATAGGCATGAATAGGAATAGGAACATGAACAGGAACATGAATATGAATATAAATAGGAATATGAATAGAAACAAGAAGATGAACAGGAATAGAGACTCAAAAAAAAATAAGAATAGGAACAAGGATGAGAACCAGAATAGGAACATGGATGAGAACAAGAACAGGAATAGGAACATAAGTGATGATAGGAACATGGATGATGACTTGGAAAGAAATAGTGAGCGGATTCAGAAGACTCACAAAAGAAGAGAGAAAGATAAAGGTATAGATCTATGCTTTCGGGGAGTAGAAATACTCCCACCCCAGAATTAACCACCTCATGTGGAGGTGGGGGAGGGGCTAAGCTAAGAGGCTCATTCTTAGCCCCGAGCCCCAAAGGTGACCCTTTGCCATTGATGTCAAAGGGGGAGAGATTTGTGTATTGGGGAGAGATTTGATATGAGGATGATATTTGAGAGAGCATTGAGCCAGGGGGAGCAAAGTCCTGGGGAGCAAAAAGAAGGTCAGGTTTTAGTAAAATGAATATGGGTTGCCATCAATGACAAAGGGGGAGATTGTTGGACATTTTGAGTCCCTAAGCTAAAAGTTGTCATTGATGTCAAAAGGACCTATGTAAGTAAGCACTATGATTTTGCTCCACAAAGAGCTTCATGAGAAGCAAAGGTTTTGATCAAAGGTTCTAGAAGGGATGCATGGCATTTGGTTCCAAAAGGAGCTTCAAGGGAAGCTTAGCAAAAGGTTTTTATGAAAACCAAGGAAGGCAAGGAAAGGTTTTATTTAAAACCAATGGATGGCAGATTTGAAATGGGTTTTTCTTAAAACCCAAGTTGGCTTTTCGTTTCATCGAAAAAGGTGCCCCGGTGATGGAGAAATTTAATTTTAAAGGTTTAGTTTAAATTTTAATTTATTTAAAATTTAAATTTAAATTTTAAAATTAAATAAAAGGTTTTTCCCTCCTTTCTTATTGGCATCGCCGACGTCATGAGGGCAATGTTAAAAGGGCCGATGTATTCACATTGAAGGATGGCTTATATAAATAAGCCAAAGGTTTTCCATTTAATAAACCTAAGGCGTGTCGCATGATTTTTGAAAACCCAAAGTATTTCTACATCCAAATATTGCATAGCGAATTTCGTGGAGTGTGACATGGGCAGTCAAGTCATGGATGGTCAAAGTTTTGGTGCCTTGTGAGGAAAGAGCACATGGTTTAAGGAAGAGAGTGCCCAAGGCACTCACGTGGGCAGTGTTAGCTCACGCGGCTTAGCTGTCGCTTGGCAGCACGGTGGGCAGAGGTTCGAAATGCCAAGGCCCTTCGAGGGCTCCTTTGAGGTATGCACTCCGACTTCGATATTTGTGGGGTAAATATTTTAATTAAAATATTTGCTTGCTAAGGTTTGATTATGATTTTTGTGGGAGATATAAGGTTGAGCAAGCTTTAATATTTTAATAAGGTTTGATATTTGATTAATGTGAGATATTGCCTAAGAAAGCTTTGTGATTATTTTTTAGTGCAAAAGTGTTGAAAGGAAGGATATAAAATATTTGATTTATTTTATGGTATAAGTGGTTTGTGGAGTGACAAGGTTATGCAATGTTTTGATTTATTTTATTTTATGGTACAAGTGGTTTTAGGAGTGATAAGGAAGTTGTGCATTAATTCTTAAGAAGGTTTTCTAATTAAAAGCCTTGGTGAATATAATTGTGAAGTGGAGTAATGTTGATTATTTTATGATCTTCTAACCCTTGTGAAGATTGGCAAAAGAATATTGTGATTGTGGCAGATTTCCAAAGAGGCTTCTTCATCTTCATAAAAGGTATGGGCACATTCTCCTATTGATTGATTATGGTGGTTGATTTCTGAAAATATCTTTGGAGTGAAAAGGATTGATTGTGGTTTCCTTTTCGAAAGTGATTGGTTTAATGCTTCAAGGTTTTCTGGATTGAGAGTTGTGATTAAACCTTGTTTTATAAGCATTGTTGTTGGAGCCCATTGGTTGTGCAAAGAACTTGAACTTGAGTTAGAAGAGAACATGAGTATCATTGTTATGTGAGATTTGTTGTTGAGCATTGTTGGAAATATTTTGAGTTGATTGATACATGCTTGGACTAGGGTTTGTGAGAAAGGGTTGTTCATTGAGGTGATTGGTTGAGTTGAGTTGATTGAGCCTAGTCAAGTGGATGCATGTGGTTGTTCAAGTTCCATAAAACAAACTATTCTATATTCTTGATTTGAGTTGAGATTGAGATTTGAGAATAGAACATATAGAGTCTCTAACAATTCTCTTTATGCTTCTATGATATTGATTTGAGTTGAGATTGAGGATTTGAGTATAGAACATATTGAGTCTCTAACAATTCTCTTTATGCTTCTATGAGATTGATTTGAGTTGAGATTGGGATTTGAGTATAGAACATATTGAGTCTCTAACAATTCTCTTTATGCTTCTATGAGATTGAGTTGAGATATTGATTGAGCATTAAGTATAGAACATATTGAGTCTCTAACAATTCTCTTTATGATTCTATGAGATTGGACAAGTTATGTGAGACTTGTTAAGCAGATTTGAGACAAGTCTTTGAGAAGGCTTGTGGACTGATTTTGAGTAAGCTTTTGGAATCTATATTTGAGCAAGTCCTAGAGAGGACTTATTGAGAGAATTTGAGAAGTTTAGAGGACTTGTTGAGAGATTTGAAAGATTTTGGACAAGTTATGAGTGAGCTTGTTGAGCAGATTTGAGAAGGTTCTGAGTGAACCTATTGAGATAGAGCTTTGGAGGTGATAGAGTATAGAGGATAGAGTCTCAGTGGATAGAGATCCAGTAGCCAGGACAATTGAAGATAGATCTGAGTGAGGAGTCTTCAAGTGGAGAGAGATCCACCAGTCAGTGCAGTAGAGAGACAGAGTCTTCTAGAAGATCACTAGCCAGAGCATAAGGGGAAAGAGTTCTCCTATGGAAGAGATCCATGAACTTGAGATTAGGGGATCAACATCTCCTTTGGATAGAGGTCCATAAACATTGTAATTGGGAAGGATTCCCAAAGAGATTGATTGAGAAAATTTTAGTAAAATATTTTCTCCGTGGAGTAGCCCACATTGGGTGAACCACGTAAATTGTGGTGTCTCTATTGTGTATGGTGTTTTGTGCATTGCTTTGATTACTGCTATTGATACTGCTATCTATACACTGCATAATATTGAATTGAAAGAAAAAGTAAAAAGGGGTCTTATACTGTTCACCCCCCTCTCAATATAAGCTTGTGTTCTTCAATTGGTATCAGAGTGGGTTCCTTCAGAAGAGTTTGATAGCTTGAAGGAAAAGTGGTCTAAGAACACAATGGATCAAAAGGATCAAAGAGACGGACCCTTCAATAATGCAGTACTAGTATTTGATGGAAGTGACTTCTTATATTGGTGTATGTTGATGAGATTTTACTTGATGGCACTTGGCAATGAAGTTTGGGATGCAGTGGAACTTGGATATGATTCAATAGCCAATCCTCCTATAGATAAGGAAGGTAAGCTTCTAATGCATGCAAATTCAAGAGCTATGAATGCAATTATAAAAGGGTTGCATAGATCAGAATCTATGAAGGTTATGGAATGTAAAACAACAAAAGAAATGTGGGAACTTCTGCATGAAATATATGAAGGAGATAAAGGAGTCAGAATGGCTAAGATCAGAAATCTCAAAGGAGAATTTGAGAACCTAAGAATGAGGGATGATGAAAACATTCATGACTATCTCAACAAGGTTGATGAACTTGTACATGAGATGAAAGGTCTTGGAAT
Organism: Wollemia nobilis; assembly: GCA_028583015.1. Taxonomy (NCBI): domain Eukaryota; kingdom Viridiplantae; phylum Streptophyta; class Pinopsida; order Araucariales; family Araucariaceae; genus Wollemia; species Wollemia nobilis. The sequence continues at coordinate 15,554,560 of JAQPPZ010017058.1, read as the reverse complement.
GAAGGTTGATGAATCTGATGCTTGTGATAAGATCTTGAGGACTCTTCCAAAAAGGTATAGTGAAAAGGTTTCTGCTATAGAAACATCAATTGATAGTGATTCTTTGACAAGGAATTCTTTGCTTGGCATGCTTACTACTTTTGAGATAAGAACAAAAGATCCTATTCCTCCGAAAGAAGCTACTTTCAAAGTAGATAAAAAGAAAAATGGAAATAAGATAGAATCAAGCAGTGAGTCATCCAGTGATGAAGAAGCAAATTATGGCAGAAGAGATAGAGGTTCCAGAAGACCCATAGATCTAAGATCTATCAAATGTTTCAATTGTGGATGGTATGGACACTATGCAATAGAATGCAAAGAGCCAAAAGAACAACAATGATGAAGAAAAATAGGATCACAGATACAGGGAATCATAAAGACACAGGTACCAAAAGAAAAGCAAGGATGGACAAAGCAGACAAGGAAAGAAGTTCTTCCAGAGACAAAAGAGAAGCTACTATGCAGAAAATGCAAGTAAGTACTCAATTGATAGTGATGCTAGTTTTTCAGACAATGATAGAGATGAAGTCCTATTTATGGTTAAAGAGAAAGATCCAGTTAAGAAAAGGACTCCAGTTATTCTCAAGTGTTTTAGATGTGGTAAATTTGGACATCTTGAAGATGATTGCACTAGGGATGGTTATAGTTTCAGTGATGATGATTTTGAAGATGCACTTGAAAGACCATATGAGAATCTTCTAATGGCTTTGGAAGATAAAGAAAGTGATCCTATAGAAGACAAGTCAAAAGGAAGTAATGATAAGGACAAAGGCAAACAAATAGAAGATTATTCAGTAGAGAATGGTTATGATCTCAAGGGAGAACTTATCTATGCCCTTGACATAGTAAAGAAGGTTAGAAAGCAACACTCCAAGCTTGAAAGTCAGTTTCAAGAATGTGATGAAGAAAGGTTATTGCTCATAGAGGATTTAGAGAAGTCAAAGGCTAAGGCAAGCAAGTTCAAGGATAAGTTAGAAGCAAATATTTTGGAATGTGAGAAGTTAGCACAAGAAGTGGCTACTCTAAAAGAAGACTTAAAGGACTCCAAGATCAAGATGAAGAGTTTCACAAATAGCTCTAAGAACTTGGATAAGTTCATCTATGGACAACAATGAACATCATGTTCAACAGGTCTTGGCTTTGGAAAGGTTCAAAAGAAATAGGAAAAATAATCTACTTCAAGTCTTGATGAAGAAGAAACTTCAGAAGAAGATACATCAGAAGAAGATAGTTTAAGTGAAAGTGGGACATCAGGAGGATGAGTTGGACAACAAAGAGTTCAACAAAGAGAGGAACAATGCACAAAGAAGATACAGATGGAACAACAATCAGGACAGGAGACCAATGAGGTCAAGACAAGGAGGCTTCAATGGAAGATGCTTTTCATGTCATAGGTTTGGACACATGGCTTCATAGTGCAGGACTCATGAAAGATAGGTATATGGAAAAGAATAACTTTTCCAAGGTTATTGCTACTCATGCAATGGTTTTGGTCACAAGGCAATGAATTGCAGGGTTCATGACAGAAGAAGATATGGCTTCATTAGGAGAAATCCTAAGACAATTGCACATCCAAGGAATAATAACATTAAGTGTTATAAGTGCAATAATGATGGTCACATAGCAAGATGGTGTAGAGAAAATATTCTAAAAACAGGCATGAATAGGAACATGAACGATATGAATATGAACAGGAACATGAATATGAATAGAAACATGAATATGAACAAAAACAAGAAGATGAACAGGAATAGAGACTCAGAAAAGAATAGAGACTCAGAAAAGAATAATAATAGGAACAAGGATGAGAACCAGAATAGGAACATGGATGAGAACAAGAATAGGAACAGGAACAAAAGTGATGACAGGAACAGGGATGATGACTTGGAAAGAAATAGTGAGCGGATTCAGAAGACTCATAGAAGAAGAGAGAAAGATAAAGGTACAGATCTGTGCTTTCGGGGAGTAGAAATACTCCCACCCCAAAATTAACCACCTCATGTGGAGGTGGGGGAGGGGCTAAGCTAAGAGGCTCATTCTTAGCCCCGAGCCCCAAAGGTGACCCTTTGCCATTGATGTCAAAGGGGGAGAGATTTGTGTATTGGGGAGAGATTTGATATGAGGAGATATTTGAGAGAGCATTGAGCCAGGGGGAGCAAAGTCCCAGGGGGAGCAAAAAAGAAGGTCAGGTTTTAGTAAAATGAATATGGGTTGCCATCAATGACAAAGGGGGAGATTGTTGGACATTTTGAGTCCCTAAGCTAAAAGTTGTCATTGATGTCAAAAGGACCTATGTAAGTAAGCACTATGATTTTTCTCCACAAAGAGCTTCATGAGAAGCCAAGGTTTTGATCAAAGGTTCTAGAAGGGATGCATGGCATTTGGTTCCAAAAGGAGCTTCAAGGGAAGCTTAGCAAAAGGTTTTTATGAAAACCAAGGAAGGCAAGGAAAGGTTTTATTTAAAACCAATGGATGGCAGATTTGAAATGGGTTTTTCTTAAAACCCAAGTTGGCTTTTCGTTTCATCGAAAAAGGTGCCCCGGTGATGGAGAAATTTAATTTTAAAGGTTTAGTTTAAATTTTAATTTATTTAAAATTTAAATTTAAATTTTAAAATTAAATAAAAGGTTTTTCCCTCCTTTCTTATTGGCGTCATCGACGTCATGAGGGCAATGTTAAAAGGGCCTACGTATTCACATTGAAGGATGGCTTATATAAATAAGCCAAAGGTTTTCCATTTAATAAACCTAAGTCGTGTCGCATGATTTTTGAAAACCCAAAGTATTTCTACATCCGAATATTGTGTAATGAATTTCGTGGAGTGTGACGTGGGCATTCAAGTCATGGACGGTCAAAGTTTTGGTGCCTTGTGAGGAAAGTACATATAGTTTAAGGAAGAGAGTGCCCAAGGCACTCACGTGGGCAGTGTTAGCTCATGCGGCTTAGCTGCCGCTTGGCAACACGGTGGGCAGAGGTTCGAAATGCCAAGGCCCTTCGAGGGCTCCTTTGAGGTATGCACTCTGACTCCGATATTTGTGGGGTAAATATTTTAATTAAAATATTTGCTTGCTAAGGTTTGATTATAATTTTTGTGGGAGATATAAGGTTGAGCAAGCTTTAATATTTTAATAAGGTTTGATATTTGATTAATGTGAGATATTGCCTAAGAAAGCTTTGTGATTATTTTTTAGTGCAAAAGTGTTGAAAGGAAGGATATAAAATATTTGATTTATTTTATGGTATAAGTGGTTTGTGGAGTGACAAGGTTATGCAATGATTTGATTTATTTTATTTTATGGTACAAGTGGTTTTAGGAGTGATAAGGAAGTTGTGCATTAATTCTTAAGAAGGTTTTCTAATTAAAAGCCTTGGTGAATATAATTGTGAAGTGGAGTAATGTTGATTATTTTGTGATCTTCTAACCCTTGTGAAGATTGGCAAAAGAATATTGTGATTGTGGCAGATTTCCAAAGAGGCTTCTTCATCTTCATTAAAGGTATGGGCACATTCTCCTATTGATTGATTATGGTGGTTGATTTCTAAAAATATCTTTGGAGTGAAAAGGATTGATTGTGGTTTCCTTTTCGAAAGTGATTGGTTTAATGCTTCAAGGTTTTCTGGATTGAGAGTTGTGATTAAACCTTGTTTTATAAGCATTGTTGTTGGAGCCCATTGGTTGTGCAAAGAACTTGAACTTGAGTTAGAAGAGAACATGAGTATCATTGTTATGTGAGATTTGTTGTTGAGCATTGTTGGAAACATTTTGAGTTGATTGATACATGCTTGGACTAGGGTTTGTGAGAAAGGGTTGTTCATTGAGGTGATTGGTTGAGTTGAGTTGATTGAGCCTAGTCAAGTGGATGCATGTGGTTGTTCAAGTTCCATAAAACAAACTATTCTATATTCTTGATTTGAGTTGAGATTGAGATTTGAGAATAGAACATATAGAGTCTCTAACAATTCTCTTTATGCTTCTATGAGATTGATTTGAGTTGAGATTGGGATTTGAGTATAGAACATATAGAGTCTCTAACAATTCTCTTTATGCTTCTATGAGATTGATTTGATGTCTAGCACCCTAAAATTAGCACAGTTAAACCATCAATAAAAAGTAGAAATTTGAATTTTAACCCCAAAACCGCTCGTTAACCGCTTACCTTGTTTTTTGTACTATTTTTAGAGGTTGTTGTGACCGTTGGACGATATCATCGTCGATCTGACGATATCATCCCAAATTGGACGAATTCATCTAGAACAAAATGTCCAGACAATTTCGTCCCAAAACCAAAATTTGTAATTAGCTTCTGTTCCAACAACCTCTCCAACTTGGGTAGAAGTGTGTCTCCACAGTTGGAGATTCCCACGTTGGGGATCTCCTAGATTGGGATGATCCCTAAACTCCTAACCTCCCCCTAATCCTATATAAACTGGGATTTTCCTAGTTTATCTCCCTGACTCCCTACTTGGCTGCCTGGCTGATTATTTCCCTATAATTTTAGTTTTTGTTGTGATCTCCCATCATTTGCACTTGTGTTTTCAAGTTTTGTTGCAAGATTTCATCGTGTTTCAACCGAAGGTAGCTCGGATCGTCATAGGTGATTAAACTACAATTTTAGATGATCCTCTCAAGATCAGAAATGATCTTGTATGATTACAGATGATCTGGTCTACAATTCAGATTGGGGGCAATCAAAGCCCTGAGTTTGCATTCTCTATCTCATTTTCCTTATTTATTGGTGCATTAGATTAATTTATTTCTATTTTACATCTTGGAGTTCACCTCATTTAGCATAATTGTATGATTAATTTCAAAATAAGTTTCCAAAATAGTGCATCTCATTTAATTTGATATCTAGATTTATCATTCAAACATCTATACTATTATTTCTATCATTTTGCATCATTCTTGCAATTGTATTTTTGGTTTTTGGTGTATGTTTTATTGACTGCAGGTTTCTGATGAATTCACCTAACGAATTCATTAGGTCACTGACGATATTGGGTGATCTCGGATGATCTCCTATGATTTGGGATGATTATGTACAATTACAAACGATCCTATCATATTCGGGATGATCTGGAATCCTACAAGCTTCAGAATCTTCATCAAACATAAAAAATTAGGTGTACTCTTCTCCATTTTATATATTCTCTATATTCAATCACATTAGGATTCATTTATGTCTGTTGTCTTCATATAAATCAAAATATTCATATAGAATATCTTAGCTTCATTTTGGCCAACCTAGGAATTTGAATGATTGAACATAAAATGAACAAATCAAACCCATTTTCAACCTAGGCATGGAAACTGCCACTCAAATTTTCCTTGTGAACCCCACCATCCATCAAAAATTCACCTTTATACCCCTCCCTCAAGAAGCGTGACTTTCAAAGGGCCTCTTCGTCTGAGGTATTATTCCATACTTTTCTCACCCCCCTTCTGGATACGGATCCTTTAGCCTAAAGGTAAGGGTGCAAAAAATTTGGGCGATACATTTTGGTGAACCCAATGTGAAACTAAAAACACCTTTTTAAAATAATCCAAAAAAAAAACACATTATTAAGAACATCTAGAATCATTAGAAAACTATTAAATTTGAATATCATACTTAGATGGTAGATTATAATAGAAGACAAGTTGTCTCCATAAATGTTGAAAATCAATTAACGACCATAGAGATTACTTCTATTCTTAGATTACCTCAAACATATAGAGCCCAACCTTTGTGGGAAGAACTTGATAGGAGATTGGGTATTATTGAATCTAGATCTGCAGAACTTAGGCAAATTAAGAGGTTTTTCCTAGATAGAATCTTGGATCCTGATCAGGTGACTTTGTATCATGAACTTCAAAGAGCTTGCCATAGGTGGTTAGCCAATAAAAGAGCACTTGTGTCTTCTAAATTATACACCTTTGAGGAATACCTTGAGAATGTAGTTGTAGTACATAAATTTCTATCTCATGTAGAGGATCAAGAAGTCATTATTACAGATAGAAAGAGATGGAATAGAGTTCCTAGAGTTGTGTTGTATCAAGAGTATTGCCATGAACTTTATTTTTACATGTCAGAGTCTGAAATAGATCATATTACCATAGCACACTTTGTCAAGTTCTTGAAAAACAACTTCCAATTTGAATAGGAGCATTTCATGACTCCTGATGAACTTGACCCTATCAGTGATATCCATAAAATATTCATTGAAAGCTAAGTGATTCTTTCTACTATTGTTTCTTACAACTAGCATGTTGTTTGTTATTTTTATTCTCGCAAAATAATAATATAATAAAATCACACAAAAAAAAACAACAAAACATTTCCTTTTAAAGTATTATAGTAGGTATATAGTTAAAAATATATACCTCTCAACCCTATCACATTTATATATGTATAAGTATATATATTTTATAAAACCTAAGTTTAGCACAATGCCTAGACTTAGGAATGGAAAACAAATCAAAGAAGATGAAGATTGGTTAGAAAGACCATTAACTGACCAAAATGTCCCTCCTGAGGACCAAGTTCAGGAAGAAGAAACCTTAGACTAGAAATAAGAAGAGCTTGCTATAGGAAATGAACAAGAAGAAACTATTAGTGGAAGGATCCTCATCCCCTAAAATGTCTCCGAGAGGAGCTATCACTTTTGAGAACATGGAACAATTTTGGAAGTTCATTAACACTAATATTGGTGTTTTTAATAGAGCAGCCCATATGGACAAGGATTGAATTAGTGACACTCAAGCAACTATAGAAGAAGTATTTCAAACACACACTAATCCCTTGTCCTTTATTGAACAAGAGAGTGATCAAGTTGGACCATCCAATTTGGATATAGTAGCTACGATCCAGAGCATGCAACAACAGCAGGTTACCCAACAATCTAAAGTACTTGTTAACAAGCCTAGGGTCATTCCCACACAAAATAAACCATCATTTACTGCTCTATTTTGCCAAGCTCTTGATCAACATACCTCAAATAAAAAAAAACCCAAAACAAAACCAAACACCAATTACCAACAATCTAAGGTACAACATAATACTATTACAAATCCCCTTCATAATACTCTTCCTACCAACACTTTGCATAATAGCAATATAATATCTAATCCTTATGTCACACCATCATACACTCATAGATCTTATACCTATGTGCCACCGAACCAATATGGTGGACAAACTAGCAATCTTGAAGACGTGGTGAAACAGTTAGTTTCCTGCATGTACCAGATAGATTCCTACCGTCCCTCGTACAATTATCAAGAGATGTGTAGTCAGCCTTTAGATCCTATAGTCGTAGCACAACCATATCATAAACATTTTCCTATGCCTATTCTTCCCATATATAAAGGAACCGAAGATCCCATAGAGCATCTTCGTATATTTAGGATAGCATGTCATGATATATCACATGATGACTTGTTATTACTAAAAATGTTCCTGAAAAGCTTGGGAGGAATGTCATTAGAGTGGTATTATCAATTACCCACTAATTCTTTAAGGAATTTCAAAGAAACCGTTGAGTCTTTTGTTCATCAATTTAGTGACTACATCGAAAGATATGTGACCATTAAAGATTTGTATAACTTAAAACATGGCAAAGATGAATGTTTTTTTGATTTCCTATCTAGGTGGAAACAGTTGATAGGAAAATTGCACTTTGTGTTACCTTATAGGGAGATGTTGGACATCTTTATTAATAATTTGCAAGAGCAACTATCTTACAAATTATCAACTGCTACCTTGACCACCTTCGATTAGGCTATAGACTTAGCCCGAAGAGTGGAAGATGCTCTCATTAGGAGAGGCCAACTTAAAAAGAGAGACAATGAGAAAACATCCAAAAATAAATATAAGAATAAAAAATTTGTGGGTGATGGAGTCACCGATAGCAAAGATATTGCTAATGTTAATGTTGCAAAGACAACGAGAGAAGTTTGTACTAAAACCTCCTGATAGACCTCCTCGAGAATTTACTAGGTTAAATCAACCTTTATCAACTATTCTATCATAATTATTAGAACGAGGTTTGATTCAATTACCAAATATTCGGGAACCTGATCCAACTATACCCGGATACAGAGAAGATTTACACTATGACTTCCATAGAGGACCTGGACACACTACCAACTCTTGTAAAATATTAAAACATAAAATACAAGACTTGATTGATAAAAATGAGATGGATGTGCAAGCCTTTCAACCTAAGAAAAATCCTCCTAATAATGTTCAAAAGAACACCCTAAAAAACTAGAATTAGAATGCCAATCAATCATTGGACATCTTTCAACATCCCTTACCAAAACATGGTAAGGAGGTGGCTAATCAATTTGAACATAATAACGTCCCTCCTCCTACCCGATATGTAGGAACTATTAGTGGGCATTTACCTGTTCATGATCTAGAAATATTTGACACAACTTTATCCATGGTTACAACTAGGCCTCTATATAATATTTAGATACCTGATCTTAGTGATACAGAATACGATACTGAGAGTGATATGGAAATCACATCAAATCAATCGAATAGTTCTAAAGATGAATCAGATCCTATTCACCCTATCACAAGTTATATGGTTCCAGAAGAGCCATTTCCAAGAAGAGTCACTACTAGACCATTGTCTCATCGATTACTTTCTAATGAGCTAGCTATAAATGCTAGACCAAGACCCATTCATCATCTACAAAATAATATTGTGGGTACCATCGGAGATGTTACTAGACAACAGGCTCAAAATTCTCAATAAGATCAATTTCAGAATGGTGGATCAGCTCCATTTGTTTTGAAGGTTCCTAATAAAGGGAATCATTCACCTAATGTTCAACCTAAACCTCATTATAATATTAATGAACAATTATCAAATATTATAGCTAGAATTTCTCTCTTGGACCTTTTAAGATCTTCTCCTACACATAGAGATGAATTAATGCTCACATTAAGTTAGATGATGGTACCACAATACATTCAACCTAAAGCCATGGCTGATACTATAATAACTCATGAAGTTGATTGTATTGAATTTCGGGATAGAGACATACTGCAACATAGTTTACATAAATATAACCCCTTGTATATTACTACCTTAATTGGAGATGTAGCAGTCAAACGAGTTTTGATTGATAATGGTTCATCTTTAAATATCTACACTTTTGACTTCTACCAAATATTTGGGTTTAGAAGTGATGAAATAAAAAGAACTGATATGATCATAAAAGCTTTCAATGATGAAACACAAGAAACATGTGGATTTATTACCATTCCATTGTAGGTTGGTCCAAGAACCTTGGATACGACTGTGTTTATTGTACATTGCCCTACATCGTACAATATACTCTTGGGTCATCCTTGGATCAACGCGATGCGAGCTATTCCCTCAACTTTACATCAATGTCTTAAGTTCGAATTTAAGAATTAGTTCGTTACCATTCATAGTGATCCAAGACCCTTTGATATGTGTGCCTTGACAGAACCTATTGGAGTTCAATTTTGCCCCGCTCTATCATCCACACATCCTAATTCTCATTATCCATCTAAATGTGTGAAACTAACACCCACAATGTCATCTAGTTCTTCTCCATTAGTTGCACTTCCACATATAGCTCAACCATATTCTGAACAAACCGCATTAGGACCTAAGAAAGATCCTAATCCCACAACCAATGTCTCTTGTTTTACTCCTATAACTTTCATACCTATAATAGACCCATCTATCGACACCTCTACATCCACCAAATTCATATTTTTTGCATTGAAAGATGTAGGGAATGTTCCTTCTACCTCTTATGCTCTTATTGACGAGCTCTTACCCAATCTATCTAAAATTATTATATCAGAAGAAACGAATGCTTCTATGTAATATTCCCTTATTTTAAATAATTTACCACCATCTCCTCATACCTTGGGCCTCCCACAACCTATGGGAAGTATTTACCAAGTCGGAAGCTGTGCCTTTATTTATAAGGAATATGACTGGGGTAGAATACCCAGAAGCATCATAACTCATTATGATGGATATGCTTGATGTTATTTTACTAATGAGTATATTAAAGCCAAACCTATAATGCTTAAATTGGGATATAAAGGGAAAGGTTTGGGAACTTTCCAGAATGGTATGAAAGAACCTTTTGAGGTAGAAGCGTGGCCCACCCGATGTGGTGTGGGCCTATTTTCTAGTAAGGGTCAGCCATTCCCATTTGAGGATGATGATCATATTATATGTTACCAAGATTATTTATATGAACGTGATGCTTTGTTTTTAACGAATAAGACATTCACATGTAATATGTTATCTATAGCTTATCCTAAGATGATCGCTGAATTCGACGATGAGTTGGAGGAAGATATCTTTCACGATGTCTCCATTGAGGAATTATTACATAATGGATTTTATTTTGATGGCTCTATACCTAGTATAGCCTAGCTTGAGGCCACAACTTCTCAAGACGAATTATCCAAGCTAACCTTGGAAGAATTACAAGAATTGTGCATTTCACCCGCCCCACCTAATTTTGAGAGAGATCTACACATGGAAGTAGAAAATGTCATAAAAATTAACATTGGATCATAATTGAGTCAAGAAAAATAGGATAAATACATTGTATTTATTAAATAATATGAAGATGTTTTTGCTTGGACATATGAAGATATGCCAGGTTTAGACCCTTCTATAGTTATGCATCAGCATCCGGATGCTAAACCTGTTAAGTAGAAGCTTAGAAAAATGCATCCTAAAGTGGCCTTACTAGTCAAAGGGGAGTTAGAAAAACTCCTGAATGTTATTTTTATACAAGCCATTGATTATGTTGAATGGATCTCGAATGTAGTTCTAGTAACTAAGAAAGAAGCTACTAAGATTAGGGTTTGTATAGACTTTAGAGATATTAATGTTGCATGCCCTAAAGATGATTTTCCCCTTCCCAATATGGATCAGATCATTGATTTTACTGCTAAGAGTGGAATGATATCCTTAATGGATGGATTTTATGGTTATAATCAGATCAAGATAGCTCCTGAAGATTAGGCTAAAACAACCTTTATTACCCCTTGGGGGACTTTCTGTTGGAAAGTGATGCCATTCGGTTTGAAGAATGTAGGTGCAACCTATCAACGAGCCATGACTTATATATTTCATGATATGATGCATGATATACTACATGATTATGTAGACAACATTATAGCTCATTCTACTAAAGAAGATGACCATTTAGATGACTTGAGAAAAGTATTTGATCGGTTAAGGGAATATCTTATCCGATTGAATCCAACCAAATGTATATTCGGAGTTAAGTCAGGTAAATTATTGGGAGTTATAGTTTCTTTATGTGGCATTAAAATTGACCCTCTCAATATTACGACTATCACTAATATGACCGCACCTACAAATATATCTGAATTACGGAGTCTACAAGGTAAGCTTTAAGCTATCCGTCGCTTCATCGATAAGTTGGCAAATAAAACTAGACCCTTTATTAAGCTTCTTAAGAAGGATGTCTCTTTCCATTGGGACGAAAAATGTAAGGAAGCATTTGAACTCCTCAAACAATATCTTCTTAACCCACCTGTACTTTCACCACCTAAACCTAATCGCCCATTTATCTTGTATATTTTTGCTTCAGATTTTGCTTTAGGAGCTATGTTAGCTCAACTTGATGATGAGAAAAGAGAGCGTGCTAATTATTACATTAGTAGAACATTAATTAGTTATGAAACCCGCTACACAACATTAGATAAGTTATGTCTAGTAGTCATATTTTCTACATAAAAACTACGCCATTATATTCTCAGTAAAAAAACATACGTTATTGCTAAATTTGATCCCTTGCGGTATCTCATGAGTCGACCTTATTTATCTGGTCACACAACAAAGTGGGTTCTTGCTCTAAGCGAGTTTGAACTCATGTTTATAGGACAAAATTCTGTTAAGGGTCAAATCATAGCAGATCAATTAGCTGTTGCACCCTTAGAGTCCACCCATCCCCTCGTCATTGAGTTTCTTGACGAATGCCTTAACCTAGAGGCGGATCATTCAAAGCAATGGTCCCTATACTTTGATTGAGCCCGATGCATGAGTGGGGCTGGTGTAGGTATTATTTTGATATCTCCATAGAAAAATCTCATACCTCTATCCTTTAAATCAACGTTTTCCTATATTAATAACACTGTTGAATATGAGGCTCTAATCCTTGGATTACGAGCTGCCCTGGCACTAAAAATTAAAAATCTATTAGTTTTCGATGATTCTCAACTTGTTATAAATTACATTAATGATGTTTATCAGACCATAGATGATAAATTGTGCCCATATAAAGCATATGTATTACAATTGATATCTTTATTTTATCAAGTTACCTTAGAAGCTATTCCTAGAACTAGCAATCATGCGACTGATGCTATGGCCGCAACTGCATCTCTTTTATCCTTGGAGTTAGATGATGAATATGTTACCATAATTATTCATCGACTCTAGGAACCCACTTCAACTAAATCATGCTTGGAACCTTTGGACGTGTTTCTAATAAATGAAACTATTCCTAAACTTTGGTACACTAACATCCTCAATTTTCTTCAAAATGGGACCTTCCCTGAAGGTTTTAATAGAAACCAGTGCCAATTATTACGTAGACAAGCAATTCGCTTCATAATAATTGGCAATATGTTATATAGGAGATCTTTTGAAGGTATCCTATTGAGATGTTTGAATCTAGAAGAGTCTAGATCAGCTTTGAGTGAAGCCCACGATGGATCTTGTGGGGGACACTTTAGTGGTAGTGCCATTGCTAAGAAGCTCCTTAGGATAGGATATTTTTGGCCTACCATGGAGAATTATGCACATGATTACGTGCATCATTGTGACAAGTGCCAGAAACATGTTAAACTTGTCAATGCACCTACACAAGAATTGCAAGCTATTTCATCTCCTTGGCCCTTTTCAAAATGGGGCTTAGACATCATCAAAAAAATCAATCCTATGTCATCCGATGGACATAAATTCATCATAACCGCCACCAAGTATTTTATGAAGTGGGTCGAAACTATGGCCTTAGCTTCTTGCACTAGAATGCAAGTTTCCAATTTTATTCTTTTTTTTTTTGGTAATTAAGGTACAAATTCATTACAACCGGGTTTTACAAGTTGACCCAAAACCTATTACAACAACAGCACAAAGCTGAATCGGAACAAGGCCTCAATAGGGACAATCTGGCCTTAGCCCCCTACTGAGGTTACACCACCAACAAAGAGCAACACCCTTACAAAAGATGACCCACACCTCAGAACACAGGCGGATGACACTTTCGCCTCCTAACACTTTCTCTTCTCTTTTGGTCGCGAAACTGCGACATGTCGCGATATCGTGACACTTTTCCTTCCTCCTCTTTCTTTTCTCTTTTGGTCGCGAAAAAGTGACATGTCACGAAATCACGACACTTTTCCTTCCCGCTCTTTCTCTTCTCTTTTGGTCACGAAAATCCGACATGTCGCGATATCGCGACATATTTTCCTCTTGCTTATTCTCTTCACTTTTGGTCGCGAAACAACGACATATCGCGATATCGCTACACCCTTCCACATGTCACGAAATCATGACACTTTTTCTTTCCTCCTCTTTCTCTTCTCTTTTGGTCATGACAATGCGACATGTAGCGATATCGCGACACTTTTCCTTCTTGCTCTTTCTCTTCTCTTTTGGTCGCGATAGGATGACATGTCGCGAAATCGCGACCCTTTTTCCATCTTGCTCTTTCTCTTCTCTTTTGGTCGCGATAAACCGACATGTCGCGATATCGCGACACTTTTTCCTTCTTGCTCTTTCTCTTCTCTTTTGGCCGTGAAAATCTGACATGTCACGAAATCGTGACACTTTTCCATTCAAGCTCAACACATCGCCAAAAAATGACACTATTTCCTTCTTGCTCACCATGTCGCGATATCGCGACACTCTTTCTTTCTTGCTAAGCATGTCGCGATATCGTGACACTTTTTCTTTCTTGCTCTTTCTCTTTTCTTTTGGTCATGAAAATGCGACATGTCGCGATATCGCGACACTTTTTCCATGTCGCGATATCGCGACACTTTTTCTTTCATCAACATGTCGCGAAATCGTGACACTTTTTCCTTCCTCCTCTTTCACTTCTTTTTTGGTCGCGAGAATGCGACGTGTCGCGATATCGTGCCACTTTTCCTTCTTGCTCTTAGTCTTCTCTTTTGGTCGCAAAAAGATGACATGTCGCGAAATCGCGACACTTTTTCTTTCTTGCTCTTTCTCTTCTCTTTTAGTCGCGAAAACACAACATGTCGCGATATCGCGACACTTTTTCCCACTTGCTCTTTCTCTTCTTTTTTGGTCGCGATAATGCGACATGTCGCGATATCGCGACACTTCTTCCTTCGAGCTTAACTTATCACCAAAAAGTGACCCTTCTTCCTTCAAGCTTAACTTATCGCCAAAAAATGACACTATTTCTTTCTTGCTCACCATGTCGCGAAATCGCGACACTCTTTCTTTCTTGCTAAGCATGTCACGATATCGCGACACTTTTTCTTTCTTGCTCTTTCTCTTTTCTTTTGGTCACGAAAATGTGACATGTCATGATATCGCGACACTTTTTCCATGTCGCGATATCGCGACACTTTTTCTTTCATCAACATGTCGCGATATCGCGACACTTTTTCCTTCCTCCTCTTTCACTTCTTTTTTGGTCACGAGAATGCGACGTGTCGTGATATCATGCCACTTTTCCTTCTTGCTCTTAGTCTTCTCTTTTGGTCATGAAAATATGACATGTCATGAAATCGTGACACTTTTTCTTTCTTGCTCTTTCTCTTCTCTTTTAGTCGCGAAAACAACATGTCGCGATATCGCGACACTTTTTCCCACTTGCTCTTTCTCTTCTTTTTTGGTCACGATAATGTGACATGTCGCGATATCGTGACACTTCTTCCTTCAAGCTTAACTTATCGCCAAAAAGCGACCCTTCTTCCTTCAAGCTTAACTTATCGCCAAAAAGCGACCCTTTTTCCTTCTTGCTCAACATGTCACGATATCGCGACACTCTTTCATTCTTGCTCTTCATGTCGCGATATCGCGACACTTTTTCCCTCATGCTTTTTCTCTTCTCTTTTGAATGCGACAACGCGACATGTCACGATATCGTGACACTTTTTCCATGTCGCGATATCGCGACACTCTTTCTAGCATGTCGCGACATCGCGACACTTTTCCTTTCTTGCTCTATATGTCATGAAATCGTGACACTCTTCCTTTCTTGCTCAACCTGTCACGATATCGTGACCCTTTTTCCAACATGTCGCGATATCGCGACACTCTTTCTTTCTTGCTCAACCTGTCATGAAATCGCTACACTTTTCCTTACTTGCTAAAATTTGCTTTTCCTGAAAATCGAACAAGTCACGAAAATGCGACATCGGTCTTTGGCCTCAGCCATTGCCCCTAACCCCATAACAAGAAGCCACCAAGCCACCTGGATCCTTCCCCTATTGCAAAGAAAACTAAAGTCGTCACAATAAGGACCTAAGCAATACTGACAAAACCACATTGAAACTGCTCTCCCTTTTTCGATCCCCACGGCTTCACCATCATTGGCGATCATTTTGAATAATTTTAGCCACTTCACTTGGGACCCCATGTTCCCAAATGACCATCCCAATGGCTTCCACCCCTAAATTGGCCAAGATATCAGCAGTTTTATTTGCTTCCCTAAAAACGTGTTGGGCCTTCCGATCGTTCCTGGCATGGTAAAGGCTCCTAGCCTCTTCGATGACAGTCTTAATCCGCCATGGAGGATTTTTCCCATTGCTGAGAAGGTTTATGACCTGCATTGAATCTCCTTCGATAATAAGTTTACCTTCAATTTCCTGAGCCAACTGAAGACCCCTCCATAACGCTCTTGCTTCCACCTCGTTGTTAGTCCTAGTTCCCAGCTGCTCAGAAAAGGCCATCACCAACTTGCCTTGATGATCTCTCACTACTCCTCCAACCCTTGCATTGCCAGGGTTACCTTTAGAGGCCCCATCGAAGTTGAGCTTGAACCAACCTACCGGGGTGGTTTCCACTTGACACCTAATCTGGGATTGACCTTGATAGACACAGGTTTCTCGCCTAGAGTAATATTTAAGGATTGAGCGATCCGCCTCTCCCAGGGGGAAGGATTTCGATCTTCATAAGGTATAAGGCTAACGTTTTCACGGGCAAAGGTAAGAATCTTATTGGTAATGGAGGTGACATCATGGCTCGACTCATGGAATGCTCTATGATTTCTTTCTAGCCACACTTGCCAAAGAAAATGATGGAGACAGATCTTCCAAAAAAACCTCAGCCTAAGGCTAACAAAGGGATTTGGCCATTGGTGGAAGAGGTCAAGGATGGTAGCTGGTCTTACCCAGCAAATGCTAAAGGCTTGAAACAACCCATTGAGAACACTCAGAGAGACCGAGCATTCAAGGAAAATATGGTGGGTGGACTCCCAATTACCCCTGCACAAAGAACATCGGTTAGCAATTATCATACCTTTCCTTAACAAGTTGTCAATCGTCAGAATCCTACCTTGGATCACCAGCCACGAAAACATAGCAACTTTAGGAATAAGGTTTTTGACCCACACCAACTGAGTCTGGAGTGTGGGGTCCTCTGTATCTAACATTAGCATATATGCATATTTGACAGAGAACTGCCCATTTTTGGTAGCTGCCCATATTACATGATCCTGCTTAGGTCTCATGGAAATGAATTGTTGATGCAGGATGCTTTGGAGTTCTTCTGATTCAGCTTCAAAGCCTTGAATCCTTATCTGTTTCCAGATAAGCCTTCCTCTGTCACGTCTTATGAAGTCAACCACTTTCCTTCCTATGAGATCCTCTGAGATTCTTTTGATCCTTGCAAGGGAAGGAAACTGAGATAAAGCTTCATCCTTGGCCCACCTGTCATCCCATAACTTGATCTTCTGCCCATTACCAAGAACCCATCTTAGGCCTTTCTTTATGACCTCTCTACTTGTTAAGATTGCTTTCCAGAATGCCGACCCTCCACCGTGCACCGAATCATTTAGGAAATCGGTATCTTGAAGATATTTTCTTTTAATTATGGCAGTCCACTCATTTTCCTCATTGTTGATAAGACGCCAAGCTTGTTTGGCAAGCAAGGCAGTGTTTAGGTGAGCAACTCTTCTTAGTCCTAGCCCCCATTTTTCTTTCGGTCTGCAGACCTTGCCCCAGCCCACAAGGTGGACCCTCTTTTTTTCCTCTGACCCAGACCAGAGAAAATTCTTTTGGAGCTATTCAATTTTTTGGTAAACTCTGGTAGGGGCCTTAAACACAGATAGAAAATAAATCGGGATGCTCTGTAAGGATGCCTTAGTGAGAGTAAGCTTCCCTGCCTGAGATAAGAGATGACCTTTCCAACCAGCTAGTTTCTTTTGAATTCTTTCAACCACTCTATCCCACATCGACTCTCTCGGAGAACCATAGAAAAGGGGAAGGCCTAAATAAGATGTAGGAAAAGTCGCTATCGAACATCCCAAAATCATAGCTATTCTGGCTTGTCTCTGGATTGGGGTGTTGAGGAAGTAAAGCTTACTCTTGTTGAAATTCACCTTCTATCCCACCGCATCCTCGTAGAGTTGGAGTATGTGCTTAATCCTTCTGGCTTCAACCACTGACGAGTGAGTCAACAACAAAGTGTCATCAACAAATTGTTGGTGAGAAACTGGGTTGGTGAGAGAAGTGGCTTTAATCCCCGAGATTAACCCAGCAGTACAAGCAGCTTTTATGGTTCTACCTAATGCCTCTGCTACTAAAATGAACAACATTGGGCTGATCGGATCTCCTTGTCTAAGCCCCCTATGACTCTGGAAATACCCAGCTGTCGTGCCATTGACCAAAATTGAGAACCAAGGTTCGGAAATACATTCTTTTATCAGCCTGACCCACCGAGGATGAAAGCCAAACTTCAGAAGAACAGCCATCAAGAACTCCCAGTTAATGCGGTCAAAAGCTTTATTCATATCAAGCTTTAGAGCAAAGACCTCCTTGTTGGTTTGCCTTGCAGAGTGCAAAGCTTCATGGATAGTGATTGCACCATCCAGAATTGATCTCCCCTGAACAGAGCTTCCCTGACCAGGGTCAATAATGAGGGGCAATATTTCTTTCATTCTGTTAGCCATGGCTTTGGTTAATATCTTGTAGGATACGTTACATAAACTAACCGGTCTGAAATCTGCCATTGTCTCCGGAGATGGGCCCTTCAAAATCAGGGCAATAAAGGTGGACTTGAACCCTCTCGGGATATGTTTTGAAGCCTGAAACTCTTGGATAGCAGAAATGACATCCTCTCTCACAATATCCCAAAAAACTTGGAAGAACCGAGGAGGGAACCCATCAGGGCCAGGGGCCTTCTCAGGTTCCATACTAAACAAAGCATTTCTAATTTCTTCATCGATGAATGGAGCAAGAAGCTTACCATTCATGGCCTCATCAACCATGCTAGGAATGAACTGGAGGAGAGAGTCCTTGGCTTCCTCTAAACACTAGGATTCATCTCCGAGAAGGGAGCTAAAATAAGCAACAACTTCCTCTCTGATCTCCATCAGATCCTGGGTTTTGGATCCATCAACTTTGGTCAACTCTCTGATCTTGTTATTACTTCTGTTCCTCAATGTTGTGACATGAAAAAAAATTGAGTTCAAGTCACCATCCTTTAGCCATAAAGCCCTTGATTTTTGTCTCCAGAAAATCTCTTCACAAGCCAAAATATTGTGATATTCTGACAGCTTGGCTTGCTCCTCCTTCCTAGTAGCTTCATCACCTAAACCATTTTGTATGGAGTTGTCAATGACCTGCAACCTTTCTCCCACTTGTTTCTTGTTCTCAAATAGGTTCCCAAAAACCTCCTTATTCCAGGTTCTAAGATTATCCTTTACTAATTTCAGCTTTTGAGCAAGTTTGAAGCCTGAACTTCCCTGGACGGGTTGTCGCCACCATCTGGAAATATTTTCTCTTAACTCCGGGTGCCCGATCCACATTGACTAGAATCGAAAAGGTTTTTTGAAGGAATTTGACTTTGGAACCTCCAAAAGGATGGGATTGTGATCAGAGGAAATTTTGGGAAGAGTTTGCAAAGTCGAGTCTCCAAACCCAGCAATTGCCTCCTTCGATAAGAAAAACCTGTCAAGTCTTTCCTGGATCAGTTGGCTTCCAGCTCGCCTATTGCTCCAAGTATACTTGGCCCCTCTTAGTCTCACATCCATCAAATGGTTCGAATTAACGAAGTCATTGAAGTCTTCCATACTTCTGGTTGGGAGCCCTGAACCACCCTTTTTGTCCGAGGGGTATAATGGCATGTTGAAATCGCCAGCCACCACCCACGGGATGTCATGGAAAGCATCACCCAGTTTACCCAGATACTCCCACAAAGAAGCTCTTCCTTGAACATCATTGGGAGCATAGACATTTGAGAAGATCCACGACCTATTGTTGTCAATGTCATGGAAGAAAACACTCAGCACCCTATCATCATCTTGGATGATGCTTCCACCACCCGAGGATCCCACATAACCATGAGACCCCCTGAAGCTCCTCTAGCCGGTTTGAACACCATGTCCCCTTGGCTCCACATCTTTTTTGCTATTGATTTTGACTGGGCTTCGCCTAGTTTTGTTTCTTGCAGTAACACAATTGTTGGATTGTACTGCCTTCTTAACGAACTAACCACCCTTTGAGTGGGTTGGCCATTGAGGCCTCTCACATTCCATGAGAGAACCTTCATTTGGATTGTTTAGAGTTTTTCCCCTTCCCCTTCCCTTGGGGAGGCTTTCCTGATTTGTTATCTTCAAGCCCTGGGATAACTTGTTGTATCAGAGTTTTCTATTTGCCACTGGCAATCTCATTGTCAGTCCTCATTCTGTTGAGCTCTACATTTGAAATCCTCCCCTTCTTTCTCTCACTGCCATAGTCAATGGGTGACTTAGTAGTACTCCTAGTCTTTTTGGGGCTAAAGGGTGGATTAACTCTCTGTTGTAGAACCGGACTAACACATTCCTCCAAAACATTCATTTCTACCACCTCAATCCCGGATTCTAACTCCTCCATATGTTTCTTGTATTCTCCTGATGAACCTTCTAGATGGTTTGACAGGCTCCTGGCTAAGATGGTGGGAAGGACTAAATTCGAGGACTCAATATCCTCCACCCATTTTTTATAATCTGCAAGATTTTGCCTTGCCCCTCCCTGGGGGCTTGAGGGGTTCTTAGTTATGGGAATTGTAGGACCCGCCCTTGATGGGGAAACTAGGGATTTAGGGATTTCACCTTGCAGGTTTCCTCCATCTAACTCCTCGCTCTCCCCTTCTCCCATTAGATCCTCTAAAATTTTGAACTTATTTGAGCTTGGAATTTTAGGGCTTACCTTATTTTCTTGTTCGTCGGAGAGAAGTTGCTTACCTTTGCTCTGACCTTGCCGTGCCCCCTATTTTGTCTTCTCCTAATAAAAATGGTTATTTTTAGGTTGCCTAAACCCTCCTCTGCCCATGGGGCTGCCATTTGGATGGGGGTACCTAGGAAACCCTTTCTCATTGGCCCGTTTGCCTTCCATATTTTGGTTTTCTCTGCTATCTGCATGATTAGGGAACTGATTTTGCAAATGGCCTTGGGTTTTGCACTCAGGAAAAAAATCTGGCCTATTTTCATATTCCACCACCTATTTTCTTAGGTAGTTGCCGTACTCTAGCTCCACAAAATTTGGCAACTCAGAGTCTAAATTAGCGTTGACGCAAAATCTTGCATGTGTCATCCTTGTCCTAGCCAAGGTTGCATGATCTATGGACACCAGTTCTCCAATCGCTTTGGCGATGCCTTGCAGCCAATACTCGTTGAAAAACTGAGCTGGTAGGTTAGGAAGACGAACCCAGATAGGGGCAGTATTGATACTCTATTTTTTAGGGTCAAAATCCTCCCCCCACTTCCTGAGGAAAAGGTTGTGTTTCCCTAAAAACCAGGGTCCTCCAGTTAGAACATGGTTCGCATCCTCCTTGTTATTAAATATTACGATAAAAAAACCCCTGGATAGGGCAACAACTTCCAAACTCCCCATCGTTCTCCATTTGGATAAGGCCCATGATCGAATAGTCTCAATATCCGGTCTTCCACCCAGAAACTTACCCACAAGCGAAAACTCTTCCATGGCTAAAAAAGAGCCCATCACATTAGAAGGAGCCACTATCCTATTATTCATGGGAATGAGGGGCGGGAATGAAAGGAAATCACTCACCCGACCCTTCAAGGTTTTCGCAAAAGACCGGCCCCCTCTGGGACCCGCAACGCCCATCTGGGTCCCTTTGTCCGAATCTTTTTGAGGAGGGTCGAGCCCACTAGGGACAACCCCACCTGACGCCGAAGGTCTCCCTTCCTCTGGATCCTCGCCTGATTCCATCTTGATGGTCCTTCCCAAGCCCTTCGTGCCTTCTCTGCAATTCCTGCCCAAAATTTTCAAAAATCCTTCGCTCCGCTCCGCTCCGTGCCTTCATTTTCGTTTTCAATTTTATTCTTAATCAAATTATTTGTTTCAATTTATCATCTCGGATAATGGAACTTGTTTCAAAAACAAATATGTAAAGAAATTATGTCAAAAATATAAAATTCAACATCGTTGGTCCACTCCCTATTATCCTTAGGGTAATGGCCAAGCAAAAGCATCTAATAAAACATTAATTAAAATCCTCAAGAAACTGGTCAATAAATCTGGCCGTGATTGGCACATTCAATTATATCCTTCTTTGTGGGCTTATCGAACTAGCATTTGTACTCCCACGGGCACTTCACCTTTTGTTTTGGTTTATGGTGCTGAAACTGTTTTTCCATTTGAACTAGAAGTTCCTTCTTTGGGTATGCTACTTCAAGATACCGAAGTAGGAGATGAATATCGTGCTGGAAGATTTAGTCAGTTGGAACTCCTATATGAGAAGTGCATTAATGCTTTAGAGCATCTTCGTGCCTACCAGAACAAGCTCAAATGAGCATATCTCAAGAAATTTCATAATTGATACTTTGAGATCGACGACCTCGTCTTAAAAGAAAATAAAAAAAAATACTAATGTAACTAAAGACCTTAAAGGCAAATTCGAGCCTAACTGGCTTGGGCCATATATTATCACTACCAAATTTGGAACGGGAGCATACAGATTAGCTACCTTAGATGGTAAATATCTTAAAGAACCTATGAACATTATGCATCTTAAGCACTATTATGCATAAATCTGGTAATTTTGTCACTGTGTATAT
Organism: Wollemia nobilis; assembly: GCA_028583015.1. Taxonomy (NCBI): domain Eukaryota; kingdom Viridiplantae; phylum Streptophyta; class Pinopsida; order Araucariales; family Araucariaceae; genus Wollemia; species Wollemia nobilis. The sequence goes on along the minus strand of JAQPPZ010017058.1, from coordinate 15,532,233 downwards.
TATATATATTGTCTCATATTATTAATTTATATAAAAATTTCAAAAATAGTAATATTATGTATTCTCTCAATTCATAAATTAAAATCAAAATATAAAAAAATCAAAATCATCAAAATACTCAAAAACATCTTCTATTTTGCACCTGTCAATTCTTGAAGTATTGCAGTTATATTTTCAGTTATTTTGGATAAATTAGCATTTATCTAGAATCCCTCACTTTAACACTCACATGAATAAATATCTTGATCTTATTGCGTATGATTATTAATCTCTCTTATATCGAAGTCCATGGTTGAATTAAATAAAGTTTTGAGCATAGAGAACTGATCTTCTTATTGACTTGAACCAAGTACACCTTTTCACATTAAAATGATTTCATTGCAAATTCAAAACGATGCTACACAGTAGAAGTGGTCTCTTGAGCGAAAATTTTCCCCTGCTATCCTATCATGCACATGGTCTAGAATCTTTGAGAATTGAAAAAAGGACAAGCTCACTCCTACCTAGAATAAAAATCCCTTGCTCTATAGCCAATCCGAGCAAGTATCCCTAGTATAAGAAGAAAAAGAAAAATAAAAATAAAATCAAGAAAAATCATGAGAAAAAGAGAAATTATTCATAAGCATTGTTTCTGTATCATTTTGTACCATCTCAGCAATATTTCAGCATTATCTCAATGTCAAGCAAAAAAATAAAAAATAGAAAAATAAAAGAAAAGAAAAAACAAAAAGCAATAAATCCCTTCCCCCCCACTTTGAAAGAAGGAAGTGTGAAGCTTGAATCCCTGGAATTCTCAATTATTCGAAAACTGTGAGGTAAACCCCATAACAGGTGATTTGTGCCCAACTTGCTTGACATTGGGTAACTCCTAGCATGGTGATATGTCTGTCACATTAGCGACCTTCTTTTGTATAGACCTATGTCCGCTTATGGATCAGCTAGCTCTTGATGACCCGACTTACATAGTAGTCTGGTATGATTACATGCATATAAATCATGGTCAACAAACACTCATTTGGTTAATTCAAATTACTTGTATCAAATTATCTTGCTCAAAATCGGTAAATGAACATTACAATTGCACACACATTTGTGTTTGAGAGATTTTGTATCATTATGATAGATCAAGATCGACAATGAACTCACGTATGCACACAGGGTTCCTTATAAATCTAAATTTCGTCTTTGAGATAATTTAAAATATTTATTCAAATCTTCTGGAATAATTTGACTTTCTTACTTGAGAATATTTGCTTAGCGTAAAATCAATTAAATACATTTTTTTCAAAAATCCAAAATTTTCTTGCAAAACATGTTCAAAAATCTAGCAATAAAGTCACATTTATATATTTTTGACTTTCACAACGATGGTATAGTTCCTAAACCTAAATTGGAATTTTATGCCTAGTGCAAGTCCTCATTTTTATATTTTCTGTTTATCTCAAAATCAAAAATCAACTATGCAATAAAACTATTATATCAATTTCTTCTTTGGATTTCGCGATGATGGTATAAGTCTATACCTAAAATTCTATGCCTAGCGCAAACCACTTTTCTAATTTTATTTCCCATTTATTTAATCCATAAAAGCATATGGCTTAAATCATTATGTTACACAATTATGCTTTAAAAAGAATGAAAACTTTCCTATTTCATTTCATTATGTCAACATTCTTTTTTTTTTGCAAATATCATCTCGGATAATGGAACTTGTTTCAAAAACAAAGATGTAAAGAAACTATGTCAAAAATATAAAATTCAACATCGTTGGTCCACTCCCTATTATCCTTAGGGTAATGGCCAAGCAGAAGCATCTAATAAAACATTAATTAAAATCCTAAAGATACTAGTCAATAAATCTGGTCGTGATTGGCACATTCAATTATACCCTTCTTTGTGGGCTTATTGAACTAGCATTCGTACTCCCATGGGCACTTCACCTATTGTTTTGGTTTATGGCACTAAAGCTATTTTTCCCTTTGAACTAGAAGTTCCTTCTTTGGCTCTGCTACTTCAAGATACTGAAGTAGGAGATGAATGTCATGCTGGCAAATTTAGTCAGTTGGAACTCCTAGATGAGAAGCACATTAATTCTTTGGAGCATTTTCGTGCCTACCAGAACAAGCTCAAACAAGCATATCTCAAGAAATTTCATAATCGATCCTTTGAGATCGACGACCTCATCTTAAAAGAAAATAAAAAAAATACTAATATAACAAAAGACCTTAAAGGCAAATTCGAGCCTAACTGGCTTGGGCCATATATTATCACTACTAAATTTGGATCGGGAGCATACAGATTAGCTACCTTAGATGGTAAAGATCTCAAATAACCTATGAACATTATGCATCTTAAGCACTATTATGCATAAATCTGGTAATTTTGTCACTGTATATATTATATATATTGTCTCATATTAGTAATTCATATAAAATTTTCAAAAATAGTAATATTATGTATTCTCTCAATTCATAAATTAAAATCCAAATATAAAAAATCAAAATCATCAAAATACTCAAAAACATCTTCTATTTTGCACCTGTCAATTCTTGAAGTATTGTAGTTATATTTTCAGTTATTTTGGATAAATTATCATTTATCTAGAATCCCTCACTTTAACACTCACATGAATAAATATCTTGATCTTATTTGGTATGATTATTAATCTCTCTTATATCGAAGTCCACAGTTGAATTAAATAAAGTTTTGAGCATAGAGAACTGATCTTCTTATTGACTTGAACCAAGTACACCTTTTCACATTAAAATGATTTCATTGCAAATTCAAAACAATGCTACACAGGAGAAGTGGTCTCTTGAGCGAAAAGTTTTCCCTGCTATCCTATCATGCACATGGTCTAGAATCTTTGAGAATTGATAAAAGGACAAGTTCACTTCTACCCAGAACAAAAATCCCTTGCTCTATAGCCAATCTGAGAAAGTATCCCTAGTATAGGAAGAAAAAGAAAAAGAAAAATAAAATCAAGAAAAATCATGAGAAAAAGAGAAATTATTCAGAAGCATTATTTTGTATCATTTTGTACCATCTCAGCAATATTTCAGCATTATCTCAGTGTCAAGAAAAAAAAAATAGAAAAATAAAAGAAAAGAAAAAGCAAAAAGCAATAAATCCCTTCACCCCCCCTTTGAAAGAAGGAAGTGTGAAGCTTGAATCCCTAGAATTCTCAATTATTCAAAAACTATGAGGTAAACCCCATAATAGGTGATTTGTGCCCAACTTTCTTGACATTGGGTAACTCCTAGCATGGTGATATGTTTGTCACATTAGAAACCTTCTTTTGTACAGACCTATGTTCGCTTATGGATCAGCTAGCTCTTGATGACCCGAATTACATAGTAGTCTGGTACGGTTACATGCATATAAATCATGGTCAACAAACACTCATTTGGTTAATTCAAATTACTTGTATCAAATTATCTTGCTCAAAATCGGTAAATGAACATTACAATTGCACACACATTTGTGTTTGAGAGATTTTGTATCATTATGATAGATCAAGATCAGCAATGAACTCACGTATGCACATGGGGTTCCTTATAAATCTAAATTTTGTCTTTGAGATAATTTAAAACATTTATTCAAATCTTCTGGAATAATTTGACTTTCTTACTTTAGAATATCTGCTTAGCGTAAAATCAATTAAATACATTTTTTTCAAAATTCCAAATTTTTCTTGCAAAACATGTTCAAAAATCTAGCAATAAAGTCACATTTATATATTTTTGACTTTCGCAATGATGGTATAGTTCCTAAACCTATATTGGAATTTTATGCCTAGTGCAAGTCCTCATTTTTATATTTTCTGTTTATCTCAAAATCAAAAATCAACTATGCAATAAAACTATTATATCAATTTCTTCTTTGGATTTCGCGATGATGGTATAAGTCTATACCTAAAATTCTATGCCTAGCGCAAACAAATTTTCTAATTTTATTTCCCATTTATTTAATCCATAAATGGCTTAAATCATTATGTTACACAATTGTGCTTTAAAAAGAATGAAAACTTTCCTATTTCATTTCATTATGTCAACATTCTTTTTTTTTGCAAATATCATCTCGGATAATGGAACTTGTTTCAAAAACAAATATCTAAAGAAACTATGTCAAAAATATACAATTCAACATCGTTGGTCCACTCCCTAATATCCTTAGGGTAATGGCCAAGCAGAAGCATCTAATAAAACATTAATTAAAATCCTCAAGATACTGGTCAATAAATCTGGTCGTGATTGGCACATTCAATTATATCCTTCTTTGTGGGCTTATCGAACTAGCATTCGTACTCCCACGGCCACTTCACCTTTTTTTTTGGTTTATGGCGTTGAAGTTGTTTTTCCCTTTGAACTAGAAGTTCCTTCTTTGGATCTACTACTTCAAGATACTGAAGTAGGAGATGAATATCATGCTGGAAAATTTAGTCAGTTGGAACTCCTAGATGAGAAGTGCATTAATGCTTTGGAGCATCTTTGTGCCTACCAGAACAAGCATAAACAAGCATATCTCAAGAAATTTCATAATCGATCCTTTGAGATTGGCGACCTTGTCTTAAAAGAAAATAAAAAAAATACTAATGTCACTAAAGACCTTAAAGGCAAATTCGAGCATAACTGGCTTGGGCCATATATTATCACTACTAAATTTGGATTGGGAGCATACAGATTAGCTACCTTAGATGGTAAAGATCTTAAATAACCTATGAACATTATGCATCTTAAGTGCTATTATGCATAAATCTAGTAATTTTGTCACTGTATATATTATATATATTGTCTCATATTAGTAATTCATATAAAAATTTCAAAAAAAGTAATATTATGTATTCTCTCAATTCATAAATTAAAATCAAAATATAAAAAAATCAAAATCATCAAAATACTCAAAAACATCTTCTATTTTGCACCTGTCAATTCTTGAAGTATTGCAGTTATATTTTCAATTATTTTGGATAAATTAGCATTTATCTAGAATCCCTCACTTTAACACTCACATGAATAAATATCTTGATCTTATTTGGTATGATTATTAATCTCTCTTATATCGAAGTCCATAGTTGAATTAAATAAATTTTTGAGCATAGAGAACTGATCTTGTTATTTACTTGAACCAAGTACACATTTTCACATTAAAATGATTTCATTACAAATTCAAAATGATGCTACACAGTAGAAGTGGTCTCTTGAGCGAAAAGTTTCCCTTGCTATCCTATCATGTACATGGTCTAGAATCTTTGAGAATTGACAAAAGGACAAGCTCACTCCTACCCAGAATAAAAATCCCTTGCTCTACAGCCAATCTAAGCAAGTATCCCTAGTATAGGAAGAAAAAGAAAAAAAAAAGAAAAAAAAATCAAAAAAAATCTTGAGAAAAAGAGAAATTATTCAGAAGCATTGTTTCTGTATCATTTTGTACCATCTCAGCAATATTTCAGCATTATCTCAGTTTCAAGCAAAAAAAAAAAAATAAATAAATAAAAGAAAAGAAAAAACAAAAAGCAATAAATTCCTTCCCCCCCCCTTTGAAAGAAGGAGGTGTGAAGCTTGAATCCCTAGAATTCTCAATTATTCAAAAACTGTGAGGTAAACGCCATAATAGGTGATTTGTGCCCAAATTGCTTGACATTGGGTAACTCCTAGCGTGGTGATATGTCTGTCACATTAGAGACCTTCTTTTGTACAAACCTATGTCTGCTTATGGATCAGCTAGCTCTTGATGACCCGACTTACATAGTAGTCTGGTATGGTTACATGCATATAAATCATGGTCAACAAACACTCATTTGGTTAATTCAAATTACTTGTATCAAATTATCTTGCTCAAAATCGGTAAATGAACATTACAATTGCACACACATTTATGTTTGAGAGATTTTGTATCATTATGATAGATCAAGATTGGCAATGAACTCACGTATGCACACAGAGTTCTTTATAAATCTAAATTTTGTCTTTGAGATAATTTAAAATATTTATTCAAATCTTCTGAATAATTTGACTTTCTTACTTGAGAATATCTTCTTAGCGTAAAATCAATTAAATACATTTTTTTCAAAAATCCAAAATTTTCTTGCAAAACATGTTCAAAAATCTAGCAATAAAGTCACATTTATATATTTTTGACTTTTGCGACGATGGTATAGTTCCTAAACCTAAATTGGAATTTTATGCCTAGTGCAAGTCCTCATTTTTATATTTTTTGTTTATCTCAAAATCAAAAATCAACTATGCAATAAAACTATTATATCAATTTCTTCTTTGGATTTCGCGATGATGGTATAAAGTCTATACCTAAAATTCTATGCCTAGCGCAAACCACTTTTCTAATTTTATTTCCCATTTATTTAATCCATAAAAGCATATGGCTTAAATCATTATGTTACACAATTGTGCTTTAAAAAGAATGAAAACTTTCCTATTTCGTTTCACTATGTCAACATTCTTTTTTTTTTTTACGACGATGGTATAATTCCTAGGGAATTGTTCAAATTTCTATCATAATTAGGAATTTTATGCCTAGAAAAAATCATATTTTTAATATTTCATGCATAATATTTTCATAGAAATCTGAAAACAAATCATCACTATCATCATTTTTCATCATCACAACACAAAGTCTTAAGAAAGTCTCTTAAGCACCCTTTTACTTTTAACAATATTTCTCTCATACCGAGATTAGCTTGATGACCTAGTGAGCGGCGACTCCATGAAATGGTCATGTAACAGTGACAATGTCCTTTGAAATTATTGTTAGAATTCACTTTATTTTCATCAAAATACACCACAACAACCAGTTTGTTTACATCAGATTATTTCATTTAATTTTATAGCATGACATAAAATTATAATATTTTCAACGATATAATTACATGAATAGTCAATCAACAATTAAAATATTAAAGCATCATAAAACATATGTACAAGTCATATCACAAAAATAACATCATATATATATCAATAAGTATATACATCATATCAAAATGGATTGGTATGCCACAATCTATACCTTGACATACTCAATCATCTCAAAAATAGTCTAAGTACAATGTGCATCTAGTATCGAGAACACCTTGAGCTCTCAGCCTCATCTCCTCTCCTGCCCTGAGGTGGAGGAGGTGGTCCCATCGAAGCCCGTACTGTACTGTGGGTCTTCGATGTCGATCATAATGATGTCCTCAATGACCCCATCCTGATAGACTCCGTAATGTCGGTTGGCAACTATATCCTCTAGCCCTCTAGAACTAGCTGGTAGTACACTTCCTGATAGAATGTGATCTAAGCAATTGATTGGGCTAGCTCTATAATGCTAGCCCCTCCACTTTGAGCCCTGAGTCGTGTAGCCTCATCCTGTAGAGTCTGCACCTGAGCTCGTAGGTGGGCATTCTCCGCTCGTAGAGCTACCATATCGTTGCTCTCCCCCACCTTGACACCCTTGCCCCTATTAGGCGATGGTGGCCTATCCCTCTATTGATGAGGGAGTCTGTCTCTCCTCTCCTCTCTCTTCTCATCCCTCCTCTCTGGATGGTGTGGTCTCTCTAGAGCCTATGGTACTCTCTGGTGTCTCTCCTGAGGAGGTCGTTGCTGATCCCTCCCTTCGTGACCCCTCATTGCATCAATGGAAGCCTAGCGCTACCTCTCCATCCATTGCACTACAACATGCATCAGACCTTGTGCCCTCATCATCCGAGGAGGGTGAATGCCTACATACCAGGCATCATATCCGTCTGTTATCCCCACATCATCCCCATCCACTAGCTAAATGGGGGCATCATCAACATCCTAACTCTAGAACCACTGCATGTCTGGAGCCCCGCTTAGTGTGGTATTATCTCACATAGTCTAGGAGTACTCATAATACCTAAGAGTATGGATCCCTTACTGTAGATCGAACTACCTCAAAACTCAGTCATAGCGGTGGAGCTATACCTCTCCCCACTCTGTCCTCAACCATATGACTTGCCTGATGCAAGCCAACTCATGTCTACCCACCCTAGATGCTCTATCCATGGTCTCTAGGTGATCCGCTATTGGTTGAGGTCATCTAGAAACCTTCGAGACATCGATAAATCTATATGCCACTGTGACCCTCTCTAGATCCACCAATAGAAAACTTGAGGTCTCTCCCGGTCAACTCCTATCAGTGGAAGCCCTACTGGCCTCCGCACCATAATGTGCTCCTAGCACCAAACCTGTAGAAGCAATGTCAGCACCAGACATCGACCCCCCTTGTATACGACCCCATAAAGGATCCTATACAAGTGGCATAGTACAAAGCTACCCCAAGCAAACCTGTATCCATGGTCTCTCATGTCACAGACCACATATGAAAGTAGCCACGATAATTTGCATCTACTTTGGTGGCATAGAAGAAGGCCACCCACCACCCCTAGCAAAACCTGGGTCAACCAAGACACCCTAGGCATTTGCCTCAAAGCCTCGATGTTCACTATGCCCTTCTTCAGGATGAAGCTTGGGTCCTCACACAATCTCATCATAGCGTGGCCCTGATTGGTTGAAGGGGTCATGAATCGACCGTGTATGGGGATCCTCAATATCCTCCGTACATCCTCTAGAGTGGGAGTCATATCCCCTATCGATAGCCAAAATCAGGATGACTTTGAATACCATCTCTCTGCTAGGGCTGTCAGTAGCCCCATGTCTATAGGAATTTGTGGCATCTCTGCCACATGCTACAGTCCTACCTCTAACAATCTATCTCGCTCGACCTGATCGAGCATGGCCAAATCGTATCTTAGACCTTCGTATTTTCGCTCTCAACTCTTTAGCAATGCCCTCTACAAAATAAGCAATAAAAAAATAAAAATCATTAGTACATAATCATTAAAAAATCAATTAAAACAAATCATCCCATAAAAGTTGATATCACCCATTATTGGACGATATCGTACCAAATTTAGATTAAATCATCCTTAATAGGATGAAATCGTCTCTGTTCTTCAATTTGGGGATCGCCCATTATTGGATGGGATTGCCCCTATTTCTTTGATTTCATCCCTTGATGAAATCGACAATATAGAGATGATTTCGTCGACGACCTAAAAACGGTCGCAACGCCCAAAAACACTTAAAATTCAAGTCAAAAAACAAGTATATCAAGTTAAAAACACAGTAAACTAGGTTTAGATCCTTACCCGCAACCCATACCGGATCTCTGTAGATCTGTGCATTGTTTCCACCATCTCGCCTGCAGATCTCTAAAACAGCGAAAGTGAACAGTAAAAATGAATTAGGGTTTTACCCTATTTTTCTTATTTTTATTCAAAATGACATTTTTTTTTTAATTTTTGCTTTTCCGCGCTTTTACCTCAAACGTTCAATTTGGGTAAAAACTCATAGGGGGCACCATAGCAAACAGTCGTATGATTCGACCTAGAATTGTCATCTAAAAAATGGAATACATTTTTTCTTTCTTGTAAAGCATGAATAACTCGTCCTTAATGCATTTTTTTCAAAAAATTCGCTAAAGAGGGGGCAAAATGTAGCACCCTAAAATTGGCATAGTTAAACCATCAATAAAAAGTAGAAATTTGAATTTTAACCCCGAAACCGCCCGTTAACCGCTTACCTCATTTTTTGCACCATTTTTAGAGGTTGTGACCATTGGATGATATCGTCATCGATCTGATGATATCATCGTCGATCTGATGATATCGTTCTAAATCGAACGAATTCATCTGGAATAGAATGTCCAAACGATTTCATCCCAAAACTAAATTTTTGCAATTAGCTTATGTTCCAATGACCTCTCTAACTTGGGTAGAAGTGTGTCTACGTGGTTGGAGATTCCCACGTTGGGGATCTCCTAGATTGGGATGATTCCCAAACTCCTAAACTCCCCCTAATTCTATATAAACTAAGATTTTCCCAATTTATCTCCCTGACTCCCTACCTAGATGCCTGGCTTATTATTTCCCTACAATTTTAGTTTTTGCTATGATCTCCCATTATTTGCATTTGTGTTTTCAATTTTTGTTGCAGGATTTCACTGTGTTTCAGCCAGAGGTAGCTCGGATCGTCGTAGGTGATTCAACTACAATTTTAGACAATCCTATCAAGATCGGTGATGATATTGTATGATTACAGATGATCTGGTCTGCAATTCAACTTGGGGGCAATCAGAGCCCTGAGTTTGCATTCTCTATCTCATTTTTCTTATTTATTGGTGCATTAGATTAATTTATTTCTATTTTGAATCTTGGAGTTCACCTCATTTAGCATAATTGCATGATAAAATTCAAAATAAGTTTCAAAAATAGTGCATCTCATTTAATTTGATATTTGGATTTATCATTCAAACATCTATACTCTTATTTCTATCATTTTGCATCATTTTTGCAATTGTATTTTTGGTTTTTGGTGTCTATTTTCTTGATTGCAGGTTTTTGATGAATTTTCCTGATGAATTCGTCAGGTCACTGATGATCTTGGGTGATCTCAGATGATCTCCTATGATTTGGGACAATTTTGTACAATTACAGATGATCCTGTCATATTCGGGATGATCTAGACTCCTACAAGCTTCAGAATCTTCATCAGACATCAAAAATTAGGTGTACTCTTCTCCATTTTATATATTCTTTGTATTCAATCACATTAGGATTCATTTATGTCTACTGTCTTCATATAAATTAGAATCTTCATATAGAATAACTTAGCTTCATTTTGGCCAACCTAGGAATTTGAATGATTGAACATAAAACGAACAAATCAAACCCATTTTCAACCTAGGTGTGGAAAATGCCACTCAAAGTTTCCTAGTGAACCCCACCATCTGTCAAAAATTCACCTTTATACCCATCCCTCGAGAGGCGTGAACTTAAAATGGCCTCTCCATCTGAGGTATTGTTCCATCCTTTTCTCACCTCCATTCCAGGTATGGATCATTTAGCCTGAAGATAAGGGTGCAAAAAATTTGGGCGATACAGGATGCATGTGGTTGTTCAAGTTTTTTAAAATAAACTATTCTATATTCTTGATTTGATTTGAGATTGAGATTTGAGAATATAACATATAGAGTCTCTAACAATTATCTTTATGCTTCTATGAGATTGATTTGATTTGAGATTGAGATTTGAGTATAGAACATATTGAGTCTCTAACAATTCTCTTTATGCTTCTATGAGATTAATTTGAGTTGATATTGGGATTTGAGTATAGAACATATTGAGTCTCTAACAATTCTCTTTATGCTTCTATGAGATTGAGTTGAGATATTGATTAAGCATTAAGTATAGAACATATTGTGTCTCTAACAATTCTCTTTATGATTCTATGATATTGGACAAGTTCTGTGAGAGCTTGTTAAGCAAATTTGAGATAAGTCTTTGAGAAGGCTTGTGGACTGATTTTGAGTAAGCTTTTGTGGAAGCTTTCTATGCAGATTTGAGCAAGTCCTAAAGATGCCTTATTGATCAAATTTGAGCAAGACCTAGAGAGGACTTGTTGAGCAGATTTGGAAAAGTTCTATGTGGACTTGTTGAGTAGATTTGGACAGGTTCTGTGTGGACCTATTGAGTAGATTTGAGCAGGTTCTATGCGGACCTATTCAGCAGATTTGGAAAATTTCTAAGTGAGCTTGATGAGTAGATTTGGAAAAAAATTGAGTGAGCTTGATGAGTAGATTTACATAGGTTATGTGTGGACCTATTGGTACAGAGCCTTGGAGGTGACAGAGTATAGAGGATAGATTCTCAGTGGATACAGATCCAGTAGCTAGGACAATTGAAGATAGATATGAGGGAGGAGTCTTCAAGTGGAGAGATATCCACTAGCCAATGCAACAGAGAGATAGAGTCTTCTAGAATATCACTAGCCAGAGCAAAAGGGGAAAGAGTTATCCTATGGAAGAGATCCATGAACTTGAGATTAGGGGATCAACATCTCCTTTGGACAAAGGTCCATAAATATTGTAATTGGGAAGTATTAACAAAGATATTGATTGAGAAAATTTTAATTAAATATTTTCTCCATGGAGTAGCCCACATTGGGTGAACCATGTAAATTATGGTGTCTCTATTGTGTATGTTGTTTTGTGTATTGCTTTGATTACTGCTATTGATACTACTATCTATACACTGCATAATATTGGATTGAAATAAAAAGTAAAAAGGGGTCTTATACTGTTCACCCCCCTCTTAGTATAAGTTTGTGTTCTTCAATTGGTATCAGAGCGGGTTCTTTCATAAGAGTTTAACAACTTGAAGGAAAAACAGTCTAAGAACACAATAAATAAAAAGGATCAAAGATACAGACCCTTAAATAATTCAGTACCAACAATTGATGGAAGTGACTTCTTATATTAGTGTATGCTAATGATATTTTACTTGATGGCAATAAGCAATGAATTTTGGGATGCAGTGGAACTTGGATATGATTCAATAGCCAATACTCCTACATATAAGGAAGGTAAGCTTCTAATGCATGCAAATTCAAGAGCTATGAATGCAATTATAAAAGGACTACATAGATAAGAATCTATGAAGGTTATGGAATGTAAAACAACAAAAGAAATGTGGAAAATTCTGCATGAAATATATGCAAGAGATAAATGAGTTAATGGATAAGATCAAAAATTTCATAGGAGAATTTGATAACCTAAAAATGAGGGATGATGAAAAAAATTGTGACTATCTCAACAAGGTTGATGAACTTGTACATGAGATGAAAGGTCTTGGAATGAAGTTTTATGAATCTGATGCTTGTGATAAGATCTTGAGGACTCTTCCAAAAAGGTATAGTGAAAAGGTTTCTTCTATAGAAACATCAATTGATAGTGATTCTTTGACAAGGAATTCTTTTCTTGGCATGCTTACTAATTTCGAAATAAGAATAAAAGATCTTATTCCTTCGAAAGAAGTTGCTTTCAAAGTAGATAAAAATAAAAATGAAAAGAAGATAAAATCGAGCAGTGAGTCATCCAGTGATGAAGAAGCAAATTATGGACACTATGGATATGGAAGCAAATTAGAGGTTCTAGAATATCCATAGATCTAATATCTATCAAATGTTTCAATTATGGATGGTATGGACACTATGCAATAGAATGCAAAGAGCCAAATAACAACAATGATGAAGAAAAATAGGATCACAGATATAGGGAATCAGAAAGACAGGTACCAAAAGAAAAGCAAGGATGGACAAAGCAGACAAGGAAAGAATTTCTTCCAGAGATAAGATATAAGCTACTATGTGGAAAATGCAAGTAAGTAATCAATTGACAGTGATGCTAGTTTTTCAGACAATGATAGAGATAAAATCCTATTTATGGTTAAAGAGAAATATCTAGTTAAGAAAAGGACTCCAGTTATTCTCAAGTGTTTTAGATGTGGTAAATTTGGACATCTTGAAGATGATTGCACTAGGGATGGTTATAGTTTCAATGATTATAATTTTTAATATGCACTTGAAAGACCATATGAGAATCTTCTAATGGCTTTGGAAGATAAAGAAAGTGATCCTATAGAAGACAAGTCAAAAGGAAGTAATGATAAGGACAAAGGCAAAAAAATAGAATATTATTCAGTAGAGAATGGTTATGATCTCAAGGGAGAACTTATATATACCCTTGACATAGTAAATAAGGTTAGAAAGCAACACTCCAAGCTTTAAAGTTAGTTTCATGAATGTGATGAAGAAAGGTTATTGCTCATAGAGGATTTAGAGAAGTCAAAGGCTAAGGCAAGGAAGTTCAAGGATAATTTAGAAGCAAATATTTTGGAATGTGAGAAGTTAGCACAAGAAGTTGATACTTTAAAAGAAGACTTAAAGGACTCCAAGATCAATATGATGAAGAACACAAGTTTGTACTGAGAGGGGGGGTGAACAGTATAAGACCACTTTTTACTTTTTTCCTTCAATTCAACTTTCAATTCAATAGTATGCAATGTATAGATAGCAGTATCAATAGTAGTAATCAAATCAATGCACAAAACACCATCCAAAATAGAGACACAACAATTTACGTAGTTCATCCAATGTGGTCTACTCCATGGAGAAAATATTTTACTAAAAATTTCTCAATCAATCTCTTTGGGAATCCTTCCCAATTACAATGTTTATGGACCTCTGTCCAATGGAGATGTTGATCCCCTAAATCTCAAGTTCATGGATTTATTCCACAAGATAACTATTTACCCTTCTGCTCTGGCTAGTGATATTCTAGAAGGTTCTATCTCTTTGCTGCTTTGACTTGTGGATATCTCTCCACTTGAAGACTCCTCCCTCATATATATCTTCAATTGTCCTAGCTATTGGATCTCTATCCACTCAGACTCTATCCTCTATAATCTGTCACCTCCAAAGCTCTGTTAATAGGTTCACTTAGAACCTCTTCAAATCTGCTCAATAGGTTCACTTAGAACCTGCTCAAATCTTCTCAATAGGATCACTCAGAACCTACTCAAATCAGCTCAATAGGCTCACTCAAGACCTACTCAAATTTGCTCAATAGGTTCACTTAGAACCTACTCAACTCTACTCAATAGGCTCAATTAGAAACTACTCAAATCTACTCAATAAGTCCTCTCTAGGACTTGCTCAAATCTGCATAGCAATTTTTCACAAAAGCTTACTCAAAATAAGTCTACAAACCTTCTCAAATACTTGCCTCAAATTAGCTTAACAAGCTCACACAAAACTTGTTCAATCTCATATAATCATAAAGAGAATTTTTAGAGACTCAATATGTTCTAAACTTAATGCTCAATCAATATCTCAATTCAATCTCATAGAAGCATAAAAATAATTTTTAGAGACTCAATATGTTCTATACTCAATCCCAATATCAACTCAAATAAATCTCAAATAAAATCAATCTCAACTCAAATCAATCTCAACTCAAATCAATCTCAACTCAGCTCAATATTATAGAAGCATAAAAATAATTGTTAGAGACTCAATATGTTCTCTTCACAAACTCAATTTCTTTATCAACTCAGCTCTTTCTTATAGAAGCATAAAGATAATTGTTAGAGACTCAATATGTTCTATTCACAAACTCAATTTCTTTCTCAACTCAATATCAACTCAAATTAGAATATAGAATAGTTTATTTTATGGAACTTGAACAACCACTTCACACATTCACTTGACTAGGCTCAAACAACTCTACTCAACCAATCACCTCTAGGAATAACTCTTTCTCACAAACCCTAGTCCAAGCATGAATCAATAAAATCAAAATATTTCCAACAATGTTTAACCACAAATCTCACATAACAATGATACTCATGTTCTTTTCTAACTCAAGTTCAAGTTCTTTGCTCAACCAATGGGCTTCAACAATAATGCTTATAAAAAAAGGTTTAATCACAACTCTCAAACCAGAAAACCTTGAAGCATTAAACCAACACTTTCTAAAAGGAAACCACAATCAATCCTTTTCTCTCCAATGATATTTCATAAATCAACCACCATAAACAATCAATAGAATAGTGTGCCCATACCTTATTGATGCGAAGAAGTTGTCCAGAAAATCTGCCACACTCAACACAACTTTCCTTTCCAATCTCAATGAGGATTAGTGGACTTCAAATAAATATCCCAAAATAAAGCATAACTCAATTTATACCTTTTTACTCCAACTCAATAATCACATGAACCAAAGATATATTCAATAACCCTCAAGCAAAATAATTTTCTCAAGAATGTTTCAATAATTAAAAACACTCTCCAAATAACGTCTCAACAATGTGCCAAATAAGTAGTAATCCTTATTACTCCTCGAACCACTCATACCCTAAAAGAAATTAAAATCTATGCCTACTTACTTATCTCTCCAAAAACAACTTTTACTATCAAATTTATGCACAAATTTTAAACTAACTTTTAGCACCCAATAAAACAAAAATTTGTTTTAATTTTCTTTTACAACTTTAATGCATACCTTGGCACGAATTTCGGAATATAAAACATAGCATATAAACCTTGGTAGCATGCGCATGAAAAACCACAACCAGCGCACTATTTCCATTTTACACAAAAAAAGGGAGTTCACAGGATTTGAACCTGAGTCCTGTGGCTCCTGTGTCCTAACAAATGCTTGCACACCACGTGAGCTAGCACTCCACACAAGACCAATAGCACCTCACTCTCCTTTATCCTCCATGCAATAACCAACACAAAATATATTTCTCCTTTATCAAACAAAATGAAGTGCATGTGATTCAAACACTCAACCACTTGCCTCCCAACACCTTTACGCTACTTGAGTTGCCAACAGGCCACACTGCCCATGATGTATTTGGATTCGACCACAGCTCAACTTATTCACTGCCTCTGCCTTTAAAGGTTTTTCACATGAGCTCTTTTCACTTTCTAATAATCGCATTAACCACAAGATCAAGGATGAGGAATAATAAACCTTAGTCATCCTTTTATAGTCTTCTCCCTCATATTCGACGACGTCGAAGAATTAATTTTATTTTAATTTTAAAATTTAAATTTAAATTTTAAATAATTTAAAATTTAAACTAAATATTTAAAATTAAATATCTCCATCACCGGGGCACCTTTTTCGATGAAATGAAAAGCCAACTTGGGTTTTAAGAAAAATCCATTTCAAATATACCATCCATGGTTTTAAATAAAACCTTTTATTTTACCTTGCTTAGTTTTCACAAAAAGACATTCCTTGCACTTTTCACAAAACATAGTGCATGCCATCATAGATCATTTTGACATCAAATAACCTTTTGACATCAATGACAACATTTTAGCTTAGGGACTCAAAATGTCCAACAATCTCCCCCTTTTTCATTGATGGAAACCCATATTCATTTATTGAAATCTAACCTTATTTTTTTCTCCCCCTGGGACTTTTCTCCCCCTGGCTCAATGCTCTCTCAAAAATCAAATCTCTCCCCATATCAAAACTTTCCTTAATATACAAAAATATCTCCCCCTTTGTCATCAATGGCAAAGGGTCACCTTTGGGGCTCGGGGCTAAGAATGAGCCTCTTAGCTTAGCCCCTCCTCCACCTCCACATGAGGTGGTTAATTCTGGGGTGGGAGTATTTCTACTCCCCGAAAGCACTGCTCTTTTCCTTTATCTTTCTCTCTTCCTTTCTGATTTTTCTGAATCCTCTCACTGTTTCTTTCCAAGTAATCACCACTTCTGTTCCTATTCCTATTCTTATTCTCATCCATGTTCTTATTCCTATTTTTGTTCTCATCCAAGTTCCTGTTCCTATTCCTGTTCCTATTCTTGTTCCTATTTTTGTTCCTGTTCTTGTTCTCATCCATGTTCCTGTTCTTGTTCTTGTTCCTATTTTTATTCCTGTTCTTGTTCTCATCCGTGTTCCTGTTCCTGTTCATGCCTACTTTTGGAATATTTTCTCTACACAATCTTGTTGTGTGACCATCATTATTACACTTATAACGCTTAATATTATTATTCCTTGGAGGTGCAAATGTCTTAGGATATCTCCTAGTGAAGTCATATCCTCTTCTGCCATGAACCCTACAATCCATTGCCTTGTGACCAAAACCATTGCATGAGTAGCAATATCCTTGAAAAATTATCCTTTTCCATATTCAAGTCTTTCATATGACCTGCACTGTGAAGCCATGTGCCCAAACCTGTGACATGAGAAGCATATCCCACTGAATCTTCCTTTCCTAGACCTCATTGGTCTTCTATTCTGATTTTTGTTCCATCTGTATATTATTTGTGCATTGTTCCTATCTTTGTTGAACTCTCTATTGTCCAACTCATCCTCTGATGTCTCATTCCTACTTACACTATCATATTCTTAAGTATCTTCTTCTGAAGTTTCTTTTTCATCAAGACTTGAAGTAGATTATTTTTCCTATTTCTTTCCAAAGCCAAGACCTATTGAATATGATGTTCTTTGTTGTCCACAAAAAAACTTATCCAAGTTCTTAGATATATTTGTGAAACTCTTCATCTTGATATTGGAGTCCTTTAAATATTTCTTTAGAATAGCTACTTCTTGTGCTAACTTCTCACATTCCAAAATATTTTTTTCTAACTTTTCTTTGAACTTACTTGCCTTAGCCTTTGACTTCTCTAAGTATTCTATGAGCAATAATATTTCTTCATCACATTCTTGAAATTGATTTTCAAGCTTAGAGTGTTGTTTTCTTACCTTATTTATTGTGTCAAGGGCATAGATAAGTTCTCCCTTGAGATCATAACCATTCTCTATTGTGTAATCCTCTATTTGTTTGCCTTTGTTCTTATCATTACTTCCTTTTGGATTATCTTCTATAGGATCACTTACTTCATCTTCTAAAGCTAGTAGAAGATTATCATATGGTATTTCAAGTGCATCTTCAAAACCATCATCACTGAAACTATAGCCATATCTAGTGCAATCATCTTCAAGATATCCAAATTTACCACATATAAAATATTTGAGAATAACTGGAGTCCTTTTCTATTTAACCATAAATAGGACTTCATCTCTATCATTGTCTGAAAAACTAGCATCACTATCAAATGAGTACTTACTTGCATTATCTGCATAGTAGCTTTTCTTTTGCCTTTGGAAGAACTTCTTTCCTTGTTTATTCTGTCCATCCTTGTCTTTCTTTTGGTACCTGTCTTTCTAATTCCCTGTACTTGTGATCCTATTTTTCTTCATCACTGTTGTACTTTGGATTTTTGCACTCTATTTCATAATGTCCCATAATTTCCACAATTCAAGCACTTAATAGATCTAACATCTATGAATATTTTGGAACCTTTATCTCTCCTACCATAGTATTCATCACTAGATGATTCACTGCTCGATTCTATCTGCTTTCCCTTTTTATTTTTATCCACTTTGAAAGGAGCTTATTTCAGAGGAATATGATCTTTTGTTCTTATCTCAAAATTAGTAAGCATGCCAAGAAAAGAATTCCTTGTCAAAGAATCACTATCAATTGATGTTTCTATAGAAAAAACCTTTTCACTATACCTTTTTGGAAGAGTTCTCAAGATCTTACCACAAGCATCTAATTTATCAACCTTCATTACAAGACATCTCATCTCATGCACAAGTTCATCAATATTACTAAGATAATCATGAATATTTTCATCATCTCTCATTTTTAAGTTCTCAAATTCTCCTTTGATATTATGTTCTTAGCTTTCTTGACACCTTTATAGCCTTCATATATGTCATGTAGTAGATCCCACATATATTTTATTGTTTTACAATCCATAACCTTCATAGATTTTGACATACCCAATCCTTTTATAATTGCATTCATAGCTCTTGAATTTGCATGCATTAGAAGCTTACCTTCCTTATATATCAAAGGATTGACTGTAGAATCATATCCAAGTTCCACTACATCCCAAACTTCATTTCCAAGTGCCATCAGGTGAAATCTCATCAGCATACACCAATACAAGAAGTCACTTCCATAAAATACTGGTATTGCATTATTGAAGGGTCTGTCTCTTTGATCCTTTTGATCCATTGTGTTCTTAGACCAATTTTACTTCAATTTGTAAAACTCTTCTGAAGTAACCCACACTAATACCAATTTAAGAACACAAGCTTATACTGAGAGGGGGGTAAATAGTATAAGATCACTTTTTACTTTTTCCTTCAATTCAACTTTCAATTCAATATTATGTAGTGTATAGATAGCAGTATCAATAGCAGTAATCAAAGCAATGCACAAAACACCATCTACAATAGAGACACAATAATTTACATGGTTCACCCAATGTGGGCTACTCCACGGAGAAAATATTTTACTAAAACTTTCTCAATCAATCTCTTTGAGAATCCTTCCCAATTACAATGTTTTTGGACCTCTGTCCAAAGGAGATGCTAATCCCCTAAATCTCAAGTTCATGGATTTTTTCCATAGAACTCTTTCCCCTTCTGATATAGATAGTGATATTATAGAAGAATATGTCTCTCTACTGCTCTAACTTGTGGATATCTCTCCACTTGAAGACTCCTCATTTAGTTATGTTTTCAATTGTCCTAGCTACTGGATCTCTATCCACTGAGACTCTCTCCTCTATACAATGTCACCTCAAAAGCTTTGTCAATAGGTTCACTTAGAACCTCCTTAAATATGCTCAATAGGTTCACTTAGAACCTGCTCAAATATGCTCAATAGGCTCACTCAGAACCTACTCAAATATGTTCAATAGGCTCACTTATAACCTATTCAAATATGCTCAATAGGTTCACTCAAAATCAGCTCAACTCTGATTAATAGGCTCACTCAGAACCTGCTCAAATATTCTCAATAAGTCCTCTCTAGGACTTGCTCAAATATGCATAGCAATATTTCACAAAAGCTTACTCAAAATCAGTCCACAAGCCTTCTCAAATACTCACCTCAAATCAGCTTAACAAGCTCACATAGAACTTGTCCAATCTCATAGAATCATAAAGAAAATTGTTAGAGACTCAATATATTCTAAACTCAATGCTCATTCAATATCTCGATTCAATATCATAGAAACATAAAGAGAATTGTTAGATACTTAATATCTTCTCAACTCAAATCAATCTCAACTCAGCTCAATCTTATAGAAGCATAAAGAGAATTGTTAGACTCAATATGTTCTCTTCACAAACTTAATTTCTTTCTCAAATAAATCTCAACTTAAATCAACTCAATTATTTCTTATAGAAGCATAAAGATAATTGTTAGAGACTCAATATGTTCTATTCACAAACTCAATTTCTTTCTCAACTCAATCTCAACTCAAATCAAAATATAGAATAGTTTGTTTTATGGAACTTGAACAACCACTTCACACATTCACTTGACTAGGCTCAAACAACTCTACTCAACCAATCACCTCTAGGAATAAATATTTCTCACAAACCCTAGTCCAAGCATGAATCAATCAACTCAAAATTTTTACAACAATGATGAACCACAAATATCACATAACAACTATACTCATGTTATTTTCTAACTCAAGTTCAAATTCTTTGCTCAACCAATGGGCTTCAAAAAAAATGCTTATAAAAAAGGTTTAATCACAACTCTCAATCCAGAAAACCTTGAAGCATTAAACCAACACTTTCTAAAAGGAAACCACAATCAATCATATTCTCTCAAATGATATTTTATAAATCAACCACCATAAATAATCAATAGAAGAATGTGCCCCTACCTTATCGATGCTAAGAAGTTATCCATAAAATCTGCCACACTCAACATAAATTTCCTTTCCAATATTAATGAGGATTAGTGGACTTTAAATAATAATCACAAAATAAAGCATAACTCAATTTTCATATTTTTACTCCAACTCAATAATCACATCCACCAACGATATATTCAATAACCCTCAACCAAAATATTTTTCTCAAGAATGTTTCAATAATTAAAAACACTCTCCAAATAACATCTCAAAAATGTGCCAAATAAGTAGTAATCCTTATTACTCCTCAAACCACTTATACCCTAAAAGAAATTAAAATCTATGCCTACTTACTTATCTCTCCAAAAACCACTTTTACTATAAAATTTATGCACAAATTTTAAACTAAATTTTAGCATCCAATAAAACTAGTGCACTATTTCCCTTTTACACAGCAAAAGGGAGTTCGTAGGATTCAAACCTGAGTCCTATGGCTCCTACGTCCTAACAGAAACTTGCACACCACATGAGCTAGCACTCCACACAAGACCAAAATCACCTCACTCTCCTTTATCCTCCATGCAACATCCAACGCAAAATATATTCCTCCTTTCTCAAGCAAAATGAAGTGCACGTGATTCGAACACTCAACCACTTGCCTCCCAACACCTTTGTGCTACTCGAGTTGCCAATAGGCCACACTACCCATGATGTCTTTGGATTCGACCACACCTCAACTTATTCACTGCCTCTGCCTTTAAACATGTTACACATGAGCTATTTTCTCTTTCTAATAATCGCATTAACCATAAGAGCAAGGATGAGGAATAATAAATCTTAGTCATCCTTTTATAGTCTTCTCCCTCATATTTGACGGCGTTGGCGGATTAATTTTATTTTAATTTTAAAATTAAAATTAAAATTTAAAATAATTTAAAATTTAAACTAAATATTTAAAATTAAATCTCCATCACCGTGGCACCTTTTTCGATGAAACAAAAAGCCAACTTGGGTTTTAAGAAAAACCCATTTCAAATCTGCCATCCATGGTTTTAAATAAAACATTTTATTTTGCCTACCTTGGTTTTCACAAAAAGACTTTCCTTGCACTTTTCACAAAACATAGTGCGTGCCATAATAGATCCTTTTGACATCAAATAACCTTTTGACATCAATGACAATATTTTAGCTTAGGGACTCAAAATTTCCAATAGATGAAGACTTTCACAAATAGATGTAAGAACATGGATAAGTTCATATGTGGACAACAACGAACATCATGTTCAACAGGTCTTGGCTTTGGAAAGGTTCAAAAGAAACAAGAAAAAGGATCTACTTCAAGTCTTGATGAAGAAGAAAATTTAGAAGAAGATACATCAGAAGAAGATAGTTTAAGTGAAAGTGGGACATCAAAGGATGAGTTGGAAAAAAAATATTTCAGCAAAGAGAGTAACAATGCACAAAGAAGATACAGATGGAAAAACAATCACGAGAGGATACCATTGAGGTCAAGACAAGGAGGCTTCAACAGAATATGCTTTTCATGTCACAGGTTTGGACACATGGCTTCAAAGTGCAGGGCTCATGAAATACAGGTATATGGAAAGAATAGCTTTTTCAAGGTTATTGGTACTCATGCAATGGTTTTGGTCACAAGGCAATGAATGCAAGGTTTATGATAGAAGAATATATGGCTTCATTATGAGAAATCCTAATACAATTACACATCCAAGGAATAATAACATTAAGTGTTATAAGTGCAATAATGATGGTCACATAGCAAGATGGTGTAGAGAAAATATTCCAAAAATAGACATGAACAGGAACAGGAACATGAACAAGGATAAGAATATGAATAGGAACAAGAATATGAGTAGAAATAAGAATATAAACAGAAACAAGAAGATGAATAGGAATAGAGACTCAAAAAATAATAGAGACTGAGAAAAGAATAAGAATAGGAACAAGGATGAGAACCAAAATAGGAACATGGATGAGAACAAGAACAAGAATAGGAACATAAGTGACAACAAGAACAGGGATGATGACTTGGAAATAAATAGTGAGCGGATTCAAAAGACTCGCAAAATGAGAGAGAAATATAAAGGTACATATTTGTCCTTTCAAGGAGTAGAAATAATACCACCCTAGAATTAACCACATCATGTGGATATGGGGGGGGCTAAGCTAAGAGGCTCATTCTTAGACCCGAGCCCCAAAGGTGACCATTTGCCATTGATGTCAAAGGGGGAGAGATTTGTGTATTGGGGAGAGATTTGATATGAGATTTGATATTTGAGAGAGCATTGAGCCATGGGGAGCAAAGTCCTAGGGGGAGCAGAAAAAAATGTCAGGTTTTAGTAAAATGAATATGGGTTGCCATCAATGACAAAGGGGAGGATTGTTTGACATTTTGAGTCCCTAAGATAAAAGTTGTCATTGATGTAAAAAGGACCTATGTAAGTAAGCACTATGCTTTTGCTCCACAAAGAGCTTCATGAGAAGCAAAGGTTTTGATCAAAGGTTCAAGAAGGGATGCATGGCATATGGTTCCAAAAGGAGCTTCAAGGGAAACTTAGCAAAATATTTTTATGAAAACCAAGGAAGGCAAGGAAAGGTTTTATTCAAAACCAATGGATGGCATATTTGAAATGGGTTTTTCTTAAAACCCAAGTCGCCTTTTCATTTCATCGAAAAAGGTGCCCCATTGATGGAGAAATGTAATTTTAAAGGTTTAGTTTAAATTTTAATTTATTTAGAATTTAAATTTAAATCTTAAAATTAAATAAAAGGTTTTTCCTTCCTTTCTTATTGGCGTCGTAGATGTCATGACAACAATGTTAAAAGGGCCGACGTATTCGCATTGAATGATGGCTTCTATAAATAAGCCAAAGGTTTTCCATTTAATAAATCTATGTCGTGTCGCATGATTTTTGAAAACCCAAAGTAATTATGCATTCGAATATTACATAGTGAATTTTGTGGAGTGTGACATGGGTAGTCAAGTCATGGACGGTCAAATTTTTGGTGCCTTGTGAGGAAAGCGCACACAACTTAAGGAAGAGAGTGCCCAAGGCACTCACATGGGTAGTGTTAGCTCACATGGCTTAGTTGTCGCTTGGCAGCATGGTGGGCAGAGGTTCGAAACACCAAGGCCCTTCAAGGGCTCCTTTGAGTTATGTGCTATGCCTTCGATATTTGCAAGGGTCAATAGTTTAATTAAAATATTTTCTTTCTAAGGTTTGATTATAATTTTTATGGGAGATATAAGGTTGAGCAAGCTTTAATATTTTAATAAGAATTAATATTTGATTAATGTGGGATATTTCCTACGAAAGATTTGTTATTATTTTTTAGTGCAAAAGTGTTGAAAGGAAGGATATAAAATATTTGATTTATTTTATGGTATAAGTGGTTTTTGGAGTGACAAAGTTATGCAATGTTTTGATTTATTTTATTTTACGATACAAGTTGTTTTAGGAGTGATAAGGAAGTTGTGCATTAATTCTTAAGAAGGTTTTCTAATTAAAATCCTTGGTGAATATAATTGTGAAGTGGAGTAATGTTGATTATTTTATGATCTTCTAACCCTTGTGAAGATTGGAAAAATAATATTGTGATTGTGGTAGATTTCCAAAGAGGCTTCTTCATATTCATTAAAGGTATGGGCACATTATCCTATTGATTGATTATGGTGGTTGATTTATGAAAAAATCTTTGAAGTGAAAAGGATTGATTGTGGTTTCCTTTTTGAAAGTGATTGGTTTAACGCTTCAAGGTTTTTTGGATTAAGAGTTGTGATTAAACCTTGTTTTATAAGCATTGTTGGTGGAGCCCTTTGGTTGTGCAAAGAACTTGAACTTGAGTTAGAAGAGAACATGAGTGTCATTGTTATGTGAGATTTGTGGTTGAGCATTGTTGGAAATATTTTGAGTTGGTTGATACATGCTTTAACTAGGATTTGTGAGAAAGGGTTGTTCATTGAGGTGATTGGTTGAGTTGAGTTGATTGAGCCTAGTCAAGTGGATGCATGTGGTTATTCAAGTTCCATAAAACAAACTATTCTATATTCTTGATTTGAGTTGAGATTGAGATTTGAGAATAGAACATATAGAGTCTCTAACAATTCTCTTTATGCTTCTATGAGATTGATTTGAGTTGAGATTGAGATTTGAGTATAGAACATATTGAGTCTCTAACAATTCTCTTTATGCTTCTATGAGATTGATTTGAGTTGAGATTGGGATTTGAGTATAAAACATATTGAGTCTCTAACAATTCTCTTTATGCTTCTATGATATTGAGTTGAGATATTGATTGAGCATTAAGTATAGAACATATTGAGTCTCTTACAATCCTCTTTATGATTCTATGAGATTGGACAAGTTTTGTGTGAGCTTGTTAAGCAGATTTGAGACAAGTCTTTGAGAAGGTTTGTAGACTGATTTTGAGTAAGATTTTGTGGAAGCTTGCTATGCAAATTTTAGCAAGTCCTAGAGAGGACTTATTGATCAGATTTGAACAAGTCATAGAGAGGACTTGTTGAGTAGATTTGGACAAGTTCTGTGTGGACTTGTTGAGAAGATTTGGATAGGTTTTGTGTGGACCTGTTGAGCATATTTGAGCAAGTTCTGTGTGGACCTATTGAGTAGATTTAGAAAAATTATGAGTGACATTGTTGAGCAGATTTGGATAGGTTCTGTGTGGACCTGTTGAGCAGATTTGAGCAGGTTCTGTGTGGACCTGTTGAGCAGTTTTGTACAAGTTCTAAGTAGCTTGTTGAGAAGATTTGAGAAGGTTCTGATTGAACATATTGAGATAGATATTTGGAGGTGACAGAGTATAAAGGATAGAGTCTTAGTGTATAGAGATCCAACAACCAACATAATTAAATACAAATTTGAGTGAGGAGTCTTCAAGTGGAGAGAGATTCACCAGTTAGTGCAGTAAAGAGACAGAGTCTTCTAGAATATCACTAGCCATATCAGAAGGGGAAAGAGTTCTCCTATGGAAGATATCCATGAACTTGATATTAGGGGATCAACATATCCTTTGGAAAGAGGTCCATAAATATTGTAATTGGAAAGGATTCCGAAAGAGATTGATTGAGAAAATTTTAGTAAAATATTTTCTCCATGGAGTAACCCACATTAGGTGAACCACGTAAATTGTGGTGTATCTATTATGTATGGTGTTTTGTGAATTGCTTTGATTACTGCTATATATATACTACATAATATTTAATTGAAAGAAAAAGTAAAAATGGGTCTTATACTGTTCACCCTCCCTCTCAGTATAAGTGTGTGTTCTTCACAGGAGTTGGAGTATTTATACACTACTTTCAAAGAAAAAGTAGATACTGATGAAGATACCTAGAAGAAGTTCTGTGCTACTTACAATGAAGTTGTACAATCTAAGGACAAGAAAAATAAATAAAAGAAATAAAAGGCTAAGAAAGTTGTGTCGAGCAATGTAGCACCTCCAGGCCAAGGGAAGAAGAAAATTTCAATGAAGAGTCCCTAGAATATTGATCATTCTCAAATTTGTTTTTTGTGCTCGATATCATTCCCTTTCTTTCCCCTTGTTTCTTTTTATTTGTATTCTATATTTTTTACTTCATTTCCCAATGGATAAAGGCTCTAAGTTCTGACATTCAGTTAGTAGAATTACCCCAGGAGGCACCAAGAATGTTGGTCAAGATGACCACACTCAAGGAAACAATGGGTAATCTCCTCAATTTTTGCTAAGTGAAAGCCAAAAGTCATGATTTCATGATACCAACGAAGCTAAGGCGAAAGCTAAAGTCACAAAACAATAATATTTTGGAGAGCAAGGAGAAAGTAAAAGCCAAAGTCATGATTTTGTGACATTTTGACCACCGAAGCTAAGGCGGAAGCTAAAGTCACAACAACGTGACATTTTGGAGAGCAAGGAGCAAGTGAAAGCTAAAAGTCATGATTTCATGATATTTTGACCAACGGAGCTAAGGCGGAAGCTAAATTCATGACAGTGCAATATTTTGGAGAGCAAGGAGCAAGTGAAAGCTAAGATTCATGATTTCATGACATTTTGACCAACAGAGCTAAGGCAGAAGCTAAATTCATGACAACACGACATTTTGGAGAGCAAGGAGCAAGTGAAAGCTAAAATTCACAATTTCATGAAAATTTGACAAGTAGACCATGATGTCTACGAGAAGGTTGAAAATATCTCTATAACAAGAAGATATTAACCTTTTTTAGTTAAAGTTCCATGACTCAAAGAATATCTCTATAACAAGAAATATCTCAATCTTCAACACTCCTTTACCAGAATGAGCCTACGGGCAGGTTGTTGTAACAACTTCTAGTTTTTTGTTATGTAAAAATCTATATATAGAATGAGCGACCTAAGAAAATGGTCAGCTCTTAGGATTTTACAAGGCTATGTATTTAGACTACTAGAAATTTTAATAAATATCATCCATTTTGGTTTTGAGCTCACTGGTGTTACAAGTATGTATGTGTTGTCTATTGGTAATTAAGTCTAAAGTGAATGTATCATGTGTTAATTATTACTCTAAATTTTTGTATCATGTTCATTTAGATCTGTAATTACCTTCAGGAACATGATGTTATTAAATAGATATATATCAAATGGGTTTAGTTTCTATGTCTTGAGCTCTATTATGCTTTTTTGCAAAAGGCTATGATAATTGTTGTGTTGTTTCTTAATTTGTATCGTTTTACTCTCCTAACATTGACTATATTTCAATTCCTTTACACATTTATTTCTCTCTATCCATTTCCATTAACAAACTAAGGAACCAACCTTCTCTAGATATTGAACCAGAAAAACTTAGTTTGAGTCTAGTCATTCAATATTGGCAAAGTCTTGGGCGCAAAAGCAACCGAAGGCAGATTTTGTTCCAACAAGTCTTCACCCTCAAATTATGGATTAATATAACTTAAACATTAAAACATATAAAAATTAAAATATTAATGTTAGTATCATAGTGGATCCTATAGAGGATATTTTTTGAGCCATAGTATGGTTACACTTCAAATTAGGATCATGCTTTACTTTGAAACCTACCATTAAGTGTGATTGGAACCATTGAGCATAATTCTTTATATACTATGTTTTAATAAGTTATATATAATTGAAACCATGCTTCTAAGGTATTCAAAAAACCACATAATGGTATTTTAATATTTTTTCAATTATGCATGTATCACTGCAACAACAAGTATGATTAAGTGCAGCCAAAAGGGAGTGCAAGTGAGTGCATCCAAAAGTGAGTGAAAGCAAAAGTTGGAATTAAGTGAAGTAGTGAGTGCAAGAATGATATGGGAGTGAGTTTGCAAGCCAAAATCAAATGATATCAAAGAGGAAGTGTGATCCAAGATCCAATATTCAATCATGGAAGAAGAGTGGCAAGTTTATTTGGAGTGCATCAATGCTTCAAATCCTTACCATGAATGTGTGGAACATTGAGAAGAAAAGACAAGGGAAATTGTGAGCCAAGAGGGAGTGCAAGTTGGGAGTGAGTGCAAGGTAGGAGAGAGTGTGAGGCAAGAGAGAGTGTGAACCAAAAGGGAGTGTAAAATAAGAGGGAGTGCAAGCCAAGATTCAATCATGGAAAAAGAGCGATAGGTTCATCGAGAGTGAATCAATGCTTCAAACCCTTACCATGAATGCATGGAACATTGTTTCCAAAAATATTTTGAAGTGAAGGAACATAAAGAAAAATAAGAGACATAGGAAATTGTGGGTTAGGAGGGAGTGCAAACTAGGAGTATGTGTGATACAAGAGAGTGCATGCTGGGAGCAAGAGCGAGTGTGAGCAGAGAGGGAGTGTGAACCAAGAGGAAGTGCAAACCAAGATCAAGCCCCATTATTTATTGTGGAAGTAAAGTCATTTTTGAAAGCCCTAATGGAAAGTTAGGATGTCCTAGATAGAAATAAAAATACCCTAGTTGGAAGTATGAAGGCCCAAGTTGGAGATTAGTGAAAGAGTGAATACATGGAAAGTTTGATCTAGGTAACAGATGGTACACCAGAATTAAGTATCAAGGATGATATGATTGAGCATGATATAATGGTTCCAAATAGTATAGAGCTAATATGTAAGTTCCATATATCATGCCCAAGGTTTTTGGATATTAAAAACTAGATCAAGTGGAAGTGGGGATTGAATTCAAATTATTCTATGACTTTTATTCCTAAAAGTTTTTCCTCATCATATTTTCTAGTTAAAAAATTAGGGATAAAATAATGGTTGGTGGCTCATGGTTTAGGGGAAGAGATGAACTTTATTTGAGACCATGGAATTTTTTTTTTCCATTGAGTCAAACTATTAAGAAGCTTCCATTGTGGGTTAGGATTTTTGGACTTTCATATCAACTTATAAATAAGGGTGTTTTTTAAATTATTAGAAATACCCTAGGGGAATTCATCAAGGAAGGACCAAAAACTAATGAGTGAAAGCATGCTATATATACTCGAATATGTGTTGCTATGGATATTTCAAAACCTTTTCCACAATACATTAAGATTAAATATGAATAAAAAGAATATGATCAACAAGTATATTATGAAAATATTATATTTTGTTGCCACAATTATTTTGAGATTGAACACATGGCAAGAGTTTGCAAAGCAAAAACAATGAAGAAAGAGAAAGAAAAATTCTAGCCATGAGATAAACTTAAAAAAAAACAAGGAAATAATTCAATAATAGAAGCTAGATCAGATCAAGGATATTCCACACCAAAATAAGAGGTAAATAAATCCTATCGACAATATCAATTGGAAAGTTTAGAAGGAAATAAAGGTGCAAAAGTATATGTGAAGGTAATACCCAAAATAAAGATAGCAAAAAGGTCAATTTTATTCCATGTAGGTCATCTTAATTTTCCTCAATAAGTATAGAATCCTCTTCAGGTAATAAAAGTGAAATTGGTGAAGATGTTATTCCTTGCACTTTAAGGTTTCAGGAGCAGAATAATATAGAAATTAGGTTGGAGTAAACCCATAACAATTTAGGTTTTTTAGGGCAGGATAAGAAGGTAATTGCTACAAAAGAGCATCCTTGCACTTTAGTGTCTCTAGGGAAATATAAAGAATATTTTTATTTTGAGGATATTCCTTGCACTTTATATCCTTCAGAACAAGGAAAACCTAAAGATGATAAATCTTACTATGAGCAGTGTGAGAAGATTGAAGAGTTTGATGAAGATGAAATTATTTCTAAGAATGAAAAAAAGAGAGGAATACCCAAGAAGCAAAAACAAAGAGAAAAAGGAACACAAAGGGATATTGATATGGGAAAACAAAAACAAATGTCACAAGTGTTAACAAGAAGTGGGGCTAAACCCACAAATAAAATAAAAAAATAACAATGAAAATAATATCTTGGAATATTAGGGGAATGAATAAGAACCCTAAAAAATGGTATTAAGAAATTGTGAGGTTGTTATAGATAATATATTTTTGGATATAGAATTTGGGCAACAAATATTTTAGCTATTCATAGTGTTGAATTTTAGAATTTAAATTTTTGAAGACATTTGATACAAAAGGAGTTGATTGTGGAAACTTAGTAGTTTGAGGAATATCATTTAATTCCTTATAAAATTACCAATTGATATTATCGATAGGATTTATTTACCTCTTATTTTGGAGTGGAATATCCTTGATCTGATATAGCTTCTATTATTGAATGATTTCCTTGCTTTATCTTGAATTTTATCTCATGGCTAGAATTGTTTGTCTCTTTCTTCATAGTTTTTACTTTGCAAACTCTTGCCATGTGACCAATCTCAAAACAATTATGGAAAAAAAGGGTAATGTTTTCATAATCTACTTGTTGATCCCATTCTATTGATTCAAATTTAATCTTAGTGGATTGTGGCAAAGGTTTTAAAATATCCATAAAAACACATATTCAAGTATATATAGCATGCTTTCACTCCTTAGTTTTTGGTCCTTCCTTGATGAATTCCCCTAGGGTATTTCCAATATTTTTTAAAACATCCTTCCTTAATAAATTCCCTAAGAATAAAAGAATTGTATCTAAGATCTACCTACCCTCTATAAAACCTGCTTGCTTTGAGGAGATAATGCTATGTAGGAGAGGTTTTAGCCACTCAACCATTATGATGCAAGAGCATCCAGTGGTGTAAGAGTGATATTGCATCACCCAAAATTTATATTTGATATGATTATTTGCTAGTATATTTAGTTATCTAGAGGATATAAATTTATATCCATTAGTAAAAGAATCACCCCAATACCCTGAATGGTTTGGGAGATATGTACGTTTTATGGCAAAACCCTACCAAAAATAGTGAAAATCTAGGTACCCGAACTTGCTGGTGAATTTTGAGGGTCTTAGAGAACAAATTTGAGAAATTTAAAATAAACAAAAGAATTAAAAAAGTCCTTCTTTTTTTAGTTTGTCTTGTGCCCTTTTCAAAAAGATCTCGTGGTAGTCAATCAGAGCAACGAGCACAAAGTTATGACCTTGGGAAGTTTGCCTATGAAATTCAAATTTCAAATGCATTGTTTTAAGCAGGAAAAGGGGAAAAAGGGCATTTGAGGGAAATTTCAAAATTGTAAAAGCGATCTTTATTTTGTATCCTCTTTTTGGAGAAAAGTAATGGAATGTTTTGTTTCAGCTGACATGATCAAAGGAAAATCACCTAAGTGTTGTTTGTTTCATGTTGAGTGATCTTCGTCAAGTGGTATCAGAGCAAGAGTTCCTAAGTGTGTAAGCATATCACCAAACATGAGGTAGTTTGCACCAGTATTTATGGTAAGGTTTTGTGAAATATGAGAGAAAAATGCCTCCATAAAGAAAATGTGGTGGTGGGAGAAACACTATGGTGCCAGAAGAGGATTTTAGGGCTTTGTAAAGGTAAGTTCAAGCTCTGCAAGAGGAGATACGTAGAGGGTTTGAGCCAAGGAGAGAATATGGGAGTGAATATGAAGTTGAAGAAGAAGAGGACTAGTTTGAGGAAGAAGAAGAGGCAATAGATCCTATGTAAGCTAGATTGTATAAAGCCATATACCATATTGGGAAGAGGCCAAAGTTTGATGTTTCTTCATATTCTAGAAATCTTAACCCAAAAGAGTTGATTGACTGGATCAATGATATGGAGGAATATTTTGAGTATGAGGAGGTAGAATATCTTGAGAAGTTTATATTTTCTAAGACCAAGCTGAAGGATCATGCTAGCATATGGTGGAAGGGAGTATAGCTAGACAAAAACAAAAGAGGAAAATAAAGGATAACAAGGTGGGAGCGGATGGTGGAGAAGTTGAAGAGATAGTTCATTATAGCCGATTATGAGTTGGATTTACTAAAGAAAATGTAGGGTTTGAGACAATCAATTAAGTCTGTCAAAGAATACATAGAGGAGTTCTAAAAAATTTTAATTAGAACAGGCCATTCTGAGGCCAACAAGGAGAAGGTAACCCATTATATTAACAGGTTAAGAGCAAGCATTCAAGAGGAATTAAGTTTGGTCAGGATGACCACCATAGAGGATGCTTACCGATTTGACTTGAGGGTTGAAGAGAAGCTGAACAAAAGGTTTGAGAGCAAGAAAAGAGGAAGAGGTCATGGTGGAAGAACTAGTGGGAGAAAAAATGGAGGGAAAAATGAAGATCAAAAGAAGAATGGAGAAGCCAGCAGTAGTCAGGACCAAAAGGGGGATAATGCTTACCATCCCTATGATCAGAACAATGGTTACCAAAAATGAAGAGGAAGGTCTATATGAGGACCTGGGAGAGGAGGATTTCGTGGAACCTGTTTCAACTATGAGGCAGAAGGACATCAAGCATATGAGTGTCCACAACACCAAGAGAGAACAAATAAGAGGCCTGAAGGTAATACCCGTGCTACTTTTGTATATGAAGGTTTTGAATCTGAGCACTCTAAAGAAGCATAAAGAGGAGAATTTTTGATCTCAAGGAGAGCCTTGCTAAATGATGAGAGAGATCCAGATCAGAGGAAGAGCTTATTTTTCACAAGGTGTAAATGTGCAGGTAAGGTCTGTAATGTTATCCTAGATAATGTTAGCACAAATAATCTAGTTTCAGAAGGAATGGTTACCAAACTACATTTAGATAGGAAGAGACATCTGCACCCATATCAGATTGTGTGGTTGCAAAAGGACCATAGGGCTTTGGTTAGTGAGTAATTCTTGGTAAAATTTAATATTAGGAATTACCGTAAGAGTGATCTTGCATCACCCAAAATTTATATTTGATGTAAGTATTTGCTAGTATATTTAGTTATCTAAAGGATAGAAATTTAGATCCATTGGAAAAATAATCACCCCAATACCTTGAATAGTTTGGGAGATATGTATGTTTTATGGCAAAACCCTACCAAAAATAGTGAAAATCTAAGTACCCAAACTTGCAGGTGAATTTTGAGAGTATTAGAGGATGAATTTGAGAAATTTAAAATAAATGTAGGAATTAGCTCCATTTAGTTCATCTCATGTCCTTTCCAAAAATGTCTCATGGCAGTCAATCGGAGCAACAAGCGCGAACTTATGACCCTGGGAATTTTGCCTCCGAAATTCAAATTTCAAATGCATTGTTTTAGGCAAGAAAATGGGAAAACAGGGTATTTGAGGGAAATTTAAAAATTGTAAAAGGGCTCTTTATTTTGTATCCTCTTTTTGAATAAAAGTAATGGAATGTTTTGTTTCAGCTGACATGATCAAAGTAAAAACACTTGAGTGTTGTTTGTTTCATGTTGAGTGATCTTCATCATATTACCTTTGTGATTATTTTATATATGACACTGCACAAGGTAATAGGTATATAATATGAAATATGCACCCCTCCTCCCCTTTCGGAATTAAGTCAATGAATGTATGATTTAATAAAAATAAGTTGATATGGCTAGGATGTGGTTATACCTGATGACTCAAATAAGAAGAAGTTGATCCGAAGGCTAAGAGGAGTGGGCTAGCATATGGTTCTACCCCACATGGCTTAGAACATTTTCTACAATGAAGCATACTTCACTCCAACCCGCAGTCAAAGAGGTCAACTTGTTCAAATAATATTTTCAAAGTGTGGGCTATGACATGGTTCTACATTGCTAAGGAAGCTAAAAAGCATAGGATACAACATGGTTTTGTGTTGTTGGGTTTTAGTAAAGTTAACATATCAAGCCTAGACTAATATTAGCCATTCATGGGGAGATCTATGATCTGTTTGTTCTGATGCTCTCAAAACATACAAAATCAAGAAGTTTAATTAATATGATCTGGTTGATCGAAGGTCGATGGTGAACTAGGATATGAAGTAGTGAATGAATCAAAAAACAAGAAAAAATATAGTTGCATATCTATAGCAGGATATTGTCGACAAGAATGGTGAACGGTTTGGATGATCTGGATTCAAACACCATGAAATTTAAGAAACTTGCAAAGGCTAAGTTGCAGAGGAGTTCAATATCATGTGATTTTGTCTTCCTTTAAAAACAAATAAGAGGCTACCACCTTAGCACCTAGCTGATCTGGTATTTCCATTCCTTGTAATGTTCTATTTTTTCTTTAATCTTTCAAACATGTAAAACTATAAATAAAGGTTGAACCCTCATTTTTTGGGGTCAGATATAGAGTGTTTTCTTGCCCTACTGTGTAAATACTTTTTGTAAATCAATACAATGAGTATTATTTGGATTTTTACCTTAGGATGGTGTCTGCTGTATATTTTGGAGATTTAAACTATGAATGCATTTCTACTACTATTGTTATGGTTAGTCTATTCTGCTGATATTGGATTGCTAACTTAGAGCACTTTGAAATATTTCATGATTGAATCTATGCTTGGAAGGAATTATTTTCTATTAGTCTAAATACTAATCTAATTCTGCTATTTGGATTATTAGTAATTTATATGTTTGAAATAGTTTCTTGAGGCATGTCTCAGGTTATTTAATTGATGAAGATTACCTATTTTTGAGTTTTGTTAATCACAAGTGTGGGACACTAGAAATTTATTGACAAGGGTTTTCTTGTAGATACCTATATTTTTATCTTTATCTGGCCATTTTTTAACCATTACCTTTATAACCCTAAACCTATTTCTATCCCTATATTTAAAACATTTAACTGATCTTAGATGAGTCAACACCCACGTCAGTTGACAAGGTCTACTAAACTACTATGGAGATTGGGTTAAAGAAATGTTTAATCCAACCAATGTTGGGATTTGTATTGTGATTACCAGGTGGACACCTAATAAGAATGTTGAAGATAATAATAACATTTTCAATATTTCCTTGATGTCAATTCAGATCCCAACAATACCCTTGCTAAAAAATAAATATTTTTTATTGCAATTTAGGTTTTAGTCATCATTAAAAATTAAGAATTATACTAGGGTTTGTTTCTTGTCTTATTGCACCTTTGTGTGTCTTGCATTGTTCTTTCATTTCCATAGCTTAGATTTTAGAAAGACCAAACATAGGTGTTTTCTCAATATACACATTAAACATCTCCATCGTAGACTTGGAGTGAGTCCTTAAAATATTCTTGGTGAACTCTTCAATCCATAAGCCCCTGAGTGTAGAGAATATAACACACCCTTGCAGTCACCTCAGTTCCCAACGAATCTAGCCAAGAATCATACCTGACAGGGCAGTTTTCCCCCTCTACATATTTGGTGAACTCAACATGAAAACATGTATTAGTTGCCAAGATAGGAAGTCTCTTCCTTTTGATTTATTTTCTTTGAAAATTTTAAGCAAGACCATTAAATTTGTTTTCTTAGAATTAGAAAACATTAAAAACATATTAAGAATATTTTGTGTATTTTTCTCTAGTTTTCACATCCTCCTTTCCTCCTCTATCCTTTCTCTTTCTCCTATGGTATTAGTAAGTGAAGGCTTTTGGAATATTATATTCTTCAAGAAGATGACCAGATTGATAGGAAGAATCCTAATCTAGAAGAGGAAGAACATGTAGAAATTAGTAATGACCTTGATCCTCTTGAAGGGTCTAATAAAGACATCATCTTTAAATCATATGATCATATATGGAATTTCATGAAACGTCATAAGGATGCTTTGGTTAAGGCTATGGAGGAGGAAGCCCAACTTGAAGAGGCTAGGACATCTCATCCTCCAACCAATTCTCCTCAAAATATTCACACCAATCCATTGTTTGAATATTCACATCATATTAATCATTTTTATGAACCAACATATGTCACTACTGTAACCACAAACATTGTAAGAATTCTAATAGTTCCTCCAACTAGTAGTGCATCTAAATATTATACTCAATTTTCTCCTCATTTTTCTCATCTCAATATTCATGCTTTTGTTCCACAAAATGTTAGTTATCCTCCATATCAAGATACCACATATCATAACCCATACCATAACAGTGTCAATACCTCCAACATTGGCCAAGTTACCTTTCAAAAACCTACCTATAACCTTCCCTTAGGGAAACTATGGGTATCACACAAAAAGAATCCTAATGTGCAAATTTTGATAAGTATGGTGAAAAATTTGGTTTCAAGAGTGGTTCAACCTCCAAGTTTCACCTACAAATACAAGGAATTATTCAATCATCGTCACCTCTAGGCCCTACCCTAAGAATTTTTTAATGTTGATTTTACCTATTTATCATGGAACATAGGACCCAATTGAACATTTAATAATGTTTAGGACACCATTCCATGATATTATATATGATGACATGTTGTTACTAAATATGTTCCTTAAAAGCCTTGGTGGTATGGTATTGGAATGGTATTATCAACTACCTCATAATTCTTTGAGGAATTTTAAAGAGACAACAAAGTTGTTTGTCCAAAAACATAGAGCTTATGTTGAGAAAAATGTGACTATGAAGAATGTTTATATGTTGAAACAAGGAAAAGATGAATGTTTTTCAGCAATCTTGTCTCATTGGAGAAGTTTAGTTGGACAATTGAGATATACTTTACCTCCTTCAGACATGCTAGATATATTTATTGGAAATTTACAAGAGCAAATATCATATGAATTAGAAATGATAATTGTTACTTTTTTTGACCAAGCAATATATTTGACAAGAAGGGTAGAACAAGCCTTTATTGGAAGAGGTCAAATTAATCCAAATAAAGAAGAAGATAGGACCATGAAAATATAGTATAGGAACATTAATGTAGTTGGTTATGGGGTAATATATAGTAGACATGTTCATAGTGCTGCTAACACCTTGTAAAATATGGTGCTCAAAAAACCTAAAAAACCCCCACCAAGGAACTTTACAAGACTCAACCAACCCTTTTTTTTTTGTCCTTAAATATCTCTTGGAAGCTAATATGATTGAGTTGCCTCCCATAAGGCAACCCAATACCACAATTTATTGGTATAAGCCTGGTCAACATTATGAGTATCATAGAGTGGAGGAGCACATGATAAATTCATGTAGGAGGTTGAAAAATGTGGTTTAGGACTTAATTGATGCATGTAACCTTATTATAGAGGTTTCTCAACGTAATCCTCTAACAAACAATCAACCTCCTACTCAACAAGCACCCACAACTAATCAAGACATGGGGATATTCCAAGACCCCCTACCTAAGCATGGGCAACAAGCAAATAATCAAGTGTCATATTGTAATGTGCCACCTACCTACGATAACATGGTTGGTATGATAGTAGCAACTATAGGGCAACATGCTCAGGTTCAACCAACTCAACGATCTTTGTAGGAGATGAGTTATACATCCAATAAACCTTCAAAACCACCATTAGTATTGAAACCACAAACTAAAGTCTCTTTCAATAATCAACTATATTTTTCTAGTACCCCAACTAATATTTCCCTCTTAGATCTTTTAAAAACTTCTCCTATTCATATGGAAGCCTTGTCGAAGCTTCTAAACCAACAATTTTCCCTTCAAGACATTTCTCCTAGTGATATAGATGATTTTGTAGGTTCCTTTGGGATACATCATATCATATTTTTGGATGGTAATATTCCTTCCTCATACTTGTGAGGGGATTCTTCCCTCTACATCATTGCATATATTGGAAAAATATTTATCAAGCAAATTTTGATATACAATGGTTCCTCCCTCAATCTATGCACTTGTCAATTTTTCCAAAATTTTGGTTTAAAATAGGAGGTTTAATTAAATCTGATGTCATCATCAAATATTTCAACAATGAGTCCAAGAGGCCTATGGCATTATATACCTCCCCCTTAGGGTTGGACCTAAGATCTTAGATACCTTGTTTTATGTAATAAATTTCCCCACATATTTTAATCTCCTTATTGGATGCCCTTGGACTCATGAGATGAGGTTTGTCCAATCTACTCTTCATCAATGTTTGAAGTTTAAATTCAAATATCAACTTGTCAACATTTTAGATGACCCTCTTTCATTCCAATATTATTCAATCATTGAGAAATATCAATCTAGTATCAATTTATTCCCATCAATTTCTTCATCTCACATCACCAAGCAACTTGAAAATTTAAATGTAAGTGAGGAATCACTAATCAAATTTTCATAATGAGATCAGGTCAATCCATTTATTCAAGAACCTCTTCTATATTTAGCCAAGCTACCACCTTCACCAAGGACTACGGGTTTACCTCATAAGAAGGGTGATGTAGTAGATATTGGCATGTGTA
Organism: Wollemia nobilis; assembly: GCA_028583015.1. NCBI lineage: Eukaryota > Viridiplantae > Streptophyta > Pinopsida > Araucariales > Araucariaceae > Wollemia > Wollemia nobilis. The sequence goes on along the minus strand of JAQPPZ010017058.1, from coordinate 15,493,471 downwards.
CCTTTATCATCAAGGGTACATCCCTTGAAGAAAATATTCATGGTAGCAACATTATTCCTATAGAGCATTATTTTTCTCATTGCTACCTATCCAATGATTACCCACTTCCCAAGTAAATCCTATCTAGTATGGGATACACAAGTAAAGGTTTGGGGCCATAACCAACAGGTATTCAAGAGCCTTTTGAAGTTGACCTTTGGCCTAGGAGATGTGACATAGGATTCATATCCAATAAAAACCAATATTTTTACATTTTATGATGATTATCACCTTATTACTTATGCTAAATATTTGGATCATCAAGGATTGAAATGGAGTGATGAGGATGAGGGACCACCCTATCCAAATGACTTTGTTTTGCAATGTGGTAACTTTGGTGCATACTTAGTTGGACCCTAGGGGATATGCTAAATGGGATACTATTTGTGATATGGAATATGAGGATATCCTTTGAAATAATTTCTTCTTTGATGTGTTAGTTCCTTGTGTTGCGCATGCCGAGTATTCTAGTTCTCAAGGGGATTTCAATCCCATGTCTCCTAAGGACCTTAAGCAATGAGGAGTGATCCCCATCCTACCTCCTTATGAGGAGGAGTTTCATATTCTCATTGAGGAGACCATATATTTTAACATAGTTTATGAGGATAGCCCTAGAATCCTTAAGCTAGGTAAAGCCTTGTCCATGTATGAGCAGGAGCAATTGACCAATTTGTTGAAATAATTTTATGATATTTTTGCATGGTCATATTCTGACATGCCAAGTCTTTATCCCTCCTTTATTATGCATAATTTGGTAGTCAAGCCTAGTTCTAATCATGTTAAGAAGAAACTCCTTGACATCGACTTCATAAAAGCTATTGACTATTCTAATTGGATCTCCAATATTGTTCATGTGGCTAAGAAGGTAGGAACAATCAGAATATGTATTGAATTTAGGTATATTAACTTAGCATATACCAAGGATGATTTTTCTCTCCCCAACATAGATATGATCATATATTTCACTGCAAAATATGGAATGCTTTGGCTCATGGATGGTTTCTTTAGATACAATCAAATTATGGTTGCCCCTAAGGACCAGGCCAATAAAAATTTCAATACTCCATGGGGTACCTTCTACTATAAATTCATGCCTCTTGGCTTGAATAATGCTAGTGCCACATATCAAAGGGCTATGACTTATGTTTTTCATGACATGGTACATGATATTCTATAAGACTATGTGGATGATCTTTTGGATCATTCCATACATTGAAAGGATCATGTTCATAATTTAAGATAAATATTTGAAAGGCTTTGGTAGTTCAAAGTTCATATTAAGCTCTCCAAGTGTGTATTTGGAGTCATATATAGCAGGTTTTTAGGTTTCATCATGTCTAGATGAAGCATTAAGGTAGACCCTACTAAGATAGCGGTTATCACTGAAATACCTTCTTCGTATAACCTAACCAAGTTGTGTAGCTTGTAGGGTAAAATTAATGTTATTCATCAGGTCATAGCTCAATTATCCAATGAGTGTTAGTTTTTTCTTAAGCTTATTCAAAAATATGCCATGTTCCAATGGGATTTTGAGTGTCAATAAGCTTTTGATAAACTCAAAAGGTATCTCACTTCCCCACCTATCCTAATTCCCCTAGACCAGATAAGCATTTGATGCTTTTTTAGGTGGAGAAGTGAGATACATTTTGATAAACTCAAAAGGTATCTCACTTACCCACCTATCCTAGTTCCCCTAGAATAGATAAGCATTTAATGCTTTTTATAGTAGACATAACTCATGCTTTGGGAGCTATGTTGGATCAACATGATGATTAAAATAAAGAGCAAACAATATACTATATCAATAGAAATTTGGTTAGCTGTGAAACCTGGTATACCCTTTTAGAGAAGCTTTGAATTGATGTAGTGTTTTATTCTTATAAGTTAAGACACTACATGCTTAGCCATAAGATATTAGTTGTTGCAAAGTTTGATCCTTTATGCTACTTAATGTCTAAGCCCCACCTTTTAGGTCAAGTTGCTAAATGGGTTTTAGCCCTTAGTGAGTTTGACCTAACCTTCATAGGCTAGAAGGATATCAAATGTCAGGTGATTATTGATCATCTAACCTCCACTCCCTTAGCGTCATCCCATCCCTTAGTCGTCAAATTTTTTGATGAGTGCCTTAGTGTAGAAGCCAAAGAGCCAAGCTGCTAAAGTCTTGGACTTTATTTTTTGATGGAGCCTGATGCTTGAAGGACACTAGTTTTGGAAATTTTATAACCACCCTAAAAAATATCTTATCCCCTTGTCCTTTAAGGTTTGTTTCTCTTGCATGAATAATATTATAGAGTATGAAGCCGTGATCCTTGGTATTAGAGTAGCCTTAGCCTTGAAAGTTAGAGTTATTTTTAGTTTTTGGTGACTCTAACTTGTGGTCAGTCAATTAATGATGTTTATTATACTTGGGATGATAATCTAAAACCTTACAAATATATTTTCATAAATATTTTATCCACATTTGATAGAGTAACCATAGATTTTATCTCTAGATTCTCCAATTTTCATGCAAATTTCATGGTCGTTGTTGCATCCTTGTTTCCTTTGGAGTTGGATAATGATCAAGCATCAATTATCATTAGACAACCTTGGGATCCCACATCACTTAGTTCTAGTTTTATTCCATTAGATTTTTTGACCATTGAATATTCCCCATATGAACCATGGTATAATGACATCTTTAATTTCCTTAAGGATGGTTCAATTATTGATGGTTTAGATCACAATAAACATAAGCTTTTGCACAAAATAGCATGTTGATTCATTATAATTGGAAATACTTTATATCAATGTTCTTTTAAAGGCATCCTCTTGCGATGTTTAAAATTTGATGAATCTCGACTAGCTCTTAGTGAGGCTCATGAAGGCCCATGTGGAGGCCATTTTAGCGGCAATGCCATTATCAAAAAGCTCATTTGAATGGGGTATTATTGGTCTTACATAGATAAAGATGCATGTGACCATGTTTGATGCTATGACAAGTGTCAACACCATGACAACCTCATTCATGCTCCTCAAAACCTTTAGATTATTTCTTCTCCTTGGCCATTTTCCATGTGGGGATTGGACATCATAGGGAATATTAAACCAACATCATATGATGATCACAAGTTTATCATAACAATTATGGAGTAATTAACTAAATGGGTCAAAGCCATACCATTAGCCATGGTGACTGGAGCTTAGATCTCCAAGTCCATCTTCAACCAGATCCTTTGTAGGTACAAGATTTCTTTAGTAATTGCTTTTGATAATGGCACTCCTTTCAAGAATAAGTATATCCATAAGCTTTGTCCTAAGTACAATATTAAATACAAGTGGTCAAATCCTTATTAACTTTAGGGTAATGGTCAATCTGAAGCATCCAACAAGTATTTGGCCAAGATCCTTAAGAATTTGGTTAGTAATATTGGTCATGACTGGCATATCCAACTTTATCCTACCATGTGGGCCTATCATACAAGTGTGTGAACTCCTACAAGTGCTTATCCATATATATGTATCTATGGTATTGAGGGTATTTTTCCATTTGAGTTAGAGATCCCTTCATTGCGCATCTTATTGCAAGATGACTCGATCAACGATGAGTATCACTTAGATTGTTTGAACCAATTGGAGTTGTTGGATGAAAAGCACATTCATGCCTTAGAGAATATTTGAGCCTATCAAAATAATATTAAGCAATATCATTCCAAGAGAGTTTGCAATCATTCTTTTGATATTGGGTACCTTGTCCTCAAGGAAAACTAAAAGAACACTGCTCAAATAGATCTAAAAGGCAAGTTTCAACCTAATTGGATAGGCCCCTTTGTCATAAAATCTAATTTTGTCTTAGAAGCCTATCATTTGGCATCATTATATGGTAAATATTTAAAGGAACCAATGAACATAATGCATTTAAAAAGATACTATGCATGACTCTACGTTTTCATTTTCATAATGCATTTAGTTTGCTTGTCCATAATGCATAAATGTCTATCGTACTTTATGTGATTTTCCTAACAATTTTTTCCATTTGAATTTTTGCTTGTCATATAGTTGCATTGTTGCTTGATCATATTTGCATGACTACATGATCATATATATTTTTTGGGACTTCGTGATGATGAAAAATTATGACACCTAGTTAGGTATTAGTTCACATGCATTGCACTCATATTGGGGTTTTGATACCTAGTGAATCCCCAACATAAGGACCGTCTCCATAAATTTTCTCATGTCTTTCTCTCTTATTTTATATTCATTTATATTTGAAAGTATTAAATGACCATCAAATTCTTCTCCATGTCAAGCAATATAGTTCTTATCATTGCATATCCTTATCATTTGCATGTTATTTTTCTCCTTTTCATCAAGACAAAGGATATATGTTATTTCTTCTCTATGTGAATTTTGTTTTGGTCACACTTATTTTCCTTTATTGATATTTTTATTATTAAGGGATCCTCATGAGATAGGGTAGATGTCATATAAAAATCATTTATTGTATTCATACGACCACAAACTATCTTATGCACTTATCTTCTCAAAATTTCAAGAAAGACACACGCATGCCTTTTCTTCTCCTTTTGTCTCTATTTTTGCTCTTTATTTTCTAACACATACACATACATGATATGCTTTTCTCTTTTCACTCATGCCATGCACACAACACATCCCTATCGAGTTACACTCGCTTTTTTGTAAATCAATCAAACATCACCATCCCATATAGGATAACTTCATGGTCACAAGCAAAGAGCAAACTCCATTTGACCATTTGCAAGAATACATCCTAGTGGGTATATCTTCATATCTAGCCATTAGCAAGCATCACACCCATAGTGGATATCACTCTTCTCTTTCCCATATTTGTGAGCATCACACCCTTATGGAATAACTTCATGGCCACTAGCAAGGGGCAACCTTCTTTCTACCATTTGCAAGCATAAATCCTCATAGGGTTACGCTCATTTTTATTTTTCTTTTGATTTTCTTCAACCTTTTGGAGATTTGCTTCTTCTCTTCTCCATTACTTCACTTCTTAGCCTCTTTGTTCTCTTTCTATTTTGCTTCTTCACTTTCTTTTCCTTCTTTTTTTCTTTCTTATTCCTTTCTTTTCTAACCACTCATCCATGCATCTCATTTTATGTTCATTTTAGATTGTATTTAGACATTGTATTAGTTAGAATAATTCATGCATTTCATTAGTTAATATCATTATGCATTGCATTCATTATATCTATACTCACCATGCATCATTAAAAAATATCATACACATAAAAATAACACATATTTAAAACCATGACATAAATTAAAAGTAGTATGTATTACTTAAAAGCACTGAGTGCATTCTATTTGATTGGTGCACCATAGTAGAGAGCTTGGTACATTTGACCATTTGTAGGGATGCATGCCACATATCCAACATTGATATGTCATTTTGATCCCTACCCTATTATTGTGAGCCTATACCATCTTCTCTACCTACTATAGGAGGTTCTAGTGGATTCATGTTCATAAATCATGAACCATATCATACCCATGACTATGAATGACTCTATGATCATATATACGATGATGGTAAAACCCTCTAATCTGCTAGAATGGCATGGTAGTATGTTATTTGGTATTAGGTCTCCCTCAAAATTGCTATCTCATATGTTCCCTCTCCATTTATATCTCTACCAGTAGTAGGTGGCCTCCCTTACTCTAATGGTTGCCTATAATCACAACCATCCCCTCTACCAAATATTGTTGCTTCTCTCTCTCTAACTAGATGATATTCCCTTTAAGGAACTTCACCTTAGCCCTTGTCATGTCTCACTCCATTCAGGTATGGTTTAAAACTATGTGGATGATGTCCATATCTACCTACATAGTCATCACCATGGCCCGTAGTGTCTTTATCTCTCTTACCTTGTACCTTGAGTCTACAACCTCATTGGGTCCCACCTGTGTCACTATGGGAAAATCCTATTGTTTCCTCTCCCCCTGAGCCAAATATGGTGATAGTACCTCTTGTGGTTATCACTATCTCCATACACACCTATGCATGTGCCAGTATTTATGGGTGTGTACCCCTCTATTTTCACTCTATGGTGCATCAAGTGGCCTCTCATATCACTAGTTGCACTAGTTAGCTCATAATCTAGTGTCTCTACACTAATTGGCTCATAATATAGCATATTTGCATTGGCACCAGTGGGGAGATACTCAGGGGCATAGTGCTCCTATACATCTCTTGTACCTAAGGGCCACCATAACGTCATCCACCCCTGTATCCATGTATAGTGGGTTATCTAAGTCCTCTACGTAGTTGCCCACCTCAAGATCCCTTTTGACTCCTGATGGGTCTCGTTGCACCCATCAAAACCAATGGTCCTAAAGATCTAAAATATCTTATAGAATGTCAAAATAATGTTGTCCTTGGTAAAGCCAGTATAGCTCTTGCTCACCCTTCTCAATGATGATCTATCAGATCCTTTGTACCTGAGCCAACTCCTCCATATCATTTACCAAGCAAGGGTGTAGATGCCATGGTTGTCATATGATCTGATGCTCTCATATCTCATCTATCACCTACCTCCCTAGTGGCAGGAAACAAATATATGCCTTGTGCCCATGATCGTAATGTTAGATCTACCTATATGTTGTTGGTTGTTCCACATTGGACAATGGCATTGGTATTGCATTCAGTATTTGAACCGCTATGTGCTCCCAAAACCAAAAATAGATCAAATTCATATAGAATAGGCCTATATTCCACTTATACACAATATCATGCAACATCCCGTACAAGCAAGCTAGCACATATGGTCCCCATGGAAATATAACTCCCTAATCTCATATGTCTACCACTACTCTTGCCAATGCCCATGGTAAGTTTCACCTACTGGTATGCACACTAGCATTCCCAACACCACCCCACATAGTACAAACATCAATGCCCCAACTCCATATCAATGTTGTATCTCATCAACATAGAATCCACTCTACTAGATAGCATGTATCAAATCCCTCGATATCATCTTAGATGCCACCATCGATACTCATACCATGTAAATAGTCCTCCCCCTAATGGGGATCCTCAATATGTGCCACACATCCTCTAGTGTGATAGTCATCTCCCCTATTGGTAGCCAAAATGTGGATGATTTTGGATGCCACCTCTCTACCAAAGTAGCCAGGAGTGCCCTATTCACCTCAACATGGGGTATCTCTACTAGATGCAGCAGCCCCACATTTCCTTATGTATCCTGTCTACCACTGTGAGCTAACTCATGGCCATATCCAATTTTATAGATCACCACTCTCTACTCTCAAGTAAATATAACTGCACAATCAACATTAAAACATTAAAACATCTTTAATTAATCTCATCATAAAAAAACAACAAAAAGAACATTTTTTTTACAAAAAACACAAATTCGTACCCTAGGATGACTGGGCATGAATTTGGCATGGCCACCTAAAAAAATTCATTCCTAACAACCAAATTCATGCTCCATGGTAAATTTTGCAAAAAATTTCTTACAAATTCAAAAATAAAAATAAAAAAATTGCTAACAAAATTAAAGTTTTTTTGTAGGTAAAACCTAATTATAGCCTAAACTAGAAATGGGTGTTGAGCCATACCTTAACTCACTCTACAGTAGAGCTAGCATTACCTCTTAGCATGGTTGCATGATGATTTGGGAGCACCATCCTCCTTTTTATTTTCCAAAGCTCTTTGCTCCTCCTCGCGTGATAAAAATGAGCTCATTTTTCCTCCTTTTCTTCTTTTTATTGCCTCCTTATTTTCCCTCTCTTTCTTCTCTATTTCTTTTATGTTCCCTCCCTTTCTTCTCTCTCTCCTCCCCCTTATTTTCTCTCTCCTTGTCTTTTCTATTTCTCTTATTTTCTTTTTTTATTGTTGCTTTCTCTATTCGCCTTCTTTTGAGTTTTCTTCAAGAATCACATATTCCTTCTAAAAATTGAGGGGGTAGCCTAGCCTTAGAGGCATTAATGGTATTAATTTCTTGATTTATGTGCAAACTTGTAGTGTTCAAGATGACACATTTTTGCACCGCCCCTCCATCCAAAGCTAACCACCCATTTTTGTGTTCACCATTTTTGCCCATAGGTGTCTACATATTTTTTTGATGCATTTATTTGCTCATAAATGTAGCAAAGAGGGGAAAAAATGTAGACATGGAAAATTGACCCATAAAAATGAGTCAATATTTCCGTAGATCTTTATAAAATCACCCAAAATTGCTATGTACAAATTTAAGCCCGTTTTTTCCTAGCCTTATCAAATTCACACCTGGTCCATATAGGGCACAAATTTGTCTTACCAAATTTATGCCCTATAAGTAAGGGGCATGAATTTAAATTTTTGGTTATTTTTATCTCAAAATCCCCCCCTTGTCGGCCCCTTTTGGCATTGGCTCTTGCCTATGGTGGACTTTTATTTTATTGCCTTTTAGACCTCCAAACCTCTTATAAATAGAGGGTTGGATTCCACTTTTTCCTCCTAATTTTTCCCAAGAAATTTTCTCTAAGTGATATTAATGATATCTACTTTTCTTTCAATTCTAACAAGTGCTATGCTACTGTGGGATTATGATTTTGCTATTTTGTGCTTTGGTGTTGGCTGCTCTTGGTGAACAAGTGGAGGAGTCTTGACGATTGGAAAGAAATGTCATCTTGGATTGCTTATTTAAAATTCTCATTGCTCCTTGCTTCCTCCATCAGCTAACCAGGTTTATTACTTGCATTATTAATTGTTAAATCTATTTCTTCACTATTTTGCATAGTGTTTTTTTTGGCATTTTAAGACCCAAAAAGTGCTCTAAACCACATTTGCACCTTGTTAGTACAAGGTGCAAATTTGGTAATCCAAATTCACACTCCCTCATTACAAGGTATGAATTTGGTCAATTAGGGCTTGGGTGAAAAATCTTGCTTCCCAAAACCCTAGTTTGTTCTTTATATTTTAGTTTTCTATCACCTGCATTTTGTTTCCATTTCATTTCATTGTTACATGTTTATTTTATCTTGATTTTTGTTTGATCCAAAGGTCAAAGATCATTTTATTTTTAAATTAAGCTAAAAGGACCAAGGGAGCTTGAATTTTGTTCCTCTAAGCTCAATCATATAGTGGCCTAAGCCTGCCCCTAAATACTAATCAATTTTTTAGGGTTTTGAATCTATTTTGCAAGATTTGAAGTTGTTTGGATATTTTGAATGCAAGTTAAATCTAGGATCAACCATTCAATAAAATAAATGCCCTAAATAAGATTTTAGGTTATTTTTTGTTTACTTTATGTCTATTTGTATTCAAAACCTAGACCATAAATAAAAGGAAAATATTTGGTTATATTTCTAGGAATTTAAAAGGATAAAAGCATATAGTTTGCATTCTAGGGTTAATTATGTTTGTGCATTCTCTTAAAAACCCTTGCTAAAAAAGAAAATTTTATTGTATTGTAAGTTAGAGTTTAGTCATCATTGAAAATAAAGAATCATACTAGGGTTAGTTTCTTTTCTTCTTGCATATTTGTGTGTCTTGCATTATTCTTTCATTTCCATAGCTTAGATTTTAGAAAGGACAAACATAGGTGTTTGCTCAATATACTTATTAAACATATCCATCCCGGACTTGAAATGAGTCCTTAAACTATTCCTAGTAAACCCTTCGATCCCCAAGCCCCTGAGTGGAGAGAATATAACACACCCCCATAGTCATATTGACTCTCAATGGATCTGATTGAGTATAATATGTTGTATGGTAATTTTACCCCTATATAGATACATTATTATAAGTAGTAATTTTTATTGTATTTTATTGATTTTGATTAGTATGATTGGCCAAAGGGTTCTAGAAGATGCCCAAATATTTGCTGGGTGAGAATTATGATTCAAATCCATTAAATTTTTTTTTACCATTATCCATAGAGTCTTAGACCATGTTTTTGAGGCACATACACCTATCGGTAATGTCATCATTGACTTTGTGGAAGGCACAATACTCATTTGGTTTAAACGAATGAGCCATTTTCCTTTCAATATGGACAAGCTTAATGGGAGGTAACTCCAACATATTGGAATTGAGTATCTATTCTAAGATAATGAAAAGGGTTTCATATATTCCAATGTACCATATTTTGGATTTTATTAAATTGATTTAGTAAGGATGACCTTTTTATATTTTTTATAACATTAATGTTATTGGTCTTATGCTATGAATCAATGACCCCATTACCAACAATATGTTTGTTCTTATATTGTCCCTTTTGGTTTGAATATAAATATAATTTGTTTTTTTCCCTTTTATAATTTTGTTTTCAATTGCTTTCACTTATAAGGGCAGTCTCTATTTTTTTTTACCATGTCTATTTTGTATTCAAATGAAGACACAGTAGACATTTCTAGGTAGAAGGCTAACTAATATTATAGGTTGGAAATGAAGATATACAGTAGGTCCTTGGGAAAGCACATACTATAGTCTTCTAACTAAGGACCTTAATCTTCCTAAAAAGTTGGAACTACTTTAATCTTTGGACTACTTAAGCTAGCAAAGGTCATTGATAGTGACTTTGTCCTCAATATACTAATAATTGTTTCACAAGCATCTCAATTAGATCATTAAAGCTCTTCAAGGCATGCATAGATATTTTATAATAAAATTCTAGGGCTAGATAACTTATTCTCTTAGGAAAATAATTCAATAGCATTGTTTCATAATAATAAATACCACCATAGATAATTTACATAACCTAATATGATTGATTGGGTCTTTCTTCCCTATACATTAAAACTTTGGAGGTTTAAAATTTTGCAAAAAAGACGTACTTGCAGTAATGGGATGTAAAGGATAATTTTAAAGGTTATAATATTTATCAAGATGAGGGACCTTGGATAATGTTAATTTATTATTTAATTTCTCAAGTTGAGTTGTTAGAGCTTTAAGCTATGGAGATATACAATTAGAATTTGGTAGATAAATGGATTGAGGATTTTGAAAAGTAAACTATGGAGAAGATTGTGAATAATAAAACAAATATTAATATGGTTGATGTTGTGGTTAGGAAGTTTAAATAAATGATAACATAGTTTATATAGGGTTAGATATCCCTAATGCTTCAATGGCTAGGGAATTAATTTGACTAGTTATTTGTTAATAATTTGGAAAGATAGGGTTATAAAATAGATTGATGCTATGAGTAGGATTAATATTTGAATTAAGGTTTATTGTATTTAAGTTGGGTTTTATTTTTGGATTAAAAATAGTAGGAAACAATATGGGATGAAGATTAATAGGTAATGCTATTGGATAAGGATTTGGATTTATATTAAGCATGGAATTTTTGTTTTTTTTTTACAGATTTTTTGACATTAGATAACATGAGTTTCCCTACAATAGTTCTTCTAATATTGGTGCAAGAAATGAAACCAATTAAATTTCATGAGGAAATTGGTTTTTTTTTACCATTGTTGTCATGTTGGGAGGTGAGATTGAGTCTACAATATTAGATAATGATCCATAAAGTCCATACATAGCAATATTCAATAAAGCATATAATTGATCTAACTAATTAGAATGTGAATAATTGAAATAAGGTATTGGGGCTGATCCAAAATAGAAATCCCCCCTTTAAAAATATCTTCAAGTTCCTTATATTGTCTAAAGATATTTCCTATGGATTCTTTATGCCTTTTGAGGAAGTGATCCATATTAATGGTTGATTGGAAGGTTAGCCTTCTTTATTCATCTTGGGTTGGACTATATGGACTAGGAGAAGCGGTTCCTCCTCAACTAGATCAAAGGTGGGAACAATTGCCCCAAAACCTCATTACTACTAGTGATAGGAGGATTGAGTTATGGCATATGCTATGAGATATGTAGCATCTTTGGCCATGGATAATGAACTACTATGGTTAGGAAGAAGTTTTATTTTTAATAAACTTAAGTTTTGATTTTAGATATTTTATTAAAGAATAAGAAGGTGGTTTTTTATGATCCTTATTATTTCTTACTTTGATATAATACCCTAAATATATACCTCAATGACCTCCCTATATGTTACTGAATCCCAATATAATTTTTGGTATATGAAACAAATTCAGCGGGAGTAAGATACGTGATAAATGGAAGTAAACTTTAAATACAAGGTAGAAACTAATATATGATGAATATAAAATCCTTCATATGAATCTGACTAATGCATCATGATATAGTCCTTAACCAATACAAGTATGAATAATATCTCATATGGGTGGTTGGTGACCCAAGATTATTGCATATCCAATATAGCCAAAGAGTCCATACTATGGTTACTCAAGGTATCTAAAAGATACCTAGTAGGACTAGCAATTAGGTTATATTCTAAATTACCTTTATTATTTTTTTCTAATTTAAAAACATAGATATTAGTGGAATTGTCTATATTTTCCTATCATTTATTGGCAATTTTGAGTAGTTATGTTGTCATTGATGTCAAAAGTTAGTTCATCTCAATGCAAAGGAATTGACAAAAGGAGGTTTAAAATATTTATATTTTAATCCCAAGAGATTTGGTTTAAAGCTTCACATGGTTGGTCAAAATATTGTCTAAATACCCTAAAGAAAGGGAATTCCTAGGCCCAAAGGAAATAATATTATAATAGTTATTATTATAATATTAAAGTGTTAAGAGGAAGCATAAGATTAATTATAAAATAATTATAATATTTATATTATAATAATTTTATAACTCTCAGTAGGTTTGGTGCAAAGAATAAAATTTAAATGTCTAATTTTTGCCGACGTCCAACCAAGGAGGAAAAATGGTATTTATACCATAAGTTTTTGAAGACAAAAGGTAAGTCTCCGAATGCACATGCAAAGGATTAATAAAATTATTTGATGCAAATTTTGTGAGCAAATAAATATGAAGGCTTTTATTTTTAAAATATAAAGGAGAATAGTGGATGCATAAAGGGACAAGGGTGCATGTCCCTATTACCAACCACAAGGTTGGCTTAGTGGCAAGGCTTGGCAGCATAAGGCTTTGGTGGACAATAGGTCTTGTGTTCGATTCTCAATGACAATAGAGGGAAGTGTTTTGTTTCAAATGGTTTTGGCACCAGTGGAAGGTACAAAGGGTAGTGGGTGCATTATTGTTTCAAGTGAGTGCTTAGCTCATGTGGTGGTTAGGCCATGAATAAGGCACAGACGATAGGCATAGCGGGGGTTCGATTCCCGTGGAGGTAGTGTGCAAGGTATTTACATTTATTTTAATAAGATTACCTCCTAAGGTTCTAAATTGCATGGTATGTGCTAACATGGGAGGTATAAAACAGGGATTCTAATTTTTGATATAAAAAGGGTTTTAATTATTTTGGATTTTGATATAGTGAATATTATCAAGTGCCTTGGAATATTATTTTGAAATGTGGTTATATTTATTTTGGAAATTCATTTATGATAAATGGATATATAAGGGAATATATTTTATTATTCCATGCATTTAATTATTTTAAGGAAGTTAAAGTGAATTATTGGAGTAATAAGAATCCTTGTTGTTTTTGTTTTGAATAAGTTAAGTGGAATTTGAAAGGTGTATGATGAATTTTGAATGTATGTATGCTATGCTAAAATATTTTTAAGGGTTTTATTATATGATTTGATGCAATATTTTTGGAAACCAAGAGAGTGGTTTGGAATTTAATTGGGCATACATATTGAAGGTTTTCTAACTCATAAAGAGGTGTTGTTATAACCTTTCATAGTTGCAAAATATATTGTGAGTGAGACAGGTTTTGAAGACATATCACCATAAAAACAAAAAGGTATGGGTATATCATCCTTTGATTAAATTATTGTTGGATTGAATGCTGTGAAACATAAGGCGGAGTGAAAAGGATTGTTTGATAAGCATTGTTTGAAATGTATGAGTGAGTTTTTATATTATTCATTGGTGAATTTTTAGAGAACATTTGAGATAAATATTATGAATTATTTGAGTTAGGGTTTGAGACCCACATTGTGCACTTTGTTTGAAGAAGTATGAAAACACTTGTTTAGGGTTAGTGAACAAGTTGTGTTTCATTGATTGAATGATTGAGTGAAACTTCTTGAGCATTGGTTTTGAGTGATATTGAAATTGAATGTGCAAACATTAGAAATCAGATTTGTGAAAGCAACAGACTTAATGATTGAGTAGAACATATTGAGATTTTGATAGAGTACATCATTCTCTATATGTTCCAGAGGTTAAATGAATTCTGAATAGAATATGTCTAAACTACTTCAAGTTAAAATAATTACTTTGAATATTAGACAAAGCAATTAATAGCATTGTGTGCAAGATTTAAGATTTATTGAGAATATATTGTGAGTTGTACTAAGCATGTGTTTGAGCATATTTGATGCAAGTCTTGGCAAAGAATTGAGAGAAGATTGAGCAAGTTCTTGAGAGGAATTGAAGGTAGATTTGAAGCAAATATTGGTGAAGACTTGAGAGTAGATTGAGCAAGTTCTTGAGAGGATTTGAAGGCATATTTGAAGTAAGTCTTGGTAAAGACTTGAGAGAATATTGAGCAAGTTCTTGAAGAGGACTTGAAGGTAGATTTGAGGTAAGTCTTGGTGAAGACTTGAGAGCAGATTGAGCAAGTTTTTGAGAGGACTTAAATGTAGTTTTGAAGCAAGTCTTGGTGAATACTTGAGGGCATATTAAGCAAGTTCTTGAAGAGGACTTGAATGAAGATTTGATGTAAGTCTTGATGAATACTTGAGAGCAGATTGAGCAAGTTCTTGAGAGGAATTAAAGGAATATTTGAAGTAAGTGAGTAGAGTTGATTGATTTATTTGTTCAATATTTGTGTTAAGGCTTGGGGAAAATTTAAGCAGAGTTGATTTATTGATTTTTTAAATCTTTGTGTTAAGGCTTGGGGTAAATCTAAGCAGAGTTGATTTTTGATTGGATCAAGCTTTATGTTAAGGCTTTTGGACAAATTTGAGATAGAGATTTATGAGTATATTTGTACTACACTCGGGATATATTTTTATGTAGATCTGAGATAGAGTTGAGAGCAATATTTGGAGGTGATAGAGCATAGGACAATAATCTCTAGTGGATAGATATCCATTAGCTAGGATAGTGAAGATAGAGGTCTTCTATGGAGAGAGATCCATAAGCTAGAGCGATGGGGGTAAAAGTCTTCTAGAAGATTATCAACCAGAGTAGAGGGAAAAGAGTTCTACTGTGGATAGAGATCTATGAACCAAAGAAAGGGGAAATAGTTCTCCTATGAAGTGTGATCCATGAACCAAGTGGGAAGATAGAGTTATTCTATGGAGAGAGATCCACAAACTAGTTGAGAAAAAAAAAGTTCTCCTAGATCAAGTTCCACAAATTAGAGAAAATGGGAAAGAGTTCTCCTATGGAGAGAGATCCACAAATCAGAGCATTAGGGGATTGGTGTCTCCTTTGGATAGATATCCATAAACATTGTAATAGGAAATTGATTCCCAAGAATATTTGTTGAGAAAATCTAGTAGAAATATTTTCTCTGTGGAGTAGCCCACATTGGGTGAATCACGTTTAATTGGTGTCTCTATTATGTGTGATGATTTATGTATTGCTTTTATTACTGTTTTTGATATTGCCATTGATAATATTGGATAATATTATTTGGGAAAGAGAATGAAAATTTGATCTTATACTGTTCATCCCCTTCTCTGTATTCAAGTTCTAGCAAAAGGACGTGCATCCTATAATCATTACTTCCAACTAGATGGAAATATTACATTTGCAAAGCTTTGGCAAGCTCCAGCAACGATCGGGTAGCTTCAGTGCTACTATAGGCTTTTGCACCATATATATCCGAAAGGAGGAGAGCTACTAACTGAATTGTCATATTTTATTTTTGTCCCAAAAAAGGGTAAGCTTATGATAGTCGTTGGTAATGATTCGTAAGATGAATGCAATTTTGACAAGATTAAGGGATCTACGATCAAGGGATCTTTTGTTGACTTTGATTATGATTATGATTTTATGACTACCCCCTCAAGCGACGATTCGATGAAGGTAATGACAATTGAACAAAGCGACAAGTGGCTTGACTACTATGAATGAATTTGAATAAAATAAGGTTTAGCATTTACTAATTGATTAGGCTTAATCAACTATGATTGCAACTATTAAGAGTAATTGTACATCTCTATCCCATGGAGCAATCCTGCCTCAATGGCTTTCTTAGGGAATCAAGATGATAGAAATTCCAATTAGGCATGTTTTGAATCATATTGTTCGATGATCTATTGAAAGTGTCATAGAAGAATTGACATGATTGCTTCATTCCTGTGGAGCATTTCGACTTTCCAGGCCTTCTTAGGGTTTGAAATGAAGCATACCAATTCTACAAAGATGAATTTGCCCCAAATGTCCTTATGGTAATTTACTCATCCTATCAAATTGCATGGAGCACAAGTCACTGCAATTGCCAAGTGTATAGGGTAAATTACTAGGTACAAGGTGCATTTGGATTTTTAGTTTATCTAATTTTTAATGTTTTTGGCAATTCTGGTTAGGTGGGTATTTTTAATTTGATATTTTAAAACTCCTCATGGTGGGATTTTTGAGCATTAGTTGTTGGTTGCTATCCATGTTTGTCAAAAATAGCTAGGTTTTCAAATTTTGCTAGCTGTGGCTGAGATCCATGGTTGGTAAACCCTAGTTCTGTGCCCACGGGTGTCAACCGCAGTAAAAAAAAAATAAGAAATATTCAAAAAAAATGTTATCATTTTCAACATCATTTTCAACTTGACATCTTGCAAATCTTGAGTGCTCTAAGAGGTGTTTGAACAATTATGGCGCAAAGTGCTATTGCAACTCAACCTCACCACCAATCGCATTGATGGAAGCCCAACCTAGAGGAGCTGATGCTACTAAGGTAGAAGCACACAAAACCCTTGACCATTATTTATTTTTACCAGTTTAAAATTAACGTCATTAAGTAATGGATCAAATGAACCTCATGAAATCACCGGTAATGAACCTCACCCTAGTTAGGTTTAGCTTAGGTTAGCTTAAGGGGAGGGGTTTAATTTTTTGAATTTTTTTTATTTTCTTTCTTTTATTTTTTATTTTATTATATTACTTTTTATTTTTAGGGGGTCTTGGGATGAGGAAGGACCCTAAAAAGGCCTTCCTTTCTGACTGTGGCTGGTAGGCGCGGTCCCCAATTGGCAAATTGAGGGCCACGACTATCAGCCGTAGTGGGATTTAAATCCCAATGGTCATAAATGTGATCGCCATCTAGGCCGTGGGTTTGAGCCGCGATTCAAAAAATTAGATTTTTTTAATTTTTAAAGGCGTTAATTGATTTTTTTTTTAATTTTTAAAGTACTTTGTCCATTTTTTAAATTTTTTGGGTGCATTTTTTGATTTTTATGTGCTTTTATGATTTTATGATTTTGTTTGTCATTTTTAAGTCACTTTTTATGTATTTTTGGTTAATTTTACCTTCTGCTCTTACCATCAACCATACTCTAACTATGAGGGCAAGGGAATTGGAGATCCTTCACAACCTATGTGGTGTCCTGACCCAGGAAGAGAAGGATTGGTTTGGGGCTATAGGATTTGGCTATGTCTTACACCTCCCCACCATTAGTGCCAACCAGGCCTACATGACTGCATTGGATCGACGATGGGATGCTCAGACCAATACCTTTCACTTACCCATAGGTGAGATGACTATTATTCTAGAGGATGTCCACCGCATCTTTTGACTCCCTCTAGATGGTGAGGTCATCCCATATTCATTGATGGAGGTGAAGGATGTAGTATTAATGATGATCTTCGATGGTCGTAACGATGCAGCATAGCAACACTCAGACCATGGAGGGGTCCACATTGAGAATTGGTACACCTAGTAGGTCTTCTCTCAGCGAGCATCCATGTTCATGCACCTGATCATGTAGATTATCCTTACTAACTCTTATGGAGTGAGGTTCCCTTAGAACCTCCTAGCTAGGATTTAGGATGTCTTGGTGAGCCCTATTGATCACCCCCTGATCCTATCCCGGGGGAGTGCTCTACTAGCGCAACTCTATAATGAGTTGTATCAGATTACATAGAGGAGCATAGTAGGCATCGACTATAGCCTATTACTTCAAATATGAGGGTGGTAGAACATTAAGATCAAGCACCCCACTATTTTACCACTTGATATTGACACTATTGAGGAGGTGCACCAGTGATATGCAACATGCTGGCCTCATGAGTAGGAGGACTTTCAGAGAAGATCTCATGTATGAAATCTACATCACTATATTAGATAGTTCTCATGATCATAGGTGGGTGAGGTGGACTGGCACCCATACCTAGACTACCCTCCATGAACGAAGGTTGATGATTGATTATGTTGGGCACATAGAGATAGATGGCTTCTTGAATGCAAGTCTAAGGTACGAGAGTTCTTTTACTTCTCTCATGTCACCAAAAATTTTGGGATTAGGCAGGACATTCTAGAGATGCCTATCATCTACCATCACCTCACTCTAGAGAGGGACTTGGAATGGCCTAGGGTGACTCCACTAGGTGATGAGGATGATGACTTTTAGGATTCAAGGCTGACCAATGCAAGGCTACTCTTGATTATGACACTTGGTGGACACTTAGGGTATGGTGTGGCTTCGATGGCCCCTTGGGTAGGATAGCAAATGATGCAACCGATGATACAAAGAGAGTCTATGTCGATCCTCATGGTCATTGAGTCTATTAGAGGACTGAGAGTGGATGGGGTGAGGGAGGAGCTATAGAGGATGCACCTCTAGCTGAGGAAGAGGGTGATGCTCTTGAGGAGGGTGAGGTCCCACCTGATAGTGAGGTTGGATAGCTCAGGGTCCAAGTTTCCAACCTACAAACTCAGGTAGGCTCTCTGTAGACACAACTTCTACATAGAGACACCATCATTGCCACCTTACAAGAAAAGGTTGGGGATCTACAGTCTCAACTCATAGTAGGGGAGTATCAGTGGCATAATTATGAGGAGTAGAATACCATTCTACAGACCAATATTGCCTCAAAAAATACTAAGATACAATGGATTACATGCCAGTGCATCCTCCTACAGTCTCAGATAGATGCTCTTAGGGCACAACATGATGCACTTCAAGTTGAGAGGGAAGATCCCTCTACTTCACAGGTTGCTCTAGTACCACTAGTGGCTCCAATAGCTCAGGCAGTATAGGGTTTAGCAGGGCTAGATCAAGGGGCAGATATCAGGAGACTCTAGGCTCTAGTGCAATAGCACATTGATGATAGAGCATAGGATTCTACCTACATCACTTCCTTGAGAAGATCGATTCAACTACTTGGGGGTGAGGTTCTAGAGATGCCCATGGCTTTAGGCTCTTAGAGGACTCACACTTGGGAGACAGGCTAGTCTTCTTCTCACTCCAATAATAAGAGTCACATATTAGAGAGGACCTTGGGTGCCAGCTCTAGATGTAGGGATGGTGGAGGTGAGGATAGAGCCTCATAGACTAGAGTTGCAAGCACTACTTAGTACAGGTCCATGACAGATGCTACTATACCATTTTTGTGTGTAAGGTCGAAGAGCTACACAATTGTAGCCTATGACCATTTTTGACATATATCGATATATTGCTCATTATATATATTTTTGATACACACACACACAAACACACACACACACACACACACACACACACACACACACACACACACACACACACACACACACACACACACACACACACACACACACACACACAATATATATATATATGATCTGACATTGAGACTCATTATATGTGCAGTTCAGTTGTTTTATTGTTTTTAGATTTTATGAGATGCATATGGATGCAATGCTTAGATGTGATGTATGGATGACATGCACTAGATAAATTATGGATATATGATTTTATATGCAATGATATATATGTGTATATGGATTACTTATGATTAATGTATATGAATGCAATTTTTGCTTGTTAAATGCACGTGCAATTTAGTGTACTTATATGCATTTAATTTATGTTGTTATGACATAGTTTATGCCATGTATGTATTGCACAACTTTTTCTATGATGAATGCTATGTAAATGAACATGTATGTTTTAATCACTTAAAACATAATGTATGAATACAATATGGGTTTAACAATCTTATGGATGACACCACAGAATGTATAACAATCATGAAATGTAATTACTATATCTTTTTATGAAAATTGATAAATTGTGTGAGATGTAATGATATATGGTTTCTATTCATAAGCATTTGTATATTAGAATAGTATGCATAATATAGTCAATGACCATTTAAATATCATTTTTGACATCCATCCGGTATCTATCCTATACTACAAATAGTTCTAATAAACAAACTCTCATAAAAGAAAATTGATTTTTGATGATTGCATTGAAAATTGGTTGTTGCTATTTGGGAATTTTTTAGGTTTTCCATGAGACTCAAACACCCTAGTTGACTTATCAAAAGTTTTATACTAACCATACTAGACTTCTAAAATATAATGCTTTTGATAGGATAGACCCTAACTATTCATTATCCCTGTGTGCAAATGAGTATATTAGATAAGGCATAATCATACCCCGATGTCAGGTGGGATTCTTTCAACCTATTGCTAAGATTGGGGATCCTAAAATGTCTATCCAATCCTAGGTTCAAATTTCAATTGTACTAGACCACTAGGCAATTTTGGACACCTTAAGCTAGCTCTTCCACATTCAAACATTGGTCTGCATAAAAGAGTGATGCTAATGTATCAGACATATCGTCATTCATAAGGTATGGTAGTGTTGATAATTCCAAGGATTCAAGCTCGCCCCCTTCTTTTCTTCCATTTATTGGGATACTTGCTCATGTAAATTTATAAGAATTGCTATTTATTTTGTACTTCTATTTTAGTGATAAAAACCACTATTTATTTTGTACTTTTCTTTTCTTTTTTTCCTTGAGCAAGGGATTTGATACTGATTTGATTTCAATTTGAATTTGATCTTGATTTGTTTTAATTTCTAAGGATTTAACTCTGAGATTTCACTCGAGGATTTTTCTCCTTCATTTTTAAGTAAAATATTTATTTGGGTAGGGAGCTAGCTTGTCCCTTTACCAATTGCCAATATTTTTGGCACCATCCACACAGGGGGATAAACAAGATAAACTTTTCACCTCAGGATACTTGGTACTGCTTCGTAGCATTCATCTGTTCCTCATCCTAATTAGTATTGTTTAGTTTGGATATTAGTGATAGGATTCTCATATGCTAAGTGCTATCAAAACTAGACCTCATATACAAAATCAAAGCAAGATTTCTACCAAACTCTTGAGAAGACCACTAGGTATGGCTGAGTGATCAAAAAACCTTATTATATTCTTCATAGCAAAAATAAGGGTTGTGTTGAAAAAGTATAGTTACTCACACGGATGATGAATGATGATGATAGTGCAAAAATACATAATTGAAATAAAAATATGGTGTCATTTGTAAGACTGCCAATACAAACTATCCTAATGCAAATGCGACAGATGGATATACCTAATGCAATGCAAAATTAAATGCATGTGGAATGTGATGATGCAAATTTAATGCAATGTGCAATTCTTTTTGAAATATTGATATTTTCCAAATTTTTTAGATTTTATTGCTTTTTAAGTTGACCAAAGGGCTTACAGATGCCTTTCGAGATTTTTACTGGATGACCAAAGGGCTTACAAGTGCCTTTGGGGCCTTTTATGGTTTTAGGCATAAAATGCTTTAAGGTGAAGGATGTTGAGAGGTTCAGGCTCTTCAACCCCTTCCAACGATGTCAAGCGATATGTTGTTGGACATTTTGAGTCCCTAAGCTAAAAGTTGTCATTGATGTCAAAAGGACCTATGTAAGTAAGCACTATGATTTTTCTCCACAAAGAGCTTCATGAGAAGCAAAGGTTTTGATCAAAGGTTCAAGAAGGGATGCATGGCATTTGGTTCCAAAAGGAGCTTCAAGGGAAGCTTAGCAAAAGGTTTTTATGAAAACCAAAGGAAGAGGCAAGGAAAGGTTTTATTTAAAACCATGGATGGCATATTTGAAATGGGTTTTTCTTAAAACCCAAGTTGGCTTTTCGTTTCATCGAAAAAGGTGCCCCAGTGATGGAGAAATTTAATTTTAAAGGTTTAGTTTAAATTTTAATTTATTTAAAATTTAAATTTTAATTTTAAAATTAAATAAAAGAGTTTTCCCGCCATGTCCACCGACGTCATATATTTTATCATGCAAAGGTTTGAATATTTAAAGGGGTTGATTTTATCAACCAAGAAGGTGACAAGAAATATTTTCCGCATTCGATTATCCCCTCCTTCGCAATCGTCGATTCCCCCCTTCCGATTTCGTTTGTGCACTGCACGTGGAACAAGGGAGCAAGTTTCAAGGCATAGGTGGAGAGGACGGAAATATAAGTCTCAAAGGCTTAAAGCCTCCATGTGGGAGGCCTAGCCCACACGGTGGGCGGAGAGTGCGCTAAGGCGCACGACGAGGAGGAACACGGGTCGAAACCACCCGAAGCCATTTTGCAAGGTATGCCATAATTCGATCGCCAAAATTTTTGGGTGCATGAAATATTTCGAATTTTCTAAGGTTGTGTTAAGCGTCGACTTTCACGGAGAGTATAGTGGATTTAATTTTTGCATATGGCTAAGGTTTGATATTTTATTAATGTGGGATATTGCCTAAGAAGGCTTTGTGATTATTTTTTTAAGTGCAAAAGTGTTGAAAGGAAGGATATAAAATATTTGAGTTATTTTATGGTATAAGTGGTTTTTGGAGTGACAAGGTTATGCAATGTTTTGATTTATTTTATTTTATGGTATAAGTGGTTTTTGGAGTGACAAGGTTATGCAATGTTTTGATTTATTTTATTTTATGGTACAAGTGGTTTTAGGAGTGATAAGGAAGTTGTGCATTAATTCTTAAGAAGGTTTTCTAATTAAAAGCCTTGGTGAATATTATTGTGAAGTGGAGTAATGTTGATTATTTTGTGATCTTCTAACCCTTGTGAGGATTGGCAAAAGAATATTGTGATTGTGGCATATTTCCAAAGAGGCTTCTTCATCTTCATAAAAGGTATGGGCACATTCTCCTATTGATTGATTATGGTGGTTGATTATAAAATACCTTTGGAGTGAAAAGGATTGATTGTGGTTTCCTTTTCGAAAGTGATTGGTTAAATGCTTCAAGGTTTTCTGGATTGAGAGTTGTGATTAAACCTTGTTTTATAAGCATTGTTGTTGAAGCCAATTGGTTATGCAAAGAACTTGAACTTGAGTTAGAAAAGAACATGAGTATCATTGTTATGTGAGATTTGTGGTTGAGCATTGTTGGAAATATTTTGAGTTGGTTGATACATGCTTGGACTAGGGTTTGTGAGAAAGGGTTGTTCATTGAGGTGATTGGTTGAGTAGAGTTGATTGAGCCTAGTCAAGTGGATGCATGTGGTTGTTCAAGTTCCATGAAATAAACTATTCTATATTCTGATTTGAGTTGAGATTGAGATTTGAGAATAGAACATATTGAGTCTCTAACAATTCTCTTTATGCTTCTATGAGATTGATTTGAGTTGAGATTGGGATTTTAGAAATTTCTTAGATTGATTTGAGTTGAGATTGGGATTTGAGTATAGAACATATTGAGTCTCTAACAATTCTCTTTATGCTTCTATGAGATTGATTTGAGTTGAGATTGGGATTTGAGTATAGAACATATTGAGTCTCTAACAATTCTCTTTATGCTTCTATGAGATTGAATTGAGATATTGATTGAGCATTGAGTATAGAACATATTGAGTCTCTAACAATTCTCTTTATGATTCTATGAGATTGGACAAGTTCTGTGTGAGCTTGTTAAGCAGATTTGAGACAAGTCTTTGAGAAGGCTTGTGGACTGATTTTGAGTAAGCTTTTGTGGAAGCTTGCTATGCATATTTGAGCAAGTCCTAGAGAGGACTTATTGAGTAGATTTGGACAAGTTCTGAGTGAGCTTGTTGAGCATATTTGGACAAGTTCTGAGTGAGCTTGTTGAGAATATTTGGACAAGTTCTGAGTGAGCTTGTTGAGAATATTTGGACAAGTTCTGAGTGAGCTTGTTGAGCATATTTGAGCAGGTTCTGTGTGGACCTGTTGAGCATATTTGAGTAGGTTCTGTGTGGACCTATTGAGAATATTTGAGTAGGTTCTATGTGGACCTATTGAGCAGATTTGAGTAGGTTCTGTGTGGACCTATTGAGCAGATTTGAGTAGGTTTTGTGTGGACCTATTGAGAATATTTGAGTAGGTTCTGTGTGGACCTATTGAGAAGAATTGTACTAGACCAAATGTACTATGTTTAGTGCAAGATATTGAGTAGAGTTGTGCTAGACCGATTGGACTATGTTTAGTATAGTATTGAGATAGAGCTTTGGAGGTGATAGAGTATAGAGGATAGAGTCTCAGTGGATAGAGATCCAGTAGCCAAGATAATTGAAGATAGATCTGAGTGAGGAGTCTTCAAGTGGAGAGAGATCCACTAGTCAGTGCAATAGAGAGATAGAGTCTTCTAGAAGATCACTAGCTAGAGCTAAAGGGGAAAGAGTTCTCCTGTGGAAGAGATCCACGAACTTGAGATTAGGGGATCAACATCTCCTTTGGATAGAGGTCCATAAACATTGTAATTGGGAAGGATTCCCAAGAGATTATTTGAGAAATATTTAGAAGAAATATTTTCTCTATGGAGGTAGCCCACATTGGGTGAACCACGTTAAAATTGGTGTCTCTATTGTGTGTGATGATTTGTGCATTGCTTTGGTTATTGCTATTGATATTGCCATTGATTATATTGATTAATATTATTTGGGAAAGAAAAGTAAAAAGTGGTCTTATACTGTTCACCCCCCCTCTTAGTATAAGCTTGTGTTCTTCAATTGGTATCAAGTCGGTTCCTTCGGAAGAAGTTTAATAACTTGAAGGAAGATCCTACAAGAACACAAATGGCAAAGAAAGGCAAGAGTAGAAGCATGAGACACAAGAAGAAAAGAACACCTATGGTCATGAAAGAAAATGAAGATGAGTTTAATATTGTTGTGTTGGGAGGACACATGGAAATAGATTCAAGAGATGAATCAAGTAATGGAGAAATATCCAGATTGATAAAGTTTTGTACTAGATGTGGGAACACAGGTCACCATGCAACTTATTGTCCACAAGAATGTTTTGTTTGTGGTCAACTTGGCCATGATGCAAGATATTGTAATGGGTTTAGTAGCAATGAAGATGAAGATGATATTCTCAAAAATGAAATCCTAGAGATTGGTTCAAGAAAGGATAATAGGGACAATCAAAATAGGTATGAAGAAGAAACTCTACTTTCAGTAATAGAAGAAAAAGAAGATGCTTCAGAAAAAAAAAAGGGGAAGCCACTCTTAAGGAGCTTATTGAATTGAAAAGAGAGAATTTAGAATTGAAGGCTCAAATACAAGAAGATGAGAAATGTAAGACAAAGCTTCTACAAGATATCTCCGACTTGAGAGATAAGGTTGAAAAAGCAAGAAGAGTTGAAGAAGGTATGATTAAATAGTCAAAGGTAAAAGAGATAGAATGTGAAAGGCTTATGATTACTCTTGAAGAACTAAAAAGGGAGAACTCAGGATTAAGGGTTCAAGCTCAAGAAGATGAGAAAGAAAAAGCAAGGTTTCTATAGGAACTCACTAACTTCAAAATCAAAGTTGAAGAGACAAGAAAAATTGAAGAAGGTATGGCCAAAAAATTAAAAATAAAAGATCTAGAGTGTGAAAGATTAGAGCATGAGATAGTTTCACTAAGGTTGGAAGTAAAAGGTTCTAAGGAAAAGCTACACAAGTTTGAGGAAAATTCAAAGACCTTGGAAAGGACTATCAATGCACAAAAGTCATCAGTCACCATAACAGGACTTAGTTCTAAAGAAGAACAAGGGAAATAGGAAGCAGAAAAATGAGAGTCAAGCTCAAACACCAGAAAAGAAGAAGAGTCAAAAGAAGTAAGTAAAAGAGAGAGTGAGACCTCTAAGGATAAGTTGGACAATAGAAAGTTCAACAAGGAAAGGAACAATGCTCAAGTTAGGAACATATGGAACAAGAAATAGGTAGAAGAGACTAAGAGACCAATGGGGTCTAGGCAAGGTTTCTTCAATGGAAGATGTTTTTCATGTCATAGGTTTGGGCACATGGCTTCATAGTGCAGGACACATGAAAGATAAGAATATGGGAAAGGATAACTTTTCCATGGGTATTGCTACTCATGTAATGAGTTTGGTCACAAGGCAATGAATTGCAAGGTTCATGACAGAAGAGGATATGGCTTCACTAGGAGAAATCCTAAGATAGTTGCACCTCCAAGGAATAATAACATTAAGTGTTATAAGTGCAATAATGATGGTCACATAGCAAGATGGTGTAGAGAAAATATTCTAGAATCAAGCATGAACAGGAACAAGAATATGAACATGAACAGGATGAACATGAATAGGAATATGAACAAGAACATAGATGAGAACAAGAATAGGAACAAGAATAGGAATAGGAATAAGAACATGGATGAGAACAAGAATAAGAATAGGAATAGGAACATGGATGAAAACAAGAATAGGAACATGAACATAAGTGATGACAGGAATAAGGATGATGACTTGGAAAGAAATAGTGAGAGGATTCAAAAAAGAAGAGAAAAATATAAAGACAAAGAGCAGTGCTTTCGGGGAGTAGAAATACTCCCACCCCAGAATTAACCACCTCATGTGGAGGTGGGGGAGGGGCTAAGCTAAGAGGCTCATTCTTAGCCCCGAGCCCCAAAGGTGACCCTTTGCCATTGATGTCAAAGGGGGAGAGATTTGTGTATTGGGGAGAGATTTGTATAAGGAGAGATTTGATATTTGAGAGAGCATTGAGCCAGGGGGAGCAAAGTCCCATGGGGAGCAGAAAAGAAGGTCAGGTTTCAGTAAAATGAATATGGGTTGCCATCAATGACAAAGGGGGAGATTGTTGGACATTTTGAGTCCCTAAGCTAAAAGTTGTCATTGATGTCAAAAGGACCTATGTAAGTAAGCACTATGATTTTGCTCCACAAAGAGCTTCATGAGAAGCAAAGGTTTTGATCAAAGGTTCAAGAAGGGATGCATGGCATTTGGTTCCAAAAGGAGCTTCAAGGGAAGCTTAGCAAAAGGTTTTTATGAAAACCAAGGAAGGCAAGGAAAGGTTTTATTTAAAACCATGGATGGCATATTTGAAATGGGTTTTTCTTAAAACCCAAGTTGGATTTTCGTTTCATCGAAAAAGGTGCCCCGATGATGGAGAAATTTAATTTTAAAGGTTTAGTTTAAATTTTAATTTATTTAAAATTTAAATTTAAATTTTAAAATTAAATAAAAGAGTTTTCCCGCCATGTCCATCGACGTCATATATTTTATCATGCAAAGGTTCGAATATTTAAAGGGGTTGATTTTATCAACCAAGAAGGTGACAAGAAATATTTTTCGCATTCGATTATCCCCTCCTTTGCAATCATCGATTCCCCCCTTCCGATTTCGTTTGCGCACTGCACGTGGAACAAGGGAGCAAGTTTCAAGGCATAGGTGGAGAGGATGGAAATATAAGTCTCAAAGGCTTAAAGCCTCCACGTGGGAGGCCTAGCCCACATGGTGGGCGGAGAGTGCGCTAAGGCACACGACGAGGAGGAACGCGGGGTCGAAACCACCCGAAGCCATTTTGCAAGGTATGCCATAATTCGATCGCCGAAATTTTTGGGTGCATGAAATATTTCAAATTTGCTAAGGTTGTGTTAAGCGTCGACTTTCACGGAGAGTATAGTGGATTTAATTTTTGCATATGGCTAAGGTTTGATATTTGATTAATGTGGGATATTGCCTAAGAAGGCTTTGTGATTATTATTTTTTAAGTGCAAAAGTGTTGAAAGGAAGGATATAAAATATTTGAGTTATTTTATGGTATAAGTGGTTTTTGGAGTGACAAGGTTATGCAATGTTTTGATTTATTTTATTTTATGGTATAAGTGGTTTTTGGAGTGACAAGGTTATGCAATGTTTTGATTTATTTTATTTTATGGTACAAGTGGTTTTAGGAGTGATAAGGAAGTTGTGCATTAATTCTTAAGAAGGTTTTCTAATTAAAAGCCTTGGTGAATATTATTGTGAAGTGGAGTAATGTTGATTATTTTGTGATCTTCTAACCCTTGTGAGGATTGGCAAAAGAATATTGTGATTGTGGCAGATTTCCAAAGAGGCTTCTTCATCTTCATAAAAGGTATGGGCACATTCTCCTATTGATTGATTATGGTGGTTGATTATAAAATACCTTTGGAGTGAAAAGGATTGATTGTGGTTTCCTTTTCGAAAGTGATTGGTTAAATGCTTCAAGGTTTTCTGGATTGAGAGTTGTGATTAAACCTTGTTTTATAAGCATTGTTGTTGAAGCCAATTGGTTATGCAAAGAACTTGAACTTGAGTTAGAGAAGAACATGAGTATCATTGTTATGTGAGATTTGTGGTTGAGCATTGTTGGAAACATTTTGAGTTAGTTGATACATGCTTGGACTAGGGTTTGTGAGAAAGGGTTGTTCATTGAGGTGATTGGTTGAGTAGAGTTGATTGAGCCTAGTCAAGTGGATGCATGTGGTTGTTCAAGTTCCATGAAACAAACTATTCTATATTTTGATTTGAGTTGAGATTGAGATTTGAGTATAGAACATATTGAGTCTCTAACAATTCTCTTTATGCTTCTATGAGATTGATTTGAGTTGAGATTGGGATTTGAGTATAGAACATATTGAGTCTCTAACAATTCTCTTTATGCTTCTATGAGATTGATTTGAGTTGAGATTGGGATTTGAGTATAGAACATATTGAGTCTCTAACAATTTTCTTTATGCTTCTATGAGATTGATTTGAGTTGATTGGGATTTGAGTATAGAACATATTGAGTCTCTAACAATTCTCTTTATGCTTCTATGAGATTGAATTGAGATATTTATTGAGCATTGAGTATAGAACATATTGAGTCTCTAACAATTCTCTTTATGATTCTATGAGATTGGACAAGTTCTGTGTGAGCTTGTTAAGCAGATTTGAGACAAGTCTTTGAGAAGGCTTGTGGACTGATTTTGAGTAAGCTTTTGTGGAAGCTTGCTATGCATATTTGAGCAAGTCCTAGAGAGGACTTATTGAGCAGATTTGGACAAGTTTTGAGTGAGCTTGTTGAGCATATTTGGACAAGTTATGAGTGAGCTTGTTGAGAATATTTGGACAAGTTCTGAGTGAGCTTGTTGAGAATATTTGGACAAGTTCTGAGTGAGCTTGTTGAGAATATTTGAGCAGGTTGTGTGGACCTATTGAGCAGATTTGAGCAGGTTCTATGTGGACCTATTGAGGATTTGAGTAGGTTCTGTGTGGACCTATTGAGTATATTTGAGTAGGTTCTGTGTGGACCTATTGAGCAGATTTGAGTAGGTTTTATGTGGACCTATTGAGCATATTTGAGAAGGTTCTGTGTGGACCTATTGAGCAGAATTGTACTAGACCAAATGTACTATGTTTAGTGCAAGATATTGAGCAGAGTTGTGCTAGACCGATTGGACTGTGTTTAGTATAGTATTGAGATAGAGCTTTGGAGGTGATAGAGTATAGAGGATAGAGTCTCAGTGGATAGAGATCCAACAGCCAGGACAATTGAAGATAGATCTGAGTGAGGAGTCTTCAAGTGGAGAGAGATCCACCAGTCAGTGCAGTAGAGAGATAGAGTCTTCTAGAAGATCACTAGCTAGAGCAGAAGGGGAAAGAGTTCTCCTATGGAAGAGATCCATGAACTTGAGATTAGGGGATCAACATCTCCTTTGGATAGAGGTCCATAAACATTGTAATTGGGAAGGATTCCCATGAGATTATTTGAGAAATATTTAGAAGAAATATTTTCTCTATGGAGGTAGCCCACATTGGGTGAACCACGTTAAAATTTGTGTCTCTATTGTGTGTGATGATTTGTGCATTGCTTTGGTTATTGCTATTGATATTGCCATTGATTATATTGATTAATACTATTTGGGAAAGAAAAGTAAAAAGTGGTCTTATACTGTTCACCCCCCTCTCAGTATAAGCTTGTGTTCTTCATATGTCCCAGGTCCAATCTTTTCAAATATGATATAAGGACCTAACCAATTAGTTGTAAATTTGTCTCGCATTTTTGGCAATAAGTTTGAGTTATTTTGGTTCTCTTTCATCATAATATCACCAACCTCAAAGTCTCTCAGATGGATTTTATCATTGTAAGAACATTTTAAATGCTCTTGATAAATGCATAGATTCTTAAGGGTATTAATGTGATGTTCATCAAATAGCGTTAATTGATCTAGATAAGATTTTCGTGTAGTGTCATCATCGATGAACTCTTTCAATGTGATGTGTAGTGTTGGAATTTCCAAATATAAGGGCATAATGGCCTTAATGCCATATATTGGTAAAAAATGAGTTATCCCTATGGGTGTCTGAATACTAGTCCTTTAAGCTCATAATGCAAGGTGCAACTGGATGTGCCAATATTTATGATGTTCTTGTACCATATTTTTCAAGATGAATACCATTGTCTTGTTTGAAGCTTCAACCTACCTGTTTGCCTATGGATAATATGGAGTCACAAAACTGTGTTTGATCTTGTACTTAAACGTCAAATATCTCACAGTTTTATTTTTGAATGATGTGCCATTATCCAAAATTATCTTGGATGGTATCCCAAAATGACTTATGATATTGGTGAGTATGAAATAAAAAATACATACTCCAGTTATCATTTTTAATGGGACTGCTTCCACCCACTTAGTTAATTACTTAGTAGTTTTAATAATGAATGTATGTCGACTTGATGATGGAGGAGAGATCTTACCGATGAGATCCAAACCCCACTAAGAAAATGGCCAAGCCACTTGAATGGGTTGTAAGGCCTATTATGGCAGGTGCACAATATTAGCATGATGCTAGCATTTAACACATATTCTAACACAAACATTGTAATCCTTCTCCATAGTGGGCCAATAATAGCCCATGCAAAGGATGTGCTTGACGATAGCCATGTCTATGAAATGACCACAACATGTACCATCATGAGCTTGAAAAATTATCCAATATGATTCTTGGGGCTCAAGACAACAAAGGAGAAATCCATATTAGCTCTGATGATACAAAATGTCTCCTAACAAGATATACTTTATCACTTTCTATTTAAATGTGTGCTTTCTGGCATGTGACAGTCCCTGAGGGATTACACCAAGCTTAAGGAAGTCGTATATCTACAACATCTAGTTTTGATAGCTCTCAGCCTCAAATGACAAGACAGCATGTTCCTCCTATGGTTTAACATTCACAAATGTACACTAGGAAATAACCTTATGGTGAATGGTTGTACCACTTCTTGTAGGATCTTGCAAGATCAAAGACCCCTAGGATGCTCCCTCGAGAAAGTATTTGGCTATGTAGAACCATTCATGGTTTGGTTATACTTGAATCATGTTGATTGAATCTTTGTTATCCAAAGCTTCACATTGTACAATAGAGTGTGAAAATATTTTTACATGGATGGTAGTAAAATTGGTAGATGGATTCTAAGGGATTAAGGATCCCAAATATGCCATAGTGTCTATGAATCTATTTGACGAACGAGGGATTGCCTTGATGTCATACCATTCCAACTAAGCTACATATGTATCAATAAGATCTTTGTAATACTTTAGGACATGACATCGATACTAAAAAATTCCCTTCACTTGGTTAACAATGAGAAGGGAATCACCAAAGATATTTAACCTTTTAATCTTCATGGTGAAAAATATTTGGAGGCCTAAAATTAGGGCTTCATATTTAGTGTTATTGTTACTGAAAGGAAAGTCCAACTTAAAAAATAATGGCATAGGAGAACCTTGTGGCATGAACAACACTATTCCTGCACCACCCCCTTGATCACGCTTCAAACTATTGAATAACAAGGTCATATCATCTTTGTTATCTGATTATTTAGGTTCAGGTGCTTTTAATGAGGCAAAAATTACATCATCAAGAAGTTCAATGGTGAGGGGCCTACTATTCTTGAGATGCACCTCAAGCAATTGATCAACTATGACCTATCCCTTAATGGAATTTTGGCTAATGAATTCCAGATCAAATTTTTTTAATAGCATGATCCACTTTGTAGTACATGTATTATGATACATCTTGTTCATCATATAATACAAAGGATTTTGTTTTGATATGACATGCGTTGTATGACTCAACATATAATGTTGCAATTTCTTTGTAGTGAGCACTACTGCTAAGCATAGTTTTTCCACGTATACATATCCTATCTCATAAC
Source organism: Wollemia nobilis (assembly GCA_028583015.1). Lineage (NCBI taxonomy): Eukaryota > Viridiplantae > Streptophyta > Pinopsida > Araucariales > Araucariaceae > Wollemia > Wollemia nobilis. The sequence continues at coordinate 15,461,042 of JAQPPZ010017058.1, read as the reverse complement.
TCACCAAGGTTTGACTAATGTAATAAATGGCTTGCTCTTTGTTTTGCACATTATTTTGGGCTAACATGGTCCCTAATGCAAAGTCAATTGCTAATATATATAGCAAGAATGACTCATATGGTCTTGGTGGAGCTAGCACTGGTGGCATTGCAAGGTATTGCTTAATATTAGTAAAGGCTGCTTGATAGTCCTCCTCCCAATTGAATGGGACCCCCTTGTGTAGCAGTCAATTCATGGATCAATATTTATCTAATAACTGTGTGATAAATCACTTTATGGATGCAACTTTTCCCTGTAGGCTTCTTAATTCCTTGATATTTGTGAGAAGATGCATTTCTAAAATTGCCTTAACCTTCGCTAGATCGAATTTGATACCTCACTTTGAAATGATGAATCCCAAGAGTTTTCTTGAAGTTACACCAAATACACACTTCTTAGGATTCAACCTGACATTATGCTCTATCAGGTGATTAAAGACCTTTCTCAGGACCTCATCATGCTCTGAACACATCAATGACTTTGCCAATAAGTCATCGATGTAATCTTCCAAGATATTATGCATATAGTCATGAAAGATATATGTCATAGCCCACTGATATGTGGCACTAACATTTTTAAGACCAAATGGCATAACCTTATAGCAAAATATCCCCCATGGCATTATGAATGTGGTTTTATGCTAGTATTCAAGCTTAATCTGAATTTGATTATAACCAAAAAAACCATCCATTAGGGAGAGCATTTCATGACCCATAGTTGCATCTACGAGAGCATCTATATTTGTAAATGGTAATGAATCATTTGGTGTTGCCTTATTGAGGTCTCTGAAATCTGTAAAGATACAGATCCTTCCATCAAGTTTTCCTATAGGAACCATGTTTAATACCCATTTTGGATAGTCAATGGAAATGACAAACTCTACATCCAATAGCTTCTCAATTCATATTTAATCATTAAGGCTACTATTATATGCATCTTCCTGAGTTTCTACTTGACTGGCTTATTTGATAGATCTAGAGAAAGGTTATGAGTAACCAATTTTAGATCTAGACCTAGCATGTCCTTATAAGTCCAAGAAAAGAGATCAAGTTTCTCTCTTAGTAGAGGGATGAAGTTGGCACACTCATCAGGAGATAAAATTTCTCCAAATTTAACCTTCCTTGGATTCATGGAATCATTGTTGATATCCACTTAGAATGTTCCCTCTATTGACATGTGGTATTCCTCCTCAAGCTGATGAGGCATAGGGATCAAGTGGATGTCATCTTCTAGTTTTATGGGTTCCATTTTAAAATTATTTTTAGCATGATAAACATCATTTTCATATCCTAGCATAAAATGAAAAGGTTGCAACAATTCTTTGTTGGGGAAGAAATATTCAGGCTCTAGTGGTGAGTCGGTGTGATCCCAATCATTAGCATCTACATTAAGATGCAATGGTTTGGAAGGATCATATGGGTTGTGAAGTGGAGTGGTAAAATCAATGGAGATCATATTTATGGAATGGATCATATCTCTAGGACCATGTGTGTGTGAATATACATATATATAACTTCCATCCCTGAGATGTGGCTTTGGGGGTATGTGGATAGACTCAAAAATAGGGTTGCTAGGTTCAAGGAGCTCTTTGAATGTCAGTGTATTAGGTAAGACCATATGATAAATCCTATCCAAATTAGGTGGTCTTCCTCTAAGGTGAGGATGAATATTGATGTCCTTGTACATATCCTATATAGTGTACGGTGCATTATGATAATGCAAGTAAGGAGGTCCCAAATAGGCTCTCTCTATTTCATATTCATCATTACTATCATAATAAAAGCTTTCATTGCTACCTAATGGCACTAGGGTATTATGAATATGGGGTCCCATGTAATCCCACACTCGGTGCTTGTCATTGTTGATACAGGATTTCTCATCCTCGATGAGGGTATCCAAGGGAATCAGATGATGTAAGTTAAGAGGAACCAAATAAGCTAGCCTAGTTTCATCCTCATATTGCTCATTATTTGAGGACTCACCATCATCATCAATGTCATACATGAAACCAGGTCCCCCTATCTTAGATACATACTCTACCATGTCCTTGTCAGAATGATATTCTGACTCAGAGTCTTCTACTATGCCAGCATTATGAACTTGTAGGCATGTGTCATCATATGGATGTGTTCATCTAATTTATCTCTTGGGATATGCTCTGGACCGGTCTCCACCAAGATATCTTTTTGATGTCTTAGGTGGTTCTATAGTGACATAAGACACTATCTAGTTATCCCAACAAAATACAGAAGGATTGGGGTGATAAGGATTAATATCAACTTCCTCCCCATGACTGAGGTACAGGTGGTCCAAAGATGCCACGAGGAGTTCATCCTATCCTCTAATATGATATCCTAACCTAAAATTATCTATAGGAAACCGATATTGTGGTTCATAAGGCCTCATATGCCCCTACTTAGATAATTCAATACCATAACCATGCCAATGGTAGCATTTAAAATATCATAAGGCGTACTCTAGGTTAGATAGATAATGAAAATTTACAATGAATGGCTCATCATCGTCTTCATCCACAGGGGTGTGAGATGCAATTTTGTTGAGCCCTCCATTAATATAATTAGTTTGGTTAGGGGGCATCCCAATGGTACCACCATCCCTATAGGAAGATGATGGGCTCGCGGTCGGCCCATATCCTATGTAGTATCGATGATCAGTGTAAACATCACATTCTGCATGATATACTCATCCAATAAAGGATTAACCAAATGAACTATCACCTATGATGCATATGACACTGCTGAAGATGCAAGTAAAGCAAGCTGAGGTGACTCTTCAACTTCTCCTTGAGCATCCTCTACTTCCATTAGAATAGGGACCTCAATAACCACTATATTAGGTGCTCACTTTATCTCTTTTTCACATATTTTTACTTTTAGCTTTTCATCATCTTGATGTATTAAATATGCAAATGGTCTAGTAGAAGCATTTGTTGTGTGCTCTGATCATTGAGATGTGTATGTTGCAGTTTTGGCACATACTTCCTCTATTTTACCTCTTGGCTCTTTGATCGGTGACACGGGATATATATCCAGGTGCATTTAGGGGAGCATAAAATCCCTTGGCAAATCTGCTAGATTCACGTATTTGAATGGTTCCTCATCTAAAGGTACCACGTGGACCTATCCCTCATGCACGTATTTGATACATTAATGGATAATATAGGGGACACAATGCATTTCTCTTATCCAAGGCCATCCTAGGAGTATATTATATTTCATAGCACCTTCGAGCACATGGCACATCATGGGGATGGTCTTTAGCCCCACTTGAATAGGTAAGACTATCATGCTGACAATTGAGCATAATGCATCATTAAAAGATCTCAACATGAAGGTGGAAGGTATGATATGCATATTTGGTAACTTCAGGTAAGTTAATGTCTTGGTCATGATAATATTGATTGATGATCTCGTATCAATCAAAACCTGTTTGAAGGATATGTTATTCACACATGCAATGATTTGGAGCGGTGGGTCTGCCATGACAATGGAAACCGGCTTGATTTCATGATCACAAAACTGTATGACCAGCTCCTAACAAAATTACATGTGTCCCATGAAGTGTGTGAACACTTTAGGATAATGGAACTGCACTTCTATGGACCTTAGAATATCCATAATCATCTCCCTATGCTTGAGATACTATTGAATCAGCTCATAAATTGACAACTTCACTAGATTTATCTGTAGGTTTTGGACTAACCTACTCTTGATTGTCATCACCGATCTAGTTTGTGGACCTGGTACATGTTGGGCTATCCTTGGAGGAGGCACAAAATGGACTTTAATAGGAGTTGGAAGTTGATTTTTTCTCTCATACCTCGCATGTCTTGTGACTACATTGACCATTCTAATGAACCCATGGGTTGGTGGTTCGATTCATACTTGATTGACCTGGTTAACATTATTCCTTGGTGCCTTGTGGTTGGGTAGAGGATTCTTGTAAATCTCCATATTTTTATTACCCAATGCTTGTAGATTTTCCAAAATAAGCATACCTCTTTCAATCATGTTCTGCATTAAATGTTTGAAATACCAACATACCTCTATGTCATGGTATTTCATTTGATGAAATATGCAATATTAGTCATATTATTATCCCTTAGGCTTAGGTTGACTAGAGTCTATCATTTTGACTTTTGGTAAGTTTATTACCTTTTCCTTGCATAGTTGATGGAAAATCACTATTAACGATTTTGATAATTGTGTGAAAATGTGAGGACATCTTTATTTGTCCTTACTTCTCTGGTTGTTGTGCTGCTCATATTGCGTAGGGGGAGGTTAGGCTTGATAATTTCATTTCTTCTACCTCTTATCTCCTTTTTGAAGGTTCAGAACCACCTGATTGATGTGAGTTGGTTTGGTCTATTGCCTCTCAGTGCTCTTCTTGTTCCATTCCTTATTATTTCTGAGTTTCAAGTTACCCTCCTATAACTTGATATCCTCAATCACTTTGGCTTGCACCAAAGCCTCTTTGAATGTTTGATATTTCTACAAATGTAACAGTAATAAAATGTGTTTTGTGTAACTTTTCATAAAAATTCAAGTTAATTCAGTAGCAGGGATGGAAAATGGTAGCTTTACCATCATATTTCTCCATATTTTCCCATAATCCATAACTAGCTCATCATCATGTTGCATTAAAGAAGCCAGATCAGATAAGTTAACCTTCTTCTTGACGTCGAATGAGAAGCATTCAAGAAATGCATTGGCTAGTTGCTAAAAACTAGTGATACTGTACCTCTTGAGTTGATTAAATCACTCCTAAGCTGGGCCTATGAGGGTCATGATGAAATTCCATCGGAGCAAGGCATCATTGCTTGCAATATGAAAGCACATTTCTAAAAAACTTGTGACGTGCTTCTGAGCATCCTCCTCTCCTCTAAAATTTTCTAGCTTAGGCATTTCAAAATGCTTGGTATAAGCCAAAATAGGGGACTCATGGGCATAAAGGTTCATTATGATTTTTTTCCAAAGTTAGATTTTGATATGTTGTTCCTTGTTTTTCTATAGCTTTGGCATTTTATACCAAGAATTTATAAGCCTGCAAAGATAATAAATCCTCTTCTATGGATTGCCTTGGAGGCATGTTTCTCTTCAATCGAGGTGAAGGAATAGGCTCGTCCTCCATATTGAGTTGGGATATTTCAAGATATTCTTGATCTAATTCATCTCTCGCTTCTTCTTTGTATTGCCTATGCCCATTATGCTTGGGTGGAGGGCACCCATATCTATTGGGTCGTGTGGAGAGTATGTGTATCTATATACTCAAGGTGCAAATTGGGTTGTGAAGTAACTTTTCTGCCAATGCACTTCATATGCTCACTACGGGGATGTAAATTGAAACTGGCTAGTTTATCCTCCCTCTCAACATGCTCCTTTTAATCTAGGATGCATTGCTCATGCATTCATTGTTCATATAAGCATTGTTTTATGAACCTTTGCCTCTAAGTGTTCTCATTTTTGAGGTGTTCATGCTCTACACGAATATCCTCCAATTGGTCTTGGAGGATCTAACATCTCTTCTCTAACACCAACTTGTGATATCTATCTATGTGATTAGCCATATGAGGTCTCTAGTGTGTGCACTCTATTCGAGCAATTTTGTGGGTGTGTTCCCCAATGGATAGATCTACTATGCTCTTGTCCTTGTCTGTGAAGATGACATTCATGTCCAGCTATTGGCTACACTCTGTTCCTACATGAGATGTAGGGGTATGCATATCTTGAGATTTCTTGGAGCACTCTCCAAGTTATCTGGTAGTCCTAATGGTACAACCACTACGCACACTCACAGAGTAAGAAGGCGCAAGAGTAGGCTTACAACCTAGCTGTCCTAGAACTTTATCCAAACCATCCAATTTTTTGCTACACCATGGATCATGAGGTGGTGTACCATTGGCTCCCACTTTAGATACATCTATAGTGGTCCTACAAGGCTCACCTTTTTTGAGAGTTTGAGCGGTCTTACGCTCGAAAGCAACCCTTTTTGTTTACCCCTAGATGAGTGGTTCTTGAACTTGTCTATACTTAAATATTGAGGGCCTCAAGCCTCCCTTAGCTACAAGATGAAAGGGTACCAATCTGGATCCCTCAATGATAAACTCTTTAGTAGATCCTATGGATGCATGTTGAATGCGGTCATGGTAAATGCTAACATGTTTGAAACTCCCATGTTGGGAATCTCCATGATCTAATATATGTTTTGAGGAGTGTTTGTGGCTCCTCGTACTAGGGTATTCTCAACAGGATCTCCACGCATAGAATTATCCCCTCTAATACTTGCTAAATAACATTTGGGAGGATTCTATGATTGAGGGCACTGCACGTCTTGTTGTGTGTTGGGTGGAGCTTCGACATTGACCTCAGATATACACCCAGGTCAACCTCTCCGTGTAACCACCATAGTGTGTATCCTATATCTAGATTCAAATTTTATTAGCACACAAATAATACAATGGTAATTATCTCTTTTAAATATTTAATGTGAACCCTAAACTATTTGATGTGTTTTGCAATTTATTGTATCAATAAGTAACTCTCACCATGTTTTTAATATGTTGATGATATACGTAGTTGTTAAAGGGCTTTCACCTGCATACTCACAGCTCAACAACCTAAAAATGAACTCCAAGCCACGTAATCCAACCTATAATGTGTGGTAGTGAAGTCCACACATGGTCATGGAGCATAGGTATTGCGAGATCCTCACCCAATCTCACCCAGTCAGCATCATACCCTTCGAAGAGAAGTACATGCAAATTTTCTAGGCTACAGATGGCTATTGGGTCTGGTATTGGTCTAGTAACAAAAGGTTCAAGGTATTTGGGCCAAAGGATGGAAATCACTATCACCATCATTGAACCCTACTAGTGGTTGGATGTGACTTCCAACTCAGTAGCATTTACAATGTATCATGGTGTGTGGGGTTCCTTTTATTTTACATGAAAATTAAATGCATAAAACAACACTCAAATGATTCTTCTATATGCTATGCAAAAAGGAACATTTAATTTTAGAAAGTATGCATGATTAAACTACATGGCTTTAAAATAAAATGCACATTAACAATGACGGTGAAATGGCCACTAGATTGGGCCTCACACAAGAAAACCAACACACAAAAAGGGCCTAGACTATTTGAGACTAGGGAAAATTGTACTCAGATATCCACTGTTCCTAGTAGCGACTAGAGGAACCTAAGAAAAAGGACCTAGGGACTTGATGCATTTTATATTTTTTGTTGCATTCCCTAATTATGCTAGAATTTTACACATTCTATAAAAATACAAACAGATAACATAGGAAAACCAATGGGATATGGGTCCTACCTTAGCTCCACATTTGATTAAGCTTTCATTTCCCTATTGTATGGCCTATCTGTTGTTGACCAAGACTCTGTGGTATGGCTGCAACTGTTACACATGGGTGTCAGCTGTGGATTCAACTCTTAACTGTGGTTGTCATCAACGACTAGCACCTGATATCACAAAACACAAAAATTAGTGATATGTGGTATTTAATGTGGATTTACCACTGTGATCACCTTCTGTAACATTGAAAAAGGCTAAAACCTAATGTTATAATGGTTTTAAATCATATGAAAATGAGCATTCATACACAAATTGATGACAAATAATACATAACAAGAAATGTATCTTCCATTAATTTGAATCAATTCATGTTACAAATCCATCCCTCTTAAGGATACTCATTCGATACAACAATTATAGTAGAAAAGATCCCTCACAAGGGTATGTGTCTTGCAATACCTTCTATGATGACACAAACTTCTCCAAGGTGTAGATGACCTTCTTCTCCACGATTAGAGGCATTATTTTCCTTGCATGTCAAAACCTTGTTAGTCTTGCATGCAATAAAAAACAAGAGGCATATCAATAATAAATAAGGCCTCTCTTGATGAGGCTTTTGGAGGAAGATTGTACAAAATATGTCATAGCAGTATGAAATCAATAAAGTGCAAGAAACATGATAAACTACATTAAAAATGATAATTATACCATTAATATTGTAAAGGAAACATCAATCTATCTATCTAATGCCTCAATTATGAATGTGAAAGCATGAAAGCATGGAAAATACCATTAGTATCTTGATTGCAAGAATGAAATAAAAGTGACTAAAACCCCTAATTCTATCAGTCGATTCACTATTAAAGCAAATAAACATGAAATATACTTAGTCTAATTAATTTAAAAAGATCCTATGAATAGAAAATAGAGAAATCATAGATAATACCCTGACCATGGTTTTGTCCCATAGTGAGCACCATTAGCCATGACTGACAGTCATGGTTGAGCCTAAAATATGTTTACCCTCCAATTTAGGGGTTGAATATCTGAATCTCCCTGTCAAATTGATGGTCAAGGGTCACCTCTATGTCTTATGACTAGTTTAGGGGTTGGATTGTTCATATTGCATGTGAACTTGGCATAATTGAGTTTATTGGATCTCCTAGCCTCCTAAGACCTCCATGTCTTGAATTTCCATTTTGATCTCTCAATTTGGGACAAGAAAGCAATATAACAATGCAATTAGGTGAGTGTTGAACTCGATAGGGCTTTATCACTCAGATTTTTCTATGCATCTCTCTCTCATCTCTAATTTTAGATGGGGCTCTTATAGCACCTAGGAAGGCTATGTATTAGCTTCTTGAGGAAGCCAATATTTAGAATGGATAGCTGGAGCAATTGGAGGGAAACTTTTGGATATTGCCACCCGTAAACTGCTCAAATTTACAACCAATTGGCTATTGCAACCAATTTTGGATTGGCCAAGGTCCAACTAATTATAACTGCTAGCCACGACTCTAAGGCGTGGTCAACACTACTAACAGTGGGTGTCAACTGTGGTTAACACTGATTAGACCAAACTATCTAAATGAGTAATTATAACCACTACTAAACCTTGGTATTTATCCAAGGTCTTCCATATGGTCTTCTAGCATTTCCCATATGAGTAGTCACCTCGACATGACGCATTTGAGGTGTCTACACATAGTTGGATCTTTAAGCTTTGCATAAAAGCACCTCAAAGTACTAATGCATTCAAAAGAACTATAATGATTCTATTAACACTATGACAACTGTATTCGTTTGTCAGAGATTAGAATATATTAATTAGATATTGTAAATCAATATTTAATTTTTTGTAATAAAAATGATTATTTAGTCTAGTTAGGGATGCATTTTAAAGGAAACCAAAAGCATATTTAAATTTAGGTACTTATATATTGAATGATGTCTTGAGTCTTTGTTTGAAAATAATAGAGAATAGTAATCATTTCTTGTCAACATTAACATAAAATTGCATATGGTCTAGGAAAATTATTTTGTTGCATCTTGCATCTTTATGTGTGCCTAGATTTAATTAGGTTTTAGTTGTTATTTTTTATTTACCTAAAGGAGGTATAAATAGGAATAAATATAGGAGGAAGATTTAGATTGTATTATTTAATCAGTCTATCAAACATAGATATTTTATCATAATCGAAATACTTTATCTCTTGAAAATAAGAGGATGAATTTTAGGCACACCTATGATATCATGTATATGCATGTCGATGTGCATTCCATCCTCTATATTTTTGGTGAACTTGATATAAAATTCCATATATGTATCAAATATTTCTACCCAACCTACCTTGAAATAATATGAAAGCCTAATAAATGATGAAGAACAAAAGCTTATACTAGGAGGGGGGTGACCAGTATAAGATCAACTTTTCATTTTCTTTCACAAACAATATTATCCAATACTATCAATGGAAATATCAACAACAGTAATCAAAGAAATGCACAAATCATCACACATAATAGATATACCAATTTAATGTGGTTCATCCAATGTGGGCTACTCCACAGAGAAAATATTTTGACTAAATTTTCTCAACAAATCTTCTTGGGAATAAATTCCCTATTATAATGTTTATGGACATCTATCCAAAGGATAAACCAATCCCCTAACGCTCTGATTTGTGGATCTCTCTCCATAGGAGAACTCTTTCCCCTTTTCTCTAATTCGTGGAACTTGATCTAGGAGAACTCTTTCTCCTCAACTAGTTTGTGGATCTCTCTTCATAGAATAACTCTATATTCCCACTTGGTTCATGGATCACACTTCATAGGAGAACTCTTTCCCCTTGCTCTGGTTCATAGATCTCTATCCATAGTAGAACTCTTTCCCCTCTACTCTGGTTGATGATCTTGTAGAATACTTATACCCCCATTGGTCTGGATTTTGGATCTCTCTCCATAGAAGACCTCTATTGTTACTACTCTGGTTAATGGATCTCTATCCACTGGAGATTATTTTCCTTTGCTCTATCACCTCCAAATATTAATCTCAACTCTATATCAGATATGCACCAAAATCTATCCCAAGTGTAGTACAAATCTGCTCACAAATATCTATCTCAAATCTGTCCTCAAGCCTTAACATAAAGCTTGATCTAATCACAAATCAACTCTTCTTAGATTTTCCCCAAGCCTTAACATAAATCTTGAAAAAATCAACAAATCAACTCTGCTTAGATTTACCCTAAGCCTTAACATAAAATCTTGAACAAATCAATCAATCACCTCTGATCTCAAGTCTTCACAAGACTTTCTTCATAATCTACCTTCAATTCCTCTCAAGAACTTGCTCAATCTGCTCTCAAGTCTTCACCAAGACTTACCTCAAGTTTAACTTCAAGTCCTATTCAAGAACTTGCTAAATCTTCTCTCAAGTATTCACCAAGACTTGCTTCAAATATGCCTTTAAGTCCTCTCAATAACTTGCTCAATCTACTCTCAAGTATTCACCAAGACTTACCTCAAATCTACCTTCAAGTCCTCTCAATAACTTGCTCAATATTCTCTCAAGTATTTACCAAGACTTACTTCAAATCTACCTTCAAGTCCTCTCAATAACTTGCTCAATCTACTCTCAATTCTTCACCAAGACTTGCTTCAAATCTACCTTCATGTCCTCTCAAGAACTTGCTCAATATTCTCTCAACTCTTCACCAAGAATTGCCTCAAATATGATCAAACACATGCTTAGTACAACTCACAATATATTCTCAATCAATCTTAAATCTTGCACACAATGCTATCAATTGCTTTGTCTAATCTTCAAAGTAATTCTTTTAACTTGAAGTAGTTTAGACATATTCTATTCAAAATTCTTTTAACCTCTAGAACATTTAGAGAATGATGTAATCTATCAAAAACTGAATATGTTCTACTCAATAATTAATTTTGTTTCTTTCACAAATCTAATTTCTAATGTTTGCACATTCACTTTCAATATCACTCAAAACCAATGCTCAAGAAGTTTCACTCAATCATTCAATCAATGAAACACAACTTGTTCACTAACCCTAAACAAGTGTTTTCATACTTCTTCAAACAAAGTGCACAATGTGGGTCTCAAACCCTAACTCAAATAATCCATAATATCTATCTCAAATGTTCTCTAAACATTCACCAATGAAGAATATAAAAACTCACTCAAACATTTCAAACAATGCTTATCAAACAATCCTTTTCACTCCACCTTATGTTTCACAGCATTCAATCCAACAATATTTAATCAAGGGATGATATACCCATACCTTTTTGTTTTGATGAATATATTTCTTCAAAACCTGTCTCACTCACAATATATTTTGCAACTATAAAAGGTTAGAACAACACCTCTTTATGAGTTAGAAAACCTTCAATATGTATGCCCAATTAAATTCCAAACCACTCTCTTGGTTTCTCAAAATATTGCATCAACTCATATAATCAAACCCTTCAAAATATTTTAGCAAAACATACACACATTCAAAATTCCTCATACACCTTTTAACTCCCACTTAACATATTCAAAACAAAAATAACAAGGATTCTTATTACTCCAATAATTCACTTTAACTTCCTTCAAATAATTAAATGCATGGAATAATAAAAATTATTCCCTTATATCTCCATTTATCATAAATGCATTTCCAACAGAAATATAACCACCTTTCAAAATAATATTCCAAGGCACTTGACAATCTTCACTATATCAAAATCCAAAATAATCAAAACCCTTTTTATAGCAAAAATTAAAAAATATTTTTGACACCTTATACCTCCCATGTTAGCACATACCATGCAACTTAGAACCTTAGGTGGCAATTTTATTAAAACAAAAATAAATACCTTGCACACTTCCTCCACATGAATCGAACCCCTGCTATTCCTACCGCCTGCACCTTAGTCATGACCTAACCGCCACGTGATCCAAGTGCTCACTTGAAACAATAATATGCCCACTGCCCTTTGTACCTTTTGCTAGTGCCAAAACCATTTTAAACAAAACACTTCCCTATGTTACCATCGAGAATCGAACACGAGACCTATCATCCACCAAAGCCTTACGCTGCCAAGCCTTACCACTAGGCCAACTATGTGGTTGGTAATAGGGACATGCACCCTTGTCCCTTTATGTGTCCATTGTTCTCCTTTAGCTTTTAAAAATAAAAGCCTTCATCTTTCTTTGCTCACAAAATTTGCATCAAATAATTTTATTAATCCTTCGCATGTGCATTCGGAGACTTACCATTGGCCTTGAAAAATTTATGGTATAAATACCATATTTCCTTATTTCTTGGGCGTCGACCGAAAATAGACATTTAAATTTTATTCTTGGTGCCAAACCCACTTAGGGTTATAAAAGTATTATAATATAAATATTATAATTAATCTTAGTCTTCCTCTTAACACTTTAATATATATATATATATATATTTAACATGGTGGAATCAGTAGCCACCATGAATCTGAGTAGGCTGTCCAACTTTTATGGCCACCATAGTATTTTGCATTGTCCACCCTAGAAGCCGCCACATAGATCTTTGCGCAGTCCGCCCCTATAACCGCCATGCCACAATCATTTTAAACCTTTTACACCACTGAAAGCACCAGGAAAGGGACAAGCATTCGGTCCGATGAGGACCAAGATTTGAACCTTGGACCTCCACCCCCCTTATGGGGTTTGGATGAACTAATTGATCTACACCTCGGACCTAACACTTTAATATTATAATAATAAATATTATATTATTATTTCCTTTGGGCCTAGGTATTTCCTTTCTTCACCTTAAGCTTTATTTTTACGACTTTAATATTATAATATTATTTCCTTTGGACCTAGGTATTTCCTTCCTTCGAGGTATTTAGACAATATTTTGACCAACCATGTGAAGCTTTAAACCAAATATCTTGGGCTTAAAATATAAATATTTTAACCCTCCTTTTTTCAATTCCTTTGCACTAAGATAAACTAACTTTTGACATCAATGACAACATAACTACTCAAAATTTCCAACAATCTCCCCCTTTGTCATTGATGGTAACCCTTTTCCTTAATCATTTCCTTTTCCTTTTTCTAATTCTTCTCCCCCTTGGAAACTACTCCCCCAAACAAAATGCTCTCCCGCTAACTCAAATCTCTCCCTCTTTGACATCAATGACAAAGGGAATACTTTGGGGCTAAATAAAAGACTCTTAGCTCAGCTCCCTCCCCACCTCCTCTTCTTGAGGTGATTAATTTTGGGGTGGAAGTATCTCTACTCCCAGTGTACACTGCTCTTTTTCTTTGTCCACCTTCTTTCTCAAATGATTATTTCGACTGTTTTGAATATCCCTGTTCTTGCTTATCCCTTTAAATTTTGTTCTACATAACTTGGCCATATGCCCAATTTTATTGCACTTATAACACTTAATGTTGTAGTTCCTTGAAGGCACAAATGTCTTTAATTTACTCATGGTGAAACCATACCCATTCTTATCATAGACCCTGCAATGAATTGCTTTATGACCAAAATAATTACAAGAGTAACAATACCCTTGAAATAAATGAAGAACACAAGCTTATACTAAGAGGGGGGTGAATAGTATAAGACCACTATTTACTTTTCTTTCCCAATCAATATTATGCAATGTATAGATAACAATATCAATAGCAATAATTAAAGCAATGCACAAATAATTACACATAGTAAAGACACCAAATTTATGTGGTTCACCCAATGTGGGCTACTCCAAGGAGAAAATATTTTACTAAAAATTTCTCAATCAATCTCTTAGGAATCCTTTCCCTATTACAATTTTTATGGACCTTTATCCAAAGGAGACACCAATCCCATAAATAAATTTCATGGATCTCTATCCACAAGAGACACCAATTTTCCTAAATTTACTCTGGATTGTGATCCTCTACAAGACCTCTACCTCCACTACCCTTAGCAAATGGAACTCTATCCATAGAAGACACTTGTCATCCATAATCTAGTTGGATATCTCTGTCCTCAACTCTGTCACCTCTAAAGTTCTATCTCAAATTTGTACTAAACACAATCCTTCGGTCTAGCACAAATCTATCCTCAATATCTATCTCTGGTCTGGCACAAATATTATCCTCAAATTTCCACCAAACTCTATCCTCAAATCTATACTAAACACAATCCTTCAATCTATCACAAATCTATCCTCAATCTCTGTCCTCAAGCCTTAACTCAAAGCTTGACTAGATCTCAAATCAACTCTATTGTATCTGCCCCAAACCTTAACTCAAGGTTTGAAAAAATCAATCAATCAACTCTGCTCTTAAGTCTTCTCAATGAATTGTCTCAAATATCCCTTGTAATCTTCCACAAAAGCTCACACCAATTTGTCCTTAAGTCCTCTCTAGAAATTGTCCAATCTTCTCAATAAGTTATCACAAGAAGTTATCCAAATTTTCTATCAATCTGTATTGTAATCTTCCACAAAAGATTACCCAAATCTATCCACAAGTCTTCTCAGACATTTACCTCAAATCTCCTTAACAAGTCCATACTAGAACTTGTCCAATCTCATATAAACATAAAGAGAATTTTTAGAGACTCAATATGCTCTATACTCATCACAATGCTTAATAACTTTCAATCACTCTCTTAGAAACATATAGAGAATTTTTAGAGACTCAATATGCTTCACATTCACCTCAATACTCAATCACTTTCAATCACTCTTTCAGAAACATAAGGAGAATTGTTAGAGACTCAATATGCTTCAATCACTTTCTCAAATCAATTCCTAATATAGAATAAGTTGTTTTATAGAACTTGAACAATCACTCCACACATCCACTTGACTAGGCTCAACCAACTCTACTCAACCAATCACTCAATGAAACAATCATTGCTTAAAAACCATAGTCCAAGCATATGAACATTTAAAATATTTCCAATAATGCCTATCAACAGATCTCACATAACAATTATACTAATGTTATTTTTAAACCCTAGTTCAATTTCTTCACTCAACCAATGGCTTCAACAATAATGCTTATAAAACAATCTCACATAACAATGATACTCATGTTCTTTTCAAACCCTAGTTCAGATTATTCACTTAATCAATGGCTTCAACAACAATGCTTATAAAACAAGGTTTATAACAACTCTTTAAACCTGAAAACCTTGAAGCATTAACTCAACACACTCAATAAGGAAATCAAATTAAATCCTTTTCACTCCAAACTTGTTATCCAAAAAACTAACCAATCAAATCAACTATGGAAGAATGTGCTCATACCTTTTTCTTGATGATGAAGGAACCTCAAACATCTGCCACAACCACAAACATTTCTTTGATAAGCTCAAAGAAGTTAGATAACAATACAAAGCATATAATAACTCACAAATACACCTTATTACTCCATTCTAAAAATAATATCCAACACCACAATAGTTTAAATATTCACTTCTCAAAACCCTAACTCATCACAATTTCATCTCAATCATTTAAATTTGACATAAGCTACTTCAGAAAAATATCCTCAAAAATTAACTTAATTTCTACTTATAACTCTCTAATTTAATATTGCATTTAAAAATAATTCTTTTTAATAATAATGCAATAAACAATTTTCCTTTCCTCTAAGGTAAAAATATTTTTACCCACAAATTAATCTCAGCAAACATCTTTCATCAAACTCATAAAAATTCTCTTTAACTTAGGCTAAACTCCAAAAAAAAATATTTCCCTTATTTCTCCTAAGACAAACTTTAGCCTAAGAAAAAATTAAATTTAATAATTAAAAAACTTTACCACTTTGGCATGCATGTAAATCGAACCGAGCGCATCTCTCCCACTAGAACCTTGACCATGTGCTCCAAGAGGAGCACATGGAGCCATGTGCTCTTCTTGGAGCCTCCAAGCACCTTTAGCGCTTTGACCTTATAAAACACACGAGCCAAAATATGGCTCCTTCACCCACACTCTGTGAAACGTGTTGCACGAAGTTACTACCGTGAGGAATGCCTACAAAATAGCATGTGATAGTATTTAGTGAATCAGGTGGATAATTTTACCTTTGGAAAGGCTATGGTATATATATACCATATGCCTTCCAATGTGCTCCCACGTCGATGGAGGAAGACGTCGACAATGCATGTGATGAAGTCGGTGCCCAACATTAGACTTTGGCCATTATTTATTAAATATAATAAATTAAATTATTTTAAGAATTTAATTATTATAATTTAATAATTAAATGGAATTTGTCATTTTAAACCAAACTTTAGGGCCTCCTTGGTTTTTACAAAAACCTTAAAACTTGCCCACATGGTTTTAATGAAAAAAAACTTTTATTTTTGCCATCATTGGTTTTAAGGAAAACTTTTTATTTTTCTAAAACATGGTTTTAATAAAAACCTTTAAACTTATGCTTCCACATAATATTAAAAATATTATGAAGCTCTTTTGTCATTAACCTTTGCATTGTTCCTTTTGATCTTTTTACATCAACAGTAGCTTATTCGTTGACATCAATGACAAATTTATTTCCTGACATCAATGACAAATTTGAATCAAAATGTCCAATAATCTCCCACTTTGTTATTTATGGCAACATTTTCTTTGTTATGCTTACCCTAGGACATTGTCTCCCTGGATCAATGCTCTTTTCAAATACCAAATATCTCCCTCTTAACCAAATATCTTACCCTTTGACATCAATGGAAAAGGGTCACCTCTGGGGCTTAGGTCTAAGAATGAGCCTCTTAGATTAGCTCCTCCCTCACCTGCTCTTGAGGTGGTTAATTTTGGGGTGGAAGTATTTCTACTCCCAACAAGCACTAGTCTTTACCGTTATCCTATTCTCTTCTTATCTGATCCTTATGATTCCTCTGATTGTTCCTTTCCATGTTCATGTTCCTATTCATATCTATATTCCTATTCCTATCCATGTCCACA
This sequence comes from Wollemia nobilis, assembly GCA_028583015.1. Taxonomy (NCBI): domain Eukaryota; kingdom Viridiplantae; phylum Streptophyta; class Pinopsida; order Araucariales; family Araucariaceae; genus Wollemia; species Wollemia nobilis. The sequence continues at coordinate 15,443,704 of JAQPPZ010017058.1, read as the reverse complement.
TTCCTGTTCTTGTTCATGTTCATGTTCCTATTCATATCCATGTTTTTGATCTTTTTCCTATTCTTGTTCTTGTTCATATCCATGTTTCTAATTCTTGTTCCTATTCATACTTGATTCTGGAATGTCTGCTCTACACCACTTTGTTGTGTGTCCATCATTATTGCACTTATAGTACTTAATGTCATTATTCCTTGGAGGCGCAAATGTCTTAGAATTTCTCCTAGTGAAGCCATATCCTTTTCTGTCATGAACCCTACAATTCATTGCCTTGTGACCAAATTAATTACATGAGTAGCAATATGCATAGAAAATTTTTCTAATACCATATTCCTGTATTTCATGTGTCCTACACTGTGAAACCATGTACCCAAACCTATGACATGAAAAACATCTTTCATTGAAGTTTTCTTGTCTTGACCTCATTGGTCTCTTAGTCTCTCTTAACCTATTTTGTTTTATGTTCCATCTATTTCTTCTTTGTAAATTGTTCCTGTCTTTTTTGAACATTCTGTTGTCCAACTCATCCTCAAATGTCTCACTTTCTCTTGCATTGTCTTCTTCTGAAGTTTCTTCTTCTAAAGTTTCTTCTCCTTCAGAACTTGAGATTGACTTTTCTTCTTGTTTCTTTTGAGCATGTTCAAAACCAAGACCTGTTTTATTTGTTGACCTTATTTTTACGTTAATCATATTATCCACAATATTTTAACTCTTTCCAAACTTGTGTAGCTTACTCTTGGAGTTTTCTAAATCTTACTTTAGTAGAACCACTTCTTGTTCTAACTTTTCACATTCTAAGACCTTTGTTTCTAAATTATATTTGAACTTCTATGTCTTAGCCTTTGATTTGTCTACTCTCTTCATCACATTCTTGAAACTAAAGCTCAAGTTTAGAGTATTGATTTATTACCTTCTTTACTTTTTCAAGAGCATAAATGAGTTCTCCCTTAAGATCATATCCTTCTTTATCTAATTATTCCTCTATTTGTTTGCTTTTGTCCACATATTCATTTTATTTTGACTTATCTTCTATAGGATCACTCTCTTCTTTTTATAGAGCCATTAGAATATTCTCTTATGGTCCTTCAAGTGTATCTTCATATTCATCATCACTAAAACTGAAACCATTTCTTGTACAACTATCTTCAAAATGTCCAAAGCTAGCACATCTAAAAAACTTGAGGATTATTGGTGATCTTTTATTGACTTTATTTTCTTCAATCATAAATAGGACTTCATATTTATCATTATCTAAAAAATTGTTATCACTATCACTTGAGTACTTACTTGCATTATCTGCATAGTAGCTCCCTTTTTACCTTTGAAAGAACTTATTTCCTTGTCTACTTTGTCCATACTTGATTTTATTTTGATGCATGTATCTTTCTGATTCCCTTTTTCTGTGATCCTATTTTTCTTCATCATTGTTATTCTTAGCTTCTTGACAATCAGCTGCATAATGACCAAATTTTCCACAATTGAAACATCTAACATATTTTGTATCTCTAGATCTTATTGAATCCTTATTCCTTTTGTTATAATTAGCTTCTTCATCACTGGATAACTCATTGCTTTATTCTGAATTCTTACCCTTTGTCTTGTTGATTTCTTTGAAGGCTAATTTTTTGAGGGGATTAGGTTATTTTATTCTCAACTCAAAAGCTGTAAGAATACCAAGCAACATATCTCTTGTCAAAGAATCACCATCCTTTGATTCTTCTATAGAAGAAATATTTTCACTAGATATTTTTGGAAGACATCTTAAGACCTTATCATGAACATATGATTCTTCAACCTTAAGTCCAAGTCCTTGCATAGAATTTAAAAAATCATCGAATTAAAGTAGATAAGCACTAATGTTTTCCTCATCCTTCATTCTTAACTCTTCAAATTGCCCTTTGAGGTTTCATATCTTTGCTTTCTTGACACCTTTATCTCCTTCATATATATTTTTCAACTTATCCCACATTCCTTTTACATCTTGACAATGCATAACTTTTATGGACTCTATTTTATGCAAACCTCTCAAAATTGCATTCATTTATTTTGAATTGTAATGTTGTAGAAGCTTACATTCCTTATATGTAGGTGGATCAACTAAGGGGTCGTATCCATTTTACACTGCTTCCCAAATCTCATTTCCAAGTACCATTAGGCAAATATTCATTCTCATACTCCAATATATGTAGTCACTTCCATAAAATACTAGTGCTAAATTATCTAATGATCCATTCTTAAAATCCATTGTGTTCTTGTAATATTTTCCTTCAAGTTGTTAAACTCTTTTAGATAAACCCACTCTGATACCAATTGAAAAACACAATCTTATACTGAGAAGGGGGGTGAATAGTATAAGACCGTTGTTTACTTTTCTTTCCCAATCAATATTATGCAATGCATAGATAACAGTATCAGTAGCAGTAATTAAAGCAATGCATAAATTATCACACACAATAGAGACATCAAATTTATGTGGTTCACCCAATGTGGGCTACTCCACAAAGAAAATATTTTACTAAAAATTTCTCAATAAATCTCTTGGGAATCCTTTCCTTATTAAACTTTTTATGGACCTTTGTCCAAAGGAGACACAAATCCCCTCAATCAAGTTCATGGATCTCTATCCATAGGATACACCAATCTTCTAACTCTGCTCTAGCTGGTGATCCTCTAGAAGACCTTTGCCTCCACTACCCTTAGAAAATAGAACTCTATCTACAAAAGATACCTATCCTCCCTTCTCTAGTTGGAGATATCTATCCTCAACTCTATAACCTCCAAAGCTCTATCTCAAATCTGTACTAAACACAATCCTTCGTTCTAGCACAAATCTATCCTCAATCTCTATATCTAGTTTGGCACAAACCTGTCCTCAAATTTGCATCAAAATCTATCCTCGAATATGTACTAAACATAGTCCTTCGATCTAGCACAAATTTTTCCTCAATATCTGTCCTCAAGCCTTAACTCAAAGCTTGACTAAATCTCAAATCAACTTTTTTGGATCTGCCCCAAACCTTAACTCAAGGTTTGAACAAATCAATCAATCAACTCTACTCTCAAGTCTTCTCAAATACTTGTCTCAAATATGCCTTGTAAGCTTCCACAAAATCTCACACCAATCTATCCTTAAGTCCTCTCTAGAAATTTTCCAATATGCTCAATAAGTTCTCACAAGAACTTATCCAAATCTGCTCTTAATCTGTATTGTAAGCTTCCACAAAATCTTACCCAAATATGTCCATAAGTCTTCTCAAAGACTTACCTCAAATCTGCTCAACAAATCAACACTAGAACTTTTCCAATTTCATAGAAACATAAATATAATTGTTAGAGACTCAATATGCTCTATACTCATCACAATGCTTAATCACTTTCAATCACTCTCTTAGAAACATATGAAAAATGCAAGCTTATACTAAGAGGGGGGGTAAATAGTATAAGACCACTTTTTACTTTTTCTTTCAATTCAATATTATGTAGTGTATAGATAGCAGTATCAATAGCAGTATTCAAAGCAATGCATAAAAAACCATACACAATAGATACACCATAATTTACATGGTTCACCCAATGTGGGCTACTCCATGGATAAAATATTTTACTAAAATTTTCTCGATCAATATGTTTTGGGAATCCTTCCCTATTACAATATTTATGGACCTCTATCCAAAGGAGATGTTGATCCCCTAATTTCAATTTCATGTATCTCTTCCATAGGATAACTCTTTCCCCTTCTACTCTGGCTAGTGATCTTCTAGAAGATATTGTCTCTCTACTGCATTGACTAGTGGATCTCTCTCCACTTGAAGACTCCTCACTTAGATCTATCTTCAATTGTACTGGCTAATGAATATCTATCCACTGAGACTCTATCTTCTATACTTTGTCACCTCCAAAGCTCTATCTCAATACTATACTAAACACAGTCTAGTCGGTCTAGCATAGATCTGCTCAATCTCTTGCACTAAACACATTACATTAGGTCTAGTACAATTCTGCTCAATAGGTCCACACAAAACCTACTCAAATATTCTCAATAGGTCCACATAGACCCTGCTCAAATCTGCTCAATAGGTCCACATAGAAACTACTCAAATCTTCTCAATAGGTCCACAAAGAACTTGCTCAAATCTGCTCAATAGGTCCACACAGAACCTGCTCAAATCTGCTCAATAGGTCCACATAAAACCTGCTCAAATATGCTCAACAAGCTCACACAAAAATTGTCCAATCTCATAGAATCATAAAGAGAATTGTTAGAGACTCAATATATTCTATCCTCAAATCCCAATCTCAACTCAAATCAATCTCATAGAAGCATAAAGATAATTGTTACAGACTCAATATGTTCTATACTCAAATCCCAATCTCAACTCAAATCAATCTCATAGAATCATAAAGAGAATTGTTAGAGACTCAATATGTTCTATTCTCAAATATCAATCTCAACTCAATTCTATAATATAGAAAATTTTGTTTCATGGAACTTGAACAACCACATGCATCCACTTGACTAGGCTCAATCAACTCTACTCAACCAAACACCTCAAGGAACAACCCTTTTTCACAAACCCTAGTCCAAGCATGTATCAACCAACTCAAAATGTTTCCAACAATATTTCAACAACAAATATCACATAACAATGATACTCATGTTCTTCTCTAACTCAAGTTCAAGTTCTTTGCATAACCAATTGGTTTCAACAACAATGCTTATAAAACAAGGTTTAATCACAACTCTCAAACCAGAAAGCTTTGAAGCATTTAACCAATCACTTTTGAAAAGGAAACCATAGTCAATTCTTTTCACTCCAAAGGTATTTTATAATCAACCACCATAATCAATCAATAGGATAATGTGCCCATACCTTTTATGAATATGAAGAAGCCTCTTTGGAAATCTTCCACAATCACAATATTCTTTTGCTAATCCTCACAAGGGTTAGAAGATCACAAAATAATCAACATTACTCCACTTCACAATAATATTCACCAAGGCTTTTAATTAAAAAACCTTCTTAAGAATTGATGCACAACTTCCTTATCACTCCTAAAACCACTTGTACCATAAAATAAAATAAATCAAAACATTGCATAACCTTGTCACTCCAAAAACCACTTATACCATAAAATAACTCAAATATTTTATATCCTTCCTTTCAACACTTTTGCACTTAAAAAATAATCACAAAGCCTTCTTAGGCAATATCCCACATTAATAAAATATCAAACCTTAGCCATATGCAAAAATTAAATCCACTATACTCTCCATGAAAATTGACGCTTAACACAACCTTAGCAAATTCAAAATATTTCATGCACCCAAAAATTTTGGTAATCGAATTATGGTATACCTTGCAAAATGGATTCGAGTGGTTTTGACCCTGCGTTCCTCCTTGTCATATGCCTTAGCACACTCTCCACCCACTGTGTGGGCTAGGCCTCCCACATGGAGGCTTTAAGCCTTTGATACTTATATAGCCGTCCTCTCCACCTATGCATTGAAACTTGCTCCCTTGTTCCACATGTAGTGCGCAAACGAAATCGGAAGGGGGGAATCGACGATTGCGAAGGAGGGGATAATCGAATGCGGATAATATTTCTTGTCACCTAATTGGTTGATAAAATAAACCCATTTAAATATTCAAACCTTTGCATGATAAAATATATTATGTCAGCAGACATGGCGGGGAAACTCTTTTATTTAATTTTAAAATTAAAATTAAAATTTTAAAGAATTTAAAATTTAAACTAAACCTTTAAAATTAAATTTCTCCATCACCAGGGCACCTTTTTTGATGAAACAAAAAGCCAAATTGCATTTTAATAAAAACCTGTTTCAAATCTGTCATCCATGGTTTTAAATAAAACCTTTCCTTCCATTCCTTGGTTTTCATAAAAACCTTTTGCTAAGCTTCCCTTGAAGCTCCTTTAGGAACCAAATTTCATGCATCCCTTCTTGAACCTTTGATCAAAACATTTGCTTCTCATGAAGCTCTTTGTGGAGCAAAATCATAGTGTTTACTTACATAGGTCCTTTTGACATCAATGGAAAATTTTAGCTTAGGGACTCAAAATGTACAACAACATATAGAGAATTTTTAGAGACTCGATATGCTTCACATTCACCTCAATACTCAATCACTTTCAATCACTCTTTTAGAACCATAAGGAGAATTTTTAGAGACTCAATATGCTTCAAATTCACCTCAATACTCAATCACTTTCAATCACTCTTTTAGAAACATAAGGAGAATTGTTAGAGACTCAATATGCTTAGATCACTTTCTCAAATCAATTAAGAATATAGAATAGTCTATTTTATAGAACTTGAACAATCATTCCACACATCCACTTGACTAGGCTCAACCAACTCTACTCAACCAATAACTCAATGAAACAATCCTTGCTTACAAACCCTAGTCCAAGCATATGAACACTTACTCAAAATATTTCCAACAATGCCTATCAACAAATATCACATAACAATGATACTCATGTTCTTTTCAAACCCTAGTTCAAGTTCTTCACTCAACCAATGAATTCAACAATAATACTTATAAAACAATATCACATAACAATGATACTCATGTTCTTTTCAAACCCTAGTTCATATTCTTCACTTAATCAATGGCTTCAACAACAATGCTTATAAAACAGGATTTTAACAACTCTTTAATCCAAAAAACCTTGAAGCATTAACTCAACACACTCAATAAGGAAATCAAATTAAATCCTTTCACTCAAAACTTGTTTTCTATAAAACTAACCAATCAACTCAACTATGGAAGAATGTGCTCATACCTTTTTGTTAATGATGAAAGAACCTCAAACATCTACCACAACCACAAACACTTCTTTGTCAAGGTCAAATAAGTTAGATAACAATACAAATCATATAATAACTCACAAATACACCTTATTACTCCATTCTTAAAATAATATCCGACACCACAATAGTTTAAATATTCACTTCTCAAAACCCTAACTCATCACAATTTCATCTCAACCATTCAAATTTGATATAAGCTACTTCAGAAAAATATCCTCAAAAATTAACCCAATTTCTACTTATAACTCCCTACTTTAATATTGCATTTAAAAATAATTCTTTTGAATAATAATGCAATAAATAATTTTATTTTCCTCTAAGGTAAAAATAGTTTTACCCACAAATTAATCTCAACAAACACCTTTCATCAAACTCATAAAAATTCTCTTTAACTTAGGCTAAAATCCAAAAAACAAATATTCCCCTTATTTCTCCTAAGACAAACTTTAGCCTAAGCAAAAATTAAATTTAATAATTAAAAATCTTTACCCCTTTGGCATGCATGTAAGTCGAATCAAGCGCATCTCTGCCACTAGCACCTTGACCATGGCTTCCATGTCACGGAGCCACATGCTTCTCTTGGAGCCTCCAAGCGCCTTCAGTACTTTGACCTTCTAAAACACACAAGCCAAAAGATGGATACTTCACCCACACTCTGCAAAACGTATTGCACGAAGTTACTACCATGAGGAATGCGCATGAAATTGCATGTGATAGTCTTTAGCGAGTCAGGTGGATAACTTTACCTTTGGAAAGGCTATGGTATATATATACCATATGCCTTCCAATGTGCTCCCATGTTGATAAAGGAAGACGTCGACAATGCACGCGATGAAGTCGATGCCCAACATTAGACTTTGGACATTATTTATTAAATATAATAAATTAAATTCTTTTAAGAATTTAATTATTATAATTTAATAATTAAATGTACTTTGGCCTTTTAAACCAAACTTTAGGACCTTCTTGGTTTTTAGAAAAACCTTACAACTTGCCCACATGGTTTTAATGAAAAAACCTTTTATTTTTGCCATCATTGGTTTTAAGGAAAACCTTTTATTTTTCTAAAACATGGTTTTAATAAAAACCTTTAAACTTATGCTTCTCCACATAATATTAAAAATATTATGAAGCTATTTTTTCATTAACATTTGCATTGTTCCTTTTGACCTTTTTACATCAACGGTAGCTTATTCGTTGGCATCAATGACAACTTTGTTTCTTGACATCAATGAAAAATTTGAATCAAAATGTCCAACAATATTCCCCTTTGTTATTGATGGCAACCCAAATTATTTTTACCAGAAACTTAAATTTTCTTTTTTATGCTCCCCCTAGGACATTGCTCCCCCTGGCTCAATGCTTTTTTCAAATACCAAATATCTCCCCCTTACCCAAATCTCTTCCCCTTTAACATCAATGGCAAAGGGTCACCTTTGGGGCTCAGGGCTAAGAATGATCCTCTTAGATTAGCCCCTCCCCCACCTCCTCTTGAGGTGGTTAATTCTAGGGTGGAAGTATTTCTACTTCCAACAAGAACTGATCTTTACCTTTATCCTCTATTTTTATTATCTGATCCTTATGATTCCTCAGATTGTTCATTTTCATGTCCATGTTCCTATTCATATCCATATTCCTATTCATGTCTATGTCCATATTCTTATTCTTGTTCTTGTTCCTGTTCCTATTCATATCCATGTTCCTGATCCTATTCTTGTTCTTGTTCCTATTCATATCCATGTTTCTATTCATGTTCATGTTCATATTTGATTCTGGAATATCTTCTCTACACCACTTTGATGTGTGTCCATAATTATTGCACTTATAGAACTTAATGTCATTATTCCTTGGAGGTGAAAATGTCTTAGGATTTCTCCTAGTGAATCCATATCATTTTCTATCATGAACCCTGTAATTCATTGCCTTATGAACAAATTGATTACATGATTAGAAATACCCATAGAAAAGTTATTTGTTCCCATATTCCTATCTTTCATGTGTCCTACACTGTGAAACCATGTACCCAAACTTGTGACATAAAAAACATCTTCCATTGAAGTTTCCTTGTTTTGACCTCATTGGTCTCTTAGTCTCTCTTAACCTATTTTGATTGTTGTTACATCTATTTATTGTGTTGGACATTTTGAGTCTCTAAGCTAAAATGTTGTCATTGATGTCAAAAGAGCATTTAATGTCAAAAGGATCTATGAAGGGTTTTTTTGAAAACCATGGTAGGAAAAATAAAAGTTTTTATTTAAAACCATGGACAACATATTTGATCTAGGTTTTTTTTAAAACCCAATTTGGGCTTTCGTTTCATCAAAAAATGTGCCCTGGTGATGGAGTTATTTGAGTTTTAATATTTGGTTTAGATTTTAATTATTTAAAATTTAAATTCAAATTTAAATGTAAAGTTTCTTGCTGACATCATCAAGCAAACATAAATTCATATTTTCGTCGACATCTTTGAAGTGTTTTAAACACTATATAAAGGGGTGGTAAATGAATCAAAGTTTCATCCTTGCTCTTGTGATAAATGTTTGGCATTCGAATAAGTCTATGAGCTCATGCAAATTTTGAGAAGAGAAGCAGCAAAGAAAATGATAGTTCTTGGAAAGTCAAAACCTGGTGGGAAGCATGGTGCATTGGCAAATCATTTTGGTTTAAGTCACAAGTCAGTGCAAACACCAGGGATCAAATCCCTTGGATGGCATTTCGAAATGTGTGTGGAAAGCACTTTGGTGCTTTGTTTTTTGTGAAATGTGGAGGAAGGTTTAAGGCACTTTGGACCTTTAACTTTCCAATGAGTGCCTAGCTCATGTGGAATCTTAGCCGTAGCTAAGATGTTCACGGTGTGGCAAGTCAGGGGTTCAAATCCCCTTGAGGAGGTAATTACGTTTTTCATTTAAATAATTTTTATTATCCCTAAAGTTTGGAGTTATAAGGTAGTTAATGGAAATTAAAGTTTTTTATTAGGGCTATGATTATTATTGCAAAGAATAATTGGTTTATGATTATTTTATGGTTATGGAGAATTAATTTTAGGAGAAATAAGGAGTTGTTTTCTAAAAGCAATTTTGAGAGGTTTATTATTTTTGATAAGGGTTTTAATAAAAGGGACTTTGGTGGATGTGTTTATTAACCTGGAGTAAAAAGGGTGTAATTTGAGTAATGCTTTATTTTATGATTATTTGAAGTCCATTAACCCTTGTTTAGATTGGAAAGGAAAGTTGTGTTTAAGTGTGGTAGATTTTGTGGACAACTTATTGGCATCAAAAAGGTATGGGCACATTCTCCTATTGATTTTTTATGGTGGTTGATTTTTGAAATATCATTGGAGAGAAAATGATTGATTGTGGTTTCCTTTGAGAAAATTATTGGTTGAATGCTTCAAGGTTTTCTGGTTTGTGAGTTGTATTTAAACCTTGTTTTATTAGCATTGTTGTTGAAGCCCATTGATTATAAAATTAACTTGAACTTGAGTTAGAAAATAACATGAGTATCATTGCTATGTGAGACTTGTGCTTGAGCATTGTTGGAAACATTTTGAGTTGGTTAATACATGTTTGGACTAGGGTTTGTGGGAAAGGATTGTTCCTTGATGTGATTGGTTGAGTTGAGTTGGTTAATACATGCTTGGACTAGGTTTTGTGAGAAATGATTGTTCCTTTATGTGATTGGTTGAGTTGAGTTGATTAAGCCTAGTCAAGTGGATGCATGTGGTTGTTCAAGTTCCTAGAAATAAACTATTCAATATTATTATTTGAGTTGAGATTGACGTTGATTTGAGTTGAGATTGAGATCTGAGTATAGAACATATAGAGTCTCTAAAAATTCTCTTTATGCTTCTATTGAGTTGAGATTGGGATTTGAGTATATAACATATAGATTCTCTAAAAATTATTTTTATGCTTCTATGAGATTGATTTGAGTTGAGATTGGGATTTGAGTATAGAACATAGAGAGTCTCTAAAAAATCTCTTATGCTTCTATGAGATTGATTTGAGTTGAGATTGGGATTTGAGTATAGAACATATAAGAGTCTCTAACAATTCTCTTTATGCTTCTATGATATTGATTTGAGATATTGATTGTACATTGAGCTTAGAACATATTGAGTCTCTAACAATTCTCTTTATGATTCTATGTGATTAAGACAAGTCTTTGAGAAGGCTTGTGGACTATTTTGAGTTAAGATTTTGTGAAAGCTTGCTATGCAGATTTGAGCAAGTCCTAGAGAGGACTTATTGAGCAGATTTGAGCAAGTCCTAGAGAGGACTTATTGAGCAGATTTGAGCAAGTCCTAGAGAGAATTTGTTGAGCAGATTTGGACAAGTTCTATGTGAACTTGTTGAGCATATTTGGAAAAGTTCTATGTGAAATTTTTGAGCAAATTTGGACAAGTTCTATAGAAATTTTTGAGCATATTTGGACAAGTTTTATGTGAACTTGTTGAGCAGATTTGGATAGGTTTTGTGTGAACCTGTTGAGTATATTCGTACAAGTTCTGTGTCAACTTGTTGAGAATATTTGGACAGGTTTTGTGTGAACCTATTAAGCATATTTGAGTAGGTTCTAAGTGAACCTATTGAGAAAAATTGTACTAGACCGATTATATTATGTTAAGTGCAAGATATTGAGTAGAACTATGCTAGAACGACTAAACTGTGTTTGGTACAGTATTGAGACAAATATTTGGAGGTGATGGAGTATAGAGGACAAAGTATCAGTGGATAGAGATCTAGTAGCCAGGACAATTGAAGATAAATATGAGTGAGGAGTCTTCAAGTTGAGAGAGATCCACAAGTCAGTGCTACAGAGAGACAGAGTCTTCTAGAAGATCACTAGCCAGAGCAGAAGAGGAAAGAGTTATCCTATGGAAGAGATCCATGAACTTAAGATTTAGGGGATCAACATCTCCTTTGGACAGAGGTCCATAAACATTGTAATTGGGAAGGATTCCCAAGAGATTATTTGAGAAATATTTAGAAGAAATATTTTATGTGGATGTAGCCCACATTGGGTGAACAATGTTAAATCTATGTCTCTATTGTGTGTGGAGTTTTATGCATTACTTTGATTACTGCTATTGATACTTCTATATATACACTGCATAATATTAATTTGAGAAGAAAAGTAAAAAGTGGTCTTATACGAGTTCACCCCCCCTCTTAGTATAAGATTATGTTCTTCAATTGGTATCAGAGCGGGTTCCTTGAGAAGAGTTTGACAACTTGAAGGAAAAGCGGTCTAAGAACACAATGGATAACAAAGATCAAAAGGATGGGTCCTTCAATAATGTAGTACCAGTATTTGATGGAAGTGACTTCTTTTATTCATGTATGCTGATGAGATTTTACCTGATGGCACTTGGAAATAAAGTTTGGGATGTAGTGGAACTTGTATATGATTCTACAATCAATCCTCTAATAGATAAGGAAGGTAAGCTTCTAATGCATGAAAATTCAAGAGCTATGAATGTAATTATAAAAGGATTTGGTAGATTAGAATCTATGAATGTTATGGATTGTAAAATAGCAAAAGATATGTGGGATCTACTACATGATATATATGAGGGTGATAAAGGTGTCAGGAAATCTAAGATCAGAAATCTCAAAGGAGAATTTGAGAACTTAAGAATGAGAGATGATGAAAATATTCATGATTATCTCAGTAATATTGATGAGCTTGTACATGAGATGAGAGGTCTTGGAATGAAGGTTGATGAATCAGATGCTTGTGATAAGATCTTGAGAACTCTTCCAAAAAGGTATAGTGAAAAGGTTTCTGCTATAGAAATATCAATTGATAGTGATTATTTGACAAGGAATTATTTGCTTGGTATGCTTACTACTTTTGAGATAAGAACAAAATATCCTATTCCTCCAAAAGAAGCTGATTTCAAAGTGGAAAAAAAAAAGGAAAGCAAATAGATAAAGCAGTGAGTCATCTAGTGATGAAGAAGCTAACTATGGTATAAGAGATAAATGATTCAAAATACCAATAGATATGAGATCAGTTAAGTGCTTTAATTGTGGTAAGTTTGGAAAATTTGCAACAAAGTGCAAAGAGCCAAAGTACAACAGTGATGAAGAAAAATAGGATCACAAGTATAGGAAATTAGAAAGACACAAGTACCAAAAGAAAGACAAGGATGGACAGAATAAACAAGGAAATAATTTTTTCCAAAGGCAAAAGAAAAGCTACTATGTGGATAATGCAATTAAGTACTCATTTGATAGTGCTGCTAGTTTTTCAGATAATGATAGATATGAAGTCTTGTTCATGATTTAAGAAAAGGATCAAACTAAGAAAAAGACTCCAGTTATTCTTAAGTGTTTTAGATGTGGTAAATTTGGACATCTTGAAGATTATTTCACAAGAGATGGTTATAGTTTTAGTGATGATGATTTTGAAGATGCACTTGATAGATCAAATTAGAATATTCTAATGGCTTTAGAAGATGAAGAATTGAGTGATCCTATAGAAAGTAAGTCAAAATAAAGAAATGATATGGACAAAGGCAAAAAAATATAGGACTACTCAATAGTGAATGGTTATGATCTCAAAGGAGAACCCTTGACACAGTAAATAAGGTAAGAAAGCAACACTCTAAGCTTGAAAGTCAGTTTTAAGTATGTTTTGAAGATAGATTATTGCTCATAGAGGACTTAGAAAAGTCAAAGGCTAAGGCAAGTAAGTTCAAGGATAAGTTAGAAGCAAATATTTTGGAATGTGAGAAGTTAGCACAATAACTGGCTACTATAAAGAAATATTTACATGACTCCAAGATCAAGATGAAGAGTTTCACAAATAGCTCTAAGAACTTGGATAAGTTCATTTGTGGAAAACTGAGAACATCATGTTCAATAGGTCTTGGTTTTGGAAAGAAACAATAAAAATCAAAGTCTACTTCAAGTCTTCAAGAAGACACAACATTAGAATAAGATACTTCAAAAGAGGGATTCTCAGATGCAAGTGAAAGTGAAACTTCTAAGGATGAGTCAGATTGCAGTGAGTCCAACAAGGACAATGGGAAAAGAAGATACAGATGGAACAAAAATCATAACAGGAGACTAATGAGGTTTAGGTAAGGAAGCTTCAATGGGATATGCTTCTCATGTCATAGGTTTGGGTATATGGCTTCATAGTGTAGATCACATGCAAGATATGTATATCAAAGAGAGTATATTTTCCAAGGATATTGATATTCATGTAATGAGTTTGTTCACAAGGCAATGAATTGCATAATTTATGACAGAAGAGGATATGGCTTCACTAGGAGAAATCCTAATACTATTGCACATCCAATGAATAATAACATTAAGTGTTATAAGTGCAATAATGACGGTCGCATAGCAAGATGGTGTAGAGAAAATATTCCAAAAATAGGCATGAACAAGAATAGTAACATGAACGTGAACATGAACATGAATATGAACAAGAACAGGAACAGGAACAAGAACATGAACAAAAACAAGAAGATGAACAAGAACATAGACTTAAGAAATAAAATATACTTAGATAAGAATTATAATAAGAATAGGTACAAGAACAGGAACATGGATGAGAACAAGAACAAGAATAGGAGAAGGGATGATGACTTAGAAAGAAACAATGAGAGGATTTAGCAAAAAGGAAGAGGAAAAGATAAAGGAAGAGAACAATTATTTCAAGGAGTAGAAATAATCCCACCCCAGAATTAACCACCTCATGTGGATGTGGGGGAGGGGCTAAGCTAAGAGGCTTAATTCTTAGCCCCGAGCCCCAAAGGTGACCCTTTGCCATTGATGTCAAAGAGGGAGAGATTTGTGTATTATGGGGAGAGTTTTTGGATATGAGGAGAGATTTGATATCTGAGAGAGCATTGAGCCAAGGGGATAAAATCCCCAGGGGGAGAAGAAAAGAAGGTCACAATTCATTAAAAGTATTTGGATTGCCATCAATGACAAAGGGAGATATTTTTGGACATTTTGAGTCCCTAAGATAAAATGTTGTCATTGATGTCAAAAGAGAATTTAATGTCAAAAGGATCTATGAAGGGTTTTTGTGAAAACCAAGGCAAGAAAAATAAAAAGTTTTATTTAAAACCATGTATAGTAGATTTGATCTAGAATTTTCTTAAAACCCAAGTTGGGCTTTCGTTTCATCGAAAAAGGTGCCTCGGTGATGGAGTTATTTGAGTTTTAATATTTGGTTTAAATTTTAATTATTTAAAATTTAAATGTAAAGTTTCCCACCGACGTCATCAAGCAAACATAAATTCATATTTCTATCGACATCTTCGAAGTGTTTTAAACACTATATAAAGGGGTGGTAAATGAATCAAAGTTTCATCCTTGCTCTTGTGATAAATGTTTGGCATTCAAATAAGTCTATGAGCTCATGCAAATTTTGAGAAGAGAAGCAACAAAGAAAATGATAGCGCTTGGAAAGTCAAAATGTGGTGGGAAGCATGGTGCATTGGCAAATCATTTTGGTTTAAGGCACAAGGTAGCGCAAACACTAGGGATTGAATCCCTTGGATGGCATTTCGGAAGGCGTGTGGAAAGCGCTTTGGCATTTTATCTTTTGTAGAAGTTGGAAGAAGGTTAAAGCACTTTGGGCCTTTGTATTTCCAATGAGTTCCTAGCTCGTGTGGAATATTAGCTGCAGCTAAGATGCTCACGATGTGGCAAGTCGGGGGTTCGAATCCCCTTGAGGAGGTAATTACGTTTTGCATTTAAATAATTTTTATTAGCCCTAAAGTTTGGAGTTATAAGGTAGTTAATGGAAATTAAAGTTTTTTATTAGGGTTGTGATTATTATTTCAAAGCATAACTGGTTTATGATTTATTTGATGGTTATGGAGAATTAATTTTAGGAGAAATAAGGAGTTGTTTTTTAAAAGCAATTTTGAGAGGTTTATTATTTTGGATAAGGTTTTTAATAAAAGGGACTTTGGTGGATGTGTTTATTAAATTGGAGTAAAAAGGGTGTAATTTGAGTAATGCTTTATTTTGTGATTATTTGAAGTCCATTAACCCTTGTTTAGATTGGAAAGGAAAGTTGTGTTTAAGTGTGGCAGATTTTTTGGACAACTTATTGGAATCAAAAAGGTATGGGCACATTCTCCTATTGATTGTTTATGGTGGTTGATTTCTGAAATATCATTGGAGATAAAAGGATTGATTGTGGTTTCCTTTGAGAAAATGATTGGTTGAATGCTTCAAGGTTTTCTAGTTTGTGAGTTGTATTTAAACCTTGTTTTATTAGCATTGTTGTTGAAGCTCATTAATGATGAAATGAACTTGAAATTGAGTTAGAAAAGAACATGAGTATCATTGCTATGTGAGACTTGTGCTTGAGCATTGTTGGAAACATTTTGAGTTGGTTAATACATGTTTGTACTAGGGTTTGTGGGAAAGGATTGTTCCTTGAGGTGATTGGTTGAGTTGTGTTGGTTAATACATGCTTGGACTAGGGTTTGTGAGAAAGGATTGTTCCTTGATGTGATTGGTTGAGCTGAGTTGATTAAGCCTAGTCAAGTGGATGCATGTGGTTGTTCAAGTTCCTATAAGCAAACTATTCGATATTATTATTTGAGTTGATATTGAGGTTGATTTGAGTTGAGATTGAGATATGAGTATAGAACATATAGAGTCTCTAACAATTCTCTTTATTCTTCTATTGAGTTGAGATTGGGATTTGAGTATAGAACATATAGAGTCTCTAAAAATTCTCTTTATGCTTCTATGAGATTGATTTGAGTTGAGATTGGTATTTGAGTATAGAACATATAGAGTCTCTAACAATTCTCTTTATGCTTCTATGAGATTGATTTGAGTTGATATTGGTATTTGAGTATAGAACATATAAGAGTCTCTAACAATTCTCTTTATGCTTCTATGAGATTTATTTGAGATATTGATTGTACATTGAGCTTAGAACATATTGAGTCTCTAACAATTCTATTTATGATTCTATGTGATTGAGACAAGTCTTTGATAAGGCTTGTGGACTATTTTGAGTTAAGCTTTTATGAAAGCTTGATATGCAAATTTGAGCAAGTCCTAGAGAGGACTTATTCATCAGATTTGAACAAGTCCTAAAGAGGACTTATTGAGTAGATTTGAGCAAGTCCTAGAGAGGACTTATTGAGAAGATTTGAGCAAGTCCTAGAGAGGACTTATTGAGTAGATTTGAGCAAGTCCTAGAGAGGACTTATTGAGAATATTTGAGCAAGTCCTAGAGAGGATTTGTTGAGCAGATTTGGACAAGTTTTATGTGAACTTGTTGAGCAGATTTGGACAAGTTTTGTGTGAACTTGTTGAGCATATTTGGACAAGTTCTGTGTGAAATTGTTGAGTAGATTTGGATAGGTTTTGTGTGAACCTTTTGAGCATATTTGGACAAGTTCTATGTGAACTTGTTGAGCATATTTGGATAGGTTTTGTGTGGACCTGTTGAGCAGATTTGAGTAGGTTTTAAATAAACCTATTGAGTAGAATTGTACTAGATTGATTGTATTGTGTTTAGTGCAAGATATTGAGTAAAACTATGCTAGACCGACTAAACTGTGTTTGGTATAGTATTGAGACAGAGCTTTGGAGGTGACAGAGTATAGAGGATAGAGTCTCAGTGGATAGAGATCCAAAATCCAGGACAATTGAAGACATATCTAAGTGAGGAGTCTTCAAGTGGAGAGAGATCTACAAGTCAGTGCAGCAGAGAGAGAGTCTTCTAGAAGATCACTAGCCAGAGTAGAAGGGAAAATATTTCTCCTGTGGAAGAGATCCATGAACTTGATATTTAGGGTATCAACATCTCCTTTGGATAGAGGACCATAAATAGTGTAATTGAGAAGGATTCCCAAGAGATTATTTGAGAAATATTTAGAATAAATATTTTCTATGGACGTAGACCACATTGGATGAACCACGTTAAATCTGTGTCTCTATTGTGTGTGGATTTTTGTGCATTACTTTAATTACTACTATTGATACTGCTATCTATACACTGCATAATATTGATTTGAGAAGAAAAGTAAAAAGTGGTCTTATACTGTTCACCCCCCCTCTCAGTATAAGCTTGTGTTCTTCATTTTCTTTGTGCATTGCTCCTATATTTGTTTAACTTTCTGTTATCCAACTCATCCTCAGATGTCTCAATTTCTCTTGCACTATTTTATTTTGAAGTTTCTTCTTCTAAATTTTCTTCTTCTTCATAACTTGAGATTGATTTTTCTTCTTGTTTCTTGAGCCTGTTCAAAACCAAGACCTATTTTTTTTATTGACCTTCTTTGTACCTTAACCATCTTATCCACAATATTTGAAATCTTTCTAAACTTGTGTATCTTACTCTTGGAGTTTTCTAAATATTCCTTTAGTATAACCACTTCTTGTTCTAACTTTTCACATTCTAATACCTTTGCTTCTAACTTATCTTTGAACTCATTTGTCTTAGCCTTTGATTTATCTACTCTCTTCATCACATTCTTGAAAATGAAGCTCAAGTTTATATTTTTGCTTTCTTACCTTCGTTATTGTTTCAAAAGCATAAATGAGTTCTCCCTTAAGATCATATCCTTCTTTATCTAATTCTTCCTCTATTTTTTTGCCTTTGTACACATATTCATTTTCTTTTGACTTGTCTTCTATAGGATCACTCTCTTCTATTTCTACAACCATTAGAATATTTTCTTTTGGTCCTTCAAGTGTATCTTCATATTCATCATTACTAAAACTAAAACCATTTCTTGTACAACTATCTTCAATATGTCCAAAGTTACCACATCTAAAACACTTGAGGATTATTGGTGACCTTTTCTTGACTTCTTTTTCTTCAATTATAAATAGGACTTCATATTTATCATTATCTAAAAAAAAATTATCACTATCACTTGTGTACTTACATGCATTGTCTACATAGTAGCTCCATTTTTTGCTTTGAAATAATATATTTTGCTAATGTGCAATGCATAACTTTTACAAACTCTGCTTCATGTAAACCACTTAAGATTGCATTCATTACCTTTTTATTATATAGATGTAGGAGCTTACCATATTTATCTTTATGAGGACTAGCTAGAGGTGTGTATCCATCCTCAAATTCTTGCCATATCTCATATCCCTGTGCCATCAAGTAAATCTTTATTATTATGTTATAAAAAGCATAATTGTTCCCATCGAACAATGGTTCCTTATTTGTTGAAGATCCACTCTGAGATGGCAACTATGTTCCTGTATACTTTTCCTTCAATATATTAAACTCTTCCAAAAGAACTCGCTCAGATACCAATCAAAGAAGATATGATTATACAGAGAGGGGGTGAACAGTATAAGATCAAATTTTCATTTTCTTTCCCAAACAATATTATCCAATATTATCAATGGCAATATAAAAAATAGTAATCAAAGCAATGCAAAAATCATCACACACAATAGAGACACCAATTTAATGTGGTTCACCCAATGTGGTCTACTCCACAGAGAAAATATTTCTTCTAAATTTTCTCAACAAATCTTATTGGAATCAATTTCCTATTACAATGTCTATGAACCTTTGTCCAAAGAAGACACAAATACCCTAATGCTTTGATTTATGGATCTCTCTCCACAGGAGAAATCTTTCCCCTTTTCTCTAATTCGTGGAACTTGATCTAGGAGAACTTTTTCTCCTCAGCTAGTTTGTGGATCTCTCTTCATAGAAGAACTCTATCTTCCCACTTGGTTCATGAATCACACTTCATAGGGGAACTCTTTCCCCCTACTCTGGTTCATATATCTCTATCCACTGGAGAAATATTTCCCCTCTAATATAGTTGTTGATATTCTAGAGGACTTTTACCCCTATTGCTCTAGCTTGTGGATCTCTCTCCATAGAAGACCTATATCTTCACTATCCTGGATAATGGATCTCTATCCACTAGAGATTGTTTTCCTCTGCTCTATCACCTCAAAATATTGCTATCAACTCTATCTCATATCTACACCAAAATATATCCCAAGTGTAGTACAAATATACTCACAAATATTTGTCTCAAATATGTCCTCAAGCCTTAACATAAAGCTTGATACAATCACAAATCGAATCTACTTAGATTTTTCCCATGCCTTAACACAAAGCTTGAACAAATAAATAAATCAAAATTTCTTAGATTCTCACCAATCCTTAACACAAATATTGAACAAATCAATCAATCAACTCTGCTCTCAAGTCTTCACAAAGACTTACTTCAAATCTGCCTTCAAGTCCTCTCAAGAACTTGCTCAATCTACTCTTAAGTCTTCACCAAGACTTGCTTCAAATATACCTTCAAGTCCTCTCAAGAACTTGCTTAATATTCTCTCAAGTCTTCACCAAGACTTACCTCAAATATGCTTAAACACATGCTCAGTAAATCTCACAAGATACACTCAATCAATCTCAAATATTTCACACAATGCTATTAATTGCTTTGTCTAATATTCAAAGTAATTCCTTTAACTTGTAGTAGTTTAGACAAATTCTATTTAGAATTTGTTTAACCTTTGGAACATATAGAGAATGATGTACTCTATCAAAAACTCAATTTGTGCATTGTTTCCTTCCTTGGTGAACCTTCTGTTTTTCAACTTATCCTCATAACTCTCACTTTCTTCTTATGAATCTTCTTTTTCTTTAGAGCTTGATCTTGACTCCTCTCATTGTTCTATTTGTCCTTCTTCAAAACCAAGTCCTATCTTGTTTGATGAAGATATTTATGCATTGATAATCGTATCCAAAGTATTTGAACTCTTCCAAAATTTATGTATCTTTTCTTTAGACTCTTCCTTAGTGAAACTACCTCATGCTCTAATCTTTCACATTCCAAGACTTTTACCTCTAACTTTTCTTTAAATCTACTTATCTTAGCTATTGAATTTTTTAGATCTTGTATAAGCTTTCCTTTCTCTTCATCACATTCTTGAAATTGAGCCTTGAATCTTGAATTTTTATTTTTGACTTTTTCAATTATTTTAGAGCAAAAATAAGTTCAACTTCTAGGTCTACTACTCATTCCTCTTCATTTTCTGATTCTTCCTCTACTTCAAGAGCATATTCATATATTTTTAATTTATCTTCAATAGGATCATTTCCTTTGTCTTCTATTGCCATGAAGAGAATTTTTTCTTCTTTACTATCTGAGGATATTTCATAGCTATCACTTGAAACATTATCATTATTATTCGCATATAAACTCTTCTTATGTCTCTGAAAAAACTTATTTTCATGCTTGCTTTGTCCATAATTGCTTTTCTTTTGATACCTAGATTTTCCTACTATCCTATTTTTATAATCTTGTTTCTCTTCACCACTGTTGCTTTCGTCTTCTATACAGTTAGATGCATAGTAACCATATTTACCATAATTGAAACACTTAATTATTTTTGTACCTTAATTATTTCTTGAGTCCTTTTTCCTTCTATCGTAGTTAGCTTCTTCATCACTGGATGACTCATCACTTGAATATAGCTTCTTATATTTTTTCTTCTTTACTACTTTGAATGCTACCTATTTCTTGGGAATAATATCCATTCCTATTCTCATCTCATAAGCTGTGAGAGTTCCATGTAACTCATCCATAGTAAAAGTTTCAATATCTCTTATTTCTTCTACGGTTTAAACCTTTTCACTATACCTCATAAGGAGTGACCTTAAAACCTTTTGAAAAACATCTGATTCTTCAACTTTAAACCCAAGTCCATGCATGTGGTTAAAAATATCATCCACATGAAGTAAGTATGTAGCGATGTCTTCCTCATCCTTCATATTTAAAGGGGTGAACAGTATAAGATCAACTTTTCATTTTCTTTCTCAAACAATATTATCCAATATTATCAACAAAAATATCAACAACAATAATCAAAGCAATTCACAAATAATCACACATAATAGAGACACCAATTTAATGCGGTTCACCCAATGTATGCTAATCCACAAAGAAAATATTTCTACTAAATTTTCTCAAAAAATCTTCTTGGGAATCAATTTCCTATTACAATTTTTATGGAACTCTATCCAAAGGAGACACCAATCCCCTAATGCTCTGATTTGTGGATCTCTCTCCACAGGATAACTCTTTCCCCATTTCTCTAATTTGTGGAACTTCATCTAGGAGAAATATTTCTCCTCAACTAGTTTGTGGATCTCTCTCCATAGAATAACTCTATCTTCCCACTTGGTTCATGAATCACACTTCACAGGAGAACTCTTTCCCCTTGCTCTGGTTCATAGATCTCTATCTACAGTAGAACTATTTCCCCTCTACTCTAGTTGCTAATATTCTAGAATACTTTTTCCCCCACCACTCTAGCTTGTGGATCTCTCTCCATAGAAGACCTCTATCTTCACTATCCTGGATAATGGATCTCTATCCGCTGGATATTATTGTCCTCTGCTCTATCACCTCAAAATATTGCTCTCAACTCTATCTTATATCTACACAAAAATATATCCCAAGTTTAGTACAAATATAATCACAAATATCTATCTCAAATATCCTCAAGCCTTAACATAAAGCTTGATCCAATCACAAATCAACTCTACTTAGATTTACCCAAAGCCTTAACACAAATCTTGAAGAAATCAATAAATCAAATCTACTTAGATTTACCCCAATCCTTAACATAAATCTTGAACAAATCAATCAATAAACTCTGCTCTCAAGTCTTCACAAAGACTTACTTTAAATTTGCCTTCAATTCCTCTCAAGAACTTGCTCAATCTGCTCTCAAGTCTTCATCAAGACTTACCTCAAATATTTCTTCAAGTCCTCTTCAATAACTTGCTCAATATTCTCTCAAGTCTTCACCAAGACTTGTTTCAAAACTACCTTTAAGTTCTATCAAGAACTTGCTTAATCTGCTCTCAAGTCTTCACCAAGACTTACGTCAAAACTACCTTCAAGTCCTCTTCAAGAACTTGCTCAATATGCTCTCAAGTATTTACCAAGACTTGCTTAAAATCTGCCTTGAAGTCATCTCAAGAACTTGCTCAATCTACTCTCAAGTATTCACCAAGACTTGCTTCAAATCTACCTTCAGTTCCTCTCAAGAACTTGTTCAATCTTCTCTCAATTCTTCACCAAGACTTACCTCAAATATTCTCAAACACATGCTCAGTAAAACTCACAAGATATGCTCAATCAATATCAAATCTTGCACACAATGCTATCAATTGCTTTGTCTAATCTTCAAAGTAATTCCTTTAACTTAAAGTATATTAGACATATTCTATTTAGAATTAGTTTAACCTCTGGAACATATAGAGAATGATGTATTCTATCAAAAACTTAATGTGTGCATTGTTTCCTTCCTTGGTGAACCTTCTGTTTTTCAACTTATCCTCATAAGTCTCACTTTCTTCTTTTGAAGCTTCTTCTTCTTTGGAGCTTTAGATTGAATCATCTTCTTGTTCTATTTGTCCTTATTCAAAACCAAGTCCTATCTTGTTTTATGAATATTTTTATGCATTTATAATCATATCCAAAGTATTTGAACTCTTCCCAAACCTATGTAGCTTGTATTTAGACTCTTTCACTTCCTTCCTTAGTGAAACTACCTCATGCTCTAATATTTCACATTCCAAGAATTCTACCTCTAACTTTTCTTTTAAATCTACTTGTCTTAGCTATTGATTTTTTTAGATCTTGTATAAGATTTCCTTTCTCTTCATCACATTCTTAAAATTGAGCCTTGAATCTTGAATTTTGATTTTTGAAATTTTCAATTCTTTTAGAGCAAAAATAAGTTCAACTTCTAGATCCACTACTCCTTACTCTTTATTTTCTGATTCTTCCTCTACTTATTCAAGAGCATATTCATATCTTTCTAATTTATCTTCAATAGGATCACTTCCTTCATCTTCTATTGCCAAGAAGAGAATTTCTTCTTCTACACTATCTGATGATATTTCATCACTATCACTTGAAACATTATCAGTATTATTTGCATAAAAACTCTTCTTATGTCTCTGAGAAAACTTCTTTCCATGCTTGCTTTGTCCATCCTTACTTTTATTTTGATACCTAGATTTTCCCGCTACCCTATTCTTATGATCTTATTTCTCTTCACCATTGTTTATTTCATCTTCAGTATAGTTAGATGCATAGTAACCATATTTACCATAATTGAAACACTTAATTGTTTTTATACCTTAATGCTTTCTTGAGTCCTTTTTCCTTCTACTGTAATTAGCTTCTTCATCACTGGATGACTCATCACTTGAACCTGACTTCTTATATTTTGTCTTATTTGCTACTTTGAATGCTACCTCTTTCTTGGGAATAAGATCATTCCTATTATCATATTATAAGCTATGATAGTTCCATGTAACTCATCCATAGTCAAAGTTTCAATATCTCTTGTTTCTTCTACAGTTTAAACCTTTTCAATATACCTCATAAGGAGTGACCTTAAAAACTTTTTAAAAACATTTGATTCTTTAAATTTAAACCCAAGTCCTTGCATGGGGTTGAAAATCTCATCCATATGAAGTAAGTATGTAGCAATGTCTTCCTCATCCTTCATATTCAAGTCTTCAAATGTTTTCTTGTGATTTTGCAATTTTACCATCTTGACCTTTTTATCTCCCTCATATGTTTTCTTCAACTTTTCCCAAATATATTTTGTTGATGTGCAATGCATAACTTTTACAAACTCTGCTTCACATAAATCACTTAAGATTGGATTAATTGCCTTTGTATTATATAGATGTAGGAGCTTACCATATTTATCTGTAGGAGGACTAGCTAGAGGTGTGTATCCATCCTCAACTTCTTGCCATACCTCATATCATTGTGCCATCAAGTAAGTCTTCATTATTATGTTCTAGATATTATAATTATTCCCATAAAATAATGGTGCCTTATTTGTTGAAGATCCACTCTAAGATGCCAACTGCATTCCTGTATACTTTTCCCTCAAGCTAGTAAACTTTTCTAAAAGAACTCGCTCCAATACCAATAAAAGAAGACAGGCTGAGCATCTAATGTTGATCAGACTAATAATCATCATCCAACCTATGACATCATTTTAGGTCTATTTTTGCTCAATGTTGTTCGATATCACAATGCATTTCAAAAGGGGTATCTGTAGACACCTAAAATGTGTCATGTCAAGGTGACTACTCATATGGGACATGCTAGAATCCCATGTGGAAGACCTTGGAAAAATACCAAGGTATAGTAGTGGCTCTAACCACTCATTTAGGTATTTTTGCCTAATCAGTGTTAGTTGAGATTGACACCTGCAGTTAGCAGTGCTGATCATGCCTCAGAGCTACGGCTAGCAGTCAAAATTAGTTGGACCTTGGCCAATCCAAAATTGGTTACAACATACAATTAGTTGTAGATCCAAGTGGTTTAGGGGCATAAATATCTAGAAGTTTCCCTCTAACTACTCAAGCTATCCATTCTTGATCTTGGATTCCTCAAGAAGCTAAGACATAGCCTTCCTAGGTGTTATAAGAGCCCAATCCAAAATGGGATATGAGGGAGAGATGCATAGGTTGTTAGAATAAACAACAAATTATATTCATGTCCGGGATGGTTTAAATAATACATTTGCAGGACTATAATAGCCCGGAGGTTACGAAACCATCCGAGGCTGAAATAGAACTTGTTATAACAAATAACAAGTTATGCCTAATTTACAATATAATGTAATAACAACAATATACTAACAAATATACGCTAACATCCCCCCTTATTACATTATTTTGGTAATGATATAACTATTAGCTATACTAACATCCCCCCTGATTACATCATTTTGCAATACAAAGAGAGCTGCGAAACAATTCAAATTTGACACGTGCAAGTGCCTTAGTGAAAATGTCTACAACTTGAGCATCGGTGGGAATGTGTTGAAGCTGAATTCGATGCCTCGAAACTTCATCTCGAATGAAATGACATTGTGTGTCAATGTGTTTTGTTCTTTCATGATGGACTGGATTCTTGACTAGGTTCAGAACACCCTGATTGTCGCAAAACAAGTGTATTGGAGATTTGGATGGATGACCCATACTTGTCCAAATGCGACGCAACCATATCACTTCGCACACAACTTCACGTGCGGCGCGATACTCTGCCTCTGTTGATGAAATAGCAACCACCGTTGCTTCTTGCTATGCCAAGAGACAGGACCGGATCCAAGATGAAAAATATATCCTAAAGTTGACTTGCGATCATCAAATGATCCGGCATAGTCGGAGTCCGTGTATCCCTGTAAGAAGAATTTGTTGTTCCTCTTGTATTCTAGGCCATATTCCATTGTGCCACGGACATAGTGAAGAACACGTTTTTCTGCTTTCCAATGAGTGGTCTTAGGCTCCTGCATGAACCTCGAAAGATAGTTCACAGCAAATACGAGATCTGGCCTAGTATTGGTCAGATATATGAGACTCCCAATCAACTATCGATAGAGAGTACCATCTACCTGAGGTGAATCATCATATCACGATAACTGAAGTCCAGTCTCCATCGGAGTTGCCATTGGCTTGCAATCAGTCATGCGATATTTTTCTAGCAATGTCTTGGCATATTTTTTCTGAGACACTTTGATGGAGTGCTCCTTCTGGCTGAATTCCAGACCAAGACAGTAATGGAGAAGTCCGAGATCTGACATCTCAAAATATTGACACAAGTCTCTTTTGACAGTAGAGATCATAGTTTCTGAACTCCCTGTAATGAGCAGATCATCAACATAGAGTACAAGCAACACTATCTCAGAACCCTGTTTCTTGAAATAGAGGTTTGCATCTGACGGACATCTCTTAAAACCATGTTGCAGGAGGTGATTGTCCATTTTTATATACCAAGCTCGAGGAGCTTGTTTCGTGCCATATAAGGATTTGACCAATTTGCAAACTTTCTACCGTTGGCCTTCCACTGCAAATCCTTCTGGATGAGTCATATAGACTTCTTCTTGGAGATCACCATTCGGAAAGGCACTTTTGACATCCATCCGATGAACTTTCCACCCAAACCGTGCTGCCATAGCACAAATAACTCGAATTGTTGTCATCCGAGCAAGTAGGTGCAAAAGTTTCCTCGTAGTCAATGCCTTCCTTTTGAGCATAGCCCTTTGCAACAAGATGGGCCTTATGCTTATCAATTGTCCCATCTGCTTTGTACTTGACTTTATACACCCATTTGCAGCCAATGGGTTTCTTTTCGTGCGGCAGATCGACAAGCTTCCAAGTTTTGTTTTTCATCAAAGACTTATACTCTGCATCCATAGCAGCCTTCCACTGAGGCTCACCGAGAGCAACTTGTACTGATGCAGGTTCAAGATCATCTATGGAAGACATAAACACCTTATCACTATCAATATCCATATCTTCTGTATCTCTTGCTGGATCTACAGAAAGTTCTTCAAAAGATTGACACAGATCATCAACCCCAGTATTCTCTGTTGCAGCTTTCTCCTATCGAGCCATGCTACGAGTACGAGGCCTATCCAAAGTCAAATCTGGTGGAGTAGATAGCTTAGAGTCTTTGATTGTATTTGTATACCACTTTGGATTCTTCTTCTTAGGTGTTGAAGAAGATCCAGAAGAACCTCCAACCTTTGATGAAGGAGATTTAACAACCTGAGTTTCCACAAGGTCTAGGTATACATCTGATGTGTTTGCTGATGTGAAAGCCTCATCAAAAACAACATCTCTACTTATGTGAATCTTCTTGGTTAAGGGATCAATCAAACGATAACCCTTAGAGTGCTCATCATACCCAAGAAGAATACACTTCAATGTCTTCTCATCTAGCTTCTTCCTTTTCTCTTTTGGTATGTGCATGAAAGCTTTACATCCAAAAATGCGTAGATGAGAAATGGAGGGTTTCCTACCACTCCATGCTTCCTGTGGAGTCATTCCTTGTAGGGCCTTTGTGGGTGCCCTATTCAACAGATATACTGTTGTGGTGACAGCTTTTGCCCAATATAGTTGCTCAAGTCTAGCTCCTGTGAGCATGCAACGAACCATTTCCATGATGGAACGATTCCTCCTTTCAGCAACTCCATTTTTCTGAGGAGTATAAGCAGTAGTTAACTGTCTTGTGATCCCATTTTCTTTCAAGAATGCAGAAAATTCTTTAGAGGTGAACTCCCCCCCTCGATCTGAGCGGAGGGTCTTTATAGAAGTCCCTGACTCCTTCTCAACAGATTTCTTGAATTGCTGAAAGAAGCCAAATGCTTCAGATTTTAGTTGAAGAAAGAATACCCACATATTTCGTGAGTAATCATCCACAAATAACTAAAAATACCTCTTACCCCCACAACTCGTTGGGAGTGAAGGGACCGCACAGATCGGTATGAACCAACTCCAGAGGTTTCTTTGCTCTTGTAGAGCTCTTTTCAAAAGGCACTCTATGCTGCTTTCCTGCCAAGCAGTCGAAGCAAACTGGTAAAGTGGTAGAAAGGGAAGGAAGACCCTTAACCATCTCATACTTACTTAGCTCAAGTAAGTAACCCGAACTCAAATGTCCATATCTCTTGTGCCATAGGGAAGTTGCCTCCTTTGTAGAGACTGTCATGGCAACATGTGGAGTAGAGATAGTATCTAAGGCAAATAAGCCATGCTTATATGAAGTGGTTGCAATGTTCTTACCCCTCCTGGTAATAGAACAACACTTCTTGCCTCCCTCAACACTAAAGTTCACAACCATATCTTTGTCCAGAATTTGTGTGATTGACAACAAATTGTTTGCCAATCCTGGAACATAGAGAACTTTATCAATCTGACACTTGCCATCAGGAAGGGTGACTGAAACAGTGCCTTCTCCCTGAACCTTGTAGGTTTTATCATCAGCAATAGTGACAGGTTTGCCCTCTTTGGCCTCAAAAGACTCAAACCACGATTTGTCACCAGTCATGTGCTTACTGGCTCCAGAATCAACATACCATATAGGATCCGTCTGCTTGGACACTGTGGTAGTCATGAGAACTTTGTGAGCTCTCTCAGAATCCGTGTCAGATTCTTCAACAACAACATTCACTTGTTGTTTGTTCTTTTGTGGTTTGTTTCGGCCTTTCTGTTTTGATTGCTTATTCTTATGCCAACATCTATTTGTATCATGACCTTCTTTGTCACAGATCTTGCAATATCTCTTTTTCTATTGAGGTTGTTGAGTTTGTTTCCCTTTTGAATCCTTTTGTGAATTCCCTCCCTTCTAAAAATTACCCTTCTTCTGGTTTTGCCCTTTCTTGTTGATGTAGAGAGCAGTGTTAGAAGAATCATCTCTCTGTAGTTGGCGTGCTTCCTCCTCTTGAAGCATATTAACCAATTCTACAAAAGTAACTTTCCGTTGTGATACCTGAAGGGAAGTGATCAACACCCGATAAGAATCAGGTAAAGCTCTCAATACAACTGAAGTAAGGAGCTTGTCTTCAATTGGTTCTCCCAAAGAATTCAACTTTGCTTTCAATTCAAAAACTCTACAAAGAAAGAATTCAACTGTCTCACCCCTGCTTCATGCTTAGACTGTGTAATTGAGATTGAAGAAATAGAATGGTGGAATCATTCTTTCCCTCATATATAGTATTAAGGGCATCCCATGCCGCTTTACTAGTTGCACAGTCAGCAATATGGGGTTGGACTTCATCAGACACAACAAGCAAGATGAGCACTTTTGCTTTACTGTCTAGCTTATCAAAGTCTCTTTGAGCAGTAGATGGAGTTGTAGCACCAGCAATAGGTGAAGGTCTGGTTGTTGCTCCAGATACAACATCCCATAAATCATCCATTGCTAGGATGGCCTTCATCTTATTTTTCCATGGTGTGTAATTAGGACCTTTCAACAACTGATGAGAATCAGTCATTAGTTTTGCATACATGATGAAGGTTCCTTATAACACCAATTGGTCCCCCTTTCGATATACCTTTTGCTAGGCCGTTATACCATACAAAATACCCGCCCTTACGTGAGGGAAACTATAGGTATTTAGAAAGATCAACAAAAAATCACCCGCCCTTACGTGAGGGAAACTATAGGTGATCTTTAGAGATCATACGATACGTGGAACATAAGCAATATTGAAAGGGAATCGCCTTGTTGATGGCACCTACCATAGAAGATTCTTCTCATGCGTGGGGCGTAACTTCCCCTAAACACTATGAAGAATACTTCGTCAGGATTTATGCCTAAACACAAGAACGATTAAGGGTAGTGGATGGAGTAAAAAAATGCAAAATGGCAAACTTATCTCTCCCCGACGATTTATAGAGAACAAGCTCAGACGTCGTTGTAGCAGCTATATTAGGCGGCGGATACAATAGCGCAATCACGACAGCTTTACCTGTAAGTGCTGGCCAGAGGTATCACAAATACCGAACGCTGCAGTGCAATAAATTGCACGGATGGGTTTTAATTATTCCGAGGACTTAGGGAGTGAATTTGATTTTAACTTTTAATGTTATAGTGCAAGAAATCAAATATGCAACATACAACAAAGAAAAGTGCCCTCAGGAATAACCCACTAGGTGTCGGGTGCAGCCGAAAATGCACCTTTACAATAATGCCAAATTTGCTTTTCAAAAATTACTCACTTTCCCCCTTTGATTTTTGAAAAAAAATACCCCTTCTTTTTAAAAAAAAAAATTCCCACAAATGATTTTGAAAATTATTTTATAACCTTAAAGTTAAAAAAAATATTAATTTTAATTTATATAGTTTTAAAAAACCTTTAAAGAAAAAATTAAAATCAAATTAAAAAATTTAATTTTAATTTATAAAGGTTAAACTATAGAAAATAAATTAAAATTAAAAATTAAAGTTTAACTTTAGGAAAAAAATAATTAAAAAAAATGTGGAAATTTTTTTTTTTTTACCTTTGTTGAAGAGGGGGTCGGCGGGATTGGAACCCGCGACCTGCAGGCTCCCAGAGCCTTACCGCACAGTCCACCACCAGGTGGACTAGCGGGCTGATCCGTCAGGATCAGGGGCCCCCTCGTATTTGAGGAGGTCCCGACAGCCCTGCTGCTAACTTTCCTCCTCCTCTTCTTGTCTGCGCGGCGGTGGCCGTGGGGTGGCCTGCGGCCTCCGGCGCTGTGGCGGCCGATGGCTCGCAGCCACCGCTGCTGTGGCCTGAGCACGGCCTGGTCGCGTGTGCAGCATGCTACCTCGACTGTCATGCTTGCAGCGCGACCTCGAGAAGGGGAGGGGGGGTTCCAACGTCGCGCGATGCGCGACGTGGAATTTAGGGAGGGGGGCCTCCCAACGTCGCGCGGACATGCGACGTGTCGAGGGAGGGGAGGGGGGCCTCCCACAGTCGTGTCTACGCGACGGGAGTGGGGGGAGGTGGGGGGCCTCCCCAACGTCACGCGGACGCGCGACGTGTGGAGGGAGGGGAGGGGGGGCCTCCCATGGTCGACGTCTCGTGTGACGGGAGTGGGGGGAGGTGGGGGGCCTCCCAACGTCATGCGGACGCATGACGTGTGGAGGGAGGGGAGGGGGGGCCTCCCACAGTCGCGGCTGCGCGACTGTTTGGGGGGGGGGTGTAGCCTCCCAACGTCGCGCGTGGATGCGCGACGTGTTGAGGGGAGGATTATCCTCCCAACGTCGCGCGTCTGCGCGCGACGTAAAATAATTTTTTTTTTTAATTCCGCTGCGACGTCGCGCGATTGCGCGCGGCGTAAATTTTTTTTTTTTAAACTCCGCGGAACGTCGCGCGATTGCGCGTCCCAGCATAGAAAAAAAAAATTGCATCCTCCCAAAGAAAGAAAAATTGCGTCCTCCCAACAGAGAAAAATGCGTCCTCCCAAAGAACTGGATGTTGTGTTCCCAAAAAAAAAAATTTACAGTCGCACGTCCCAGCAAGCGTCTGCAAAAAATTTTGCACAAGCTCGGATACCATGTTAGAATAAACAACAAATTATATTCATGTCCGGGATGGTTTAAATAATACATTTGCAGGACTATAATAGCCCGGAGGTTACGAAACCATCCGAGGCTGAAATAGAACTTGTTATAACAAATAACAAGTTATGCCTAATTTACAATATAATGTAATAACAACAATATACTAACAAATATACACTAACTTAGGTGAATTTGAGTGGTGAAGCCCTATCAAGTTCAAAACTCATCTAATTGCATTGTGATATTGCTTTCTTACCCCAAATTGAGAGATCAAAATGGCAATTCAAGCCACGGAGGTTTTAGGATGCTAGGAGAGCCAAGAAACTCAATTTTGCCAACTTCACACACAATCTAAATAATCCAACCATAAAACTAGTCAAAGGACATAGAGGCAACCCTTGCACATCAATTTGGTAGGGATATTCATAGATTCAACCCCTGAATTGAAGTGTAAACATATTTTAGGCTCAGTCATAGATGTCAATCATGGCTAACAGTGCTCACCAGGAGACAGAGTAGCGGTTAGGGTATTATCTTTAATTTCTCTATTTTCTAGCCATAGGATCTTTTTAACTTCATTAGATTAAGCATGTTTCATGTTTATTTGCTTTAATAGAGACTCTAACTGATAGAATTAGGGGTTTTAGTCACTTTTATTTCATTCTTGCAATCAATATACTAATGATCTTTTCCATGCTTTCATGCTTTCACATTCATAACTGAGGCATTACATAGATTGATAGATGTTTCCTTTATAGTATTAATGGTAGAATTATCATGTTTAATGTAGTTTAACATATTTCTTGCACTTTCTTGATTTCATGTTGCTATGATATATTTTGTACAATCTTCCTCCAAAAGCCTCATTAAGAGAGGCCTCCTTTATTACTGATATGCCTCTCATTGTTTATTGCATGCAGGACTAACAGGGTTTTTACATGCCAGGAAACAAATGCCTCTAATCATGGAGAAGAAGATCATCTACACCTTGGAGTAGTTCGTGTCATCGTAGAAGGTATTGCAAGACACCTACCCTTGTGAGGGATCTTTCCTATTGTAATTGTTGTATCAAATGGGTATCCCTAAGAGGGATGGATTTGTAACACGGATTGATTCAAATTAAAGTAAGATACATTTCTTGTTATGTGTTATTTGTCATTAATTTGTGTATGAATGCTCATTTTTATATGATTTACAACCATTACATTATTAGGTGTTAGCCTTTTACAATGTTACAATATGATAACCAATAAATTACAAAAGCACAAACAAAAGTAGAAACAAACTTAAGCTATGGTGATAGAATATAAAATAGATAGAGCTAGATAAAGCCCATTTGAAATCCTAATAAGGATGATTCTAAGTGGTAAATACCTTAAGCATGCTTCGTTTACATTTGACCATTGATCCATGTAATACACACACAAATCTTGGTTAGATTTTTCGGGGTATTCCTTAGCCAAACCCTTGTTCAATAAGATAAATAAAAAACTAATCCATAGAAAATATGAGAAAAATTTGAATTTTCTAATTCACACCTATAGAAGCACCGCTATAGAGATAACACTAATTATAGGACACCTAAATTCTCACATAATTACCTACAACCCTTGCTGATAGGTTTTATCACCATTAAACCTACAAATAAGTTGTTATTTTGACAATGCTTAGCATTACTCTTTAGCATTGATCTATAAGTATTTCTATAGGGATTATGTATGATTTCTAAATTCTCCTCTTATTATCTAAAATTTTACATGGACTTAGTATATTTATTAAACCCTCTTTTAATGCCCAAGATGGCTAGTTTTATAGACTTATAAATAAGTTAAAAGTTATATTGGAGAGATTCTTGGCATATGGTTGTGTGCCTAGTTTGATCAAATTTTCATGATTGGATGTTGATAATTATAAGTTCGAATGGAAATCATAGGGTTTGATCACGGTAGATTGGGTCTTCATATTAGTTGTGTAATTTAATGGTGTCAATCATGCTTGGTTAATGGATATGGGGGATCATGCTAGCAAGGAACTAATATTAGTTAGGTGTTTGCTTACTTTTTCTCTTCTAATTTGGAAATAGTATTGGGAATCAAAATCACTACAACATTAATATTCTCCTAGTTCTTATGAAAAATATAAAATTTGGTGGGTTTATTGGGCATGAAAATATCATATTCAATTTGTTTTTTGATAAGGTAATAGAATGGGTTTTGAAAGGTGCACCGAACCTTTTACAAAAAGGAGATCCTACCAACCCAAAACAAAGGCAATTGGGGGTAGAGAGAGAAACAGTTACCAGAAGACCAATAACCACTTAATGGTAAAATAATCTTCAATGAGGAAGGAGTATCA
Source organism: Wollemia nobilis (assembly GCA_028583015.1). Taxonomy (NCBI): domain Eukaryota; kingdom Viridiplantae; phylum Streptophyta; class Pinopsida; order Araucariales; family Araucariaceae; genus Wollemia; species Wollemia nobilis. The sequence goes on along the minus strand of JAQPPZ010017058.1, from coordinate 15,409,658 downwards.
AAAGAACCATAAGTATTATCAACCTTAAACCCACGACCCATGCAGGGGTAGGGCAAAAACAAAAAATGTTTAGCAAATCAAGCTAAAATAGACCCAAAAACCTCAAGATCTTAAATATTTGCCTCACTATCTCTAGCTTCTCTCTTACCTAGATGTAAAATTTGATCCCACTGATCCTAGCTCATCATGACTATGATTTCCTTTGACCAAGAGATGTTTGAGTGGAGAGAATCGATGAGTGAGTTTTGTAAGTTAAGCACCATCTTCCTAAAGGACTTAGGATTTTTTGGATATTCTTGATCATATTCAAAATTTTAATAGTAGCATCATTCCATATATTAGAATTTCCATGGAATTTTTGATTTTATGATAATTCTTTTGTTATAGGATACTTAGGTGTATCTTTGATCAATTTGGACTTATGATTTTTCATATGTTTGAAAAGCTAACAATTGCTTTAATTGTGTTATTAATTGACTACTTAAAATTGGGTGTCTACAATGATAAGGGCCATGAAGAACATATAAATTTACTATAATCAACACCTATGAAGCCATAGTATTCATATTTCAAATCATTATGAAAACATAAATAAAAGGATAAAATGACTAGTCAAAAAATAAGATTTTGATTGATACATTTTCTATATACACTTGAAATTGATCCCATTGAATTCAAGGCATATTTTATATTTATGATCATGTGTACCTTTTAAAATAATATTTAAGTGACTCTAAATCAAAACATATGAATACATACATTCAAACACCTACCAATTATCCTTAAAATCTTCAAACCGTAAGTTGACCTTCATCAATGACCTCAAATACATTAGCCTAAGTCAATTTGATCAAATTTAATATTTTATAAATTTACATTAGTGCTAATAAGTTCTAATTTAGATAATTGTAATGTTCAATGTTCAAAATTCCTTCAGATGACTCCATGCAGATTCACCAAACCACCACTTATACTCCATGTAACAATATCACTGCTTTTACACTAGTGATATAGTATTTTTGTTGACATAATGATTTTATTAAAAAATAAATAAATATTCAACTACCATTAACTTCCTACATTCAACTAATCCAATATCATTTTTGCATATTTCTCAATGGATCTTTATAAAATGTAATTCTATACATAATTTGGTAACTTTCCACACTATCGACAAAGCAAAACTAACTTGGATACTTGTTTAATTTTTAATAAACCCCTACATGTGATCTTTACCTCTTGGTAACAAATCATAAAAGTATAGTCTTTTAGAAATAAGTTTGCAATATATCTATCCAAACTTAAACCTCTAAGAAAAATATTAATAATTGAAATCATTAATTCATGTATCTTGTAATTTAGCTTAGATATTATAATCTTCATGTTGGTTAACACTAAATTCACTTAGAAAAACTTACAAAACTTTTATATTCTACATCTCTACAATTATAAACAAGACAAAATTATAGACAAAGTTTTGTTATAGATAAATTTGTGGATGCATACTTAAGACCTCTCAAACCTTTTAGATATGATATTTAACTTCATTATAATTGTATTCATAGCAAAATTTTCAATACCATTTATATTATTAGTTAATTTATTTAATAAATTATCATTTTTAATCCTTGTTTCATATATTTTTATCAAGTATTATAATATCTCATAAATTATCACCTATTTGAAGAGGTTGACATTATAACTTTTATAGTTTTGAATTCACCTAACATTTAGTAGTTGTTTGAACTATTTTTCATTGTTGGATTCATTTTATTTTGAATCCTTGCTAATTAAATCATATAAAAACTTTTATTTAGTCATTACAATTAATGCTATTATTGATATTTCAATCTACCTAGGTATGAGATGTGCATCCCAAACCAGATTTTACTAATTCCAAATCAAAATCCAAAAAAGGATGGCTCCTTGGAAATGCTAAAAATTAAAAGAAAGGGTAAAAAGAAAATAAGGAAAATAGGGGTAACAATATTAAATGTGGATAGAATTTAGCTAATAATAATGTGGTCTATATGAATGTATATTGGCTATTACAATCAAATGCCTAACAAAATTTATATATGCCAAAGTGCATAACGAAGCATAGTAAGCAAAATAATCACAATATCCCTTATTTTGAACATTTCATTGAAATGATCCAAACAACTATTTCACCTAACAAAATTCACTCTAGTTGAAACTAAAAAAAATACTATAAGTGGAATTATAACAACATTCAATAGTATAAATGCTCTAATAGAAATAATCAATATAGATTCAATCTTAATAGAATTTAGTTCAACCTATGGCCAAATTAAGGAAAATATCATTGAGCCTAAAAGAATTCACCACTAATAAAGCTAAAAAATATGTTGAAAGGGCAATGTCTTAATCTAACAGATGCTATGTGATGTAATTGCTTATTTTCATATTGCCACGTGTCCTTCTTGTGATTCTAAGGAGTAGCTACAATGTCTCTTACCTTTCAGGCTTCCTACTTTCCTAATACTGATATGTCAAACCATTTAGAAGCTTATCTAGATGGTTTGGTCCACTACTTTATTTTCTAGACTCCCTTTTGTGTTGCTTGTATTGTGCCATAGTTTTAAGAATCTTAGATGATATTTTTTGGAAAATTTTTCCATGTCACTCCCTTATATTAGCTTGGCTTCTTAACTTATATAGTAAAAATGATTTTGATGACTTCTTAACTTTTGATTTATAGCTATTTAGAAAATTTGAAAAGAAATTCTAACCTAATTTTACCTTATAAGCTCTTTAGTTTATTGAAACTCTTGAAGTGCTTACTAATGTTAGCATAGAGAAGTTCTAGCCTACTTATTTTTAGGTTTGATAGCAAGCTAGTATGGCTTGAAATATGGAGCCATAATTACATAATGTTGATCCTAGTATTGCTTTCTCTAGCTCCTAGAATAAGGCACTTGTTTGAACTTTATTTATAGACAAATACTTTAAGCTTAAATGTTTATTATTCTATTTTTCTAATGAATTCCCTTTACTATTGATTTGCTCCTTGCTTTTCTTTGATGCTTTTAAAGTTTTCGTAAAATTTGGGGTGACTTTTATATGGTTTAGTAATCTTAGATAAGCTTACCGACCTCTTCCCTTTATTGTTCTTGGGCTTTGCTTCCATGGAGTGTTGCTAGTATTTCTTTCTAATTAAACTAGGGTATATGGTATGCTGCAATCCCAATTACCAAAAGAGGATGTCTTAATTTATGAAGCCACCCCTTTGCTTGAGATGTGTGTTCATAGTTTTTGGTCAAATACAAACCTTACCAATGGTGGAACCATTTTATTTACCACTATAAAGTATCTATGGTTCCTACCTATCACAAGGTTTGAATCATATACCACCAAAAAGGCTATAAATGTAAGTCATTATTATTTTTCTCCAATGGGTTAGCAAAACATCTTGGTATAGGTAGTTTAAAGTTCACTAGAAACTTCCAATGTAGGATTCCATTGTTAACATCATCTTTACAACATCAATAATATGATATATTTATGGAGCTATAGATCCTCTCATCTTGTTCAGATTTGGGAAAAAATTCAACTTAAAATTCCCCTTTTATATTGTATTTACCTAGTGTAGTAAAATTTCACTACCTCATGGCATAGGGAGTTTAAAGTTCAGTAGAAACTTTCAATGTAGGATTTACCTTGTTAGAATCATATTTATAACATAATTAACATGATATATTTATGGAGCTTTAGATCCTCTCATCTTGTTCAACAATGGAAAATAATTCAACTTAAAAGTGAAGAACATGAGCTTATACTGAGATGGGGGTGAATAGTATAAGATACATTTTTTTGTTTTTCAATCCATATGATAACATCATAATTATCAAAGTAGTAAAAATTACACAAAGCATCACACACATGAGAGACATGATTTAACATGGTTCACCCAATCTGGGCTACTCCACTAAGAAAATATTTCACTAAAATTTTCTCAACCAATTTCTTGGGAATCCTTCCCTATTACAATGTTTATGGACCTCTATCCAAAGGAGACACCAATCCCCCAATTAATTTTATGGAATCCAATCCACATGAGAAAGTTTTCTCCTCTGCTCTGGATGGTTATTCTCTAGAAGACTCTTGCCTCCATTGTACTGGATTTTAGATCTCTCTCCACTAAAGTCCTTTGTCCTCACTACCTTGGATAATGGATCTCTATCCACTGGATACTGTCCTTTGCTCCGTCACCTCTAAAGCCTACTATAAACTCTGCTCAATATATGTATCAAATTTGCACTAAACACTATCATTCGATCTAGCATAAATTTGCTTAATATCTATCTCAAATATGCACTAAACACTATCCTTCGGTCTAGCACAAATCTTCTCAATCTTTGTCTCAAATCTGCACTAAACACTATCCTTCTATCTAGCACAAATTTGCTCAATATCTATCTCAAATATGCACTAAACACTATCCTTAATTCTAGCACAAATATGTCCCCAAGCCTTATCACAAAGATTGATCCAATCACAAACAAACTTTGCTCAGATTTACCCAAAGCCTTAACACAAGTCTTGAACAAATGAATCAATTTTGATCTCAAGTCTTCACAAAGACAACTCTAATATGTCCTAAAAATTTCACAAAAATCTCATTAACAATTTCAAAAAACACAACTTAATCTCTTACAGAAAACCTCTTCAATTCCACAAATAAGTTTCACTCAGAATCTTGTTTAACCATAGAAACATATAGGGAATGATTAGATACTCGATATTTTTCACACTCACAAAACACTCAAACACTTCCAAACTCTCTTTCAAATCAATTCATAATAAAGAAAAAAATATTTTATAGAACTTAAACTATCACTCCAATGCATTCAATCAATAATGCTCATCCAAATTCACTCAACCATACTCTAAATGAAACACAACTTGCTTTCAAACCCTAACCAAGTGTTTCACTAAACTTCCAATAACTCACACTATGGAACTCAAACCTTGACTCGATATGATTCTAATTTTCACATAACAATGATACTCATGTTTTTTCACAAACTCAACTTCACATAACAATGATACTCATGATCTTTCACAAACCCTAATAATGTAAATGAAGGCTCACTCAAATATTTCCAACAATGCTTATCAAAAAATCCTTTTCACTCCAACTTTGCATTTCATAATATTTCACTCATAAGGAATATGTGCCCATACCTTTTGTTTTGATGGAGATATGTCTTCAAAACTTGTCTTAATCACAATCAAAACCTCTTTGCCAATTTCAAGGTTAGGGAACAACAATCTATCTCAAAATCTCCACTCAAAATTCTCCTCAATATTTATTTCACCATACAAAATAACAAGTCTCAAGTACACCTTATAATCTCCAAAATTTTCAAAATATAACTAGCAAAGGTTCAATTAACTCACTTTCACAATAATTCACTTCAGAATTTTAATGCATAAAATAATCAGAATAACTTCCTTATATCTCCCTACTCAAAAATGCATTATCAAATAATCAACACACCTTTCCAGAAATAATTCAATTCACTTTTAAGCCAAAATTAAATCTTCCTTAATCTTTAATTAAGACAAAAATAAAATATATCTTAATCACCTTATATCTCCCAACTTAAAATTGCATTTCAAAATAATTAACACCTCTTATCAAGAAATAATGCAATTCACTTTTAAACAATAATTAAATCCTTCACAACCTTTAACTAAAATTAAATTTTCTTTAATCACCTTATATCTCCCAAGGTTCTCAGAATACAACCTTAGACCACATGCACATTACAAAAAAAAAATTAAAGTACCTTTGCACACTCCTCGATGGTATTTGATTCTAGGTCAAGATGTTGCATGTGCCCTAGCCACATCCTAGCTATCGTGTGAGCTAGACACTCATGTGGGAGGTGAAAGCACTTTGAGCACTTTGTTTCTTTGACCAGCACCAAAGCCAAACAAAAGGCTTTGTCCCTTTGCAGCCACTGATACTTGAATGTAGAACCTCCATGTAGCCTACACCTTACACACCAACAACTTTCCACTAGCCCAACCGATTGGTTGGTGATAAGGATTTATGCCTTGGTCAGTTTAACCTTCACGTTTTTCAACTGCAATAATAAATTAATATCCTTTTGTCTTATGTGCTCATGAACTTTTGCATTCCACTCTCAATAATATCATGTGCATCAATATTCGAAGACTTGATTTTATGAAGAATGTCTTATGGTATTTATACCATATGCCTCTTTCCTTCGAACGTCGATGGGGGAAGAAAAATTAAATCGAATTTGTGCCCAACCCTACTTTGGGTTTAATAAATTTATTTTATAAATTAATTTATAATATAAATATTATAAATAATTTATTGACAACCTTAGGATTTATCTTTAAACCTTTAATATTATAATAATAAATATTATAATATTATTTCCTTTGAGCCTAGGTATTTTTATTTTTCAATCTGACCACCTTTAATATTATAATAAAAAATATTATAATATTATTTCCTTTAGGCCTATTTTATTTTTAAACCTTTAATATTATAATAATAAATATTATAATATTATTTCCTTTGGGCCTAGGTATTTTCCTTCTTTCAAGGAATTTAGCCATCCTTTTGACCAATCATGTGAGGCTTTTAAACCAAATCTCTTGGGCTTAAAATATAAATATTTTAACCCTTATTTTACCAAATGCTTGCACTGATCACTGACACTGACTCTTGACATCAATGACAACACAACTACTCAAAATTTCCAATAATATCCCCATTTATCATATATGGTAACCCTTTTTCTATAACCATTCATGTTTCCTTTTTCTAAAATTGTTCTCCCTGACTGAATGCTCTCTCCCTAACTCAAATATCTCACCCTTTGTCATCAATGGCAAAGGGCCACCTATGGGGCTAAGGATAAGACTCTTAGCTCAGCCCCCTACCACCTCCTCTCTTGAGGTAATTAATTTTGGGGTGGGAGTAGAACTACTCCCAATATTCTTCTAAGATACTCAAAGGTCTCTTTCAAAAGTGGCTTAGTGAAAATATCCGCAATCTGCTCCTTTGTAGTAACATATTCCAACCTGACTTGCTTATCTGTCACATGTTCTCATAGAAAATAATACTTGATCAAAATGAGATTTGTCCTAGAGTGCATCACTGGATTCTTTGAGATATTTATAGCACTTGTATTATCACACAATATGGAAATAGGGTGATCATGCTTTATCTTGAAGTCCTCTAAAGTTTGCTTCATCCATAATACCTGTGTACAACAAGAAAATACTACAATATACTCTACCTCTATTGTGGATAAGGATACTAATGCTTGTTTATTACTTATCCAAGAGACTAAATAGTCTCCAAGAAATAATGCTCCTCCACTTGTGCTTTTTCTATCATCAATGTTTCCAGCCCAATCTACATCTATATATGTTGTGAGAGTGAAATTGTCACTTTTTGGATACCATAACCCAAAATCCATAGTCCCTGAGAATACTCTTTACTACTACTACTACATGTGTCTCCTTGGGTGCTACTTGAAACCTTACCACCAGTCCCACTGCCTGCATTATAGTTGGTCTTGTAGTTGTGACATACAATAAGCTACCAATCATAAATCTGTACAATTTTTTCTTTGCCTCAGGAGATTCATCATCTTTACTTAACTTGCATATTGTAATCATGGGGGTAATCATTGGTTTGCAATATTCTATCTTGAATTTCTTTAGCATCTCTTTTATATACTTGGTTTGTGAAATAAATACTCCTTTATCTGATTATGAAATCTGAAGTCCAAGAAAGGACAACTCACCAAGCATTGACATTTCAAATTCATTCTGCATGCTCTTTGCAAATTTGTGACACATATTATCATTGTTACCACAAAAAATGATTTCATCCACATAAACAACCACAATTAGTAAGTCATTCCCTTCATTTTTGATGTATAAGTTACTATCCACTATACCTTTCCTGAAACCTTGTTCCTGAAGGTACTTATCCAATCTTGAGTACGAATCTCTAGGACCTTGTTTTAGTCCATAAAGTGCCTTCTTCAATCTGCATACATAGTATGATTTGTTAGTTAGGTTGAATCCTTCTAGTTTTTCAATATAAACCTCTTCTTCTAGGACACCATTAAGACAGGTTGATTTAACATCCATATGATATACCTTGAGGTTTTTGAAACTTGATAAGGCTAAGAACATTATTATAGTTTCAAGTTGTAGATACCTAAAATGTGTCATGTCAAAGATACTACTCATATGAGACATGCTATAGGACCATATGGAAGACCTTTGGATAGATCCAAGGTATAAAAATGGTTTTTACCACTCAATTGGGCACTTTTGCCTAGTTAGTGCTAGTCGCTACTGACACCCGTAGTTAATAGTGCTCATAGTGCATGTCAGCCACAGTCAGTACTTAGAATCAGTTGGCCTTCATTTGACCCAAAATTTGTTGCAATAGCCAATTGGTTGAATATTAGAGCGGTTTTAGCAAGGAAAGTTTTGGATCCTTCCATCCAACTGGCTCAACTGCCCAATCTTGATCTTGGCTTCATGAGGAAGCCACCCCTAGCCCTGGGCAATTGCTATAATATCCACTTCCAAATTAGGGATAAGTCTAGAGAGAAATATAGTCAATTGAGCAATGAAGCCCTGTAAAATTTCATAAGAAAATACATGCATTGAGAGGGATACTCTTTCTACCCAATTTGAGATCAATTTGTCATGGAAGCCCTAGAAGCCTAGGAGAGCCAAGAAATACAAATTCGTTCAATTGGTGCACAATTTGAACAATTCAACCACCAAATATGTCAGAGGACATAGAGGTGACCCTTGACCATCAATTTTGCAATATGGATTGGAGAGAAAGCCCTAATTCTGAGGACAAGTTTACTCAGAGCTCTATTGCGGCTATCAACCATGGAGAATAGTGTTGATCGCACATCAGACCGATGGTGAGCAAAATGCTACAAATCCTCTTGTGCTCTTTTATGTATATTAATTGATTATATCATATTATGATTATTATAGGTTCAATTAACATTTTAGAGACATATTACCGACTGAATTAAGCATTTAAAGTAGATTTACCTTCATTTTGTCAATTTGGTAATTAGTGCAATTGTGGATTATTTCATGCGTTCATGCTTTCTATTTGATAAACTAACCCAATAGATAGATATTATTTGCTTTATTACACATGTTTGATGATAACATTTCATGATTAATATAGGTTTACCATGTTTTATTTGTTTTATTGATTACATGCTTGTTATGACATATTCTTATGAAATATCCTTTTCCTTCTAGGGTTTTGGGATGCAAGGCAACAAATGCCTCTAAGCATGGAGAAGAGGTTCATTGACACCCTAGAGCAGTTCGTGTCACCCTAGAAGGAATTTGATTCACATATACCCTTGAAAGGGATTAGATCTGTTGTAATTGAAGTATCTATCCCTAAGAGGGATGAATATGTAACTTGACTCAATTTAGAATTATTAAATATTCTTGCATTTTGTTTCCTGTTTTGATCAATTGGTGCATGTTCATTTGTTATCTTTTATCAATTAAAATAGATTGCATTAGGTGTGGAGCCTTTTTGGAGGTTACAATAGGTTATAATGGTGGAACTCTACATATCTAGCCATGATTAGACTAATTGTGTTTGTGTTTTTTAATGGTAGGTGCTCCCCATGGCTGACATCCACGATCAAATAGTTAGCTCGTGGTTGACAGTCACAGGTAATAGTTGTAGCTGCACATTAGAACCATGGTCAACAATAGACCAATCAGAGAATAGGGAGATAAATCTTGATCAAATATGGGTACGAGGTAGGTTTCACTGTCATTTTCCTTTCCTATCTTCTTTGTCTATCTTTTTCCAGCAAGCATGAAATGGTTACCTAAGTAGGACAACACTAAAAAAGGGTGAAATCAATTAGGGCCATTAAAGTTTTTTTTCTAGGGTTCCATTAGGCACTGCTAGGAACAAAGGACCTCTGATTGTAGTCTACCCTAGAATACAGTGTGCTAATGTGTCCTTGTATGTTGGATTACTTGCTTAAGGCTTGGTTAGAAGCCACTTCATCATTAATATGCATTGTCTAAATATCATGTAGATTAATCATACATGTTTTTGAAATAGCAAATGTTATTTTTATGCATATCATGTAGGAAATTATCATGTGAGTGTTGTATTATTCATATTTCATTTTATGCAAGTTAGAAAGAACCACACACACCATGTTTCATAGTATACACTAGTGAGTTGGAAGTCACATCCAACCACTAGTAGGGTTTCAACGACGGTGGAGGTGATTTATATCTGTTGGCCCAAATCATACGTACCCTATGTTCTAGACTAATATCGGATCCAAGAATCTTTCACAACCTAGAAAATTTGTATATACTCCTCTTCGGAGGGTATGACGTTGACTAGGTGAAAATGGGTGAGGATCTAGGAGGACCTGTGATCCCTGACTATGTGTGGGCTTAATTACCATACATTATAGGTTGGATTACATGGCCTGGATTTCATTGCTAGGTTTTCGAGCTGCGACTATACAGGTGAAGGCCATTAAATAATTGAGAAAATAATCAACGCTTTACAAAACATGATAAGAGTTACTTTACTAATACAAAAGATTGAAAACACATCAAACAATTTAGGGATCATTTTAAATTGTAAATAGAGATAATCATCATTATATTATTTGCATGCTAATAAAAGTTAAATTTAGACATAGGATACATAATGGTTCAAACACGGAGATGCCAATCCAGGCATAGACCCGAGATCAAAGCCCAAGATCCACCTAGTGCACAACACGATGTAGAACACCCTCAATCATAGAATCCTCTTGGACGTTATTTAGCGAGCATCAGAGGAGATAATTCTACACTAGGGGATTTCATCAAGAATACCCCAATTAGAGAAAGTGTTAGACATCCCTCTAGACATAGATCAGAGCATGTGACTTCCTAGCATGGGGGTTCCACATAAGGTAGCATTTACCATGACTGCATTCCATGAATATCCATAGGTTCTACTAAATAATATGTCATCGAGGGATCTAGATTGGTACCCCTTCGAAAGGTATCTAAGGGAGGCTCACCACCTCCACCTTTAGAGCATAGACATGTCCTAGATCTACCCATTCAAGGGTGAACAGAGAGGGCTACTTTTGAGCACAGGTCCGCACAGAATCTCTATAGGGGTGAACATATGAAGTTTACCATAGATATATCCAAAGTAGGAGCAAATGGTACACCACCTCATGGGACATGGTGTAGAAAATAGTTGGATGATCTAGACAAGGTCCTAGAGCATCTAGGATATAATCCTACGCCTACACCCTCCCAAATGGTAATCGTGTGTAGTGGAGGTACCATTAGGACCACTCGAGAACCTAGAGAGTGCTCCAAGAATTATAGAGACATGTGTGCTCCTACATCACATGCATGTACTAAGTATAGGAGATATCCAGACATGAATGTCATATTTACAAACCAAGGTAAGAGTGTGGCAAATTAGTCCATTGGAGGACATACTCATAAAGTCGCTCGAATAGATCACACCCCTCTGAGACCTCAGATGACTAATCATATTGATAGGGCTCATATATTGATGTTGGAGCAGAGATGACAGATTCTCCAAAATCAATTGGATAATGTTCACACAGAAAAAGAATGCCTCAAAAATGAGAATACTCAAAGGTAGAGTTTTATCAAATAGAAATTACATGAATAGTGCATGCATGAACAATGCATCCTTGATCATAAAGAGCATGTAGAGAGAGGATCAATTGGCTAGCACCATTTTACATCCTCATAGTGAGGTTAGAGAGCATGTTGATAGACAAGTGGCTTCATAGCCCGAGTTACACCCTGATAACATCGACACACATACTAGCCACACGACTCAACATAGAGATCGATGCCCAACATTCGAGCAACTTGATAATAGGCAGTATGAGAATGAAGTGAGAGAGGAATTAGAACAATAATATCCTAAAATATTATAATTTGATGAGGAATTCAAGCCGAGTCCCCCACCTCAATCAAGGAAAAATCTACCTTCGAAGGTGCCTCCACGGTAATCTCGAGAGGAGGAGTTTCTTTCCTCGCAAGCCTACAAGACCTTAGAATAGAAGGTCCAAGCCATAGAGAATTAGGGGAAAGCTTATCAAAAGCCTACCTTGAAAAAAATTCTCAATGAACCTCTATGCACGTTAGTGCCTATTCAAACATATCCTAAGCATTTCAAGATGCCTAGACTAGAAATTTTTTAAGAAGAGAAAGATGCAAAGGAGCACATGACTAGTTTTCTAGATACGTGCTTTAATATTGAGAGCAATTATGCTTTGCTCCTACGCACCTTCATTATGACCCTCTCAGGACTATCTTGAGAGTGGTTCAACCAACTAAAGAGGCACAACATCGCTCGTTTAAAAAAACTAGCTGATGCATTTCTTGAACGCTTCTCCTTCGGCATCAAGAAGGTAAACTTATCTAACCTGGACGCTCTAATGAAACATGATGATGAGACAGTGATGGATTATGGAAAGTGATAGAGGAAAATTATGTAAAAGCTGTCATTCTCTATCCCATCCTCTAAATTAACATGGATGTTCATGAATAATTATGCCAAACATATTTCGCTATTGCTATAGTTACAGTAATACCAGACATTCAAAGAGGTTTTGGTGCAAGCCAAGGTGGTTGAGGACATCAAGTTATAGGAGGGAAACTTTAAGCTAATTAATAAGAAGGAGGGACATAATAAAAACACTGAGAGACATCAAGACAAGCCAACCCATGTTAATCAGGAAGTGTTGAACATTCAGAAAGGAGAAAAGGGCAACAAAAGCAAAATTATCAGGCCCAACCTCCACCTACAAAGTACGAGCAGTGCAATAACAATTACAAGGATAAAATAAAGAGCAATGCCCACCTCACATATTCATGCAATTATCAGAGTCCTTGAATCAGCTATGCGAAGTTAAGGTGTAGACACCAAAATAGCACCAATCTGATTATGTGACTACAAGCACTGGCCGAATTGGTATACATACCCCCTAGGGCAGCTTCCAGAGGTTAAACAGTGGTCCTAACCACTCCCAAATAATTTTTGGAAGGTCAAAGGTTAGTTTTGCACCTTTTAAGCACTTTGCTTCATTCGTTCCACCTTGGGATGATTAAAATCCTATTCTTCCCACTCAAGGATGATTAGTAGTAATCTCTCCAAGGTGGGACGATTAACAGGTTTGGCTGGAAAAAAGTCAAACTTTGACAAATGGTAGCCTAAATCCACCACCTAACTCTGCCTTCAAGGCATGGGATTGCAATAGAGGCTTCAATCAAGTCTGCCCTGATCATGGAAGCCTCAATCAAGGAGGCCCTAATCAGGGAGGAATCTTCTCTCCCCCAAAATGGCATAATGAGCCAAGTGGCGCCCTCACATGCGCATTCAAAGGAGACCCTTAGTTCTATAAAAATGTGAGCCTCCTCACCACAATAAAGGAGAGAGTGGGAGCATTTGGAGCAATGAAGTGCTACCAAACTATACCCCCATTCCTCTTTGTGCTTCATACATCCCTAATCTCTCTCTTATGGAAGAGAGGTTATTGGGTGAACACTAGGAACGTAATCCAGATCCAAAAACCCAAGCAATCATCCAAAATCCCACCCCAAACTCGTCGACACAACCCCCTAGAAAGTTTTGGACCCATCCCACTTGGATTGGTGTCAAAACTAGGCCCTAAACGGTGGGCTTCCCACCCTAGGACGCCCCCCAAACTACTATAGTCCTAATCGCCCCACATCGGAGTGATTAGAAATCTATGCATGTTTTTGTCACTATTATTTTTGCATTATTTTATATCTGATTTAAAAATTCTTTTGTCCAAATTTCATTGTTTTCTGACATGATTTGACCTGGTTTCTATCATTTTTTGTGTTTATTAACCTACAGGGAGTGCCTTCGGATACAAGATAACCTGGGTAGAATATGCCAAATATGACCTTCTGGGTCATCTCAAAATGCTGTTTTTAGTCTAACCACAAGTTTGCAGGAGTTTTGGAGGCCTCTGAGTAGGACATTTGCAAGGTCACTTTTTGCAAGTTTTGCGATAGTCCCCAATGTACCACCCTAGTGTGATTAGAAATATATGCATGATTTTATTACTATTCATTTTGCAATACATCCCAGATGATATCATAATGCCTCTGTTAAACTTTTAACTCAATCTAACATGATTTGATGATCATTTTATTATTTTATGTATTAACTATCTCGTAACGCATCCCTATCACATACAGGAGAATATGGGTAGGATATGCAAATTATGAGCATCTGGGTAGTATTATAATTACATATAATGCCTAACCCATGAGTTTTAGGTGATTTGGATAAGCATAGGTAGGACATTGGAGGGCTCGCTTTGGAGAGGCCCCCAATGGACAAACGAACATAACAGGGTCGTCCGACTCCACTTCAATGCAAAATTAGGTGATACCAATTCTAGAAATTGTTATTTACATATCCATATCATTCTATAATCTAATTATCAATCTTATCATTGATATCCCACAAGCGCCCGCTGGAGGCCTTGGGGATTGCATGTTTTTCTAGATACGCTTATGCTATTAATGATTTGTTGTCTTTCTATGCACATGATCTCACTACCAAGAATACTAGAGGGGTAGAAAGGAATGATGAACACATAGACACAATCAGCAACAACTTTTAGCCCGCCCACTTCAAATGTGGGCATGCGAAAGACGCTGGAAGCATACCATTTGATCTTGGAAGTGCGGCTTCTTTTAGGCATCCATTGATGTAAAAAATTGTATAAAAAATTCTAAGACCTAGAGGGGGGACATATTGTAATTATATTAAAATCAATATCAATAAAGGAGGCCCCACTTTGTTTGCTCATATCTCGTTTCTGCGTCATTTCCTTCATGCATTGCTCATCGCATTTGTAGGACTTAGCATCTATGTCTATTTTTGTTTGCATCATATCGATACACCATTTTATGCATGCTTTCAATGGAAATCATGGTGGGACATTGTCCCCTACTATTAGGATCAAGTTTCTAATCCAAAATTTGTGGTTTTTCTTTGCAGGTGTTGCTCATTCGGGCACTTGACTACTACTCGTGCCATCCCAAGATGAATACGTATTTATCCCACCCTGTGATGAATATAGACCTGCTATTCATCCCACCCCGAGATGATTAGAGCTCTATGCATTTTATGAGTAGAAACTCAGAGGCATCTGGTTTAGATAGAGAAGAGGTAGACCTTCTGAACATCCTCTGTGTTTTTCTACTTTCTGTTTCTGCAATTTTCTATTTTCTTTGCTTTATTTTTAGACACTTGCATAGAAAGTTTAAGTATTTTGTTTTCCTTTCTTGCAATAAAAAATAAAAAAATAAAAACATAGAGTAAATTAAATGGAAGGAACTTGATTAGGAATACATTTTTCTCTGGTTTTCTTGCATGATACTTGCACAAATGACAAGTCCTCATTATAGGTTTCAATTCTAGTTAGGTTTTGTGATTTCCTTTTTGCTACTAATTGTCTTTGAAAGATAAAACGTACTTTAAAGCATTGCATTAGTGAAAATCATATTTTTTTGTATGTTTTCTTTCTTTACACAATTAAAAGGAACCACACACACCACCTAATAAAATTAACATCAAGGAGTTGGTCTTAATACCCCAACACTTGATCAAGACCAATGGTGGGTTTCATCACCACCTTGGCTTGGATTTTGCATACATATACCCTAATCGCGACTGTTGCTAGATGTAAATCCTAACGAAATCTGACCAAGTGTAGCGGGGGTGATTCCCCATGCATGAGGATAAGTCTTCTAAGGTAGGTGTCAAAAACAAAGTGATCCCCCTTCCGTACTGCCTATGTTTCACTTACTATTCTTCTCTCGCGTACTAATAGTTTCCCTCACATAAGGGCAGTTATATTGAGAGGTTTAGTATAACGGTCTGGCAATGGTATATTGAAGGGGCAACCATTATGGAGATACAAGAGCCCTCATTATGCATGTATAACAAAGTTTTCTTTACAATATTTACATAACAAAAATCAAACACACTAAACCAGATCTAGGACACATTTAATCTATAAACAAGATAATTATTTCTTTGTTTGCGTGGTCCCCTTTTGTTTGGTATAGCATAAAAATTGTAAAGGAGATAAAAATATACATCTTTTTAGAAAAACCACCACCGTGGTGTATACCAATAGCCAAGCCCAATCACGGGCAGAAGCTATGGAAAGTATGCAAGGAGGCACAAGTCACCTCTGTTATAGCCCCAAGGACTTGGTTATACCACCTTGGAAACCTGACCCACAACATAGTCCACACTATACCACTACAAAATAGGACTATAGAGGCACCCCTTTTAGGGGCACTCTCATTCAACACAGACCCTCTCAAGAGGAGTACAACATGGGTGTAGCAGTGTGAACACATAGTGGTTAGTTTAGTGGTTGGTTAGGTTAGAGTTGTCGAAAAATGTCGGCATGATTTTTTAACGAAATAATTTCTTCTTCCCCTTATCCCTCCATTCCCTCCTTTATTCCCTCTTCCTCATTATCACTCCACCTCCTTTCCCCTTATTCCTCCAACCTCCCTTCTTTTCCTCTTTGTCGACTTCGTCCCGTCTCCATTCATATAAATTAGAAACTCTATCCTATGTTCTTGTTGATGTAATGGTGTTGCGTGCAATTTAATTAATTTGTGTTAATATTATTATTAATCTTTCATAGTGCCACCTGGTTTGATTTTGAGATTTGGTATCAGAGCCAATCGGGCAAGCGTGTTGGGCATGAATCCCGAGGTCACACGGTGACTGGCTTGTGAGCGTGCTGGGCACATATCCTGAGGGCACACTATGTTTGAGGAGCTGGTGATCAGATCAAGAAGGTGGCAGATCTGGGCATGGATTTCAAGGCTACATGATTTTTGAGGTGACACATGGCAGGCAGAGTGACAGCTGACTCAGACACATAGCTCGAGGAGCTAAGGTGGATGTTGAGGTGGCAATAGCTGACATGTGGCAAGCATTGACAGAGTGTTGATTGGGTGAACCGTGTGCTGACATGGCGGTCGACGTGGTGCTGACGTGGCGATCGACGTGGTGAGTTGACATGGTGGTCGACATGGTGAGAAGAGGTGGTGAGATGATGTGGTAGTTGAGTTGACATGGCGGTCGAGTGTGCGATGATGTGGCAAGCTGACGTGGCGATCGATGTGGCAAGCAGAGGTGGCGAGCTAATGTGGCGGTCGAGTTGACATGGCGGTCAAGTGTGCGGTGATGAGGCAAAACTTGTTTTTCCCAAGTGGCAGACATGAATTCGTCTGAGGGTGACACATGGCAAATTCAGATTGGCCGAGGAGAAAGCATAGTGTTGAGGAGCGATTGCCCGAAGGCAATCGAATGTTAATGCGCCTTCGCGCATATAAGAGGAGTATTTTTACTCCCTCCCACTGCATGTGGGATTAATCCTTTTTTAAAACACCTACCACCCATAGACGTATAAGGAATAGGAGGTTCCTTTGGTTTCCAGCCACAGTGCATAGCGTAGTCAGTTGAGTCTCTTGCTTACGGGATAAAGGTCCCGAGGTCGAATCCCGTCGGGGTGAAAACAGAACAATTTTTTTATTTTTTGTTTTAATTGCCTAATAGAGGGTTTAAATCGGTGGGAGTCACCATTATTCTCATCGGAGCCATGTGGTGTAGCGGCTAGTGGCTACGAGTAGGACGCAGAGGTCTTGCGTTCGAATCCCATCGAGGATTTCACGATGAGAAAAAAAAATAAAAGGTTTTTTAATTATTTTTTTCATTATTAGTTTTTTAATTAAAGTTTTTTAAGTATTTAATAATTTTTATTTATATTTTTTTTTAAGTTTTTTTAAATAAAATTTTATTTAAAAAAATAATTTAAAATATCTATAGAAAATTGTTAAAAATTTTAAGGGCTTTATTAAAACAAATTTTGGAAAATTGATTTAAAAAATACAAGGGTGAAAAGTTTTTTTTAGCATCATTATTGTAACCCAGTGCATGTGATGTAATTTTGGGTAGATGATTCGGTCATCTGGATGCTATTATGCATTGCTCTCTGTTGAGAAGAGAGAATCCTGATTCCTTTGATAGAAAAGTCCAGCAGAGTGGACTTCATACTTGTCAGTTGGAAAACCAAGTGATTGCACATCAAAGAAAACTAGATTCTGGATACGAGGCAGATTCTGAAGATAATATCTTCGGGCAAAGAGTAGTTGAATCTGAGATGGTTGAAACAGTATCGAAAGGACAATCAAGTGACAGTTATACTCCTACAATGCCTGAAGTTGAAACGAGTGAGAGCTATACACCTCGCTCTCCTGATTCAGAACCAACAGAAGAAGAAGTAGAGGAAAAAGAACTAGTGGAGGTGAAACCTGCAATTGAAGAATGAGTTGTTCTCAAAATGCTTCTTGAGCCAGCAGTAGCAGCAAAAGAAGTCATTATAATCAGTGACGACGAAGCAGACAACTTCACATTTCTAGTCTTGGGAAATCCTCAAGAAGAAGAATGCCAAATCAGTGAGCATTTTAAGAAAGCTAAATTTGATTTAAATCAATAAATCAGTAATCTATTTTGTACTTCTTTGTACAGTTTGTTTGAAGTTGAAATAAAAGTTGCTTTTTAAAATGGCTTCCAATACTAATTTACCAATCCTTGAATTCAATGGTGGTGATTACGAGTATTGGTCAATTAAAATGAAAACTCTGTTAATTGGAAAAGGTCATTGGGATGTGATTGAAGAGGAATATACTGAACCTTCAGCTACTGAGTGGGCAGTTTTGAGTGGTGTTGATAAAAGGGCTAGAAAAGAAGCATAGAAGAATAATTCTTTTGCCCTTTATCACATTCACGCCACCCTTGATAAAAGTATTTTCCCTAGAATAGCTTCTTTTAAAACTGTTGAATCTGCTTTGAATGCTTTACAAGAAGGTTATAGGGGTAGTGACCAAATCAAACAAGTTAAACTCCAAACCTTGAAAAGAGAGTTTGAAACTCTTAAAATGCAAGAAAATGAAAAGGTTGGTGATTACTGTGTGCGTGTGAAAGTCGTAGTAGATAAGATGGTCACTTTAGGAGAAGATGTAAAGCCTGAAGTTATAGTGAATAAAGTGTTGAGGACACTTCTTCCTAAATGGAATTCAGTAGCCATCATTATATAGGAATCTAAAGACCTAAATTATATATCTTTTGAAACCCTCATTGGCTCACTTCTCTCACATGAGGAAAGATTACAACCATCTCTTTCCACAAGTTATGGAGGAGATGATAAAGCCTTTGCTTCTCAAGAAGGCAGAAGTAGAGGTCGTGGCGAAGAAAAGTCTAGAGGAAGAGGAAAAAATAATCAGAGAGGTGGAACTCCTAATAGAGGAGGAAATCAGAACAGATGAGGATTCTCAAACAACAGTGAACAACAGCATAATAGAGGTGGATAGCAAAATAGAGGGAAACAATCAGGTAGAGGTAAAGGAGGAGATAAGTCAAAACAATCTTGCTACAATTGTGTCAAAATTGGCCATTATGCTCATGATTATTGGACTAAGACTTCACAAGGAGCTAGTAGCAGCCAGAGCAGTCAGTTTGGAAACTTTGGGGAAGAGGAAGAGTCCACAAATCTCTTTCTCTCATATGTTCAGGCAGATCAGAACATGAATGATACATGGATCTTGGACACTAGGTGTTCAAACCATATGAGTGGCAAAGAAGAGTTCTTTGCTAGTCTAAATTCCTCCTACAAATCTAGCATCAAATTGGGAGATGATAAATCATTGGCAGTTGAAGGCATTGGAGCTATGGCAGTTCCAACTAAAGAAGGAGTCAAACAAGTAAGTGATATCTATTATACACCCCATCTCCAACATAATATTTTAAGTGTTGGACAAATGTTAGAAAATAACTACATGTTGCTTTTTGATGAGGGTAAATGCACTATTGTTGATAAAAATAACAATAATAGAATCATTACTCAAGTGCCAATGTCAAAGAATAGATTGTTTCCTTTAAATTTTGGCCAACCAGGGGGAGATAAGTTAGCAAGTGTTGCTATTTCCAATCCAAGTGTTCTATGGCACTTGAGATATGGCCATTTGAATTCTGCTAGTTTGAAAATGCTAACTTCCCAATCCATGGTCACTGGACTTCCTAAAGTTTAGGATAGTAAATAATTCTATGAAGGGTGTGCTCTTGGGAAGCATGCTAGATCAAAGTTTCCTCATGGACAAGCATGGCGGGCCAACAATCCACTTCAGCTAGTGCATACCGACTTCTGTGGTCTGATGCAGACACAGAGTTTGGGTAACAACTCTTACTTTCTACTCTTTATTGATGATTATACTAGAATGTGCTGGATATATTTTTTTAAACATAAGGATGAAGCATATGAATGCTTTATTGATTTCAAAACAAGAGTTGAAAGTGAGAGTAGATATTTTGTAAAATGTCTTCGATCAGATAGGGGAGGAGAATATTCCTCTAATGAGTTTGTGAATTTTTGTAAGCAACATGGCATTAAGAGGCAGTTCACTACTGCCTACACTCCATAGTAGAATGGTGTTGCAGAGAGGAAGAATCACACCATTGTGGAGATTGCGAGGTCTATGCTTCAAACGAAGCATTTGACTAATTCATACTGGGCAGATGCAGCTAGGACCAACGTATATATCTTGAACAGAAGTCCTACTTCAAGTTTGAAAGGACTGACACCTTACAAAGCATGGTATGGTAAAAAACCAAATGTTAAGCATTTCAGAGTATTTGGCTCGCTGGCCTATTCTCACATTCCTGATGAGATTAGGAAGAAGCTCGATCCAAAGAGTCAGGCATGTATCTTTGTAGGACACTGTGAGAATACAAAAGCTTATAGACTGTATAATCCTTAGACTAGAAAGTTTGTGATTTCCAGGGATGTGATTTTTGATGAAGGGGGAGAATGGGGTAAGCCCCAAATATTCAGTGATTTTGAATCCACTGATGTAGTTTCTTAGCAAGTGCCACATCAGACACCATAGAAAGGAAAGCAGTCTCCTCCAACAAGTCCAAGTTCATCTTATGATTCATCTTCTTCACCAAGTCCTTCTCCACAGTGATCTGTACGTTCCTCACCAATGGACATTGATTCTCCATCCCGAGGTAAGAGAACTCTACAGTATCATCCATCATCTCAGATGTTGGATAAATTTTTTTCAAGAAGATACACTAGGAGTCAAGCTAGTGAAATGGATTCTGTTTTACATAGATTAGAAAGTATGCACTTGTATGGTGATGATGTCTCCCAGCAGGAACCTAGGGGAGATCAAGTTAACTATGCTTTGTTAACTAGTGCACAACTTGAAACTTTTAGTTATGAGAAGGCATGTACTCAAAAAATTTGGCAAGATGCCATGAACGAGGAGATAACCTCTATAAAAAATGACACTTGGGAGTTGGTAAAGCTTCCTAAAGGCAAGAAATGTGTTGGATGTAAGTGGGTCTACAAGACCAAGTTTAATGCTGATGGTAGCATTGAAAGGCACAAGGCGAGACTAGTTGCAAAGGGATTCACTCAGAAATATGGAGTTGATTATGAAGAGACATTTTCTCCTATAGCCAGACAGGAGACTATTAGAACAGTTCTTACCTTAGCTACAAATAAGGGATGGAAAGTTCAACACATGGATGTGAAAAGTGCATTTCTAAATGGTTACTTGACAGAAGAAGTGTATGTTGAGCAACCACAAGGATTTGAAGAGAAAAACAAGGAAAATCTTGTTTACAAACTAAAGAAGGCACTTTATGGCCTCAAGCAGGCACCACGAGCTTGGTACTCATGCATTGATGGGTACTTCAAAGAATTTGGGTTCATCAGAAGTAGAAATGAGCCCACCCTTTACTACCTACAGTAAGAAAATAACATCCTCATAGTTTGTTTGTATGTGGATGATCTCATATTCATGGGTAGTAATGAAAAACTGAATATGAAGTTCAAACACTCCATGATGGAGCAGTTTGAGATGAAGGATCTTGGCTTAATGCACTACTTCCTTGGAATGGAGGTTCATCAGTCAGATATAGGGATCTTCATCTGTCAACATAAGTATGTTCGGGACATGCTTAAGAAGTTTGCTATGGAGCATTGCAAACCATTTGCAACTCCAGTTGGACATGGGATCCAATTAAGCAAAGATGATGGAGCATCAAAAGTTGACGTGACCACTTTCAGAAGCATGGTTGGGAGTTTGATATTTCTCGCCAACACCGGACTCGATATTCGAGTATGTTGTTTCTCTTGTCTCTCGATTTATGTCTAACCCTTCAAAATTGCATTTGCAGGCAGCTAAGAGAATTCTCATATATGTAAAGGGTACATGGGATTTTGGAATCCATTACCATAAATGTAACACTATCAAGCTTGTAGGCTTCAGTGATAGTGATTGGGGTAGCAAAATTGATGATAGAAAATCAACCTTAGGGAACTGTTTTAGTCTAGGATCGAGACCAATAACTTGGAGTTCCAAGAAGTAGACAGTAGTAGCACTATCTTCAATAAAAGCTAAGTATATAGCGGTCACTCATGCTAGTACTCAAGCTCTATGGCTGTGAAAGGTATTAGAAGAACTTGGAGAGTAGCAAAGTGGTCCAACAAGGTTATTATGTGACAACATTAGTGCCATTCAGTTGGCATACAATCCTGTCCACCATAGTAGATCAAAGCATTTTGATATGAAGTACTACTTCATCAGAGATATGGTGGAAACTGAAACTGTTGAGCTTCAGTATTGCCCCACTTTGGATAATGTTGCAGACATCTTCACCAAGGCACTGGCTAAAGCTCAATTTGTAAATTTGAGAGACTGTATTGTCATTCATCTCACCTTTAAGGGGTATAATGTAGCAGTGTGAACACATAGTGGTTAGTTTAGTGGTTGGTTAGGTTAGAGTTATCGGCAAATGTCAACATGATTTTTTAACGAAATAATTTCTTCTTTATCCCTCCATTCCCTCCTTTATTCCCTCTTCCTCATTATCACTCCACCTCCTTTCCCCTTATTCCTCCAACCTCCCTTATTTTCCTCTCCACCGACTTCCTCCCGTCTCCCTTCATATAAATTAGAAACTCTATCCTATGTTCTTGTTGATGTAATGGTGCTACGTACAGTTTAATTAATTTGTGTTAATATTATTATTAATCTTTCATAGTGCCACTTGGTTCGATTTTGAGAATGGGAAGGCCCCCTTAGACACTCATTATGAGTGGCCACTGTGTGATGAAGTTCTAGAGCATCATAGAGTTCATAAGGAGGGCCCACAAGATTATATCATTCCCCCTCCACCCCTCATTACTGTTAGAACTAATAGGCCAAATCTAGAGTGCAAGGCTCTTCAGATAGGGTGAGCCAACTCTTCCCATACCTTTCACATGTATGAAAGAGAGCATGAGGAAAACCAGTATATTCCTCAAGAGTAATACACCACGCAGGAGCAATGCGCCTCCACACCTGCTGATTATCAAGATCACCTATTGAGGCCAAAGCCTCGGGTGAATGCTACTAACCTCGACAGAGGAAAGTGATCCATAGAGATATCGAATCACCATGACCGAGATAGATATGTAGGGGAAGCATCTAGGCCTCCTAGACCTAGGATGATAGAACAAATTGACTTGGCATGTGCCAAACAGGCCACTTGTAAAGCACAAATCATGTAGCTTTGGCAAGATCAGCAGTAGTTAGAATAACTATATCATCTTAACAAAGAGCACATTCAACGCCAGATAGATGAGTTGTTCCAGAACACTATGCATAAGAGGATTCCAACCCCTCACATGCATAGGACAAAAATTTATGAGAGGCACAACCCCTTAGTATAATACAGGTCTCCATGACATTATCAAGTGTTGCCTCCAAGACCTCATAGACCTAAGCAGGAGGCCACTCCTAGAACCAATGATGCGTGCCTTCCTCAGGCACCCGTCCATGTTTATAGGTCACACCCAAAAAATCCTCAAGAGGCCTATGAGTAATTTGAGTGAGAAGAAGAGCGGGCTGAAATGCCCTACCAAGGCAGGGGGTGCTATCCAGCCACCCCTCCATAGGCCTCAAGTTCCTCATAATTCACAATGGGAACAAACCAAAGAAGAAGAAATCAAATCCTTTGATGCATACAAAGCACTACTGGAGTGCTTAGAGTCTATGGATACTAAGACTTTTGGGCCCCAAAATCCCACCTTACGCTAGCTCTGTAGTCACCCTATGCATCCTTCAGTTTTGGGACCCCCATACCCCGAGCACTTCAAAGTGCCTCAGTTGGAAATTTTTATAGGGGATGAGGATGCCCAAGAGCACATAACAAGGTTCTTGAGTCAATTCTTTGGCATTCAGGACAACAATGCATTGCTTTTAAGAATGTTTATAACCACGTTCGTAGGCCCTGCCTCAGATTGGTTTACCCAGTTGCTAAAGCATAGCATCAATAATATAGACCAGCTAGTGGACGTGTTCCTTGAATGTTTTGCCTTCAACACTAAGAAGAAGGCATCCTTTGTTGAGCAAAGTGCAGCAAATAGTATTGTCATTGTTGTCAACACAGTCAGACAGATTTATTGATGCAATGGACAAGAGTTTATTGAACAACAAGGTGCAGCCAAAGTACAATGGATAGGAGTTCGGTGTTGAGCAAGGTGTTGCAGGAGGATTGTCATTGTTGTCAATACAATCGGTTAGATCTAATGATGCGATGGACGAGCGGTTCGAAGTCACTCGGATGTAGAGGATAAAGTTCAAAAGTTAGTCAGATCATGAGTCCTTAAATGATAGATGCACGAAACGAGAAAACATAATTCAGAATGAGAAGAAGAAGTCTTCAGAACCTGAGATGTCAAGAAGCGGAAAGTTTTTTTGTGAAAACCAAGGCAGTCAGAATAAATTTTTTTATTTAAAACCATGGATAACAGATTTGAAATGGGTTTTTCTTAAAACCCAAGTTGGCTCTTCGTTTCATTGAAAAAGATGCCTCGATGATAAAGATATTTAATTTTAAATATTTAGTTTAAATTTTAAAGGTTTTTTGTGAAAACCAAGGCAGTCAAAATAAAAAGTTTTATTTAAAACCATGGATAACATATTTGAAATGGGTTTTTCTTAAAATCCAAGTTGGCTCTTCGTTTCATTGAAAAAGATGCCCCGTGATGAAGATATTTAATTTTAAATATTTAGTTTAAATTTTATTTTATTTAAAATTTAAATTAAAATATTAAATTAAATTAAAAGGGCCGACATGTTACTATTTCACGGAAATAAGCTACAGGAAAGTGACGAAGGTGGAAGAAGTGTTTGAGGCCGACAAAGTTAAATCTGGGTTGACGGATTTTAGAGTTTGGCAGCTGAAAAATTCTAGGGTTTCTCAATCGACGTTCTTTTAGGGTTTGTTCCTAAAACTTCTTCTATAAAAGCAAGGGTACTTCGATTTTGAAAATAGGGGTGTAAAGATAAAGTGCGAATGTGAGCATAGTTTTTGTGAAAGTGAAGTTCGTGTTGAGCAGAGAGCAGAATGTGAAATGACACAGAGTGTGCGAAGCGTGTGCGTAGAGAAAGCAGAGTGTGCAGAGAAGCGCGAAGGGCAAAGTTGATTGCAAATTCGGTCGTAGCAGATGCAGACAAAGCGTGTGAAGTGATTGTGCAAGAGAGAGCAAAGTGCACGAGAGATTGCAAAGGTGATGTAGACCAGTTAGAGTCTTGCAATAACAAAGGTATATGTCAAACATTTTTTTATTCAATATTGAAGTCCAATTGGTCGTTGGCAAATTAAGGGGTTGGTGCCTCTTTCCGATTGGTCTTGGTAAACAATTTGTCTAGTTGGTGCTGGAAAATTAAGGGGTTGGTGCCTCTTTCCAGTAGGTGCTGGTAAAATAGGAGTTTGTGCTCCATTCTATTGAAGCAGATAAAGTTAATGGGTTGGTGCTCCTTCTAGTTGGTGCTGGTAAAGGATTATGTAAAGTTGTAGCTTTGCATTGACTGGATTTGGATGGTAGTCCAAGCAGTCTTTTTGAGGAGTAGCCACATTGGTGAACCTCGTTAAAATTTTGTGTTATGTGTGATGCTTTCTTGATGCATTTAGTATCTCTTTTATCTGCTTTAAACTACTGCTGGTTTTATAATCTAATTGTTTTAGAAGTTTTTAAAGAACACACTGATTCACCCCCCCTCTCAGTGTCATTGTGATTACAACAATTGGTATCAGAGCCAAGTTCCCAATTTTGGCTAAATCAGTCAGGGTTGATCTTGGATTAGTACACAATGGCTAAGAAGAATAGATCCTCATCCAAAAAGGCATCCCAGTCAGTTTTGGTTCCTGTAGAAGAGAAATTTGAACCGAAAAAGGTAGAAGAAGTGAATCCTGAAGTTTGTGATGAAAATCTTGAGGCTGAAGTAGATTTTGAAGGAGAGTTGATATCTACTCTTGAAGAGTGGAGAATAGAAAAGAAAAAGAACAAAATACTGTCCAAGAAATTAGAAGAATATGAGGATGAGATTGAAGATCTCTTCCTACAAGTTCAAAAGGCCAAGAAATCGGAAGAAGCCTTGAAGACACAATTGGATAATAAGAATGATGTATACAGCACAAGTGAAGAGGAATATAAACAGGTTATTGTTGATCTAAAGCTGTAAGTAGAACAGAACAAAAGGATTGAAGATATTCTTAGGTCTTAGATCAATGAGAAAGAGACTGTATGCTGCCAACAAGAAGAAGAGATTGTTTCATTGAAGAAACAACTAAAAGAGGCCAATATAAATCTCAAATTTGAGAAGAGCACAAAGTTGCTAGATACAATGATAAATCAACAAAGAAGCTCCACGACTAAGTTTGGTCTTGGATATGAAGTTGAACAACCTTCATCCTCCAAATATGCAGAGAAGAAGAAGTCCTCGGTTGAAGGATTGAAACAAGAAAAGTCTGAAGCTGAATCCTCAAAAAGAAGAAAATATCAAAGAAGATCTACAGCAAAGCAACCACAACAAAAGAGGTTCTCTCACTCTCACTCTTTTAATAATAATGATTTTTATGGCTATTGTTCTAAATGCAACCACTTTGGTCACAAGGCAATTTATTGTGGACTGAACAATAGATCAAAGAGTTATGCTGATAAAAATACTTCTATTTTTTTGAGTGAACACCCTATGCAATGTTTTAAATGTAATGGCCATGGGCACATAGCAAGGTTTTGTTCAAGCACTTATGTATCCAATCTAAGGCAATACCATAGATTTCATCATACACATAGAATGCAATATAGACGGGGAATAAAACATGTGCAATGTTTTAAATGCAATGGTCAAGGGCACATAGCAAGGTTCCGTCCAAGCACTTCTATATCTAATCTAAGGCAAAACCCTAGATTTCATCAGACACAAAGAGGACAACACCGACAAGGAACATATCATGTGCATAAAAGAAAAGAAAATAATCATCCATCAAGAATGCACAAGAGACAACCCCACAAGAGAAATGTTCAAGTTCACGAACAGGAGCAAAATAGGGATGTTGTTGAAAAACCCAAGCCCAAGTTCAAGAAAGTCTGGAGAAAGACAGAAGAAAGGAAATTGTGTCTCCTTGGACTGAAGGAGGCTACTCTGCCATTGCTCTAAGCAACTCCAGGTGGCACATCCTCAGGAGGAGCAATATTAAAGTTTTATTTTAATGCTCCTATGTATTTGTCTAGGTATCTAAGGATGAAAGGTAAGCAGTCGAGTTAATTTTGTATAGTTTTTAAAGTGTGTTTTTCAGTTTATATAGTGGTTTATGGAAATGCCGTGAAGTGTGGTGTTTAATTTGAGAGTTGTCACCATTGGTAGTTTTGAGATATGTCATCGTTGTACTGTTGATGATTCTTAATACCACTGTTCAAAATTATGAATCATAATAGTCTAGATAATTTGCTCAACAAAAGAATGCTTGCCCTAGCTGTGTATTTGTGTTTCGAGCAGCATGTATTTGTTTTTACTCTTTGATGTGAAGATTTCCAGATCTTTCATGACACCTTGGTGAATATATTTAATTCACAGACAGTTTTGTTTTAACTATTGATTTAATGCCAGTCCAAGAATAAGAAGCTTGAGGCTGAGTAAGGTGCACTACGGTTGGCCATAAAGTGTTTGACAAAATGTCTTCTTCTGACATGCATAGTTGAAAGTAAGAGTTGGCAGAAAAATTGCAGTGCTGGACAAAAATTGGTACAGATGTGAGTCACTTGTCAATTCTGTTGACAAAAGTGAAATCAGCATGTTGAATGGGAAGATTAAAAAAAAAAAAAAAATTTAATGAGCAGCCAGATGATTTCCAGCCTGGTGATGAATAGTTGAGTTGCTTTCATAGTGGTTTTTTTGATCAAGTTAATGCTTTTCTTGATACATGATTTGGGCTTACTCCATTGAGTTTGATTTGAGCAAGTTATTCTTTGCCTTGGTGATTTATGTTGGTGGTCGTCTTGTTCAAATACCTTTGGAAGGAAAAGGATGTCTACTAGTTTCCTTTTCATGTACTTGATTGGTTGAATGCTTCAAAGTTAATCTTGAGTTGAATGATGTTGGTTAAACCTTGTCTATAAGCATTGTTGCTAAAGCCCTAATTGGTTGAGAAAAGATGTTGGTTGTGCTTGTGGTACAGTGTTTGGTACCTGCACAGAGTTGAAAGTGGATTGAGGTAGCCTGCTAGATTCTCACTGCAGAGAGAGACAAACAACTATCATTGGGTTCAAGCTTGTTGAGAATATATCCAAGATGCATGGTGAAGTTGTATGCAGATGTTGCTGGCATTGCAGAAAAAAAAGTTGGCTATATAAGATTATTGTATGCCTTCACTAACAGTGGACAAGTTTGAGTTTGCAAAGCAACAGAGGGTAGTTGCACAGAAGATAGTGGTTCAGTCATGTTCTTACACATGTTATATTGGTGAAGTTGACGGTGATGGTGTCATTCACTGGTTATTGCTGCTATTCACATTGTTGATTTTATTGATGCCTATTATGCTTATCATGATGTTGTCAATCAGTGAAATGAAGTGGTCTTGGACTCAGGGGGAGCATTTGTGTACTTGTTTTTCTTCTTGTTCATGCTTGGAATATTTGCTAATTGTAATAATTTGTGTCTAAGAATATTGTGCATAGACTCAAGGGGAGTCTGCAACAGCACTTTGGTATTATTGTCAAAGGGGGAGAAGATTTACAGGAAAATTGCACATGTGTTGCCAACAATTCCAAAGGGGGAGATTATTGAGCAAAGTGCAGCAAATAGTATTGTCATTTTTTTCAACACAGTCAGACAGATTTATTGATGCAATGGACAAGAGTTTATTGAACAGCAAGGTGCAGACAAAGTACAATGGATAGGATTTCAGTGTTGAGCAAGGTGTTGCAGGAGGATTGTCATTGTTGTCAATACGATCGGTTAGATCTAATGATGCAATGGACGAGCGGTTTAGAAGTCACTCGGATGCGAGAGGATAAAGTTCGGAAGTTAGTCAGATCATGAGTCCTTAAATGATAGATGCACAAAAACAGAAAACATAATTCGGAATGAGAAGAAGTCTTCAGAACCTGAGATGTCAAGAAGCAGAAAGGTTTTTTGTGAAAACCAAGGCAGTCAGAATAAATTTTTTTATTTAAAACCATTGATAACATATTTGAAATGGGTTTTTCTTAAAACCCAAGTTGGCTCTTCGTTTCATTGAAAAATATGCCCCGGTGATAAAGATATTTAATTTTAAATATTTAGTTTAAATTTTAAATGTTTTTTGTGAAAACCAAGGCAGTCAAAATAAAAAGTTTTATTTAAAACCATGGATAACATATTTGAAATGGGTTTTTCTTAAAACCCAAGTTGGCTCTTCGTTTTGTTGAAAAAGATGCCCCGGTGATGAAGATATTTAATTTTAAATATTTAGTTTAAATTTTATTTTATTTAAAATTTAAATTAAAATATTAAATTAAATTAAAAGGGCCGACATGTTACTATTTCGCGAATAAGCTATAGGAAAGTGACGAAGGTGGAAGAAGTGTTTGAGGCCGAAAAAGTTAAATTTGGGCCGACGGATTTTAGGGTTTGGCAGCTGACAAATTCTAGGGTTTCTCAACCAACGTTCTTTTAGGGTTTGTTCCTAAAACTTCTTCTATAAAAGCAAGGGTACTTCGAGTTTGAAAATAGGGGTGTAAAGATAAAGTGCGAATGCAAGCATAGTTTTTGTGAAAGTGAAGTTCGTGTTGAGCAGAGAGCAGAATGTGAAATGACACAGAGTGTGCGAAGCATGTGCGCAGAGAAAGCAGAGTGTGGAGAGAAGCGCGAAGGGCAAAGTTGATTGCAAAGTCACGTCAGTAGCAAGTGCAACAAAGCTGTTTGAAGTGATTGTGCAAGAGAGAGCAAAGTGCACAGAGATTGCAAAGGTGATGTAGACCAGTTAGAGTCTTGCAATAACAAAGGTATATGTCAAACATTTTTTATTCAATATTGAAGTCCAGTTGGTGCTGGCAAATTAAGGGGTTGGTGCCTCTTTCCAGTTGGTGCTGGTAAACAATTTGTCCAGTTGGTGCTGGAAAATTAAGGGGTTGGTGCCTCTTTCTAGTAGGTGCTGGTAAAATAGGAGTTGGTGCTCCATTATGTTGAAGCAGATAAAGTTAAGGGGTTGGTGCTCCTTCTAGTTGGTGCTAGTAAAGGATTATGTAAAGTTGTAGCTTTGCATTGAATGGATTTGGATGGTAGTCCAAGCAGTATTTTTGAGGAGTAGCCACATTGGTGAACCTCATTAAAATGTTGTGTTATGTGTGATGCTTTCTTGATGCATTTAGTATCTCTTTTATCTGCTTTAAACTGCTACTGGTTTTATAATCTAATTATTTTAGAAGTTTTTAAAGAACACACTGATTCACCCCCCCTCTCAGTGTCATTGTGATTACAACATCCTTAAGTGACCTAGCTGGCCTTAAGCAGTATTATGATGAGACCATGGTTGCTTATGGGAATCGATGGAGGACATTGCTTTCAAAGCTACCTTACCTCCCTCCCATGGATGACATGACTCAAATATTTTCAAAGAGTTGCTTAAGGTCGATATCCATGCTATTGCAGCTGTAGCAATATTCCACCCTCAAAGAAGCCCTTGTGCAAGCCAGGATAATTGAGGAGATCAAAATACAAGACAATGAGATTGCCAAACCACGCAAGAAAGAGTGGCACAAAAATCCTAAAACTAGGCCCATGCAACCGAAACCTGTTGTAGTCAATCAGGTTGCCATAACTATACCAAAGTCTGCACAAATGACACAACCCCCAAAGGATAATTATCAGGTAGTTCCTCTTGATAACTATGAAAAGGAAAATCATAAACAAGAGCAAAATCAGTAGCATTGCCCTAGGCAACAATTCACAGAGTCTAGAGACTCCTTGTTTGACCATTTTTTCATGACAAACCTGATAAACTTACCAGAAAGTCAACCCATAGACACCAGCATGCCAAAAACCAAGGGCTATAGGGAAGACTTATATTGTAGATTTCACCAGCAGAAAGGACACAAAATATCCACTTGTTAGAAATTCAAACACTTAGTGCAGGACTTTATAGGCAACAAAATGCTCATGATAGATAGTCCCATAGTGCTAAGCAACCAGCAAATGGAAGTCTTCAAAGACCCCCTGCCTGCCCATGATGCGAAGGCAAGGAATTTACAAGTGAACGAGGTAACACAAAACTGCCCTATGCAAGGATACATAGGGATGATAAGCATTGTGACACGAAATAAAAGATACCCAAACACGGCTGCACCCGCTACAGCTATAGAAGATGTTCTGTCAGCGACACAACCTCCACAACATCCTATGCAACCTCCCCCACCTAGACCAGTGCAAATATTCGGACTAAACTTACTCAAATTTTAAGGACCATTTTGGCTAGGCTCTCCATTTATGAGCTCATACAACAATCATTGCCCAATCATGAGGCTCTGATGGAGATACTCAAATCCATTGAGCTACAACCCCATGAAACCAATTCTTTCAACAATTTCATGGGACATGTGAGACAATGCACAAAACTAGTCATAACCTTTAGGGAAGATGAACTAAAACTGGTGACTGGTGATATGGTGGATCCACCCCTACACGTCATTACATGGGTCAACAAGATTCCATTCAAGAGGGTGTTGTTGGACATTGGCTCATCCAACAACATAATCATGATAGTAACATTAAAACACCTTAAGCTACCAACATCCCACATTGTGGCATCCACTTACACTCTTTGAGCATTCAACAACGTGTTATGCTCGAAATTTGGCACAATTTTCCTACCCATCCAAGTAGGACAAAATACCATTCCTACGTTGTGTCACATTGAGGGTGGAGGGTGGGCAGCAGTAACAACTGCTGCACATAGGGTGATATGGCCTACAATATCTTGTTAGGCCGGCCTTGGATCAGGGACATGAATTGTATCCCTTCGATAGCCCATCAATGCCTCAAGTACACATACGAAGGGCAAGTACATGTAGTCCCAATGAACTTAGAGCCCTTTAAGTTTTGTAATGTGATGTAGCTGATGCCACAATCAACCCTCCCATCAACACATTTGGACTTCCAATTGAATTCGTCCACATAAGGTCCGATTCTACCTACATCCCCATTGTTGAGTCCCTCAACTCACCAACCTGGCCCATATTCATCATCTGTTCCTTCACCAATGATGCCACCTATGGTGGCCACATCGAAGGACAATGGGAAGAAGCCCCTAGAGGAGGTACCACCATTAGTCTCAACCATATCTACCGAAGAGGTGCCCAGCCAAATGGAAGTCGAGACACTTGGTTCACCCAACATGGAGTGGACTCAGTGAGAACTCCCATTCCCTCCCCCTCAACCATCGATGATTATCACTGAGATGGCCAATACGGTCTTGGAGGAGTACCTAGTGTGGAACATTATGGCAACACCCATGCTCGAATCCATGTAATACATTGGGGGACCTCACCTCCCCATCGACACTATCGTCCCTTTAGGCTACCCACCAAATAAGACCAATTTTGTATATGGGGACCTCAATAACGACATTGAATCCTACCTACAAGAGGAAGAGGATGAAGAGCCATTTGCTGAGAATGTTGACTATCTGTCCAACTCAGACTTCGTATTGAAATACCTAGACCAATGTAATTGGCATGGATATGGATTGGGAAGATACGAACAAGGAATGTGCATTCTTTGTCAACCAAGATACCAGATGCAATATGATAAATTAGGATTAGGGTTCAACCACCCTTTGCCTCTCAACATCTTAGTAGAAACCATGCAAGGCCTAGGTCTAGGCAACAGGGATGGGTTGGCACAAGATTCATATGCCAATCCCAACACAACATACACATTGGGATATTATCTCCCATTGTTAACAAAAAACCTTGTTGACATCTACAACCCCTCCCCTTTGATCGAGGAAGGGGAAAGTTCAAGAAGTAACCTCCAAGAGGGATATGAACAAGATCAAGGGGGGTCTTCTGAAGATGAGTCAGATTATGAGGTAGAACCTTGGGACCCTTTTGAGTCTGATAGAAATCACTTGCAGGTGACACCCATTGATGACTATCAAGAGAAATTAATGGAAATGTTCCCCTTTAATGTTCCAATCGGGAAATTGCTACCTCTAGAGAATCCAGCCCTCCTATAGAGAGCGAAACAACCCAAAAGGGACCAAATCAACTTGCTCAAACAAAATGAGCCTCCCAAGCCAAACATAAGGCCAAGTGATCCACTAGAGTAAGAAGATCCAAATATCTTCTTCAACATCGACTACTTGCGTGCCAAACTTTTGGTTTTTGTAGAGGGTGAGGATAGTGATCAAGAAACGCCTAGTCGAAGGCTATACCAGCCAAAGGGGCACATAGTTGTCAAAGCCAATGAAGGCCTATGGATATCTGATAGTGACTATGAGGATGAGACTGAGATGGCATATCTCAACCATACGAGGCAACAAGAATACCCCATAGACATTAATGATATGTTTGAACATCTAAATATGGGACCAAGGCATAAGTGGCATTTAAACCAAGTACAGTTAAACCAAGTGCTTCATCCACCACTTTGAGCATACAAGGAGAACCTCCCACTTAGATACCCTATAGGTCCATCAGTGCCAAGGGTAGACCCTATCCTTCTATCTGCACATAGGGTCGATCATTTTGTGCCAATACCCACAAAGCAAGATTTGGGGTACAGGGATCATCAAGAATATCCAAATCAACACCCACGTGGCAATGGATACCAAATTCATTCCATCAACATGATCTCCATTGATTTAACCACCCCCATCTGCAATCCAGCCGACCCAACATGACCATTGTATCTAGACCTAAATGCCATAGACTGGGATTGTGCTGACTCACCACCATCCCCATCAGAGTACTGGCCTTGCATTGAGATGTTTCATTTCACCCTAGGATAGACTCAAGATATATTCCATGCTGAAGGGGAACCCAACATTCCCAACGTAGATCTAAATTTAGCAAATTATATCCACCTGATCCCAACTCCACACCAGTTGGAGGACGAATCCCACATGTCAGTCGAAGAAACAATTGACGTAGACATTGGTTATGATCCAATGAATCTACAAATCATCAAGCTAGGGGTAATTCTATCCCCCTAAGAGCAAGCCAATTACATTGCCCTTCTCAAAGATAATAAGGAGGTTTTTGCATGGTCCTACAAAGACATGTTGGGGCTAGACCCGCAACTAGTCACACATAATCTAACACTTGATCCGATAGTCAAGCCAGTCAAGCAAAAGCTACGTAAGATGCACCCAATAGTGGCCTTAATGGTCAAAGACAAGCTACAAAAGCTATTGGATGCATAGTTTGTCATCTACGTAGATTACCCACCATGGTTGTCCAACATGGTACCCATCAAAAATCCTGACGGGAGGATTTGCATATGCACCAATTTTTGAGATTTAAACAAAGTGAGTCCCAAGGATGATTTCTCCTTGCCTAGCATCGACACATAGGTAGATGCTACAGCAGGCCAAGAAATGCTTTCCCTCATGGATGGTTTCTTGGGATACAACTAGATTCGTATCAATCCTGATGATCAACTAAAAATGGTGTTCACGGCGCCTTGGGGGACATTTTGTAATAAGGTCATTCCCTTTGGCCTTAAAAACATTGTCACAACTTACCAATGCGCTATGACATACATCTTCCATGACAACATGCATAAAAATTTGGAAGATTATATGGATGATTTGTTGGCCAAATATATTTTGTGTGAAAATCATCTCGATGACTTATGCAAGATCCTTGATTGCCTCATTGAACATAAGGTTAGGCTAAACCCCAAGAAGTGTGTATTTGGCATCACATATAGAAAAATATTGGGTTTCATAGTCTCAAAATGAGGCATCGAGGTAGATCCAAATAAAGTCAAGGAAATCCTTGAAATGCTTCCCCCAACCACCATCAAGCAAGTTAGAAGCTTGCAAGGTAAGATCACATCGATAAAGTGCTTCATAGCGCAGTTATTTGACAAGTGTCGACCCATGAATAAATTATTACACAAGGGGGTAGCATTTCATTGGGATGACGAGTGCTAGTCAGCCTTCGACGACATCAAACAATACTTGGCTTCACCGCCAGTATTAGCACCACCTAGACTAGGAGTGTCATTCTATTTATACATCTCAGCTACTGAGGTGGCACTGGGCACCATGCTAGCCCAAAAAAATGAATTACATAAAGAACAGTCTAATTATTATCTTAGCCGCACCCTGGTTAGTTATGAACTTAACTATGCATACATTGAGAAGCTATGCTTGGTGATGGTATTTGCCACCAAAAAGCTATGCCATTACATGCTGAGCAATACGACGTATGTTGTATCTAAGGATAATTTTTTGTTGTACATGATGAGTCATACTTATCATAGTAGTCGCACGACAAAATGGATCATGTTTTTGATAGAGTTTGACATCAAATTCATTGGACAAAAGTCCATCAAAGGTCAAGTCATCATCGATCAACTAGCAGAGGCTCCTCTCAAAGATGATCAACCTCTGACCGTAAAGTTGCCCGATGATGGGGTCTTCCATGTCTCAGAATCGCCGATTCTGATGAGCCTGAGTCACAGGTCGACATAACCTTATTTTTTTATGGTTCTAAATGTGAGCAAGGGGGTGGTGCGAGAATCATGTTTTTCACACCGCAAGGGGCTCCAATGCCTTTATCATTTAAACTTGATTTCCCGTGCACCAATAACAATGCTGAATACGAAGCCTTGCTCATAGGTCTTCAGATAGCCATCACCATGAACATCAAATGCTTGAAAATATTTGGTGATTCACTGTTAATTGTCAACAAAGTGAAAGGGGTATTCCAATGCAAATGCCCAGTTTTGTAGGTCTACAAAGCCCTTGTGGATAAATTCCTAGCAAAGCTTGAATGGTACGACATCGAGGCACTCCCTCGATAATCGAATCATTTTGCGGACACTATGGCCTCCTTGGGGTCACTAATCCTGCAAGACATTTTTGGTGAGATGACAACCATTCAATTCAAAACGTTATCGCAATCCATGATGGAGCATGCAAGCTCTAACATAATTCCAAAAATCCACTTGATCCAGATTGAACCATATCAAAATAGGTTCTCTCGAATCCATGATAGTCTAAATCACACCAAATGGGGGTCTTTGTTCTCTCCAACCCCTCTTAATAGCAACACAATGCTATTTTTACAAGTTCTTTCCTGCTCAGCTTTTTCTAGGGATGAACTTCAAGAGGGATCGGTCATTCATATCGAGGTTTCTGATCAATAGGATTGGTACACACCCATAAGAGACTATCTCAAGTTAGGTAGCCTCCCACTTGGATTGTCACACGCCGTGAAAAGATCATTCAAATAGAAAGTGGCAAAACATGTCTTGCTAGGAGACATTTTATATCGTCGAAACTATGAAGGAATCCTCCTCTATTGCTTGGACAAGCAAGAGTCCACTTGGGCGATCACCCAAGTGCACGATGGTACATGTGGTGGCCACTTCAATGGTATGGCCATCGTAAAGTGCATTCTTTGCATGGGCTATTATTGGCCATCTTTAGAGCAATATTGTTGCGTATATGTGTGTAAGTGCATGAAGTGTCAACACCATGCTAACTTGACACACGTACCTTCTCAGGCCTTGCATCCGATCCAATCAGCTTGGTCATTTTCACAATGGGGCTTAGATCTCATCAAAAATATCTCCCCTGCATCGTCAGGTCATCACACATTTATCATAACAGCCATAGAGTTCTTCACTAAGTGGGTGGAAGCAATTCCGCTTACCTCTACGACTGGGCCCCGCATTGCGGAGTTCATTTTACATAGCATCATATGTCATTTTGGTATTCCATACAAGATCATCTCGGATAATGGGATTTCATTTAAGAACAAATATGTGCGTGCTTTGACACCAAAGTACAAAATTTAGCACAATTTTTTGACACCTTATTATCTGTAGGCAAATGGGCAAGCAGAGGTGTCAAACAAAATGCTAGTTGTCATCCCTAAAAATATGGTCGTAGATAGTCATAAGTATTCACACATCCAAATACCACTTGCCCTATGGGATTATCGCACTAGCATTCGCACGCCCACTACGACAACTCCATTTTTGCTAGTGTATGGCTTCGAGGTAGTCATGCCTCTTGATTTGGAAATACCCTCCCTGCATATATCAATGCAAGAGTTCATCGATGATGACACTACATGGTAGGCCCGATTAGACTAGCTTACATTACTCGATGAACGATGCGTCAATCAAGCATTTACGTATCTATCAAGAGTGACTTAAGAAAGCATACAACATGAAAGTTCACCTACGGGGCTTTTAGGTTGGTGACCTAGTCTTAAAAGAGAACCAACAAAATTCTAACTTGCCTCCCCATTTAAGGGACAAGTTCACGGAAAATTGGTTAGGTCCTTATGTAATCGATAGTAAAATAGGACCTAGAACATATCAGCTCGCCTCTATTGAAGGAATCAAGGAACTAGAACCCTTGAACATCAGTAATTTGAGGCCATTCAAAATTTAGAGAGCCATGGCCCACTCCAAACGCTCCAAGGGTTCCCACAATCGCTTGGTCAGTAAAATGCCCCAAAGGTATCCATAATCCCTTTGGTCAAACCAAAAGCTCCAAGGATTCCTGCAATCGCTTGGTCAACCTAAAATGCCCCAAAGGTATCTATAATATCTTTGGTCAAACCAAAAGCCCCAAGGGTTCTCACCATCGCTTGGTCACCCAAAACACCCCAAAGGTATCTATAATCCCTTTGGTCAAACCAAAAGCTCCAAGGGTTCCCACAATCGCTTGGTCAACCAAAAACATCCCAAAGGTATCTATAATCTCTTTGGTCAAACCAAAAGCTCCAAGGGTTCCCACAATCACTTGTTCAACCAAAAATGCCCCAAAGGTATTTATAATCCCTTTGGTCAAACCAAAAGCTCCAAGGATTCTCGCCATCGCTTGGTCACCCAAAATGCCCCAAAGGTATCTATAATCCCTTTGGTCAAAATCTCCAAGGATCCATAAGAATCACTTGGTCCACACCCATTCGGGTTAAATCGTCCATAACGAATATTCAAAAACAATAGATAATCAAAAATAACAAAAAAATTGCATCTCACTTTCATGCATAATCTTAGAAAAATAAAAACACAAAAAAAAAGAGCTGCATTAGGCATCACATACATACATTGCATATTTGTTGGTCATACATGCCAAATGCACCATAGACTATAATTACTCGGAAATTCCATCATTTTCTACATTTGTCCATTTTGTAAATGATCCAACAAGAATAACGCCATTCACATTTTCACCATATCATAGTTAGTTGTCTTCTAATGTCTTTAGGGTTTTTGTCATTCAATTGTCTTTAGATTTCTAGCCAAATGTTGTACAAAGTCAGACCAATTTTTACAAGGTAGAGTTTTACTTGGATCACGCCTTGTTACATAGCATCCCAACACAAGATTAAAACACATAAAAATTCCCAAGTTGTGTGAACGAAAGACGAAACCTGCAAAGTGGTCTAGGATACCATATAGTGAAAATTTTATCTCGCTCATCCCCCTGTGCGAATGACCCCAAGAATTCTGATAGTTGGCAAAAGTACAAGCATCTTCCCTACCCAATTCCCCAAAATAAACAGTGGTTTTTACCACTATCAGAAATCCCAAATTCTCAAAAAGTTACAAACATCAAAAAACTATTAAAGTCAAAGTACAAACTCCAAAGCTTGACATCAAAACCCTCAAAGTGCACACATCAAAAAGCATAAGAAATAGTGATCCCCATCACTCAAAATTCAAATCCCTTGCACAAAAAAAAAAAAAGAAAAATAAACAGTGATTTTTATCACTATATATGAGAGCAAGTATCCCAATAAAATTGAAGAAAAGAAGGGATTCAAAATTGAATCCTTGGAACTCTCAGCATTCGAAAGGTCATGAGGTGATCCTTAGTCCTAATTTTGTGGATAGCCTGCTGGTCACTAGTGGTAAACCTCCCGCATGACCATATATCTATCGCATTAGCTATTGGGCATATGTACAGATCAATGTTTGCATGTGGATGAACTAGCTTATGGTATCCTAGATTGCATCGTAGATTAATCCTACTAAATGCAACAAAGGAGTTAGTGGAGCTAATTAGGTGATTCTCAATACAGGTTTGGTGGATAGCCTACCTGCCATTGGTGGTATCCTTATGAATACCACATCAATGAACTCAATCGCACACACATGGATGTGAAATAACTTGTTCAAACTCAAGTCTGATTCATACCTTGTTTGAAACTCTTATAAGATAATGTATAGTCTTGACTATTTAGTTAAAGCATCTGAGTCTCAAAAAAATATTAACTACATTCTAAAACAATTTTTGTACATTTCATTACTTACATCACCATAAAAAAGTACAAAACAATTATTACAAATGCAAAAGTTATTTTATAAAGCAATCACATAGTATAGAAATCCAGTAAATCTTGTACAGTCTATGGTGCCACCGCTTGTATACCAACAAATCATTCCATCCATTCCATATGCATACATCTATATCATATAGTTAAAATCATCTGCAGTCATAATAGCATATGCATACATCAACATAAATAAATGTGCATAAAGAACAATAAACCATGACAAGTATATAATAAAACAAAAAGATTCATGTATATATATCAATTCAAAATGCCCTCAAGCTACAATAAGAAGGTCCTCTAACCTCACAAAAACCAAAAACTCAAAATCCCCAAAGCCTAGGGAGTTTGCCATCATGATCACGTAGGATCAGTGCGATTGGAACTACCCCTAGTAGTATGGGTCCTATGGGACCTCTCAGGGTGGCTACTGCCAGCCCTCACACCTTGCCCACCAACACTACCCTCACCTAGCTGCCTGCAATGAGATGATGTAGACTACTCAGTCTCACTGCCTCTCGTATGACATGATGAACCACCTCCATCAAGCATAGGCAACTGTCCATCGAGGCGAACAACCTCTATCTCTAACTCTATTTGGTACTGACCCCACTCCATATCTCATTTATGATACACAGCCAATGCACTATCCCACTGTTCTGACTGAGTTCGTAGTAGATCCCTCTCTTGTGTTACCTCCACCAAAGCATATCTATGCTCCTCCTCCCATATCTGTAAGAGACCCTCCAATCATGCTATCTCAGCATGAAGCCTAGCCTCCACATCCCCTGAGATAGCCTGAGGCATAGACACCTTTGAGATGGCCTGCTACTTTGGTAGCCACTGCTCCAAGACATCTTATACATTCGACTGCTCCAGAACCCCCAAATCATCTCCATCGTTGGTGAAGTCATCGACCTCCACCATGTCAACATCATCAAGCAGAGCCCCCCAACCCTCCATCAGTGCCTCTACACCCCCACCTACTGCTATTGCAGTATCCATTCCTCCTAGAGTCCCCTCACTCCACCATCACTGCATAATCCACCACCGGTAATAATCTGTAGTCACCCCGACATCATCCATGTCGGGTACATCAATAACTACATCGGACCCCTTGCCCAGCTACTCAATGGTAGGCCATACTAGAGTCTTCTTGTCATCATGATGTCGATAGATCAAGGGATCACCAAGAAATCCTTGGTGCACCCCAAACTATCACGTCACCTGAACATATGGGAAGTACTCCTACTTTGTCCCATGCCGCCCAATCAACCATCTACCCCTGTGCACACACCGAAGCCACTGTCCAACCTCAGGCTAGGTTGGACAGTCTTGGTACGGTTGCCAGAACACCTGCCCTTGCACTAGATGATAGAAGGCATCAGTATAGTGATCTACGTCACCTATCCACCACTGAATCTATCCATACTCCTCTGACCTCTGCTATTAATCGACATATCCAATTTTTTGATCCACCATCTCACCTTGGGTGGTCCAAGGCAAACCTTGCAGCTGCTCCACAGCTATGTGTTGCCACCCCCAACACTGCAAGAGATAGCTACTCCCGATCCCCTTCCACTTTTGGTAGTGGAATTCGTACAGCTCATCGTACAACTATGCCAATAAATTTTGACCCCATCTCATAATAAGTGGAGTTGATGTAGGACACTCCACCAATGTGAAAACCAACTCAAGAAGGTTCCAAGGGAACCTTGTACCTAAGGAGTCAGGAAGTAGCATATTGGAGATGAGGGTCATGATCAAAGCATGCCTCACCCCTAATATGCCCTTCTCCGACCACCACCACACCAGAATACCACCTATCTGGCAGTCAGCCTCGGCCCTCTCCACAACCCTCTCCACCCCCTCTCCACTACTGGACCAAAACACTGTGTCAATACTGCCATCCGCTAGTCACAATAGGTAGTCCGGATAGGCAATCCATCTATCATAATTCATAAAATCTAATACACATCCTCCAGAGTAACAATCATCTCCTCTATTGGGAGATGAAAAGTGTTGGTGTGGGGATCCCACAGATTGATCAGGGTAGTAAAATATGCCCGATCCCCCACCACAAGCTCTAGACGCATCACGTGCTTGAGCCCAAGGGCATCAAGCCACTCCCAATCCACAACTATCAGGGCATCTCGAGCATTAGAGAAAATAGTCGGCTAGCGGTATCGACTCTTCACAACCTGAAACACCAAAATAAAACAAAAAAAGATATTAAGTACATACTTAATATAAACAAAAACATTAAAATAAAATTGTACAATAGGAGACTACAATTTACAATTGTACAACAAAAGTACAACATAAGAAGTACAATAAAATAAATGTACAGTGAAAGTACAAAATCATTAAAATAAAATTGTACAACAATGGCAGCATACATGAAAATAACTGTACAATCAACAACAAAAAAAAAACAAAAAAAATCATATTAGGGTTTCTACCTTAATGTGAAAACAAAACAAAACAAAAAAATCATATTAGGGTTTCAACCTTAATGTGAAAACAAAACAAAACAAAAAAAATCATATTAGGGTTTCAACCTTAATGTGAAAACAAAACAAAACAAAAAAAATCATATTAGGGTTTCAACCTTAATGTGAAAAAAAAAATCATATTAGGGTTTCAACCTTAATGTGAAAACAAAACAAAACAAAAAAATCATATTAGGGTTTCAACCTTAATATGGCAAAAACAAACACGAAATAAATCATATTAGGGTTTCAACCTTAATGTGAATGCAAAACAAAACAAAAAAACATATTAGGGTTTCAACCTTAATATGGCAAAAACAAACACAAAATAAAACATATTAGGGTTTCAACCTTAATATGAACAAAAAAAACAAAATAAAGCGAACAAATATTTTATATGTGAGTTTTAAACTTCATATAAAACATGCATGAATAACAGGCAAAGAGAAGGAACATCATACTAGTCTCACCTCGACTCCTCCACTCGAAGATCTAGTTCTCACACTCATGATGTCCATGAAATTTTAGCAGCACTCTGCTACGCACACTCGCACTCCTCCTCATTGCTCCAAATCGCCAAGAAAAAAAATATTGCAAATGAGCCCAAAACCTAGTTTTGGTCCTTATATAGGTTTTTAGGCCTGTAATCGTTCCACCCTGGGATGAGAAATCTATTTAGCACTCGTACCACCCTAGGATGATTACAAAATTGGTATTCATACCACCCTGGGACGATTACAGAGCAAGAAATAAAGCAACAAAAATTGCATCAAAAAAATGCACCAAAAGTAGTAATAAATCTGTCGAACAAAGGTGCCTTTGCACCTGACATTCATGGCATGAAAAACCATCGTCGTTGTCACAAATACTCACTATACTACTCCCTAAGAAGGCTAGCATATATGGACCGCTCCACGGGAAGGAGGATTTTTGATAATTTCTACCCCAATAGGCGTAAAAAAAAAAAGGTTAAAACCCACCAAAAACAGGTCCAATGGTTGGAAAACTGCAATAGGCGTTCAATGAAAACAACTGAATGCACCCTTACAAACATCATCTTGGGTCAAGTGACTCATCACTTTTCTCATTTTTGGTCATTCCCTCATCGATTCGTCGCTTGAGGGGGTAGTCACACTTAGTCAACAATCAACAAATAC
This sequence comes from Wollemia nobilis, assembly GCA_028583015.1. NCBI lineage: Eukaryota > Viridiplantae > Streptophyta > Pinopsida > Araucariales > Araucariaceae > Wollemia > Wollemia nobilis. The sequence goes on along the minus strand of JAQPPZ010017058.1, from coordinate 15,365,927 downwards.
ACACCCAATCAAGGAAATGGCATGCATTCAAAGAATAATTGAAAAAGATAATCATGCTCCTGTGTGGGGTAGTAAACAAAAAATAATCACAGGCTAAACAAACACTTGGAATTCTATAAGCATGAAGAAAAGGTTCCTCAAACAAAAGGTTGTGCCCTTTGCCTATTCATGTCTGAACAATGTCCAAGATCAAGTACACCTCACTGAAAAAGGTTACACTTGAGTTAAGCTCCTTAGCTCGTCAGAAGCAAGGATTGAATAATGCGTGCCCTTTCCATACTTAGGGCATCAAAAATTGGTTAGGTTACTGATAAACCCTAATCATTAAGTGCTTTGGTCATCTATTTTTGCTCAGCACTGTGCCACACATAGTGCATCCCAAAAAGGGGCATCTGTAGACACCAAAACAACACCAATCTAATTATGTGACTATAAGCACTAACCGAATTGGCATACATACCCCCTAGGGTAGCCTCCAGAGGTTAAAAAATGGTCCTAACCACTCCAAAATAAGTTTTGGAAGTTCAGAGGTCATTTTTGCATCTTTTAAGCACTTTTCTCCCTATTCGTCCCACCCTATGACGATTAGAATCCTATTCGTCCAACTCCGGGACGATTAACAACAATCGCTCCAGGGTGGGATGATTAGCAGGTTTGACAGGAAAAAAGTCAAACCTTGACAAATTGCAGCCCAAATCTGCCACCTAACTCCACCTTCAAGGCATGGGAGTGCGAGAGAGGCTTCAATCAAGTCTGCCCTGATCATGGAGGTCTCAATCAAGGAGGCCCTAATTAGGGAGGAATCTTCTCTCCCCCAAAAAGACATAATGAGCCAAGTGGTTCCATCACATGCACATTCAAAGGAGACCCTTAGGTATATAAAAATGTGAGCCTCCTCACTCCAAGAAAGGAGAGAGCGGGAGCATTTGGAGCAACGAAGTGCTGCTAAAATATACCCCCATTCCTCTTTGTGCTTCCTACATCCCTAATATCTCTCTTCTGGAAGAGAGGTTATCGAGTGAACACTAGGAATGCAATATAGATCCAAAAAACCAAGAAATTGGCCACAATTCCACCCCAAACTCCTCAACACAACCCCTTAGGAAGTTTTGGACCCATCCCACTTGGATTGGTGTCAAAACTAGGCCTTGAATGGTGGGCGTCCCACCCCCGGGCACCCCCCAAACTACTACAGTCCTAATCGCCCCACCCAGGAGTGATTATAAATCTATGCATGGTTGTTTCACTATTATTTTTGCATTCTTTTATATCTGATGTACTTATGCTGTTGTCCAAATTTCATTGCTTTCTAACATGATTTGACCAGGTTTCTATCATTTTATGCGTCTACTAACCTATAGGGAGTGCCTTTAGATACAAGGTAACCTGGGAAGAATATGCCAAATCTGACCTTCTGGGTCATCTCAAAATGTTGTTTTTAGTCTAACCACAAGTTTACAGGATTTTTGGAGGCCTCTAGGTAGGACATTTGCAAGGTCACTTTTTGCAGGTTTTACGACAGTCCCTAACGTCCCACCCTAGAGAGATTAGAAATATATGATTTATTTCCTTAATTTTCCTTTTACAATACATCCCGGATGATATCCTAATGCCTCTGTTAAATTTTGAACTCATTCTGACATGATTTGATGATTGTTTTATTATTTTATGTATTAACTAGAGCGTAGGGCGCCCCTGTCACATATAGGAGAATATGGGTAGGATATGCAAATTCCAAGAATTTGGGTAGTCTTAGAATTACATATAATGCCTAACCCATGAGTTTTAGGTTATTTGAATAACTATAAGAAGGAAATTGGAGAGCTCACTTTGGAGAGGCCCCCGACGGGCAAACGAGCATAACAGGGCTGTCCGACGCCGCTTCGACACAAAATTAGGTGATACTAATTCTAGACATTTTCCTTTACATATCTATATCATTATGTAATCTAATTATCAATATTATCACTGATATCCCACAAGCACCCACTGGAGGCCTTGGGGATTGCATGTTTTTCTAGATACGCATATGCTATTAATGATTTGTTATCTTTTTGTGTGCAGGATGTCACCACAAATAATACTAGAGGGGTAGTAAGGAACGATGAACACATGAACACAAGTGGCAGAAATGTTTAGCCCACCCACTTTGAATGTGGGCACGCAGAAGACGCTGGAAGCATACCATACAATATTGGAAGCGTAGCTTCTTTCAGGCTTCCATTGATGTAATAAATTGTATCAAACATTCTAAGCCCTAGAGGGGGGATGTATTGTAATCATATTAAAAGCAATATCAATAAAGGAGGCCCCACTTTGTTTGCTCACATCTCGTTTCTACGTCATTTCCTTCATGAATTGCTCATCGCATTCATAGGACTTAGCATCTATATCTATTTTTGTTTACATCATATCGGTACGCCATTTTTTTGCATGCTTTCAGAAGGCTATACACTTACCTGAGGTCAAGTTGATAGATCCAAATTAGCCCAAGCATAAGGGCTACACGGATGATCAATATTGCATCTTTCACCGATCTAAGGGTCATGACATTGAGGTATGTTGGTCCTTCAAACATCTTGTGCAAAATATGATCGAGAGAGGTATGCTTCTTGTTGACAACTCGCAAGTGCCTAAAAATAAAAATATGGGAATTTATAAGAATCCTCTACCTAATCATGAGGTGCCAAAGAATAATATTGGCCAAGTCAACCAAGTTTGCATTGAACCACCAACCTAGGGGTTCATCGGAATGGTCAATGTTGTCATGAGGAACGTGAGGTATGAATGACTGAATCAACCTCTAGTTACACCTCATCCAAGGCTAGACCAGCATGTGCCAAGACTACCAAATAGACCGGTGGTGACCATCAAGAGTAGGTTGGACCAAAACCTACAGATAACTCAAATTAAATTTTCAATTTATGAGCTCATTCAATAGTCTCCTAAGCACAGGGAGATGCTCATGGACAACTTAAGGTCCATTGAAGTGTAGCCTCAGGATCTTGAAGTGTTTACACACTTCATGGAACACGTACAATAGTGTTAGGAACCGGTCATTCAATTCCATGACCACAAAGTCAATACGGTTTCCACTATTATAGAAAACCCACCGCTACATATCATTGCATGCATGAATCATAAACCATTCAAGCAGGTTTTGATTGACACAATATCATCAATCAATATCATAACTACCAAGGTGTTGACTCACTTGAAGTTACCCAAGATGCATATCGTTCCTTCTACATTCACGTTGAGAGCATTCAATGATGCATTATGCTCAATGGTTGGTACTATAGTTTTACCTATTCAGGTAGGACTAAAGACCATCCTGATGATGTGTCATGTAATCAAAGGTGCTATGCAGTATAATATACCTATAGGAAGACCTTGGATCAGATAAATGCATTGCGTACCTTCTATTTTACACCAATGTATCAAATACATTCATGAGGGACAGGTTCACGTGGTGCCTTCAGATGAAGAACCCTTTAAATATATGAATCTAGTAGATTTTTTGAGGGAATTTGTGCTCCCGTCAATGCACCTGGATGTGCGACTAGCTTTGTCGATCAAAAATCTAGGAGGGAAAATAAAAGAAGTGTGTGCTAGACCTACAACATCTATATATCAAAGATCGGAGCACACAATATCTACTTCTATTAGGTCGATTGCATCTATGATACAACGAGATGATAGGAAGTTGAAAGAAAAAGTGGTCGAAAATAAGATAAAGCAAAATCCCAAGTCAGTCATCACTAAAACCCCTACTCCCATGGAAGTAGAGGAAGTTCAAGGAGTCAAAGAGGCACCTCAACTTGCTTCACCTGTGTCTTTAGCAGGGTCATATCCACCGCGGGTTTCTATCCATTTGGTTAATCCTTGATTATGGGAATACATTGTGTAGAATGTGACGTTCACACAAATTATCAAAACTACACATGACATGGGCCAACCACGAGCCCATCATCTTCCCATAGGGATGGTGGAACCATTGGGGGTACCACCCAACCAAACCAACTTTATCTATGGAGGGTTATACCAGATCACATCTCCCATGCCCATGGATGACAATGATAATGAACCATTCACCATGAATGTTCATTATATTTCTAGCCTAAACTACTCCATATGATACTTCAAGTGTTACCATTGGTATAGTTATGGTCTCAAACTATTCGAGCAGGGGCATAAGAAGCCTATAGAACCATAGTATCAATTACCTATTGATAGGTTCGGGTTGGGAGTCTACAATGGAGGACAAGCTAAACTCCTCACGATATATTTAGACCACTTGTACCTTAGTCTGGGGGGTGAGGTTAATTTCAATACGTATCACCCTAATCCTTCTACATTCCAGAGGGATAATCGGATGGTGTCTTACCTCACCATAGGACCACCCAAGATATATCATGAGGGTATCTTGGAGGACATCAATACAGATGATTTACCAAGAGAAGACTTTGATCAACAAATCTATGGAGCAGTCAATGACACGAGCATGCAGGGTTAAGATATTATCATAGTGATAGATCCCGAGTTGGAAGGGCATTCTAACAAGGATATAGTAAAGTCCATATTCAATATAGGTGGACCTAGCTATAGTACAAGAGAAGATAGTGAGTCCTCACCTAACGATAAATCAGAGGATGAGGCTGAGCCAGTCTATTCAGTAGTATCATATTTATAGTTCTTATACTCGATTTTACCAGGCAGTGATGGTAGCAATCAGGAGATAACCCATATGGGGTCGCATTTTCTAGAGCATCCCATTCTAGTGGGTAGTTGTGAAGGCATGTATTATGATAGTGATGAAGAAGATGAGACAGAGAGAGCCTACTTAGTACCTCCCTACTTATGTTGTCACAATGCACCTTATACAGTTGAGGATATGCGTAGAGAGATCAATATCCATCCTCATATTAGGGAGAGGCCACCGAATCTTAATATGATTTATCATATGGTGATCCGTCGACATACATGGAGCTCCTTGAGCCCAATGATACCTTCTGATAGTCTATTCATGGACCAAATTCGAAGATCCCCATACCCCCAGAACCACATCTTGGGCATGGTATTTTTGCTAATGATGAGTCACTTACATGTGGTCCTAGAGATATGTTCCATTTCATCAACATGATCTCCATTGATTTGACCACTCCACTCTACAATCCAATCGATCCATCCAAACTGTTTCCTCTAAATGTAGATGCTATTGATTGGGATTGCACTGATTCACCTTTAGAGCATAAATATTTCTTCCCTAACAAAGAAATGATGCAACCTTTCCATTTTGTGCTAGGTTGTGAACATGATGTCTATCATGTTGAGGGTGATTCTAATGAAGAACTTGTAAACCCAACAGATGACATCCATTTGATATCTATGCCTCATTATCTTGAGGAGGGATCCCATATGTCGATAGAGGAAACCTTCAAAGTGGATATCAGTAATGATCCCACCAATCTAAGGAAGGTTAAATTTTGATAAATTTTGACTCCTGATGAGCGTGCCAACCTCATACCTCTACTAAGAGAGAGACATGATCTCTTTGCTTAGACTTACAAGGATATTTTAGGTCTAGATCTGAAATTAGTTACTCATAACCTTTTGCTATACCTATCAAAGAATCCAGTCAAGCAAAAACTTAGGAAGATGCATCTAAAATTAGCCTTAATGGTTAAGGATCAGTTGCAAAAGCTATTGGATGTAGATTTTGTTATATCCATAGACTATCCAGAATGGGAATCCAATATGGTGCCTGTAGGAAAACCTGATGGAAGGATCAGTATTTGTATGGATTTCAGAGACCTAAATAAGGCAACACCAAAGGATTCATTTCCATTTTTGAATATTTATGCTCTTGTAGACACAACTGCAGGTCACGATATGCTCTTCTTAATGGATGATTTTTTGGTTACAATAAAATTTGGATTAAGTCCAAATACCAGCATAAAACCGTGTTTATAACACCATGGAGAGCATTTTGCTATAAATTTATGCCATTCAATCTTAAAAATGATGGTTCCACATATCAGGAGGCTATGACATATATCTTTCATGACTATATGCATAAAATATTAGAAGATTATATGGATGACTTGTTGGCCAAGTCATTATTGCGTTCTGAGCATGCAGAGGTCCTGAAGAAAGTATTTAATCACCTAATAGAGCATAATATCAGGTTGAATCATAAGAAGTGCATGTTTGGCATAACTTCAAGAAATCTCTTAGGATTCATCATTTCAAAACAAGGCATCGAAGTTGACCTAGAAAAGATCAAGGCAATTCTAGAAATGCATCCCCCCACAAACATCAAAGAAAAAAAAATCCTTTAGGGTAAATTAGCATCCATAAAGTGATTTATCACTCAGTTATCAGATAAATGTTGACTCATGAATCAACACTACACAAGAGGGTCTCATTCAATTGGGATGAGGACTATTGAGTAGACTTTACTAAAATAAAACAATACCTGGTGGCGTCACCAATACTAGCTCCACCAAGGCCATATGTGTCATTTTTGCTATATATATCAAAAATTGACTTTGCATTGGGAACCATGCTAGCCCAAAAGAATGCGCAAAGCAAAGAACAAGCCATATATTACATTAGTAAAACCTTGGTGAGCTATGAGCTTAGATATGCATATATGGAGAAGCTATGCTTAGAAGTAGTGTTCGCTACCAAGAAATTGTGACACTTTATGTTGAGTCATACGAAATATGTTATATCCAAACAAAATCCTTTGTAGTATATGATGAGCAAGACATATCATAATACATGTACTGCAAAGTGGATCATGCTACTGATAGAATTTTATTTAGAATTCATAAGCTAAATTCCATTAAGGGACAAGTGATAGCAGATCAACTAGCTGAAGTACCTCTCAAAAATAGTAGGCCCCTCACCATAGAGCTTCCTGATGGCATAGTATTTGCTTTATTAGAAGCACCCGAACCTAAAGAACCAGAAAACAAAGTCGATATGACCTTGTTCTTCAATGGTTGGAAGTGTGACCAAGGGGTGGGTGTAGGAATAGTGTTGTTCACACCACAAGGAGCTCTAATGCCCTTGTCATTCAAGTTGGACTTTCCTTGCACTAATAACAACACTGAATATGAAGCCCTTATTTTGGGTCTCCAAATAGCTATCGCCATGAAGATAAAAAGGCTAAATATCTTTGGAAATTCCCTTCTCATTGTGAACCAAGTCAAGGGACTATTTCAATGTTGATGCTTGGTATTGAAAGCTTACAAGGATCTTGTTGACACAAATATAGCTCGACTGGAATGGTGTGACATCGAGGCAGTACCTCATTTTTCTAATAGATTCATAGATATAATGACATCTTTGGGATCTCTAATCCCTCAGAATCCATATGCCAATTTTACTACCATCCATGTAAATATGTTGTCACACGTAGTTGTGCAACGTGAAGCATTGGATAACAAAGAGTCAATCAACATGATTCATGTAGAACCAAATAATGAGTGGTTCTACAAATACAGAGACTTTTTGAAGAGAGCATCTTAGGGGTCTATGATCTCGTAGGATCCAATGGGGAGTGGTATTACCATTCACCATAGGGTTGTTTCCTAGTCTACATTTTTAAATGGAGAACTGCAAGGGAGCATGTTGTCTTGTCATTCAAGGCCGAAACTTATCATAACTAGACATCACAAATATGTGACTTCCTTAGACTTGGTGTAATCCCTCAAGGATTTTTGTATGTTGTGAAGTGCACATTCAAGCAGAAAATGATAAAGTATATCTTTTTAGAAGACATCTTGTACCGTAGAAGCTATGATGGAGTTCTCCTTCATTGTCTTGAGCTCCAAGAGTCATCTTGGGAAATTTTAGAAGCTCACGATGGTACGTGTGGTGACCATTTTAGCAACATGGCTATCATCAAGCACATCCTTCATATGGGTTATTATTGGCCCACTATGGAGAAGGATTGCAATTTGTATGTTAGGAAATGCATTAAATATCAGCATCATGCTAATATTATGCACTCGCCATCACAAGCCTTACATCCCATTCAAGCGGCTTGGCCATTTGCTCAATGGGGATTTGATATCATTGGTAATATCTCTCCATCATTGGGCCAAAATACTTTTATTATTATGGCTATTGAGTATTTCACTAAATGGGTGGAGGCTATTCTCTTAACAACGACAATTGGAGCACGTATTTTTGAGTTTATATTCACCAATATCATTAATTAATTTTGTGATACCATCCAAAATAGTTTCAGATAATGGAACATCATTTAAGAACAAAAATATGATAGCTTTGACCTCTAAGTATAGAATCAAACATAGTTTTACAACTCCTTATTATCCACAAGAAAACAAGCAGGCTGAAGCTTCAAACAAGACAATGATATCCATATTGAAAAATATGGTACAAGAGCACCACAAATATTGGCATATCCAACTACCCCTTGCATTATGGGCTTACAGGACTAGTATTCGAACACCCATTGGGGCAACTCCATTTTCACTAGTATATGGCACTAAGGCCATTATGCCCCTAGATTTGGAAATTCCAACGATGTGCATCACATTGAAAGAGTTCATTGATGATGATACCGTGTGACAAGCTCACCTAGATCAATTGATGCTACTTTATGAATGTCACATGAATACTCTCGAGCACCTCCACATTTATCAAGAGCACCTAAAATGAGCTTACAATAGAAAATTCCATTTGAGAGACTTTGAGGTTGGTTATCTTGTGTTGAAAGAGAACCAACAAAACTCAAATTTTCTACCAAAAATGCAAGAAAAATTCATGGCTAATTATTTAGGTCCTTATATGATCTTAGAGAATATTGGACCTGGGACATATCACTTGACATCGCTTGGAGGAGTTGAAGAGCCTGAACCTCTCAATATCCTTCATCTTAAAGTGTTTGATGCCTAAATCCTAAAAAGGCTCCAAAAGCATCTGTAAGCCCTTTGGTCACTCAAAAAGGCTCCAAAGGCATCTGTAAGCCCTTTGCTCACTCAGAAAGGCTCCAAGGGTTTCTCAAAACCACTTGGTCAATCCTAAAATGCTCCAAGGGTTTCTCAAAACCACTTGGTCAATCCTAAAATGCTCCAAGGGTTTCTCAAAACCACTTGGTCAATCCTAAAAGGCTCCAAGGATTTATCAAAACCGTTTGGTCAATCCTAAAAGGCTCCAAGGGTTTCTTAAAACCACTTGGTCAACCTAGAAAGGCTCAAAGGGTTTCTCAAAATCACTTGGTCAATCCCAAAAGTCTCCAAAGATGTTTGTAAGCTCTTTGGTAAAACCAAATGTCAAAATCCAAAAAAAATGGAAAATTATAAAAAATAAAAAACATTTGCATTTCATTTGCATTATTGCATTGTAGTTCATTTTGCATTTCACCCTTGCATTGCATTAGGTATAATCATATGTCGCTCTTTCATTAGAATAAATTGTGTTTACAATCTTACAAATGGCACCACATTTGTATTTCAATCATGCATCTATAGAATATATTTTTCATCATTCGTCACCCTTGTGAGTTATTGTGTTTTTCAACACAACCCAAAATGTTGCTATGAATAATATACTAGTGTTTTCCAATAATTCAACCATATCTAGAGGTCTTCTCAAGAGTCGATAGAAAGCCTTCTTTGCTTTTGTAGTTGAGGTCTAGTTAGTATAGCCCTTACCATATCAGAATTCTATCACTAATAAACAAATTAAACAATCCTAATAAGGAATAGAGAAATATGAAAGCCATGAAGCAGGACTAGGTATCCTGAGGCGAAAAGAGTTATTCTTGTGTATCCCCTTGTGCATACGGTATGGGAAATGTTGGCAATTGGAAAAAGGACAAGTTCATTCCCTACCCATAATCCCTTGCTTACATTAAAATAAGCAATATCCCAGAGTGATATACCAGATCAATCCTCCATATTGATACCCTATATCGATATCATATATCGACATCCTAGATTGATATCCCACATTGATATCATAAAATCGATATCCTAAATCAATATCCCAAAAATAGTTCCCCAAAGTAAAATCCTTAAAGAAAGTTTCTAAAGCAAATTATCAAATGTAAAATTCAAAAAAGTCAAATCAAATGAAGATAAATTGTACAAGGAAGTAAAATCAGTATCAAATCCCTTGCTCAAGAAAGAAAGAAAGAAAATGAAAATAAATTACAAAATAAATAGTGACTATTATCACTAAAGTACAAAAATAAATAGTTATTTTTATCACTTTATATGAGCAAGCATCCCAGAAAATTGAAGAAAAGAAGGGAGTGAACTTGAATCCATGGAATTTCCAACACTACTATACCTTACGCATGACGATATGTCTGATGCATTAGCACCTCGCTTATGTATGGACTAATGTTTAAATGTGGAAGATCTAGATTCAGGTTTCATGTATCACCTAGTGGTCTATTCCAACTAAAATCTAAACCTAGGATTGGATAAAAATTTACGGACCCCCAATCTTAGCAATGGGCTGAAAGAATCTCACCTAACATTTGGGTATACTTGTGCCTTATCTTAATGTATTCATGTGCACACACAGGGATAATGACCAATTAGGGCCTATCCTAGTGAAAGCCTTATGTTTCAAAAGTCTAGTATGGTTAGTATACAACTTTTGATCAATCAACTAGGGTGTTTGAGTCTCATGGTAAACCTCAAAAATTCCCAAATAGCAACAATAAAATTTTCAAATGCAATCATCAAATATAAAGTCTCATTTATGAGATTTTTTTATTAGAACTATTTGTGATATATGTTAGATACCGAATTGATGTCAAAAATTATATTTAAACAACCAATGACTATGTTATGCATATCTTTTAATTTACAAAATATTATAAATAGAAATAGTGCATTGCAACTCACATATGAGTGTTAAATCAATAAAGATTCATAATCAAATATAGAAATTATCATCCATGATTGTTATACATTATATGGTGTCATCCATTAGATTGTTAAAATATCATATCATATTGCATATATTGTGTTTTAAGTGATTAAAACATACATATTCATTTACAATAAATCAATATCATCAAAAATACATGCAATACAAATATGGCAGGAATCATGTCATAAACAACATAAAGTAAATGCATACAAGTGAAGCAGATCAAAATTACATTAAACATCAAATATTGCATTCATATACATAGCATCATAAATTAGTACATCTACACATGTATATCACCGCATCCACATCATATAACTAGTGCATGTCATCCATACATCACATCATATAGCAATAAATCAAATATCTGCATTACATCCATGTGCATAACATAAACATAAAATACAAAAAATAAAATAAAATACACATATAATGAGATGAAATTTCATATCATATATGTGTCAAAGAGTACATAGTATCAAGGTATATCAAAATTCCCATAGGCTACAACTATGTAGGTCCTCAACCTTACACTCAAAATTGGTACAAAAAGCATCTCCAAAGATCTGTACTAGACAAGGCATGCACCCTCAGGCTATGAGGCACCTCCATCACCTTCACCATCCTTGTGAATCCTCTATGAGCTAGCACCATGAGTACTAAAGGACCTATGAGTCCTCTCAGTCTTGTGTATCCTGTGGCTCGATCTGGCAGAAGAATACCTTGTCTCCCTGGTCTTGGTCCTGGTCCTTTGAGTCCCTCTAGTGTGGGTGTCCTCTGGTACCTCTCCACATATCAGCTTGATGTAGCCCTCTAACTGGGATATATGAGCTACACACACTGTATCTCACTCATTACCCTCCTCCATGAGGGAATGAAGTCCCTTGATCTCTGCCATAGGATCACAACCTATTGGCAGTAAATAAGATGGTGTTGCCAGAGGCAACATGACAACCTGTGTGGATTAGGGCCCCCATATTTACCCTCAGTATGTCCCTCTCAGTAGTCATGGCACTCATATATGCTTGTACCATATCTTGTTGGCCACTGAGATACATTATCTAAGTGTCTACAGTGGTAGCCTATACATGGAGATCTATCCTCTCCTCCTCATATCCCTGCCACTCCCTCTCCCCCTATGTTAGATTTACCTCTAGAATGGTGATAGATGTATCCTTTTGAAGTAGTTGAGTCTATAGTATCCCAACCTATCTATATAGGTGAGCAATCTAGGATCTCAATTGCCCAATATCACTATCTGTAGGTGCCTCACCCTTCTATAACACCTCCTCCTCTACCTCCACCTATGGGCCCTCCTCTATAGTGGCCCTTGTGCCCCATGCACCCTCTATCTGTTGGTCGGTCCTACATCCTTGAGGATCCACCTCTATTCCCTCTACACCCTCAGCTATGAATCCTCAAACTGGTCAGCCTAGAGGACCCTCTACATGCCACTATAAGTTAGCCCACCAGCCATCATAGTTAGTATTAGTGCCTACATCTGTATCACCTGACTCTTGAAATTCATCATCGTCATCCCCCAATGGAGTCACCTAGGGCTAAGTTAGGTCCCTCTCAAGGACCAGGTATCTATAGATGAGTGGTAACTCTGGGACTTCCTATTGAATCCCAAACTGCATTAGCATGCGAGAGTAGAGCTAATTAGGTGATTCTCAATACAGGTTTGGTGGATAGCCTACCTGCCATTGGTGGTATCCTTATGAATACCACATCAATGAACTCAATCGCACACACATGGATGTGAAATAACTTGTTCAAACTCAAGTCTGATTCATACCTTGTTTGAAACTCTTATAAGATAATGTATAGTCTTGACTATTTAGTTAAAGCATCTGAGTCTCAAAAAAATATTAACTACATTCTAAAACAATTTTTGTACATTTCATTACTTACATCACCATCAAAAAGTACAAAACAATTATTACAAATGCAAAAGTTATTTTATAAAGCAATCACATAGTATAGAAATCTAGTAAATCTTGTACAGTCTATGGTGCCACCGCCTGTATACCAACAAATCATTCCATCCATTCCATATGCATACATCTATATCATATAGTTAAAATCATCCGTAGTCATAATAGCATATGCATACATCAACATAAATAAATGTGCATAAAGAACAATAAACCATGACAAGTATATAATAAAACAAAAAGATTCATGTATATATATCAAGTCAAAATGCCCTCAAGCTACAATAAGAAGGTCCTCTAACCTCACAAAAACCAAAAACTCAAAATCCCCAAAGCCTAGGGAGTTTGCCATCATGATTACGTAGGATCAGTGCGACTGGAACTACCCCTAGTAGTATGGGTCCTATGGGACCTCTCAGGGTGGCTACTGCCAGCCCTCACACCTTGCCCACCAACACTACCCTCACCTAGCTGCCTGCAATGAGATGATGTAGACTACTCAGTCTCACTGCCTCTCGTATGACATGATGAACCACCTCCATCAAGCATAGGCAACTGTCCATCGAGGCGAACAACCTCTATCTCTAACTCTATTTGGTACTGACCCCACTCCATATCTCATTTATGATACACAGCCAATGCACTATCCCACTGTTCTGACTGAGTTCGTAGTAGATCCCTCTCTTGTGTTACCTCCACCAAAGCATATCTATGCTCCTCCTCCCATATCTGTAAGAGACCCTCCAATCATGCTATCTCAGCATGAATCCTAGCCTCCACATCCCCTGAGATAGCCTGAGGCATAAACACCTTTGAGATGGCCTGCTACTTTGGTAGCCACTGCTCCAAGACATCTTATACATTCGACTGCTCCAGAACCCCCAAATCATCTCCATCGTTGGTGAAGTCATCGACCTCCACCATGTCAACATCATCAAGCAGAGCCCCCCAACCCTCCATCAGTGCCTCTACACCCCCACCTCCTGCTATTGCAGTATCCATTCCTCCTAGAGGCCCCTCACTCCACCATCATCGCATAATCCACCACCGATAATAATCTGTAGTCACCCCGACATCATCCACGTCGGGTACATCAATAACTACATCGGACCCCTTGCCCAGCTACTCAATGGTAGGCCATACTAGAGTCTTCTTGTCATCATGATGTTGATAGATCAAGGGATCACCAAGAAATCCTTGGTGCACCCCAAACTATCACGTCACCTGAACATATGGGAAGTACTCCTACTTTGTCCCATGCCGCCCAATCAACCATCTACCCCTGTGCACACACCGAAGCCACTGTCCAACCTCAGGCTAGGTTGGACAGTCTTGGTACGGTTGCCAGAACATCTGCCCTTGCACTAGATGATAGAAGGCATCAGTATAGTGATCTACGTCACCTACCCACCACTGAATCTATCCATACTCCTCTGACCTCTGCTATTAATCGACATATCCAATTTTTTGATCCACCATCTCACCTTGGGTGGTCCAAGGCAAACCTTGCAGCTGCTCCACAGCTATGTGTTGCCACCCCCAACACTGCAAGAGATAGCTACTCCCGATCCCCTTCCACTTTTGGTAGTGGAATTCGTACAGCTCATCGTACAACTATGCCAATAAATTTTGACCCCATCTCATAATAAGTGGAGTTGATGTAGGACACTCCACCAATGTGAAAACCAACTCAAGAAGGTTCCAAGGGAACCTTGTACCTAAGGAGTCAGGAAGTAGCATATTGGAGATGAGGGTCATGATCAAAGCATGCCTCACCCCTAATATGCCCTTCTCCAGCCACCACCACACCAGAATACCACCTATCTGGCAGTTAGCCTCGGCCCTCTCCACAACCCTCTCCACCCCCTCTCCACTACTGGACCAAAACACTGTGTCAATACTGCCATCCGCTAGTCACAATAGGTAGTCCGGATAGGCAATCCATCTATCATAATTCATAAAATCTAATACACATCCTCCAGAGTAACAATCATCTCCTCTATTGGGAGATGAAAAGTGTTGGTGTGGGGATCCCACAGATTGATCAGGGTAGTAAAATATGCCCGATCCCCCACCACAAGCTCTAGACGCATCACGTGCTTGAGCCCAAGGGCATCAAGCCACTCCCAATCCACAACTATCAGGGCATCTCGAGCATTAGAGAAAATAGTCGGCTAGCGGTATCGACTCTTCACAACTCGAAACACCAAAATAAAACAAAAAAAGATATTAAGTACATACTTAATATAAACAAAAACATTAAAATAAAATTGTACAACAGAGTACGGACTACAATTTACAATTGTACAACAAAAGTACAACATAATAAGTACAGTAAAATAAATGTACAGTGAAAGTACAAAATCATTAAAATAAAATTGTACAACAATGACAGCATACATGAAAATAATCGTACAATCAACAACAAAAAAAAAACAAAAAAAATCATATTAGGGTTTCTACCTTAATGTGAAAACAAAACAAAAGAAAAAAATCATATTAGGGTTTCAACCTTAATGTGAAAACAAAACAAAACAAAAAAAATCATATTAGGGTTTCAACCTTAATGTGAAAACAAAACAAAACAAAAAAAATCATATTAGGGTTTCAACCTTAATGTGAAAAAAAAAATCATATTAGGGTTTCAACCTTAATGTGAAAACAAAACAAAACAAAAAAATCATATTAGGGTTTCAACCTTAATATGGCAAAAACAAACACGAAATAAATCATATTAGGGTTTCAACCTTAATGTGAATGCAAAACAAAACAAAAAAACATATTAGGGTTTCAACCTTAATATGGCAAAAACAAACACAAAATAAAACATATTAGGGTTTCAACCTTAATATGAACAAAAAAAACAAAATAAAGCGAACAAATATTTTATATGTGAGTTTTAAACTTCATATAAAACATGCATGAATAACAGGCAAAGAGAAGGAACATCATACTAGTCTCACCTCAACTCCTCCACTCGAAGATCTAGTTCTCGCACTCATGATGTCCATGAAATTTTAGCAGCACTCCGCTACGCACACTCGCACTCCTCCTCATTGCTCCAAATCGCCAAGAAAAAAAATATTGCAAATGAGCCCAAAACCTAGTTTTGGTCCTTATATAGGTTTTTAGGCCTGTAATCGTTCCACCCTGGGATGAGAAATCTATTTAGCGCTCGTACCACCCTAGGATGATTACAAAATTGGTATTCATACCACCCTGGGACAATTACGAGCAAGAAATAAAGCAACAAAAATTGCATCAAAAAAATGCACCAAAAGTAGTAATAAATCTGTCGAACAAAGGTGCCTTTGCACCTGACATTCATGGCATGAAAAACCATCGTCGTTGTCACAAATACTCACTATACTACTCCCTAAGAAGGCTAGCATATCCGGACCGCTCCACGGGAAGGAGGATTTTTGATAATTTCTACCCCAATAGGCGTAAAAAAAAAAAAGGTTAAAACCCACCAAAAATAGGTCCAATGGTTGGAAAACTGCAATAGGCGTTCAATGAAAACAACTGAATGCACCCTTACAAACATCATCTTGGGTCAAGTGACTCATCACTTTTCTCATTTTTGGTCATTCCCTCATCGATTCGTCGCTTGAGGGGGTAGTCACACTTAGTCACCAATCAACAAATACACACCCAATCAAGGAAATGGCATGCATTCAAAGAATAATTGAAAAAGATAATCATGCTCCTGTGTGGGGTAGTAAACAAAAAATAATCACAGGCTAAACAAACACTTGGAATTCTATAAGCATGAAGAAAAGGTTCCTCAAACAAAAGGTTGTGCCCTTTGCCTATTCATGTCTGAACAATGTCCAAGATCAAGTACACCTCATTGAAAAAGGTTACACTCGAGTTAAGCTCCTTAGCTCGTCGAAGCAAGGATTGAATAATGCGTGCCCTTTCCATACTTAGGGCATAAAAAATTGGTTAGGTTACTGAGAAACCCTAATTATTAAATGCTTTGGTCATCTATTTTTGCTCAACACTGTGCCACACATAGTGCATCCCAAAAAGGGGCATCTCAGTAGACACCAAAACAACACCAATCTAATTATGTGACTATAAGCACTAACCGAATTGGCATACATACCCCCTAGGGTATCCTCCAGAGGTTAAAAAATGGTCCTAACCACTCCAAAATAAGTTTTGGAAGTTAAGAGGTCATTTTTGCATCTTTTAAGCACTTTTCTCCCTATTCGTCCCACCCTATGACGATTAGAATCCTATTCGTCCAACTCCGGGACGATTAACAACAATCGCTCCAGGGTGGGATGATTAGCAGGTTTGACAGGAAAAAAGTCAAACCTTGACAAATTGCAGCCCAAATCTGCCACCTAACTCCACCTTCAAGGCATGGGAGTGCGAGAGAGGCTTCAATCAAGTCTGCCCTGATCATGGAGGTCTCAATCAAGGAGGCCCTAATTAGGGAGGAATCTTCTCTCCCCCAAAAAGACATAATGAGCCAAGTGGTTCCCTCACATGCACATTCAAAGGAGACCCTTAGGTCTATAAAAATGTGAGCCTCCTCACTCCAAGAAAGGAGAGAGCGGGAGCATTTGGAGCAACGAAGTGCTGCTAAAATATACCCCCATTCCTCTTTGTGCTTCCTACATCCCTAATATCTCTCTTCTGGAAGAGAGGTTATCGAGTGAACACTAGGAATGCAATATAGATCCAAAAAACCAATAAATTGGCCACAATTCCACCCCAAACTCCTCAACACAACCCCTTAGGAAGTTTTGGACCCATCCCACTTGGATTGGTGTCAAAACTAGGCCCTAAATGGTGGGCGTCCCACCCCCGGGCACCCCCCAAACTACTACAGTCCTAATCGCCCCACCCTGGAGTGATTATAAATCTATGCATGGTTTTTTCACTATTATTTTTGCATTCTTTTATATCTGATGTACTTATGCTGTTGTCCAAATTTCATTGCTTTCTAACATGATTTGACCAGGTTTCTATCATTTTATGCGTCTACTAACCTATAGGGAGTGCCTTTAGATACAAGGTAACCTGGGAAGAATATGCCAAATCTGACCTTCTGGGTCATCTCAAAATGTTGTTTTTAGTCTAACCACAAGTTTACAGGATTTTTGGAGGCCTCTAGGTAGGACATTTGCAAGGTCACTTTTTGCAGGTTTTACGACAGTCCCTAACGTCCCACCCTAGAGAGATTAGAAATATATGATTTATTTCCTTAATTTTCCTTTTACAATACATCCCAGATGATATCCTAATGCCTCTGTTAAATTTTGAACTCATTCTGACATGATTTGATGATTGTTTTATTATTTTATGTATTAACTAGAGCGTAGGGCGCCCCTGTCACATATAGGAGAATATGGGTAGGATATGCAAATTCCAAGAATTTTGGTAGTCTTAGAATTACATATAATGCCTAACCCATGAGTTTTAGGTTATTTGAATAACTATAAGAAGGAAATTGGAGAGCTCACTTTGGAGAGGCCCCCGACGGGCAAACGAGCATAACAGGGCTGTCCGACGCCGCTTCGACACAAAATTAGGTGATACTAATTCTAGACATTGTCCTTTACATATCTATATCATTATGTAATCTAATTATCAATATTATCACTGATATCCCACAAGCACCCACTGGAGGCCTTGGGGATTGCATGTTTTTCTAGATACGCATATGCTATTAATGATTTGTTATATTTTTGTGTGCAGGATGTCACCACAAAGAATACTAGAGGGGTAGTAAGGAATGATGAACACATGAACACAAGTGGCAGAAATGTTTAGCCCACCCACTTTGAATGTGGGCACGCAGAAGACGCTGGAAGCGTACCATACAATATTGGAAGCGTAGCTTCTTTCAGGCTTCCATTGATGTAATAAATTGTATCAAACATTCTAAGCCCTAGAGGGGGGATGTATTGTAATCATATTAAAATCAATATCAATAAAGGAGGCCCCACTTTGTTTGCTCACATCTCGTTTCTACGTCATTTCCTTCATGAATTGCTCATCGCATTCATAGGACTTAGCATCTATATCTATTTTTGTTTACATCATATCGGTACGCCATTTTTTTGCATGCTTTCAGAAGGCTATACACTTACCTGAGGTCAAGTTGATAGATCCAAATTAGCCCAAGCATAAGGGCTACACGGATGATCAATATTGCATCTTTCACCGATCTAAGGGTCATGACATTGAGGTATGTTGGTCCTTCAAACATCTTGTGCAAAATATGATCGAGAGAGGTATGCTTATTGTTGACAACCTGCAAGTGCCTAAAAATAAAAAAATGGGAATTTATAAGAATCCTCTACCTAATCATGAGGTTCCAAAGAATAATATTGGCCAAGTCAACCAAGTTTGCATTGAACCACCAACCTAGGGGTTCATCGGAATGGTCAATGTTGTCATGAGGAACGTGAGGTATGAACGACTGAATCAACCTCTAGTTACACCTCCTCCAAGGCTAGACCAGCATGTGCCAAGACTACCAAATAGACCGGTGGTGACCATCAAGAGTAGGTTGGACCAAAACCTACAGATAACTCAAATTAAATTTTCAATTTATGAGCTCATTCAATAGTCTCCTAAGCACAGGGAGATGCTCATGGACAACTTAAGGTCCATTGAAGTGTAGCCTCAGGATCTTGAAGTGTTTACACACTTCATGGAACACGTACAATAGTGTTAGGAACCGCTCATTCAATTCCATGACCACAAAGTCAATACGGTTTCCACTATTATAGAAAACCCACCGCTACATATCATCGCATGCATGAATCATAAACCATTCAAGCAGGTTTTGATTGACACAGTATCATCAATCAATATCATAACTACCAAGGTGTTGACTCACTTGAAGTTACCCAAGATGCATATCGTTCCTTCTACATTCACGTTGAGAGCATTCAATGATGCATTATGCTCAATGGTTGGTACTATAGTTTTACCTATTCAGGTAGGACTAAAGACCATCCTGATGATGTGTCATGTAATCAAAGGTGCTATGCAGTATAATATACCTATAGGAAGACCTTGGATCAGATAAATGCATTGCGTACCTTCTATTTTACACCAATGTATCAAATACATTCATGAGGGACAGAGTTCACGTGGTGCCTTCGAGATGAAGAACCCTTTAAATATATGAATCTAGTAGATTTTTTGAGGGAATTTGTGCTCCCGTCAATGCACCTGGATGTGCGACTAGCTTTGTCGATCAAAAATCTAGGAGGGAAAATAAAAGAAGTGTGTGCTAGACCTACAACATCTATATATCAAAGATCGGAGCACACAATATCTACTTCTATTAGGTCGATTGCATCTATGATACAACGAGATGATAGGAAGTTGAAAGAAAAAGTGGTCGAAAATAAGATAAAGCAAAATCCCAAGTCAGTCATCACTAAAACCCCTACTCCCATGGAAGTAGAGGAAGTTCAAGGAGTCAAAGAGGCACCTCAACTTGCTTCACCTATGTCTTTAGCAGGGTCATATCCACCGCGGGTTTCTATCCATTTGGTTAATCCTTGATTATGGGAATACATTGTGTAGAATGTGACGTTCACACAAATTATCAAAACTACACACGACATGGGCCAACCACGAGCCCATCATCTTCCCATAGGGATGGTGGAACCATTGGGGGTACCACCCAACCAAACCAACTTTATCTATGGAGGGTTATACCAGATCACATCTCCCATGCCCATGGATGACAATGATAATGAACCATTCACCATGAATGTTCATTATATTTCTAGCCTAAACTACTCCATATGATACTTCAAGTGTTACCATTGGTATAGTTATGGTCTCAAACTATTCAAGCAGGGGCATAAGAATCCTATAGAACCATAGTATCAATTACCTATTGATAGGTTCGGGTTGGGAGTCTACAATGGAGGACAGGCTAAACTCCTCACGATATATTTAGACCACTTGTACCTTAGTCTGGGGGGTGAGGTTAATTTCAATACGTATCACCCTAATCCTTCTACATTCCAGAGGGATAATCGGATGGTTTCTTACCTCACCATAGGACCACCCAAGATATATCATGAGGGTATCTTGGAGGACATCAATACAGATGATTTACCAAGAGAAGACTTTGATCAACAAATCTATGGAGCAGTCAATGACACGAGCATGCAGGGTTAAGATATTATCATAGTGATAGATCCCGAGTTGGAAGGGCATTCTAACAAGGATATAGTAAAGTCCATATTCAATATAGGTGGACCTAGCTATAGTACAAGAGAAGATAGTGAGTCCTCACCTAACGATAAATCAGAGGATGAGGCTGAGCCAGTCTATTCAGTAGTATCATATTTATAGTTCTTATACTCGATTTTACCAGGCAGTGATGGTAGCAATCAGGAGATAACCCATATGGGGTCGCATTTTCTAGAGCATCCCATTCTAGTGGGTAGTTGTGAAGGCATGTATTATGATAGTGATGAAGAAGATGAGACAGAGAGAGCCTACTTAGTACCTCCCTACTTATGTTGTCACAATGCACCTTATACAGTTGAGGATATGCGTAGAGAGATCAATATCCATCCTCATATTAGGGAGAGGCCACCGAATCTTAATATGATTTATCATATGGTGATCCGTCGACATACATGGAGCTCCTTGAGCCCAATGATACCTTATGATAGTCTATTCATGGACCAGATCCAAATATCCCCATACCCCCGAAACCACATCTTTAGGATGGTATTTTTTCTAATGATGAGTCACTTACATGTGGTCCTAGAGATATGTTCCATTTCATCAACATGATCTCCATTGATTTGACCACTCCACTCTACAATCCAATCGATCCATCCAAACTGTTTCCTCTAAATGTAGATGCTATTGATTGGGATTGCACTGATTCACCTTTAGAGCATAAATATTTCTTCCCTAACAAAGAAATGATGCAACCTTTCCATTTTGTGCTAGGTTGTGAACATGATGTCTATCATGTTGAGGGTGATTCTAATGAAGAACTTGTAAACCCAACAGATGACATCCATTTGATATCTATGCCTCATTATCTTGAGGAGGGATCCCATATGTCAGTAGAGGAAACCTTCAAAGTGGATATCAGTAATGATCCCACCAATCTAAGGAAGGTTAAATTTTGATAAATTTTGACTCCTGATGAGCGTGCCAACCTCATACCTCTACTAAGAGAGAGACATGATCTCTTTGCTTAGACTTACAAGGATATTTTAGGTCTAGATCTGAAATTAGTTACTCATAATCTTTTGCTATACCTATCAAAGAATCCAGTCAAGCAAAAAATTAGGAAGATGCATCTAAAATTAGCCTTAATGGTTAAGGATCAGTTGCAAAAGCTATTGGATGTAGATTTTGTTATATCCATAGACTATCCAGAATGGGAATCCAATATGGTGCCTGTAGGAAAACCTGATGGAAGGATCAGTATTTGTATGGATTTCAGAGACCTAAATAAGGCAACACCAAAGGATTCATTTCCATTTTTGAATATTTATGCTCTTGTAGACACAACTGCAGGTCACGATATGCTCTTCTTAATGGATGATTTTTTGGTTACAATAAAATTTGGATTAAGTCCAAATACCAGCATAAAACCGTGTTTATAACACCATGGAGAGCATTTTGCTATAAATTTATGCCATTCAATATTAAAAATGATGGTTCCACATATCAGGAGGCTATGACATATATCTTTCATGACTATATGCATAAAATATTAGAAGATTATATGGATGACTTGTTGGCCAAGTCATTATTGCGTTCTGAGCATGCAGAGGTCCTGAAGAAAGTATTTAATCACCTAATAGAGCATAATATCAGGTTGAATCATAAGAAGTGCATGTTTGGCATAACTTCAAGAAATATCTTAGGATTCATCATTTCAAAACAAGGCATCGAATTTGACCTAGAAAAGATCAAGGCAATTCTAGAAATGCATCCCCCCACAAACATCAAAGAAAAAAAAATCCTTTAGGGTAAAGTAGCATCCATAAAGTGATTTATCACTCAGTTATCAGATAAATGTTGACTCATGAATCAGCACTACACAAGAGGGTCTCATTCAATTGGGATGAGGACTATTGAGTAGACTTTACTAAAATAAAACAATACCTGGTGGCGTCACCAATACTAGCTCCACCAAGGCCATATGTGTCATTTTTGCTATATATATCAAAAATTGACTTTGCATTGGGAACCATGCTAGCCCAAAAGAATGCGCAAAGCAAAGAACAATCCATATATTACATTAGTAAAACCTTGGTGAGCTATGAGCTTAGATATGCATATATGGAGAAGCTATGCTTAGAAGTAGTGTTCGCTACCAAGAAATTGTGACACTTTATGTTGAGTCATACGAAATATGTTATATCCAAACAAAATCCTTTGTAGTATATGATGAGCAAGACATATCATAATACATGTACTGCAAAGTGGATCATGCTACTGATAGAATTTTATTTAGAATTCATAAGCTAAATTCCATTAAGGGACAAGTGATAGCAGATCAACTAGCTGAAGTACCTCTCAAAAATAGTAGGCCCCTCACCATAGAGCTTCCTGATGGCATAGTATTTGCTTTATTAGAAGCACCCGAACCTAAAGAACCAGACAACAAAGTCGATATGACCTTGTTCTTCAATGGTTGGAAGTGTGACCAAGGGGTGGGTGTAGGAATAGTGTTGTTCACACCACAAGGAGCTCTAATGCCCTTGTCATTCAAGTTGGACTTTCCTTGCACTAATAACAACACTGAATATGAAGCCCTTATTTTGGGTCTCCAAATAGCTATCGCCATGAAGATAAAAAGGCTAAATATCTTTGGAAATTCCCTTCTCATTGTGAACCAAGTCAAGGGACTATTTCAATGTTGATGCTTGGTATTGAAAGCTTACAAGGATCTTGTTGACACAAATCTAGCTCGACTGGAATGGTGTGACATCGAGGCAGTACCTCATTTGTCTAATAGATTCATAGATATAATGACATATTTGGGATCTCTAATCCCTCAGAATCCATATGCCAATTTTACTACCATCCATGTAAATATGTTGTCACACGTAGTTGTGCAACGTGAAGCATTGGATAACAAAGAGTCAATCAACATGATTCATGTAGAACCGAATAATGAGTGGTTCTACAAATACAGAGACTTTTTGAAGAGAGCATCTTAGGGGTCTATGATCTCGTAGGATCCAATGGGGAGTGGTATTACCATTCACCATAGGGTTGTTTCCTAGTCTACATTTTTAAATGGAAAACTGCAAGGGAGCATGTTGTCTTGTCATTCAAGGCCGAAACTTATCATAACTAGACATCACAAATATGTGACTTCCTTAGACTTGGTGTAATCCCTCAAGGATTTTTGCATGTTGTGAAGTGCACATTCAAGCAGAAAGTGATAAAGTATATCTTTTTAGAAGACATCTTGTACCGTAGAAGCTATGATGGAGTTCTCCTTCATTGTCTTGAGCTCCAAGAGTCATCTTGGGAAATTTTAGAAGCTCACGATGGTACGTGTGGTGACCATTTTAGCAACATGGCTATCATCAAGCACATCCTTCATATGGGTTATTATTGGCCCACTATGGAGAAGGATTGCAATTTGTATGTTAGGAAAAGCGTTAAATATCAGCATCACGCTAATATTATGCACCTGCCATCACAGGCCTTACATCCCATTCAAGCGGCTTGGCCATTTGCTCAGTGGGGATTTGATATCATTGGTAATATCTCTCCTTCATCATTAGGCCAATATACTTTTATTATTATGGCTATTGAGTATTTCACTAAATGGGTGGAGGCTATTCTCTTAACAACGACAATTGGAGCACGTATTTTTGAGTTTATATTCACCAATATCATTAATTAATTTTGTGATACCATCCAAAATAGTTTCAGATAATGGAACATAATTTAAGAACAAAAATATGATAGCTTTGACCTCTAAGTATAGAATCAAACATAGTTTTACAACTCCTTATTATCCACAAGAAAACAAGCAGGCTGAAGCTTCAAACAAGACAATGATATCCATATTGAAAAATATGGTACAAGAGCACCACAAATATTGGCATATCCAACTACCCCTTGCATTATGGGCTTACAGGACTAGTATTCGAACACCCACTGGGGCAACTCCATTTTCACTAGTATATGGCACTAAGGCCATTATGCCCCTAGATTTGGAAATTCCAACGATGTGCATCACATTGAAAGAGTTCATTGATGATGATACCGTGTGACAAGCTCACCTAGATCAATTGATGCTACTTTATGAATGTCACGTGAATACTCTCGAGCACCTCCACATTTATCAAGAGCACCTAAAATGAGCTTACAATAGAAAATTCCATTTGAGAGACTTTGAGGTTGGTTATCTTGTGTTGAAAGAGAACCAACAAAACTCAAATTTTCTACCAAAAATGCAAGAAAAATTCATGGCTAATTATTTAGGTCCTTATATGATCTTAGAGAATATTGGACCTGGGACATATCACTTGACATCGCTTGGAGGAGTTGAAGAGCCTGAACCTCTCAATATCCTTCATCTTAAAGTGTTTTATGCCTAAATCCTAAAAAAGGCTCCAAAAGCATCCGTAAGCCCTTTGGTCACTCAAAAAGGCTCCAAAGGCATCTGTAAGCCCTTTGCTCACTCAGAAAGGCTCCAAGGGTTTCTCAAAACCACTTGGTCAATCCTAAAATGCTCCAAGGGTTTCTCAAAACCACTTGGTCAATCCTAAAATGCTCCAAGCGTTTCTCAAAACCACTTGGTCAATCCTAAAAGGCTCCAAGGATTTATCAAAACCGTTTGGTCAATCCTAAAAGGCTCCAAGGGTTTCTTAAAACCACTTGGTCAACCTAGAAAGGCTCAAAGGGTTTCTCAAAATCACTTGGTCAATCCCAAAAGTCTCCAAAGATGTTTGTAAGCTCTTTGGTAAAACCAAATGTCAAAATCCAAAAAAAATGGAAAATTATAAAAAATAAAAAACATTTGCATTTCATTTGCATTATTGCATTGTAGTTCATTTTGCATTTCACCCTTGCATTGCATTAGGTATAATCATATGTCGCTCTTTCATTAGAATAAATTGTGTTTACAATCTTACAAATGGCACCACGTTTGTATTTCAATCATGCATCTATAGAATATATTTTTCATCATTCGTCACCCTTGTGAGTTATTGTGTTTTTCAACACAACCCAAAATGTTGCTATGAATAATATACTAGTGTTTTCCAATAATTCAACCATATCTAGAGGTCTTCTCAAGAGTCGATAGAAAGCCTTCTTTGCTTTTGTAGTTGAGGTCTAGTTAGTATAGCCCTTACCATATCAGAATTCTATCACTAATAAACAAATTAAACAATCCTAATAAGGAATAGAGAAATATGAAAGCCATGAAGCAGGACTAGGTATCCTGAGGCGAAAAGAGTTATTCTTGTGTATCCCCTTGTGCATACGGTATGGGAAATGTTGGCAATTGGAAAAAGGACAAGTTCATTCCCTACCCATAATCCCTTGCTTACATTAAAATAAGCAATATCCCAGAGTGATATACCAGATCAATCCTCCATATTGATACCCTATATCGATATCATATATCGACATCCTAGATTGATATCCCACATTGATATCATAAAATCGATATCCTAAATCAATATCCCAAAAATAGTTCCCCAAAGTAAAATCCTTAAAGAAAGTTTCTAAAGCAAATTATCAAATGTAAAATTCAAAAAAGTCAAATCAAATGAAGATAAATTGTACAAGGAAGTAAAATCAGTATCAAATCCCTTGCTCAAGAAAGAAAGAAAGAAAATGAAAATAAATTACAAAATAAATAGTGACTATTATCACTAAAGTACAAAAATAAATAGTTATTTTTATCACTTTATATGAGCAAGTATCCCGGAAAATTGAAGAAAAGAAGGGAGTGAACTTGAATCCATGGAATTGCCAACACTACTATACCTTACGCATGACGATATGTCTGATGCATTAGCACCTCGCTTATGTATGGACTAATGTTTAAATGTGGAAGATCTAGATTCAGGTTTCCTGTATCACCTAGTGGTCTATTCCAACTAAAATCTAAACCTAGGATTGGATAAAAATTTACGGACCCCCAATCTTAGCAATGGGCTGAAAGAATCTCACCTAACATTTGGGTATACTTGTGCCTTATCTTAATGTATTCATGTGCACAAACAGGGATAATGAACAATTAGGGCCTATCCTAGTGAAAGCCTTATGTTTCAAAAGTCTAGTATGGTTAGTATACAACTTTTGATCAATCAACTAGGGTGTTTGAGTCTCATGGTAAACCTCAAAAATTCCCAAATAGCAACAATAAAATTTTCAAATGCAATCATCAAATATGAAGTCTCATTTATGAGAGTTTTTTTATTATAACTATTTGTGATATATGTTAGATACCGAATTGATGTCAAAAATTATATTTAAACAACCAATGACTATGTTATGCATATCTTTTAATTTACAAAATATTATAAATAGAAATAGTGCATTGCAACTCACATATGAGTGTCAAATCAATAAAGATTCATAATCAAATATAGAAATTATCATCCATGATTGTTATACATTATATGGTGTCATCCATTAGATTGTTAAAATCTCATATCATATTGCATACATTGTGTTTTAAGTGATTAAAACATACATGTTCATTTACAATAAATCAATATCATCAAAAATACATGCAATACAAACATGGCACGAATCATGTCATAAACAACATAAAGTAAATGCATACAAGTGAAGCAGATCAAAATTACATTAAACATCAAATATTGCATTCATATACATAGCATCATAAATTAGTACATATACACATGTATATCACTGCATCCACATCATATAACTAGTGCATGTCATCCATACATCACATCATATAGCAATAAATCAAATATCTGCATTACATCCATGTGCATAACATAAACATAAAATACAAAAAATAAAATAAAATACACATATAATGAGATGAAATTTCATATCATATATGTGTCAAAGAGTACATAGTATCAAGGTATATCAAAATTCCCATAGGCTACAACTATGTAGGTCCTCAACCTTACACTCAAAATTGGTACAAAAAGCATCTCCAAAGATCTGTACTAGACAAGGCATGCACCCTCAGGCTATGAGGCACCTCCATCACCTTCACCATCCTTGTGAATCCTCTATGAGCTATCACCATGAGTACTAAAGGACCTATGAGTCCTCTCAGTCTTGTGTATCCTGTGGCTCGAGCTGGCAGAAGAATACCTTGTCTCCCTGGTCTTGGTCCTGGTCCTTTGAGTCCCTCTAGTGTGGGTGTCCTCTGGTACCTCTCCACCTATCAGCTTGATGTAGCCCTCTAACTGGGATATATGAGCTACACACACTGTATCTCACTCATTACCCTCCTCCATGAGGGAATGAAGTCCCTTGATCTCTGCCATAGGATCACAACCTATTGGCAGTAAATAAGATGGTGTTGCCAGAGGCAACATGACAACCTGTTTGGATTAGGGCCCCCATATTTACCCTCAGTATGTCCCTCTCAGTAGTCATGGCACTCATATATGCTTGTACCATATCTTGTTGGCCACTGAGATACATTATCTAAGTGTCTATAGTGGTAGCCTATACATGGAGATCTATCCTCTCCTCCTCATATCCCTGCCACTCCCTCTCCCCCTATGTTAGATTTACCTCTAGAATGGTGATAGATGTATCCTTTTGAAGTAGTTGAGTCTATAGTATCCCAACCTATCTATATAGGTGAGCAATCTAGGATCTCAATTGCCCAATATCACTATCTGTAGGTGCCTCACCCTTCTATAACACCTCCTCCTCTACCTCCACCTATGGGCCCTCCTCTATAGTGGCCCTTGTGCCCCATGCACCCTCTATCTGTTGGTCGGTCCTACATCCTTGAGGATCCACCTCTATTCCCTCTACACCCTCAGCTATGAATCCTCAAACTGGTCAGCCTAGAGGACCCTCTACATGCCACTATAAGTTGGCCCACCAGCCATCATAGTTAGTATTAGTGCCTACATATGTATCACCTGACTCTTGAAATTCATCATCGTCATCCCCCAATGGAGTCACCTAGGGCTAAGTTAGGTCCCTCTCAAGGACCAGGTATCTATAGATGAGTGGTAACTCTGGGACTTCCTATTGAATCCCAAACTGCATTAGCATGCGAGAGTAGAAATGGAAATCATGTATATCAACCATTCATGTTGAGGATAACTTAGGCTTATCCACTTAAGCCTAAGTTAATTATTATTATTATTTACTATTCCTATTTCTTGCACTTTGTATTCACGTGAGGCATAGTATGCCCATGTTAGAAATAGGTTGTTAGCATGTTGTTAGCATGTTGTTAGATGGTTGTTAACTGTTAGAGATCTTGTTTGTCTTCTAGCAGTTAGTGGACATCCATAGTTAGCATTTTTTTAACTAGTAGTTAAGTGGTTGGCCATGTTTGGCATATTGTTGCAACCACTTAATCTATGTGATATTTCTATGTAATCCTATATATTACTTGCATTTCATGAATAAAGTAGCTTCATACTATTGTTCCTACATCAATTCAGCTGAAGATCCATCTATCTCTGTATGCTTGATGTAGGTACCTATCGACCTCTGTCCAGGCTAGATAGTCCATATACGGTCTCCATAATATGTGCTCAGGATGGAGCTATGCAAATATGCTAATGTAATGCTCTAGGTCTCCTACATGAGACCTACTCTTGAAGTCATCTCACTCCTAGGGCTAGCAAGCGGTATAACACTGAATCTCATCATCGATCTCAGTGATCATAAGGGGAAAATAAATAGGGTGCTCAATCAGGATGTGCTACCAGCCCTAAACTTGGAGGAGGTTCTAAAACTGATGTTGAATCTACTTTGATGTGTGATCTAATATAGATCATGGTAGAGCTATGCTAGTAGGGTGCTCCCCCATGACAGAATGAAAGGATCCTGGGTCAAACTCACCATCACCTCTCTGGTCTAAGCCAAGAGGTTCTAATGGAACCTCATGCCTAAAGAATCTGGGAGTACTATTTGAATAAGCAAGAGCATAAATATAGCCTCTTACTATATGAAGAATCGGGCCTTGAATCACTCTCCAACATGGATGCCTCCATGGGTATTATGGTCCTACATCTCAGTACTCTAATTACCAAATATGGAATCAAATACAACCCTCTTGGTCATGGTAGGAGAAGATGTGATGGCCCCACCATCAATAGACACACAAAATATGCGGTACACATCCTCGATAGTAACAATTATCTCACCCGTCGATAGGTGAAATGTGTTGGTCTGTGCATCCCAATGATGGGCTAAAGTAGTCAAGTATCCCTGGTCAATATTTATGGTGGGGAGGTTCAATATGTAACTGAACCCCATAGCAACGAATCACTTTCACTCCCTATCAGTGAGATCACCATAGAGGTCACGAAGGAGATTGATCTCCCTCTCTCTATTGGTCAAATTCTGAGTGGAAAAAAAAATAATAAATAAGAAAAATACTAAAATAATACTTCTAAAATGTCAAAACAAATAAAAAAACACAAAAATACAAAAACATGATAACCAATTTCAAAAACATCAAAAAAACATTCCAAAAATGCAGTAAAATGGCATTAAGTTTCCAAAAAAGTTCAATAAAAATAAAAAAATTAATTTTTTTTAAAACAATTCAAAAAAATTGGGAATCGTGGGTCAGAACCGCAACTAGCTCAACGATCAAAAATTTTACCATTGGGATTTGAACCCCACTACGGCTGATAGACATGATCCCCAATTTGCCAATTGGGACCTGCATCTACCACTCGTGACTTGAGAGCGAAACCCTAAATTTGTCCACCCTTCCCAGAAAAGCCCCAAAAAATTAAAACAAACCCCCCCATATAACTAACCTACACTAAACGCTAACTACTATGAAGTTCTTTATCAAAGTTTTAGTGTAGTTTATTTATCGATTAATTAATGAGGTTAATTTTACATTTGGTAATGACATGCGAGGTCTCGGTTTTTGAGTTACCTTAGAAGCACCGACTCGTCCACTAGTCAAATATTCTGGCTGATTGGCCATCGATGTGGAATGTGTGGAAGTGTGTTGGGTTTTTTGCAGTGTTCCATGTCAAAAGTTATTTTTTACCTCCTATAGCTCTCATTTTTACTAGAAAATGTAGGTAAATAATGAAAATTTACAAAGCAAAAAATCTTATATAATTTTCAAATTTGATGCGGCCCGTGGTTGACATTCATGGTCCCTATATTAGGGTTTGCCACCCGTAGTTGACATCCACGGTTAAGGAATTGGCCCACGTTTGATAGGTGCAATTAGCAAACCGTATTAATTGCTCCAAATTCCCACTATGGAGAGCTTTAGAAGGTCCAATCAAGTATATTAATCAAACCAGATAATTCAAAAAATTCAAACTTAACAAAAAAATCAAATAAGGTCTGAGGTGTAGACCAATTGGTTCATCCAAACCCCACAAGGGGGGTACAGGTCCAAGGTTCAAATATCGAGCCTCACCGAACTGAACACTTGTCCCTTTCCTGGTGCTTTCAGCAGTGTAAAAGGTATAAAATGATTGTGGCATGGTGGTTATAGGGGAAGACTGCGCGAAGATCTTTGTGGTGGCTTTTGGGGCACATAACGCAGAATATTGTGGCGGCCATAAAAAGCTGGATAGCCTACCCAGATTTGTGGTGGCTACCGATTCCACCATGTAAATTCAAAAAAAAAAACAAATAAATCAAATAAATCAAAATCCAAATGCACCTCGTATGCAGTTATTTACCCTATACACTTGGCGGTTGCAGCAGCTTGCGATCCATGCAATCCAGCAAGATGAGTAAATTACCATAAGGGCATTTGGGGTAAATTCGTCATTTTTGAATTGCTATGTTTCATTTCAGTCACTAAGAAGGCCTGCATAGTTAGACTGCTCCATGAGAATGAGATATTCATCATGATTCTCCTATGACACTTTTTATCATATCATCGACATTATGATTCACTACAAGCCTAATGGACATTACTATCAATTTGATTCCCTAAGAAGGCCTTCATGGCTGGACCACTCCACAGGATAGGAATATGTAATTACTCTAAATGGTGTAATCATAGATGATTAGGTCTTACCAAGTATTCAAATACTAAATATTAATTTGTGAAATGATCATTCATAGTGGTAAAGCTACCTCATTGCTTCATTTAATTATCATTACCCTCATCGAATCGTCACTTGATGGGGTAGTCATAATATCAAATCGTAATCAAAGTTAACAATAGATCCCTTGATCTTGTCAAAATTGCATTTGTCCTTACGAATCATTGCTCAAGACTATCATAATATTACCCCTTTGCTTGGGTTGGGTAAAATAGAAAATATGATAGTTATTTTCTAACTCCCATCCTTTAGAATTGATAGATGTAAAAACCTACTTGGCATTGATGCTATCTGAATGTTTGATGACGAGTGCAATTTTTTTAAAATTTAAGCCTTCTATCAAGTTAGAAGAAATGATTCAAGGATGTGCATCCTTTTTATGGACTCGGGGTATCTAATGTTGATCATATCAATGATCATAATTCAACCTACGACATCATTTTAGGAGGTCTAGTTTTGCTCAGCGTTGTTCAAAATCACAATGCATCTCAAAATGGGTATTTGTAGACACCTAAAATACATCATACAAAAGCGACTACTCATATGGGACATGCTAGAGGACCATATGGAATACCTTTGGACATATCCAAGGTATAACAATGGTTTTTACCACTCAATTAGGTACTTTTACCTAGTCAGTGCTAGTCACTACTGAAACCCAAAGTTAGTAGTGCTCACTTCGCATGTCAACTGCGGCCAGCACTCAGAATCATTTGACCTTCATCAAACCCAAAAGTTGGTTGCAACAGAAAATTGGTTACATATTATAGTAGTTTTAGTAAGGAATGTTCTGGATCCTTCCATCCAACTAGCACAACTGCCCAATCTTGATCTTAGCTTCATGAGGAAGCCACCCCTAGCCCTGGGAAATTGCTATAAGATCCCCCTCCGAATTGGGGATAAGTCTAGAGAGAAGGATAGTCAATTGAGTAGTGAATCCCTATCAAATTGCATAAGCAACTACATGCATTGAGAGGGATACTTTTGCTACCCAATTGGAGATCAATTTGTCATGGAAGCCCTAGGAGCCTAGGAGAGACAAGAAATGCAAATCCATGCAATTGGTGCACAATCTGAATAATTAAACCACCAAATATATTAGAGGACATAGAGGTGACCCTTGACCATCAATTTGGAAAGTTTTATCAGAGAGAAATCCCTAATTTTGAGGGTAATTTTACTCAAATATCCACCACAACTATTAGTTGCGGTGAATAGTGTTGACCGCACATCATACCCGTAGTGAGAAAATGGCTACAGATCCTCTTGTGCTCTTTTCTATAGATTAATTGATTAGATCATATTATGCTTAGTATAGGTTTAATCAAAATTTTATAGACATTACTGGTGGAATTAAGCATTTAAAGTAAATTTACCTTCATTTTGTCAATTTGGTAATTAGTGCAATTGTGGGTTATTTCATGTGTTCATGCTTTCTATTTGATAAACTAACCCAATAGATATATAGTATTTGATTTCTTACACATGTTTGATGATAACATTTCATGATTAATATAGGTTTACCATGTTTTATTTATTTTCTTGATTACATGCTTGTTATGGCATCTTCTTATGAAATATCCTTTTAAAGCCTCATCAAGAGAGGCCTCATTTGTTTTTAATGTTTCTTGTTGTTTATTGCATGCATGATTAATAGGTTTTTGGGATGCAAGGTAGCAAATACCTCTAAGCATGGAGAAGAGGGTCATCAAAATCCTAGAGCAATTCGTGTCATCCTAGAAGGCATTTGATTCACATCTGCCCTTGAGAGGGATTAGATCTATTGTAATTGAAGTATCAAAATGGGTATCCCTAAGAGGGATGAATATGTAGCTTGACTCAATTTAGAATTAATAAATATTCTTGCATTCTATTTCCTTTTTGTTGTCAATTGGTGCATGTTCATTTGTTATCTTTTATCAATTACAATAGATCGCATTAGATGTGGATCCTTTTTGGAGGTTACACAAGTCATGCAACTGGAGCAAATGTCTCATCAAATTGAATTCCCTCAACCTATTCATAACATTTGCATACTAATATTTCTTTGTTTCTAATTACCTAACCATCTTCATTTAACTTATTTCTGAATACCCATTTAGTGCCAATCACGTTCTTACCTTTTGGTCATGGGACAAGTTCCCAAGTCTTACGTTTCTCTATCTAATCTAGATCCTCATTCATTGCCTTAATCCAATATTCATCTTCACTTGCTTTATTGAAATATTTTGGCTAAATTTTAGATAACAAGGAGAAATTTGCTTGTTTATTTGATGTTATTATCCTTCTCCTTGTCTATCTCTCATATATATTCCTAATGATTTGATCCCTTGGATGATTTTTTATACATACCTGGATGGATTCTTAGGAAATAGTTTTTGTATTTCATCTTATTCCTCTTATTCTTCACATAATTCTTCTTGACAACTTTCATCTTCTTGATACACAATTTTTTGAACTGGTTATCTTGATCCTATCTTCTCATCAACTGTTACATTTATACTTTCTATAATAGTATGTTTCCTTTTGTTATAGCATCTATAGGCTTTTCTCTTAGTGGAATAACCAAGAAAAATACCTTCATCACATCTTGGGTCAAACTTACCCAACTTTTGCTCTTCCCATCTTATGTAATATTTACTTCTAAAAACTCTGAAGTACTTTGTAGTAGATGGTCTTCCTTTCCAGAGCTCATATGGATTTTTGTGATGGTTTAATCTTAATTTATCTCTATTAATGATATATGTTGTTGTATGTAATACCTCTTTCCAAAAACCATCTAAAATATTAGACTCATTTAACATGTCCCTAGCCATATTATCAATTGTCCTATTTTTTCTTTCAACTACCTCATTTTGTTAAGGAATTCTTGTTGTTGAATATTCTCTTTTGATCCCATGTTGTTCACAAAAGTCTACAAATTCATTTGAGGTAAATTCTCCTCCTTTGTCTACCCTTAAACTCTTAATATTTTTCCCTGTTTCATTTTCCACTAACTCTTTAAAAACTTTAAACTTCTCAAGAGATTCTGACTTTTATTTTAGGAAGACTATCCAAATTATTCTAGAATAATCCTATAAATAATATAAAGTATATTTCACCTTGTAAATTCTTTGTCCTTGTAGGGCCACATAGGTTAGTGTGCACTAGCTTCAATGGCTCATATGACATAAATTATTTTGACTTGAAACTTGTTCTAGTTTGCTTCCCATGCTGACATTGTGAACATATTATGTTTTGTGGCCTTTTTAGCTTTGGTAAATCTCTGACAACCTGCTTGTTTCTTATGTTTACTATATTGTCAAAGTTCAAATGACTGATTCTTCTGTACCACAACCAAATTTCATATTATTGTAATAGAAAACACTTTTCCCCTTTAATATCACTTAACATGTACAGGTTGTTTGTAGTTGTATTTGCATTTGCAATAAGTTTTCCAGTTTAGAATTTCTAATATCACACCTACTTGGATGAAAAGTAACCATGTGCCCTTGATCACAAATTTGGATCACACTTAGTAGATTGTGCCTCAACCCCTTGACATACAATACATTATCTATTTTTGTTTTCCTATTATCTAAACTCAAAGTTCCTTTTCCATAATTTTTTTCTGATCCATTATCACGAAATCTTACTGATCCTCCATCAGTTTATTTGAGTATACAAATTTACTTTTATCTCCTATCATGTGACTATAACATCCACTATCAAGAAACCATTGTTTTCCCTTATCTTGAACATGAAGAACTATTTGTACTAACATTGATATAGATTTCTCATGCCCTTTTCTCTCTTTCCTAATTGTTGAAGTTGTATTCTTTTTATTTGACTCAGGCAGTACCATTTTACACCATCTAACCTTGTGCCCCATATTATTGCACTTATAACATATGACATAACTATTCATAAAAGGTGCAAAAGAATTAAAATTTCTATTGACATCCTTTTTAACATATCCAGTGCAATGTACAACTCTATGACCATATTTGTTACATGAAAAGCAATAGCCATGGAAGAGATTATGTAACCTGTTTGAATATCTTAGAAAATATGGTCGAGTGCTCCTCCTTTTGTTGTTCTTGTGATTAAATCTTGTCCATGGTTCTTATTTATCTTCTTTCCTGATGTCTTTTCCTTCTATAGTATGATTCACTCATTTATATTTGTTTTATGTCTCTATTTATTGAAGGCTTGACTCCTCTTTCTATTTTTCTAACTTTATATCTTGTCATAACTTGGTCTTTTCAACTTCATTCCTTAGATAAACAATATTTTATTCCAATATTTCACATTTTTTTTCCCTTTCTCTTAATAGATCTGTCATATCCTGTTCAATTTTTTTTCCTTCTTCTACCTTTATTTTGAGTTTTGTGAGACTCTATAGAAGTTCCATCTTTGCTTCTTCATCCTCTTGAATTTGATCCTTCAAACTTGATTTCTTCTTTCTAATATTTTCCAAGTTCTTGAGAGCAGTAAATAATTCCTCTTTTATGTCAAACATGGTCTCTTCTTAATTCTCTAAAATAATGTGTGCTCCTGATGGATCTTCCTCCAAGTTGTTAGTCTTTTCACGAAGAGACCTGCTCTGATACCAATTGAAGAAAATGAGCTTATATTGAGAGGGAGGGTGAACAGTATAAGATAAAACTTTTTGGTTTTCAATCCATATGATAACATAAGAATTATCAAAGTATAAAATATTACACAAAGCATCACACACATGAGAGACATGATTTAACCTGGTTCACCCAATGTGGGCTACTCCATGGAGAAAATATTTCACTAAAATTTTCTCAACTAATTTCTTGGTAATCCTTCCTTATTATAATGTGTATGGACCTCTATCCAAAGGAGACACCAATCCCCCAATCAAGTTCATGGACTCCAATCCATATGAGAACTCCTCCTCTACTCTGGCTAGTTATTCTCTAGAAGACTCCTACCTCCACTGCATTGGCTTGTGCATCTCTCTCCACTGAAGACCTTTGTCTTCACTTAGAAGATATCTATCCTCACTACCCTGGATAATGGATCTCTATCCACTAGATACTAATGTTCTCTACTTTGTCACCTCCAAAGCCTACTCTAAACTTTTCTCAATCTCTATCTCAAATATGCACTAAACATTATCTTTCGGTCTAGCATAATTTTGCTCAATATCTGTCTCAAATCTACACTAAACATTGTCCTTCGGTCTAGCATAAATATGCTCAATATTTATCTCAAATCTATACTAAACATTTTCCTTCAGTCTAGCATAAATCTACTCAATATCTATCTCAAATATACACTAAACATTGTCCTTCAATCTAGCATAAATCTACTCAATTTCTATCTCAAATATGTCCTCAAGCCTTAGCACAAAGCTTGATCCAATCACAAACCAACTCTGCTCAGATTTACCCAAAGCCTTAACACAAGGCTTGAACAAATGAATCAATTCTACTCTCAAGTATTCACAAATACTTACCTCTAATCTATCCTTAAACTTTCACAAAAATATCATTAAAAATTTCAAAAAACTCAACTTAATCTCTTACAGAAAACCTCTTCAATACCACAAACAAGTTTCACTTAGAATATTTTTTAACCACATAAACATATAGGGAATTATTAGAGACTCAATATGTTTCACACTCACAAAACACTCAAACACTTCCAAACTCTCTTTCAAATCAATTCAAAATAAAGAACAATTTGTTTCACATAACTTGAACTATCACTCCAATGCATTCAATCAATAATGCTCATCCAACTTCACTCAACCATACACTCAATGAAACACAACTTGCTTTCAAATCCTAACCAAGTGTTTCACTAAACTTCCAACAACTCACACTATGGAACTCAAACCTTGACTCAAGATGATTTTAGTTTTCACATAACAATGATACTCAAGTTTTTTCATAAACTCAACTTCACATAACAATGATACTCGTGATATTTTGTAAACCCTAATCATACACATGAAGGCTCACTCAAATATTTCCAACAATTCTTATCAAACAATCCTTTTCACTCCAACTTTGCATTTCATAATATTTCACTCATAAGGAAGATGTACCCATACCTTTTGTTTTGATGGAGATATGTCTTCAAAACCTATCTTAATCACAATCAAAACCTCTTTGTAAATTTCAAGGTTAGGGAACAACAATCTATCTCAAAATATCCACTCTAAATTATCCTCAACATTTATTTCACCATACAAAAATAACAATTCTCAAGTACACCTTATAATCTCCAAAATTTTACCCAAGTGTTGTAGTTGAGCTAGAGAGGAGAGGGCAATCCTACAAGGGAGATCCCAGGTTCGAATATCCACCCTACCAAAAATATGAATTGGGTACCAAAAATCCAATTGATAATGTTGGTGCAGGCAGGGCTAGGTGCAACTCTCGGGTGACTTTGATGATGTAGAACCCCCTATTCATGGTCTCTCAGACCAAGGCGGCCCCGTAAGGGGTTTTTCGCTTAAAAATAATAATAATATCCAAAATTTTCAAAATATAACTAGCAAAGGTTCAATTAACTCACTTTCACAATAATTCACTTCATAATTTTAATGCATAAAATAATCAAAATAACTCCCTTATATCTCCCTACTAAAAAATGCATTATAAAATAATCAACACACCTTTCCAGAAATAATTCAATTCACTTTTAATCCAAAATTAAATCTTCCTTAATATTCAATTAAGACAAAAATAAAATATATCTTAATTACCTTATATCTCCCAACATAAAATTGCATTTCAAAATAATTAATACCTCTTATCCAGAAATAATGCAATTCACTTTTAACCAATGATTAAATCCTTCACAACCTTTAATTAAAATAAAATTTTCTTTAATCACCTTATATATCCCAAGTTCTCACAATACAACCTTAGACCACATGCACATTAAAATAAAAAATTAAAGTACCTTTGCACACTCCTTGGTGGGATTCAATCCTAGGTCAAGCTATTGCCTACGTCCGAGCTACAGACCTAGCTATCGTGTGAGCTAGGTGCTCACATGGGAGGTAAAAGCTCTTTGAGCACTTTGTTTCTTCGACCAACACCAAAGCCAAACAAAAGGCTTTGTCCCTTTGCAACCACCAAAACTCAAACATGGAACCTCTGCGTAGTCTGCACCTTACACACCAACAACTTGCCACTAGCCCAATAGATTGGTTGGTGACAAGGCTTTATGCCTTGGTCAATTTAACCTTCATGTTTTTTGGCTACAATAACAAATTAATATCCTCTTTTACTATTTTGTTATGAACTTTCGCATTCCACTCTCAATAATCGTATGTGCATCAATATTCAGAGACTTGTTTTTATGAGGCAAGTCTTATGGTATTTATACCATATGCTTCTTTCCTTAGAACATCGATGGGGGAAGAAAAATTAAATCAAATTTGTGCCCAACCTTACTTTGGGTTTATAATATAAATATTATAAATAATTTATTGACAACCTTAGGCTTTATCTTTAAACCTTTAATATTATAATAATAAATATTATAATATTATTTCCTTTGAGCCTAGGTATTTTTCTTTTTCAATCTGACCACCTTTAATATTATAATATTATTTTCTTTAGGCCTGATTTATTTTACACATTTAATATTATGATAGTAAATATTATAATATTATTTCCTTTAGGCCTAGGTATTTTCCTTCTTTTAGGTAATTTAGCCATCCTTTTTACCAATCATGTGAGGCTTTTAAACCAAATCTCTTGGGCTTAAAATATAAACTTTTTAAACCTTATTTTTACCAAATGCTTGCACTGATCACTAACACTGACTTTTGACATCAATGACAACACAACTACTCAAAATTTCCAATAAAAATTCCCCCTTTAGATTGGATTTACCTAGTGTATTGAATATTCACTATAGTTTGGTGACTATAGAGGACTACTACTAG
The DNA here is from genome assembly GCA_028583015.1 of Wollemia nobilis. Classification (NCBI taxonomy): domain Eukaryota; kingdom Viridiplantae; phylum Streptophyta; class Pinopsida; order Araucariales; family Araucariaceae; genus Wollemia; species Wollemia nobilis. The sequence goes on along the minus strand of JAQPPZ010017058.1, from coordinate 15,325,917 downwards.
CACGAGGCAAAGAATGCAAAAACAAAAGCCTTTTCTATTGGGCATAGGTTCTATGGAGGTGAATTCTAAAATTTTTGGGCTCAAGGGTTGAGAAGATCAACTATCTTACTTGAAGGGAAACTTTGCTCAAGGCTTGTGAAATATTGTGAAGGGAAGCTTCCTTATATAGACTTATTTGACTAATAAAGTCATTGAAATCACTTATCTGGTCAGCCCTCTTTTACATTCAATATTATCTGGCAAGCTCATAGGAAATAAATTTTCAATGTAGCTAAGTCAGCCAAAATATAATTATCCATTCTTTCTTAGTTATCGTGTTGATTCTTGGACCTCCTCATTTGTGCCAACCTTCCTTGATCATGTATGTGAACTGCAAGTTGCACTTTCCCAAAAATTTCTTTTATGTGATTGCTATGTCATTTCCTGATCTAGCCAATAGCTATACAACACTTAGCTTTCATCAAATTTAGTTACATGTCACATATTTACAAAAATGTTGGCAAGGTTTCCCCTACCAGTTGTTTCACATGTTGCCAATTCATAAAAATCAATAATGTTTAGCCCAAAATAACCCAAACTTCTTCTACTACCACTTGTTTGTTTTCTAGAACATGTGACTTGACTTAGCCAAGATTTTTTGTTGGGTTGGCTTTGATAAATAGTGAGTTCTAAGGCCTATATAGCCTATAGCATTAAAACCCAGAAAAGACAAATCATCTTTAGCTTGTGACTCTTTTACCAATTCATCCAAGTATTCTAGATCTTTTGCCATATTGATGTATTTATCTTCATGAGTTCATAGGCTTGTGTGTATTATTGCATTGAAATAGAGAATGTAAAACTCATCTTCTATAAATGACTCCTTTGTGATCTCCTCTAGGTCTTTTAATTCTTCTTTTATCTCCACTTGAATGCCCCTTGAGGCATATTCCATCATATTGATGTTTTACTATTCATACCTCTCTATGTGGCAGGGATTAGCAATTTTTACATCGATCTAGACCCTCCTTCCCTTGTAGAGAATCATCATGTGAGTACAGTCTAGTGATATATGTTCCCCAAAATTTGCTATGAACTCCATTGACAAGAATAAATAAAATAGTGATGGAAGTTCAACCACTATCACCTCTTGTATCACTGAGATATCTATAACCTTATGCATAAACATTAGAATATATTTTATAGATTTCACTATCTAAACTAGTGTTCCATCTAGCTACAATACACCAAAGAAAAATGGTTACATAGGAGAGTTGATCACAACCACATTATTTTTAGTAACTGACAAGCATAGGGTTCAAACCAAAGGGGTTGCTTCCACCAAACCTATTCCACTTCGTTATTGTTGCCCTGGCATGAAGGGGACCACTTGTCACTTAGGATTCATACCATCATCATCAGTCTGGCGTGCACTCAGAGGATTCAAATTATACTACTACCTTTGCAAACATGCTACCCCTAAGGTTTTAACATAGGTGTCTTCTTGGTAATTGTGTGGCTAGACAAGCTCTTACCAATCTACCTAGCTCTCGAGGACTCAATACACCAAAACTAGTTTAGGTGTATTCTAAGTCTATTTCATCACAAACAACCCTAGGCATAACTATTGTGGTAGATCCATAATCCACCATGTAATTATAAACTATCCATATCTCCATGCATAAATACATATAGAAGGGGAGAGGTTTAATCTTACCCATGCCAAGAGTTGGTTGATTTTGCACTAGATTGAAATCTAGGGGTAGGTATACCTAATGCTAAGATTTTGAGAGCTACTTTTAATACATCAATTTGTCTAGGAATCAACAAAGCATAATATATATTGACTCTTGAGTGAGTCTTCTTCAATTCTTACACAATATTAAATTTGAATGCTTTCGACAACTTCTTCTCCTTTTAGACTGGTTGCTTGAACCATATTTGATATTGTTGTGTAACTTCTCTTTACTTCTTGGTCACTGAGAAATACCATATCTTCCTCAAAACTTTATCCCTTGACTCTAGTTGGTCAAATTTTGGTGCTTCTAATATTTATTTAGACTTTGGAACTTTTAATATTTGGTTAGCCTTTGGCACTTTTATCTTATTGAGTTCCTTGAATTATTCCTTATTTTGCTCCTTTTGAGGTTGTAGGCTAGCTTCTGTATCCTCTATATTTTGGGAATTTGACAACAAAGGTATTGTAGTGAAGTCTCACTATAGTGGAAAAATATTGCTTCTAGAGGATATTTTGACTAAAGAACCTACCTAAAGTTGATATGAAAAGGCCCAACACCACCACTACTTATTATGCAGCTAAAGCCAAAATACCATTGAAGATGCAACCAAGGAGGAACCATCATTGCTGACTAATTTTTCTCCTAAATATCCATTCACCATAAACCTTAGCCCAACAACTATACTAGAATCAAGCAACAACTCAACAGCCTTTTTAATGGTATCTAAAGTAGATCTTGATAATACTTGGAACACTCAAGCCATTTTAATGATAGCTAATGGAGAACCTCTCGTGTTGAGGGCTTGCTTTGACCAAATCTCATGGCCTTTTCTTACCTTCAATGAGCAAATACTTGGAGATCAATTATTCCCATTATCCAAGGAGACACATTAGTCCCAAGTATCATTCCATATTGATACCACCAATGAATATTGAGGACTAAGAACCTCCTAGTGGTTGAAATGGAGGAGTATCTAAGGAGACCAAGTGAAGAGGCAACAAGGAAAGCCTTCCCTATTTTTAAGTGAGAGCTTGATACCAAAATGTTAGGGAATAATAGAGCAGCCCAGAAGAATTCCAACTATGATATTCCCCTTTTTCTTCTAGTTTATTGATCCTGCAATAGTCTCCTCACAATACATGTTGGATGAGAAGTCCCCATAGGGTTCATTTAAGGACATCTTCACCAAGGAGAAACTACCAATATAATGGTGGGCTAGGCTTCAAACACTAGAACCCTAGAAAAAACTTAAGCAATCATACGTGAGGAAAGATATGATGATCCTATTATAGTATTGATACCCCACAATTAGACATAATTCCTCATGCAATAGCTAAAGCATTAAAGTAGAAATAGGTAGGACAACCCAAGTGCAAATACATGCTCAAGATATTAATGATGGATGATAATAGGGATATAATCATGGATATTTGTTACGGACCTATAGAGCCTCTAGATCATTCATTTTTAATGTCAACTAGCCTAGGAAAAGTTTTAAATTCAAATTTTGAAATATTGCATGTATTTTGAGAGGAATATTTTCCTAATTTTTCTTATAAGTATCTTTCTTCTTCTCATTGTAAAGCATTGAAAACCCTCCATCATTTTAAGGGGTGTTTTTCTTCACTCTCCTTATCACATCCTGGCTCAAACCTTGCACAACTTATCAAGTAGTTTTTGAACCTCTTCCCTTTGCATGTATGTAACTTGAAGTTTGTGTTGATAAGAATATGTGACTATTTACTCATATTTATCTTGGTTCTAGCATTGGTGTTTTGTTTCTACTACATTTTCTCAAAATGTTCATGTGTTTCTCATGCATTGTTGATCATTGCGCATGTATTTATTTAAATTCATTGAGACACTAGGGGAATTATTATTTTGATTTGGTGCATCATAACCCATTAGGATAGGCTAAGTAGTTTATGTTTCTTGAAATTTACTACTTTCCTTTACTTTTCTTTCATTTTACCACATTCGTACACTTTTCTTTATGTTCTTCTTTCCCTTTTTCCACCTTGGAGTAGCCTAGGCTAGGAGTAGAGTAGCATAGTAGGAGCAGAATGACAAGCTCTAAAGAAGACATCTAGAAGAAATAAATTGGCCTTGGGTAAAAAACCTCGAAGGTCATTTGACATGAGCCACATACCACACTCTCTTGGAATTCCTAGAACTGACACCCCTACAAAAGAAATAGGGCAAAGGATTCACCAATTTGATTGAGGTAATGGTAGATATTGAGGCCACAATTACAAGGGATCACAACACCCAAGGAGTTCAAGGAGGTCACTCCGAACCCCTTAATATTTTAAAATAGCATACCCTTTGGGACATGAATTGAGAAACATCCATCCCTTGATCTAGAATTTAGGCCATGGTTTTGATGAAGGTCATGACCACTAGATTTTTTAAGCACTATAGATTCACCTAGCAAATTTGCTACCAAAATAAGAACCTAGAAGAAGAATAAGTTTCCATCCCCAAGAGATGTTATGGTGGGAACCTCCATCTAGCCAACATTATCCCCCACTTGGTGACTCCATTGCAATATAAAGAAGAACCTATAAGAGCTGCTAAAAGGAGCACAAACCTAAGGTCCTAATAAGAGTCATCATCCCTATTGTAGCTTGGTTTGTCATAAAGGTGAATTTTAACTTTGAATATCATATGTAATGATTTAAGAGGTGAGAACCCACTAATCATAGCTTAAATCACACATTGGATGAACTGAATTGCTTCAATTCAACCTCCATATTAGGCTAGTATTACTTGTCAACTTGTTGGATGTTGACTCTTTTAAGCTTAGTTTAATGAATAAAGGATAGGGATATAAATGAAAGAGTTAACAAAGAATGAATGATTAATGGATGGATAAAGCTAAAAACATAGGCATTCATAGAGAACCTCCCAACAACTCAACTTTAAAATAAATACTTAGAGCTAACAACATTCAAAACTTTGTCATCTTCCACAATAAAATCAATTGTATATTTCAAGAATTATTTTAAACATCAAAGATATCAACAATCCAAATTAACATAATTAGATTGCTACTTTGACTAAAAAAATTAGAATCCTTTCCAAGCATACATTTAAACATGAATCATTCTAATTTTCTCTAACCTAGAATTCCAAATTAGCAGAATACACTAACCATAGCAATAGTAGTAGAAATGACTTCACAAGGCTTGTAATCAGATGATAAAAGATGTAAGTTTGAGGTAAACATTCCAAGTAATGCTCCTTTCATTAATTGTAGGAAATATACAATAGTAGCATAAGCAAACACTTTAGAGTTGACCTTTTGAAAGGAGGTCATGACCTTTATTTATAGTTTTACAATAATTTTTTAGAAAATAGAGCATTACAAGTTGAATGTCCAGCCAGTAGGGTGCTGATGTGGTGGCCTCATATTTGATACAATAAATAGGAGTGATACTACTCTATTGATCCTCTACAAATGGCCTTTATAGATTCTAACTATGTGATCTTGCTAAGAATGCATCAATGTCATCACCTATTCTAACAACCGTTTCTCTATCATCAATCTCAAACTAAACTATCCTTAAATCACGGATGCTTCATCTTCTTATCTCAACAACTTTGCTTGGATATTTGTACTGCAAGAAATTAATGTTGAAAATTGATCTTCCTTTGAATGGTCTATATCAACTCTTTGCAAATATTTCTACACCTTTGGTGGTCACGAATTGAAGACATTCAATAGTCTATAAACCACAACTTCTTTGTTGCTTCTTCCAGTGTTGACTAGCTCGACTACAATCTAGAACCATGTTGCATTCGCATTTTCTTCTTAGGCATTATCCCAATGCAAAAAAATTTCTACAATGTAGAACCATGTTCTGTATCATATTTCAAATTATAAAAATGAACATTTTGACTTGTTTGACTATGGTCGAGAGCATGCTAGGATGTCACGTGATCATAAGATTTAGTTTCTCATTTACCTTAGACTTGAATTTGATCATGGAAAAAACTTATTGTTGGGTTACACTTCAAATTTTAATTTTGATGAGTTTGATCACACTAACTACGATATAACACCCAAAAACTATTGTGTGGCCTAGAGCCTTCTTGAGTTGAGTGCAACATAGAAAATGGTGTTGTTGAATTGTATTTTGAATCTCAAATTTGGTAATTTTGACTGCACTAACTATGATTTGGTGCTCACTCATCTGAATGTGGCCTAGAGACATCTTGATTTTGGGCCACATTTTGAATTGTGAATTTGACAATTTTGACCAAGTAAAATGTGATTTGGAGCATAAAAATATTATACAGCATGAAGCCCACTTGGCACTAGATCGCATTTTGGATTGCTAATCCTCTACTTGATCTAGAGATAAACTTTGTTAGGTGCAGTATGTAATTCGAAGACACCTTACAAAACTTAGAAAAAAAATTATGTAGCCTTTTGGGCCTACATTATGGCACATATTAGGTAACTTTGCTTGTAGAGTTAAATAACTTAGAGCCTTATCCATTGGGTTACAAAATCAAAAACTTGAATGGATGAATGAATGAAACAAAGGAATGAGGAAATAAAAATAAATTATGAATGGGAAATGCAAGGAGGGGAATGAATTGGTAGTATTTTTGAAGGGAAATAGGGAGGTAGGATAGACTCTAATCAGTTGCAGAGTATGTCTTAAGATATTGTTTCTATATGACTATTACCCGCTTAGATATTATCAAAGTATTTTTAGTAGATAACGGTTCACATAGAAACAATGTTGGAGGCAAAAATACATCTCTCATCAATAAAGCTACTCCTATTTTTGAATGTTTCATGGTATGGATTCCTCATGATGATTGCATTATCATGCTTTTCTTGTTGTATCTAACACTTGTCATATTGAATTCATTCACAAAATGTATTCAACCCAATGATCAAGGCTATTCAACCTACTATGGAGGTGATTTCAGTTCCTCTTACCCTCCATCTTGCTGATTTTGCTCTTCCTAGGGCTTATTAATTATTTCCAAGTTACTACCATATCCTTCAAAATCTCCTTATTGATTTTCTTGGTGTGATTCATCAACACCTTGCTCTTGTTTTTGGTCAAGACTATCCCTTTGTTGTTTTTCCTCATCATATGTTACTTCTTATCCTTCTTTATCTTCTTTTTCCTTACCTTCATCTTCCTCTTCTTCAGCTTCTTCATCAAGGTCCTCTTCCTTATTCTTGTTAATTTATTGTTCCTCTCCTTCATCAAATAGTTTTTTCCATAAAATTCAATATTTTTAAATCCTCCTTCAAAGTTGTTGGGGATGGATTTTATCTCCATCAATTGCTCATGAGTGAACCTTAGCTTGGTGATATTTTTATATGATAAGTACTATCCCATTTCAACAAGTTATCTCATCGCATTATTTACTAAAGTTAGTATTTTTACCAGTTCTATCACCTACTCATGTTGAATGGGCTCTAGCCAAGTGTCTATATTATAATCATCCTTTGTTTGAAGATCTTCAATTGTTAGAAGTGTATTTTCTTCATCCAAAAATAGTTGAAATTCATATTTTGCCATCTCTTGAGTGAAGTAATTTTTTTGGATCTTACCATCAATATTATCTATCAAAAACCATCCCTTATGAATTAGCGTATGTATCCTTAGGATGTTCCTGGCTGTTAGTCTTGTAGTATTCCACTATTTTCTAGGAATGGGCTTGGCAACAAAGCTATATCTAAATTGATATAATGAATAAATATTTGAGGCTTTCATGACCATTGGTTGAATTTCATTCTAAGCCTTTACAAAATCCCCTCTGGTCTGCATTAATAGATGGTTGGCCTCATCTAAGAAGTTGAGTACATGGTTGACCTATGTGAATTTTTCTAGGATTTCTCTCTAGATATCTTTCCTGATTTGCTTTACTTTATCCTTGGAAAATCCTACTGCTCTAGTTTTTTCAACTTGCAGCTATTGTTGTAGATACTCTATTAGTTTGGCATAAGCCTGGCTCTGCTTTTTAACTTCTTCAACTTCTTGCTCGTATGTTACCATTTCTTGATATTTATCCTACCACCCTTTAATCTCATTCCTTAGAGTCTTTTCCATAGTCTTTTGAGATTTTATTGTTTATTGTAACTTTTCCACTTTTTGTTTTAACTTTTCATATTTCTCCCTTGCATTATCACTTTGAACATAAATGGTTTCCTGTTGCACCTTGGAGATAACATATTCATCCTCCAAGGGTAGTTCTGTGATATATTTAGTGATTTCTTGCAGTTGATAATCCTCCAAAGTCATGTCTTGTTTAGGTTTACTAACTAGAGGAGTAAGGGAGATTTTTGTCCTCTTTTGGATGATTGGATCAACTATCATGCTCTTTCTGAGATGATTCACCCTTTTAGATGTTTGGGTAAATTTCTTGCTCCAATAACTCTAAGTGCTCATTTCAACATCCTTAAACTTCTATAAGGAAGCCACAATAGGATGGGTGGAAGATGTGGGTGTAGTGATTAGTGATGGTAGGAATGGGACCAGAGATGATGGAAATGGTGTAATGGTTATGATAGTGGAATTTGTGTTTATTTTTGGAATAGTCATAGATATTTTAGCAGTTAGGACTGCTGCTAATGTATAAAATGGTGAAGGAGGTGGTAATTTTTTGCCTTCCATAGAAATTAGCAGTAATGATGTTGGTGGAAAAGGAACCTGAGTCAGGGGTGATGAAGCCTAAATTTTTGACGAATGAGGAGGAGAAGGTATGGAATAAGATGAAAGAGGCTTCAATGGTTATGGAAGAGGATTTTGTGAAGGTGATGATGGGGGTACCTCCTTTTCTTGTGAAGGAGAGTGATAATTTTTTAGGGAAATATGAGGAGGAGAAGAAGAAATATTAGAAATCATACCTATGCCTACCAAGGTAGTTTTCTAGAAATTGTTATATGAATTTGTTTGTTGTTCCTTATGAGTTAGCTATTTTGTTACAGAGACATATTCCTTCTCAGTTGCTTGTAGTGTTGGATCTGATTTCTTTTTCTTACTCTCCTCCTTGGAAAATTCTTGAACTAAATCTTTAGACTATTTTTTAGTATAACAGGAGGTGTAGGATGAAATTTTGTCTCAGTGACCTATTTCTATGATGAATATGAAGAAAATTTATGAACCATAGGAATTTGAGTCTTTGCAAGAGCTATAGTAGTGAATTTAATTGTATAAGAGGCATCAATTTTATCTGGATCCTGTGATGAGGATTTTTCTCCTAAGGCTAGATATTTGGGCCTCATTTCAACCTGTATAATCTTCATGGGCACAACACTAGGGTATGCCATCTTCTTCATTATACTAGTCCCTTTATTATATAGCTTCAATTGTTCTTGGGTGGGTTAAAAAGTAGATTGTGTTTCTGTAACCTCAGGAGCTACAGGTATTGTGGTATCACCTTGCTAATGGGGTTGAGGAGGAGGAATTTGGATATCCTTTTATTTCTTTACCTATGATTTTTTTTAATTTCTCTTCGGTATTCCTAGACTCTTCTTTTTTTTTAGCTTTCTTGAAGCTCAATGCCAATATTTTCTTATTATCGGCCTTCCAAGTTTCAATATTTTGGTCATACCTTTTTGAGTAATATTCATCTACTTGGCTTCCATACTTGGATTTATAGGTGTTTCTTTATATTATCATTTTACACCGCTCTAGGATATTACCATCATCCTAACCTATCCTCTACTAAATGACTTTGATATTTGCTTCCTTTATTTGGTGAGCCTTTTTACACTTAAGGTCATAGTCAATCAAATGATCGTAAAAATACCTCCAAGGGGGCAGTGGTTCCATATTATGCACATTCTATTCTAGGGGAGCATCTTCTATTTTATTTATATCTTTTTTAATGTGGGACCTCAAATTCATTTCAAATTTAGGCACTTTACCCACGTTAAGAGCTTTCAACTTTTCTAAAAACTTGTTGTTCAAGTCATATCTCCATATCTGCAGGAGCTCTATAAACCCTAACTTTTCTAATGCTTTGGTGATTTGATCATACTAATTCTTCCTTTTCAATGCGATATCTTCCACATTGTGAGGGAATTTTATTATATTCTTTTTCTTTTTCTCAAGGCCATAAATGGCATTAATAAAATCAGCCTATCTAAAATATTATAATACTAGTTTCTAGTTGGTGATAAAATACGATAGTAGAAATGGGTTTACTATGAAGCAATATAACCTTATTACTATTCCTTCAGTCAAAATGTACTAGTCACTCTCATCAACTTGTTTTATTCTCAACAATTCCTTTGCCAGAGAGGGAAGCATAGGAAGTTGACCATACATTTTGAGATAACATTATGATTAAAACCTTGCAATGTTACCACTCATTATGACTAAAAACCTAACTTGAAATAAAAAAAATATTTTTTCTTTTGATTAAGGGTTTTAGAGAATGCACAAACAAAATTAACCCTAGGATGCAAACTATATGCTTTTATTCTTTCAAATGCCTAGAAATAAAAGATCACGTATTTTATTTTTCTTTTATGATCAAAATCTAAAACAAAAAAGAACAAAGACACTCACCAAATAGCCTAAATATCTACTAGGGAACTTACCTGATTTGATGGTTGATCCTAGATTTAACTTGCATCCAAAATATCCAAATAGATTCAACCTATGAAACAACTTACAAAACCCTAGAAAATTTGATCAATGTTTGGGGGCTTTCTTAGGCCACTATATGACTGAGATTGGAGGTGTAATAGTCAAGCCCCTTTGGTTATTTTAGATAATAATTAAAAAATATAATGATATTTTACCTCTATAACAAGCAAAACAAATATGTAATGGACATGAAATAGTGAAATAAAATGAAATAGAATGCAGGTAACAAAAACTAAAATACAAGCAACAAATTAGGGTTTTGGGAAGTAAAACATTACCCCCAACCCTAATTGATAAAATTCATGCCATGTAATTAGGGGGAATGAATATGGCCTACCAAATTAACACCCTATATTGGTGGGTAATTAATTTGGTTTAGATGCACTTTTTGGATTCCAAAATGCCACAAAATGCGATACAAAACAACAAAAAATAGAGCTAATGACTAATAATGCAAGTAAAGAACCTATTTAGAAAATTAATAAAGTAATGAGTAGTGATAATATGAAGGAAGCACTCTAGAATGGTGTACTTATCCAACCATCAAGACTCCTCAACTTAATCCCCAAGGGTAGCCAACACCAAAGCAACAAAACAACATATCACAGTAGAAGAGCACATGTTAATGAAAAATATGCGAGTTAAGATATATGATTCTCCAAAAGTACTAATTTGGGGAAAAGAGGTAGTCCAATCCTCTATTTATAAGAGGTTTGGAGGGCTAAAAGGGTGGGAAAATGAAATTTCATAGTAGTCAAGGTCTAACACCAAAATAGGTCGATGAGGGGTGGGGTTTTTGAGAGAAAAAATCCTAGAACACCAAATTTGGACCCAGTAATTATAGGGCATGAATATGGTAAGCCAAATTCATGCCCCATATAGACCAGGCATAAATTTGTTAAGGCTAGGTAAAAAGGATAAAGGAAGAGCTGAAAAGAGCCCCAAATTTGCACTTAGTAAGTTTGGGTGGCTTTCTAAGGATCTAAGGAAAGATTGACTCATTTTGATGGGTCAATTTTCCATTTCTATATTTTTCTCCCTCTTTGATGCATTTATGGCCAATTAAATGCATCAAAAATATGTGTAGACTCTTATGGGCAGAGCAATGAACACACAAAAAGGGGTGGTTGAGTTTGGATGGAGGGGTGGTGCAAACAGGGGTATTATCTTGGCCATCACAAATGTGCACACAAATTGAGGCATTAATACCATTAATACATATAAGGATAGGGTACCCCTCAAGTATTTTAAGGAATGTGATATTCCTAAAAAAATTTGAAAAATGCACAAAAGGAAGCAAAAACAAGAAAATAAAAGAAAATAAAAGGAGAGTAAGACAAAAAAGACAAGAGGAAGAAGAAAGGGAGGGGAGATAAGAACGAGAGGAAAGAAGAAAAATAATAAAGAGAAGAAAAGGAGGAAAAATAAGGAGGGAAGAAAAATTTAAAAAGGAGGGAAAAGGAGTTCATTTTCACCATGCGAGGAGGAGAAAAGAGCTCTAATGAATAAAAAAAAGAATGACACTTCCAACTAACCATGCTATTGTGGCGAGAGGTAATGTTGGCACTACTACTGATCGGGTTAAGATAGGAATTGAAATCCACTTGCTATAATTAGTTGTTTCACCTACACACAAAATTTTTAGCAAATTTGGCTTTGAAAAGTGAATTTGGTCAAGTGCCCTTGCCAAATTTGCACCTAGTCAAATTTTGCAAAAAAGATGCATTTTTTTTTGTTTTGAATAAAAATGAATCTAATGAAAAATATGAATTTGTTTATGTTGATTATGTAGCTATATGTACTCGAGAGAAGATAATGGAAATCAAATATACACAAGGATGCTATGAGAGAGCTCACAACGGTAGAGAGGTAGACACTAGAGAATGTGGGGTATGTTTATATTAATAGGGTATTATTGATGGCTCTGGAAAAGAGGTGGTATTCAAAAGTATCCACATTCTAGTTATCGATAGAGGATATGACCATCACATAGGAGGATGTGTGGCACACCTTGAGGATCCCCATCAGGAGGAGGACTATTTACATAGTATAGGTGTCAATGGTGGCATCAAAGATGATGTTGAGGTACTTGACACATGTGATCCATCAGAGTGGATTCCATGTTGATGAGATACCATATTGATATGGAGTTGGGGTACTAACAACTATACTATTTGGGGTGGTTATGGGGATACTGGTGTGCCACACGAGTAGGCAACACCTACCATGGGTAATGGCAAGAGTAGTAAAATGTGAGATCAGAGGATTAGATTTGCATGGGGACCATATGTGTTTTCTTACCTATATAAGAAACTACATGGCATCATGTATAAGTGATAAATAAGATTGATCTGTATGACATTGCTCCATGTGTGGTGCTAGGAACACATAGCAATCTGGAGACCAAATGCACTACCATATGGGCAGAGCAATGAACACACAAAAATGGGTGGTTGAGTTTGGATGGAGGGGTGGTGCAAATAGGGGTATTATCTTGGACATCATAAACGTGCACACAAATTGAGGCATTAATACCATTAATATCTCTAAGGATAAGGTGTCCCTCAAGCATTTGAAGGAATGTGACATTCCTAAAAAAACTTGAAAAATGCACAAAAGGAAGCAAAAACAAGAAAAACAAAGAAAAGAAAAGGAGAGAGACAAAAAAGACAAGAGGAAGAAGAAAGGGAGGGGAGATAATAACGAGAGGAAAGAATAAAAATAAGAAAGAGAAGAAAAGGAGGAAAAATAAGGAGGGAAGAAAAATTTAAAAATAAGGGAAAAGGAGTTCATTTTCACCATGCGAGGAGGAGAAAAGAGCTCTAACAAAGAAAAAAAAGAATGAAACTTCCAACTAACCATGCTATTGTGGCGAGAGGTGATGTTGGCACTACTACTGATCAGGTTAAGGTACGAATTGAAATACACTTGCTATAATTAGTTGTTTCACCTACACACAAAATTTTTAGCAAATTTGGCTTTGAAAAGTGAATTTGGTCAAGTGCCCTTGCCAAATTTGAACCTAGTCAAATTTTGCAAAAAAGATGCATTTTTTTTTGGTTTTGAATAAAATGAATCTAATGAAAAATATGAATTTTTTTATGTTGATTGTGTAGCTAGATGTACTCAAGAGAAGAGAATGAAAATAAAATATACACAAGGATGCTATGAGAGAGCTCACAATGGTAGAGAGGTAGACACTAGAGAACGTGGGGTTTCTGCATATGACATAGATGCCCCATGTTGAGATTAATAGGGCATTATTTATGGCTTTGAAAAATATATGGTATTCAAAAGTATCCACATTCTAGTTATCGATAGAGGAGATTACCATCACATAGGAGGATGTGTGGCACACCTTGAGGATCCCCATTAGGATGAGGACTATTTACATAGGATAGGTGTCAATGGTAGCATCAAAGATAATGTTGAGGGACTTGACACATGTGATCCATCAGAGTGGATTCCATGTTGATGAGATACCATATTGATATGGAGTTGGGGCACTAACAACTATACTATTTGGGGTGGTTATGGGGATACTGGTGTGCAACATGAGTAGGCAACACCTACCATGGATAATGGCAAGAGTAGTAAAAATGTGAGATAAGAGGATTAGATTTACATGGGGACCATATGTGTTTTCTTTCCTATATAAGACACTACATGGCATCATGTATAAGTGATAAATAAGATTGACCTGTATGACATTGCTCCATTGTGTGGTGCTAGGAACACATAGTAGTCTGGAGACCAAATGCACTACCAAGGCCATTGCCCAATGTGGAGTGGCTAATAATGTATAGGTAGATCCAACAATAGAAGCATGGGTATAGGGTATATGTTGTTGTCTTACCACTACGAAGGTAGGTGATAGATGAGCTATGGGAACACCATATGGTATGGTGATTGTGGCATCTACACCTTGGCTAGATAGAGGATATAGAGGAGCTAGCTCAAGTGAGGAGGATATGGTGGGTCATCACTAAGAAGGGTGAGTGAGAGATATATTTATTTTATTGAGTACAATGCTTGTTTAGAATTCTATAGGAGATCTCAAATCTTAGATACTATTGGTTTAGGAGGGTGAGGAAGGATCCATTAGGAGTTGGAGGTACTCTTGATGTGGTTATATGGGTAGAGGAGGACCTGTATGAACCACTCTATGTGGATCCAAGGGTGCAAAATGTCAAGGTGACCTTCGGGTACAATATATGGTATGGAAGCATTGCACCCTTGATGATCTTCCCACCAGTACCAGTGTAGAGATGCCATATTTTGAGATAACAAGTGCAACTAATGCTTTGATAGGCCACTCGATGCACCACCAAGTGGAAGTAGAAGGGTATAGTCCCACTAAGAATGAACCAATAACCAAATCAGGTGGAGATAGTGATGGCCATGAGGGGGACCATAACCATATATAGCTTAGGGGTAGGGGAAACTATAAGAGTTACCCCCACAGTGAAACAAATATGACCTAGTAGGGCTAGAGGTAGAAGGGAGTAGGTGAGGGAGGCAAAGGCTTTTTGGGCCATAGCAGAGGCTATGTAGGTAGAGATGGATACCATTTGTACAACATTGTACAATGTCTAAGTAGAGTGGAATATAGTGAGGGTTGAGGCAGAGAATCTTGGAGGGAAAATGGGCTAGTTGTAGTGAGAGTTATAATAGGCTCGGGTAGAGGGGATGGTTGTCATTATAGGTAACCAATAGAGCTAGGGAGGCCACCTAATGCTAGAAAAGCTAGAGGATGAGGGAGTCATATGAGATGGTGGTGTTGAGGGAATACTACTACCAGATGGTATACTTCCATACCATTCTAGCAGATCAAAGGGTTCCTCTATCATCATCTATATGATCATAGAGTCGCTTGTAGTTTTAGGATATATGAACATGGCTCCTCCACCATCTCTAGTAGGTAGAGCAGAGGGGATAGGCTCACATGGATAGGGCTAGGATCAATATGATATGCCAATTTTTAATGTGGTATGCATCCTTGGGGATGTTTGAGTGTGCCAAGCTCTCTATTGTGGCACACCAAATGGATGACATGCACTTAGTGCTTTCAAGTAATACAAACTACTTTTTATTTTATTGTGAGTTAAATATGTGTGATATTTTATTTATTTTATTTTATTTTAATATTTTTTATGCATGATGAGCACAAACATGATGAATGCAATGCATGATGACCTTAACTAAATGAAATGCATGAATTAATCTAACTAAATTAAATGTAATCTAACATGCAATATAAATTTAATATAAAATAAAATGCATGAGTGAGAAGGTGGAAAGAAGAAAGGATGGAAAGAAAAGAGAAGAGGAGGAAAAAAATGATAAAATAATAGAAAAAGGTGAATGAAGAAGAAAGGAAAGCTTTGAAAAGCCAAAATAAAGAAAAGGAAAAACAAGAGCAAAACCCTTATAAGGATGTGTGCTCTCAAAGGACCGATATGGAGGTTACACCTTGTGTGTGCCCATGAAGCTATCCTACAAGGGTTTTATTCTTGCAAATATGGAAATGTGTGGAGTTATATCCTCTATGGGTATAATGCTCGTTGATTCCTAGAGATGAAGAGATACCCACTAGGATATATGCTCTCAAATGATCAATATGGAGTTTACCCCTTGTTTGTGTCCATGAAGCTTATCCTATATGGGGTGTTAATATTTGAATGATGTTGACAAAATGAGTATTACCTGATAGAGGAGTGGTGTGTGTATAAATATGTATGATAAAAGTAAAGCATGATAAAAGTAGTATGAGTGTGTGCATGTGCTAAAAGAAGATAGAAGAAAGTAGGAAGAAATAAGAAAAATATAGTGTGTGTGTGTGTAGCCCTAGTGAAATTTTGAGGGCTAAGAGGTGTATGTAAGATAGTAAGTGGTCGTATGAATACCATAAATGATATCCATGTGATATCTACCCTATCTCACGAGGATGACTTAACACTCAAAATTCCAATAGGTGGGAAAACAGAAAAAGGAATGTATATCATTTGTCTTGGGGAGGAGAATAAATGATTAAAAATTTCAAGGAAAAAGGACATACAAAAGAAGAATAACTATATCCCTTGACTTGGAGAGAAATTTGATGATCATTTTAGACTTTCAAGGTCAAGGAATATAAGATAAGAAAATAGAAGAAGAATATATGGATAAAATGCAAAGATGAAAATGCATAGAAATGAGCCCTAGGTTGGGGATTCACCAGGCATTAGAGCCCTAGTATGATTGCAATGCATGTGAGCTAAGACATAACTAGGTTTCATCACTTTTCATCCTCACGAAGTCCCAAAAAATCGATATGATCAAGCAGTCATGCAAACATGAGCAAGAAACAATGCAATGACATGATAAGTAGAATGCAAAGTGGAAAAGAATGTTAGGTAAACCATGCAAGATATGATAGGCAATAATGCAATATGAACAAGAAAACCAGATGCAATATGAAAACTAATCTAAATTTAGTATAAAAATGTAGAGTGCCAAGTTATGCATAGTATCTCATTAGATTCATTATGTTCATTGGTTATTTAATTTGTTTACCATCCAAGGGAGAACCAACATAGGGTGCACCAAAGTTACCACATTAAAAAATAGAATACTAGTAGGATAAGGTGTTACCTCATCCTCATCACTCCACTCCAAGCCTTGATGATCTAAATATTCATCATAAGTAGTATGGTGATCATCATTATCAATTGGTAAAGGTTGGTTTTTATTATGGAAGTAGTGTAAACCACATCTCCCAAGCCAAATATCAACTTCAAAATGCTATTGAATACATTTATATTATGGACCCAAACCTTTACCTATATATCCCATGCTAGACATGATTTTCTTGCGAAGTGGGTAATCACTGGATAGGTAAAAATGGGCAAAAGAATTATCTACAAGAAAAGGGTTGCTACCATGAGTCTTTTCTTCAAGGGATACCCCTACAAAGATAAAGGTATGTGTGCCAATGTGTATGAATTCATCCTTATTATAGGGTAAAACCCTAGTCCTCGATGAATATGGTAGCTTGGCAAGATCCAAAAGAGGCTCTTGAAAAAAAGGATTGACTTGATCCTATGATGAAACTTTGATTAGCGATTTCTCACTCACCTTTAGATTTTAAAATTTCTTGGATATGTGATATGAAGAAACTAATGAACATAAATTGATATCAAATTGAGCTTGCTCAACCATTGAATAATATTGAAATGGATGAGGGTCACCCATAATGGTGACAAGTTGATCTTTGAATTTTAACTTCAAACATTGATGAAAAGTAGAAGGGACAACCCTCATTGCATGGATCCAAGGGTATCCAAGAAGCAAATTAAAATATGCATGGCAAGATACCACATAGAACAAGGTATCTATGATCTTAGGTCCAACCCTAATGGGGGGATATAACACTACAAGCCTCTTGGGACTCATTGTTAAAAATTTTAATGATAATATCATGTTTAGTTAAATCTTCCTCTTTTAATCTAAAATTTTGGAAAAATTCATAAGTGCATAGATTGAGGGAAGAAATATTATTTTTCAAGATCTGCTTGATAAACGTTTCTCCAATAAATGCAATAATGTAGAGGTAATAATCCTCTTGTAAGTCTAAGTAAGGAATATCGTCATTCAAAAGTATGATACGATGTATCCCAACATTAGCTATAGCACTAGAGAAAATGTCTTGAGGAACTGATTGTTGTCTTAGAAACTTCAACAAGGATTTCCTATGAATAGGAGAAGTTTGTAAAAGTTCTAAGAGGGAGATCTTAGCTAGGTACTAGCTAAATATTATTGAATTTCTAAGGAGACTTTAGGTTATGGCTTCAATACTGAAGGTGGTTTTTCTACTCTTGTGCTCTTTTTTAGGATATTCTTCAACAATAAGGGTGGTTTTGAAGGTTGGTTGGATTTAGAACTCATACCATGCTAATATGGTTGAGCTAGTTGAGCCTGATCTTGTTTCCTTGTAGTGATTGTTATCATACAAGCCATGTTATTGTAGTAAGGTGGCACATTACAATATGACACTTGCTTAACTGCCTATTGCCCATGCTTAGGTAGGGGGTCCTATAAGATCCCCATGTCTAGATTAGTTGTGAGATATTGTTGAATAGGAGGTTGATTTTTTGTTGGAGTATTAGTTTGAGTACCCTCTATAGCAAGGCAACCTTCATTAATTGAATCCTAAACCACATGATTAAACCTCTTACATGAATTTGTTGTGCCCCTCCACCTTGTGATACTCATAATTTTGACCTAGCTTATACCAATCACTCATAGTATCAAGTTGTCTTATAGTAGGAAACTCAATCATATTAGTTTCCAAAAGTTGCTTTAGGACCATGTTCATAGGCATGTTGCATCTTGTGAAATTTCTTGGGGGGGATTTTTGAGGTTGGTGAAGCACCATATTTTGTAGGGTGTTAACAACACTATTAATAGGCCTACGATATGTTACCCCATCACCAAGTACATGCTTGTTCTTATACTAATTTTTTGTGGTCCTATCTTGCTCTTTCTTTGGATTAGTTTAACCTCTTTAAATAAATTCTTGCTCTACCCTTCTTGTCAAATCTATTGTTTGGTCAAAAGAGGTGATGGTTGTTATTTCCAATTCAAAAGATATTTTCTCTTGTAAATTTCTAATGAAGACCTCTAATATGTCTTGAGGAGGTAATGTATATCTAAACCATCCAACTAAACTCCTCCAACAAGACAAGAATTCTAAAAATCTTTCCTCTTTACCTTGTTTCAATATATAAACACCTTTCATAGTCACATTTTTCTCAAAATAAGCTCCAAATTTCTGAACAAATAATTATGTTGTCTATTCAAAATTCCTCAAAGAATGATGAGGTAATTGATAATACCATTCCAATGCCATACCACCAAGGCTCTTAGGGAATATTTTTAGAAACAACATGTCATCATATATAATATCATGGTATTTTGTCCTAAATATCCTTAAATTTTCAATTGGGTATTTTTTTCCCTTATAGATAGATAAAACCGACATTTTAAAATGCTTAGGGTAGGGCCTAGAAGTGACAACAAGATCTAAGGGTTGATTGTACATTTCCTTGTAGTTGTAGGTGAATCTTGGAGGTTGAATAATATCCACTCTTGAAACTAATTGCTCCACCACATTAGTTAAACTCTGCACATCGGGATTGGTGTTGTGAAATACCCCTAGGTTCCCTAGGGGAGGGGCATAGGTAGGCTATTGAAAGGGAACTTGGCCAATGTTCGAGGTATTGACACTGTTATGGTATGGGTTATGATATGTGGTATCTTACTATGAAGGATAATAGATATTTGGTGTAATAAAAGCATGAATGTTGAGATGATAAGAATGAGGAGGAAATTGAGCATAATTTTGGGATGCACTACTAGTTGGAGGATCCCATGAAATTCCCTCAACATTGGTGATCATGGTAGTATTATATGTTTTTTATGAAAAGGATTAACATGATGTGAATATTCAAACAAAGGGTTGTTATGAACATGCCTAGGAGAAATGGTTGGAGGATGAGACGTCCCACCTCTTTCGAGTCGGGCTTCCTCTTCCATAGCCTTAACCAAAGACTCCTTATGGTGTTTCATAAAACCCCATATATGATCAAATGATGTGAAATTGAAGCCTCCATTGGGTCCCTCAAAAGGATCAAAGTTAGTACCAATTTATTCATGTTCTTCCTCTTTTGCATATATATTGTGATTCTCCCTATCAATATGATTGTAGATACCTAAAACGCGTCATGCCAAAGGACACTATTCATATGGGAATGCTACAAGACCATAAAGAAGATATTGGATAGAATCCAAGATAGAGCAGTGGTTCTAACCACTCAATTTGGGCTCCTTGGCCTAATCAATCTGAACCATGGCTAAGACCTACTATCTATAGTCTAAACTATAGTTGAGACCTGCTATCCAAAGTCTAAACCGCAATTGTCACCTATGGTCTTAACTAAAGTTCAGTTGGCCTTCATCCGAGCCAAATCAGTTTTAAAGACCATTTTTTCTAGAAGAATGTGGTTAAATGATAGAAGCTTCCAATCCACCTGTCCTAACCACCCCTTATTTTTCTTTGCTTCTCCATGAAGCCACCCCTAGCCCTTGGGTAGTCCTATAAGTACCCATTAGAATTAGGGCAATGATATAGTGCATTTTGATAGTGAAGCACTGTCAAAATATCAAGAGAGAGTATTTTTGAACTTGAATGCATTGAGAGGGAGTGTTGTTATTCAATTTTCACTTGGTTGACCATCATGCCAATTCATACCATGGATGCCCTAAGAAGCTAGAACACCAAGAAACACCAATTCAAGAAAATGGAGGCCCAATCAAGCAATTCAACCACCAAACCTGTCAGAGGACACCGAGGTGACCCTTGATCATCAATTTGACAAGGAGGATAAAGCCCATAGCCCTATAATTAGAGGACAAAACTACTGAGTTTTGTGTTTGGGTTGTCAGTCATGGTTCACAGTGCAGACCGCTCATCTGAGCTACGGTTTGCAATAGGTGTAAGATCCCCTTACTATTATTTTTGTAGAGTGCTTATCTAGGTTAGATTAGTCAGTTTAATGCTTTATTTGGTATTTTAGAGACTTTGACTGATCGGATTAAATATTTGAGTAGATTTACTTCATTATAGCATTTAGGACATTAATGGCTTCTTTCCATGCTTTCATGCTTTATTTCACATAAGTAGGCCATTAGATAGTTAGCTGTATTATTCCTTTATGCATATCTAGGAATATTTATCAATTTAACATAGGTTTAACACATTTTGTATGCTTTCTTGATTTCATATGTTTATAGCATCTTTGTGTTCAATTTCCTCAAAGGACCTCATCATGAGAGGTTCCCAATGCTTTTAATGCTTCTTTGTTGTTTCTTGACTGCAGGGAATCAGGTCTAAAGGAGGTTCAACTATCAAATACCTTCCTCAATGCAAAGAAGAGGGTCAACTCCACCCTAGAGCAGTTTGCGACTATTTAGAGAGCATTAATATTGTGCCTACCCCATTGGGGGCTTTGAAATTGTATTGATTGTATCAACATTTGGGTGACCCTAAGAGGGGTATGATTGTAACTGAGATTCATTTCCAATATTAATAAAATAAGCATCCATTTTATTGTCATATGCAACCTTGTTTCTCATTTCATGCTTTTATGTTGATTCCAATTGATCTATTAGATAGGTGCATGCTTTTTGGATAGGTCAGAAGGTGATCACAATGGAACTCCGTATTTCAAGTGATCTAACTGATTGTTCTTGTATTTTTAGAATTGCAGGTGCAAACCATAGTTGATAGCTATGGTCTCATTGATGGCCCGCGACTGCAAGGTGTGGCCTGCAGTATGAACCACAGAATATACCTACGGTTTACAGTAGATAAATCAGATAGTAAAGGACAAAATATAGATCGGATATGGACCTGAGGTAGGTCCCACTTTTCACCCTCTATAACTTTTTCTACCTCTATGTTTTTCTAGAATACAAAATTTGCAATACAACTAGGAAAACTAAAAAAAAAAAATGAACTAGGTCCTAGATTTGTATTCATTTTTGCATCATTAGAAAGGCACTTCTAGGAACAACGGACCTCTAAGTGCAGTCTACC
This sequence comes from Wollemia nobilis, assembly GCA_028583015.1. Lineage (NCBI taxonomy): Eukaryota > Viridiplantae > Streptophyta > Pinopsida > Araucariales > Araucariaceae > Wollemia > Wollemia nobilis. The sequence goes on along the minus strand of JAQPPZ010017058.1, from coordinate 15,303,931 downwards.
CTAGAACACAACATGCTTGATAGTTTTTGTGTGTTGGTTTGCATGTTTGAGGCCCAAGCAGTGGCCATTTGCATCATAGCTTGCATTGTCAAAAATCATGTAGGATATAGCATGCATTTCTTAATATGAAACATTTATTTTTACATTACATGTAGGAAACAATAATTTGTGCTATATTATGCATTTTCCTTTTATGCAAAATAATAAAATGAACCACACACACCACGTTTCACTTAAACGCTAGTGAGTTGGGAGTCACATCTAACCACTAGTAGGGTTCAACAATGGACGTAATTTCCATACATTGGCCCAAATCCTACATACCCTTGGATACTAGACCAATACCGGATCCGAGAACCTTTCGTACCTTGGAAAATTTGCATGTATTCTCTTCGAAGGGTATAACGTTGACTAGGGAAAACGGGTGAGGATTTGGGAGGACCTATGCTCCCTGACCGTGTGTGGGCTTCATTACTACATATTATAGGTTGGATTACACAACTTGGAGTTCATATCCAAGTTGTTGAGTTGTGAGTATACAGGTGAAATCCAATTAAACTAATAATATCATTCAACAAGCTTTAAAAACATGATAAGGAGTTTCTTTACTAATACAACAAATCTGAAATAACATCAAACAATTTAGGGCTCACTCTTAAAATTTAATACGAGATAATCACCATTGTGTACCTTATTTGCTTAATAATAAAGTATAAATATAGACACTAGGTACACCATGGTGGATACATGAGGTGATCGATAAAGGCATAAGCCTTATGCCCATGACCAAGCCCCAACAAATTCACATCAACACATGTCGAATCCTCACCCGCATGCTCTTCTCAAACGTCATTCGGCAAGCATTAGAGGAGGCAACTCAACAAGAGGGGAACCTATTGAGCGTACCCCTATTAGAGGAGCTTCTATGTATTCCTCTAGAAATAGAATAGAGCATGGAGTCTCTCAGCATGAGGGTGTTCCACTCAAAAGCCATTACCAAGATTGCATTGCACGCATGTCCACAGGATCAGCTAAAGAGTATGTTATATAGGGGTCCAATTTGGTACCCCTATGTCATAGGTTTGTAGGAGGATTCATGGCTCAACATTTTAAGTATAGATGTGATCGAGACCCACCTATTTAGGGACTTGTAGACAAGTCCATCATTGAGCATAGGCCTATGCAGACTCCCGCACGTAGTGAACCTTAAAATATCACTATTGATATGGCTAAGGTGGGAACCAATGGCACACCATCGTACAAGCAGTGGATATCCAGACAGTTGGATGACTTAGGTAGTGTCCTTGAGCAGCTAGGTTATAAGCCTTTGGATCCACCCACACATGCTCTAAGTGAGCATAGTGGGGGTTCTATTAGGACTAATAGAGAGCATGGAGAGGCTTCTAAGCACCCTCATGTGACACATCCACCATCCATGCATGGTGGCATAAAGAACAGATCTCAATAGGATGCCAATTTCATCTTTACAAACAAATGCAAAGGCATCATGAATCAATCATATGGGTACAGAACCCATAAGGTCACTCGCACAGAGCATGCATACCAGAGGCCTATTATGGCCAATGAACTTGATAGATCACATAGACTGGTATCTGAGTAGCGACGACAACTCCTCCAAGATCAATTGGAGGACACTCGCCTAGAGAGGTAGCACATCGAGGATGAGAATCTTCAGGCATAGAGGCTCATCAGACAAAGACTATAAGGACAAAAACCTAGAATATTAGGGAGAATATTTAGGCCTGATATTTGTACTTCGATGGAACTTAGAATGTCCATGAGATTCTCCCTATTCTTGGGGATTGTGGGTGGGGGGTTGGCTAGTATGGTGCATGCATGAGGAACGTATCCTTATCCAAAAGGAGCACGTAGATCAAGAATATAGGCTAGCTAGTGCTAGTCTATACACTCGTGTATATAATAGAGAGCGCATTTAGAGAAAGGTTTTTTCACAAGCCGATGTGTAGTAGGAGCGCAAAGATTCTCACACTCATATTAGTGCCCAAAAAAGAGAATGGCCACCATTGTTCAAACACAAGAGGCAACAATAATATGAGGAAGAAGAGGGAGAAGGAAAAAATCAAGAGTATCCTAAATAATCCCAAGTTGAGGAGAAAAAGCAACGTCCTCCACCTTGACAGAGGAAGAATATACCTCTGAGACCACCCTCACGTCAGCTTAGGGAGGAGGACTTTCTATCCTTGTAGGCCTATAAGGCCTTAGCTGAGAAGGTAAAAGAAATTGAGAGGTAAGGTGCAGCTCTTCAAAATTCAACATTAAGAAAGATTCATAATGAGCCTTTGGACCCCTCAATGCCTACTCTTGCCTACCCTAAGCATTTTGTTATGCCCAAGCTAGAAAAATTTAAAGGTGATGAAGATGCGCAAGAGCATGTCACAGGATTTTTGGATGTCTGTTTCTAAATTATGAGAAATAATGCCTTGCTTTTGCACACATTTGTCACAACCCTCTCAGGCCCATCCTAAGAGTGGTTCAATCAGCAAAAGAGGCACAACATTACTAGTTTTGAGCAACTAGTTGATGCTTTCCTTGAACATTTTTCTTTTGGAATCAAGAAATAGGCTAACCTTTCCAATTTGGCTATGCTAGCTCAGTGCGATGATGAGCCAATTGAAAAATATAGAAAGAGATGGAGAAGAATGATGAAAAATCTTCCATTATCTATTCCTACTATGGAATTGACTCGAATGTTTACCAAGAGTTGTGCTAAGCACATCTCGCTACTGTTGCAACTATAATAGTATCCAACATTCGAGGAAGATTTGGTGCAAGCCAAAGTAATTGAGGACATCAAGTTGCAAGATGGTAACTTTAATCTTAAGAACAAGAAAGAAGGGCCTAATAAGAACTCCATAAAATATAAGGGCAAGTAGGCCCACGTCAATTAGGTGGTTCTAAACCTCCAAAGAGAGGATAAAGGGCAGCAAAAGTAGAACTATCAGGCCCAACCTCCTCCTGCGCAGTACAAAAAGCGCAATAATAACTATAAGGACAAAAATAAATAACAGCACCCGCCTCACCAAATCACACCTATAATGGAATCATTGACGTTAATATTCCATCAGTTATGCAAGGCTAAGGTGATCAAACTGCCCAAGGTTAAGCTAGCCTATCCTAATTAGCCAAAGTCGAATGGGTATCAAGATGATTTATTTTGCATCTTCCATAGTGCGAAGGGCCACGACATCAAATTATGTTGGTCCTTCAAGCATATTGTGCAGAATATTATCGATAAGGGTGAGCCTATAGTACCAAGTAATCCATTAGTGCCTGACAACCAGAACATGGGGATTTACAAAAATTTGTTACCAAACCATGAGGCATCATGCAACAACATTGGCTAGGTCAACCAAGTGCACATCAAACCATCTACCTAGGGGTTCATAGGTATGGTGAATTTTGTTACTAGACATGGGAGATATGAGTAGCCAAATCAACCTCGCACTCCCATTAGGATACAAGCGAATCAATGACTAGCATAGAATATTCCAGGCCCACCAACAAGACCGATGGTGACCATACGAAGCAGGTTGGTCCAAAACCTATAGATAGCTCCTACGAAGATATCTATATATGAACTGATACAACAGTCCCCCAAGAATAGGGAGACTCTCATGGACATTCTAAGTTCCATCAAAGTACAATATCAAGATGTGCAAACATTTACCAATTTTGTGGGACATGCACCACAGTGCCAGGAACCCATGATCCAATTTTATGATCATGAAATCAAGATGGTTCCCACAGATATGGCTGACCCACCATTGCATATCATCATGTGCGTCAATCATGTGCCATTCAAGAGGGTATTTATCAACACTAGTTTTTTGATCAATATAATAATGACCAAGGTATTGAATCATCTAAAGCTACCAAAGTCACATATTGTGCCTACTACCTTCATGTTGAGAGCATTTAACGATGCCCTATGCTCGATGGTTGGCACAATCGTCCTACCTATTCAGATAGGCCTAAAGACCATATTTGTGATGTGTCATGTGATAGAGGGGGCCATGCAATACAACATCCTACTTGGGAGGCCTTGAATTCATGAGATGAATTGTGTTCCCTCTATATTGCACCAATGTGTAAAATATTTGCATGAGGGATGGGTTCACGTAGTTTCATCAAACAAAGAACCTTTCAAGTTTGTGAACCTATCGGATTTACCTAGGGGCTTCATACTCCCATCCATGCACTTGGATGTTTGGTCTGCATCACCGATTAAAAATCTAGAAGGAAAACCAATAGTATGTGCTTAACCATCGATATCTATATCATACAGATCTGAGTGCACTCCTACTACTTCGTTGAAACCAAATGCATCAGTGATGCTTTGGGATGATAGGAAGTTAAAGGTGAAAATGCGTGAAAAGGAAAAGAAACGTATGCCTAAACCAATCATCAAGGAGGGTCTCATCCCCATGGAAGTGGAAGAATACCAAGACATAACCAAGGAGGTACCTCATCCTGTCTTTCCTACATTGTTAGCAGGGTCATCCGCATCGCGGGTGACTGTACATCTTACCAACATAGGATTAGGTGAGTATATTGTGCATAATGTAACCTTTGGATTGATTCTAGAGATTGCACAAGATATGGGCCAATCTCCTACTCATTTTTTTTTGGTTGGATCAGTGGTACCACTGGGAGATCCACCTAATCAGACTAACTTCATCTACACTGGTTTGGATCAGCTTCCAATGCGAGTGCTCATGGATGAAGATAGTGACGAACCTTTTGTAGTAAATGTTCATTATTTATCCAACCCAGAGTACTCCATGTGTATTTTCAAGTTATATCACTGGCATGGGTACAAACTTGGCATGTTTGAACAAGGACGTAGAACTCCGCTTGAGCCACGTTATCAGCTAGCAATTGATAGGTTTGGGCTAGGATTACAAATACAAAGACAAGAAAATTTGCTCGTAGCATCCTTAGATTGCTTGTACCTTAGTCTGGGGGATGATGTGGACTTAAAATCATATCATCCTAATCCTTCCAATTTTTGGAGGACTAAATCGATGGTATATATCATCACTTCTGAGCCACTTGAAGAGCATCATGAAGGGATCCTAGAATAGACAAACACATATCAGAACCCCAGAGGCAACCTAGGTCATCAAATCTATAATACAACCAATGACACAGGTTTGTAGGGGCATAACCCCATAGCTTTAGGTGATCTCAAGTTAGGATATCTCTACAGCAATGATGGAGAGGAGTCCACCTCTGAGATAAGTGGACCAAGTTATGATATCGACGATGAATCCTCAAATAGTGATCAATCTAAGGATGAAGCTAAGGAGGGCTATTTAAGGCCTTTGTATGTGCATCACCTATTGTTTGCAAAGTTGGTACATGTTATCGAGGATATTCTTCCCAACATTGATCATTTAGGAGAAGAAGCAGAGCTAGTTTTCTCATTAGCATCATACATATGGACTAATTATCTAATTTTTCTGTGCATTGATAATAGCGACTAGGAAGTGAGATTCATGGGACCGCACCTACCAGAGCATCCCCACATATAGGGGTAAATGAAGGACTGTATTATGATAGTTACAAAGAGGATGAAACAGAGAGAGTCTATCTAGGACCTCCTTACCTACGTCACTACAATGCACCATATACATCCGAGGAAATGCGAAGAGAAATCAATCTCAACCTTCACATTAGGGGAATACCATCAAACTTTAATGTGATTTATCACATGATGTTTCCCTTTCTACCTACCTACATGGAGCTCCGTGAGTGGAATGATCCCATATTGAAACCAGTGCACAAAGAGGATCCAATAGTTCATAGTTCTCATAGAGAGGACCCATTTGTGCCTATGCCATTAGAGCCATATCTCAGGTATGAGAAATACATCAATGATGTAGAGGTTTTTTTGTGTGGTCCTAGAGATCAATTTCATTCCATAAATATGGTCTCCATTGATTTGACTACCCCACTCCACAATCCAGTAGATCCATCCAAACTGTTGTATCTCAATGCAGATGCTATCGACTGGGATCGCACTAACTTGTCCATTGAGCCTAAATATTTATTCCCTAATGAAGAAATGTTGCAACCATTTCATTTTGTGACTAGGTTGTACATATGATGTCTATCATACTAAAAATGCTTCCAATGTGAAACATATTAACCCAGCTGATGACATCCATTTTATTCCTACGCCTCATCAGCTTGAGGAGGGATCGCATATGTTAGTAGAGGAAACCTTCGATGTGGATATCAGTAACGATCCCACTAATCCAAGTAAGGTTAAATTTGGAGAGAGTCTCACTCTCGATGAGCATGCTATACTCATCCCTCTACTAAAATAGAGACCTAATATTTTTTCTTGGACGTACAAGGACATGCCAGGTCTATACCCAAAATTGGTTACGCATAACCTTTCACTAGATTTGACGAAGAAGCCAGTCAAGAAAAATCTTATAAAGATGCATCCAATAGTAGCCTTAATGGTGAAATATGAGCTACAAAACCTTGACGTAGAATTTGTAATCTCTATTGACTATCTAGAATGGGTATCCAATATGGTGCCCATAGGAAAACCTGATGGAAGAATCCATATTTTTACGGATTTTAGATACCTAAATAAGGCAACACCCAAAAATTCATTTTCGTTGCCCAATAGTGATGTTCTTGTAGATGCAACTATAGGTCACAAAATGCTCTCCTTAATGGATGGCTTTTTTGGTTACAATCAAATTCGGATTAAACCTTAAGACCAACATAAAATCAAATTTATAATACCATGGGGAAATTTTACAATAAATTTATGCCATTTGGCCTCAAAAACACTGGTGCAACATATCAGCGGGCCATGACATGCATTTTTCATGACTACATGCATAAAATTCTAGAAGATTATATCAATGACTTGTTGGCCAAGTCACTGTTGTAAGAAGAGCATGTAGAGGTCTTAAGGAAGGTCTTCAATCACCTGATAGAGCACAATGTCAGGTTGAATCCTAAGAAGTGCATATTTGGTGTAACTTTTGGTAAACTCTTAGGATTCATCATTTCTAAATGAGGCATCAAAGTCGACCTAGTGAAGATCAAGGCTATCTTAGAGATGCATCCTCCCTCCAATATTAAAGATTTAAGAAGCATTCAGGGCAAAGTAGCATCGATAAAGTGATTCATCACTCAGTTATCAAATAAATGTCAACCCATGAATCGACTGCTACATAAGGGTGTCCCATTCAACTGGGACAAGGACTGTCGAGAAGCTTTCACTAAAATAAAGCAATACCTGGCGATGTCGCCAATGCTAGCTCCACCAAGGCCAAAAGAATTTTCACTGGGAACCATGTTAGCCCAAAAGAACATGCAAGGCAAAGAGCAGGCCATATATTATATTAGTCAAACCTTGGTGAGCTATGAGCCTAGGTACGCATATGTGGAGAAACTGTGTTTAGTAGTAGTATTCACTACTAAGAAATTATGACACTATATGCTAAGTCATATGACATATGTTATATCCAAACAAATCCTTTGTAATACAGGATGAGTAATACGTATCATAATACACGTACTACAAAGTGGATCATGCTACTGATATAATTCAATATGGAATTCATAAGCCAAAATTCCATTAAGGTACAAGTCATAGCTAATCATCTGGCTGAGGCACCGTTGTCCAATAGTAGGCCTCTGACCATTGAGATTCTAGAATATGTAGTCTTTGTCATATCTGAAGCTCCCAAACCCAAAGAACCATATAATAATGCTGATATGACTCTGTTCTTTGATGTTTCAAAGTGCGAGCAAGGAGGTGGTGCAATAATAGTGTTTTTCATGTTGCAAGGAGCTCCAATGCTCTTGTCGTTTAAATTAGAATTTTCATGCACCAAAAACAACACTGAGTACAAAGCCCTATTGTTGGGCCTCCACATAGTCGTTGCCATGAACATTAAAATATTAAACATCTTTGGTGACTCCTTGCTCATAGTAAATCAAGTTAAGGGGCTCTTTTAGTGTCGATGTCCCGTATTGAAAGCTTATAAGGATCTTGTTGCTATATATCTAGCTAAATTGGAATGGTATGACATCGAGGCAATCCCTCGGTTGTCAAATAGGTTCACAGACACCATGGACTCTTTGGGATCCTTAATCCCTTAGAATTCGTCTGATGATTTCACTACCATTCATGTTAAAATGATTTCGCACCCTGCTACAGAACATGAAGCCTTTGATAATAAAATATCAATCAACATGATCAGCGTAGAACCAAAAGTCAAATGATTCTATAGAGCTAAAAACTTTTTGAAGAAGGCACCCTAGGGGTCATTAACTTCTCAGAGTTCGATGGGGAGTGGTATCACCATTCACCATAAGGTTGTTTTCCAGTCTACATTTGAAAAAGTAAATACATAGGGGTAGCAAGTCGTCTTGGCAGTCGTAGATGAGGCTTATCAAAATTGGATGTCACAAATCCACGACTTCCTAAAACTTTGTATAATCCCAAAGGAATTGTCGTGTGTCGCAAAACACACATTCAAGTAGAAAGTGGCTAAATATATCTTGATAGGAGACATATTATACCGATGAGGCTATGATGGAGTTCTCATTCGTTTCTTAGATCCCCTAGAGGCATCGTGGGAGATTTCACAAGCTCATGATAGTACATGTGATGGCCATTTTAGTGGCATGGCCATCGTCAAGTGCATGCAATGGCCATTTCAGCAGCATGGCCATCGTCAAGTGCATGCAATGGCCATTTCAGTGGCATGGCCATCATCAAGTGCATCCTTTGAATGGGTTACTATTGGACCACTATGGAGAAGGAGTGAAATGTATATGTCAAAAAATGCGTCAAATGTCAGCATCATGCTAATATTATGCACTTGCCATCGTAGGCCTTATAGTCCATCCAAGTGGCTTGGCCATTTTCTCAGTGGGGATTAGATCTTATAGGAAATATCTATCATTCGTCATCATGTCGGCATACATTTATAATCATGACTACTGAGTATTTCATAATGTGGGTGGAAGCAATACCCTTAACAACAACAACTAGATCTCATATATCATAGTTTATACTAAAGCATATCATAAGTTATTTTGGGATTCCATCCAAAATAATATCAGATAATGGAACATCATTCAAGAACAATATTGTGAGAGCTTTGACGTCTAAATATATAATCAAGGATATTTTTGAAACTCCTTATTATCCACAAGCAAATGGGCAAGTTGGGGCCTCAAACAATACAGTGGTGGCCATATTGAAAAATACAATCCAAGAAAACCACAAAGATTGGCATATCCAGTTGCCCCTTACATTATGGGCTTACAGGACTAGCATTCAGACATCCACTAGGGTAACACTATTTTCACTAGTATATGGCATTGAGGCCATTATGCCCTTGGAATTGGAAATTCCAATGCTGTGCATCACATTGAAAGAGTTCATCGATGATAACACCGCATGACAAGCTTGATTGTATCAATTAATGCTGCTTGATGAACATCACGTGAATGCCCTAGAGCATATTCATTTTTATCAGGAGCGACTAAAACGAGCTTAAAATATCAAAGTCCACCAAAGAGAATTTGAAGTTGGGGATCTTGTCTTGAAAGAGAACCAATAGAACTCTCATTTACTACCAGATATGCGAGACAAATTTGTGGCTAATTGGCTAGGACCCTATATCATATATGAAAATATTAATCTAGGTACCTATCACCTAACGTCACTAGGAGGCATTTTACTATGCTCTCAAGCATAAAACGCCTTAAGATGGATGCTAGAAAGCAAGTGTAAATATGACTAAAATAAACAAGAAGATGCAATTTTATGGAATAGAAGCTTTATAGGAAAGCTTAGCCTCAAAATTAAGGAAAAACAAAACATTTCACACAATACCTGCATCCAGGTGTGTGTAAAACCTTATGATTCACCTTTTTCTCTGAAGTTGTGCTGATTTCGAAGGTTTGCACACTAAGGTGCAAACCTATCCTTTGGCAGGTTGTTCACATGGGGTCGTGTGAACCGGGGTTCAAAGACTAGGCTAACTAGTTTTGGGGTCTTGATGATGATTTTGAAGCTCCTGGAGTGTTCTAGCACAGGTACCTGCACAAAAAGTTCCAAAAGTCAATTTTTAGCTTGGCAAGACAACATAAACCCTAAAATATTTTGCATATACCTGAAGGAAGAAAATTACAAGAAAATAAGCTAACTATTGCCACACAAAAATACAAGGATGCTTTAACCTTGCATACACCATGGTGAGAGATGATTGGTGGTCTAGATATGGGGGAACACAATCCCTGGGAATGTGAGGCTCTTAACCTCTTGTGACTTACCTTACTGATGGTTGTGGGTGTTTGGAACCAATAACTAGGTATCAAGTATCAAGTTTGAGGTAGATTGAGGAATGCAAACAACCAAGTGTGTACTCACTACTCTCTTTGGAAGCTCACCGGTGCACCAGCGAACCTTTTGCGGTTTGGCTTGAGATGGATTTTAGGGCATTTTTGGTTTGGGGTTTCTTCAAAGATGATAATTACCTGCCATACAAAAATAGGCCATAATTTTTTGTTAGAAGGCGATTAAGCTAATGCTTGGTGGGGTCCCATCGGGCATGCTAGAATGAAAGCAAAAAAAATGACACTATAACTCTTCATTCAAAATTATAGAATCCACTATATTTGTTATTGAAATCATAAAAGGGGTTACAGATTGATATCATTTTTATAGATTTTGCCCAGAAGGCTATAATGAGTTCTTCCCTAAGGAAGCCCTTTCGAATATGGTGCAAAGGTAGTAGGGTCCATCTTCTTTGTGTTCCTCAGTGTAGGTGGGCTTCTTGCTCATGTGCCACCATTGATTGGATGTGTTATTTGCACCAGTTAAACCTACAAAATTTTGTTAGTGCATTGAGGGGCCTGCCTCATTCAAACCCCGTGGTTATGAAGATAAAAAAACTCTTAAACAAGATTAAAAAATGAAATTAACTGCTAAAAATAGCATAAAAATAGTAAATTAACCCATACGTACCTTGTTCAATGATTCTGGTGCATGTAGCATAGGTTCACACGGGGTCATGCGAACCTGTTATGGACTGGGTGGTTTGCACGGGGTCGTGCAAACCCATATTTTTTTAACCGAATTTGCAAGATGACTTTCCTGGTTGTCTTGGAGTAGCTACTTCTTTGATTTTTGCATGGGTCACCTTCAGGAAGTGCACTTTTTATGGGGTTATTGATCTGTCTTAATCACCAAGAAACATCATGAAAGTGACAAATCAATTACGATATATATACGATGACTGTGTGATGGATGTGGTATGGATGTGATGGTTGTAGTGATTTTGGAAGAGTTTTGGTAAGAAAAAGTTAGTTGTCATGAAAAGGTGAAAATGGCCTTCTAATATAGAATTGGCCAAGGTGAGAGGGAGGGGATGAGGTGTCAATGGTGAGGTGTCCACCTGAGAGGTGTCCTAGTTCATAAATGAGGTTGGGTGAGAGAATACCTCACCCATCCACAAATAATGATGACTTTTCTAAAAATATCCATTAGGCATTAATGAACACCTTTTGGAAATATCTTTTAATTAAAAATTTTCTTCTTTTGTGCAAAAGTCTCCATCTTTCATTTATGACCCAGGGGAATGTGAGGTGGAGTGGTAAGGCTAGGATAGGCTAGAATAGGTGAGATGGAAGGCTAGGCTAGTCAAGGTAGACTAGGTGAGGTGGAAGGCTTAGATTAAATCATTATTAGATCTAATTAAGCATGTGATTAGTCTTAAAGCATATTTTGAACAAAATATTGACTTTTTGACCATGGTAGAGAATTCAACCTTGGTTGAGTTGAGGATGAGGTCGCATGAGGACCCAAGATTAAGTGTAGGAAGGATCTTAGCTAGACCAAATGGGCTAAGGGTGATTAATAGTGATTTTGATGAATGAATAATATTTTTAGCCAATTTATGCAATTTTAGAGGATTTTGCAAATTGATTGACCGCGAAGATGAGGAGATGGACAATGTGCAAATTTTGGGTGTCTACATTTTATAAAAGTTCTAAGATGAAGATTCTAGTTGGGATACTATCTAACTATTTTTGAATATCAAAGGAGACTTTAGGTTGTGGCTTCAAAACTAAAGTTGGGTTTTCTACTCTTGTGCTCCTTTTTTGGGTATTCTTTAAAACTAAGGGTGGTTTAAGAGGTTGGTTGGATGTAGAACTCATATCCTACTTATATGATTGATTCAGTTGAGCCTGAGCTTGTTACATTGTAGTTATTTCTATCATACCAACCATATTGTTGTAGGGAGGTGGCACATTACAATATGACACTTGATTAGCTCCTTGTTTCCCATGATTACGTAGGAGGTCTTATAATATCCCCATGTCTTTATTAGTTGTGGGTGCTTGTTGAGTAGGAGGTTGATTATTTTTTGGAGTATTAGGTTGAGTACACTCTATAACAATGTAACCTTCATCAATTAAGTCCTAAACCACATGTTTCAATCTCTTACATGAATTTTTCATGTGCCCCTCCACCTTGTGATACTCGTAATTTTGACTAGGATTATACCAATCAATCATGGTATCAGGTTGCCTTATAAGAGGTAACTCAATTATATTAGTTTCCAAAATTTTCTTTAGGACCACGTTCATAGGTATGTTGAGTCTTTTGAAATTCCTTTATGGAGGTTTTTGATGTTGGCAAAGCACCATCTTTTATAGGGTGTTAACAACACCTTCTATAGGTCTACTATATGTTACCCCATCACCAACTACATGCTTTTTCTTATATTTATTTTTTGTGGTCCTATATTCTTTTTTATTTAGCTTAATTTGACCTCTTTGAATAAGGGCTTGCTCTATCCTTCTTGCTAGATCTATCACTTGGTCAAAAGAGGTGATGGTTGTTGTTTCCAATTCATAATATATTTGCTCTTGTAAATTTCTAATGAAGACCTCTAACATGTCTCGAGGAGGTAAAGTATATGTCAATCGTCCAACTAAACTCCTCCAACGAGACAATAATTCTAAAATTGTTTCCTCTTTACCTTATTTTGACATATAAACATCTTTCATAGTCACATTTTCTGAATATAAGCTTTGAATTGTTGAACAAACAATTATGTTATCTCTTTAGAATTCTTCAAAGAATGATGAGTTAATTGATAATACCATTCCAATGCCATACCACCAAGGCTCTTAGGGAAAATTTTTAGCAACAACATGTCATCATATATTATATTATGACATGTTGTCCTAGACATCCTTAAATATTCAATTGGGTCTTTTGTTTTCTTATAAATAGGTAAAAATAGCATTGGAAAATGCTTAGGGTATGGCCTAGAAGAGACAACATGGTCCAAGGGTTGATTGAACATTTACTTGTAGTTGTAGGTGAAGCTTGGAGGTTGAATCATATCCACTTTTGAAACCAATTGCTTCACCACATTAGTTAAATTTTGCAAATCGAGATTGTTATTGTGCAATACCCCTAGGTTCCCTAGGGGAGGGGCATAGGTAGGTTTTTGAAAGGGAACTTGGAAAATTTTGGAGGCATTGACACTATTATAGTACGGATTATGATATGTGGTATCTTGCTATGAAGGATAAATGAAATTTGGTGGGACAAAATTATGAATGTTGAGATTAGCATAATGAGGAGGGAATTGAACATAATTTTAGGATGCACTACCAGTTGGAGGAGCTTGTGAAATTCCCCCAATGTTGGTGGTCATGGTAGTAGCATATTTTAGTTTATGAAAGGATTAACATGATGTGAAGATTCAAACAAAGGATTGTTATGAACATGCCTAGGAGAAATAGTTGGAGGATGAGATGTCCCACCTCTTTTGAGTCAGGCTTCCTCTTCCATAGCCTTCACAAAAGACTCCTTATAGTTTTTTATAAAAACCCATATATGATAAAATGATGTGAAAGTGAAGCCTCCATTGGGCCCCTCAAAAATATCAAAGTTAGTACCAATTTATTCATATTCTTCCTCTTCTACTTCTATATTGTGATTCTCCCTATCAATCTGATCATCCTATTGAAAAATCTAATAAGATTTTAAAAGCTTTCACTTAATCCTAGTGTTGGGAGCCATTAGGATTAAGGATAGAGGTGAACACTAACAAAATATACACAAGAATATTTAAATTTTTCTAATTGCAAGCAAACAAATATAGTGATATTGCTTAATATTTTTCAAAATAAAAATGAAAAGGAAGAGGCTTCCTATATTGGCCACTAAGACATGTCTTCACATCAATTTCAACAAATATGTAGAGGAGGAAAACTACCCTACCATGTATGATTCTTGGTTGGATCCACTGGGAGCCAAAGTGATCATAGGGATGTGTTATATTATCTACACTCGAGACCTTGGGGATCGAAGAGTTCACCAGGAATGGTTTAAGGACTCACTCCATGTCCAGGGTGGAAATGTTTGATGTGTATATTGAAAAAACACCTATGCTTGGCCTTCCTATAATCTAAGTTATGGAAATGAAAGAACAATGCAAGACAAACAATGATGCAAGAAGACAAGAAAATAACCCTAGTATGATTCTTTATTTTCAATGATGACTAAAACCCTAACTTGCAACCAAATAAATCTTTTTTCTTTTGAGCAATATTTTTAGAGAATGTACAAACAAAATTAACCCTAGGATGCAAACTATATTTTTTTATTCTTTCAAATGCCTAGGAATGGAAGATCAAATTTTCTTTTATGATCAAAATTTGAAATAAAAAAGAGCAAATACACTCACCAAATAGCTTAAAGATCTACTAGAGTATTTACCTGATTTGATGGCTGATCCTATATTGAGATTACATCCAGAATATCCAAACAACTTCAACCTATGAAACAACTTACAAAATCCTAGAAAATTTGATCAAAATTTGGGTGCCTACTTAGGCTGCTATATGACTAAGCTTGGAGGTACAACAATAAATATCCCTTGGTCCTTTTAGCTAAACACTCAAAAATAAAATGATCTTTGACCTTTGGAACATGCAAAAGCAAGATGGAATGGGCATGCAATAGTGAAATGAAATGAAATAGAATGTAGGTAATATAAAGCTAAAATGCAAGCAACAAATTAGGATTTTGGGAAGCAAAACTTTACCTCCAAGCCCTAATTGAACAAATTCATACCCTATTATTAGGGGGCACAAATTTGGTTCAGATGCACTTTTTGGGTCCCAAAACACTGCAAAATGCTATACAAAACAATAAAAAAATAGAGTTGTAGCACCCTAAAATTGGCGCAGTAAAACTTAGCAATAATCAAAATTACCTTAGTAATAATTCAAATTCAAATTCAACCCCCAAAACCACTCCCAAATCGCCTTTTACCCGTTTCCTTATTTTTCGTGCCATTTTTAGGATTTGTTGTGACCGTTGGATGATATCGTCATCGATCAGACGATATCGCCTCAGATCGGATGATTTTGTCTGGACTAGGACGTCCAGACGATCTTGTCCCAAAACTGATTTTTCATAATTAGCTTCTGTTTCAACAGCTTCTCTAACTCGGGCAGAGACGCGTCTGCACCGTTAGAGACCTCCCTCATTGGAGATCTTCCAAATTAGGATGATCTCCAACCTCCCAGCTTCCCTCCTAAGTCTACTTAAACCTTAGGACCCCCCCTTGACATTCCCCTGGCTGGATTTTCTGTAACTTGACCTTTATACGCATTAGAACACCCTGGATTATCATCTGCACTTGTCCTATCCAAATTTTGTTGTAGGAACCTTGTTATTCTTCAGTCGGAGCAAGCTCAGGTCATCACAGACGATCTGTCCAATTCGAGACGATTTCATACCAATCCGAGATGATTTCGACTACAGTCTGCATTGGGGCAATCAGTGCCCAGAGTTTGCATTTTCTCTACTCTTTTCTGTTGCATTATTCTGCATTTAGTTAATTCTATGGTTATTCCTTATTACTCTGCATTTTGGAGTTCACCCATATAGTTTTAATGCATGATAAAGTCATAATTTGTCATTAAATCATTGAAATACACTCATATTTTGTTTATAATTATCCGTCTAATATTATTGTTGTCATTCTGCATCATTGCCCTCTGTTTGTATTGCTGCATTTTCTGCATTTTGTATCTATTTCTCTATTTGCAGGTCTCTGACGAATTCGTCTGATGAATTCGTCAGATCTCAGACGATCCTGTCAGATCAGAGACGATCTTGTCAAATTCTAGATGATCTGGACTACTTCAAAAATTAGAATCTCCATCAGACATCCGGGACCAGGTATGGATTTCTTCCCTTAGTTTACTCTCTATGTTTTCTGTTAAATCTATTTTTTGTATTTAAATTTGCATTTTCATATAGAATAACTTAGATTCATCTGGCCAAACCTAGGACTTGGATGTTTAAAGCTAAAATTGAACACATTAAACTCATTCCCAACCTAGGCATGGAAACTGCCACTAAACGTTTCCTGGTGAACCCCACCATCCGTCGAAAAATCACCTTAATACCCCTCCCTCGAGAGGCGGGACCTTCCAAAGGCCTCTCAGTCCGAGGTATTGTCCCATCCTTTTCCCATCCTCCTTCCGGGTACGGATCCTTTAGCCTGAAGGTAAGGATGCAAAAAATTTGGAGCGATACATTTTGGTGAACCCGACGTGAAACTAAAACCTTTTGAAAACAAAAAAAAGAAAAACAAACCAAAAACATAGATGCACTTCAAATCATTAGAAAAATACTAAGTTGCATATCATGTCTAGATGGTAGCTCCTAAGAAAATATTAGCAGTTACTATAAATGTTGAAAACCAATTAGCAGCCATAGAAGTTAATTTTGTGCTTAGTGTGCCCGAAGCAGGATAGAAACCAACTTCTGTGGAAAGAACTTGATAGGAGGCTAGATATCATTTCATCTAGATCAACCGAACTTAGACAAATCAAGAGGTTTGCCCTAGATAGGATCCTGGATCCTCATCAACTCATTGTTTATCATGAGCTTCAGAGAGCCTGCCATAGGTGGTTAGCTTATAGGAGAGCTCTTGTGTCTTCAGAATTGTTCACCTTCGAGGAATACCTCGAGAACGTAGCTGTTATACACCAATTCCTAGGTCGTGTAGAAGATCAAGAGGTCGTTCTTACGGATAGGGAAATATGGAATAGAGTTCCTAGGGCTGTGTTATATCGAGAGTATTGCCACGAACTTTATTTCTACCAACCAGAATCTGAGATAGATAATATCACTATAGCACTTTTTATCAAATTCTTGAAAGAAAATTTTCAATTTGAAGAAGAACACTTCATGACTCTTGAAGAACTCGAGCCCATTAATGATATTTATAAATTGTTTATAGAAAACTAGATCATTGCTTTCATTATTATTATTTCTTGCATTTAGTGTGTTGTTTGTTATCTTTATAATATTGTTACAAAAACAAGAAAAAACCAAAACATAACAAAAACCAAAAACATTTTATTTCAAATACTATAGTAGGTATATAATTAAAATATATACCTCTTAAGCTTGTTGCACATTATTATATATATATATATATATATATATATATATATATATATATATATATATATATATATATATATATACAAGTATATATATATTTGCTGAAATCTAAACTTAACCACAATGCCTAAACTTAGGAATGGTAAACAAACTGAACAAGAAGAAGAAGATTGGTTAGAAGACAAAACAAAAAACCCAAATGTCCTTCCTGAGGAATCAATTTCGAAAGGAGAAACTCTAGAACAGCCAGAAGATGACCTGGCTGAGGAAAATGAACAACAAGAAAACCTTAAAGAGGAAGGATCCTCATCCCCTAGAATAGCTCTAGATGGAACTATTGCTTTTGATAACTTAGATCATTTCTGGAAATTTTTCAATAATAACATTGGTGCTCTTAATATGGCAGTTCGTATTGATAAAGGGCAAATTAGTGACACTCAAGCAGCCATGGAACATATGTTTGACATACACACTAATCCCTTGTCTTTCATTGATCAAGAAAGTGATAAAATTGGACCATCCAATAGAGATATGGTCACTATGATTCAAAACATGCCAAAACAACAGGTTACCCAACCCCCTAAGGAACCTGTTATTGAGCCTAAAATCATTCCCACACAAAATAAACCTTCCTTCACTACCTTACTTCGCCAAACTATTGATCAATATGCTTCAAGTAGACAAAAACCTAAAATGAAGCCAAACACCAATTTTCAACAATCGGGCATACAACATAATACAACTTCAAAATTTCTTCATAACACCCTTCCTACCAACAATTTACACAATAGCAATATCGCATCTAATCTCCATGTCCCTCCATCATATGCTCACAAATCCCATATTAATGCCCTACCGAACCAATATGGTGGGCAAACCGAGCAATCTGGAAGCCATGGTGAAACAGTTAGCTTCACGTATGGACCAGATAGATCCCTACCGTCCCTCGTACAATTATCGAGAGATATGTAGTCAACCTCTGGATCCCATAGTTGTAGCACAACCATACCCTAAACACTTCCCCATGCCCGTCTTGCCTATATATAAAGGAAGAAGATCCCATAGAGCATCTTCGCATGTTTAGGATAGCATGTCATGATATATCACATGATGACTTGCTATTACTAAAAATGTTCCTAAAAAGCTTAGGAGGAATGGCATTAGAGTGGTACTATCAATTGCCCACTCATTCTTTGAGAAATTTTGAAGAAACAGCTGAATATTTTGTCCATCAATTTAGTGCCTACATCGAGAGGCATGTCACCATTAAAGATTTGTACAACTTAAAACAAGACAAAGATGAATGTTTTGCTGATTTCTTAGCTAGATGGAGGCAGTTGATAGGAAAACTGCACTTTGTGCTACCTTATAGGGAAATGTTGGACATTTTTATTAATAATTTACAAGAACAAATATCTTATGAACTATCAACTGCCACCTTAACTACCTTCGATCAAGCTATAGACTTAGCTCGAAGGGTAGAAGATGCTCTCATTAGAAGAGGTCAGCTCAAAAAGAAAGATGATGAGAAAACATCCAGAAATCGAGTATAAAAACAAACAAGTTGTAGGTGACGGAGTCACTGATAGTAGAAATGTTGCTAACATCAATACAACGAAGACAACAAAAAAATTTATATTAAAACCTCCTGATAAACCTCCTCGAGAATTTACTAGATTAAATCAACCTTTATCAACCATTCTTCCTCAATTATTAGCACGAGGCTTGATTCAATTACCAGCTATCCGGGAACCTGATCCAACTATACCCGGATACAGAGCTGATTTACATTGTGACTTTCATAGAGGACCTGGACATGCTACAAACTCTTGCAAAAGATTGAAACATAAAATACAAGATCTGATTGATAATAATGAAATGGAGGTGCAAGCCTTCCAACCTAAACAAAATGCTCCTAATAACGCTCAAAAGACCATTCCCCAAAATCAGAATCAAAATGCTAATCAATCATTGGATATATTTCAACATCCTTTACCAAACCATGGTAAAGAAGTGGCCAATCAAATCGAACATCATAATGTTCCCCCTCCTACCCGATATGTAGGGACTATTAGCGGACAATTATCTGTTCAGGATCCTCAAATATTTGGCACAACCTTATCCCTGGTCACGACCAGGCCCCTACATAATATTCAAACTCCCGATCCTAGTGATGTAGAATCAGATACTAAAAGTGAAGTAGACATCACCTCAAACCAATCGAATAGTTCTGAAAATGAATCAGATCCTATTCAACCCATCACAGATGCTATGGTTCCAGAAGAACCATTTCCTAGAAGAGTTACTACTCGACCCTCTTCTAATCAGTTCCTTCCTAATGAACAAGCCATAAATGCTCAACCAAGACCAGTTCAGCGTCTTCAATATAACATTGTAGGTACCATTGGAGCCGTTACCAGACAACAGGCTCAAAACTCTCAACAAGATCAAACTCAGAATGATGGATCAGCTCCATTTATTTTGAAAAATCCCAATAAAGGGAATCATATGTCTAATGTTCAACCAAAACCTCCTTACAATATTAATGAACAATTATCCAATACTACAGCCAGAATTTCCCTTTTGGACTTGTTAAGATCTTCTCCTACCCATAGGGATGAGTTAATGCTTACATTAAGCCAAATGATGGTACCTCAAAATATTCAACCCGAAGCCATGGCCAATACTATCATCACTAGAGAAGTTGATTGTATTGACTTCCGGGATAAAGATATCCCACAACATAGTTTACATAAGGATAACCCCTTATATATTACTGCTCTAATTGGAGATGTAGCTGTTAAAAGAGTCTTGATTGATAATGGTTCATCTCTAAACATTTGCACTTTTGACTTCTACCAACGATTTGGGTTTAGAAGTGATGAAATGAAGAAAACTGACATGATTATCAAAGCTTTCAATGACGAGACACAAGAAACGTGTGGAGTCATTACCTTACCCTTGCAAGTTGGTCCTAGAACCCTAGATACAACCGTGTTTATTGTACATTGCCCGACATCATACAATATACTTTTGGGTCACCCTTGGATCAATGCGATGCGAGCGGTTCCTTCCACTTTACATCGGTGTGTTAAATTTGAATTTAAAAATCAGTTGGTCACTATCCATGGTGACCCTAGACCCTTTGATATGTGTGCTTTGGCAGAACCTGTTGGAGTGCAATTTTGCCCCGCTCTGTCATCCACACATCCTAATTCTTATTTTTCATCTAAACATGTGAAAAACACACACATAACATCATCTACTCCATCAACTACACCTATACATTTAACTCAACCATCTTCTGAACAAACCACACTAAAACCTCAAAAAGGTCTTCAATCCACAACCAATCCTTCATGTTCTATCCCTATAATTTCAAAACCTATAGACCCATTTATTGACACTTCCACATTATCAACATCTATCATACCTTCCACATCTAAAGATATAGGGAATGATCCTTCTACATCTTATGCTCTTTCTGATGAACTTTTACTAGATTTATCCACAATCTTAATATCAGAAAAAACAAATGCTTTTATGCAAGATTCAATTCTTTTAAATAACTTGCCACCATCTCCTCGTACTTTGGGCCTCCCACAACCTATGGGAAGTACTTACCAAGTCGGGAGTTGTGCTTTTATTTATAAAGGATATGATTGGGGAAGAATACCCAGGAATATCAAAACTCATCATGAGGGATATGCCCGATGTTATTTTGCTAATGAATATATTAAAGCTAAACCCATAATGCTTAAAATGGGCTATAAAGGGAAAGGCTTGGGACCTTTCCAAAATGGTATGAAAGAACCTATTGAAGTAGAGCCATGGCCTGCCCGATGTGGTGTGGGCCTATTTCCTAGTAAGGGTCAACCCTTCCCTTTTGAAGATGATGATCAACTCATATGTTATCAAGATTATCTAGATAAACAAGATTCTTTGTGTTCAAAGAATAATCCCTTTACCTGCAACATGCTATCCATAGCTTACCCTGAATTGATTGCTAAATCCGATGAGGAGTTGGAAGGAGATATTTTCCATGATGTCTCCGTTGAAGAGTTATTACACAATGGTTTTTATTTTGATGGTTCTATACCAACTATAGCCCAACTTGAGGCCACCACTCATCACGATGAATTATCCAACTTAACCTTAAAAGAATTACAAGAATTGGGTGTTTCACCCGCCCCACCTAATTTTGAAAGAGATCTACACATGGAAGTAGAAAACGTCATTAAAGTTAACATTGGAACTGAGGATAATCCTCACATAATCAATATTGGATCAGCATTAAGTCAAGAAAAACAAGAGCAATACATTGCATTCCTTAAAGAATATGAAGATGTCTTCGCTTGGACATATGAAGATATGCCAGGTCTGGACCCTTCTGTAGTCATGCATCATCTAGTAGTCCATCCGGATGCTAAACCTTGTTAAACAAAAACTTAGAAAAATGCATCCCAAAGTGGCCTTGCTAGTCAAAGGGGAGTTAGAAAAACTCCTGAATGTTATTTTCATACAAGCTATTGATTATGCTGAATGGATCTCAAATGTAGTTCCAGTCACCAAGAAAGAAGCTACCAAAGTTAGGGTTTGCACAGACTTTAGAGATATTAATGTTGCATGCCCTAAAGATGATTTTCCTCTTCCAAACATGGACCAAATCATTGACTTTACCGCTGGGAGTGGAATGATGTCCCTAATGGATGGATTTTCTGGCTATAATCAGATCAGGATAGCTCTTGAAGATCAAGCTAAAACAACCTTTATTACCCCTTGGGGTACCTTTTGTTGGAAAGTGATGCCATTTGGTTTAAAGAATGCGAGCGCAACATATCAACGAGCTATGACTTATATCTTTCATGATATGATGCATGATATCCTACATGATTACGTAGATGATATTATAGCTCGCTCTATTAAAGAAGATGATCATTTAGATGATTTGAGAAAAGTATTTAATCGGTTAAGAGAATACCTTATTCGATTAAATCCAGCCAAATGCATATTCGGAGTTAAGTCCGGTAAACTATTAGGGGTTTTAGTTTCTTTATGTGGTATCAAAATTGACCCTCTCAAGATTGTGGCTATCACTGATATGCCCGCACCTACCAATATATCTGAGTTACGAAGTTTACAAGGTAAGCTTCAAGCCATCCGTCGCTTCATCGATAAGCTGGTGGACAAAACCACTCCCTTTCTTAAGCTCCTTAAGAAGGATGTCCCTTTTAACTGAGGACGACGAATGTATAGAAGCTTTTGAACTTCTCAAACAATACCTCCTTAATCCACCTGTGCTTTCACCGCCTAGACCTGATCGCCCGTTTCTCCTGTATATTTTAGCTTCAGATTTTGCTTTAGGAGCTATGTTAGCTCAGCTTGATGATGAGAAGAAAGAACGTGCTAATTATTACATTAGCCGAACTTTAATCAGTTATGAAACTCGTTATACAACATTAGAGAAACTATGTCTAGCAGTCATATTTTCTACGCAGAAATTACGCCATTATATGCTTAGTCAAAAAACATATGTCATTGCTAAATATGATCCCTTGCGGTATCTTATGAGTCGACCTTATTTATCGGGTCGCATAGCCAAGTGGGTTCTTGCTCTAAGCGAGTTTGAACTCACATTCATAGGACAAAAGTCTGTTAAGGGTCAAATCATAGCAGATCAGTTAGCTGCTGCACCCTTAGAGTCTACCCATCCCCTCATCATTGAGTTTCTTGATGAATGCCTTCAATTAGAGGCAGACCATGTTGAACAATGGTCCTTATACTTTGATGGAGCCCGATGCATGAGTGGGGCTGGTGCGGGTATTATTTTAATATCCCCACAAAAACACATCATTCCTCTGTCCTTCAAATTAACATTTGCTTGCACCAATAATACTGCCAAATATGAGGCTCTAATCCTTGGATTACGAGCTGCCTTGGCATTAAAAATCAAACATCTGCTAGTTTTTGGTGACTCCCAACTTGTCATAAATCAAATTAATGAAGTTTATCAGACCAGAGATGATAAATTGCGCCCATATAAAGCATATGTTTTGCAATTGTTATCCTTGTTTGATAAAGTTACTTTGGAAGCTATTCCGTGAACTAGCAACCGTGCGGCTGACGCTATGGCCACAGCTGCATCTCTTCTGCCCTTGGAGTTAGATGACGAATATGCCACCATCATTATTCGTCGACTCCAAGAACCCACTTCAAATAAGTCATGTTTAGAACCTTTGGATGTGTTTCTAATCAATGAAACTACTCCTGACCCTTGGTATATAGATATAGTTGATTTTCTTCAAAATGGGACTTTCCTTGCCAATTCTAATAGAAACCAGCGTCGGTTATTACGTAGACGAGCAAGTCGATTTGTAATAATTGGCAATACTTTATATAGGAGATCTTTTGAAGGTATCCTATTGAGATGTTTGAATCTAGAAGAATCCAAATCAGCTTTAAGTGAAGTCCACGATGGATCTTGTGGAGGACACTTCGGTGGTAGTGTCATTGCTAAAAAGCTCCTTAGGATAGGCTACTTTTGGCCTGCTATGGAAAAGGATGCACATGATTATGTGCGCCATTGCGACAAGTGCCAAAAACATGCTGACCTTGTCCATGCGCTTGCACAAGAGCTGCAGGCTATTTCATCTCCTTGGCCCTTTTCAAAATGGGGCTTAGACATTATTGGCAAAATTAATCCTGTGTCATCTGATGGACACAAATTCATCATAACCGCCATCGAGTATTTCACGAAGTGGGTTGAAGCTATGCCTTTAGCTTCCTACACTAGAACACAAGTCTCTAAATTTATTTTTAATCAAATCATTTGTAGGTTCGAAATTCCTACAAATCTCATCTCAGACAATGGAACTTGTTTCAAAAATAAAGATGTCAAGAAGTTATGCCAAAAATATAAGATTCAACATCGATGGTCCACTCCCTATTATCCTCGGGGTAATGGCCAAGCAGAAGCATCTAACAAAACCTTAATCAAAATTCTCAAAAGATTGGTCAATAAAACTGGTCGCGACTGGCATATTCAATTATATCCTGCTTTGTGGGCTTATCGAACTAGTGTTCGAACTCCCACTGGAACTTCACCTTTTTTCTTGGTTTATGGCGTTGAAGCCGTTTTTCCTTTTGAATTAGAAGTTCCTTCTTTGGCTCTACTACTTCAAGATACCGAAGTAGGAGATGAATATCGAACTGGCAGACTCAGTCAGCTGGAACTTCTAGATGAAAAGCGCATCAATGCTTTGGAGCATCTTCGTGCTTACCAAAACAAGCTTAAAAGATCATATGCCAAGAAAGTTCGTCATCGATCCTTTGAGGTCGGCGACCTTGTTTTAAAAGAAAATCAAAAAAATACTAATGCAACTAAAGACCTTAAAGGTAAATTTGAGCCCAACTGGCTTGGACCATATATTATTACTGCTAAATTTGAATCAGGAGCATACAAATTAGCTACCTTAGATGGTAAATATTTAAAATAACCTATGAATATTATGCATCTTAAGCGATATTACGCATAAAATTTGGTCATTTCATCATTTGTACATATTTTGCATGTTGTCTCATTTAAAAAATATATATATATATATATAAAGTTTAAACAAAAACTAAAAATAAAAATAAAAGTCAAAAACAGCTATATTATTGACTCTTTTCAAAACCAAAAAAAAAAAAAATAAGAAGAAAGAGAGAGTCAAGATCATCAAACTCCTCAAAAATATTTGTTGTATATATTTCTTCTTCAAGTATTGCAATTATATTTTCAAATTATTTTGGATAAATTAGCATTTATTTGGAATCCCTCACTATCACAAACACAAAAAATAAATATCTTGATTTTATCTGGCATGATTACTAATCTCTCTTATATCAAAGTCCACAAAATTCAATTAAATAAAGTTTGAGCATAGAGAATTGATCTTGTTATTTACTTAAACCAAGCATATCTTTTCACAATAAAATGATTATATTTGTAATTTCCATGCTATGCTACATAGTAGAAGTGGTTTCTTGCGCGAAAAGTTTCCCCTGCTATCCTATCATGCACATGGTCTAGAATCTTTGAGAATTGACAAAAGGACAAGCTCACCCCTACCCGGAATAAAAATCCCTTGCTCTACAGCTAATCCAGAGCAAGTATCCCTAGTATAGGAAGAAAAGAAAAGTTCAAGAAAAAGAGAAAAAGAAACAAGTTATTTCAGCATTATCTCAAATATCAAGCCAAAATACAAAAATACAAAAAAAAAAAAAGAGAAAAAGAAAAGCAAAAGCAAAGAAAAAGAAACAAACAAAAGCAAAAGCAATAAAATCCCTTTCCCTACCCATTGAAAAGAAAAGAAGGGTTGATGAGCTTGAATCCTTGGAATTCTCAATTATTCGAAAAGCTGTGAGGTAAGCCCCATAACAGGTGGTTTGTGCCCAACCCGCTTAGCCTTGGATAACTCCTAGCATGGTGATATGTCCGTCACATTAGCGACCTTCTTTTGTATAGACCTATGTCTGCTTATGGATTAGCTAGCTCTTGATAACCCGACTTACATAGTAGTCTGGTATGGTTATATGCATCTAAATCATGGTTAATGAACACTTATTTGGTTAATTCAAATCACTTGTATCATAGTATCTTGCTCAAACCTGGTAAATGAACAATGCAATTGCACACACATTTTGTATTTGAGAGATTTTGTGTATCATTATGATAAATCAAGATTGGTAATGAACTCACCTACGCACATGGGATTCCTTATAAATCTAACTTTTGTCTTTAAGATACTTTGAAATATTTTTGCAAATTGTTTGGAATAAATTCATTTTCTTCTTTGAAGTACAGTTGTTTAGTATAAAGACAACTACATGCATTATCAAAAATCAAAATCATTTTCAAAAACATGCAATCAAGTTACATTTATATATAACTTTTGACTTTCGCGACGATGGTATAGTTCCAAAACCAAAATTGGAATTTTATGCCTAGCACAAGTCCTCATCTTCATATTTTCAGTTTATTTTCAAAAATTAAAAATCAACCATGCAATAAAACTATTATATTATTTTCTTCTTTGGATTTCGTGATGATGGTATAAGTCTATACCTAAATATTCTATGCCTAGCGCAAACCATTGTACCAATTTTATTTTCCATTCAAAATCATAAAAACATATGACTTAAATCATTATGTTACACCATTATGCTTTAAAACAAAACAAACACTTACTCTATTTTCATGTCATTATGTCAAACTTCAATTTTGCAATGATGGTATAATTCCTAGGGAATTATCCAAAAAATTTATCACACTTAGGAATTTATGCCTAGCAAAAGTCATTTTAAAATATTTCATGCATAATATTTTCATGGAAATCTGAAAACAAATCATCATCATCATCATCATCATTTGCATCATCACACCAAAGTCTTAAGACAGTCTCTTAAGCACTCTTTTACTTTTAACAATATTTCTATATTGGGATTAGCTTGACGACCGAGTGAGTGGCGACTCCATGAAATGGTCTATAATAGCGACAATGTCCTTTGAAATTATTGTTAAAAGTCCTCTTTTATTTTTATCAAATTATCACATCACAAAACCAATTTGTTTACATCAGATTATTTCATTTAAATTTTAAAAAGCATGACATTCAAACCATAATATTTCCAACCGACATAATTACATAAATCATCCAATCAATCACACCACAACAATAAAGCATCATACAAACACATAAGACAAGTCATATGATCAAAAATATCATATATATATATCTCAACAATATATGTACATCATATCAAAACTAGATTGGTAGGCCACAATCTACATCTTGGCATACTCAATCCTCTCAAATCATATAATCAGTATGTACAGTGTAGTAGCCTAGCCTCGAGAACCCCTCGAGCTCTCAGCCTCATCTCCTCCCTAGCCCTGAGGTGGACGAGGTGGCCCCATCGCAGTATGTGTGGTACTACGAGTCCTAGTCGTCGATCGGGATGAAGTCCTCGATGACCCAACCCTGATCGGATCCGCAATGCCGGTTGGCAATTGTACCCTCTGGCCCTCTAGCACCATCTGGAAGTAGATACCCTGATAGAACATGGTCTGAGCAATCGACCGCGCCAGCTCCTGAGTGCTCGCTCCTCCGCTCCGTGCTCTGAGGCATGCAACCTCATCTCTGAGCTATGTAGCCTCAGCTCGGTGGCGTGCAGCCTCATCCTGTAGAGTCTGCACCTGTGCCTGGAGACAGATAGTCTCTGCCCGGAGAGTAGCCATCTCACTACTCTCTCCTATGTCCACACCCTTGCCCTTATCGGGCGATGGTGGTCTCTCTCTCTGTGGAGAAGGGGGTCTCTCCTCCCTCCTCTCCCGCTGCTACGGCCTCTATTGAGCCTGTGGTCTCCTCTGCTCTCTCCCTCCATGACCCTGTGCCGCCTCAATGGCCGTCTGGCGCTGCCTCCCCATCCGATGCACAACTACGTGAATCGAACCCTGAGCCCTCGTCATCCGAGGAGGGCGGATGCTTGTGTACCAGGCATCGTAGCCGTCGGCTACCCCTGCGTCGTCCCCATCCACTAGGCTGAATGGGGGCATCATCTGCATCCTGACTCTAGAAGCGCTGCATATCTGGAGCCCTCTACCCGTAGTACCCGCGCCGAGACCTCTGTCGATACGTGTGCTTGTCTCGACCATCTTGTCTACGGAGCTCTAAAAAATGACGAAGTAACAATGAATTAGGGTTTTCCCTATTTTTCTTAATTTTATTCAAAAACAACTAAAAACATTTTAATTTTTTGCTTTTTCGCATTTTTACCTCAAACGTTCGATTTGGGTAAAAACACGGAGGGGGCATCATAGTAAGCTGTCGTACGATTCGACCAAGAATCGTCGCCTAAAAATGGGAATAATTTTTGCTTTCTCGTAGATCGAGAAGAACTCATCTTTAACGCATTTTCCTCAAAAAATTTGCTAAAGAGGGGGCAAAATGTAGCACCCTAAAATTGGCACATAGTAAAACTTAGCAATAATCAAAATTACCTTAGTAATAATTCAAATTCAAATTCAACCCCCAAAATCGCTCCCAAACCACCGTTTAACCCGTTTCCTTGTTTTTCGTGCCATTTTTAGGATTTGTTGTGACCGTTGGATGATATCATCGCCGATCAGACGATATCGCCTCAGATCGGATGATTTCGTCTGGACTAGGACGTCCAGACGATCTTGTCCCAAAACTGATTTTTCATAATTAGCTTCTGTTTCAACAGCTTCTCTAACTCGGGCAGAGACGCGTCTGCACCGTTAGAGACCTCCCCCATTGGAGATCTTCCAAATTAGGATGATCTCCAACCTCCCAACTTCCCTCCTAAGTCTACTTAAACCTTAGGACCCCCCCTTGACATTCCCCTGGCTGGATTTTCTATAACTTGACCTTTATACGCATTAGAACACCCTGGATTATCATCTGCACTTGTCCTATCCAAATTTTGTTGCAGGAACCTTGTTATTCTTCAGCCGGAGCAAGCTCAGGTCGTCGCAGACGATCCTGTCCAATTCGAGACGATTTCATACCAATCCGAGATGATTTCGACTGCAGTCTGCATTGGGGCAATCAGTGCCCAGAGTTTGCATTTTCTCTACTCTTTTCTACTGCATTATTCTGCATTTAGTTAATTCTATGGTTATTCCTTATTACTCTGCATTTTGGAGTTCACCCATATAGTTTTAATGCATGATAAAGTCATAATTTGTCATTAAATCATTGAAATACACTCATATTTTGTTTATAATTATCCGTCTAATATTATTGTTGTCATTCTGCATCATTGCCCTCTATTTGTATTGCTGCATTTTCTGCATTTTGTATCTATTTCTCTGTTTGCAGGTCTCTGATGAATTTGTCAGATCTCAGACGATCCTGTCAGATCAGAGATGATCTTATCAAATTCCAGACGATCTGGACTGCTTCAAAAATTAGAATCTCCATCAGACATCCGGGACCAGGTATGGATTTCTTCCCTTAGTTTACTCTCTGTGTTTTTTGTTAAATCTATTTTCTGTATTTAAATTTGCATTTTCATATAGAATAACTTAGATTCATCTGGCCAAACCTAGGACTTGGATGTTTAAAGCTAAAATTGAACACATTAAACTCATTCCCAACCTAGGCGTGGAAAGCGCCACTAAACGTTTCTTGGTGAACCCCACCATCCATCGAAAAATCACCTTAATACCCCTCCCCGAGAGGCGGGACCTTCAAAGGGCCTCTCAATCCGAGGTATTGTCCCATCCTTTTCCCATCCTCCTTCCGAGTGCGGATCCTTTAGCTTGAAGGTAAGGATGCAAAAAATTTGGAGCGATACAAGAGCTAATGACTAATAATGCAAGTAAAGAACTTGGTTAGCTAATGGAGGAAGAAAGGATCAATGAGAAGATGAAGGAAGTACTCCAGACTAGTGGACTTCTCCAACCATCAGGACTCCTCCATTTAATCCCCAAGGGCAACCAACACCAAAGCAACAAAATAGCAAAAATAGCAAATTGCAGTAGAAGTGCACTTGTTAGTGAACAATAAGTGAGTTAAGATCTAAGATTATCCAAAAAGACTAATTGGGGGAAAATAGGGATTCCAATCCTCTATTTATAAGAGGTTTGGAGGGCTAAAAGGGTGGGAAAACAAAATTTCATTATGGGTAAGGGCCGACACCAAAATGAGCCAACGAGGGTGGGGTTTTTGAGAGAAAAATCCATAGAATACCAAATTCATGCCTAGTAATTACAAGGCACAAATTTGGAAAGCCAAATTTATGCCCCATATGGACTAGGTGTAAATTTGTTAAGGCTATGGGAAACTAATAAAGGAAGAGGGGAAAGGAGCCCAAATTTGTACTAGGAAAGTTTTGGTGGCTTCCTAAGGATCTAAGGAAATATTGACTCATTTTTATGGGTCAATTTTCCATGTATACAAGTGTCAAGTATACAAGTGAAGATGTAAAGACAAGAGATATGGGAGGTTTGTCTTATGTGAGGAATAGGAAAGGATGCATCTCTTGGATATGTGAGAAGAGCAATAGTCAAGTATTGAAGAGTCATATTCTAAGGTTATATTATGGAGACAAAGCTCTATGTATTGTATCAAAGAAAATTATATTAAGAAAATCTCAAGTTGTATATTTGATTCATCAATAATATTATCAGTATTATTCAATAATGTTTTTGATTGATATTGTTATTTCATGAAGGTTATGTTCATTGATATTTACTAGAGATATTGAATGCTCTAATATTGAGTTTATTTAAGATATTGGATATTGGTACTTGTGATTTAATCTCACTACAAATCTATCACAATAATTGTTGGATAAGGGGTTGATTTTACCTACCATGTCATAATGGAGAATGCATGTGATTTTTGTGTATAATACAAATTGGTCCACTAGGTTATATATTGATTATAGGTAGTTGAATAAATTAACCATTAATAATAGATACCCCTTGCTCCACATTGATGATATATCTAATAAAACATGAGTAGCTATCTTTTGAAATATTGATTTGATATCAATGATCATAAAATATACATCAAAGAAGAAGATATCCATAATATAATATTAAAAATTCATTATAGGCATTATTATTTCATAGTTATTCTTTTTTTACTAACCAATGAGCTAGATACCTTTAGGAATTTGATGAACAATATGTTTAAGAAGTATTTAAATAAATATCTTATTGTTTTTCTTGATGATATACTTACTCCAAGAATAAACAAGAGCATATGAGGCTAGTTCTCCAATGCATCAGATGTATTTAAATTTTGAACATGCTACTCCCAAACATGGATACATTATTTGGGTCATATTATATTTGGAAAAGGAATATTAGTGGACCCATCAAATATTGAGACCAACCTAAATTAACCATACCAATCCAATGGTTTTTAAGGTAGGAGGTTTAAAGGATTAGTAGGATATTACCATAGATATGTTCATAACTATTTCAAAATAATTATAATAATCACGTCTTTATAGAAAAATAAAAATAAATTTATTTGGACAAATGAATGTGAGGCAACATTTAAAAGTTGAAACAGTTATTTATTAGAGCATATATTATAGATATATCAAATCCTAAAAAATATTTTATAAGATGCACTAATGCTTTCAACAAAGGATTATAAGGCATATGGGTTCAAGATAGCCATGTGATTGCATATGAGTCATTAAAACTCAAAGATCGTGAAGTAGAATATCCTTCTCATGACATTGAATTAGTTGTAATTGCTTATTCTTTAATATTGTGGAGGCATTACTTCTAGGACAAGGGTTTGAACTTAAGTTGGACCACTAGAGTTCAAAGTATATTTTCACTCAACTAGATTTAATTTATTAGCAATGAATATAGATAGAATTACTCTACAAGTATGGTTTTAACATCTCCTTTATTAGGTCCGAGGTGTAGACCAATTGGTTCATCCAAACCCCATAAGGGGGTGGAGGTCCAAGGTTCAAATCTCGGGCCTCACTAGACTGAATGCTTGTCCCTTTCCTGGTGCTTTTAGTGGCATAAAAGGTTTAAAATTATTGTGGCATGGCAGTTATAGGGGCGGACTACACGAAGATCTGTGTGGCGGCTTCTAGGGTGGACAACACAGAATACTATGGCGGATATAAAAGTTGGACAGCCTTCCCGGATTTGTGGCGGCTACCGATTCCACCATGTTTAAAAAAAAAAACTTCTCCTATATCAATTTCTAGAATAACAAGGTCACTTATGCCTTGATTAATAGGAGACATGAATGTGCATTAATGGTGGTGAATTTGGACCTTAAAAATAAACTCAAATATAATATTTGGGGATACCAATGGTATAATAAAGTTAGAAGCAATAACCTTTCTTATGGTCCAAGCAAGAAAAAATATGTAGGGTACTCCTTTGAGGATGAAGGAACACTCATGTTTCAAATGGTATTGTATGTACCATCAATGGTCGAGATGATAACATTGAAAATAATTGAAGCCCATAAGGTACCATACATGACACATCTAGGATGAAAATGATGTATGTTGATCTAATAAGATGATTCTTCTAGATAGGAATGAAGAAATGTGTGGCAAGGTTCTTAGAGTGCCAACAAGTAAGGGTAGAACATCAATATCCTAAAGGCCTATTGTATCCACATGAAATTATAGAATGGAAATGAGATGTGGTTTCCATAGATTTTATTATAGGAAAACCATTAACACATTAAAGGCATGAATCTATTTTGATGGTTATAAATAAGTTGATAAAGGTTACCTATTTTTTCCAATGAATAACACTTTGAGGATAAATATGTAGCTTAGTTATATATCAAAGAAATCCTTATATTTCATGGAGTATCCAAGAATATTATATTGGACCGAGGTTCATTATTCACTTCATGCTTTTGGGAACCCTTTCAAAATATGTTAGGAACCCAAATAAACTTCAGTATAACATACCATCTTAAGACAAATTGGAAGATAAAAATAGTAAATAATGTATTGTAATATATGATAGATATGTATGTCATTAATCAATCCAAATAGTGGAAAAGCATTTAAATTTAGTTGAATTTTCTTGTAACAAATGGCTACCATAGTACCATAAAAATGGTGCCATATGAAGCATTATATGGTAGGACTTTTCAAATATTGTTAAGCATAATGTTGTCATTAGGCCAAAAATGTTTTAGGGTGTGGATGGTCTTCTAGTATTAATTCAACAAAGGATAAAACAAGCCCAAGATAGGCAAAAGAGATACATTGATGCAACAAGTTATTTTTTATTCCATCTCACAAAATATCTTAAGAGGATAGGACCATTAACATTTCATGTTGATATACCTCCTTTCTTGCACACAATGTGTTTTATGTATCTTTACTATAAAAAAAAAAACATTTCTTAATACATCTCATGTGTTTTATTGGACTTAATTAAATATGGAAGAGGATAGGGACCTTAGTTTTGAGCATGTAAATATACTAGATAGAAGGACTAAATAGTATAGGAATGGGATAGTAGATCAAGTTCTAGTCTAATAGTATAACTATAGAGAACTTAGGTACATGAAAAGAAACATTTTTTTCACATTTGTTTACCTGACTAATGGAAGGAAGTTCTTATAAGGGGAAGGGGATTAAATGTCTACCATTTTGAAATATTTTTGAAACAATGTAGATAAAAGTAAAATGGTGCATGGTTTAAAAATAATGAATGGAAGTGGATATGTTAATATGATGCACTATGCTACATGAAATCATATTAGAATGGATATGATACATTCATTTATTATGAATTCATGATTTTGATTTAATATATAATATAAGTAGATTATAATAATTATAATTATTTTATGGAATAAGCTACTCCTAATGGGAGGACCAAGTATTTTTATGTTTTGTAGGTGATGAAGGTCATAATTAATGTAATATAAAGCAATTCAAAAATATACATGGCTTTTGTGTCATTATTTTTTTGTTCTAAATCCATAATGTATATATATGTCACTTTTATTGTGTTGAAGGCCAAGTTTAGGTGTATGTGTGTGTATCTTGCCTTGGCAAGCATAGGTTAGCATTAATAAAACCAAAAAACAATTGATAAATATTACCTATAAGCAATAACCTTAATACCTTAATTTAATTAACAAGCATAGAGGTTTGGAGAATTCCCAAGTGACAAAGGAAATATATCTAGGATCTAATGTTAACCAACACTTATTTAAGCACTTAAAATTTCAATGATGGGAGCAAATGAAGGTAATAAATATATAATAAACTTAAAAATTCCAAATTGCCTCATAATTATTTTCAAAACCCTATACAACATTGGGTTTCATAGAGATATAGATATTTTCTCAAAATGGAGAGGTACAAAGAAATTAATTTCTCAAAAACTATATCATACTATAGGAGGATTGCAAGAGAGATGGTGTACTTACTCTAAGAGGGGACTTATCCATAAGGGTTGGTGTGGGAATCCCTAGAGGGATACATAGAAAACATAGTGATGAAAGGGAAGGATAGGGGGAGAAGACAAGAGGTAGCAATATAAAAATCATAGGGACAAATGGAAGAACCACTCTAGAGGATGAAGGAAAACCACCAACATTGAACAAATAGTGCTATATAATTCATGAACTAAACCAAATAACCATACTAAAATAAATGATCAATAAATAGATAACAATAGTCCTCTCCATAGTTTCTTCTTGGCGATATCATGAGTTGAGTCTTGTGGTGTAGATGTATACAATTTAATTTTTATAGGTTATCCTAGAGTTGGAACTTATGGAATAAATATATTGATAGAATCATGGTATTTTGTGCTTGTATTATGTTTGGCAGTGTGTGCATGTTAGTAAAATATAAGTGCATATCTATTATGGGAATGTTTTCTATGATATCAAAGCATTTTATGTATGGTTTCATTTTGTGTTTGGGACAATCACCAAATAAGTAACACATGTATTTGAGTTTAAAACAAGGGGTTAGTTTAAAGGGCAATGGTGGAAACTAGATGTCAACATAGATCCAAGAGATATTTTTTCATGTAAGGACATCACAATAGAGAAGTGGGAAAATACCTATTATAAATAAAATATAGAGCATTTGTGACATATATGAGGTATTATAAGTAGGGATATGTGTGTGTGCATGTACGTGCTTGCATACGAATAGTGTAACTGTGGCTTCTCTAAGTATGGATGTTGTCCATATAACCCAACTTAACTTCGTGAGGTTATTAGAAACTCAAACATAGTCACATAATAATTGGTCAACATCCCCATTTTACTCTTTGTTATACCATGTGTAAGCATCATATCTCATAAAAATGTCAAAGCAAGTGTAACTTCTTTGAATAGTATTTTGACCTCTAGGCATGGAATAACTAGAGTAAGATAGGACTCTCCAAATATGAATGCAATACATATGCATCAATACCCATAGTCAAGCCTCATAATATAGGAGATAGTTGTACAAAATATTTGAAAAGGTGATAAGAATTTGTATTTTAATGAGGGAGTTTATGAAGTGTGACCTCAATTAGGTAGACTCTCATGGCCTATTTACTTGGATACATTAGGGTAAATTTGGAAGATTATAGACAACATGAGACATATCCAACAATCATGATATCAAGACAAAGGATGGTGGATTTGATGGTACCTTGGAAGCTCAAACTTGATACATGATTAGACACAATACCAACTGGGGGTGTCTCACTATGCCTAATAGAGTTGTATAATCATCTAGATGCAAATTTCATGTCTATTTATGATTCATGTGATCTATGTTTTCTCCTTACATTACATATTTTAGGTAATAAATAAATTTTTATTTGTTGCCCATAAAATTTAAATTGGCATTAGGCAATGTTCTCTAAGAGTTGTGATGTGGAAGATTTCAAATATTGGGATATTATACTCTTTAATTTGAATTTGACATTTATTCCAGTACCAAAGCTAGTTTTCCTTTCATGGGCATCACAAGATTAAAGGAGTGGATAAGAAGGGAGAATTTAATATATAATTATGAAAATTATGACAAAGACGACCTTCACTTAGATTTACAAATTATGCTTTTTCATGATCACCTAAAGTGCTTACTAAGAGGTCCTAGGTTTGAATCCTAGCTAGTCCATGGTTTTTAACATGGTATTGGGCCATGCTAGGTGTTCTCAAAATGGGTGTGGCTTAAGAGGATGTTGGGGATCAATCCATGTTTTAGGAAAATATTCACCTAAAAAGGTTGGTATTTTAGTGATACAATGTTTGCTATGAGACCCTAGGCTCAAGACCTGGATATTCCATGGTATTCAATATAAAAATGGATCATATATCTCCATGGGAACAAAGGAAAGCATAGAGGAAAACTTAACAAACCACAACAATAATCAAAATATCCCTCTTCAAGTTGAGGGAGTTCTCCATAATGAATGTTAGCTCTTATTGAGTGCTTTCTATAGGAGAGGAACATTTTTGGTGTGATGGGTATTTTTTATTAGGCTTCAAAGTCCATTATGGCCTTGATTCGGTAAAGATGACATTAACATGCCTTGAAATAGTGATGGAAGATATGGATATATGGATGGATGATCTATGCAACAACATCAAAAGTTAGGTCAATAATGAATTTTTCCCAATCTTTTGAAGATTGTTTATAAATGAATTGACAGATAAGGAATATTATAATAAAAAAAAATAACACATGAAAATATGAGGAATATCATTAACAATTATTGTTATAATTTCAATAGTGATATTTTAAAAGACTAAAGAAAAACATCATATTCTACACTAAGCCATAAAACTTGAAATAGTGATGGAAGATATTAGCATGCCTTGAAATAGTGATGGAAGATATGGATAAATGGATGGATGACCTATGAAACAACATCAAAAGTTAGGTCAATAATGAAGATTGTCCAAGCTTTTGAAGATTGTTTATAGATGAATTGATAGATGATAAAGAATATTATTATAAAAATGACACATGAAAATTTGAGGAATATCATTAACAATTATTGGAACAATATCAAACGTGACACTTTAAAAGACTAAAGAAAAGCAACATGTTCTACATTAAGCCATAAACCTTGAAATAGTGATGGAGGATATTAACAAACCTTGAAATAGTGATGGAAGTTATGGATATATGGATGGATGATCTATGAAACAACATCAAAAGTTAGGTTAATAATGAAGTTTTCCTAATCTTCTGAATATTGTTTATAAATGAATTGAGAATGATCTGGAATATTATGATAAAAATGAAACATAAAAATATGAGGAATATCATTAACAATTATTGCTACATTATCAAGAGTGACATTTTAAAAGAATAAAGAAAATCAACATATTCTACATCAAGCCATAAACCTTGAAATAGTGATGGAAGATATTAGCATGCCTTGAAATAGTAATGTAAGATATGGATATATGGATGGATGACCTATGCAACAACATCAAAAGTTTGGGTCAACAGTGAAGATTGTCCAATATTTTGAAGATTGTTTATAAATGAATTGACAAAGCATATTATGATAAAAATGAAAGATAAAAGTATGAGAAATGTTATTAACAATTATTGCTACAATATCAAGAGTGACATTTTAAAAGACTAAAAAAAGCAACATATTCTACATCAAGCCATAAATCTTGAAATAGTGATGGAATATATTAGCATGCCTTCACATAGTGATGGAAGATATAGATATATGTATGGATGACCTATGCACCAAGATAAAAAGTTTGGTCAATAATGAAGATTGCCCAAGCTTTTGAAGATTTTTTATAAATGAATTGACAATAATCGGGAATATTATGATAAAATTGAAACATAAAAATATGAGGAATGTTATTAACAATTATTGCTACAATATCAAGAATGACATTTTAAAAGATTATAAAAAAGCAACATATTCTACATCAAGTCATAAACCTTGAAATAGTGACGGAAGATATTAGCATGCCTTGAAATAGTAATGGAAGATATGAATATATGGATGGATGACCTATGCAACAACATCAAAAGTCAATAATGAAGATTGTCCAAGCTTTTGAATATTGTATTGATAGATAATAAAGAATAT
The DNA here is from genome assembly GCA_028583015.1 of Wollemia nobilis. NCBI lineage: Eukaryota > Viridiplantae > Streptophyta > Pinopsida > Araucariales > Araucariaceae > Wollemia > Wollemia nobilis. The sequence goes on along the minus strand of JAQPPZ010017058.1, from coordinate 15,265,772 downwards.
TATGATAAAAATGATACATGAAAATATAAGGAATGCCATTAACAATTATTGCAACAATATCAAAAGTGACATTTTAAAAGATTAAAGAAAAACAACTTATTCTACACTAAACCATAAACCTTGAAATAGTGATGGAAAATATGGATATATGGATGGATGATTTATGCAGCAACATCAAAAGTTAGGTCAATAATAAAGTTTACCCAAACTTTTAAAGATTGCTTATAAATGAATTGACAGATGATAAAGAATATTATGATAAAAATGACACATAAAAATATGAGGAATGCCCTTAATAATTATTGTTACAATATCAAAAGTGATATCTTAAAAGATTGAAGAAAAAAACATATTCTACATTAAACCATAAACCAATATCTTAAGAATTAAAAAAAAAATCTTACATATTCTTAAAATAAATATTATTGGTGTTTCGTTTCAACCTCACTTCAAATCATGAGAAGGAAGGCCCCCTATTGCTATGCCTCCAACGAGTGTGGCCCTAGTCGTTCCATTCGTTGTACTTTTTATTTTTTTGGTTACATAGAAGAGTTGGTCTCACTTCAAATCATGAGAAGGAAGGCCCCCTATTGCTATGCCTCCAACGAGTGTGGCCCTAGTCGTTCCATTCGTTGTACTTTTTATTTTTTTGGTTACATAGAAGAGTTGGTCACAACACACTATTTTTTTAGTAACTGATAAGCCCAGTGTTTAAACCACAATGACTGCTACCACCAAACCTAATTCGTTCGTTATTGTTGACCCGATGTGAAGGGGACCATGGATCGCTCGGGATTTGTGCTATCATTGGTACACACTCAAAGGATTCAGATCAGATTACTACGCTTACAAATAGACTGCCCCCGAGGTTTGAACCTAGATGTCTTCTTGATAAGTATCTGGCCACACAAACACTTACCAATCCACTAAGCCTCATAGCAATACTTCAACCAAAAAAATTAAAATAAATAATTTTTGAGACATTACTATATAAAATATTTAAATCATAATTATATATTGCCGCACTAGAATGCATTTACCAGGAAAAACATGAGAATGGACGTGCATGGTCTTTAAACTTAAAAAAACAAGAGTTTAGTTGGGTGTTATATTTTATATGGACTTTAAATTTTTGTGTAAAGAATTTTTATCTTAAATTTATTAAGTAAAGATACAGATAAAGTTAATAAAATTCAACCTAAAAATCAGATATTATACATTGCATGTCTAAATTCATTTAAAATTTTGAAATCTCCCTACAAAACACGCCAAATGAAAGATGACGTGGCATCCCTTACTTGAGGAGGTTGTTAAATTGACTGGTGAGGAGAAAGAAAGACAAGAAAAAGTAATAAAATACCCAAAAAGAGAACATGGGAATGGATTTCAACATGGCCTAAGGACCCTACAACCGAGGACGTCCCCTTCTAGTTTGTCTTTTTTCCTCTACGTGTGTGCAAATTAGCTTTTTGCTTTTGTTTTCCTTGTAGTTTAGCTTTCACTTTTTCCTTTGCATACATTTCTCTCCTTCTGTTGCAGAAAACGACCAAACAAGAAATCTACTTTCGTTCCATGCCTTCAGAGCCCAACAAAGTTACCGACACCGAAACAGACGATATGATGGACACCCAATTAATAGTTTTGGCTCTTGAAAAAAGCTACGAACAATGTGGGACCTTTAGAATTTTGGATGCTTTCAAACTTCCAGTCCACAACAACATCAGGCTAAGTAACGCCCATGCTTCAGAAAAAATAAAAAAGATCCGTCTGTTTTTTTCTGCTCTGTAAAATGTGGGGGCCATGGAGATGGGCTTTACCCATCAAGATGGCACCCACGTTCATGAAAGAATAACCCGATTGACCCCTACCTCCATTCAAGAAATGGAGGGAGAGAAAAATATCCTTGGCTTCTTAACTATGAAAGGAACTTTATGCCTTACAATAAATCTAATTCAATTCTAAAAGTAAACGTATATAGAAAATCTGTATGAAATTACCAACATAGCATGTTATGACATGTTTATCAACATATGATTATGCAGTAGATCTATAGATCTGTTTCGTTTCTGCTCTCCTTAATAAAAAACTCACAGTAGCAGCCAAAAAAAAAATAGAAATTTGTTGAAAACATATGGAACAAAATTCCAATAAGAAAGAAATGTCTAAATGAAAGCTTTAAAGCTGTCATGTCTGTTGCTGTATCCTCTTTGACGTCAAACCAAACATAGAAATAAAAATTATGTATATGTATATATAATGTTATATATAGCATTCTTATATTTAAGAGCATAAATTTTTACAAGTGAAAAGAATGTATCAAACCCAACAATTTCAGCAATTCTCTACCCTCCACAGAATTTCATGATGAGAAAGACTAAATAAATATCCACTCTTGAAATTAATCAGCGTAAACCAACATAGAGTCCTCCAATTTCGCCATGGCCGTCATTGCGAAGCTCAAACACATCTGGATTACAACGTCTGAAATAGCCAGACTCTCACCTCCAGAACATGCTATAACACTCGTATATTATTGATCTACAAGAAATATATCCTATGCCATATTTACACTTGTGAAACAAAAATCCACAAGAAACAAGACCAAAATAAATAAATACCCATTAGTGATACATAAAATTCTCTACAGGCCATCACCTGACCTGAAATTTTTTGCGGTGGGACAGATTGAAGAGAGAATTAAGCTCACGAGGACTAATGTAGAAGTAATCTTCGGCCTTAATTCTCCTCGCTGTCTGTCTGGGTTTCTTTGGCGCAGGAGGACATGATAAAATTTTAGGTATTCGGTGCTCCTCAGACTTGGGAGTCTCGCATCCTTCGCTACTTTCTTCCACATTAGTAGTATTATCAATATCAGAATCAATCTCAGCAATGTCGGAATCGAGCTTCGGAGCCTGCTCTGTAAATAAACTGGGTTTTTGAGTAGGACGGGCGGTGATAATGGGCTTCAACGTGGGAGGAAATCCCACGTCCTCTGCCGTCGCCTTCCTCTTCTTGGGCGCCGCAGAGATTCGATCCGTAGACATCTCCACACCTGAATTTCTGTAGTCGAAGAGATCTCTATGCTACAATTCACGAGGCTGCTAATATAACAGGCGGGAGGGCATGGGACTCGAACCTGCGCTGCACGGAAAATAATGGCAGCATATGTGAACCTGGCCCGATCTGCTGCGGCTAATTCTTAGCGATAATTCGCGCGCATGGAGCCGGAAATGATGGTGCAGCGATCAAGCGTGTGACCTAAGCCAGATCTAAAGCTGAAAACTATCATGACACTCTCACAGAAGCATGGGATCAGGAGTAGAATTCACTCATGAACATATATACACAAAATATATATCAACATATATACACGAGATATATATATATATATAGGTGACTGTCTGCATATGATGAAGGGTCGACAAGGTGAATGGGAGGCAATAAATAGCGGAAGAAGCGTGCGAGGGAAGAAGAGCGCTTGGTGATCAGTGACGATCACGAATTAATTGTATGTGGGCCTCCAAATGTCTCTGATGTATATACTCATTTAATATCTATCCAGCTTCTTCTGATGTATATACTCATTTAATATCCATCGAGCTTCACTCAACAAGTAAATTCTAATATAATAAGGTGGGAAACTGTGGTTTCGGCTGGCATACCCCGTCAGTCAACTCTCACCCGCCCCTCTAAGAGGGCCAAGGAATCTCCTTTTAAAAAAAATGGGGCACCAAGCCACCAGGATACCAAGTTGCACAATCCTTATTAATTCCTATTCTAAGGAGAAGCCCTGAAACTGCACGTGCCGTCAACGTCATCATGCACATGTAGAGGGCCAGATGTGTGGGTACCCTACGGTTTACACCTACAAATCCATATATGAATATGTACCCTTTATAGGAAAAGGTTATTTTTTATAAGAAAAAGGGTATTTTTATATGTATTGGAATGTGGGGAACCCTTGAATAAGAACAAATGGTTAGTTATGACTTTGTTTATATTGATGATTTTGGGATTAAAAATGGAAATTATTTATGTATATCCTCGTTAAGCCCTCTCTATCATGAGCAAGGACCTATCCCCTTCAGGGCGTTAATAATGCATGAAAGATCCTTTGATGGTAATAAGATAATGTGCTACTCAACATCTATATATATGTATTTCATATTTGGAGAGCATAGGATTCCTCGCCTATGTGCATTTCTAGGGAGGTTTGTGAAAGGGTAGGCCTGCACATAATTAATAAGCAAATGCATATACCAACAAAATCGTTAGATAGGAGATATTTTGGTAGAATTTATGTCAAGAATTAATTATTTTTACCTTGAAGGGATTATCACTGTTGTGTTCATTCAATCATGCACATGGAATGGTCGTTACAAATCACTAAGAAAATGAATGAGGTCACTTATAAGGGTCTCCACGTAAAAATTTGGGTTTTATTTTTTATTTTTTAGAAATTTAAAGTTCAAACAATTTTTTGTGCCTTTGTGTGTTAAATATTTTATTAATAAGTTTGTTTTTAACTTTTATGAAAGGTGGTAAAATGGGGTTAGTTGGATTGGTAAAGGCTTTGACTGACCAAGTACTTCCCAAGAAGAGATCTAGGTTCAAACATCGGAGGCACGTCGTCAGCTTTAACAAAGGTAGTAGTCTGTATTGAATCCTTTAAGCGTGCACCAAACTAACAATGATGGTACAAACCTTGACCGACCCCGGTGGTCTCCATCTTGCGCCAAATCAACAACAACGAGACCGAATAGACTGTTGGGACAGTCCCTGTGGTTTGAACCTTGTCAATTACTAAAAATAATGGCTGTAACCAAGTCTTATATGTGGTTTGAACCTTATCAGTTACTAAAAATAGTGGTTGTAACCAAATCTTCTATGTGGTTTGAACCTTATCAGTTACTAAAAATAGTGGCTGTAACCAACTCTTCTATGTAACCAAAAAAAAAAATGAAAATACCCAATCCAATTGTAAAAGTCTTTTATATTAACCAAATTCAAAAAATAAAATTAAAGTAGGTCATCCCACGTTATAGCTTCTTTGACTTTCGATGGGGGGTTATGCTCTCGTGAACCACATGCTTCTTAATTTATGTAGTTATGTAGTTACGCGCAGTCACATGCCAAACATCCTTTGCAAACTTTTAAGTTAATAACACTATTTTGAGAGCTGTATCTTCGTATCACGAGGTCTAATGGTGAGTGGGAAGTGGGTATAGTTGTTATGGAGAAGTTAACAAAGATTCGAATCTTCTTGGCCCTAGATGATAATATTCCTTTAATATTCCCCTAGATGATAATAATAACCATTGTAATCTTAGATCCTATATATATAAAATTTAAAATAATAAATATGATCAACTCAATTAATATAGGCAAGCAAGAAAATGGTTAATATGGGTGGTTTGATTTTGATTAGATAGGGTTAAAGATTCTCTATCTTAATTTTATTACTTGGCATAGCAAATGGGAATAGCATTTGTTTTGTTATGTATTTGATTGTTTTAATCAGGTAATTTACTTTAAAAAGGTTCATTATTATTAAGTTTTTAATGTTGGTTGATTTTTCATTAAGCTTATTGATGTATTACATCAAGTGGGTGGATAAACACACCATCAGTAGGGTCCTTAGTAAACTATTACATAGCATATCCGCAAACATGTGAGATGGAGAGATTTGAACCTCGGGCCTCTCCAACATGAAAGTTTCAACTACCCACTCCTCTACAACTCCCTTACATGGGCGGATACTATTAAGTTTTTATGTTTTGTGATATATAAAAATAGATTTAGAAAATATATCTTGAAGAAAGATATTGTGAGAGACCATTTTTAGTTAGAGTTTTTTACATATAAATTGATTGCATGCGAGAAAGAAATTAAACAACTCTATTATATGATGTATTCTAAATTTTAAATTTTTTGAAATGTCTTTGAGTAAAAAAAAAGGTCTATCTTAATCATTAGGAAATCATCTTCCCTATTTTGTGGTTGGTATGATTAATCCTTTAAATTAATACAAACAAAGTATTGTACGCGATTTTTCTTATAGTTTTATTTAACATTTTATCATGTTTTCCACACCAAATCCTAAAAATAGAACTTTTTCTTGTATTTTCTTTCAATCTCATTCAGATTGATTGAAAGAAGGGTCTCTTATCCTAGTTGAGTTTTCATAGTCTCAAGACTAAATACCAATTATATTTTAGTTGAAGTGTCTACTCTTCCCATATGGGCATTAACTTATTAAGGATGTTATGAATCCATATATAATAGATTTTATCATGTTTACTTTTATTTGTGTATGTCGACCTAACCATTTTTTCTAATTATCATTTTTAAAATAAGATATTGTTGATCAATCCAACCATGAGAATAACAATTACTATATGATTTACATTAAAATTTAAAATAGTAGTTGTTATGTAACATCATTAATTCATTTTTTATTTGATTTAAAATCATGTTCAATTGCCTCTTAATTTAATCAAACCTCTTTGGGAGAAATCCCATTGAATAAATTTTAAAAAACAATTATGAAAACTTTGTCTCCTTGATTCCTAAACCACCTACATAAGTGATGATAAGTTTAATTTCTTTTAGATCCTTGCAATTTGATATGAACTTATGATATGGGAAAAATCATGAAGGGCCTCCAATTGGATTTACAAGGCCGGGTACATTGTCTCCCTTGTTCTTATAGGGTATCAAATCCATGGCATCTCACCTTGAGGATAGGGGTAGTTGTGAGCCTAGCCTAAGGGTTGTTAGGTTAAACACCTACATCTTTCCTAAGAATTTTTCTTCACGGTCTAACCTTAATATGATGTTGTCCTAAATATAAATGCAACAAAACAATATAGTAGACAAACTCTATAGATGGCATGCTTTTATCCTTTTGATGGTAGATAAACAAGATAATTTCAATTTCAAAGCAAGGGTGCAACAAGGTAATGTAATCACTGTTGGGACTAAAATGGAATGAACAAGATGAGATATATAATTGATACAAATGGGTTACAATATATAGGCATAAGCCTATATGAAACACATGACACTTGTCAAGAGAAACTGACAAGTGTCAAGGTGAAGGCATAGTGCACTTTAATTCTAACATTCCCCCTTAAAGTGCACTATCCTAACTAAAGAAAAAAACAAGTCAACATTAGGTAACATTCCCCCTTAATGTTGACTTCTCTAAAAGCAACCTATCATCCTATTTTATTGCTGATTTGGTCTAGGCTCATGCTCTTTGCTCTTGGATCTCCAACTGTGAATAATGCTAGATTCACTGTGTATACATCTCGGTCTGTTGCCTCAGGGTCAGCCACTTCCACGGGTCTATTGCCACTGGGTCAGCCGTCTAAGTGCCTTAGGGTCATCATGGGTGCCTCAGGGTCAGCCACTTTTGGGTCTATTGCCTCTGTAGGTCATCCTTAGAGGATGTTGCCTCTCGTAGGTCACTGACTAGATCCACCATGAATATCAAATCCCTCCTCATGGTGAACTCAATCTAGAAGGTGTCGGTCTCTGCCAAAAATGCACCTTAATACAAAGGAAAAATGAGCCATATAAGAGTGTCGGTCTTTGTCGAAAATGCACTCAATACAATAAAATGAGCCATAGATCCAAATATGGAGGAGAAGAAGAAAGAAGAATAGAAGAGAATCTTCTGAAGTGTCTTCGTCTGTAGTCTTCAAAAGTAGATCCAAAAAAACCTCGGATAGAGTCTAGGGTGTCTATGTCTGTAGTCCCTAGAATAAGTGTCCTTATGGTAGTCACCTCATCTTACCGAAATGTATGGGTAACCAGCCGCTACATCTACCAAGTAGAAAGAGGAGAATACTAGATACTAGGTTCACTTACAAGTGCCTTGGGAGTGTTGGGTTCAACCGAGAGTGCACTCCAAGGTAGAAAAATTTGAGGCTTAAAAACTCAAATGAAACAACCTCAAAATTACAAATGAACACCACCAATGTGTTTGTCTCGAAAAAATATTTCCAACGACTATAAACATGGCTATAGTCGGATCTCAATAAGTCCATCCATGGGAAAACAATAGTAACATCACTAAGCAGCAAATACCCCTTGCAAAGGAAATTACATAAAACCATGTGGGTAACAATATTAAAGTAGCATCCCCAAACAGTATTAAAAATGGTCCCTCCCACTTTATTTAAAAAAGAAGCCCCCTTGCTTTGTAATTAAATATTATTAAAGCCCTTATAATTTTGTCTTAAAGCAAAGCCTCATAAAAAAATATGAACCTCCACTCGGTATTCAAACACGAAGTGCAGCCATACAAAGACGTCAGCTTTCAAACAATTATCAAATCACGAGACTCAACTGTTCCTAATCAAGATGCTCAACACGTGGACCCCGTCATCCAACGGGTCGTTGATGGCCACCATCATGTCCGCATCCAAACACGTGTTCTCTCTAGCCGAGTCACCACCTGAAAGTAGCCAACACACCTTGTAGACTGTTAGTCTGGCCATCGGCGCCCCATCGATAGCCCTCCCGATAGCGAAACCTCATAGTGCCACTGCATCGCTAACCCGTCGCCCCTTCGCTGTCAAAGTCGTGTGGGTAGCAAGAAGGCCACCAGGTTTTGCTATTGCATAGCCCACCAGGTTTGCAGCAAAAAAATTTGTTTCGGTGGGTGCGTAAGCTGTAGTAACACTGCACAACAAAGTGCCCAACTCTTTTGAAGCAGGCAAACTTCATGAATGACCATATCTACAACCAGGCCATCTCGACAACTAGGCCATCTTGGCAATCAGGCCAAAATACATGCTAGCCTCAGATATTGTGCAGTCAACAAGTTGTTCAGGTGGGCTCCATCACATCATCGATGGATAAACATCAAACAACATCACTACACTTTTATCTTCAGTAGATTCTTCAACTCCCACTCCATCGTTGCATAGAAAGTCGAAGTTCAAGCCTAAAAAATTATCGGCTCAATACTCGAACATCACATTAATCTGAAGCCTACAATTGTATTAAAATGTAGAAAATACTTCTCACTAGCATCGAGCCGCTTCAAGATTCAAAATCGCCATGGCCTTGAAAGCAGGCAGTCTTAATTTTCCTTAAAAGTCGCCCAAACTCCGTCAAATTCGTCTTCTCAAGCTGGACAGACGTAATCCTCCGCCAAAGCACCGAAAGAAGGCACAGATCATACCAGGAGTGTCAAAAGGCCCTCAATTTTTTTGGTTAAACGTAAAGGCGCTCCAACAACAAGAGATCAACAGAAGCTTCTGCACAAATCCTTCTTCAAAAAACAAACGTAGAAAGCACAGACAAATCGAAATGACTTAAATTTCTGAGGAAAATTTTAAATTTCTGAGAAAAATTCCAACACCATCAAATTCCAAAACAAACAATGCCCAACAAAGTTCAGGCTTCGGTTTCATGTTCATAATCCATGTCTTGATCACGTCCACAGGGTTCGAAGCCACGATGATGATAAAGCCGACGCCAAAGCTGGTAGTTACATGGGTTCCAATGTCGTCATGCATCACACCATGCGAAAGGATGCTCTCCTTCAACTGGTCATAGGAGGCCAGCTGCGACGCCGTGACAAGCATGGCCCTTTGCACCGTCAAAGCAGATCCAGTCCAGAGCGAAGTGACGCCCTCTTGCTTCACCATGCATGCAATCGCATCCGCCATGCTACTGTAGTTTTGTCTCTCCATCACTGGAAGACGTCCATCCGCCTGCATTCTCACCATCGCCACATCCGCAGGGTTACCGATGGCAGCACCCACACCTCCGGCTACCAACCCTGCAACGATTTTCTTTACAAGAGGAAGATTCCCTGGTTTTGAACCAGGATCTCGCCATTTGTCCTTGAAAATCTCATAAATCTAATGAAGGTTGTGTAGTATTTTAGTTTCCAAATGGCTACAATACAGTCCGCGTGGTGAGCGGCTGAATAAGTACCCAACACTAGTAACACTGCCAATCTAGAAAATCTGACGATAAAAAGACATATTGCAGCTAGCTCTAGTTTAGTTGGATATGATTGCATCAGCGAATTAGCAAAAATTTCCATCACAATAGGCTTAGCTCCGCCACAGAAAAGAAAAAAAATGATTGCACTCCCAAAGTTTGGGAAACATATCTTCGTCCTAGATTTACCGTCGAATCAACATCGCCAATGGTCTTTCCAATGGAATTCAAAGCCATCATAACAGCTCAACAAAAAACTCCCACTTCCACGTTGACAATGTTAATCAAAATATTTCAATCTCATACTCCTCGATGCTGTGATCCGCTGCCATTCGATGATGACTTCCTCTTTCGATGGTAGCTTTTGCTCGTGCTTCCAGATTTTGACATGAATAAGGGGGGGAAGTGGCTGAATAAGTACCCAACACTAGTAACACTGCCAATCTAGAAAATATGACGATAAAAAGACATATCGTAGCTAGCTCCAGTTCAGTTGGATATGATTGCATTAGCGAATTAGAAAAAATTTCCATCACAATAGGCTTAGCTCCACCACAAAAAAGAAAAAAAATGATTGCACTCCCAAAGTTTGGGAAACATATCTTCGTCCTTCTATATTTATCACCAAATCAACATCGCCAATGGTCTTTCCAACGGAATTCAACGTCATCATAATAGCTCAACTAAAAAACTCCCACTTCCACGTGGACAATGTTAATCAAAATATTTCAATCTCATACTCCTCAATGTTGTGATCCGCTGCCATTCGATGATGACTTCATTTTTCGACGGTAGCTTTTGCTCGAGCTTCCAGATTTTGGCATGATTCAGGGTATTGACAAGCATGATAAAAAAATAGATCCGCATTGCCAGAGCTGCAGTTTACTTCAGCAATCGAACATGTCTATGCTAATAATCTATCGCCAAAAGTGAAGAAATTATCATCCATCTCCTAAAGAGAAAGGATACTACATATGGCGTTACTGTATTGCGTAGATCTTCTGTCGATTCACCATCTCTTCACCTCTATGGATAGAGTTCCCTTTGCAAACAGAGTTAGGTGAGCAAGATACAAAGAAGTGACCCAATATATTTTTCTCCTCCATCATAAACTCCAGCAACTGAGGATTCAAAATGACAGAGGAATAATGAGACTAAAAAACAGAGAAATTGTTTTCTCCTCAACATCTCATGGCTCCAAGCAATGAAGCTTCAGGGGCAACCATGAATTTTTTCAAGCTATCTGGTTTCTGATCCATTTTAAAAAATAGAGAGCATACTCCCTAGGCTTGAAAAAAAATGGGGGAAAAGGATGAGGGGGAATTTCCCGAGGGAAATCCCCCCTCAAGCTCACAAGGCTAGAGAAATCCTGGAGCTCTGATACCAAATGTTGGGACTAAAATGGAATGAACAAGATGAGATATATAATTGATACAAATGGGTTACAATATATAGGCATAAGCCTATATGAAACACATGACACTTGTCAAGAGAAACTGACAGGTGTCAAGGTGAAGGCATAGTGCACTTTAATTCTAACAATCACACAATCCTAAGCGTTTACATGTAATTCTATTTTGATAATGATGTAGTACTATAGTTGGTACCCTAATGATATCAAAGATAATGACTTGTTCCTTCTTTTTTCCTTTTCTCTTTAGTGAATAGAAAGAATATAACATAAAATAATATAGACATAATTATAAAATAGATAGACAATAATTCAAATCTATAATGATAAATATAGTAACTGGAACCTCTTACATAGATTTATCCTTAGAGCAATAGTGCTCACTTGATGTAGAATCTCTATTGGTGCTTTTGAAGGATAGTGGTGCTTTCACTTGTGAATTCTACTTTCTCTAGAACCTATAAAACAAGATGAAAACAAATGTAGTTAGATGTGGAAGGGTCTATCTAGATTAGTGGAGAATTTGTAACTCCCTTGATCAGCATCAAATCCTTGTTTAAAAGACAAAATAAAACAAAGTCAAATGCATATAATAATGATTGTTTGCTTAGATATAAAAACAATGATTGTTTTCTTAGAGCTAAAAGCATCGCTAAAGAACAATAACATCACTAGCAGTTCTACTAGCTAATAACACTTTTACTTTCTATGATAGAATACCAACTATGGAGGTCTAGTATTTGCTATGCTAGAAATAGGGCACAATAGCACCATTAAGTCTAAAATCCTATAATACTTCTACCTGTAGGTAAATAAAAATAAGTATTTTATCAAAATAATTTTGACTCTCTAACAATCCAATGGGGATCCTTGACCAAGATATGTAGGAGTTCTCATGGGATAACAAGTGACCTATTTGGTGATCAAAGATAAAATTACTATACAAAGACTAACATGATAAAAATGATAGCAAATGATGAAAGAAAAAGGATAACAAGAAGCTTAAGGATAAAAATAACACAACATAATTATATGTAATCACACTTGTAACCTCAAGAACCTTTACAAATATCTCTTGTCACAATGAAAGCTTACTATTGTTGAGAGAAGATCACTAATGGATGAAGACCTCTTGCTTGTGACAATGGATAACTTCTATACAAATTTATGTAGGGTGATATTGCAAGAATTTATTCATCAATTTAATAGGGCTTTGCTACTTCAAGATCTCATGGATTAGAATATCCCATAATATCGCTTTATATAAATACATGGTTTTGTTGGAAGATTCTTTGGAGGAGATGGCAAGATTGGAAAGCTAGAGAGGTGGTATGTCTTACATGAATTTGATAGATTTTATTAAATATAAGTTTAAAAAAACTTGACATGCAACTGAGTATGGAACATATAATGGGAAGCTTAAGATTAAAATTCCCAATCAAGACACAATTGAGGTGGTGGACTAGATTGGCATGATCAGATTTAGATTTCGTTGGCAATTGAAAAAAGTTATTAGAATTGGGAGCAAGAGCATTTGAGACATTAAATATCTTGGTATGAATACTAAAATGATTATTGGTAGGTAGATTCGGTAGGAAATGATGACATTTGAAGAGTTCACAAAAGTATTATCAGGTGAGTAGTAGAGTACCACCTTATAAGCAATGCATTTGCCTTGGGGGTAATAAATGTCCCTAGATTGGTTCTTAAGATGCTTGATTTGATTTGAATGTTTGATTGGATAAGTGATGAAAATGTTAGTAAATCTTTTGGACTTGATGATTTTATCAAAATAATGTGTCTACATTTATCCCTTTTTATGCATGTATTGGATGATGAATGCATAAAAGATTGACCTACATGCCCTAATTATGAGACAATCATATTTGATGTTGCTTAAGATTCATGATGCAAGATGACTAATGATTTTGATTTATTGATTAATTATGATGTTAAATTTTGGATTTCCAACAATATTTTTTCATACCCTAGTGTGCCCCTCACATTTTGGAGGTAAAATCATGTTTGATTGAGAAAAATTGACTTGACCATGATACACACTAGTGTAGTGATGAAAGAATTATGACAAATAAAAAAATTGGTTGAGGTGTGATAGGTTAAAATGGTTAGGGGTAAAACCTTGTTGGATTTCCTATCCTGGTAGGAAAACCTTGTTCAAGTTTCAGACCACTTTGTCTACATGTTGGTTTTCCCTAGTCTTGGTGGGAAAATCCTTTTCAATTATTAACCTATTTTGGTTACAATTTCAGTTTGTCTTGGCTATGTGATGGCTTTCCATGGTCTTGGCGGGAAAACCTTTTTCAAAATTTAGATCATTTTGGTTGTGTGTTGGATTTTCCTAGTCTTAGTGAGAAAGCCATTTTCAAATTTTAGTTCCAGTTGTTGGTCTTGCGGGGTTTCCCCCTGGTTTAGTTGATCTTTGTTTACCTCTAGAAGATTGTCTTCTCGAGCTTGTACCTTTTGATGCTCATTTTGTAAATAAGGTTTTGGGCCCCTTTCAAAACCCACTCCTCCAATATAACAAAAAAAATGATTAGGGCTAAAAAATATATTATTGATGATTGTGATTTGAGAGCTTCAGATATGCGATCGTAGCTTTGACTTTGATGGCTCAACAAGCGAGATTGCCATATTACTAGGATAGAGTGAGACTACTAATAGTAAGGGAAGGAAGCCACTTCTCGGTAGGAATTTTAAAACCCATATGTTTTGCACCTTTTTACCTAAAAATTATACCCAAAGTCTAGGGCAACACTTTTACATGTCGTTGTTGGTATTACACCAACGCTTTCACTAATAAGTAACTCTATAACATGATGATCATTCATGCAGTGGTCCTATTACCATCATGGTAGTTAATTCACTACTTGGTGGTGCTTTCATTGTCAAGTGGAACTTTTGCCATATGGTGATGCTTTTACTAATTTTATATTTTTGCTAATTGTGTGAGCTTTGAGAGGATTGATTAAGTTATAGGATTTATGGTTGTAGGAGTGATTGCAAATATTGGACTATCAAGAGAGGAGAACTCACACCTAAAATATTATATTGGGTCTCCTAGACTATATTGACCATGTGCTACTAGTGATAATAAGTTTATATCATGTAGCCCTATTGTTGAAGGTTGAATTTGACCAAGCATTGTTGACAACACTAGTAGAGATGTGGTATTTGGAGAAAAATACGTTCTAGTTGTCATGCAAATAGTTGATGGTCACATTAGAGGATGTATGGAGGATATTGTGAGTTCCCATTAAGGTTTCCCCAAATTATATGAGTCAAATATAGGAGTAGAGTATAAGGTGGCTAACTGAGGATGTGCACTTCCCAATAGATAGGTTGGGCATTGATATGAATGTTGCCTATGATGTAAATCACTTGGGTAAGTAGAAAAATTTGTTGTGCATGCTAGTATTGAGAATATTGATTGATGACATCAATAGGAGAGTTATGCATTAGGTCTATGGAGAGGTGGTGAATGATATGTTGGAGTAGTAGATGATCTTCACCTAGAGACCCATTATCTTGACCAAGTTATACCATGTGATTGAAATATTATATATATATGAAAAACAATAAATAAATACCTCTCTTTCAACAATCCCCTTTACTATGTTATTAAAAGTATAAAATATCCTTCTATAGTAATACAATATTATGCTACTAGAGATATATATGTATTTCATACCTGGTGAGCATAGAATTCCTTGACTATGTGTATTTCTAGGGAATCTTGTGAATGGGTAGGCCTATACATAATTCAAAAGCATATGCATTTAGCAAAAAAAATTGTTAGATAGGATATATTTTGAAAAAATAAAAGAACCAATATGGACTCAAAAAGTTATATTGAAAAATTTATGTCAAAAATTAAATATTTTTGTTTTAAAGGGATTATCACCATTGTGTTCATTTAATAATGTACATGGAATGGTGGTTAAAAATCACTACGAAAAGGAGTGAGGTCATATTATAAAGTATAATAATAACCATAGATTATATAAATCAATAAGAATGGTGGTTACAAATCACTAGTATATTATATAAAGTAGGCAATCATATTTTGTAGCTTATTACAATTTCAATGGGCTTATGCACTGACTATAAACCATATTTTGTTCTTAATTAAGTAGTTAGTTATCTCCATGTCACAAACCAATACATCTCGTTGGCTTTTTAAGCCTTACTACCACAAAATATCATAGGTCCCAATATAAAATAACCACAATATTAAAGGTCAAAATATCAATAATGAAGAGTAGAATAATATATGAGAAAATTAATATGTATATCAAGGCATGTATAATACTGATAAAAATTTATTTATATAATCAAATATGAATGTAAATAGCCTAAATTATTCATGAACTATGCATGAAGAAATTTTACAATATTAATTGCTCAAAAATTTATATACAAGTTTTATTCCTTTCTTCTTACAAAAGGATTACAATGGATTATATTGGATTGCTTTATTATGAAGTATTATATCCATAATATAGCCATAGTAATATGACTCTTCAAGTACTTTGACTATTGCTCGCCATATGAAAATTCTCATGACTCTTGGCTTATCATCTTGCCACTTGTATACTATATGGACACTTGACTCTAAAACACGCACACATCTACATGACTCTTACACTTTTACATGCACTGCTAATATAAGATAATTATTAACATCCTCACATTACATACTTGCATACTTACATACATGAAACTTGTACACATTCTCTCAATCTACACTTGCACTCTAACTTACATGACACTTGTGCATTTCTTGCACATTGCACTCTTACATGATACTTGTGCATTTCTTACACATTGACACTTACATAAAAGGGGAAATATAAATCACACTCCTAAAATATAGACTCAACCCTAATCTATTACATATTTAAAAATATACCATTAAGGTACCATGGGGGTACATTAGCATGTGCCAAATAATGTAATATTCCTCAACACCCCCTGTATTATATTATTTGGTTATTTAAGACTTTAGTTTTCAATATTAGTCTTTGTCTTTATCTTCAATGTTCATGTTACCTTGCATTGTTCATGAACCTCCGGTTGAGATTCATATTTAACTTCTTTGAGTTCTGATCTGAGTTCTTCTTCAATATTTAGGTCCTCATTTTATGTATTTTCACAAATTGCTTGAGCTTTGGCTTCAAGTGCAATAGCTTGAAATTTTTCTTTGTCCTTTGATATATATGATTCATTCCTGATTACTTTGTAAGATAAATTTGGACCATATTTCATATATTTCTCTGTTATTTTTTTTCTAAACACTTTATCATAAATGTTTTTACCTCCATATTTGTTTTGTATTTCAAATATTGAATACTTTGCTCTATTTCAAATGTTGCTTTAGAAATAAGTTTTTGGAAAAGATTCCCTAATCTGAATAATAACGTCCTTTCAATTCTTCTACAATACTTTTATTTGTACCAACAAAATACTAGAGAATGATATTTTCTTCCACAATATTTACATGGATAAAGATTCCAACAATTAGCTTTTTCATGACCAATTCTATTACAATAATTGCACTTCAATTGAATGTAATGTCCTTTCTTTTATCTATGCTTCGTTGTTAGTGCCTCAAGTTATTATTTATCTTTAATAAAACAACATAACCATTTATGCACAACTAAGGCTACTCTTTCTTTATTTTCCTTATAAATAAGTTGCATATTTTTGTAATATATGACACTTTGAGTAGTTGTCATAGAATTTGATTTTGTTAAACTACCAGATTGTGATATTGTAGTGATAAGATCTAGTTTTGTATTTTTTGATATCTTTTTGTTTTCATCAAAATCATCTATCAAGTTTTGAGAATAAAACTTTAGCTTATTCACCATTTATTCACTATCTTCATTTAATGCATTTCTAATAATTTATTCCATGATATAAATCAATTCAATGATTTATTTCCTTTGAAGTAGTAAACCTTATAACTCCCTAGTTAAAAAATAACTCAAATATGAAATTGCAAATTATAAATTCTCTAATCCTTTGATATAGAAAACCTTTTAACATCTGCTTGTTGTGGTGTAGTGGTAAATGCCCTGAGTGCTGGTAGAGGCTGACCCAGGTTCCATTCCCCTTGTCTCCATCCTACAGATATATGGTATAGTTAGGAATGTCCTATGTGCCGGTAGAGGCCGACAAGGATCCATTTATCCTATGCCCAACCTATTGAAAGTGGCACCCCAAAAGGGGTGTTTTCCATTATAAATTAGTTTTAATTTGCTTATTGTGGTGCAGAGGTAAATGCCCTGGGTTTTGGTAGAGGCCGACCCAGGTTCCATTCCCCTTATCTCCATCCTACAGATATATGGTATAGTTAGGACTGTCCTATGTGCTGGTAGAGGCCGACAAGGCTCCATTCCTCCTATGCCCAACCTATTGAGAGTGGCATCCTGAAAGGGGTGTTTTCCACTATAAATTAGTTTTTACCCAGGTGTTGTAGGTGAGTTGGAGAGGAGAGGGAAATCCTCCAAGAGAGGTCCTAGGTTCAAATATCCACCCTACCAAAAAGTTGAATTGGGTATCCAAAATCCAATTGATAATGTTGGTGTGGGTAGGGTCAGGTGCAACTCCCGGGTGACTTTGACGGTGTATAACCCCTTGTTCGTGGTCTCTTAGACCAAGGCGACTCCGCAAGGGTTTTTTCTCTTAAGAAAAAAAAAAAACCTTTTAACTCCCAAATATTTCAAATTTGCAAAATTTCATAAACCTTCTAATTTTTTTTATTTCAAAATTTCTCAAAATTTTTAAGAAAATAAATCTTCTATCTAAATAAACTTCAAATATTTTCTAATACTTGAAAAAAAATTAAATAATCAAATAAACTAATTAATGTAGAAATCCTTATCACTCCACATTTTTTTTTAATTTCAAAAAAATTATATTTCTAACTAAACCTTATAAATCCAAATTATAATCATATTCTAAAATTATAATCACTTTATAATCATATTATAACTCAACTTAAAAAATTAAGCACTCAAAAATTTAATTGCAACTAACCTTGGTCAACTTGCACTTTGATTCTTCTTTCACTTGCTTACTAGATGCGAAAATGGCTCTTTGCTCCAAACTTAAGTAGCTCTCAATTAGACATGCCAAGATTAATCCTAAAGTTACATGTATTCTACATGATAATCAATCATCAATGACATTACATTGGATTTTGGTCACAATAATATCTTTTGTGTATTCGCTTCTCGAATATATTATTCCTAAAAACTAATGTAAGCAATAATACTTTATGTATTCATTTCATGAATACATTACTTTTACAAGCAATGTTTCTATTCTCAGATGATATGCAAACATTGAATGACTTCACTTCAATTTCATGCTTGTTCCTCATCTACTAGTCTCCTCATCTCATATCTTCGTTTGCTACTCTACTAGTGTCCTCATTTGTTGGTCTCACCGTCTCTTCATATTTTGGTCTCTTCATATCTTTGTCTCTTGGTCTCTTTATCTCCACTGGTCCAATCATTGGTTTCCTCCTCATTTTGATTTTATACCTCACGTTGGTGCTATTGATTCTTAGGTCTATTATTGGTGGTAGTTTGATGGTAAATAAATGCTCTTTGGTCCTTTATTGGTGGTCATGTGATGGCCAATCAATGATATTCTCCTATAAGTGAGAATTTTGGATATCTGCATGATCTTCTATTTTTCATTCTTCTTACTAAGAGTGATTCACTCCACTATAATTTGATTGCACCTATTACAAGTTTTTTTATGTTGCTTATTCTATAAACTTTGTTTTCCTTTGTTGCTCCTTTTGTTAATATTACCTTGCTAGTGACCATATGTTGATCAACTTGGTAATATTAGTGGTTCTATATTTTCACTTAGCACTAACTCCTTTGTATTTTAGGTACTCGATCATGCTTCTTCTATCCATAAACTTACTTATATATGTCTTCTAGTTTTCACTAAAGAAAAATATCAACCTACACTTGACTTGGAAGTAGCAATTCACTATATATTAGTGCTCTAATCTTGGTTGGAACTTACATTAGATATAGTGTTATGCTCTTAGATAGCCTATATAATAGCTTTTTTTATTCTTTCACTGATACAATATCTTATTTCCTTTAAATAGCTTTGCAAATATTACAATACTTTCCTTTGTGCTCTGCTTAACTTCTACTATAAATGATTTGTATTTCTTCTTTTTCTTAGAGCTCTAGTGTTATATGGAAGCTTTGATTCTCTTCAAAAAAATAGAAGCCAAAATTATTCTCTATCTTATGTAGGAAGCTTCTCAACCTTCTAAGATACAATCTTCAATATCTTAGGTCGTACTTAAGAACAAAATATAATTCTCATTTTTTAGAGAACTCAATATCAATAGCAGGTTCACTATGAATGTCCCTGAATGACCAAATTTTCTTCTGAGTTGGTTCTTTACAATTTCTCCTCTTTTTTATAGAATCTAAAATATTATCAAAGTGACTTTGTACATCCCCGAATCTCCAACTATATTTTGAGTTGGTTTTTAATCAATCAATATCCAAATTTCTTCTAAATTGGTTTCCAATATCAAATGTCTAACTTTTCTCTTAAGTTATCTCTTTCTATCAATATAGATGAGTCCTAGTCTTCACTATTTTTCCTTCAACCAAGTGGAAAGACCCTAGCATTCAAATTAGGGTGACTAATCCTTATCCCCTCAATATTCTACTCAATAAGACCTTTAAAAATAGAGTCCAAGTCTTCACTACCTTCAAAGTGGACAAACTCTAAATTAACTTTATCAAAAGTGGATAAAGTTAAATATTGATAATGGTGGCTAATAAAATAAACTCTATCAAAATAAAAAAAGTTAGGTGGTAGCTTTGATACCACTATTGGCTTTTTAAGTCTTACTACCACAAAATATCATAAGTCCCAATATAAAATAGCCATAATATTAAAGGTCAAAATATCAATAATGAAGAGTAGAATAATATATGAGCAGATTAATATGTACATCAAGTCCTAGATAATACTGAAATAAACATTCATTTATGTAATAAAATATGAATGTAACTATCCTCAATAATTCATGAACTATGCATGAAGAAAACTTACAATATTAATTGCTCAAAATTCCATATACAAGCTTTATTCCTTTCTCCTTACAAAAGGATTAAAATGGAATATATTGGATTATCTTGGATTTATTTATTATGGATCATTGTCTCCATAATATAGTGGTAATGTGACTCTTCAAGTACTTGACTATTGCTCTCCATATGATAAGTCTCATGACTCTTGGCTTATCATCTTGCCACTTGCATACTAGATGGACACTTGACTCTAAGACACTTGCACACATCTACATGAATCTTACACTTCTACATGCACTCCTAATATAAGACACTTGTGCACATCCTCAAATTATATATTTTCATACTTACATACATGACACTTGTGCACATTCTCTCAATATACACTTGCACTCTAACTTACATGACACTTGTGCATTTCCTGCACATTACACTCTTACATGACACTTGTGCATTTCCTACACATTACACTCTTACATGACACTTGTGCATTTCTTGTACATTGATACTTACATAAAAGAGGAAATATAAATCACACTCCTAAACTATAGACTCAACCCTAATATATTACATATTTACAATTATACCATGAAGGTACATTTGCATGTACTAAATAATCTAATATTACTCAACAACATCCCTTGTAAACCTTTAAATTAATAATACTATTCTGAGAGTAATATCATCATATCATGAGGTCTTGATAAAATGGTGAGTGGGTATGTTTGTTATGAGGTCAAAAAATATTTAAATATTCTTAACACTTGATGATAATACCTCTCATAATCATAGGTCTCATATACATAAACAATATTTAAGAAAATAATAATCATTGACTTGACTAATATAGGCTTCACTAGTAAAACTCTTGCATAAGAAAGTTTATCCTATCATTATGATACAGGTATTTTAATAAGTGTTTGCATGAAAGTGAGGGAATGGTTAATAGGGGTGGTTTTATTTTCATTATATAGGATCAAGGTATTCTCTATCTTAAGTTTATTACTTGACATAGTAGTTTGGAATCACATTTGCTATGTCACATAGTGTTTGATTGTTTAATTTTAGTTTGGGTAATTCACTTTAAGGAGGGCTTCTTACTACTAAATTTATACATTTTTTGATACATAAAATACACTTAGAAATTACATATTGAAGAAAAGTATACTTGTGATAGATAATATTTAGTTATAGAGACTTGTTGAAGTTAAAATGATGACATGTGAAAGAGAAATTAACACTATTATATGATGTATTCATACTTCATGTTTTATTGAAAATTTGCTCATTTTTTTAAAAATGTGTTTCAATAGAAAAAGGTCCTAGATTAATCATTTGGAAATTGTATCACCTATTTAATGGTTGGTATTATTAGTTATTTAAATCAACACAAACAAATTTTTATACATGATTCTCATTTAAGTTTCATTTAACATTTTATCATGTTTTTCATACAAAACTCAAACAATAGAAGTTTTCTTGTGTATTCCTTTAAACCTCATTCAGTTTGATTGTAATAAGAACCCATTACTATAGTTGTGTTTCCATAGTCCTAAGAAGTTGGGGGACGAACTCAATACCAATTGAATTCCTAGTAGAATGTTTTGCTCTTTTCATATGTATTTTGACTTATTAGGGATTCTATCAGGGTTATGCATAAGGGGTCGGCCCCGAAATCTATTTATAAAATCAAGGTGAATTGTCTTGGAATCCCGACGAAATTTGTAGAAGTATACATGGCGAATTGCATTTATTTGTCTCCAAAAATTTTCAAACCGTGGCGAATTTCATTAATTTGTCTCAAAAAAATTTCAAACTGTGGCGAATTTTTCTATGTTGGGGGCTATGAATATCGTTTGCAAAATCTAAAAATGTATGACATACTTAAAAGCTTTAGGCCGATATGAAAGACTTTAGGCCGACATGATGACCAATGGCATACCGATCAGTTGTAGCCATGACGATCGATTGCAGCCATGATGATCGGTTGCATCCATGATGATCGGTTGCAACCATGATGATCGGTTGTAGCCATGACGATCGGTTGCACCATGAGATTGGTTGCAATGACGATTATGAGATGTTGTAGCCATGATGATCGATTTAGCCATGATGATCGGTTGCAACCATGATGATACATATGATGAGATTTAGCATGACGATCGTATATTGGGCACATGATGATCGGTTGTAGCCATGATGATATGAAAGACTTTAGACATGATGACCAATGGAATATTTATTGATTGTAGTCATGATGATCGATTGTAGCCATGATGATCGATTGTAGCCATGATGATCAGTTGTAGCCATGATGATCGAGTTGCAAGCATGATGATCGGATGCATGCCGATCGGTTGCATGCATGTCGATGTGCTACAACAGTCTCGAGTTCCCATCGGTAGCAATGGTGCATCTGTGCCATATGTCATCCATCCATTAAATGATTGCATGTAGAGGACACGTGTCACCCATCCATTAGCTGATTGCATGCATAAAAGTCTATATAAAGGGAATTAATAATCATTTTTTCACCTTTTCTATCATGATTTTAACCTTTTTCCTCCCATTTTAAAGCTTTCTTACCCCTTTTTCTCTCGTTTTAATACTTTCTTACCCCTTTTCCTCTCGTTTTAATACAATCTGAACCCTCTTCCTCCACTTTTATCTTGGTTTTAACAATTTACCTTAATTTTTAAGCAGTTTTTAACCATTTTTCTCTCATTTGAAACCTTTTCCACCGTATCTTCTTATCCATACCCGTACACCCTATGGCATCCCCTACAACCCCTGGAATGTTTAAAGTTAATTATAAGAACCTGGTTTACCCCTTGATTTCAAAAATTTTATCAACACCGGGTTACGACATGTCTTGGGTCATGGACTCTGGTCTTCGGGGTCTAGTTTCAATGCCCCATTTCGATACGGATGTTAAACTGGTGGAGAGGATCATTGCAGCTTATAATATGGATTCGGGTAAGGTAAATCTTGTCATCGACAACAAAAACATCATTCTTTCTTTCTCAGCCATTGATATCGCCAGATTGACAACATTGCCCCATGTTGGTGTTGAGCTTGTCACTTCCAAATACCAGTTAACTGATGATGATAAACTCTACTTGGAGACCAACTTCAAAGTGCAATCAGAATATTTTCAAGGTATAACTATTTTTTTATTTAATTGAATTTAAATTCTTGTCAGTGATTGAACGTACAATTACTAATTTTAGTTTTTTTGCAGTTACGTCCACCAAGTCCAGAAGGGGTTTGACCGTACCGACGATTGAAAATAAATTTCTTCGGGCATGTTGCGAATTCTTCCTTGCTAGACTCGTTCTACAAGGAAGGCCGATATAAATTCTGATGTGGGCCTTAGCGTATTTGGTCCATTGTATTGGACACCAAAAATTTGACTGGTGCACCTATGTCTCAAATCGGATCAGATTGGAAATAGAGAACGTGAAAACCCACGCTTCACCCTCACCAATAAGTTAGCACATGTAATTATATTATTGCTTTTTTTATGAATCTTTTCATAATTTGTAGAACACTCCAGTACCAACATCTTGGCACTCAACCCTTGTCAATTTAGCCATGACAGAACAACAGGTTCAGGTAATTATTTTTAATATTTTAGTAAATTTTTTTTATTTTTCCATTGTTTGTCTTTTTGTAATTTTGACATTTTATACCAAACACAAAAAAAGGCATCCTCTTCCTCTTCAAAGTGGGATGTTGTTGTCAGAGGTTATAATCTAGAGGAATCAGGAGACTCCGAAACACCTGCGGAGGAAGCAACACCACCGCTAAGGAAAAGATCATCAAGGAAACGTAGAAGATCTATTTCTCTTGATCGTCGACAATCTCCACTTGCGGTTGCACGTCCGTTGCCAACGGGCGTAGTTACGCATGAGGTTTCATCTTCTAGGAGTAAGTTTTAATTACTATCGAAACAAATTTTTTACAATATTTTTACTGTTTTTAATTAATTTTGTTTTTTTTTTCAGATGTACAACATGACCACATTCCATTTGCAGCAGCAGCTACGCAAGATGTTTTTTCTTCTACCGGTAAGTGTTATAACAAAGTTTGCAACCAATTTTCATAATTTAATTTTATAACTAGTTTTTATTTTCTACCTTCACAAAATTTATAACTAATTTTTATTTTTATGTTTTAAGGTCCCTTGCAACAATTTCGTCAACAAAATCAACAAATGCCGCCCCCTCCTCCACAACGCCCAACTCAAATGCGAGGTCAATGCTTCCCAGTTGGAAAACACTTTCTTCCATCTAGGCCATAGAGAGAAGCAACACAACAAATTTTAGAGAGAGAAGCATCAAAGACTTTTTCCGGTTTCGGCCATATTTCTGTTAATAATTTTACTTTTAAGGATATACCGGAAGCTTCTGGTATTGGGTTGGATGATGTTCCACTTGATAAAGATTACTTTTTGCAAGATAACACACCCACTCAATTTCAACTATCAGAATTGCTTCAAGATAAAGTAAATGAAGGTGCAGAATGTTCAAGCAAATCTCCTCCAAGGGAAAGAAGCACCCATCAGGCTCCTCCTCGACAAGAGGATGAAATAATAAATTTTTTAGAAAAATATTTGGTTTCTGATAATGTTGAATCTACAATTAAGGATTTGCTACTTCCAGATATAACAGAAATGAAAAAATGGGAGTATCGGGCTAAGGTGTTGATAAAGGAAATTAATGCCCGATACAATAATTTTTCAAAAAGAGAAAGAAAATTTTCTGTTGTTGAAAATGAACCTGAAAATATGGAGGCTCTGCTACAACAAGTAAAATCTGGCATTTTGAAGGTGAATACATCATACACAGATGAAATTTTAAAGTTTATGATGAACAAATTGGAGAATATAAATGGTGAGGCCCAAGCTTATTACAATGAATGGGCAAGTGATAAGAAAAAGGTTGTTGTTGTTGTAGCTGCAAAGAATGTTGTTGAGGTTTGACTCAATCACTTTTGTGTTCAAAAATTTGTTGTTCTCTTTTTTAAAATGTAATTATCTTTTCATGTTGATTAACTTTTTTCCCTTTTTGCAGGTAAAGTATGAAAATCTCAAGAAGCAGGTTCAAAACCTGCAAGACTATCTCAGGATGGCAAAGGAGTTCTTAAACGCTTCCATGGCAATGAAAAAAAGAGCACAGGAATCAGTTCGACAAAACAACATTTTGCGAAAAATCATTATCCGCAATGGATTGGATCCTGATGTTCTGCTTAAGGAGAAGGGTAAAGAAGTTCAAGGACCAACATCTGAAGATGTTGGCAAAGAAGAAAAGACCCTTCTCGATGGAATGCAAAATGTTGAGATGATCCTTGTCAATTGTGGAGCAATTGATAGTACTGTTACCCAACCCGAGAAAAGAGCCATCGAAATGTAGAATGTGGATGAGGAAAAAGGAGCTGAACAAGGGAAAGATGAGGGAGGGGTCGTTGCTATGGAGACTGTGGAAGCCATTGAGAAGGCAAAAGGAGTGGAGGAAGGGGGAAAATATTCTGAAGTGAAAAAATGAATTTTAAAAACAATTTTAAGACATTTCATATGTTTTCATTGGAAAACAAGATACTTGCTTTTATTATTTTACTATTACACTATTTACATTTATAATTGTGTGTTATTTTCATCTCTTAAGTATTATGGTGTTTCAAATATGCTTGAGTTTACGTAGAATATATGCATAGGTATAGATTTACATGTTATTCAATGTTATTCATGTTGTGATATAAAAATGAGTTTTGTCTTGTGGATTTTGCTATGTTGTTTTTATATTTCAATTTTCAAATGAGTTTGAATTTTTAGTTTATTCAAAGTCATTCTTGTTGTTGTATAGAAAAGTGTTTTGTCTTTTTTATTATGCTATATTGTTTTCATATTCAATGTTAGTTTACGATGGAGATATTAATGAAAGGGTTAAATTTCAATTTCCATATATTATGCTATGTTGTTTTATATTTCAATTTTCAAATGAGTTTACGAATGATATATCTATGCATGTGTTTAAATTTTAGTTTATTCATATTCATTCTTGTTGTAGTATAAAAGTGAGTAATTTCATTTCTATTTTGCGATATTGTTTTTATATTTCAAGTGAATATGGTCATTTGTATTATGCTATATAGTTTTTATATTTCAAAGTGAGTTTACGAAGGATATATCTATGCATGGGTTTCAATATTCAGTGCATTCATAATCATTATAGTTGTATAAAAATGAATATGGTCATTTGTATTATGCTATATTGTTTTTATATTTCAAAGTGAGTTTACAATGGATATATCTATGAATGGGTTTCAATTTTCAGTGCATTCATAGTCATTATAGTTGTATAAAATTGAATATGGTAATTTATATTATGCTATATTGTTTTTATATTTTAGAGTGAGTTTACAATGGATATATCTATGCATGGGTTTAAATTTTCATTTTCCATATCTAGAGTACTATTCTATATGCTTTTTTCATACATTTGTAGAAATTTTTTAGTAGTTATGTATATATACAAGGTTAACTCTATGACAAAGCATAAACCATAAAAAATCTCTATATTTTGTCACATCATCAATGATGATCGATTGACATGAGATCGATTGTAGATATACGATCAGTTGAAGCATGATGATCGATTAGAAATGTCTGATCGGTTACAGACATATTGATCGGTTGTAGACATGATCGATCGATTGTAGATGATGATCGAAATGTAATGATCGGTTGTAGGTATGATGATCAGTTGGTATGATGTGATGTGATGTTGTAGACATGATGATAGGTTGTAGACATGATGATCAGTTATAGACATGTCGATCAATTGTAGATGTTGATCGATTGCAGACATGATCGATCGGTTGTAGACATATGATTAGTTGAAATGATGATCGATTGTAGACATGGATCGATTGAAATGTGATTTAGATGATGATCAATATAGATATGTGATCGATTATAGGTATGATGATCAATTGGTATGATGATCAGATGTAGACATGATGATAGGTTGTAGATATACCGATCGATTATAGGCATGATGATCGACTGCAGATATGTCGATCAGTTGTAGGCATGATGATCAACTGTTGGTATGATGATGGTAGTAGCATTGCATCTGTGCCACGTGTCAACCATCTATGAAATGATTGCATGTAGAGGCCATGTGTCAACCATCTATGAAATGATTGCATGTAGAGGCCACGTGTCACCCATCTAGAAGTTGATTGTATGTAGAGAAGTCTATATAAAGGGATTAACAATCATTTTTTTGCCTATTCTATCATAGTCTTAATCATTTTCTTCCTATTTTAATGCATTCTTACCCCTTTTCCTCTCATTTTAATGCATTCTTAACCCTCTTCCTCTAGTTTTATCTTAGTTTTAACCTTTTACCATAAGTTTTAAGCCAGTTTTAACCCTTTTCCTCCATTTTGAATCCTTTTCTATCAAGTGTCACGTACCATCCTCTGTGTCTTCTGATCCATACTCGTACACCCTATGGCATCCCCTACCACCCCTAAAATATTTAAAATTAATTTTAAAAACCTGGTTTGCCCCTTGATTTCTAAAATTTTATCAACATCGGGTTACGACATGTCGTGGGTCATGACCTCTGGTCTTCGGGGTCTAGTTTCAATGCCATAGTTTGACATGAAAATAAAACTGCTGGAGAAGATCATTGTAGGTTATAATATTGATTCGGGTAAGGTAAATCTTGTCATCGACAACAAAAACATCATTCTTTCTTTCACAACCATAGATGTCACCATATTGATAGCATTGCCCCACGTTGGTGTTGAGCCTATCACTTCCAAATACCAATTAACTAATGAAGATAAACTCTACCTAGAGACCAACTTCAATGTGCAGTTGGAATATTTTCAAGGTATAACTATTTTTTAATTTAATTGAATTTAAATTCTAGTCATTGGTGTATTACTGATTTTGTTTTTTTGTAGTTACGTCCACCAAGTCTAGAAGGGGTTTGACCGTACTGGCGATTGAAAATAAATTTCTTCGGGCATGTTGCGAATTCTTCCTTTCCAGACTCGTTCTACAAGGAAGGCCGACAGAAATTCTGATGTGGGCCTTAGCGTATTTGGTCCATTGTCTTTCACACCAAAAATTTGACTGGTCCACCTATGTCTCACATCGGATCAGATTGGAAATAGAGAACGTGATAACCCATGCTTTACCCTCATCGATAGTTAGCACATGCAATTATATTATTACTTTTTTTATGAATATTTTTATAATTTGTAGAACACTCCAGTACCAACATCATGGCACTCAATCCTAGACAATGCAACCATGAGAGAACAATAGGTTCAGGTAATTTTTTAATCAATATTTAAATAATTTTTTTTATTTTTCCATTATTTGTCTTTTTGTAATTTTGACATTTTATATATACACAGAAAAGGGCATCCTCTTCCTCTTCAAAGTGGGGTGTTGCTGTCAGAGGTTATAATCTAGAGGAATCAGGAGACTCTGAAACACCTACGAAGGAAACAACACTACCTGTATGGAGAAGATCAACAAGGAAACCTAGAACATCTAGTTCTCCTGATCTTTGACAACCCCCACCTATGGCTGCATTACGTCCACTGCCAATGGGAAAAGATTCTGGAGCAAGAAATTGAATTTTAAAATTTGATATTTTGAAAGACAATTTTATGACATTTCATATGTTTTCGTATGAAAACAAGATACTTGCTTTTATTATTTTACTTTTAAGAGATACACTTTTATAATTGTGTGTTATTTTCATCTTTTAAGTATTATGGTGTTTCAAATATGCTATGTTGTTTTTATATTTCAATTTTCAAATGAGTTTACGAATGATATATCTATGCATGTGTTTAAATTTGAGTTTATTTATATTCATTCTTGTTCTTGTATAGAAAAGTGTTTTTTCTTTTTTATTATGCTATATTGTTTTCATATTCAATGTTAGTTTACGATGGAGATATTTATGAAAGGGTTAAATTTCAATTTCCATATATTATGCTATGTTGTTTTTATATTTCAATTTTCAAATGAGTTTACGAATGATATATCTATGCATGTGTTTAAATTTCAGTTTATTCATATTCATTCTTGTTGTAGTATAAAAGTGAGTATTTTCATTTCTATTAAGCTATATTATTTTTATATTTCAAGTGAGTTTACGAAGGATATATCTATGCATGGGTTTCAATTTTCAGTGCATTCATAGTTAGTCATTATAGTTGTATAAAAATGAATATGGTAATTTGTATTATGCTATATTGTTTTTATATTTCGAAGTGAGTTTATGATGGATATATCTATGAATGGGTTTAAATTTTCATTTTCCATATCTAGAGTAATATACTACATGCATTTTTCATACATATGTACATAAATTTTTACTATGCATACAAGGTTTACTCAATGACAAAGCATAAATCATAAAAAATCACTATATTTTGTCATATCATACAACTAATGATACTAATGATACATACATACATTTAAATTCAAAGGAAAAATAACTATTTTTTGTCAACATATACATTTAGTTCAATAACATAGCATCATTACGTATACATGGTTTTCAAATTTTCAACTTACTCAAAGCTATAACATACATCATAAATTTTGAAAACATAGACAATCCATAACATTAAAAAGCAAACATGCATAATCATTGAAAATTGAATGATTATATGATTTTACAACAAATCAAATACAAAAAATCTTTGATAATATGAAATATTTCAAATCCGAAAAATCACTGATAATATGAATTTATTCAAATCACTAAAATTTTACAAAATGATTTCAAATCCGAAAAAATCTTAGATTATATGAATTTGTCATATAATCATTGCAATTTTTACATTTCTGGAAGGTAATACAAAGCTTTATCAACTTCTCCACAAGAACGCAGAATCTATGAATTCTGCGTTTCCATAATCTCATCATCACTCCTAGCTGAATCATTTTCGTCATTATCAACCATATTAGAGAGACCTCTTCTTTCTGCTAGGGACTTCCAATATGTCAACGCTCTGTCATAGGGAAAGTTACCCACCTCGTACGATGACACATACATTCTCAAACAATTTTCCAAATTTCTGTCCAACTTGTTACGAACTTTTGATTTAACAAAAGTTAATGCACTGAAAACCCTTTCATCTTCAATAGATCCCAAAATCATTGTCTGACATAATTCATATAAAATAAAGTATTCACTCATAGTATCTTGCAAGACACTACTTCGATACAATTTTTGCTAGAAATGCGTGATTGAACCAGTCTCTTGTGGATTTTTGAATTGTGCAATTTGATTATCCATTGTTATTCCAAAATTGGTTGACTGATGTCTCAAAAGATCTTTGTTTAGAATACCATTGATTTCAATGCCATTTATTTCCACACTTTTAGAGAAATGTTTCATAATATTACCCATATATTTTACAAACAACTCACTTCTACTACTTTGGTCACCACAAGGATTCCAAAAATTAGGATTAACAACAACCATGGCCTCAAGTGTCTCATCTCTCTTAAAATGATCTCTTATTTCACTTGTTAATGCATTTGCAATTCTTTTCAATTTATTCTTAGTGTTATCCAAAACCTCATCGAATCCGAAATGTGTAACGGGCACTTGTTCAACATCATCTGTTAGAGTATTTAATCACTTTTCAAAATGATATACAGGAATCAACTTTCCATGGATAGCAATACAAAGATTATCGTTGATGTTGAACTTTAAAAAGTTGTTCGGTTCATTGACATTAATTAACGTATTCCAACTATCAAACTTGGGATCCTCAAAATGTTTTTCGGATAAATAAATCCTATCAATAACCATACATATTTGTTTTCTCATCCTCATGAAATCGACAATATAAATTGCCCTTTCCTGTGCAAGTTTAATCATAGTATTCATTTCTTGTAACATTGGTAGAATACCACATAATGTGAGAAGAGTTTCCAAGTCAGTCATACGAAAAAGCAAATATTTTGCCTTGTCAACATCTCTACGATGTGCATACATAAACCCAACCAAGGATTGATATTCTGAAAATACCCTTTTTGCAGGAAGAAACAGTGAAATCCACCTGGTTTCCACATCTTTTAACATTTTTTTGCCTTCAGTTACACCTAGAGAAAACTGTTGAAACTCTGCAAACCTTTTTGGACTGCATGAAAAGTATGAGTGTATATCGCGGATGAGTTCTTCCACTCTGGCTACATTATCAAAATTGCTCACAATTTTGTATGCAAGATTCATTCGATGAGCCATGCAATGAATAGGAATCACATATGGGGCAATGGAAGTCTGAAGCCTAACACAAAGACCATTCCTTTGTCCTTGCATTGTAGCCGCACCATCAGCTCCAACACAAATTAACTTTGTGGCAATTTCCTTTTCATCCATTTCGGCAATATCCTTTAAACTGGTTACAACAACATTATAAATGTTTTTCGCATTACAATTTTCAATCATCTTATGTAGTGCTAGTAAATGAGGTTGTCTCAAATGATTTTTGAATGTGTAAACATGTATGCAAATCCAAGATGTGTTGTCAACAATTGTTACCTCATCAATGGAAAGTGAAATAAATTTGGCTTATTTCACATTCTCTCTCAAGTCTTCCTTCTCAACTAGTGATAGACATTTTGCCATTTCCCAACCACTTCGATCTGACCAATGTGAACTGGTAAGGTTTTGTACATTGGCTAGTTGAAGTATTTCCTTAAAATCAACAAAATCAGACATGGGTTGACCTTTTTTTAGAATATTGTATACAATAGCAAACTGCAATTTCTTTGAGGCTAATACAGTATTATTAATTTTTTGAAATTGTGCCTCGATTGTTCCACCCTTCTCAATGAGAGTTTGTTTTTGTTTCATTGCTTTTTCATATTCAAGTGCATATCTCACATGCACACATTCTGTTGCATCCTTCCACCTATGAATTCTGTTAATTGTTCCATCACTTCGTATTTCTTTGATGTAAACTTTCCCATAGTGTTTTTCTATTGTGTCTTTCTTATTTTGTAATAAATGATCCTTTCCCAGCTTCCATGTACAAATAATGCATTTACACACATTCAGTTTCTCATCTCGCTCAATAAAGGGGTATAATCGTGCCCATTCATTTTTAAAATCCCTTCCAATAGTCCATTCGCTTATCTTTTGATGTTTAGATTTTTGACTACAAGATTCCCCAGAGGTCTGAATTTTAATTGTACTATCTTTTTCTTTTTCGATTGATGTGTCTGAATTTAAAATCTCCTGAAGTGGTTGTTGAATGTCATTATTAGGAAAATTATCATGTGGTCCCATCTCATCTTCTAGAATATCTTCGAGTGAACGCACATCAGGGTCGACAATGTTTACTACATTCAATGTTTGGTGTTCTCTATCATTTTTTGTTGTAAAAAAGGCACTATTTTAAAGAATTAACAGAATACAATTTTACAAAGCATTTAAAAAGAGGTAGATAAGCATAAAACCATTTATCTATTAATAGAGAAAGGTTTTACATTTAAGAAGAACATAAATTTTAAAAAATTGATGGTAAAAGGTGTCTGTACCTGCAAGTTGTGTAGAATCTGTAGAGATTGATGTCTCATTGCATTTTGATATTTGTGTAAAATATTTTAGAATTATCTTTTTACAAGAATATTGGCCTCCCTTCTTTCCATATTCAGTAGGTGACATTGTATCTGTAAAGAAAAACCTTTAGATGTTAGGAAATGTATATGAATTTGAAGGAAAATAGTAGACATCCCTCAAGATGAACATATGATCCTAACACACAACATGATAGGGAATACTTATCGACCATAGTTGTAGATAGTGCTTCTACATTGCGTATGAAACATACTCTAAGAGACAAGAAGCAGTCTCTAACAAAATAAATGCTCCTGACACACAACCAGATGACATTGATAGTTGTCTACCACTGTTGCGTATAGTTCACCTATAGTGCCTATGAAACTGTAGAAAAAGAGATTTGGACAAAAGAACAATGGAATAAGAATACTCTACCGATTTTTAGTCATGAATCCTCTACAACCGATACGCTTTTATCGATAGACACTTCCCTACAATCGATCGACTTATACTGATCGATAGTCCCTATAATCGATAGATAAATGTCGATCACACATCCCTGCAATTGATAGAATGATGTCGATTGACACCTCTACAACTGATAAAATGATGTCGATTGACACCTCTACAATCGATTAATAAATTTTTATCGACACCACTATAATCGACCGAATATGATGATCGACATGGTTCTGCAATCGACTGACTAATGCCAATCGACACCTCTACAATCGATAGATAAATATCGATCGACAATCCCTGTAATTGATTGGCATATGCCATGGCTCTACAATCGATCAACTTATTTCAACAGACATGACTCTACAATCGATCGATTTATGTCGACAAACACGGCTTTACAACCGATCGACTTATGCCAATAGACATGACTCTACAATCGATCGGCTTATACTAATAGACATGACTCTACAATTGATCAGCTTATATCGATAGACATGACTTTACAATCGATCGGCTTATATTGATAGACATGACTTTGCAATTGATCTCCTTATATCGATAGACATGACTTTACAACCGATCAACTTATATTGATAGACATGGCTCTACAATCGATCGACTTATATCGATAGACACGGCTCTATAATTGATCGCTTATTCATAGATACAACTCTATAATCGATCGACTTATAATAGACATGACTCTATAATCGATCAACTTATATCGATAGACATGGCTCTGCAATTGATCGATTATATCGATAGACACGACTCTATAACCGATCGGCTTATACTGATAAACATGGCTCTACAATCGATCACTTATGCCAATAGACATGCTCTACAATTGATCGTCTTATGCCGATAGACACTACTCTGCAATCGATCGACTTATTTCGATAGACATGGCTCTGCAACCGATCATCTTGCACCGATCGACACTCCTCTGCAACCTTCTCAAGTTTTTCGTTGTTTCAGAGCTATTTTTGAGTTAGAGTATTTTTTATGTATGTTTATCGGTACCCAGTATAGTATATATACGGGTAGTATATGAGGCGATTTGGGCAGGAAAAATAAAATCATTTATAATTTGAAGGCGATTTGGGCAGGAAATATAAAATCATTTATAATTTGAAGGCGAATTGGGCGGGAAAATCAAAATCATATGTAATTTGAGGTCAACGAATTAAAATAAAGTTAGGTTCATGATTATCAACGATGGGCGAATTTACCCCAAAAAACTTCCACCCCGTAAATTTTGGGCGAATGGGCCCCAGTGAAAGGATCCAAAATTAGCCTTTTCAAAATTTTAAAAATCCTAAATAGAGCCAATTTACGATATTTCGCGCTTGTGCATAACCCTGGATTCTATGAATCCATGTATAATAGGTTTTATCATGCTTGTTATTTGAGTCTATATGTATGTGTGCATACTAACCTAGCATTTTTTTCCTAATTGTCATTTTTTAATAAGAAATTGTTGATCAATCCAACCCCAAGAACAACGACTATATGATTTACTTTAAAATTTAAAAATATTGATTGTTGTGTACCATCATTAATTCATTTTTATTTAATTTAAGATCATTTTAAATAGCCTCTTAAATTAATCATACCTTCTTTGGAGAAATTTGATTGAATAAATTTTCTAAATCAAGAATGAAAAATTCCACTCTTTGTTTCCTAAACCACTTACCTAATTGATGATAATTTTACTTTCTTTAAAT
Source organism: Wollemia nobilis (assembly GCA_028583015.1). Lineage (NCBI taxonomy): Eukaryota > Viridiplantae > Streptophyta > Pinopsida > Araucariales > Araucariaceae > Wollemia > Wollemia nobilis. Next base: position 15,230,479 of record JAQPPZ010017058.1, on the reverse strand, counting down.
TGCTTGCAATCTACTATGAATTTATGATATGGGAAAAATGTAAAAGGTCTCTAGATGAACCTATAATATTGAGTGTATTGGATCTATTGTTTCTATGGGATATTGGACTTATAGCATCTCTCCTCAAGGATAAGAGTAGTTGTGACCCTAGTCTAAGGTTGATAGGTTTAGTTTGAAAACACTAACATTTTTCAAATATTTTTTCTTTATGGCCAAACCAAAACATCCTTTACAAAATTTTAAGTTAATAATAGTATTTTGAGAGTAGTATCTTCGTATCACAAGGTCTTGGTGAGTGGGAAGTGGGTATATTTATTATGGGTATATTTTTTATGAGGAGGTTAACAATGATTCAAATATTCTTAGAAATAACTTAACTAATATAGGCTTTACTAACATATTGCTTGCATAAGAAAGGTCATCCTTTCATTAAGTTGAGGGCAACCATTAATTGTTTTATGTAAGCCAAAGAATGATTAATAAAGGTGGTTTGATTTTCATTATATAGGACTAAAATATTCTCTATCTTAATTTTATTTCTTGGCATGCTAGTTGGGAATAACATCCATTAATTGTTGCATGCAAGCCATAGAATGGTTAATAGGGATGGTTTGATTTCCATTATATAGGGTTAAAGGATTCTCTATATTAATTTTATTATTTGGAATAGTAGTTGGGAATAACATTTGCTTTGTCACTTAGTATTTGATTGTTTGATATTAATCTAGGTAATTTACTTTGAAGAAGGTTCATTTCTATTAAATTTCTATGTTTTGTGGTACATGAAAGAGACTTAGAAAGTATATAAGAGAAAGGTACTTGTGAGAGAACATTCTTAGTTAGAGATATTTCTTGAACATAAAATGATTGCATAGGAAAGAGAGTAAATAACAAACATGTTCATATTTTTTCTTAAATATTATAAAATGTGTTTGACTAGAAAAATGGTCTATCTTAATCATTAGAAAATCGTTATACCTATTCTATGGTTGGTATGATTAGTTCTTTACAATTTTTATACCTAGCTTTTATTCTAGTTTTATTTAATATTTTATCATGCTTTTCACATAAAACTCTAAAAATAGAACTTTTCTTGTGTTTTCTTGTAAACCTCATTTAGTTTTATTGAAATAAGGGACTATTATCCTATTTGTATTTTCATAGTCTCAAGAATTTGGAGACTAAATACCAATTATATTCCCACTAGAATTGTGTACTCTTCTCATATGGCATTGACTTATAAAGGATGCTATGAATCCATGTATTATATAGTTTATTATGCTTACTTTTTGAGTCTAGATGTATGTGTGCATGTTGGCCTAACTATTTTTTGTAATTGTCATTTTCAAAATAAGATATTGTTGATCAACACAACTATGAGAATAACAATTACTATATTATTTACTTTAACTTTTAAATATTAATCATTGTGTAACATCATTAATTCATTTTTCTTTATTTAATATCATGTTAAATTGTCTCTTTTGTCTCTTAAATTAATCAAACCTCTTTGGGAGAAATCCCATTGAATGAATTTAAAAAACTAAGTAAGATAACTTCCTATATTTGGTTCCTAACCCACCACCTAATTTATGATAAGTTTAATTTATTTTAGATTCTTGAAATATGGTATGAACTTGTGAGATGGAAAAAATTGTGAAGGGCCTCCAATTGGACCTACAATATTGGTTATGTTGGCTCTCTTGTTCCTATAGGTTATCAAATACATGGTATCTCACCTTGGGGATAGGGTTAGTTTTGAGACTGGTCTAAGGGATGTTAGGTTAAACACCTATGTCCTCCCAAAAAAAATTATTTTATGGTCTAACCTTAATATGATGTTATCCTAAATATAAATGCAACAAAATAATGTAGTAGAAATGTTCTATAGACTACATGATTTTATCCTTTCAATTGTGGATAAATAATACAATTTTGATTTGAAATCAAGTGTGCAATAGGGTAATGTAATCACACAATCTTAAGTCACTACATGCAAGTCTATTTTGATAAATGTGTAGTACTACAGTTGGTCCCCTAATGATGTGAAAGATAATGACTTGTTATTTATTTTTCTTTTTCTCTGTACTAAATAAAAAAAAATAGAACATAGAACAATATAGACACAAATATAAAATAAACACAAATATATAATGACAATGATAGTAATTAGAACCTATGACATAGATTTGTCCTTAGGGAAGTAATTTTGACTACATGTATAAGCTCTATTGGTGCTTTTTTCTGACTTCTACTTTATCTAGAAGCTACAAAAAAAATATAATAACACATGTAGTTAGGTGTAGATGGGTCTATCTAGATTAGTGGAGATTTCACAACTCCCTTGATCAACATGAAACCCTTGTTTAAAATATAAAATAAAAAAAGGTCAAACACATACAATAATTATTGTTTACTTAGAGACAAAAGTATCAATAAAGAGAAATAGCATCATTGACACTTCTACTAGCTGATAACACTTTTACTTTATATGATAGACTTCCAACTATGGAGGCCAAATCTCTACAATGGTATAAATAGGGCATATTAGCACCAATAAGAATACAATATTATAATGCTTCCACCTATAGATATGGAAGAATAATTTTGGTCAAAATAATTTTGATTTTCTAATGATCCAATGGGGTTCTTTGACTAGGATATGAAAGAGTTCTCATGGGGATACAAAACAGACTATTTTGTGATAAAATATAAAATTACTATGCAAAGACTAACATGATAAAAATGATAACAAAATGATGAAAGCAATAGGATAAAATGAATCTTAAGGATGAAAATAGCACAACCTAATTATATGTAATCAAACTTGTAACCTAAAGAACCTTGATGGATGTTTCTTGTCATAATAAAAGCTCGCTATTGTTGAGATAAGATCACTAATGAATGAAAAACTATTTATTATGATAATGGATAACTTCTACATAGAGTTTTATAGGGTGCTATTGCAAGAAATTATTCATCAATTTAACAAGGCTTTGTTGATTCAAGATATCATGAATTAGACTCCCCATGGGTTTACTTTATAGGAAACCATATCTACATTATGGGATTCTCTAGAGGAAATATCAAGATTATCACATTGGAGAGGTGGCATGGCTTACATGGAGTTGATAGAGTTTATTAAAGGTGTAAGCAATAAATATACACCCAAATAAATAAATTTTGAAACAAGCAAGTGCAGTAAAAGAATGATCTTTGTATTAAATTTTTGAGAGCCTTGATCTCCTCTATTTTATAATAATGGTATGCCCCAAATTACAAGGGTTAAAAAACACATGCTTGCTTTCACATTACAATGAGAAAATTAGGGAGAAATCCCTTTTGCATATCAATGGAATATGGGTGTGATGAAAATTCGTTGCTCCAATCAGATTGTTGGATGGGCTTGAATATCCTTATGGGCCATCCTTGCTTCAACAATTGATTAAGAACCTATCACCTGCACATATATCTTGCAATGAAAAGAATCAGTAGCATATGAAGGGCCTCCACATTGTGAGGCACTTTTTGATGTAAAGGAAAGCTACCAAACCCTAAATATAAATGCATGTAGAATATAGAAAATTATGTAGAAGATAGAAAACAATAAATTTAATATCTTGTTGATCTACCTGCTTTGATTTAGGTCTATGCAAGGGAACACCTTCCCTTATTCCTTAGAATATATATGAATTCAATACCGTGATACTTATTCAATATTCAGCAGAATGCGTAACAAACAAATATAACAATGAATTGCAATATTGATGAATGAACTTAATTAAATGTCTTGCCACACAACGAGGGCAGAGCCCCACCACTAAAGGGTAAAAATGCAAAAATCGCAAATGAATAAAACAAAAGATATATGATAGATGATTTACAACACTTGGATACTAACTATATATAATTATTAAATAATTGATTTTGTTATATCTTATGCTATATTAATTATTGGAATGTAACATGAATCTCCTCCTCAGAAATATTTATCCTCAAAGCTAGAAATGTCTAGAAAATACTTTCAGGTTCCCATGTAGCCTCTTCTTCTAGTAGGCTCTGCCATTTTATGAGAAATTCTTGGATGTGATGAGATCTTAGTATGCGTTTTCTAATTTGTAGAATGGCTTCTAATTGGAGATATATACACCCTTATGCATATAGTATTGGTAATTGTGATTGATATTTTACTTTCTGGCCGATCACCTTCTTGAGACATCATCTGGCCTGGTCATGGGATCTTTTGGGAGGTAGTCTCTTTGGTTCTTGGAAGACCTCATCATAGTTGGCCATAATGTTTTGTAGATCTTCTGATTGACTTTATGGCGTAGCTTGTGCTTACATTTATATACAATTAATTTCAGCGAAGAATCCATAACTACCTTTTCTTACTATTTTTTCCATGTTGTGCGAACTTACTACCTTTGGTGGAGGTGTTGGAATTCCTTGGATGTGAATGGTCTTCCCATTTTCTTTCCATTCAACAAAGCGCTGCTTGCAATTAAAACCAACTATGGTTTCCATTTGTTCTAACCATGCGACTCCTAAGATAACTTTTGAATTCCCTAAATTCATAACAAAAAGAGGACCTTGCCAAGTATAACTTCCCATTTGTAATGAAATTGAAGATGTTTTACCTATACATTGAGCACTACTCCCACTTGCAGTTTTAACTTAAAATTTATCTTGATTGGAGGAGTTGATGTGTAAGTTTAATGCCTTGGCAACCCTTGTGTCAATAAAGTTGTGAGTACTTCCTAAATCAATTAATATATTTACCTTCCTTAGTTGAATGAATCCTACTACTTTGATTGTATGGTGAGCTGATGACCCCATAAGAGCATGTACTAAAATTACCATAGTATCTTCCCCATATAAAACCACCTTATGTTTAATTTGGTCATCATTTAGGGAATTATCAAGTGAGCTATTATCCTCTATTTCTTCATATTCCTTTTAAGCATATTCAATTTGAAAGCTTTGTTGTGGTACACATACCTGATATTTTGTATGGTAATTGCGACATTTATAGCAAAAATATCTTTTGGTTGATCATATCTACAAAACGAGTTGTTGTGATATTGATGTTGACCATATGAATATCATCGTATGGATGTCACCATTTGCACCTTCTTCTTAGCCAACTTGGCAATCCTTATACAATCATCTATCCTGGATGGATTTTGTAAGTCCACTTCAACTTTAATATTCTCTTTCAACCCATTTCTAGAAGTAGCTACCACTACATCGGGTGGTAAGTGTTTTGCATAGGAAAGCATACTAGTGAATTATGAGACGTAGTCCATTATCGATCCTGTTTACTTAAGTGCTATTAGTCGTACTATGTAAGAAGATGTGGAACCTTCATAAAATATGTGAAGAAAGGCATCAGTGAAATCATTCTAGTAGATGTTGTTTTCCACCTCGCATTTGAGCCATGTAAACTATTAATAAGCTTCAGTGCCCAATTTGGTTGTCGTAAAAGGAACTTTTTATAAATCTTGGAATTGATATAAGTCTAAAATGCCTTCCATTTTGGCTATCCACCCACGTGGATCATGACCCTCAAAGGTGGGTATATCAATGCATGGAAAATTGACTCCATTAGGACCTCTTGATTGGTGGTAAACTTCACGTCTATCTTGGTCCTCATTATTCCTTTGTCTATGGAGGTGATTTTGGGAGGGTCTATCAGAACCCCTTTGTTGCTCATAAACTTCCTCGTTTCCCAAATCCTCATTATTTCTTTGTCCATTGGAGTGATTTGGGAAATGACCATTATGACCTCTTTGGTGTGTATTGGCTTCATACTGATGCTCAGTACTCCAATGGTTTGGGCTAGGAGGATTTGGTTGGATTTTTCTGCCCAATAGTTAGGACATCTTGTCATTCATGTCCTTAATACTAGCCATTAAGGATACTAAGATATTAGCAATGGTCATGGGACTTCATGTTTCCTCTTGTGTGAGGTTATCATGGAAATATTTTGGGGAGGGATTGGACGCCATTTTGTTAAACAATGGATGACCAAGGTTATAGCTATTAATTCCTAAAGAAGAAGAATTATGTGTACTTTTGTTCTAGGAGGTCTTCTTGGTGACTTTAAGCTTCCTTCGTTGGAGTTATCCAAGATTGATAATCACCCGTTTGGTCCTTTTGTTCACCTTTCGCTCATGCACTCTTAAAAATTTCCTGCTTATAAGCTATTGTGCTTCAATTTTCTATAAAATTTTGGTTGAATTTGGCAAAAAAATTTCTCTGCTGCTATTGTCACTCCAACTGTGATGCTGATTTGATTTTTTTTGAGCTCCCTCTTAAGGCTTTAATGACTATTCTTTCACTTTCAAAAATTTTATCCACCACTTTAACACACTCTTTGAAACCAATTGAGACCACAATTTTGAATTTGGACACTCTTATGACATCCAACGTTGACAACTATTTTGACACTTTTATGTGATGCAACCAATTTTGACAATGACACAACAACTAATTGTGACCGACAAAACTTGAGGACTTACTGAATATTTCTAATTTGAGAAAAGGGACAAATATCAAACACAAACCACCACACAACATGACAAGCGATGCGATACGACCACCGAGGTTTAGGCGAAGGACCGAGTCAAACCAATTTCTTGACTTATGTGACTGGACCGATGCGGATGCAATAATCTAACACAATAATTGAGACTACTACAGGAGGACTTAATCAAGATGTGAGGATAGGCTAATTGATACGCGACTTGATATGAGGACAGACAGATAAGACTCAATATGTGAGACACATGGGACTGCAAGGAGTAGACATGCTAAACACTAGATGTGAGGACAAACAAACAAGACTCAATACGCGAGACACATGGGATCACAAGGAACAGATATTCCAGACACTGAATGAGAGGATAGACAGACAAGACTTAATACATGAGACATGTGGGACTACAAGGAATAGATACGCTAGACACTGGATACGAGGGGTAGACAAGACTCAAGACATTGTATGCAAGGGATGTGGGACCATAAGGAATGAACAAACAAGACTCAAGGATGAAGTAAGATGATAAAAACTGGACCCCAAATTACTGGACAAAGGGACGGCTGATGATGAACCAAAAAAACCACAATAGACACCCCTGAAAGGACACTAGACTTAAGATAGAAGGACACACGGGCGAAGCTACATACGAGAGAGGAGGGAGGGTCATGTGACCGAAGTTTCATCCTTCTACTTACATCTTACTTATTATAAACTACAAATAGCCCTTTGCCCACTCAATGTGGGATATAAGACCCTGGCCAAACAAATAAAAATATTAAAAACCTTTCATACCTTATGCTTAATGTTAATAATTTTTTTAACCGTGTTCGTTGATTGGGTGGTGGATTGTAGAAGAAACTGAAATGTTGTGCTTGTTTCGGATGCTCACAAGCGTAAGAGTAAGGTGACTAATTTACAGAGGTCTGCTACTGATGACTAATTTCCTTTGGGTATTTGAATCTATGCTGGGATCAAAGAAAAAAAGAATCTTCGTTTCACTATATGTTGTTCTCTAGACGTTGTTACTATGCGCCATTGTGTTACTACCCCATGAAACTGCGTTCTCTCTGTCTGGTGTCACACACGTTGCTTGATAGTTTTGGATTCTTGATTGAGGTGTAATCGGATATGCCTGAGTAATATTTTTGAATGATTACCTTTGAGTCTCCCGATTTCAATGTGCATGATAGCTATGATGTCATATTTTTAATTCCCGATCACTGCACTGTAAAATGTAGTTTAAAAAAATCCTGCATTAAGATCTCTGCCTCCTGATACCACTTTAAATGGAACGCATTCTCTTGTTCCTTAGAATATATGAATTCAATACCGTGATACTTATTCAATCTTCAGCAGAATGCATAATAGACAAATATAACAATGAATTGTAATATTGATGAATGAAATTAATTAAATGTCTTACCACTCAAGGAGGGCAGATCCCCGTCACTCAAGGGAAATAATGCAAAAATAACAAATGAATAAAACAAAATATATATGATATATTATTTACAACACTTGGATACTAACTATATATAATGATTAAATAATTGCTTTTGTAATATAACCGACACTATATTAATTATTGGAATTTAATAGTCTATGTATGATTTCATACTCTTCCTTAATGGATCTCTATTTCTCCAAATAATCTAAACATTGGTGGAGATATTCTAGGTTTTGTTAGGAACCTACCCTCAAAATTTTAGCTCAATCCAAGTTTAGATGAGTGAGATATGGCCAAAATAAGTTGGGTAGTTTGAGCAATCCTACGTAAACATGGGCAACATGATGGTATGAGCGTGATGGTATGATTTTGTTGGAAATTTTGAGTAATTATGTTGTCATTGATGTCAATTTTTTGATGTAAGGTAAAGTTAAATTATGATACAAGAAAATTGGTAAAAAGGAATGGTTATAATATTTTTTATTATAAGTCAAAGAGGTTGGTCAAAAGGTTGAAGACAAAAGGGCTTATATTATAATATTATAATATAAAAAGAAAATATTATAATATTTTAATATTATAATAATTAAGCCAAAAGGGCTTATTAAAAGGAAAAATAAAAATTGACGAAGGCCCCCATGCAAAAGTATTATTTAAATACTAAAGTTAATAATATAATATTTAAACAAAGTTAAATATTATATTAAATATAAATTTGAAATTGGCAAAGGGTGCCAAAATTCAAATTTAATAAGGTTTTCACTGACATCATGAAAATGCTTTAAAAGCATATAAAAGGGAGAATAAAAAATCATTTTCATATATATATCTGAAGTTAATGCGTATGAAAATCGATCGTGGAGCATAGTGAAATGTGTTGAAAACTTTTTCATCGAGCAAGCAATAGGAGATAAGGACAAGGCGGTGGACGTCTTGTTTTATCCAGGGTTGGTAGCCCAAGTGGCAGGCGTGTCCTATGTAAGGTGTTGGAAGAGGATAGATTTGGGGTTCAATTCCCCTAGCACTGTGTCTAAATTGTTTTTATTTTATTTTCGTCGGAGACAAAAAGGGATAAAATATTGAGGCTAAAGGTTAGGTCTCAACCGCTTGGCTAGCGTAAGTGGTCGAGCACTATGCTTGGAAGGTAGAGGTCGGAGGGTCGATTCCCATTCATGATAGCAAGGAATATTTTTTTATTATAAGGTATGCTCCGAAATTTAATTAAATGTTGGCTTTAGTGTATATTTGGCAGATGTGATTTGGTGTATAGTTTGGCATATAGGAGGTATAAGGAGATATAAGTTTTTGCATAATATTTAAAGAATATTGCTGCTAGTTATTTTAAATGCAAAGGTTGGAGTGATAAGTTTGTAAATGGTTTATTTAAAATTGTGATTTTTGGTTCTTGGACATTGAAATAAAATTGGAAATTATGTTATAATAGAGGGAGATAAAAGGTGTAAAGGGTGATGTTATTGTTTGTAATTCTTGCTTTATAAAAAGAGAAATTGTTGAGAGAACTTTATTGAGGTTTAATGCATTGTCCTTGAGAACAAAAGAAGATTCCTAGAACATTATTTACAGAATTCGTTGAGCACTTTATTGAGGAAAAATTCATGTGGATATTTTAGAGATAGAATATTGCTATCTAACCTTGAAGTGGTACAAAAGGAATTGGTTGTTTGTGAGACAGATTTTGAAGACATATCTCCATCAAAGCAAAAAAGTATGAGAAAATCAGTATTTGTTTAAATTTTTGTTTTTGAAGTGAATGTTTGGAACATAAGGTGGAGAGAAAATGATTTCTTAATAAGCATTGTTGGAAATTTTTGAGTTAGGTTTTGAAATCTACATTGTGCATCCTTGTTGAAAGAAAGTGGAAACACATGTGTTAGGGTTTGTGAGCAAGTTGTGCTTCATTGGTTGAATGATTGTGTGAAATTATTGAGCATTGGTTTTGAGTGATATTGTAAGTGAATGTGCAAACATTAGAAATTATATTTATGAAATCAAGTGTGTGCATCAAAAAGACAGGTGTCATATGCTAGACTAGATATATCTTTAAAAGAGAAACAAATGTGAGATATGTGAAAGTGATAGACTTAATGATTGAGTAGAAAATATTGAGCTATTTGATAGAGCATATAATTCTCTATATGTTCTAGAGGTTAAATTAAATCTGAGTAGAAAATATTTTGTTTGAAGAAATCATTTCTGAAAAAGATATAAGCTTTACTTATGTGCAAGGTTTGGAAATATTTGATAAAGTTTTGGGAGTAGTCTTGAAGGCAGATTTGAGCAAGTCTTTTGAGAAGGCTTGAAGGTAGATTTGAGCAAGTATTTTGAGAAGGCTTGAAGGCAGATTTGAGCAAATATTTTGAGAAGGCTTGAGGGCAGATTTGAGCAAGTCTTTTGAGAAGTCTTGAGTGTAGATTTGAGCAAGTCTTTTTAGAAGTCTTTAGGGCAGATTTGAGTAAGTATTTTGAGAAGTCTTGAGGGAATATTTGATAAAGTCTTATGAAGACTTAAAACATAATTGAGAGCAAATTTGATCAATCTTTGTGTTAAGGTTTGGGGATAGATTTGTGATAAGTTTGGTGTAAATTTGTGCTAGAATTGGGATAGATTTTGTTACAAATTGATATAGAGTTGAGAGTAATCTTTGGAGATTATATATTAAATAGAATAATAGTATCTAGTGGATAGATATCCATTAGTCAGTTTAGTGGGGACAAAGGTATCCTATGGAGATATATCCACAAACCAGAGCAGTGGGGGCAGATGTCTTCTAGAAGATCACCAGCCAGAGTAGAGGAGAAATAATTCTCCTATGGAGAGAGATCCACAAAATTAGAACAAAGTGGAGTGGTGTCCACAAAACCAGAGCAAGGAGAAAGAGTTCTATTTTGGAGTATGATTTGTGAACTAGCTAGAAATATAGAGTTCTTATATGGAGAGAGATCCACGAACCAGTTGAGGAGATAAAATTATCTTGGATTAAGTTCCACAAACTAGAGCAAAGGGGATAGAGTTCTCTTGTGGAGAGGGATCCACAAATTAGAGCATAGGGGATTGGTGTATCCTTTGGATAGATGTCCATAAACATTGTAATAGGGAATTGATTCCAAAAATATTTGTTGAGAAAATTTAGTGGAAATATTTTCTCCGTGGAGTAGCCCACATTGGGTGAACCACGTAAAATTTGTCTCTCTTGTGTGTGATTATTTGTGCATTGCTTTTATGACTACTACTGATATTGCCATTGATAATATTGGATAATATTGTTTGGGAAAGAAAATTAAAAGTTGGTCTTATATTGTTCATCCCCTCTCAATATAATCTTGTGTTCTTCATATTCCCCCCCGTTCCATCAAAAACTTGATGGGGTGTATAACCTTTTGGAAGGCTAGGGTAGGAAGAAGAGGTGGATTATATTTTGTGAAGGGTCAGGGTTTTGCAAGTGGCTAGGATTTTGTGCCTATAGATGACCCTTTTTATACTGTGTTGTTTAAAAAACAATGCAATACAAAAACAATAGACATCTAGTTTTATTGGATGGAGAAATGGACTCTTTCCTTAATGTGCAAGAAGAATAATTTTTGGAAAATTTTATTTTGAATTACCCCCTCAATTGGCGAATGGGTGAAGGATGAAACCCATGATCCAATTGACCAAATGTGGATGATGAAAGGGGTGGCATTGATGGATGCAAATATCGAAAAACAAGATCAAGTTGATTGCCCCAAGTTTTGGGTGGGTATGCATTGTTGGAACTTTGTCATTGACAAAATGATGAGCACTTGTAATATGGTAGATGGACCAGCCACTATGGGTATCATGTTTAACCCTATGGCATGATGCATACCAAAGTTAATTTTGTAAAGGATTTTTGCTTTTGCAACCCCATGGAGGGGGCTTGATGATAGTTTTAGGTAAATTTCCTTGAACACCATCACTTTCCAAAACTAGGTTACCAAATTGATTTGATTTGTTTCAAAATGAATTGGAGTGATCTGTGGCATGCATGTATGAGTGATTTGGTATTTTTTTGAATGTCACAAATTAAAATCAAGTTGATTACCCCAAGTTTGGGTGTGTATGCATTGTTGAAAGTTTGCTTTTGGTAGAATGATGAGCACTTGTAATGTGGTATATGGACCAACCACTGCAGGTATCATGTTCGACCCTATGGCATGATGCATACCAAAGTTAATTTTGTAAAGGATTTCTACTTTTGCAACCCTACGAAGAGGGCTTGATGATAACCTTGAGAAAATTTTCTTGAATGTAGTCGCATTCCAAAATTGAGTTGCCAAATTGATTTAATTTGGGACAAGATGAGGTGGGATGATGTGTGGGATGCATGGATGGATGATTGGATGATTTTGTGAAGTTTTGGAGTGTTTTGTAGCCTTTTTTGGACCCTTTTGGTACCTTTTAGGAACTTGTTTTGGTCTTTTACAAACTCAGGCTACATTTGGGTGCTCCAAAAAGCATGAATTTTGGCTATAAATAGGCTTGGGGTGCTCATGTTGACTTCATTCTTGTGTTTGAGAGTTCTATTTTCATGTTTGAGAGGGAAGAAGATTGAGTGGTTGTGTTTGCAAATTTTTGAGGCTGATTTGATGGTTTTTTTAACAAGTGTCCTTAAGGTGATTTACCCATCCTACCTGATTGCATGGATAACCAATCATTGCAACCACTAGGTGACTAGAGTAGATTACAAGATATGAGGTTCACTCAAATATATTTTGACTGAAGGGGTTTGGTGCCTTTGGATATTTTAAAATAATTTGACCAAAGGGATGTGTCTCCTTTGGAGAATTTTAAATTAATTTGACCCTCTTTTTATTGGTTCTCCGAGAGAGTCAATGTGGGACAGGGTTATTGAAAGAATTCAAAAAAACTTGTTGGATGGAAAGGTCATATTCTATCTCAAGCAGGAAAGCTGACCCTCACTAAGGCCTCTTTTCAGAGCATTCCAGTCTATTTCCTCTCCATTTTTTGAGCCCCTGTGAAGGTTTTCCAAAAAATTGAGAAACTCCAAGAAGAATTTTTATGGACTAGATCAAAGGAGAAAAAAAGGATACACCTTGTAGGATGGACCAAAGTGTGCAGACCCAAGGAAAATGTGGGCTTACGTCTGAGGAGAATTGCTCATATAAATTTAGCTTTACTAGCTAAACAGGTGTGGAATCTCATTTATGGTGAAGAAAATGAATGGACAAATATCATCAAATGAAAGTATCTTCAAAATATGGAATTTCTAAGTAACTCAATTCCAATCAGAGGTTCTACTTTTTGGAAAGCAATTCTTAATTGTAAGGAAATCATCAAAAAAGGTTTAAGATGGGTTTTATGCAATGGTGAGAAGATAAATTGCTAGAATGACAGGTGGGCTAAGGACTAACCACTAAAACAATATCCTAACTTAGCCCGAATCAAAGATATCACAAAAGAACTCATTGGAAAAAAAGTCTCCGATTATATGGTTGAGGATAGAGGTAGAATGAAGTGGAAACAAATAAGAATTCAAGGATTTCAAGTAGAATAAAATGATCTTTGTAAAATTCTCAAGCAACAGTTTATCCCCATGAGACCCAAGGAAGATCAAGTGACCTGGGATTCTATGGAAAACGGTTAGTTCACTGTTAAATCAGCTTACAAGCTTCTGCTTGATGACGAGGATTTTTTCCTCCAAAAGAACTTAGTTTGGATAAAAAATTTAATTCCAAAAATTGCAGTCTTTTCATGGATGATTATCCAAGGAAGAATTCTAACCATTGATAATATGATGCGTAAAGGTATTTTTATCACTAAAAATTATTATCTGTGCAGGGCTAATTGGGAGACCATTTATCACATTTTTCTTGAGTGCCCTTTTTCCTTGACTGTCCTAAGTGGGGTTTTTCAGGCCTTCAATATTTCATGGGTTAAACCAACCATCATACTTGATTTGTTCGTCCAGTGGCCTTACCCCTTTTCAAGCCAAAGACTTAGATACATGTGGAAAATTTGTCTCAATCACTATCTTTGGTAGGTGTGGTTAGAAAGGAACCATAAAGTCTTTAATGAGTCTATCCATGATCATCAAACTATCATTTTTAGGATCCTATCCTTTGCCAATGAGAATGTGAACCTTATCCCTTTTGATAGTTGTAAACCTCATCTACAGGAGACCATGATTACTCAATATTTAAGCTTAACCTTGTTAGATGAGTCTATGCCTAGGGTAGTCAACCCTAGAGCCAATGTTAAGTGGTCTCCACCTCCTACGGGTTAGTTTAAGCTTAATTTTGATAGAGTAGCTAAGGACAATCCTGGCAGAGCAGGCATTGGTGGCATTGTGTGAGATCATAATGGGAATATGATGCTTGCATTTTTTGAATATTTGGGAATAAGGATGAACAACAAAGTTGAAGCTAGAGCTATGTGGAGAGGCCTTCAAATGACTCAATACTTAGAAGGCAATTTTATCGTAGAAGGAGACTCTATGCATGTTATAAATATCCTCAATAATTGGAAAACACCTCCTTGGAGGATTAAAACAATTGTTGAAGAGGCTAGGATCCTTTTCTAGGGAAGACAGGATAGAAAATCCCAACATGTCTTTCGGGAAGCTAACAAAATTGCTGATAAGCTGGCCAATTTGGGTGTCTATGGTGATAAACTTTTCAAATAGAAACATGGTTTCTCGAGTGAAGTAGAGGAGCTTATTCAACAAGAATGCCAAGAATGATAGTTGAATTTACCAATAGGGAAGGCACTGTAAGTTCAAAGGCTAGGAGTATTCCCGTATCTTTTTTGAATTGGACTCACAATAAAAATTATTTGAGCTGTCAGTCTTCGTAGATGCTACTTGGAAATACCACAAAGACTAATGGGGACAATCACATGTTAGATAACATGGCTCCTAGTCATATTAGTAATTTGAGGTTGGTTGATAATCATAGGGAAGGAAAGAAATGACAATATAAGACTTCGAACCAAAGCCACGTGGACCACCAGATAGCCACCGCCATAAATCTAGCCAGCAGGTTCACTTCTCCAAGGTTGATTGGCCAAGATAGTATGTGGTACCAAAGCATGTCATATATAGAAGAAAGAAATTACCAAATAATTATTAAGAGTAACTGTCAATACAAAGCTTGTGGGAGTTTTTTTCAGTACTCTACTATGTGTGTCTACAACTTTTTGTTTCTCCATTGTCTCAAGGAAGGGATCCGTGTCTGTTTCTTTTTTGTAATTATGATGCATGTGTGTTTTCTCGGGGTATACCCAAAATTTTTTATGGGAATTTTATTTTTGATAACAGGGTATGTGCCTTACCGAATGTAATGGCTTTGACGACATATAGATTTTACATATATAGGATCCTTAGTAAGGATATGTTCATCAACAGCCCTGGGCTGATTTTTGTAAAAGGTTTTGGGTCAAACTGTAAAACCCGGTATTAATACTATAGTATCTTATCTACCAAAAAAAAAATTAATTTGACCAAAAGTATGTGTCTCCTTTGGAGAATTTTGAATTGATCTAACCAAAGGGGTGTGTTTCCTTTGGACCATTTTCAATTTATTTTACCAAAGGGGTTAGATGTCATTGGGGATTTTGAATAAAAATAATTACCAAAGGGGTTAGGTGCTTTTGGAGATTTTAAATTAATGAAATTATGAGTTTCCTTATGGTAATCTAGTCATCCTATCGGATAACATGGATAACAATTCGTTGCAACTACCAAGTGACTAGAGTAGAGCACTAGATACGAGGTTTACTTGAGGAGCTATGTTAGTGAATCGAATTGATGAATGTAGGAAAGTAAATAGAATTAGATTTGTTGTTTCTATGAATTCAAGGCAAAGGGTGCAAACTTTTAAAAAATAGCACAACCTTTTAAACCTAGTAGATTATTTGTTGTGATGTGAATGCAAGACAAGGGGTGTAACCTTTGAAAAGAGGATGCAACCTTTTGAATATGATAAATTGATTTGAAATGTGAATGCAAGCCAAAGGGCATAAACTTTGATGACATGATGCAACTTTTTTGATACCGGTAGTTGATTTGTTAATTTACCATTTAATGTGATTTTGTGGTAGGTGTGAGACCTTGAACCCCCCAATTGGTGCTAATTATGTGATTGTTGGGGGAAAGTGTAGGACCTTGAAACCCCCCAATTTTTTGAATTATATAAGTGTATGATTGGATTAGATCAATTAGTGGGGAAGGTGTGATACTTTGAACATCCCCGTAGCACCCTAAAATTGGCGTAGTAAAACCTTAAATAATTACAATTACTCTAGTAAATATTCAAATTCAATTTTTAACCCCCAAAACCGCTTCCAAACCATCGTTTAACCCGTTTCCTCCTTTCCCGTGCCATTTTTAGAATTTGTTTTGACCATTTGACGATATCATCACCGATCAAACGATATCGCCTCAGATCGGAAAATTTCATCTGGACTAGGACGTCCAGACGATTTGGTCCCAAAACTGATTTTTCATAATTAGCCTATGTTCCAACGACGTCTCTAATCTGGGCAGAAGCATGTCTGCACCGTTAGAGACCCTCCCTATTGGAGATCTCCCAAATTGGGATGATCTCCAACCTCCTAACCTCCCTCCTAAGCCTATTTAAACTTAGGACTCCCCCTTGGCATCCCCTTGGCTGATATTTCCTGTAACTTGACTTTATACGCATTGAAACATCCCAAATTACTATCTGCACTAGTCCTATCCAAATTTTGTTGTAGGAACCTTAGTATTTTTTAGTCGGAGCAAGCTCAGTTCATCGTGGATGATCCTGTTCAATTCGAGATGATTTCACATCGATTCAAGATGATCTCGACTGTAGTCTGCATTGGGGGCAATCAGTGCCTAGAGTTTGCATTTTTCTCTTTTTCTCTTGTTCTATTTTGCATCTAGTCAGTTTATTTATTATTTTCTGCTATTCTGCATATTGGAGTTCACCCATGTAGTCTAATTGCATAATGAAATCATGATTAACTATTAAAACATCGTAATTTACTTGCATTTCTATTCGAGATTATCTGTTAACATCTTTATTGTTATTTTACATCTTTGTCCTCTATTATCATTACTGCATTTTTTGTATTTTGTGTCTATTGCTCTGTTTGCAGGTCTCTGATGAATTTGTTTGATGAATTTGTCTGACGAATTCATCAAATCTCAAATGATCCTGTAGGTCGAAGACGATCCTGTCAAATTCTAGATGATCCTTTCTGCTTCAAACATCAGAATCTCCATCAGACATCCGGATTAGGTATGGCTCTGTAATTTAGCTTTTTCTCTCTGTTTTCTGTTTAAAATCTATTTTTTGTATTTCATTTAGCTTGCATTTTCATAATAGAATAACTTAGATTCATTTGGCCAAACCTAGGACTCGAATGTTTAAAGATAAAATTGAACACATTAAACACATTCCCAACCTAGGCATGGAAACTGCCATTCAAACGTTTCCTGGTGAACCCACCATCCGTCAAAAAATCACCATAATACACCTCCCCCGAGAGGTGGGACCTTCGCAAGGCCTCTCAGTCCGAGGTACCGCGCCATCCTTTTCCCATCCTCCTTCGGGCACGGATCCTATAGCCTGAAGATAAGGATGCAAAAAATTTGGAGCGATACATTTTGATGAACTCGACATGAATGCATTTAAAACCTTTTGAAAACAAAACAAAAAAAAACAACCAAAAAACATAGATGCATTTCAAATCATTTAAAACTAATAAGTTGCATATCATGTCTAGATGGTAGCTCCTAAGAAAATATTAGCAGTTACTATAAATGTTGAAAACCAATTAGCAGCCATAGAAATCAATTCTATGTTTAGTGTGCCTGAAACAGATAGAAACCAACTTTTGTGGGACGAACTTGATAGAAGACTAGGTGTCATTTCATCTAGGTCAACAAAACTTAAACAAATCAAGAGGTTTGTCCTAGATAGAATCCTGGATCCTCATCAACTTGTCTTTTATCATGAACTTCAGAGAGCCTGCCATAGATGGTTAGCTTATAGGAGAGCTCTTGTGTCTTCAAAAATTTTCACTTTCGAGGAATACCTCAAGAACGCAGCTGTGGTACGCCAATTTCTAGTTCATATAGAATCCCAAGAAACTGATCTTATGATTAGAAGAAGATGGAACAAAACTCCTAGAGCTATGTTGTATCGTGAATATTGTCGTGAGAATTATTATTATCAACCAGAATCTGAAATACATGGTATTTCTATAGCCCTTTTCATTAAATTCTTGAAAGAAAATTTTCAATTTGAAGAAGAACACTTCATGACTCCTAAAGAACTTGAGCCCATTAATGACATTTATAAATTATTTATAGAAAACTAGATCATTGCTTTCATTATTATTTCTTGCATTTATTGTGTTGTTTCTTATCTTTACAATATTATTACAAAAACAAGAAAAACTAAAAAACATAACAAAAACCAAAACATTTCAGTTTAAATATTGTAGTAGATATATAATTAATATATACCTCTTAAGCTTGTTGCATATATATATATATATACATAAATATATATATATATACATAAATATATATATATATACATAAATATATATATATATATATATTTGCTGAAATCTAAGTTAAGCACAATGCCTAAAATTAGGAATGGTAAACAAACTGAAGGAGAAGAAGAGGATTGGTTAGAAGATAAAACTAGAAACCCAAATGTCCTTCCTGAGGATCCAATTCTAGAAGGAGAAACTCTAGATCAACCAGAAGATGACCTAGGTGAAGACAATGAACAAGAAGAAAATGTTAAAGAGGATGGATCATCATCCCCTAGAATAGCTCCAAATGGAACTATTGCTTTTGATAACTTAGATCATTTCTGGAAATTTTTCAATAATAACATTGGTGCTCTTAATATGGCAGTTCGTATTGATAAAGTGCAAATTAGTGACACTCAAGCAGCCATGGAACATATGTTTGATGTGCACACTAATCCCTTGTCCTTTGTTGATCAAGAAAGTGATAAGGCTAGACCATCCAATAGAGATATGGTCACAATGATTCAGAACATGCCAAAAAAATAGGTTACCCAACCTCCTAAGGAACCTGTTATTGAGCCTAAAATCATGCCCACACAAAAGAAAACTTCCTTCACTGCTTTACTTCGCCAAACTATTGATCAATATGCTTCAAGTAAACAAAAATCTAAAATCAAGCCAAACACCAATTTTCAACAATCTGGGATACAACGTAATATAACTTCAAAATTTCTTCATAACACCCTTCCTACCAACAATTTACACAATAGCAATATAGCATCTAATATGCATGTCCCTCCATCATATGCTCACAAATCCCATATTAATGCCCTACCGAACCAATATGGTGGGCAAACTAGTAATATGGAAGCCATGGTGAAGCAGTTAGCTTCCCGCATGGACCAGATAGATCCCTACCGTCCCTCGTACAATTATCGAGAGATATGTAGTCAACCTTTGGATCCCATAGTTGTAGCACAACCGTACCCTAAGCATTTTCCCATGCCCATCCTGCCTATATATAAAGGAAATGAAGATCCCATAGAGCATCTTCGCATGTTTAGGATAACATGTCATGATATATCACGTGATGACTTGCTATTACTAAAAATGTTCCCAAAAAGTTTAGGTGGAATGGCATTAGAGTGGTACTATCAACTACCCACTCATTCTTTGAGAAATTTTGAAGAAACAGCTGAATCTTTTGTCCATCAATTTAGTGCCTACATCGAGAGGCATGTAACCATTAAATATTTATACAACTTAAAACAAGACAAGGATGAATGTTTTGCTGATTTCTTAGCTAGATGGAGGCAGTTGACAGGAAAATTGCACTTTGTGCTACCTTATAGGGAAATGTTGGACATTTTTATCAATAATTTGCAAGAACAAATATCTTATGAGTTATCAACTGCCACTTTAACTACATTCGATCAAGCTATAGATTTAGATCGAAGAGTAGAAGATGCCCTCATTAGGAGAGGCCAAATTAGGAAGAAATATGATGAGAAAACATCCAAAAATCAGTATAAAAACAAACAAGTTGTAGGTGACGGAGTCACTGACAACAGAAATGTTGCTAATATCAATGCAATGAAGACAACAAAAAAATTTATATTGAAACCTCCTGATAAACCTCCTTGAGAATTTACTAGATTGAATCAACCATTATCAACTATCTTACCTCAATTACTCGAAAGAGGTTTGATTCAATTACCAACTATCTGGGAACCTGATCCAACTATACCCGGATACAGAGCTGACTTACACTATGATTTCCATAGAGGACCTGGACATTCTACCAATGCTTGTAAAAGGTTAAAGCATAAAATACAATATTTGATTGATAATAATGAAATGGAGGTGCAAGCCTTCCAACCTAAACAAAATGCTCTTAATAACGCTCAAAAGAACATTCCTCAAAATCAAAATCAAAATGCTAATCAATCATTAGACATATTTCAACATCCTTTACCAAGACATGGTAAAGATATGGCCAATCAAATTGAGCATCATAATGTTCCTCCTTCTACCCAATATGTAGGAACTATTAGCGGACAATTACCTGTTTAGGATCCTCAAACATTTGACACAACTTTATCCCTGGTCATGACTAGGCCCCTACATAATTTTCAAACTCCAGATCCTAGTGATGTAGAATCAGATACTGAAAGTGAAATAGACATCACTTCAAACCAATCGAATAGTTCTAAAAATGAATCAGATCCTATTCAACCCATCACATATGCTATGGTTCTAGAAGAACCATTTCCTAGAAGAGTTACTACTCGACCCTCTTCTAATCAATTCCTCCCTAATGAACAAGCCATAAACGCTCAATCGAGACCAGTTCAGCGTCTTCAATATAACATTGTAGGTACCATTGGACTCGTTACCCAAAAACAGGCTCAAAATTCTCAACAAGAACCAAACCAGAATGAGGTATCAGCTCCATTTGTTTTGAAAAATCCCAATAAAGGGAATCATGCTTCCAATATTCAACCTAAACCTCCTTACAATATTAATGAGCAATTATCCAATACTACAACCAAAATTTCCCTTTTGGATTTATTAAGATCTTCTCCTACCCATAGGGATGAGTTGATGCTTACATTAAGCCAAATGATGGTACCTCAAAATATTCAACCTGAAGCCATGGCCAATAATATCATCACTAGAGAAGTCGATTGTATTGACTTCCAGGATAAATATATCCCACAACACAGTTTACATAAGGATAATCCCTTATATATTACTGCTCTAATTGGAGATGTAGCTGTTAAAAGAGTCCTTATTGATAATGGTTCATCTCTAAAAATTTGTACTTTTGACTTCTACCAATGATTTGGCTTTAGAAGTGACGAAATGAAGAAAATTGACATGATCATAAAAACTTTCAATGACAAAACACAAGAAACGTGTGGAGTTATTACCATCCCATTGCAAGTTGGTCCTAGAACCTTAGATACAACCGTGTTTATTGTACATTGCCCCACATCGTACAATATACTCTTGGGTCATCCTTGGATCAATGCAATGCGGGCTATCCCATCAACTTTACACCAATGTGTTAAATTCAAATTTAAAAATCAGTTGGTCACTATCCACGGTGATCCTAGACCCTTTGATATGTGTGCTTTGGCAGAACCTGTTGGAGTGCAATTTTGCCTTGCTCTTTCATCCACACATCCTAATTCTTATTTTTCATCTATAACTATGAAACACACACCCATAGCTTCACCTATTTCTCCTCCATTCATTTCACCCTCATATATAGATCAACAATCTTCTAAAAAAACCACTCTAGAACCTCAAAAAGATCTTCAATCCACAACCAATCCTTCATGTTCTATCCCTATAATTTCAAAACCTATAGACCCATTCATTAACACTTCCACTTTATCTACATCTATCATACCTTCCACATCTAAAGATATAGGGAATGATCCTTCTACATCTTATGCCCTTTCTGATGAACTTTTACCAGATTTATCCACAATCTTAGTATTAGAAAAAACAAATACTTTCATGCAAGATTCAATTCTTTTAAATAACTTGCTGCCATCTCCTCATACTTTGGGCCTCCCAAAACCCATGGGAAGTACTTACCAAGTCGGGAGTTGTGCCTTCATTTATAAAGGATATGACTGGGGAAGAATACCTCGAAATATCACAACTCATCATGATGGATATGCTCGGTGTTATTTTACTAATGAGTATATTAAAGCTAAACCCATAATGCTTAAAATGGGATATAAAGGGAAAGGATTGGGACCTTTCCAAAATGGCATGAAAGAACCTTTCGAGGTAGAACCGTGGCCTGCCCGCTGTGGTGTGGGCCTATTTCCTAGTAAGGGTCAACCCTTCCCTTTTGAAAATGATAATCAACTCATATGTTATCAAGATTATTTGGATGGGCGTGATTATTTGCCTCTAAAAAATCAGCCATTTACATGTAACATGCTATCCATAGCTTACCCTGAAATGATTGTTGAATCCGATGATGAGTTGGAAGGAGATAATCTTCCACGATGTCTACGTTGAAGAGATGTTACACAATGAATTTTATTTTGATGGTTCTATGCCAACTATAGCCCAGCTTGAGGCCACTAATCCTCAAGATGAATTATCCAACTTAACCTTAAAATAATTACAAGAATTGGGCATCTCACTTGCCCCACCTAATTTTGAAAGAGATCTACACATGGAAGTAGAAAACATCATTAAAGTTAACATTAGAACTGAGGATAATCCTCACATAATCAATATTGGGTCAGAATTAAGTCAAGAAAAACAAGAGCAATACATTGCATTACTTAAATAATATGAAGATGTCTTCGCTTGGACATATAAGGATATGTCGGGTCTGGACCCTTCTGTAGTCATGCATCATCTAGTAGTCCATCTGGATGCTAAACCTGTTAAACAAAAACTTAGAAAAATGCATCCCAAAGTGGCCCTGCTAGTCAAAGGGGAGTTAGAAAAACTCTTGAATGTTGTTTTTATACAAGCTATTGATTATGTTGAATGGATCTCAAATGTAGTTCCAGTCACCAAGAAATAAGCCACCAAAGTTAAGGTTTGCATATATTTTAGAGATATTAACATTGCATGCCCTAAAGATGATTTTCCTCTTCCAAACATGGATCAAATCATTGAATTTACTGCTGGGAGTGGGATGATGTCCTTAATGGATGGATTCTTCGGTTATAATCAGATCAGGATAGCTCCTGAAGATCAGGCTAAAATAGCCTTTATTACCCCTTGGGGTACTTTTTGTTGGAAAGTGATGCCATTCGGCTTAAAAAATGTAGGCGCAACCTATCAGCGAGCTATGACTTATATTTTTCATGATATGATGCATGATATCCTACATGATTATGTAGATGATATTATAGCTCGCTCTATTAATGAAGATAATCATTTAGATGATTTGAGAAAAGTTTTTAATCGATTAAGAGAATATCTTATTCGATTAAATCCAACCAAATGCATATTTGGAGTTAAGTCCGATAAACTATTAGGGGTTATAGTTTCTTTATGTGGTATCAAAATTGACCCTCTCAAGATTATGGCTATCACTGATATTTCCGCACCTACCAATATATCTGAATTACGAAGTTTACAAGGTAAGCTTCAAGCTATTTGTTGCTTCATCGATAAGTTGGTGGACAAAATCGATCCCTTTCTTAAGCTCCTCAAGAAGGATGTCCCTTTTAATTGGGACGACGAATGTAAAGAAGCTTTTGAACTTCTCAAACAATACCTCCTTACCCCACCGATGCTTTCTCCACCTAGACCTGATCGCCCATTTCTCCTGTATATTTCAGCTTCAAATTTTGCCTTAGGAGCTATGTTAGCTCAGCTTGATGATGTGAAGAGAGAACATGCTAATTATTATATTATCCAAACCTTCATCAGTTATGAAACCCGCTACACAACATTGGAAAAACTATGTCTGGCAGTCATATTTTCTATGCAAAAATTATGCCATTATATGCTCAGTCAAAAAACTTATGTCATTGCTAAATATGATCCCTTGAGGTATCTCATGAGTTGACCTTATTTATCAGGTCGTATAGCCAAGTGGGTTCTCGCTCTAAGCGAGTTTGACCTCATATTCATAGGATAGAAGTCTATTAAGGGTCAAATCATAGTAGATCAACTAGCTGTTGCACCCTTAGAGTCTACCCATCCCCTCATCATTGAGTTTCCTGATGAATGCCTTCAATTAGAGGCAGACCATATTGAACAATGGTCCTTATACTTTGATGGAGCCCGATGCATGATTGGGGCCGGTGCGGGAATTATTTTAATATCCCCACAAAAACACATCATTCCTCTGTCCTTCAAATTAACATTTGCTTGCACCAACAATATTGCTGAATATGAAGCTCTAATCCTCGAATTACGAGCTACCTTGGCGCTAAAAATTAAACATCTGTTAGTTTTTGGTGATTCTCAACTTGTTATAAACCAAATTAATAAAGTTTATTAGACCAAAGATGATAAAATACGCCCATATAAAGCCTATGTTTTACAATTAATGTCTCTATTTGATCAAGTTTCCTTGGAAGCTATTCCTCGAACTAGCAACCGTGCGGCTGACGCTATGGCCGCAACTGCATCTCTTCTGCCCTTGGAGTTAGATGACGAATATGCCACCATCATTATTTTTCGACTCCAGGAACCTACTTCAAATAAGTCATGCTTAGAACCTTTGGATGTGTTTCTAATCAATGAAACTACTCCTGATCTTTGGTATACGGATATACTCCAAAATGGGACTTTCCCTACCAATTCTAATAGAAACCAACATCGGTTATTATGTCGACGCGCAAGTTGATTTGTAATCATTGGCAATACTTTATATAGGAGATCTTTTGAAGGTATCCTATTAATATGTTTGAATCTAGAAGAATCCAAATCAGCCTTGAGTGAAGCCCATGATGGATCTTGTGGAGGACACTTTAGTGGTAGTGTCATTGCTAAAAAGCTCCTTAGGATAGGATACTTTTGGCCTACCATGGAAAATGATGCACATGAGTATGTGCGCCATTGCGACAAGTGCCAAAAACATGCTGACCTTGTCCATGCCCCTGCACAAGAGCTGTAAGCTATTTCATCTCCTTGGCCCTTTTCAAAATGGGGCTTAGACATTATTGGCAAAATTAATCTTGTGTCATCTGATGGACACAAATTCATCATAACCGCCATCGAGTATTTCACGAAGTGGGTTGAAGCTATGCCTTTAGCTTCCTGCACTGGCACACAAGTTTCTAAATTTATTTTTAATCAAATCATTTGTAGGTTCAAAATTCTTGCAAATCTCATCTCTGATAATGGAACTTGTTTCAAAAATAAAGATGTCAAGAAATTATGCCAAAAATATAAGATTCAACATCGCTGGTCCACTCCTTATTATCCTCAGGGTAATGGTCAAGAAGAAGCATCTAACAAAACCTTAATCAAAATTCTCAAAATATTGGTCAATAAACCTGGCCGTGACTGGCACATTCAGTTATATCCGGCCTTGTGGGCCTATCAAACTAGTGTTCGAACCCCCACTGGAACTTTACCTTTTGTTTTGGTTTATGGTGCTAAAGCCGTTTTTCCCTTTGAATTAGAAGTTCCTTCTTTGGCTCTACTACTTCAAGATACCAAAGTAGGAGATGAATATTGAGCTGGTAGACTCAGTCAGCTGGAACTCCTAGATGAAAAATGCATCAATGCTTTGGAGCATCTCCGTGCCTACCAAAACAAGCTTAAAAGATCATATGCTAAAAAATTCATCATCGATCCTTTGAGATCGGTGACCTTGTTTTAAAAGAAAATAAAAAAAATACTAATGCAACTAAAGACCTTAAAGGTAAATTTCAGCCCAACTGGCTTGGACCATACATTATCACTGCTAAATTTGAATCGAGAGCATACAAATTAGCTACCGTAGATGGTAAAGATTTAAAAGAACCTATGAATATTATGCATTTTAAGCGATATTACGCATAAAATTTGGTCATTTCATCATTTGTACATATTTTGCATGTTGTCTTATTTTAAAAATATATCAAACTGTTTACACAAAAACAAAAACAAACAAAAATAATAAAAATAAAAACAACAATATTCTTGACTCTTTCGAAACTAAAACAAAATAAAGAAGAAAGAGAGAGTCAACATTCTCAAACTTCTCAAAAAGTATTTGTATATATTTCTTCTTACAAATGTTGTAGTTATATATTTCAAATTATTTTGGATAAATTAGCATTTATTTGGAATCCCTCACTTTCACAAACACAAAATAAATATCTTGATTTTTATCTGGCATGATTACTAATCTCTCTTATATCAAAGGCCACAAAATTCAATTAAATAAAGTTTCAGCACAGAGAATTGATCTTGCTATTTACTTAAACCAAGCACATCCTTTCACAATAAAATGATTATATTTGTAATGTCCATGCTATGCTACATAGTAGAAGTGGTTTCTTGAGCAAAAAGTTTCCCCTGCTATCCTATCATGCACATGGTCTAGAATATTTGAGAATTGGCAAAAGGACAAGCTCACCCCTACCCAGAATAAAAATCCCTTGCTCTACAGCTAATCCAAGCAAGTATCCCTAGCATAGGAAGAAAAGCAAAGTTCAAGAAAAAGAGAAAAAGAAAAAATGTTATTTTATATCATTACAGCAATGTTTCAAGCATTATCTCAAAAATCAAGCAAAAATACAAAAGAAAAGCAAAAGAAAGCAAAAGCAAAAGCAATAAAATCCCTCTCCCTACCATTTAAAAAGAAAAAAAGGGTTGATGAGCTTGAATAGAATTCTCAATTATTCGAAGACTGTGAGGTAAGCCCCATAATAGGTGGTTTGTGCCCAACTTGCTTGGCCTTGGGTAACTCCTAGCATGGCGATATGTCTGTCACATTAGCGACCTTCTTTTGTACAGACCTATGTATGCTTATGGATTAGCTAGCTCTTGATAATCCGACTTACATAGTAGTCTGGTGTGGTTATATGCATCTAAATCATGGTTAATGAACACTTATTTGGTTCATTCAAATCACTTGTATCATAGTATCTTACTCAAACTGGTAAATGAACAATGCAATTGCACACACATTTTGTATTTGAGAGATTTTGTGTATCATTATGATAAATCAAGATTGAAAATGAACTCACATATGCACATGGGATTCCTTATAAATCTAACTTTTGTCTTTAAAATACTTTGAAATATTTTTTTTGCACACCGTTTGGAATAAATTCATTTTTTTCTTTAAAGTACAGTTGTTTAGTATAAAGACAACTACATACATAATCAAAAATCAAAATTTCTTTCAAACCATAAAAACACACACACACACACACACACACACACACACACACACACACACACACACACACACACACATATATATATATATATATATATATATATATATATATATTGTCGACTTTTGCGACGATGGTATAGTTTCAAAACTAAAATTGGAATTTTATGACTAGCGCAAGTCCTCATCTTCATATTTCTGACTATTTTCAAAAATTAAAAATTAACCATGCAATAAAACAATCTATTTTCTTCTTTGATTTTTGCAATGATGGTATAAGTCTATATCTAAATATTCTATGCCTAGCACAAACCATTATACCAATTTTATTCCCCATTCATTTAAAAATCATAAAAACCATATGACTTAAATCATTATGTTATCTAATTATGCTTTAAAACAAACAAACACCTATCACTAATTCATGTCATTATGTCAATATGCAAATTTGCAACCATGGTATAATTTCTAAGGAATTATTCAACATTTTATCACACTTAGGAATTTATGCCTAGCAAAATCATTTTAAAATATTTCATGCATAATATTTTCATGAAAATTTTGAAAACAAAATCATCATCATCATCACACCAAAGTCTTAAGACAGTCTCTTAAGCACCCTTTTACTTTTAGAAATATTTCTATACTGGGATTAGCTTGACGACCGAGTGAGTGGCGACTCCATGAAATGGTATATAACAACGACAATGTCCTTTGAAATTATTGTTAAAAGTCCCTTTTATTTTTTATCAAATTATCATCACAACAACCAATTTGTTACATCAGATTATTTCATTTAAATTTTTAAAGCATGACATTTAAACCATAATAGTTTTAAATGACATAATTACATGAATCATCAAATCAATCACACCAAAACATTAAAAGCATCATACAAACGCATAAGACAAGTCATATGATAAAAAAATATCTCATCTATATATATATATCAAATATATGTACATCATATCAAAAATAGATTGGTATGCCACAATCTACATCTTGGCATACTCAATCCTCTCAATCAAATATACAATCTCTGTGTAGTGCAGTAGCCTCACCTCGAGAACCCCTCGAGCTTTCAGCCTCATCTCCTCCCCTGCCCTAAGGTGGAGGAGGTGGCCCCATCGTAGTCTGTGTAGTGCCATGAGTCCTAGATGCCGATCGTGATGATGTCCTAGATGACCCCATCATGATAGGCTCTGCAATATGAGCTAGTAATGGCACCCTCTACTCTGCTGGCATCGCCTGGTAATATAGAGCCTGATAGAATGTAACCTAGGCAATAGCGCATGCTAAATCTTGAGTGCTCACTCCTTCACCCTGAGCTCTAAGCCGTGTAGCCTCATATTGTAATGTCTACACTTGAGCCCGTAGGTAGGCAACCTCAACTCGGAGAGTCACTGTCTCGCTGCTCTCCCTAGTGTCAACACCCTTGCCCTTATCGGGCGATGGTGGCCTCTCTCTCCATGGAGAAGGGGGTCTCTCCTCCCTCCTCTCCCACTGTCACGACCTCTACTAAGCCTGTGGCCTCCTCTGCTCTCTCCTGTCATGACCCTGTGCTACCTCAATGGCTGCCTGGTGCTGCCTCCCCATCTGACGCACAATTGCGTGAATCAAACCCTGAGCCCTCGTCATCCGAGGAGGGTGGATGCCTGTGTACCAGGAATTATAGCCATCAGCTACCCTAGCATCATCCCCATCCACTAGCTGAATGGGGGCATCATCTACGTCTTGACTCCAGAATCACTGCATATCTAGAGCCTCGCTAACTGTAGTGTTATCTCGGATAGTCCAAGAAAACTTGTAGTCTCTCAGAGATGGGATCCCTTGCTATAGACCAAACTGCCTCAAAACTCGGTCATATCGATGGAGCTCCACCTCTCCCCTCTCCATCCTTAGCCAGTAGACTCGCTTGATGCGAGCCAGCTCCTGTCCATCCTCGGCCCACCCTAGATGATCTCTCCAAGGCCTCTAGGTGATCTGGTCAGAGACAA
The DNA here is from genome assembly GCA_028583015.1 of Wollemia nobilis. Lineage (NCBI taxonomy): Eukaryota > Viridiplantae > Streptophyta > Pinopsida > Araucariales > Araucariaceae > Wollemia > Wollemia nobilis. Next base: position 15,201,128 of record JAQPPZ010017058.1, on the reverse strand, counting down.
GGTCGTCAAGTAGTCTCCAGGATGTTGGCAGATCTATCCATCGCTATGCCCCTCTCTGGAGCCACTAGTAGAAAAATCGGGGCCTCTCCCCATCAATCCCTATTAGTGGGAGCCCTACCGACCTCTACATCACAATGTGCTCCCAGCACCAAACCTGCAGTAGTGATGTCATAACCAAACATCGGTTGCCCTTGTATATGACCCCATGAAGGATCCTATACAACCGACAGAGTACAAAGCTCCCCCAAGCAAACCTATACCCATGATATCTCATGTCGCAGACCACATCTATTAGTATCCATGGTACCCTGCATCCGCTCTGGTGGCACAACAGAAGTCCACCTACCACCCCAGTCGAAACCTGTGTAAGTCTAGATGCCCTAAGCATTTGGCATAGCAACTCGATATTCACTCCGCACTTCTCTAGGGTGAAGCTCGGATCGCCACACAGTCGCATCATTGTGTGGCCTTGATTGGCCACAAGAGTGATCAGTCTTCCTTGTATGGGGATCTTCAAAATCCTCCATATCCTTCAGTGTGGGAGTCATCTCCCCTGTCGGTAATCAAAAATAGGAAGAACCCGGATACCACCTCTCTGCTAGGGCTGTCAATAGCCCAATATCTATAGAAACCTGTGGCATCTCTACCACATGCTGCAAGCCGACCTAAGCTAGCTGATCTCGCTCTACCTGAGATAGGGTGGCCAAGTCATCCCTCAACTCACCATATTTCCATTCTTTGCTCTTTAGTAATCCTCTCTGCAACATAAACAAAATCAACAATAAAAATCATTAATAAATCATTAATTAAAAATGCAAGTTAAAATAAGTTCAATTTCATAAATGATGATATCATCCACAATTGGACGATATCGTCCCAAATTTGAGCAGGTTCGTCTCTAATTTTGCATGAGGAAATCATCCTTCATTTGACGAAATCGTCCCCCTATCGTCGATTTTGCCCTTCGATGAAATCGACGATATCGAGACGATTTCGGCGAAATCGAGACGATTTCATCTTGATGATGTTGACGGCCCAATAACGACCGTGATGCTCAAAAATCAATCAAATCTAATATAAAAAGCATAAAATTCTAAAAATTAAGCATTCTAAATCCATTTTAAACCCTTACCCATAGCCCACGCCAGACCTCTATTGATCTGTGCGCTGTCTCGACCATCTTGTCTCTAGAGCTCTAAAAACTAGGAAAATGAATAGTAACAATGAATTAGGTTTTTACCCTATTTTTCTTAATTTTATTAAAAAACATATTAAAATTTTGCTTTTCTGCATTTTTACCTCAAACGTTCGATTTGGGTAAAAACACGGAGGGGGCACCATAGTAAGCTGTCGTACAATTCGACCTAGAATCGTCGCATAAAAATGGGAATAATTTTGCTTTCTCGTAGATCGAGAAGAACTCATCTTTAATGCATTTTCTTCAAAAAATTTGCTAAAGAGGGGGAAAAATGTAGCACCCTAAAATTGGTGCAGTAAAACCTTAAATAATTACAATTACTCTAGTAAATATTCAAATTCAAATTTTAACCCCCAAAACCGCTTCCAAACCGTCGTTTAACCCGTTTCCTCCTTTCTCGTGCCATTTTTAGAATTTGTTTTGACCATTTGACGATATCATCACCGATTAGATGATATCGCCTCAAATCAGACGATTTCGTTTGGACTAGGACGTCCAGACGATCTTGTCTCAAAACTGATTTTTCATAATTAGCCTTTGTTCCAATGACATCTCTAATCTAGGCAGAAGCATGTCTGCATTGTTAGAGACCCTCCCCGTTGGATATCTCCAAAATTGGGATGATCTCCAACCTCCTAACCTCCCTCCTAAGCCTATTTATACTTAGGACTCCCCCTTGGCATCCCCCTGGCTGATATTTCTTGTAAATTGACTTTATACGCATTGAAACATCCCAAATTACTATCTGCACTAGTCCTATCCAAATTTTGTTGTAGGAACCTTAGTATTTTTTAGCCGGAGCAAGCTAGTTCGTCATGGACGATCCTGTTCAATTCGAGATGATTTCGTACTGATTCAAGATGATCTCAACTATAGTCTGCATTGGGGGCAATCAGTGCCTAGAGTTTACATTTTTCTATTTTTCTCCTATTCTATTTTGCATCTAGTCAGTTTATTTATTATTTTTGCTATTCTGCATCTTGGAGTTCACCCATGTAGTCTAATTGCATAATGAAATCATGATTAAATATTAAAAAATTGTAATTTACTTGCATTTCTATTCGATATTATCTGTTAACATCTTTATTGTTATTTTACATCTTTATCCTCTATTAGCATTGCTGCATTTTTTGTATTTTGTGTCTATTTCTCTATTTGTAGGTCTCTGACGAATTCGTATGACGAATTTGTCAGATATCAGATGATCCTGCAGGTCGGAGATGATCCTGTCAAATTCCAGATGATCCTATCTGCTTCAAAGATCAGAATCTCCATCAGACATCTAGATCAGGTATGGCTTTGTAATTTAGCTTTTTCTCTCTGTTTTTTGTATTTCATTTAGCTTGCATTTTCATAATAGAATAACTTAGATTCATTTTTCCAAACCTAGGACTCAAATGTTTAAAGATAAAATTGAACACATTAAACATATTCTCAACCTAGGCATGGAAACTGCCATTCAAACGTTTCCTGGTGAACCCACCATCCGTCGAAAAATCACCATAATACACCTCCCTCGAGAGGTGGGACCTTCGCAAGGCCTCTCAGTCTGAGCTACCGTGCCATCCTTTTCCCATCCTCCTTCCGAGCACAGATCCTATAGCTTGAAGGTAAGGATGTGAAAAATTTGGAGCGATACAATCCCAAAGTTGCTTTATTGATTATTTGATGTGATTGATGGGGAAGGTGTAAGACCTTGAACCCCCTAGTTGGTTGATGATGTGATTGTGCATGTATATGTGTAATGGTGGATTATTCATATTTTTTTTGGTGTGCATGTGATGAAATGAATGTATTATGAATGAATACAATTGGTGGTGATGTATGCAAATGAATGGATGGTGTTACCTTATTTATTATTATTCAAATAGGTTATGGACCATTGTTTATCAAAATTTTCCTTTATTACTTAATCAGGGATACCAATACAGTAGTATTGGTTTGACCATATGCTATAGGATGAAATGGACTATGATACATGTGTGACAATGTGATGGTGGTATGGAATGGAACATCGCTAATAACTTTATTTGCCTTAGGGATAAATGATCTAGAGTTATTTTACAAAGACTCAAACATCCTAGTGATCTCAAACAAACTCATCTACTCATCTCATAAATCCATATGATGCTAATGGTGTCCTAGTGGAGTCAAATATCTCAAGGACCAACTGTGTGTGCAATGAATATTTATTTTCCATTGATTTTGAGTAAGGTAATGATGCAAGCCAATAAAGAACCATTGTGTGTGCAAATAATGAATTCATTTACCAATATTGAGTAAGGTAATATTAAACTAGTCATGAAGAGAACCAAAAAGCTAGCTTGTCCTTATGTGCATTTAGAGGTCTCTTCAAGAGAGAGTTGTCACCACGCATGAGCATAGTCTAATGCTAGGATCTCCAAGCTTTGGATAATCATATTCTCAACCACTCAAATCGAGTTCTGATGAGAATTAAACCCTATCCTTACTACTTGAAGGCCTATCATTATTATTATGTGTTTATAAAGAGAGCTTTGGGGAATCGGATTCTCAACCACTCGAATCAAGTCTTGATGAGAATTTTACCCGATCCTTACTACTCACTCTATTATTATTATGTTTTTATGAAAATATTTAGAGCTTTGGGGAATTGGATTCTCAACCACTCGAATCGAGTCCTTATGAGAATTTTATCCTATCCTTACTACTCACTCTTTCATTTTTGTGAAATCTTACAAAGATGTATATTTTTATTGTTGGACTATGTGCATAATGGGACAAGCAAGAAGAAAATTTTACTTCAAGATTCAATCCAATCATGGCATCATCCCTCTTTGATGCAATATCTCATTAATAAATGTGTCATGTGATTGGTTCAAAAATGGTAGAGTCAACTCCCAAAACTCAAAATTTTCTTAGTGAAAAGTGTGCTTTGGTCCAAGAGGAGACCTGATTTAACTAGGAACAACCTATAGCACCTAAATACTATTTGAAATTCAAATACTACCAAATAAATGAGGTGCTATGGGGTTTTATTGCAACTTTTTTTTGTTCATCATTTTGTTTTTATTATTTTTTTGGTATGGTGGTGGATGGTGGAATGAAACCAATACTAGGATGAAGGTGCCCCTAATTAAGGCAACAAGACTCAATGGACTAATAATTATCCAAACTAATTAAATGACAACCAATATGGTAAGTGACATGTATGAATGCAAATGATAGAGATACATAAATGCCATGTACAAGGAAATGATCATGGAATGTATATGAGTTATGGATGCATGAATGGATGCACAAAATGCAATATGAATGATTAAGCTATTTTTTTTGTATTTATTTTTATTTTTTATTATTTTTTATTTTTTTCCATGTATATATGTACATATTTCACATTAGGTTGGCTAAGGTGGCGGTGGTGGATCGACAGGTGGCTCAACTTGCTCTAGTGGAAGGAGTAGATAAAATATGGGTTGATGGATAGGAAACATGAGAAGGTAAAACTCATCTTCATTGGTGAAGGGTACAATGGTAACTCAATATTCTTCAAAGCTATCAAAGGTGATTGAGAGTACATCATATTCCTCATCAAAGTCTTCCTTAGATTCATCATAAAAAATGGTGTCTATCATGGAAACTTGAGGTTGCATTTTCAAAAAAGCCTCATATAAAATTGGAATCAACTCAGGGTCTATGTATTAATCCTTACTATCATTTCTACCCTCATCCTCCTCACCATCCTCTTCAGGATCTATAGCGATTTGTTGAAATGCTTGATTGAATAAGGTTGTGGAGGAGAGTGGCATGTATACTAAGCTAGAGCAACCATGTACCTCTCAATAGTGAGGTTCAATGATATCATGAATACCCTATTTATGTCATCCTAAGCCATATCCCTGCTAGTCAACCATCAAAAATATCGCATTGAGAAATCTATATTGGAAAAATATTCAATATTAGCACAAACTTACCTTTGGGTTTCATCGAGAGGAGGTAGATTGAATGAATAATCTACTCCCCCATACATAAAATTAATAATATTTGGAGTTGAACCCATGTTATATACCACACCTATAGCCAAATTTGATTTGGGTGGATGATTGTAGTCTCTAATAGTGCCGATGTTATATGGGTTGATTATGATATTCTAAATTATGTATTCACCAATGCTTAGATTGGTGAGATGGACTGCAAATTGGGTGGGTATGGATGTGGATGATATTGGTGTGGAGGTGGATGCTTTATGGGGGACTTGTGGATCAGATTATGTAGATGATGAAGGGTCTAACTGAGTGATGTGACTAATATTTTGGGGCTCAATACTAGGGGAGGTGATGGTTAGTGTTGGTTGATTGGGTGGTTGACTCTGTGATGTGGAGACTTATCCCCCTATTTTATGGTTAAAGGGTTGAGAAGATGATTGTTTGGGTGAGGTGGAGGGATGTGGTTGATGAAGGTGATGGTTGATTTATAGGATGATTTGATGTGATTAAAAAATGATATGAGGTTGATGTGGAGGCATGATTTGGGTGAATGGTTTGGGATGTGGATGGATGATCAACTATGGGAAGAGCCTCTAGGATGGGTGCTTTTGATGATGTGTTTTGGCATGGGGCTGATTGAGTGGTGATGGGAGTGAGGGATAAATGTGTGGATGGGAGTGATGGTTCATATGGATTGGAGATGAAGTTGCAGTACTTGAATGGCTCTATATCAATTGGTATGCAATGGATTTATCCCTCATGCATGTATTTCAAGCATTGGTGCAACATTGAGGGAACACTCTTCATTTCCCTAATCCAAGGGTGCCCAAGAAGTATGTTATAAGCCATGGCTCCCTCTAGAATATGGAACATGGTGTGGATAGTCTTAACCCCCACTCTCACAGGTAGGATAATTGTTCCAACTGTAGAACATAGGGCATCATTGAAAGCTTGTAAGGTAAAGGTGGAGGTGACAATGTGTGAAGGTGGAAGGTTAAGGTGTTGAAGTGTTGTGGTGGTGATGATGTTGATAGAGGAGCCAATATTGATTAGCACTTGTTTAAAAGGTTTTTGGTCAATATGAGCTATGATATGCAATAGAGGATCAGGTAACTCCGATGGCATTATTTTTATTTCAAAATCATAAAATGATATTGAAGGTTCCATGCATGTCTGAATGTTCCCCACAAAGTTAGCAAAGGCATTGGGATCTTGGGTTTGAACTTCAATGGATTTTAGGATCTCCATAAATACCTCTCGATGTGGGGAAGATTGTTGTATAAGCTCATATATTGATAGTTTGGCCAAGGCCAACTTTAGGCTATGCATCAACTGACTCCTCAATGTGATGGTTGGTCTTGGTGGATGGTTTTGGAGATGAATTTGTGGTGGTGGATTGGTGTGCTTTGATTGTATAGGTATGGCAAGTGATGGCACCATAGAAGGGAGTACCACTGGTGTTGGTTCATTTGATTCCTATGTTCAGTTGATATTCCTTTGACTTCATGTTACTATGTGGATAACACCCACAAAACCTTGGTATTGTTGTGCATTGTGTATATGGTTGACTTGGTTAGGGAAAATTGTAGAAGTTGATGCCCCCATTATTTGTTGTGTTGCCTCATGATTAGGAAATGGTGTCTAATAAATACCAAGGTTCTAGTTTTGTTGTATCAAAGGATTATCAATCTTAATAGTCCCCTTGTATATCATATCTTGGACTATATCTTTGAATGAATAGCAATTACTAATATCATGATCTTTCTAATGATGAAAGGTGCAATATTGGTACTCCTTATAATTCTTGCCCTGTGGTTTGTTGGGGTCTTCTAGTTTAATTTCTAGCAATGTAATCATTTGCACCTCATACAACTGTTGGAAGATGTTGGAAAGTGGCTCGACTAATGGGGTGTAGTTGTGAGTTGGCCAATTGTATTGTTATCTTTGCTAATTATCTGTTGTGTTGCTCTAATTTTGTGTTTGAGGTGGGGGCGGTACCACTTGATATACTTGTTGTTGCTATGGTTGTTTTTGTTGTGGGGGTTGTTGGAATTGGACTTGAGCTTGTTGTGTCTGTTGTTGAGGTTGGCTCAAGACCACTTGATTCACTTGACCAAATTTTGATTGGCCTTGATTTTTCCCCCTTTGATTCTTATTTTGCCATTATTTCTTTTTAAGCTTTATCTCGTCCTCTTGTATCTTGATTTCTTTGATGACTCAAGCTTGGGCAAGAGCTTCTTCGAATGTTCTATATTTTTGCAATTGTAGTAACAAGGAGATGGGTTTAGAACAACTCCTTGTGAACATTCTTGTGAGTTCCACCATAGGGAGGGAGAATGGCAACTTGGTGATAACTTCCCTCTAACGGTTTCTATAATCATAGACTGACTCATCTTTGAATTGACGTAAGTTGAATAAGTCGATCAATGTGGTTTTATTTCTAAAATTTAGAGATAAATGCTACAAAAATTGGTTTGTTAATTTATCAAATGTGTAAACACTATGGTGTGGCAAATGATTGTACCATTCTAGGGCATCTCCTCCAAATGCATGGATGAATGCACCTACATACTCTTGGGGGTCCTCATACCCTTTAAATTTATTAAACTTTGATAGGGTGAAATCTACAAGGTAATGTGGTGATGGTACTGAAGGATGAATTGGTTAATTAGCCAATTATTGTAGAGTGGATTTTTGATATAGAATTTCAAGTGTTTGCATGACCAAGATGTCAATATGGTTATGCAAAAATTGAAATATAGGATCCTCCAATGGTGATTCAAAGCCCTAATATATTTATTGTGTGTTGGTTGGGTGAATTTGATGTGTGGTGAAGTGGTTTTAAGTGGAATGACCACTTTAATTACTATTATCCATAAGCAATTACTACAAATGTTGTAAATATTGTTGTATGGTAATCACTGATGTAGGTTGCATGGTCACATGAGGGTAGAGGTTTGCACATGATGCGTGGTAGCAACATGGGTTGATGTGGGTGGAGGGTAAGTTGCAAAGGGTATCACAATTGAATGAGGAATGGTATGTTGGATGGGGTTAATAGGTGGTAATGATGTAGGTGGAATGGAGGTTGGTATTTGCAAAGCAACATTGACCTATGCTTTGTAAAGTGGGTTGGAACAAATGATGTTATGGGTGGATGGGATGGAAATGTATTGGTTGGATGATGATGGAGGGTTTTGGATCATGGGTATGGATGTGGCCTCAAAAAGAGGGTTGATGATGACTTGGTTGTTATGATGAGGGTGTGAGAAGGTGTGTTTTTTTAGAATGTAGTAATGGACTTGGGTGGAATGGTGAGCGATGGCAAATATGGAAAGGCCAAATTTAGATAGATTACGAGGGCATAAAAATCTATGTAGGTAATACAGTTGTCAAACGATGTAGATGGCTCGATAGGGAATTTTTCAATATGGAGGTATGAATAACTCTTTACATCATATCCATGCTTGAAGTGGGTGTGATATTGGAGGGCCCAATAGACAAGTCTATATACATGATCCATGATGCATTGGATTTCTTAGTTGAATAAGTGATTGGGGCATGGGAAAACTGAGTAGAATTCTCCACGGATGTGGGTGGTTGGATTTGGATATTGGTTAAATCTCTAGCTTTAATTTGGGTTATTACCATAAGCTAGAGGTGATATGGAGTAACAAATGATGGGTATGTGTGTAAAAATATGATGCAAATGAAAAGAAAACAAACACACAATCAAACAAATGTCTTCTATGTTTTTGTTTCATTTTTGCAGTTTTGTTTTTTATTTTATATATATATATATATATATTTTGATTTTTTGAAGATTCTTTTTTGAGATTTTGGGGGTTTTGGGTATTTTATGTAGCCTAGACCTAAAAACTATGCAAGGTAGGTGGTCGAATGAAATCTAAAAGTTGTGTTTGAACTCACCCCTCTAACGAAAGATGAATCACAAAAAACTGATGAAGCTTCCTAGATAAGGCTTGATAATGGATGTACCCTAGGGAAAAAAATACCTCTTTGAGAGAGGCTACGCTGTCTAGTATCTTATTATCAGTCCATTTGGGCTTTCGCTTTACCCTCGTATGAGCTTGGGCATAAATGATAGCTGTAATTCCACAAATTATTAAGCCCTAGGAATTGAAGGGTATCTAACCTTGATTACCTCGAGCTAACCTCAAGAATAACCAATTTCTTGGTGATGAAGTCCAAGAAACTATCATAATAGATATGGATTATTCTAGGGATCTAATTATAGTTGGTGATGAAGTCCAACTTGTCTAGGAGGTTTTCCTTGCACTTATCATGCAATATTGTGGAATGGTGACATGTGCAAAGTGTGTGAGGTGTTTTATTTTTATTTTCTAGTGTTTTGTAAAACAAAGGACAAAATTAACCCTAAAATGTAAATCTATTTTGCAGTTCAAGTTTTGATACCTAAACATGATCATAAACAACCAAAGGTAAACAAACCAACAAAAACAAACAAAAACCTGATTTAAATGCAACAAATAGACTTCCAACAAGCCCTGAAATATTTGTGACTCTATTTTTTAATACTAATGCATCCTAGAATGGATTTTTAGATTTTAATGCCTAGAATGATACTACCTCCTAATTTGATGCAAAATCTAATAAAAAAAACAAGAAATACAGAGGAACAAAAGCATAAATCATTTCTTTTTTCAAAAGTTTTTTTTTGAGTTAGGGTTTCAAGTTACTTACCTAGGATCAATTCGCTTCTATTAATTCTCCTATTAACTCCACAAAGTAGAGTTTCAAAAACCTGCAAACAAAAAACATACATAGATAAAAAATAATAGATAGCACGACAAGAAAAATAGAACCCTTTGGGAGTCCCACCATGATCACCATTTTATAAGCAATAAAGATACACCCAAACAAATAAATACTAAAACAAGCAAGTGTAGTAAAATAATGATCTTTGTATTAAATTTTTGAGAGCCTTGATCTCCTCTCTTTTACAATAATGGTATGCCCCAAATTGTAGGGGTTACAAAAAGTGTGCTTGCTTTCATATTACTGTAAAAAAATAGAGAGAAACCCATTTTACATATTAATGGAATGTGGGTGTGATGATTTTTGATTGCTCTAATTAGATTACTGGATGAGCTTGAATATCCTTGTGGAGCATCCTTGCTTCAGTAGCTGCTCAAGAACCTGTCACCTACACACATATCCTACAATAAAAAGAGTTAGTAGTATATGAAGGGCCTCTACGGTGTAAGGCCATTTTTGATGTAAAGGAAAACTATCAAAACCTAAATATAAATTCTTGTATAATATAGAAAATTATATAGAATATAGACACCAATAAATTTAATACCTTGTTGATTTACCTGCTCTGATCTAGGTATATGTATTATTTAATCATATTTCTTAATGGGTATATATTACTTGAAATGATCTAAAAATTGGTGGAGATATTCTAGGGTATTTCAGGAACCTACCCTCAAACTTTCATCTCAATTTGAGTATGGATGAGTGAGATATAACCAAAACAAGTTGTGAAATTTGAGTAGTCCTGCAAAAATATGGGGAGTGTGATGGTATGATTCCCCCCAATTTATTCACAAAAATGATGGGGTTTTATAACCTTTTGAAAGGTTAGGGTAGGTAGAATAGGTGTATTAGGTTTTGTGAAGGGTTAGGGTTTGGAAAGTGGTGAGGAGAGGTGGATTAGATTTTGTGAAGGGTTAGGGTTTGGAAAGTGGCTAGGATTTGGTGTCTACAAAAGGTAAGTTTAGAAAATCTTGACATGCAACTAAGGATGGGAGATATGATAAAAACATTAAATATTTTAATTTCCAATCAAGGCATAATTGATATGGTGGACTAGATTGGCACGATCAGATATAGATTTAGTTGGCAATTAGTAGATCTCAACTACTTGCCTTTCCTTTATTATATTTGATAGTCAATAGCACTAGGATCTAGAGCATTGCTGACATTAAATATCTTGGTTCTAATGCCAAAATTGCTACTAGTGGTGTATGGGTTAGGAAATGATGAAATTTTAAGAGTTCACAAAAGTATTAAAAGGTGAATAATAGTGCCCTGGAAGTATTGCCTTAGGAGAAATGTTTTTGCTTTAGGAATAATAAATACGCCTAGATTGGGTCTTAAAATTCTTGATTTGATTTGAATGTTTGTTAGACTAAGTGATGAAAATGCTAGTAAGTTTTAAGGTATTGATGATGTGCTCAAAATCGTGTGCCTATAGTTATCTCTTTTTATGCATTTATTGAATGATGAATGCATAAAATATTGACCTACATGCCCTAATTTTGAGATAGTAATTGTTGCTTAAGATTCATAATTCAATATGACTAATGCTTTTAATTTGCTGATTACTAATGATGCTAAATTTTGGATTTTTAATAACATTAAATGTTGACATGCCCTAGTGTACCCCCTCACATTTTGGAGGTAAAATCATATTAGATAAAGTAAAATTGACTTCACCATGATACTAATTGGTGTAGTAATGAAAGAATGATGAAAAATAGAAAATATTGGTCAAGTTGCAATAGATTAAAATGGTTAGGGGTAAAAACAAAATCTTTTTTGTTGTTAATGATTGTTACTTGAGAGCTTTGGACACATGATCATAACTTTGACTTCAATGGCTCAACAAGTGAGATACACACATTTTAAGGATAGAGTGATATTGCTTATAGTATGGGGAGGAGGCTAAGTCTAGGTAGGCATTTTAAAACTCACATGTTATTCACTTTTTCATCTCAAAAAATATGCTCAAAGGCAAGGGTAGCACTTTCATATGTTGATGGTGGTATTGCACCAATGTTTTCACTAGCTGGTAGCTCTATTGCATGATAATATTTTTGCCATCTAGTGGTGATATTACAATCATGGTAGTTCTTTTAGTGCTTGGTGGCATTTCCAAGTGGACCTTTGTCTATGTGGTGGTGTTTTTACAAGTTGAATTTTTGGTTGATTGTGTGAGCTTTGAGGATATTGATCGGGTTACAAGTTTGATGGTTGCATGAGTGATTATAAATATTGGAATACTAATATGGGATAACCCACACTCTAGTCAAATATTTATTTTTCAAGGTTATAATATAGTCAAATACACCCTTATGATGGCCTTTATAATAGTAGAGACCTAAAATTGGATCATCTAACTTAATCCATTTTGGCATACATGCATATAATGATCAACCCAACAATGATGAATGCTTCAAACTTAGATTTTATAGCCAAAACCCATTAATAGCAAAGTATCCATCTTAGAGTTAATTTTTCAACCAAAAAATCCACTTCTTAACCAATAAATTTGCACCCTATCTAATTTTTCAATCTTACCTATTGGATTTGAATTGTAATGGTCAAATCTATGAATTTATCATCTAAAATTTTTTGTTGGTAGTGGATTTATTGGTGGTAAATTTGTGTTTGACACAAAAATAATTCTAACCCTACCTACAAAAACCAATTATAGTTTAGTCAACTCCTCCCATCCTCTCTATCACTACATACAATCAATAGGTAGAGAAAGATGTCTAACTTTCCTCCACCTTCCCAAATCAGCCCTACTCATGGGTGTAGCTAATTCTACTTCTCCTAATTATCCTATTCAATCTTAATTAGTCTCAATAATAAAGACACATCACTCTTACCATTTTAAAAACTCTTAAGTAGGCCTCTTCTATAAATTGGCCCCTTAGGATGGTATTTGGGAGGAGACTCTTCAAACCTTGAAACTCTATAGAAATTTGAATTAAACTAGTTCAAGCATCAAATTGCTGCCAAAGTTTTCTTATGGTCTTAAAATAATTGGTTAAGCTTGGAAGGGAGAGAGAAAGTAACTCACATTTGTGATTCAATGATATCCTTTCCATATATTTTACTCTACTCTTATACATCAATATTTATCTAGATTAACTACTGATGTATGCATTCATTTTTATTCTCAATTACATCTAACAAATCTCTTACATTATCAAGTGTTTAATCATTTTTTTTTTAAGTTTTTCTAAGATATTTGTGTGATAGTAGATCATACTTGGTACTATATTTGATCCCCTTACTAGTTTTCATGACCCACCATGGCCAAAATTTTAGTGATATAGACTATGTATTAATAACTGATGATTAATACTTAGTTTTGGATGCATTTAATTATTTATATGCAATTTTGTTATACTGTAAGGATATGGTAATGCTGATATGGTTTGTGATTGAAGGATCTAGTATCCTCGTGGGTGGGCAAGGAATTCAACCACCAATAATGAGGTATTGAAAGGGAAATTATGCAAAAAATGACTCCAGGGTAAGATGTACCCAGGATAATAGGAGGTTACTGCATGTATCTTGCATTCATGCATTCATACTATTATGCTTGTGGTTAGTCATCATCACTTGAAAAATATATCCATTGTAAAGGTTGATAACCTTGAAGTTATCATAAAGGGTCCTTTGTGTACTAGATAGGAGAAGTAAGGAATGATGGTGTCTCACTCAAATATGTTTCATTTTGTAGGCTTACATTCCTTGTACTTGCATTTGTTTGTTGAATGCAATTGATGAAAAAAAATTGATTTCATGACTTCTAATGTTAATTAATAAGGAAGACTTATTAATTGAAATGATATATAACATTTTATTTTGATAATTATAGAAGATGTTTTGAAAGGTCCCCACACATTTTACAACAAGAAGAAATATAGGCCTAAAAGTTGTCAAAAGGGGCATGAATAGAGAGTAGACCACATAGGGACTTAAAACTATCCAGCCTACTAGGGCATAATGGGAGCAACTCAAAAATAAGAAGAAAACCCACACTAAAAAATCCCTTACCAAACCAGCTAAAATAGATAAAATACATCCTCAAAACAAAAAGAATGTAAACATAAGGGTAGAGATATAGGGACAAAAAACCCTCTTGCAACCTAACTATACGAACCCACAACTAAATCTACTCTTCAAAAGGCAAGGGATCATGGATATCCCAATCAATAATTACAATGGGATTCAAATCCCAACAAAACATGGATCTATCCATAAGAATGTGTAGAACCCCATAGAAAAGGGCTCACATTATCAAAAAAACTCATCAAATAAACTATTCAAATTTTATGGGAAAATTCTCCCTCCAAATAGAGAGATTATCCTATCTTAACCCTAGATTAGCTAATAAGTTTGCACTCTTGTTACCTTCTCTAAAGGTGTTCCTAACTTGAATTCCTTTCAAATTTTGATAGAATATTTGGGATTCCTTAATAGATTGAAGATGTTCCAACTAGGATTTTGATCACTGAAAAAGGCCTTAACCATATTTAAGGAGTCCCCTTCAATAATAATGTTTTTACAATTCAAAGATTCCATTAACACAATACCTTGATACAACACCATAGCTTCAACAAAATGACAAGTTTTTGGATCCAAGTATTTTGCAAAGGCAAGAAGAATATCCCCATTACGATTTCTAAAGAGGCCACCTTCCCCCACTAGGCTTGAATTCCCTTTTGATGCTCCATAAAAATTAAATTTAATCCAACCTTGAGGTGGAAGTTGCTATTTAATAGAGGTTTTGATATCTAGAATATTTATTGTTTTGTAACTGATTGAAAAACCCATTTTTTCAAAAGAGCAATCTTTGCTACCCCTCCATGACTAAGAATTGAAGCTGGATTACCCATATTTTCAACAATTTCTATTAACACTCCAAGACATATGGATCCAATATTTCTCTCCATGCTTTTAAAAACTTTTCTTTTTCTTTCGTTCCAAACATCCCGAAGGAGATGTGGGAGGCTGAAGGATCAAAAGAATTATAAGATAGGGTTTACAAATGGAGTTGTCCACTACTCAATAACATCTTGTAATGAGCTAGGAAGCACCCACAAAACTCCCAAAAAATCCATTAGAATGTTTACAGAGGGAATACCAATTTTTAATTATCATACCTCTTATTTGTAAATTTTCCACCATGAGAATTTTATTCTGAGATGCCAACCAAAGGTAAAAGTTCACTTTTGGTGTAAGACCTTTAACCCAAATTTTCTTGAAAATAGGGAATTCATAGCATCAGAAGTAATCTTATAGGTTGACTTAATAGAAAATAACCCATCAATTTCATTATTCCAAGTTAAGCTATCTTCCTATTCTATGTTATTTATAACTTGCAACCTTAATAAGTATTCAATGAGGTTGAAAATTCTCTATTATAGCATATTTAGATTTTTAATTCTAAGTAGTTTCTAAATTTTAACCCCTTGTTGAACCTGCATATAATCAGCCACCTTAGTATCAAACACAACTATGGCTATAGGTTCAGCTTTAGCCAATTCTTGGGAGGATATTAGAGGTTGATCTTGGATTCAAGGATCCTTCCAAAAATTAATAGCATATCCATTACCTAGAATCCATCTATGCCCTTTATGGATGATGATTTTCATTTTTAAAATACTAAGCCAAAAGACCAATCTTGAGGTCGATGAAGGATCATTTAGGAAATTAAAGCTAGTAGAAATATATCTAGCCAACACAATATTCACTCAACCAATATTTTCTTTATTAAATAGCTTCCATGTCTACTTTTACATTAAAGCTTCATTCATCCACTCGACCCTTCTAAAACCTAGATCCCCAGCTTTGATTCTTTACAAACTTGTTCCCATGAGACAAGATGAAATATTTTCTTACTCTTCGAACCAAACCATAAGAAATACTTTTGAAGCTGATTAATATTTTGAACTACTTTTATCGAGGATTTGAAAATAGAGAGAAAATATATTGGTATGCTCTACAGATTTTATTTAATTAACCGTGCCTTTCCAGCCTGGCTAAGAAGAGCCCCTTTCTAACTAGCAATATTTTTTGAATCCTATATAATATTGGGTTTCAAAGATTCTCCTTCATTCTTCCACTAAATATGGGTATCCCTAAATAAGAAGATAACAAATTCATAGTATCACAACCCAAAATTTTTACAATCTTCCTTTGCCTATCAAGGGGGGTATTCAAGAAAAAAAGTCTTATCTTGTGAAAACTGATCATCTAACCTTGCATTTCCATAAAAGGTCAAAAAATATTTAACCTTTTTGGATTGGGGAATGAAAACCATAGTGGATAGAAGAGTATATATACAAATTTATTATGAGAGATGTGATTAGATTTTAAAGTTAGACTAATACCTTCGATACCACCCAACTTAGCTTTTATAGTTCTACTGAGCATCTCAGGAAGAAGGATGAATAGAAATGGGGAGAGAGGGTACCCTTGGAGAAGCCTCCTTTGGCTTTTAAATAAATTAGGAATAGACCCATTCATTAAGGCTAAAATCCAAGATGTCAAAATATATTCTTTGATAAGACTGAGCCATCATTGGTGGAACCCTAATTTATGCATAACTTTTATCAAAAATTCATGGGAGACATGGTCATAAGCTTTGTTCATATATAATTTGAGAAAAATAACTAATATTCCAATTTAATCCATAGAATGAATGATCTCGTGCACAACAATAATCCCATCCAATATTTATCTTCCAACCACAAAATCTACTTGAGTTGGATCAATGATATTCAAGAGAAATTTTTAAAATATATTAACCAAAACCTTTAAGAAATTTTTTTAAATTGTGTTGCACAAACTAATAGGTCTAAAATAATTAAAATCATTTATCCTATGAGAATTAGGAATAAGTGTCAAAAATGTGGAATTAACATCCCTCAGAATATACCCCATTCTCTAAACCCTTTCAAAGCATTTCCAATATCCTTCCCCATAATGTACTAGTATATCTGGAAGAAAGGAGAGAAGCCATCCGACCCTGGAGTTTTCAACCCTCCCATGGAGACGACCACCTTTTAATTTTCCTCATATTCAAAAGGTATGGTAAAAATAGTGTTCATATATTCTATAACCAATTGTGGAATGCTAGATAATAACTTTATTTCTGTTTGTTCATCCCCACTTGACTTCTCCTCCAGTAGGGATTCAAAGAAGTTTACCGTTTGTACTCTAATTTCATGAATATCAATAAATTTTTGGCCATATGATTTTGAAATTTTATTAATCTTATTAATGCTCCTATGCCTCAAAGTGGACACATGGAAAAAATTTGTATTCCTATCCTTCTTTTAACCATAAGGCTAGAGATTTTTATTTCCAAAGTACTTCCTCACATGCCAAAGTGTTGTGCAGGTCTGCTAATAGAGTCTTCTCTTTCAATCTGGCTTCCATCAAAAACTCTCCAATCTCAATCTCAACTTCCAAAGTTTTAAGCTGAGCCTTCAAGGATTATTTTTTCACTATCACATGGTCAAAAACATTGGAATACTATTAAAGTATTAATATTAATAAGGTTAACTTATTAATATTTAATAATGCATATTTATAATTAAAATTATAATCATCATGTTGTATTTTGTATATTAATAAGGTAAACTTATTAATACACATATGAATATGTAAGTATATTTATATAATTTAGAATTATTGAAAATATATGTTTTTCTTATATTTATGAATCTGGTAAGGGATTTAATAAGGAGAAGGATTAATTATTGGTTCTAGAGTTATTTATGATGATAAAATCATTGGAAATAATAATAATTTGATAGAATGATAATATACCTCATGTTTATTATCAAATTCATATCCCATTATAGACCTACCATAAGAGATCAAGGATATATAACACTAAATATCACACAAGGAGGGCCTACTCTCAATGTTAGGGTTCTTGTTTGAATGTGATTGTTAGAGTTTGATGGAATCTTTTGACAAACAACTAATTTTATCTAAAAAATAACTTTTAGAACATAAAATAACTTTTGAACTTAAAATGAATAAGACAATGATGCATAGAACAAAAGCTAACATAGGAATGATTTTCTCTTTCAATGAAAGCTATTTCTAAGTTACAAGAAAGTAAAATTTTCTCTTTTGGGCAAGGGTCCAAGAGAATATGCAAAAAAAATTAACCTAGATGAAAACTACATGCAATTTCACTTTGGATGCCTAAGTTAATAGAGGAGATAAATAAATCAAAGGAGACTAATCTAGATTTCCTTAATCATCCATTTTCCTCTAAGTGTGTTTGTCAAAATAAAAGGGGATAACTTAAGGATTCATTAATTTTCCTTTATAGTATGTTGAAACAAAAACAAGAGGAGGAAGAAAAGAAGCGAAAAATATATGTTAAGAAATGAAACTAAATTACCCAGAAAGAATCACCAGATCTAATTCCTAAAGCAAAACCATACTTTGTGTTTGTATCTCATGAATGATAATGTGCGTCTCTAAATCAAACTATTATTCCATGATACTTGCAAAATAAAGAGGAAATTGAAAAGAGAGTTAGGTTCTTTGGGGTCTTCTTAGATAGGAGATATTAGAAACTTCCTTGTTCTAGAGTTAGATCCCAAGGTTCCTTTATTTGACTAAATTTATGCAAAAATAAATTGACCAAGCATGTATAAGAAGAAAAGTCATGCTTGGTTGAAGAATGGTTTAGTTTCAATCTAAGGATATATTTTTAGGAATAAACTACTATTTGATTGATGTAGATAGGTGATATAAGTTTATGTGGGGTAGAATTATGCCTTACAAACACAAGCCATGGTTCTTCCTATGTATAGGTTGCATGTGGTAGATTAGGTAAAAGAAAATGGATTTTAACTTTGAGTTGAGGATGTCAATGTAGGAGTAGGGTATTTACCAAATAGGAATTGTGTGTAGCTACAGAGTTGTGGAGGTCCAAGGTATGTTAGTTAGGATCATGTCTTAGGTATGAAAGAAATGATTTCACCTATGAGGAATAAATGAAAGAAAAGGTGTAAAACAATGAGTCTTGGTGTGAAGAGAAGTGGTTTAGGGATGAATATGGATAGTAAGAATTGGTAAAGGTGACTATGAATGTGGGCAAGAAAGTAGAAATCATACTTTGATAGAACAAGGTATGGTTCTACCTATAAAAACATGCTCAGAAGAAGAGGGGATTAGATGACACCTCCAAATTGGATGAATAAAGTAATATGGCTTGATGAATTATGCTTTATGACTACACGAAGAGAAAAAATAGATTAAAATACAAAAATTCTAAGCATGTGAAATATAAAAGCATAAAGCAAATGAGATTTTAGTAGATAAAGAAAATAAAAGAAAATAAAAATAACAAAAATATAACAAGGGAAGGTAACAACCAAGGAGAGAGTAATTTCTCTCCTAATCTATCAAAAATCTGTTCTAAATTATTCAAGAAAGAGAACCATGAATATCAAGAGAGTAAGTTGAGGAATTAAAAAAATAGATTTTTTTTAGGTAGCAAGTGTTTTCTTGGAATGGGATCCAAAGGCCTCAATTTATAGATTTTTAGACCTTGGGGAGGGATCTTGGTGCATTCATGGTTATTGGGAGAGGTAGGAATGGATATCTAAATTTTAAAATACCAAATCCAATTTGATCATCCTATGGAGGCAAGTGTAAGTGGGGGGTATGTACAGAGAATGGTGCCATAAATGACCCAAATCCCAAAATGGAATGGAGGATCCAATATTAATAGTGAACTGTAGGTCAACTTATAATATTGTGATTCTATAAATGTGACCATTAGGGGTCACTTGGATAGGGAAGGAGCAATTCTTAGAAATTTGTGTGGGAATATTCTAGTTTTGGAACCACACTTTGACCTAAAGACCTAAAATTTTGCTTTAATAGGCAAAAATTTGGGAACTAAGGTTAGAATATCCAAATTGCAACTTTTAAAAGCTTGAGGGATAATTGGGAGAAATTGAACACATTAGGTGGTTCAAAGTTGGGAGTCTATATTTTTTATGCATTTATGGTGTAATAAATGTGTCAAAAATAACTATATATACCCCTAGATTTGGAGAAGGTTGATTCTAGATGGCTATTGGACTACGATGGACTGACGGTGTGAAAATTGTTTAATTTTGTGAACTTTGAAAAATCCACACTCTCATGGGGAATTAATTGCAATAATACCCCCAACTAGGGTGCCTCCTCAAGTTTCAAAGGGAAGATAAATATTCCCAAGCAAACTTAATTAGGTTACGAAGCAATGAGAAGAGATATAGAAATGAGGAAGTAGAAGGGATAAGGGTTGGGATAAAAAGAGCTAGGTAGAGTAAAAACTAATTTATTTTTACCCTACATGAGGAGAGAAAGTGAGATATAGATATAAAATGGTGCTTTCAACTCACCTTTCAATGATTGAGAGAGGTAAGGTAGGACTAGTGGGTATGAGTGATCAAATAGGTATACATATATATTTTAGAAAAATCACACACTATGGGGTTGCATGATTCTAAGGTGTACCTAGGAAAAAATGGCTTTCCCGTAATTTTGATTTGCTCCTCCATCACAAAATTATGTCTTTGTCATAGTGTCCATGATTTAGTGACATTGCAAGAGATATGGGTAGGGCATAATAACATGATAGAGGGAAAACAATATGATAGAGGAAAAGAGAGTGATAGAGTAAATACAGAGAGATAGAGAGATTAATAGATGAACTGATGGCAAAAATTGGTTTGAATATGCAACTAGATATCATAGATCCAAGAGAGTGACAATAAAATATACTAGAGTTGATAGGGGTCCTAACACTAGCTAATTAGGTGATTCTAGATGTGGTCAAGCTTTGGCATATAGTTAAGATACCAAGGATTGAGTGTGACTAAGCCATTATGCCTACATTGATTGAGATGTGCTACCCAAAGTTTTCCACCTTTAGGTTACCCACATGAGAGATGAAAATCACACTAGACGATGTGTGGTATATTTTAAGAATATTACGGGTTAATAAAGTGTCCACATATGTAGTGGTACTACAAAAAACATTGCTAAGTAAAATGGAAGTTCGATGCACAAATTATCTTACTGGACCTAGAATTCTAGCTAAGGCATAAGATTCCAACATTTTCCCTCTATATGGGACTCAAAATTCATCTAAGTACAAAATCTAGAAGCTAAAATTTTAGGAGCACTGACATCACTCTCAGTAGCTAAAAAGTCTAACATAATAGTGGGCCATATTAAGAAAATTGGCTAAGTATAAGATCAAGGCCTAACCTTATATGGTGTTGATGTCACCCTAGAGCACAAAAAATCAGGCATAAAGAATGGCTAGACCAAAAATATTTCTAAGGCATGAAAGTTGGCAAGATATATGAAAGGCTAACGTAAGTATAAGCACAATAGAAATTTGGTATTTGGTATGTCACCATGATGATAAATCTAAAAATTGACCAAGTCATACAAGCCACCATAAAAGAGGGCTAGACTTTTAAGAAACTAACATCATCATAGAAGCTACAAAAGTCCAGCACTCATTATTGCATCATTTGATCATTTCTAGAAAATTGGCTAAGTATGAAGATGGAAGGGCTGAATATTAGAGATAGTTGATGTTAGCAAGAAGGAAAAAAAAAATATTAAATAGTTTGCCTAGACTCAAATTTTGGCTAAGGATATTGGAAAAATATAAAGGCCCTATACCTACCACTTTTAGATATAATCAACTTTGTTAGAGAATCTAAATGGCCATACGATTCTCCATCACAAACCTATCCATGTGAAGCTAGTCTAGTCATCAAACAAAGTGTTAAAAAGCAAACCTATAAGAGGATGTTGTAGATAATATTAAGGAACATGGATACCATGCTCATGGAAGAGATCAAAAATAGCCACATAGACACAAATACATCATGGTAGTTGCACTAGACTAAGATAGAAGGGGTTTTTCACATTCCACATTTACCCTATTAGGCCTATAGTTAGTTTTGTACAATCATGCTGACCTAATCAAATGTAATGTAAATATTTAAATGGATCAAGATAGCTCAAAATGAGTGTTGGATCTTTAGCTTTTACAATTTTTATAAGCTATATGATGAATATATTGTGTACCTCTAAATAAATATTGGAGTGTTGTTTAGCTTCTATTAGAAGATATTGCAAGACATGTATGAACATGAGTCAAATTACTATGCATTTCTATTTATGTTAAATGGATGGTGAATTTTGTTAAATATTATTCTACTAAATTGGATAATTATCTGGATTACTATTTATTTAACCCAAAGAATGCTTAGTTGTGTATGTTGATCTCAATAATGTTGTATAATATTGTAAAGTAGCTAGCTTGTTAGGCCTTGAATTGAGTTGAGAGTTTAAGCCTCTCATATAGTATTGTTGGTCAAATATCTGCCTAATTGCTAAACATTGTGATTATGCGCCCTAGATACGGCCAACATTGAAAGGCCAGAGGAAAGATATGTCCTCCGTGCCAATCTCTAGAGAGGGTTGGTTCCCAAACTAAATCCTACACTAGTAAAAGACTAAAGATGCAAGAAAGAAATTGGAAAAATGCAGAAAGAAATGGGAAATATGGCCACAGGACAAAATACAGGGTTGGTGTTAGACTAACTAATAGGAAAAAACCCAAGAACAAAGTAGCATTTCTAAAAAGAAATAGAACATAACAAGCTCATGATATGACCATAGCAACTATCAAAATGGCACTTCAACATTCACCTTCTTATTAGCAATTTTAAATTCAATGATAGAATTTAAACGAAACAACAAATAATATGAGCAAATGAAAATAGAAGCAAACTAAACAAAAAGTAACCATACACAAGATCACTTGCAAATTTAGAAATCTGATGCCTTGTATTAATGCAGAGAGCTTAGAGAAATATCTCATAGAATGTCTAATCTCCTCCTCTACAATAGAAATTTATCTAGTATTTATAGAGGTTTTCGCCTATTTCATTAAATACATAGAAGAATAAAATGTCCTAAGATCAAAGACAAAACCAGAAAAATCCTCCTTGAATTCTTTGAAAATTCGTCCCCCTAAGAAGAAAATTTCCTAAAAATCTGAAATTTAGGCGAGGGTGCACAGATTGCAAAAAATATACTAAATTCTTTTGAGCATCTTTAGTACATCGAAAATCATGAAAACTCATTTATCTTCGCCTTCCTCTTCGTGATCCACAAAACATAGTTACTGAGGGCATCCTTAATTAAATGCATAAAATTAGCATCTTTGACTAAATTTCCATTCGCCCATACTCACTTTCACCTCAAAATTTGTTTTGCCCCATTGCAAACTAAAAGGCACGCGCACGACATAGTGGAAGTACATTCACCTTTAAAAAGGGTGAATGGGACGTTCACCCCTCAAGAAGGGCGAACGTGATCCCAATGCACCAAGGTGTTTGTTCACCCATGGGAAGGGCGAACGAGATGTTCACCCCTCAACTTGGGTGAACATAATATGGTTCGAGCGAACACACCATCCAACTGTCATCAAAATGCGTTCACCCCTAAGAAGGACAAATGACGCGTTCACCCCAATGTTAGGGCGAATGCGACCTTGTGCTCTAGTGCTTTTTCCTTTGTAAAATTTTAAACACATTCACCCATTTAAAGTTTGAATGAGACATTCACCCCTTAGGAAGGGCAAACATAAAAATATGGTGATTTAACCAAGTTTTTTCCATGATTTGTCTTCATCATTTTTTAAAAAAATTTCGTTAATATTTTTCAGAGATAATTTCAAAAAGAAACCTTTGGAACATGCACAAAAAATGTAAAATTATTTAAAAAATCACAAAAGGTACAAACATTATACTGCCACTACATTCAAAAAATGAACCCAAAGTCTTGAAAAAAACTCCCCAATGAATACAAAATGGCCAACATTTCTTGGCGACTCATGGGGTATTAAGCTTGCATGGATGCAAGCGATCCCAGGCCTTTATCCATTGTGTGTAGAGTCCTTTTTTGAATCTGATGCAACTAATTTAGTTGAAGCTATTTTCTTCACTATAGACACCTTTTTTTGTGCTACTTTCTCTGTGCGTTCTTGTTGTTCTGGCTCAACTGCAACCCTGAGTACTTCAGCATGCTTAGCCTCCTCTACTACTTTTGTTGCTACCACATGATCTTCCACCGCTTGCTCTTCTTGCTCCATAATGGTTTCTAAAAGAATCTCATAAGCATGAAAAACATCACACCAAACATCAATTTTAAACAATCAATGAACGCTGAGGGACTCATAGACGAAGTGAAGATTCTGCACATCTATCAAATTGAGGTGCTTAGAACATTGAGCCAATTTATAAAGGGACAACTCCAAGCGTGTACTTCTCTATTAGGGGCAATACCTATGCTTCAACAAGGGATTATTCTAAGGCATAAATTTCTCTAGTATCTTCAAGGAACGTGCACCAAAGTTCCTACAATTGTTCCATTGGAAGAGGTTCGGCCCACTTATCTACGAAGGTGGTAAAACCCAATCGATCAATAGTATTAAAATAAGACATGGAAATGGTATGCTTGTGCTCAATTGTATTGAGAATAGCCTGCACTTCCCTTACTAGGTCCATGTGCTAAAAATAGTTCTACAGTGTTATCCGTGCTCGGGACCAAGCATAATCCATATCGTCGAGAGGGTGAATATGCAAAGTAGTATTCAACAAAGCTTGTATATTTACAACTGTCTCCATATAGGGTGAAATCAGTTCTTCCATAGAATCAATTGTTTTTTTTCCCAAGATAGATTTGTATTTGTGCTTCCCACAAGTACTACAGTACATTAACAACATGCATAACCAACTTTATAGAATTTTGAATAGAGTGAAGGCAAGCGTCTTTAACACTATCGCGTGAAAATCCTGCAACAGGCATGGATTTCTCTTCAAGCTACTTCTTGAGATCTTCTACCTACTACTGAAGATTATGCATTTCAATTCGAGCGACATCATGCTCTTTCAAGTGTACCTTCACTTGATTGCATAGGTATTCATTTTCAGTGGTTGTTGTCTCTTTATCACCCTGCTTTTAGCCAAGGTTTTCTCAAGCTTGAGAACTTTATATTGCATCTCAAAATATTTTTCCTTATAGTGCTCTCCATGCAGATACAATGAACTCATATCCACCTGCATATTACCCATTTTTCAATGGGATTAATCTACATCAGATCTTCAGTTATAGTCTTAGAAACATAATCTTCAGGCTGCAATTCACCTTAGGGTTTCTAGACCAGCGAAGTGAACGTGGTAACATGAGCTTCCTTGCCAATTGAATATAAATCCACCTTCTTGATTGGTCATGCTGGCATGGAAGCTTATTTTTGTCACATAATTTTCAACCATTGGGAAGAACTCAGATGTGCTCAATTTATTTTTTCAACATCTAGTTGCTTTAAGGCTACTTGCACATCTAGAATAGTTTGCATATCCAAAAATGGTGTAAAGGGGAAAAAAACTTCTGAGCGGCTAGGCCCAGTAGACATGGATGACATGGGTAGAGGTGGATAAATGGATGTGGGAATAGTAGAAGAGAGAGAAAGAACAAATGAAGAGGTAGACACAAGTGCAACTGTAGTTACGCTAATCCTAGGTGGAGCTTGCATACTAACAGTGATGATGGTAGAGGAAGTGATGACCAAAGGAAAAGGACATGAAAAGAGATTTGACTCGGATGCATATGAACTAAAAGAAATGGAGGACAAAGGAGTAGGAATAAAAGAAGCAACAGTGGTTTTGGAAGTGAAAGGAGTAAAAATGAAAGAGGACACCATGGAAAGTGAAACACATGAAATACCAAAGGATGGAGAAATAGAGGGTGGAAAGGATGAAAATGTAATGGATGAGACCGAAGAAGAAACCACTGTATGCTCCATAAGAGAAAGAATAAGGAAGAGATAACGTACCTTGGGATGCAAGTGTCGCTTATTTAGCTAATGGAGGAGATTGTGAAACCAATTCATCTTCTCATTTTCCTTCTGGATCTCCAACATCAAGGGCTACTTCCTCGTCCAAAATTTTGACATGTGAATCCTCAAAAAGTTGCTCCTCCTATTGCCATGCCATTGGAAATATTTGTGCGAATGAAGTAGGGGGCTCGTTATTGGGCAAAGGATTCACCATCAATACAGAAGCAACCGTAGAACCTAGCATGAGAGAAATTGCGATACCCGAAGACATGGACACTGTAACAATAACCATAAGGGCTACACTATTTCAAAGCTATTTAGCTACTTTTGGAAATGGGTGCGCCATTGGTTGTTTCTGCTGCTTAGGTGCAGGGCCTTCATCCTGAGGGCGATTCTATCATTGAGACCATCTTCAAAAAATATACTGTTCTTCCTCTTCATCCTCTTCTTCGATATCATCTTCAACTATTGGGTCCTCTTTCTTAGGTTCACTTTTGCTACTTTCAGACTGTTGAAAGCTTTATGGCAGAATGATGGTGAAAGTAATGGGTTGATATGATTCCATGAATTTATCATAAGCTTCAAAAAATTGAGTATCAAACTTCAACCCGTAGGCAGCATGTGGCTTCCTACGATGAATGCACATCACCCACCAGTTCATGATTTTCTCCTCACTCCATGTCGGGTTATCTTATTTAACATTTCGAAACAAACCAGGAGGAGGAATATGGGTTTTATTATTTTTGGGATTATACTCCGCTTCCTACTCATAATAATCATGCCATGGAGGAAGGGAGGACATTTTCTCTATGTGCTAGTTAATTTATGGCCCATCAAAATTATTATACCACTTCTAAATATCTAGGTGTGGGTAGCTATGAAAGGTCTTTACCTTGATAATTTCTAAAAATTTATCGAGAGGATCATAACGCCATCACTATGGTAATTCAATTAATCCTAGGTCCTGAAGCGCCACCATAAAAAGGTTATTTTGCCCAACTTGATTCACTTCAATACTTCCAAAATGAAAGTCTTCTTCCCTCATCCAGATTCGTATATATCATTGGCGTAATCTACTTGATGCACAACTTCCATTGCAAAAACGTGTGTAGTAGTAAAATAAGGCAAAAAAATGGTTTACCTATGTACCCAAAAATTCAAACCACCATGCCTTGAGTGAGCAAAATGATGTCACCCCTATTTTCTAAAACAATGACATCTCTCAAATCACATGGTACCCTATCACAGTTTCCACATAGTAGTTCAATCACAGGCCCCATAAAATAGCTATTAAAGTTGTACATAGAATCTCGTTTCATCAACACTTGAGTCCACTTGTAAATAGGTAAAGGCTCATCCTTTTCGCCCGAATATTTTACTATGATAAAATATAAACGATGCTACATCTAAAAGAAAAAAACCAAACCAGTAGTGAAGTGTGCCAAAATGACTTAGAATTTCCTTCCTGCAACTTCTACAACTATGAATTAAGGCTTCGAGAAATAAACTTAGCCCAATAAAAATAAATTGGATTTCCACCCTGTCTCATAGCAATAGGAGAATAAAATTCCACCTTGCAAAAGCATTGAGCCATAGCCACCTACCATTTATGCACTGTCTCATCTTAGGGCAACCCAAAAATCCAGGCAAGCATAGAATAAATATCTTAGCTCTTAAATTCTGAAAGTTATTTGGGCAAATTTGGCAGTTGCCCCATCTATGGCTCCTTTATGAGTTATGTCTCCATAAATTGTTTCATAGTAACTGTGGAAACATACCTATCTTCCTGCTCATCTGTATGAACTTTATTATTCACTACATAACTTGGGGCCTTCAATCCACATGCAAAAGCCTCTCGAACCTCGTTCGGTGTAATTGTAAAGAGAATTTCATTCCTGACGTTTCGCACAACTTTAGTAAAAGGATCATAAAATTGTGCAATTAGTTGTACTAGTTCAGGGTATGGATGCACAGGCGAACATAGGTACAATGAAAGCTATGAGTTATGGGGTGTTGTGAGCCAACTATTATATGAAACACCTTGGGTCACCGTAGTCTCAACTTCTTGCCTCAACCGATCAACCCCCTTGTGTGTAATCAAATAATCCCCAATTTATGCCATTTTATCTTCATAGGGGTCCAAGTCGACATAGTCATTGTTCTGGGATTTCTTAGCCCTAGAAATTCTTTCTCGCTTCTTATCTGGCTTGGCCTCTGGAACCTCTTGTGCCTCACTTGGATATTTATTGCGTTTTCCAATTCTATCTAACAAAGTGTTGAGTGACTTTGCAACTTTTTGCTTTGAAACCTCTGAAAATTATTCTGCAAAATTCTTTTGTACTGGAAATGTAAAACACAACAAAACAGGCAAAGTTTTTTTTTCTCTTCTCTTAAAATAAAAATAGGATTGGTCCTTTTACCTCACAAATTTTATAGGAGTGTTGTCAGCTACTTCAGTTATTAAAAATTAAATGCAGGTGCATCTTTAGAGAGGAATAATCCTTGAAAAACACTTATAAGTCGTTTCCAAGGCACATAAATCCTTCCCTTTGATTTCTTGCCAGATTTTCCTGGAGACTCATGCTTCTGCACTGCACAATCCTACCTAACAGAGTGTGCCCTGACGTTTGAATCTTGCTAGAAAAACCACCCTAACCATTTGCCTACCAATCATTAATGCTTGCAATCACCTCAAAAAGCTAAACTTGGGGCCTCCCACATTCTAAAATTATGATTAAAGTTTGGTGCTTTGCGCTTCCGATTACTTACACGTAACCCAGAGGCATATTTATTTCACAACGTGCCCCAAAACTATTGTTTCCTTACTTGGCAAAAAATGCTTGGGCACTCAGCTATTCCTTAGCGATTTTAAAATCTGTGTGAAAGTGTTCTATATTTTCATATGGGTGATTGTGTCTTAAAGCTTTCATGAGCACGATTTTTCTAAAATTGGATCTTCCTTCAGAACTTCGAACATGCTTTTCGTTTTTTAAAAAGTGCCACATTTTTTGCTTTTTTTTCCCCCCCTTTTTTCTTTCTTTGCTTTTCGTCGCCTGGCGACATCATAAAATTACGTTCGCCCCTTAACCTAGGAAAATGTCCTGTTCACCACATTTAAAGGATGAACACGAAGTTCAATTAATTTAGACTTACTTGATTTTTTGGCAAACGAAGAAATTTAAATCATTCTCAGGGTGAAAAACTTCTCCTTTTTGTTTTTTACTGTCTATATATATATATATATATATATATATATATCTCCTTATATACAAAAATCATCTGAGATAAGATAATATTTACGTATATACAAAGTGTAACCTTTAGCTCATTAAAATTACGTAACATAGGCCTTCAAATAAAGGTTGTTCACCGGAATGGGGAGCTCATAACCATACATGTCGCAGAGATGATAAGCATTGGTAGATTTTACTGCAAAGACCCAAAAATATCCCTCCCATATGGCATCAAAATTATGGTGTTTTCCAGGTTTAGATTTGTTCTCATTCCATTTTAGCACTAGTTCACCCACCTAAAAACTTCGATCACTTATCTTCTTCTTAAACCATTTCTTCATTTCCATAGAATATTTGGAAAAATCTAGGTACACCTGCTCCCTTTCTTCCTGTAATTACAACAACTGCACAAACCTTGCTTCCATAGGATCATATTCTTCGTCTTCGTCTTGGAACATTTGCAAAGTTTGGAGCACTGGTAGTTCAATATGGGCAAGGAGGACAACTTCTTTTCCATAAACCAAAGCATACAGAGAAGTATTTATATACTTCTTAACTGAAATGCGGTCATCCTAAAGTGCTTGGTTCAATAAAAAATCCCAACCCCTCTTGTTATCACCCATCATCCTTTTTAGAATTTGTAGCAAATTTTTATTAGTAGACTCAGTCAATCCATTCCCCTGCGGGTAGTAATTGGAATATGTCTTCAATTAAATACCATATCTGCTAATGAACTCTGTAATTTTGGCTCCAATAAATAGAGTACCATTATCAGTTACCAAAGAATCTGGTATACCAAAATGAGTGATAAAGCTCTCTAGAAAATAGATCACCATTACCTGATCAGCCTTCTTAGTGGGTATGGCTTTCACCCACCTAGTGAAGTAGTCCATTGTTGTTAAGATATACTTGTGCTTTGCATAAGAGTGTGGGTCAATAACCTCAATAAAATCAAGGCCCCATTACTGAAAGGGCACTTCCACTTGAATTGGATGTAGTGGTAATACTCCTTTTTTGATTCGACCCACATATCTTTGACAACTGTCACACTGTTGGTTTATCTTGTGTGAATCGATGAATAGTGTAGGCCAATAATAACCTACCCAAATAATCTTTAAAGCCATGGGTCTACCTACATAATGCCCTCCTGACGGCCCAAAATGGAACTCCTCCAAATTTTTTTCCTTTTCGTAAGCCTTTACACACCTGAGTAATCCACCATCTATATTTTTATAATATAACCCATTAGGCAACAACACATACCTGAGCACTTGCAATCTGAATTGTCGACGCTATGAGGTATCAAGATGGTTCGAACATATTTCAAAAGTAAAGTAGTCAACCAATTCCTTTGTACAATATTTATTGCCTACTATGTTATTTACACACATTAAATCTTCATGACTTGCTTTAGTCGTTTCAGCAACAACACTTTTGTCCAGTTCTTGACACAGAGTACATCCATGAACTAGTTTCATTGGTCGGATCTCCACATCATACTCCTAGATTTTTGTGACCCAACCGACCCTCTTTTCTCCTAATTCTCCTTGGAGTATAAATTTCTGAACATCATGATGTACGACATAGACCACAATATTACTTTGATAAATAAAGTGGTAAAATTTCTTTAATGCTTTCATTACTATGTAAAATTGCTTCTCTATAAAGTTATACTTCTCCTAGTGCGGTGCTATAACCTGATTTAGAAAAGCAATAGGATTATCCTCACCATCATATTGTTTCTATGTTAGTACGACAACATAACTCTTCTGCTCACCTACTACATAGAGGATGAAGTTTTTAGAGTAATCAGGATTAATAAAAATTGGAGCTTGAGTAATTCTCTCTTTAATTTCTTGAAATGCTCACTTATGAGCTTTTGTCCACTTGAACTCAAAATACTTCTTCAAAAGCTCATTCATGGGCTTGACGACTTGGGAAAAGTTAGCAATAAACTTTTGAATAAAGTTTATTTGTCCAAAGAAGGATTGCAAGTTTTTCTTATTGATAGGTAACGACAATTTTAGGAGGGCTTCGGCTCGTGTAGGATCTATGGCAAACCCTTCTTGAAATATCACATGGCCCAACAACTTCCCTTCCTTAACCATAAAAATCGACTTCTTTGGGTTTATGGAAATCCTAAATTCTTGGCACTTCTCAAATATTTACCTCATATGAGTAACATGATCCACTCTGCAATGTGAAAACACCATTATATCATCAAGATATATTACAATAATTTTGTTTAACAACTCACCAAAAGTGATGTCCATGGCTCTCTGAAAGGTAGCACCAGCATTTGAAAGCTCAAAAGGCATTTGTTGGTAAGCGAATGTACCCCACTTAGTCGTAAACACTATCTTATATTGATCCTCGTATTTTACCCAAATTTTATTGTACCCAGAGAAGCTATCAAGAAATAAATCTCTGGGCACCAGCCACAATATGAAGAATCTAGTCTATCTGAGGCAAGGGATAATGGTCTTTGAGTGATGCTTGGTTTAAATTTCTAAAATCAACACAATCACATTTCTTCATTCTTCTTCCTTACAGGAACCAGGTTCGCTACCCAAGTAGAATGATTAATAGGATAAATGATATTTGCCTTGAGCATCTTCAATAATTCTACCTTAATGAGGATCTCAATCTTAGAATTGACAGGACGTTGTTTCTGTCAAAATGGCTTAACCCCTTATTGTAACTCCATTGTGTGCTGAATCACATTCTTATCATATCCTTTCAGGTCTTGATAACTCCATGCTACAATATCTAGATATTTGTAGCATAGATTTCTAATGCCTTCAATCTCATCCACTTTGCAATCAATCCCAATCTTAATGACCTTTCCTGGTTCCAATTGCAATTCTCTGTATTCCTTGGCATCAACCTTAATCCTATGATTATCAACCCTATCATTTCGATCAAACAAGCTCTCTAATGAAATCAATCCGCTAGGAATATGATTATTTCTCAACTGAATCATTGTTTCCTTTTCTTCCTCCATAAGGACTTTATCATCAACATTAGCAACTTATTTGAGTAGAAAATTCACTATTTTATCATCATTGTCAAACACTTACCAATAAATATTTTTATCTGGAATAGAAGGCCTATAAATTACTCTAACTATCTTTGGCTTCTGAACCACTTGCTCAGTAGGGGAAAAATTAGCACCAAGGGAAGCTAAGATATCAGCATATCTATTTTGCTCTCGAGGAATCGCCTGAATGTTTAAAGCTCTAAATGCTTCTATCAGATCCCATAATCTAGTGTGGAAAGCCTTCAAATAATGTTTCTTGCTCACACATCTATTTGTAACTTGATTGACAATAAGCTCAGAGTCACCAAAAATCTACAATTGTTCAATTCCTAACTTTTCTACTTTCTTCAAGCCAAGGCATAACGCTTTATATACAACTGCGTTATTTGTGCAACTCCAAGTCAATATGTAGGAGTAAGTGTTTTGTATTCCTTCAAGAGAAATCAATACAATGCCTGATCTTGCACCATTCTTACATCGAGCACCATCAAAGAATAACTCAAGGACCTTTTTTTTAGACTTTTTTGTCTTCTAGATTGAATAACAACCAATATTTATCCCAATCATAGCATTGAAATCCGTCAACCGAAAATCTTCCTCCAGGAAAATCTCAGCAAGTACTTCTTTAACCAGATCAACTTCCTTCAATTCCTTGGTCATCATGTTTACTGTGCTTGGAGCTTGTTTTGTCTCCTCTATCTTTTCAATATGAAAAGGTGAAGGCTTTTCATTATGAATGTGAATTCATATTCCCTTGAATGGTATCTCCAAATGTGAGTAATCTAGGGAAAGATAACCTCCAAGCTTGGCTGTAAATTCTCTCGAAAGACACATTCTAAAATAGGGCTCCAAATCAACAACCACCACCTCCTGAATGATCGTAATTTGTGTCATACTATGGAGCACAATTGGAATATCCTTGATTAATCCAATAGTCTTGACTAGAGTTCCATCCAACTGCAATAATCTTGGACTACTCCTTGTATACTCCATCCCCATTACTTCACATACTACCTTTGGCATGACAATAGTAGCAACATTGGAGTCAATCATGTAATTATGCACGATCCACCCTTTCATTCTCAAGGTTAAATAAAATGGGGGGGCTATTTTTTCCTATCATGGAAGTAGGGAGTGCTTGGGCCAAGACTGTTTGTGAACATTATTTCTTTTGGTCCTTAGTAGTCTTCAAGGATTCTTGTAACAAATCAATCTGTCCAGGTAACTGTAATGCATCATATAAGTTAATCCTTACTAGAATTTTCTTCATTTATTCCACAATACTATAGCTATAAGCAACCGAGTCCTTTTCATCTAGGGGCCACTCATACTTATCTTGATACTATTGCGTAGCTTCTACTCTTTGCATTTTAGTTAATGAAGGATAATTGAGTCTCTCCTTAGATTGCTCTTTTGTTTCACCAGAAACTAGAGCGGTCATCGTAGGTTGCAAAGTTAAGGGCTTAGCTTGCGCTTTATCTTGAGCTTGCCTAAGAAACAAATATTTTGCCTTAACAACATCAGGTCCCTTAGTTCTAGTATCAGGAGTCTTCACCGGAGATAACCACTTTTCTTCCTACACTTTTGTTTTTGCAATCACTTTCAAAGGTTGCAATTCCTTAGGATCAAGAGTCACCAACTTCTTCCTAGACCTAGTGAGGACTGACACTTGCTCCAGGGATGACATAATATAATTATGCTCCACTTCTAGAATCATATTAACTTTCCTTACCAAGGAAATTTTTGCCAATGTCTGAATGTAGTTCAAATGCACTATACATGTATCTTCACCATGATGATCATTGCATGGGGAACACCAATATGCTCTTTTGAACATATTAACTTCACCATTTACTTTCACTGTGGTGTTTTTCTCAGGTCCCCTACTAGTAGACGCTTGGTATCGAGTGATTGGCAAAGTCTAAAATCTTCTTGATAAAAACTCAGCTTTAACTTGTTTTTTCCTCATCATTGTAAGCTCATTAGATATCATCCTTAAAGCCGCATTATTGGATTTCACTTCTTGTAACAAAGTGGTGAGGGGATCTGAATTAGGCGATGGGATTAGTGCTAGCAATGAAAAATGCGCTTGTAATGTGGGTAATGGTAAAGGGGTTGGAGGTGTTGACAATATTGGAAAAGAAACGGATGAAAGCTATGGAGGTACTAATGTAGCCAAAAGTCATGGGAAACTTAGCGGATGACTATGGGATAGGGATAGGGGCTACTTACGGGGGGCTTGAATTTCATGAAGGGACTAGATACATGAACGACATAGGATATGAGAATGTATTAGAGTAAATATATTGTGGGAGATAAGGTATAATAGGTATTATTGCCTTTGGAGGTAGTATGCCTACTGCAATTAGGTCAGATTCGATATTTTGAGCTTGTGTGTACAAATTTGGAAAAGTGGTCACATTGGCTTGGTGCACCACCATACCAATATTAGTACTGAGCACTCAAAGATAATAAAATACTACTTGCTTGAGCATCCACCGTAAACCATCTGGAACCCTCTGCCAGCTTCATGCAAATTGGACATTAAAATCTACAAGATACTCTTGTGGATGTCTTTGAATTGTGGTGAACTAATGCAACAAAGAGTATGGATTAGCTTGCTCATGGAAATTTACATAGAGATTGATGAGATCGATAGAAAAACTCCTATTGATTTTATTGATCTTGGAGGAGATTCCAGAATGAATTAAAAATATTGAATGGAATAAATATTGTGAATAGAATCTGGTGAAGAACTAGGAGGAAGAAAAAAGCTCACCCGCCTTCCCGGAAGTTGTTCCGTTGATGATATTCTATTCAAAAGGTTATTTGAGGATCATAGAGAAACTGAATATAAAAACTTCGGGTTATCATGCATTTACCCATATTGGATTGGTTGGTTCAGCAAAAATATTTGTGCCAATAATAAATCTTATTCAATTTGTTGAAAGGGATGATGGATGAAAATTTGTCCGTAGATGGACAAATCATCGTATACCTTTTGATTCTATTAGATAGGATGCTCAGAAATGGTCGAAATAGTTAAATAGGAGGATTACTATGACTATAGCCCTTGGAAAGTCTTCCAAAGAAGAAAAAACTTTATTTGATACTATGGATGACTGGCTACGCAGAGACCGTTTTGTTTTTGTGGGTTGGTCCGGTCTATTGCTTTTTCCTTGTGCATATTTTGCCCTAGGTGGATGGTTTACGGGTACAACCTTTGTGACTTCATGGTATACTCACGGATTGGCCAGTTCCTATTTGGAAGGTTGTAATTTTTTAACTGCTGCAGTTTCTACTCCAGCTAATAGTTTAGCACATTCTTTGCTGCTATTATGGGGTCCTGAAGCACAAGGAGATTTTACTCGTTGGTGCCAATTAGGTGGTCTATGGACTTTCGTTGCTCTTCATGGTGCTTTTGGTCTAATAGGTTTCATGTTACGCCAATTTGAACTTGCAATTTTCCCAGTACCATCATAGGTTGGCAAAGCCTTCAGAGCAGCATGAGGTACTGGATTTTGTGCCTATAAATTCAAGGCTCCGAAGCTGTTCCATGTAGGGAACTTCCTTGGGAGTTGTTGTTGGTGTGGTGGGGGATTATGGGCCATATGAATAGGAATATGGGAAGTAGGTTGTGGAGCACCAATGGTTGTACTAGGTGAAGGCTAAGGAAAATTGGTGGTGGTACTCACTAGACTTACGAGAGCAGAAAACACACCAACTAATCGAGAAGATGAAAAATATGGTATGGATGAGATATGAGGGAGCGAAGACATTCATAAAAAAGTGGCTATTTGAGGATGCTCTCCTAACCTTTGGATATCAAGTTCATAAAACTCAATTTTATTATCAAGATTCTTGGCTTTCAATCTTGTATTCATGAGAGAAAGCTTTTTTCGTCCTCACACCTACGAAGTTTTAGATAGAATATAAGTCACTGGATGTTGTAATATTAGTAGAAATATGAACATCAAACCTTACACTATTGGAAGTGAAACCTTACAGTCCCATCGAGCATGCCAAAAATTGTTGGTCAAATATCTGCCTAATTGTTAAACATTGCATTTATGCGCCCTAGATATGACCAACATTGAAACGCTGGAGGAAAGAGATGTCCTCCATGCCAATATCCAGAGAGGGCTAGTTCTCGAACTAAATCCTACACTGGTAAAATACTAAATATGCAGGAAAGAAATTGGAAAAATGTGAAAAAAAATGGGAAATACGACCACAATCCAAAATACAGGGTTGGTGTTAGACTAACTAGCAAGAAAAAACCCAAGCACAAAGTAGCATTTGTAAAAAGAAACAAAATAGAACAAGCTCATGATATGACCATAACAACTATCAAAATGGCACTTCAACATTCACCTTATTATTAGCAATTTTAAATCCAATGACAAAATTTAAATGGAACAACAAACAAGATGAGAAAATGAAAATAGAAGAAAACTACACAGAAAGTAACCATACACAAGATCACTTACAAATTTAGAAATCTAATGCCTTGTATTAAAGTAGAGAGCCTAGAGAAATCTCTTGCAAAATCTCTAACCTCCTCCTCTACAATAGAAATTTATCTAGTATTTATAGAGGTTTTTTCCTCTTTCATTAAATACAAAGGAGAATAAAATTTAATGAGATCAAAGACAAAACCAGAAAAATTATCCTGGAATTATTTGAAAATTCATCCCCTTGAGAAGACAAGTTCCTAAAAATCTGAAATTCAAGCGAGGGTGCATAGATTGCAAAAACGATATTAAATTATTTTGAGTGCCTTTAGTACATTAGAAATCATGAAAACTCATTTCTCTTTGCTTTCCTCTTCATGATCCACAAAATAAAGTTACTGAGGGCTTCCTTAATTAAATGCATAAAATTAGAATATTTGACTAAATTTCCATTCACCCATTCTCACTTTTGCCTCAACATCTAAATCACCCCATTGCAAACTGAAATGTGCGTGTGTGACATAGTGGAAGTACATTTGCCTTTAAAAAGGGTGAATGGGACATTAGATCCTCAGGAAGGACGAATGCGATCCCAATGCACCAAGGTGTTGGTTTGCCCAGGTTGAGGGACGAACATATGTTCACCCTTCCCATGGGCAAATCAACACCTTGGCACATTGGGATCGTGTTCACCCTTCTTGAGGGGCGAACGTCCCATTCACCCTTTTTAAATGCAAATGTACTTCCACTATGTCGCACGCACGCCTTTCAGTTTGCAATGGGGCAAAATAGATGTTGAGGCAAAAGTGAGTATGGTCGAATAGAAATTTAGTCAAAGATGCTAATTTCATGCATTTAATTAAGGATGCCCTCAGTAACTCTATTTTGTGAATCACAAAGAGGAAGGTGAAGAGAAATGAGTTTTCATGATTTTCGATGTACTAAAGGCGCTCAAAATAATTTAATATATTTTTTGCAATCTGCACACCCTCGCCTGAATTTCAAATTTTTAGGAACTTGTCTTCTCAGGAAGACAGATTTTCAAAGAATTTGAGGAGGATTTTTCTGGTTTTGTCTTTGATCTCGGGATATTTTATTCTCCTATGTATTTAATGAAAGAGGTGAAAACCTCTATAAATACTAGACAAATTTCTTTTGTAGAGGAGGAAGTTAGAAATTCTACGAGAGATTTCTCTAAGCTCTCTACATTAATACAAGGTATCATATTTCTGAATTTGCAAGTGATCTTGTGTATGGTTACTTTATGTGTAGTTTGCTTCTATTTTTATTTGCTCATCTTTTTTTGTATTTCGTTTAAATTCTGCCATTGAATTTGAAATTGCTAATAATAAGGTGAATTTTGAAGCACCATTTTAATAGTTGCTATGGTCAGATCATGAGCTTGTTCTAATCTATTTCTTTTTACAAATGCTACTTTGTGCTTGGGTTTTTTCCTGCTAGTTAGTTTAACACCAACCCTGTATTTTGGCCTGTGGCCATTTTTCTTATTTCTTTCCACATTTTTCCAATTTCTTTCCAGCATATTTAGTCTTTTACCAGTGTAGAATTTAGTTTGGGA
Organism: Wollemia nobilis; assembly: GCA_028583015.1. Lineage (NCBI taxonomy): Eukaryota > Viridiplantae > Streptophyta > Pinopsida > Araucariales > Araucariaceae > Wollemia > Wollemia nobilis. Next base: position 15,162,913 of record JAQPPZ010017058.1, on the reverse strand, counting down.
ACCAACTCTCTCTGGAGATTGGCATGGAGGACATATCTTTCCTCTGGCCTTTCAATGTTGGTCGTATCTAGGGCACATAAATGCAATATTTAGAAATTAGGTAGATATTTGACCAATAATTATGCTTCTTGATGTTGCTAAATCCTAGCCATTTTTATTTTTACACTCTAACCCTTCTTATTTTTTTAGTCTTCAATCCCAATTTTAGTTTACAAGAAATGACCTTCTTTGGAGGTTGACTAATAAGTTATTCCCATTCATCTAATCTTAGCTAGAGTCTATGGTACATCTCATGAACTAGGAAAATTTTGGACCAAGAGATACTAATCTAGGGAAGACAAGTCTATCAAACATATGATAGGAGACATGTTGTAGATAGATTTATAGGGGACCTTAAGTTTGAGGTTATGAGACATGAGGTGAATGTAGATGATATTTATAAGAGGCATGCTCTAGACATGATTACATGCCTATAGTGTGGGGTGTTGGTAGCTTTGATCTTGAGTCACAAAAAATGGTGGGTGCTATTGTGGGGTCTCAGAGGAGTGATCATAGATATGTGCAATCAACATGTGTGGATTGCTTGGGGTTCACTACTTTTGGTATAATTTTACTGGACCTTGTAAAAGGCCATGTATAAAGACTTTAGTGGATTTGCATGCTATAGTTTACTCCAAGTATGGTGTTGGGAGAAAATTATAGTGAGGCACCCACAAGTATTACTAGGGCATGTAAAAGATATAGAGAGACCCACAACATATAGGTGAGGCCATCACTTTGAGTAGGCCTAGATAATTTTTAGGGAATGTCTAGAATGGGCTTTTTAGATGGTGGATGAGCTATGAGATCATCATATTGTGTAGAGGCTATGATGATAACATCCACTATGGCTTGAGGATGAGTTTGAGCTAACATGAGTTGCAAGATTCAATGGATGATTATGGACCAGGGAGAGTAGGAGCTCCACTAGTATGATTAAGTGCTATAATAGTTTGGACTAGTGGAATAGATACTAGAGTTGTAGAATTATTGACATCATTGAGAAAACTAGGAGGAGGTAGGGGAGGGTAGACAACCAAATTCCATTAGATTTGTCAAGGAGGATAGGGATAATATAGGGGTATGGTTTTCCAAGGATACTAGAGATGGTACTAGAGGTATGATCAACACAAATCTCACCAGTCATGTTGATCTAGTGTTTGAGGGTTATGAGAAGCGATATACAACAAGCATACAAATGAGTGAGTAGGAAGTTGGAGGAGATATAGGCAAGTATGTAGAGGTAACCTTGATAGGCTAGGGTAGAGTTAACAATAGTGGTATCACCTAGTGGATGAGACATAGGGGTAAAACCCATGGAATAGGAGAGGGTAGAGGTAGACACAAGAATTATGGTAGAGTAAATTAGACTGATTAGCATGGAGGATCTCCTAGAGAGTGTAATATATGGACTATGTCCATCATAGAGTGGAACCATTAGAGGTCCAAGTGAGCAACTACAAATAGATTATGAACTTCAAGTAGGAGATCCATAAGAGTGACATGGAATATTTATAGAGGTAGTTGGGGATCATCATAGTTGAGAGGGATTGGATATAAGGAGATAAAATCTAAAGTGTGGCCAATATGTGAGAAAATATCAAGCAAGTGGTGGTCAAGCAAGACATTGAGATTTATCAACTATAAATTAATATGACTAGATTAGAAAAAGAAAGGTAGTAGGCTAGATTTGAGGGGATAACACTTAGAATGATCTTAGGAAAATATGGAGCGAGATCTAAAGGAGGTATGAATAGAGATAATTAGAGTGATATATAACAAGATTCTATATTACTAATCCATTACTAAGGGGTAGAGGCAACCATCACCACTAACTTTAGCTCATGAAGCAAGAGTAGGAGTAGATCGAGGATGCATACAATTGAAGAACACAAGCTTATACTAATAGGGGGGTGAACAATATAAGGTAAAATTTTACTTTTTTCCCAAAAAAATTTATCCAATGTTATCAATTGCAATACCAATAGCAATAACAAAACAATGCACAAATCATCACATACATGAAAGATACAAATTTAGTGTGGTTCACCCAATGTGGGTTACGTCCATAGAGAATATATTTCTTATAAATTTTCTCAATAAATATCTTGGGAATCAATTCCCTATTACAGTGTTTGTGGACCTCTGTCCAAAGGAGATCTCAATTCCAAATATTCTTGTTGGTGGATTCCTTTCCATAGGAGAACTCTATCCCCTTTGCTCTGGTTTGTGGATCTCTCTCCATAGGAGAAATCTATCCCTTTTGCTATAGTTTTTAGATATCTCTCCATAGGATAACTCTATCCCATTTACTCTGGTTTGTGAATCTCTCTCCATAGGATAATTCTATCCCCTTTGCTCTAGTCTTCTCAAAATATAGCTTTCAAATTTATCTCAAATTTATAGTAAACCTCATCACAAGACTAGAAAAAATCTACTCCAACTCTGCTTACAACATCTACCTCAAATTTACACCAAACCTCATTACAAGGCTAACATAAATCTACTCCAACTCTGCTCACAACCTCTGCCTCAAATCTGCACCAAATCTACACAAAAACTCGTTACAAGGCTAGCATAAATCTACTCCAAATATTCTCACAACCTCTACCTCAAATCTACACTAAATTTACACCAAACCTCATTACAATGTTAGCACAAATATACTCCAAGTTTACTCACAAATCTGTCTAAATTTACACACATTATTATTGGTCACAAATCTGCCTAAGTACAAGATTTCATCACTTGTGCGCCCTAGACTCGGCCAACATTGAAAGGCCGAGGGAAAAATAAAATTCCTTCGAACCGATCTCCAGAGAGGGCTGGCTCCCTTACTAAATTCTACATTGTTTGAAGACTAGGGATGCAGGAAAGAAATTGAAAAATAACTGAAAGAAAGGGAAATATAGCCACAGGCCGAAGTGTAGAATTTGGGGCGGACTAACGACAAAAATTCCACCAAGTTTTATAACAACATATAATAAAAGGAAAGCAGCAGAATTTAACTCACACCTTTGTAGAGATAACCCCCAGATCGCATTTCAAAATCTACTCACTAACCATCAACGTTTGAATTCAGAATGCAGAATTCAAAACTTAACAACAAGAGCATGAGCATAAATAGAAATGATTTTAAAAAAGAAGGAAATCACACACATAAGAATGCTTGCAAATTTCAGAGGCCAAGTCTCTTCTATTGATGCAGAGAACTTAGAGAGTTTTCTTGCAAAATATCTAACCTCCCTTTACAATAAGAATTTGATTAGTATTTATAGAGGTTTTCGCCTCTTTCATTAAATACATGTGGAGGCAAAGTGTCGGCCACTCAACCACCAATAGCAACAAATTTCTCCTCGACCACAACAATGAACCAATGAGAAAATGCCAAATAAAATAACTGCTGATTTTATCACATGGCATATCAAGCTTCAGCACAAATCATCGGTCCAGTTTCAATCTCTATGGTGGCGCCTTGGAAATGCATGCCCACGAAGTGGTTGATGCCTCAAAAATGAACAATATTACATTGGAATCAAGAGCACATGCTTAAACTTGGTAGCTTCAGTGATCATATCACCTCAAGAATTATCTTTATCAATATTAATCTCTTTTCAAGGAAGATTTGCACCAAACTTCACCCAAGATTACATCCATAGGAAAAAGTGTTCAATGTGTGAAAACACTTAAAAAAAAAAAAAAAACACTTTTCAATGTGGCACCAATGATTACAACAAAATGTCAATGTGGCACACTACAAAAAAATTCCAATGTGGCAAAAATGCCAACATTTTTGGTGGCTCACGGGGTATTCAACTCACTTGAATGTAATCGATTCCAAGCCTTTATTCATTGGGTACAGAGTTCCCACTTACAGCTGCATCTAATGGTTAGCTACTTGTATCAACTTCATCTTGCTTTTTGAGATGTGTCGCGGTGGATTCATATATCGCAACTGCTTCAGCCCATCCATCTATGGTAATCGCCTCCCGAGCTTTGAGAGTACCCACAAGATATCGAAAAGTCTCAACCTTTTCTATATCAAGATGTTTGGCCCTTTGATTGAGCTCCAATAATCCAGATTCAATGCGAATGAACTTTCTCATTAATGGTAACACATGCTCTTCGGTGATGGGCTCCTCCAAATTATCAATATCTGAAGTATCCATCATGAAAACAGCCCATAATGTATCCAGGTCTTTCTTTGCCAGAATATTTCCTTGATCATCAACAAAACTAGGAAAACCATTATCCGCAAGTGTTTCAAAATAAACCAATGAAATACGTCTTTCATGCTCAAAGGTCTCTTGCAACTGACGAGCTTCTTTAATCAGATTCATCTTGGAGAAATAACTACGTAATGTGATTTTAGCACTCGCCCAAGCATGGGCTATATCACTCATTGGACGCATCTTGAGATTTATTTGAGTCATTGCTTGGATCTTCATGGCCATTTCCAATTTTGGCTCTAAATCTTGCTCCATGCTGTCTATTATAGGTCCACCATATGAAACAGCTACCTAAACATCCTGAAGGAACAAGAGCACTAATGTAGCCTTGGTCACCATTTTCTTACAATTAGTCAACATCTGACTACGAGCTTCCTTAATCTTGTCCTTGGTGAGGGACACAAAGTGCATTGATTTTGCTTCCAATTGATTCTGCAAGTTTTGAAGCTAATACTGCAGAGCTTGAATTTTTAGTTGAGCTTCTTGCTCGGTGGCCTGAAACTATGTAGCTATTTTCTTGCTCTCTGCTATGTCACTTTCCAAATGCATCACTTGTTGCTGCCACTGTTGAGATTCAAATTGTGTTGCATCAAATTTAGCCTATTGTTCCTCTAAGGCTTCCTCGAGCTTTTTGATTTTCTCTTCAGCCTGAATGAGAAGATCCTTGTAATGTTCCACCTGTAGATACATGGAACTTGATGCCTCCTGTATGGTGCCCATGTGCTCAACTGGATGCTTCTTTGTGAGGTCCTCAATGACAGCTTGGTATGAATAGTCACTAGATGTCATTTCTCTTTGAGGTTTCTAAACCCGAGGAATCATGGTCACCATGTGCTTCTCCATTGCTATGGGATCAAAAGTCACTTTCTTTACTGGTTGTGCCATGGCTAGTGAATCCTTTCTCTTACGATTCTTCCACCACCTAGATGAACTTTGTTGTGCCTTGCTGAGTTTTTTCGCTATTGAGCGCTCAGGTAGCAACTCTATCTCAGGGACTAGTGGCTCCTCCATGGCAAAAATTGGGGAAGAGAGAAAAATAGCTTGTTGGGGATTGGATTCAACCACAAGAATGGAAGTGGAGGGGATCTCATCTACGCTTACTCGAAGAGGTGCTTGCATGCTTATGGAAGAATGTGAAGGTATGGAAGATGAAACAAAGGGTAATGGAAGGGCAAATGGATTTGGGGCAGATGCAAATGAACTAAAGGCAAGAGAAAAGGATGGAATGGGTGAAACTGAAGAAGCACTAGTGACCTGTGACTGTGGGACAGAAGTGGGAATGGGAGAGGTGGATGTGACGAGAGGTGAAGTAGACATAGGAACTGTGGATGAAAAAATAGTGGTCACCAAATGCTTATTAATGAGAGAAGAAGAAGGAAAATGCATACCTATGGGCTCCTCTCCTTTTGTGCTTATGATCATTTGAGCCGATGGTAAACATTGTTGTATCACAATATTTTCTTCTCCTTTAGATTGTTCCTTCCCCATGTTCAGATCAACCGATGTCACCATTGAATCAGAGTGTGTTGGCTCAATTGCTTGTGATGAAGAATGTGCTCCACTCCTAGGCTTCTTTGCTATGTGAGGGAAAGGAATTTCCATGGTTGCACTCCTTTTATTTTGTAGAAATTGCTCTTGCTCTCCCTCTTCAATAACAATCTTCTCTTTTTCCAATACCTCCACTTGTCCGATCATTTCTTGTTCTTTACTTGGACTACTAATACTTTTAGGCACCAAATCAGCAAAGGAGAGGGGCTGATACTTCTCATAATTATCATCATAAATATTTGAAAAAGAATCATCTATAGCCATCGAATATTTTTTTTTGAGCTTATTTTGATGAACTCTCATGATCCACCAATTGGTAATCTTTTCATCAGACCAATCAGGAAATTTGGTCTTCATTTGCTCAAACAAACCTTTAGGAGGAACCTATTCTGAGTGATTGGCAGGATCATATTCAACCTCCATTTCATAAAAATCATGCCAAGGAGGAAGTGACATCATCTTCTCTACATGCCATTCAATGTCATGCCCTTCAGGATTGTTCCTTTGTCGCACAATATCTTCTCTAGGGCAACAATGAAATGTTTTTGCCTTGATGAAACTGGAAAAAATACCCAAAGGATCATACTTCCATCGTTGGGGGAGCTCAACCAATCCATGATCATAGAGTGTCTCAACAATCAGTTCATTCTGCCCACACTGAGTAACTGTGATATCACCAAATTTGAAAGGCATAACACATGTATTTTTTTTCCTATTACCTGACCCATAGGTATCATTTATAAAATCACTTTGTCGGGCTACTTCCAAGGCAAAAATATGTTCAGTTGTAAAATATGGTAGCAAAAAAGGTTTACCAGTAAAACCATACACTCTAACTACCACGCCTTGGGTTAGTAAGAAAACATCACCTTTTTTTTTATCAACCACTTCTGCTTGTAGGGCCCAAGGCACTCTGTTGCATACTCCATACATTATCTCCAAAGCAGGTCCTAAAAACATTCTGTTGAAGTTATAATAGGACTCGTTCTTGGAAAAACTCTGAGTCCATGAGTATACTGGTAATGCTTTTCCTGCTTCATCTATCTTGTTTATTGCTACAAAAGCAAAACGAGAGTGCATATGGTAGAAAAAATACCATGTCAAGAGGGAACAATGCCTAAAGGTAAGATCTTCTCCATTTTGTACCTTTCTCAATTGTGAATGTATCCTCATTTCTAAGAAACTTGCCCAATCAAAGAAAATTGAATTTGGAGTTGTTGTCGCGATAGTTGGAGCATAAAACCTTGGTTGTGAAATGAATTGCACCAACGATGCTTGCCACTTTTGTACTACAAAATCTGAAGATAATCTTGTTAGCCATGCTATCATTGAATACAAATCTGGGCTCTTGAAACTTTTCAATGGTGTCGGCATTTTTGGCAACTCTCCCAATCATGGGGTCTTTAATAACTGGCTCTCCATGAACTGTCGCATCTGAATGGTAGGTTGATACTTCTCCTCCTCCTCCTTAAAACTGAATTTTTTTAATGTAGCAGAAGATGAAAGTTGTGCACCACAAGCAAACGCATCTTGTATGGAACTAGCTGAGATACTAAACAATACTTCTCCGTGGGCATTTTGGACAGTTCTTGTAGCAGTGTTGTAGCATTGTGCGATTGCCCAGATTAGCTCAAGACATAGATGCACAAGTGTACACAAGTACCAGGAGAGATGAGAATGAAATGCTATAGTACGGGGACTCCCAGCAGACATATGTTGTGCAACAAACTCAGCATCTAGACGCAGTATTTCTACTCCCTTGTTGGTGATATTGCAATCTTTAATGTGATATTGCAATCTTTAATTTGTCCCAAGCGATCATCATAAGGTTTCAGTTCCATATCTTCAACCTTTTCTTCTCGAGCTCTTCGCGGCTTCTTCGCGATCTCAGGCCTTTTTTGTACATTCACCTTCTTGGCCTCTGCAGCTTTCCTCCCCATCTTCAGCTTCCTTTGAATATGCAACAATGAACAACAAACCCTGGAGCAAAAGGGATTCACAAGACTTCGATATAGGAACCCTGCAAATGCTTTGATTGAAAACAAAAGGATGGGCCTCCTTTTTATAAATTTCCATACACATCCGTTGGAAAGCTTTCTAATTTCATGGGCACCGCATGCATTCCAATGATGCTTTTTATTTTTTATTTTTATGCTTCTTACCACTTCTTGAAATGCGAGAAGTGGTAGTTTTTTGTTTTTTTTTAGAAAGTGTAATGAGTGAGTGGAGTGAGAAATGTTAATGAGCGGAATTTACGGATAGTGCAGCATGGAGATGGGGGGTGCATGGGAAAAAAAATGAGCGAAAGGATTTAAATGCATAATGATTTTTCTTATTTTAGCATCATTGTTTTTTTTTTTTTTTATTATTATTTTATTTTTTTAAATGGCCGAAATGGTTTATTCGGGGGAGGGGATGGGAATTTCGGGACCCGAAATAGTGTTTTCGGGGATTCGAAATGAGTATTTCGAAAGGATAACGAAGACTATGGACGGGGAGTGGTGGAAGACATGTATATCGGGAGGTCCGAAAGGGCTTTTTGGGGACCCGAAATAGTCTTTTCGGGGACCCGAAAAGGCTATTTCTGGGGGAAAAGGAAGAAATTTCGGGCATGCATGAGCATTTTTTTTTTTAAATAATGGAAGGGGAACGGAATGGGAATTTCGGGACCCGAAATAGTGTTTTTGGGGACCCAAAAGGGTATTTCGGGTGGGAGGAAAACGAGCTCGGGAAGCATGCAATTTTTTATTAATATATTTTTTTTTTTTTTTTTTTTTATATATATATATATATATTTGGATGACTAGTCAAAGGGCGAGAGGGAAGGCTTTCGGGATCCCGAAAACACTATTTCGGGATCCGAAAAGGGCATTTCGGGCATGAAGGGACGGGAGGGACGGAATGAAGTTTGTAAAATATTTTATTTGAAGTCCAAAAAGGAATTTCGGAGGCCCAAAAAAGGAATTTCGGGTTATGTGTTTTTTTATTTTAAAAAAGAAAAGGTTTGGGAGGGAAATTCAAATTTTGGAATTTGAATTTCGAATTGAGCATGGAGGGAGGGGAGTTTTTTTTTTTTCCTAAATTTATTGCATGGGGGAGGAGGGGAAAAAACGCAGCCCAAAATCCGAAAATCAAGGGTTTCAAGGTAAGGCCATGCCATAGAGCGCAAAGCGGGGAAAATGCAAGCCTCTGCTTTTTTTTTTTACACCTCCAGAACCTTGGACCCCCTAAACACCTCATCCAACTTGATTTTTTGGTTTTCAAGTTTTTAAAGAACTCCCTAGTTAAGCATAACCTTCCTAGAGTAGTACTCGGATGGGTGACCTCCTGGGAAGTCCCGGGCTCTGCACACTTTTTCATTTTTTTTCTCTTCTTTTTCAAATCCAAGCCTAAAAGAAACGTAAAACGACAATATGTACATATTTACATCAATAATTTTTTTTTTACTGATAATAGGCCTTCAAATGAAGACCATTAACTGGAATTAACAATGCATGACCATCCATATCTTGCAAATAAAAAGAATTAACTTGATTGGCACTTGTGATTTGAAATGGACCTTCCCATATTGCCTCGAACTTGTGATGTTTGCCAGGATTTGATTTCTTTTCATTCCACTTCAATACAAGATCGCCAACCTTAAAAGTCCTTTCGGAGACCTTTTTACTGAACCATTTCTTGGTCATCTCAGCATGTTCTATAAAATCCTGGTATGATTTCTCCCGTTCTTCGTCCAACTGTAAAAGTTGAGCTAATCTCATGTTCATAGAATCAGATTCATCATCCTCATCATCAATCAAATGCCAAGTCTAGAGGGCCGATAATTCAATATGAATTGGCAAAACCGCTTCTTTGTCATATACCAATGAATAAGGGGATGTCTTGATAGATTTTTTCACCGAGATGCGATCAGCCCACAATGCTTGATTCAAAAGTAGGTGCCAGCTCCGCTTATTGTCGCCAAGGGTCCTCTTCAAAATTTGAAGCAAATTCTTGTTTGTAGATTCGGCCAAGCCATTCCCCTGTGGATAATAATTAGATGAAGTTTTCAAATAAATTCCGTACTTACCCACAAATTCACTGATTTTGGCACCTATGAAAGGAGTTCCATTATCCGTTATAATCGCATCTGGGATACCAAAGCGAGTGATCAACCCCTCAAGAAAAGTGATGACCGTGGCTTGATCCACCTTTTTAGTTGGAATTGCTTCAATCCATCTAGTGAAATAGTCGGTTGCAGTCAAGATGTACTTATGACCAGCAGATGAGTTAGGATCAATGACCCCGATAAAGTCTAGGCCCCATTGCTGAAATGGTACTTCTACTTGAATCGGGTGAAGAGGTAATGATGCATTCCTGGTTCTACCGATGTATCTTTGACACTTATCACATTTTTGACTAACTTTGAAGGCGTCTGCAAAAAGAGTAGGCCAAAAATAGCCTGCTCGAATAATCTTTAATGCCATGGGTCTACCTACATAATGACCTCCTGATAATCCATAATGGAATTCTTCTAAAATTTTCTCCTTCTCTGATTCTTTGACACATCTAAGAAGAACCCCATCAATATTCTTATGAAACAAGCCATTTGGCAGCAAGACATACTTGAGGGCTTGTAGTCTAAATCTTCTTCTCTGTGAGGCATTCAGATGTGAAGGACATTTACCAGAATAAAAATATTCCATCAGCTCCTCTGTCCAATCTTGATCCACTATAGAATGATTGTCAAAATTACAATTATCTACTACATCCTCATACTCATGAATTGTGGATCCAGAGGAAGCATTCTTTGCAAGCTCTTGGCACAATGCTCGACCTCAAACAAGTTTGGTTGGTCGGATCTCAACATCAAATTCCTGAATTTTAGAAACCCAACCAACTCTCCTATCTCCAAGTTCTCCTTGTATGATAAAATTTTGGACATCTGGATGAACAACATAAACTATTGTTTTACTCTATGAAACAAAGTGCCGAAACTTCTTCAGAGATTTCATTACCACATACACTTGTTTCTCAATGAAGTTATACTTCTCTTGATGTGGTTGGATGACTTGGCTTAGGAAAGCAATCGGACGTTCATTTTCATCATCTCCCTTTTGTGTAAGCACCACTGCATAAGCTTCTTGTTCACCAACAACATAAAGGATAAAATCCTTGGAATAATCAGGGTTCACCAGGACTGGAGCTTGAGTGATCCTTTCTTTGATCTCCTTAAATGATTGCTTCCTCTGCTCGGTCCATTTAAATTCAGCATTTTTCTTTAAAAGCTCTGTCATTGGCCTTATTACTTGAGCGAAATCTGCAACAAACTTTTGAACAAAATTAATTTGCCCAAAAAAAGATTGCAAATCCTTCTTATTGGTTGGCAATGGAAGCTTCAAAAGAGCTTGGGCCCTAGCTGGATCAATAGCTAGGCCATTTTATGAAATTACATGTCCTAGGAGCTTTCCCTCCTTTATAGAAAAATTGACTTTTTTGGATTAATAGATATGCCAAATTCTTGACATTTTTCAAATACCTACCTTAAATGAGATCCGTGCTCCTCCCTATTGTGAGAAAAAATAGTCATATCATCCAAATAAATCACAATAATGCGATTTAAAAACTCACCAAAAGCCACATCCATTGCCCTTTGAAAAGTTGCGCCAACATTTGAGAGTCCAAACGACATTCGCTGGTAAGCAAAGGTTCCCCATTTTGTGGTGAACGTTGTTTTATGTTGGTCCTCATCCTTGACCCAAATCTGGTTATACCCAGAGAATCCATCCAACAAAGAGAATCTCTGAGCTCCCGCAACCACATGAAGAATCTGGTCAATCTGAGGAAGAGGATAATGATCTTTTAGCGAGGCTTGATTCAAATTTCTAAAATCAACACATAGGCGAATATCTCCATTCTTTTTCCGTACTGGGACCAGATTTGCCACCCAAGTTGAATGCTTGATGGGGTAAATGATTTTAGAATCCAACATTTTAAGAAGCTCCGCCTTCATCAGTACTTCAATCTTGGGATTAACTGGTCTCTATTTTTTTCTAAAGGGTTTCACCCCATCATGCAACTCAATAGTATGTTGTATTACATCTTTGTTATATCCCTTCAAATCATGGTAACTCCAAGCAACTGTGTCAAGAAATTCATGACATAAATCTCTGATTTGTTCTAACTCCTCGAGAGTACAATCCGTCCCAATATTTATCAATTTTTTGGGACCTAACTCCAATTCAATATACTCCTTCTCATCTACTTTGATCCTATGCTTCTCTGCCCTATCATTTTGATCAAAAAGGCTTTCAAGTGTAATCAATCCTTTTGGGATATGATTATTCCTTAGTTGAATAAGCCCTTTGGCTTCCTCCTCATCAAGCGTTCTCTCTTCCATAGTACTCGCTTCTCTTATCAAAAAATTTACAATCTGCTCATCACTTTTGAATACTTGCCAATACATGTTCTTGTCCGAGACCGAAGGCCTGTAAACTAACCTTACGGTCTTAGGTTTCCTCACTACATGCTCAATCGGAGAGAATTTTGCTCCAAGAGATGCTAGAAGATCAGCATGCTTATTTAGCTCTCGTGAAATGGATTGAATATTCAATGCTGTGAAAGCCTCAAACAGGTCCCAAACTTTGTTGCGGTATGCCTTGAGATAATGCTACTTGGAGATGCACTTGTTCGTTACTTGATTCACAATCAATTTAGAGTCACCAAAAATCTGCAATTGTTCAATCCCCAATTTTTTTGCCTTCTTCAAACCTAGGCACAATGCTTCATACTCAGCAACATTGTTAGTACAACTCCAGGTCAGTCGATATGAATATGTTTTCTGTAGTCTAGAGGGAGAAATAAGAACAATCCCTGCTCTCGCACCATTTTTACATCTTGCTCCATCAAAATACAACTTCCATAATTGATCGGGCATAGAGTCTTGATCATCTTGATCAAGAGGCATCTTTATTTCAACCTCTTCAGGCTTTGTAATGGAGTAACAACCAATTTTAGTTTCCATCATGGCATTAAAATCGAGCATTGAAAACTCATCCTCTAAGCGAAGCTCATCCAGGACTTCATCCATCAAATCAGGATTTTCCAATTCTTCAGTTATCATGTTGACAGAATGTGTGGACTTTTCTTCTTCTTCCATCTTCTCTATATGAAAAGTAGAAGGCTTCTCATTGTAGATCCAGATTCTTCTTCCTTTGAAAGGAATATCCAAGTGAGAATAATCCAGAGAAAGGTAGCCTCCCAGCTTGGCAGTGAATTCTCTTGACAAACACATACTGAAATATGGTTCCAAATCAACCACAACTACCTCCTAAATTACTATAATTTGAGGCATACTATGTAGAACAATAGGAATATCCTTGATTACACCCACTATTTTCATGGGAGTCCCATCCAACTACAAGACACCAGGGCTACTTCTTGTATACTCCATACCCATGACTTCACAAACTGCCTTTGGCATGACAGTTGTCGTAGCACCAGAATCAATCATGCAGTTGTGCACTATCCAACCCTCCATCCTAAGTGACAAATAAAATGGGGGTGGTCTATTTTTTCTAGTGGCTGAAGTAGTTAATGTTTGAGCAAAAATCATCTGGGTAGGATTCTTCTCATTATATTTCATAGACTTCAATGATTCTTGTAACAAATCAACTTGCCCAGGTAATTGTAATGCATCATAGAGACTAACCTTGGCTGGAATCTTCTTCAATTCTTCAACAATATTGTATGTAGATGCACCAGACTCCCTCTTTTCAACAGTGTCTTCATATTTGCTCCGATATTGTTGAGTGGCTTCTACCCTCAGTATTTTAGTCAAAGATGGGTACTTGAGCTTTTCTCTGGCTTGTTCCTCTGTTTCAGCTCTTGCCTGTGAAGCTGAGGCTTTTTATTGCAATATTTCCTTTGCTCGTGGTGGCAAAATATATTTTAATAGAACAGGTGAATCTGGCTTTGGTATTGAAATAGGAGCTTTCACTTGTACTTGTTTCTTCTCATTTTGCATCTTTGGATCAATCGGTACCCTTAATGGTTCCATCTCTGTTTGGATCTACCGTGATCGGCTTCTTCCCGGTTCTCATGAGAACCGAGACTTGTTCTTCAGATGGAACCATAAAATTATGATCTACCTCAAGTAATCATGTTAACTTGTCCTCCGAAAGAGCTTGCGGCCAATGTTTGTACATAGTTCAAATGAACCATACAAGTCTCCTCACCGTGTGGATCATTACATGTAGAGCACCAATATGTTCTTTCTACAGGGCCAGCTTCCTCATTCATCAACACAGTCAGGTTCTTCTCAGGCACTTTTCTTGTTGAAGCCGCTTGTTCTCTAGTGATCGACGAAGGTTGAAATCTCCTAGTTTGGAAATCTCTCTCGGTCTGCTTTCTTTCAATAATTGTGATTTTATTTCCCATTGCTCTTATAGCTGAATTAGCAGATTTTACCTCTTGTAATAGCGTTGTGTAAGGATCAGGATTTGAGGGCATAGGAGGTGTCGGTATAGGTAGAGGTGCTGGCAATGCAGGCAATGTTGGGAATGAAGTGGGAGCTGGTAATTATGGAATGCTTGGTGCAATAAATTGTGGAATAGTTGGAGCAGGGAGCTGGGGAACTGGAATGGGTGCGATCTGAGGTGCACTTGAGCTCCATGATGGAATAGGATACATGGAAGGCATAGGCTATGAAAATGAACCAGAATACAAATGTTGAGGAAGATCAAGTAAGATAGGCATTGTTACCTTTGGGGGAAGCCTACCTATGGCAATCAAGTCTGCTTCCACCTTTTGTGCTTGTTCAAATAGCTATGGGAATGTAGTCATGTTGGACTATTGGATAGCCAAGCCAATGTCTGTGTTAAAATCTCTGAGATAATAGAATGTAGCTTGCTCATGAGTGGGCTGAAGACCTTCAAGAACTCTCTGCTAGATTTTGGTAAATATGACATTGAAGTCCGCTATCTCCTCCTGTGGATGCCTTTGAATTGCATTAAATTGATGCAACAAGGAAAATGGATCAGCTTGTTCATGAAAGTTTTTGATTAACAACTCTCCTAATTGATCCCATGATGCAATAGTGTCTCGGTTGCAACGATCGGTACCAATACAACAATTTCCCTCTCAGTGACAACACCAACAATTTTATCATCACGTCTTCATCCATTATGTCATGGATGGTTGCCAAAGAGGCTACATCTTGAATATGCTCATAAGCAGTTTTACCAGTACCATCATAGGTCGACAAAGATTTCAAAGTAGCTTGAGGGACTGGATTTTGTGCTTGTAAATTCAAGGCTCCCGAACTATTCCATGCCGAGAACTACCTTGGTGGAGGATTCTGGGCCATTTGGATTGGTGTGTGTGGTTGAGGAGGTGGAAAACTAGTAGCAGTACTAGATGAACTTGAAGGAACAAAAAATACACCAACAATTTATGAGGATGTTGCAAAGGACGTAAGTGGTGGGGAGACCAACTTAGGGTGTCCACTTAATTTTTGGTTGTCAAGTTCAAAAAACTCAATGGGATTTTTAGATTTTTTGGCCTTCGATCTTGTGATCATGAAGTACAACTCTCACTGTCTCCACGTTCGAAGGCTTCTGGGTAGTGCTGAGTCGCCAAATGTTCTAACTATACAACATGAAGGTGAACATTAAACCTCAATACTATTGAAAGTGAAACTTTCAGGGTCCCATCGGGCATGCCAAAAACTATTGGCACAGGTGGGTTTGTCAACTTGGAATAGTACTTGTCCCATCGATTATGGATCTTACTGAGACAGAGATAGTCTGTCCCATCGGGCGTGCCAAAAATTGTTGGTCACAAATCTTCCTAAGTACAAGATTTCATCACTTGTGCGCCCTAGACTCGGCCAACATTGAAAGGCTGAGGGAAAAAGAAAATTCCTTCGAACCGATCTCCAGAGAGGGCTAGATCCCTTACTAAATTCTACACTATTTGAAGACTAGGGATGCAGGAAAGAAATTGAAAAATAACTGAAAGAAAGAGAAATATAGCCATAGGCCGAAGTGTAGAATTTGGGGTTGACTAACAAAAAAAATTCCACCAAGTTTTATAACAACATATAATAAAAGGAAAGCAACAAAATTTAACTCACACCTTTGTAGAGATAACCCCCGGATCGCATTTCAAAATCTACTCACTAACCAACAACGTTTGAATTCAGAATGCAGAATTCAAAACTTAACAGCAAGAGCATGAGCATAAATAAAAATGATTTTAAAAAAGAAGGAAATCACACACATAAGAATGCTTGCAAATTTTAGAAGCCAAGTCTCTTCTATTGATGCAGAGAACTTAGAGAGTTTTCTTGCAAAATATCTAACCTCCCTTTACAATAAGAATTTGATTAGTATTTATAGAGGTTTTCGCCTCTTTCATTAAATACATGTGGAGGCAAAGTGTCGGCCACTCAACCACCAATAGCAACAACTTTCTCCTTGACCACAACAATGAACCAATGAGCAAATGCTAAATAAAATAACTGCTGATTTTATCACATGGCATATCAAGCTTCAACACAAATCATCGGTCCAGTTTCAATCTCTATGGTGGCACCTTGGAAATGCATGCCCACAAAGTGGTTGATGCCTCAAAAATGAACAATATTGCACTAGAATCAAGAGCACATGCTTAAACTTGGTAGCTTCAGCGATCATATCACCTCAAGAATTATCTTTATCAATATTAATCTCTTTTCAAGGAGTATTTGCACCAAACTCCACCCAAGATTACATCCATAGGAAAAATTGTTCAATGTGTGAAAAAACTTAAAAAAAAATACTTTTCAATGTGGCACCAATGATTACAACAAAATGTCAATGTGGCACACTACAAAAAAATTCCAATGTGGCAAAAATGCCAACAATTACATGCAAAAATATACCTCAAACCTACTCATAAATCTGTCTAAATATGCAGATATTACATGCACAAATTTACCTCAAATTTGTTCTCTATCTCTGCCCAAATTTGTACCAAATATCATTACACAATTAGCACAAATATGTCTCAAACATGTTCTCTATTACTTACCAAATCTACTTCAAGTCTTCTCACAAGACTTGCTCAAATCTACATCAAGTCTTCTCACAAGAATTTCTCAAATTTACTTCAATTTTGCATCAAGTCTTCTCACAAGACTTGCTCAAATCTACCTTAATGCTGCTTGAAGTCTACTCACAAGACTTGTTCAAATCTGCCTCAATGCTTCTTAAAGTCTTATCACAAGACTTGCTCAAACCTACCTCAATGTTGCTCACAGAACTTGCTCAAATATTCCCAAATATTGCATATAAATAATGTTTATAACTCTTTCAAAAATATTTTCTTCAACTAGGCAGTTCAGAGATATTCTACCTAGAATTCATTTAACCTCTTGAATATATAGATAATGATATTATCAAATACCCAATATGTTCTTCACATTCACAAATATTGCATTCATCCAATCCAATCTATACCTCTTGCAAATCCCTTTCAAATAAAATCAAACTAGTGTATAACTTCACTTCACAAAACTGATCTCTAATACTTGCCCATTCACATTCAATGTCACTCACATCAATGCCCAAATTATTCACTAATTTTCTTCAACAAGAATGCATAATTTATTCTTAAAAACCCTAACACAAGTGTTTCCAATTTCACCAATCAATAAGCACAATTTGTTCTCAAACCCTAGCTCAAATATTTCCAACAATACACACTAATAAACCCTTTTATCTCCACCTTATAATTCTGAAATATTTTCTCAACCAACCACCTTAGAGGAGGAATAATGTTAACATACCTCTTAACTTTCTTTGGTGAAGGTGTGCCCTCAAAACCTGTTCCAAAAAAAAAAAAAAAATTCCACCTCAAGAGGTTAGCCAATATTCTTTTCAAAATAATCACAAAAACCTTTCCTCAAAAATTGTGCATAAAAATATTGCTCTATACTCTTTTTACTCTCTCAAAACAAGGTTTTTAAATCAAAGAACAACACCTTTAAACTTTATTTCACCATGTAGAAATACACATAATTATTAAACCATTTAACACCTTATAACTCCTCACTTTTGCATATTAAAAATAATACTTTTAAAGACTACAATTTCCCTTTTTATTTTCTTCTAAAATATTTTCCAAAATAAAAACACTTATTGCCCTTATGACTCCCTAAGTCAAATAGCAAATATAAATGACAACTCAACCTTATAACTCCCACAAAAATCAAATTTCAATTTAAAAATAAATACCTCTTTTATTCTGCCCTCAATGTGATTCGAACCTCTCACCTTGTGAGAGCAAGGTGCCCAACCAAGGGGCCACGACCATTTGCACCAATGCAAATCATGAACACACAAATGTGTCAATCGCATTTTACTTCCTCCTACTACAAACTCATCCAAACAAAACAAAAAAATCCATTATGGGTTTCAAACCTGAAACCTCCTCCTCACAATGCCTTCGTGCTAGCTCAGCCACCAGCTAGTCTAGCTAACTGGATGGAATTTTATGTACACCAATCCAAACTTAAACCTTTGTCATTCACTATTGAAAATTGCACTGTCTTTTCCTTTCCCTTTCTACCATTTGCAACGAATTCTATTCCAAGTTAATGCATGCACAAATTTTTGAACCACACTCAAATGACTTTAGGCACAGGGTATAAATACGTTTTAATTTGGTCTTCATCCAAAATCGATGCCACCTTGTATTTTTTACCCCATATGATGTTGGCCACCTTCATTCAAAATTAATTTGAATTACCTTCAATTTCTTGGTGCTCAAATAATATTATAATTTGAAATATTTATATTATAATAAAGATATTATAATCCTTTTGAACCTTGCCTTCACAAATAATATTATTGCCTTCAATAATATATTATAATATTAATCCTTTTGAACCTTGCCTTCACAATTAATATTATTACCTTCAATAATATTAATAATATTAATTCTTTTGAACCTTGCCTTCATAATTAATATTATTACCTTCAATAATATTAATATCTTACCTTCATTTTTAAACCATTATTCCAAAGAGCTCTTAAGCCTTTTGTACTTCATTATAATATTCAAAAATAAATATTATAATGTTTTTCTCAACAAATTTCATTTCTTTGAGATAAAAATGTGCCTTCCTTACTTAGAATAATAAATTTATGTTGAGAATTATTTCCTTGATGTCAATGACAATAGATGACATCTTCTCTTTTGACATCAACCTATGACATCAATCCTTTGATATCAATGACAACACAATATACTAAAAATTTCCAACAACAATATCCTGATTGATGGACATACCACCATCAATGAAAGGAAGAGGGACTGGAAAGTCTAGTGCATGGAGCTAGGGCAGAGAGATGTGCCAATTTTATGGTTGTAGCACATCTCCCATGAGAAACACATGGATGAATGAGTGTGTCAATTTTATGATTTTGGTACATTGAGGCATTTAAGGTGATGTAATGTAAATGAGAAATATATAGTGATTAATTTGGTTACATTGATTGGTCCATTTGATTTATGTTTTAATATTTTTTTTTATGATGGATGTGTGATGATAGTGAGGAAAATAAAATAGATGAATTGGTCAAAGCAAGTTTAGAAGGTAAAAATAGTGAGGAAAATAAGAATCAAATATTAATAAAAGTGAGGTGATGAAAGCCTACACTATGGGGAGACTAAATATGATAGCCATTTAAGGCCTAATATAGTGTATATATAACATAGTTATGTATAATGACTAGTGAAAGCCTATAGTAGTGTATGTATAGTATAGTATAATTGTGTGGAATAGGCAGTGAAAGCCTATATGAACAATATGTGCAATGACCAATGAAGGCATATATGAGTGATATAAATAAAAACTATGTACAAGATATTTATAAAATATATAGAAGTGTTATGTACAATGGCCAACTGATGAA
This sequence comes from Wollemia nobilis, assembly GCA_028583015.1. Lineage (NCBI taxonomy): Eukaryota > Viridiplantae > Streptophyta > Pinopsida > Araucariales > Araucariaceae > Wollemia > Wollemia nobilis. The sequence continues at coordinate 15,143,157 of JAQPPZ010017058.1, read as the reverse complement.
CAATTAAGGCTTGAAATGGTCAATGGATAGTTAAGGCCTGTTAGAATCTGAATTGACATCAAGGAAATCTTAAAACTATGACTATTATCTTTAGTGTTCTAATTTGGTGTGCATCCACTAATAATAGTCTAAACCCCAACATTGGATGGATTAAAGGTTTGCTTTAACCCAACCTCTAGAGTAGGTTGGTATAGCTTGTCAACTAACTTGGGTGTTGACTCATTTAAGATCAATTAAATATTTAAAGATAGGGATAGAAATGAGTTTAGGGTTAGAAAGGTAATGGTTAAATAGTGGATGGATAAATCTAACAACATAGGCATCTACAGGAAAACCCTTACTTATCAATTTCCAATGTCATAAACTTGTGATTAACAACACTAAAAAAAAGTAGTCTTCATCAATTAAAGAACAAAAGACATGCTTCAAGAAATTATTTCAAAAATCTAGAATACTAATAATATAGATAGAAAACTTATATCAGTATTCATACTAACAAAGAATAATTACTTCCAAGAATATATTCAAACATGAAATATTTCAAGGTACTCTAAGTTAGCAATCCAATATCAACAGAATAGACTAACCCTAGCAGCAGTAGTAGAAATGCATTCATAGTTCAAATCTCTAAAAGATACAGAAGACATTAGCTTGAGGAAAACATCCAAGTAATGTTCCTTCTATTTATTTGTAGAAAGTATTTACATATTAGGGCAAGAAAACACTCTATATCCAACCTCAAAATATGAGGGTTCAACCTCTATTTATAGTTTTACATGTTGAAAGATTAAATAAAATAGAACATTACAAGGAATAAAAATGCTAGATCAGCCAGATGCTGAGGTGGTAGCATCTCATTTTTTTTTGAGGAAGAAGTAATCACATGATCTTGTGCTCCTCTACAACTTGAACTCCGCAAGTTACTTGAATTTCATGGCGTTCAAATCCAAACTAGACCAAACCATCATCCAGACCATTCATTGTTCTTGTCAACGACATTTAGCCATAGATTTGTAACTAACTTCTTTCTTGGTTCTTTATCCATTCACCACTTTATATCCCTGCTATTTTCATCATAAACCATCAATATTTGATCAACCATCTTGTGCTATGTATAATTCTTGCTTTTATATATTTTAAGAGCACTAGAACAAACATACCATTGATCACACCATGAATAGTTGATATTAGTGCTAGGCTTTATGTATTCATTTCACTAACAACCCCATGGTGTAGAACCAATGTTACCTCTCCTACTTAGTTTTCTCAATGAAATAGGACCATGTCATAGACCACTCTTTGAAAACCTTATTTGAACAAGTTGACCTCTTTGATCTCGAGTTGGAGCAAAAGAGGCTTCATTGTATTCAGATGTAAAAAATGTTGAGTCACATGGGGTAGAACAATGTGTTGGCCTGCTCCTTTTAGTCTTTAGATGGTCTTATTATTATTTAGAGCTATGACATAGAACCATATCCCGACTGTGTTGTAGCCCATGATTTAATATATCAATATGCAAGTTTGATTAATGTTGACCATGGGGTAGAGCACTATGCTAAGCCATGCGGTGTAAAACCTTGTGCTAGCATGCACGAGATAGAACCTTGCACTGGCCCACATGAGGTATAACCTTACACTGGCCCACATGGGGTAGAACCTTCTTGTACACCATGCCTTGGAATGATTACTTGTAGGTTTTTATTGATTTTTATCGTGGATTGGAGAATTGAACTGAGTTGTATGGTATATAATATGTTGTGACCCGCATGGGATAGAACACTATTGTGAACCATAATTTGAACACTGAGTAAACTTGTTGAGTTTGACTATTTTGACTATGGGTTAGAGCCTTGTTCTATGCCGCATGGGATGAAACACTACTATGAACCATAATATCTTCATTGTGCTTTAGCCCATGATTTTGAGAGCGCTAAGTGCAATATTGACTACATTAACCATGGGGTAGAGCACTGTGTGTTGCACCACTACTGCAGGGTAGAAAACCATACTTCATGACTTAGAAAATTTTTGTAAAAGTTTTATATGTGGCTATTTTGGATTTACATTCTGGCACCTCCTAGGGGGTTTTCTCACAAATCCTAAGAACTCAAAATCTTATCCATTGGGTATCATGAGTCAAAAAATTGATGAAGAAAAATTACAATAGAGTAAGATAGATGAATGGAGGGAATTTTTAAAGGAAAATGTGTATGAAGTGAGGAAAAAATATATGCAGTGGGAGGTGAGAAGAGATGAGGGGAAGGGATAGACTTCAATATTCAATGAGCCATGTTTCATAGAATGACTTCCATATGATCATAACTTTCTAAGACATTTTTGAAGATACTCAGAGAGTAATGGTTTATATAGAAATCATGCAAGAAGAAAAAAAATCTATAACTCCTTTCATGAGCCTAGTATTGCTCTGGTTACATAAAACTATGTTCCTTTTATAAAATTAACCCGATCAGACTTTTCCTTTCAAAATATCCTCATGGATTTTTCATGTTTCATTTTTGTAGGTTCACACCTTATGATTGTCCTATGACATTTTTAGGTCCAAAACAACTAACCAAAAAATAAACATATAGCTCCATCTATTGGCTTGTGATACAAAAATACTTTTGCTTACTCTATCACAAAATTGCTTACTTTTGTATATTCTCTTGCTAATCCTGCACTTCAAGTTGTTCATCTCGCACCTCTTCATTATCTTCCATAAAATTCTCTAATTTATCCTCCTCCTTTTGGTGTGTTTCCTCTTCATTTATTTCTTGTTTTTATCCTCTGTTATCATCTTCTTGGTCCTCTTGATGCTCTTCCTCCTCTTCAGCTTCTATCCCTGCTCTAAATAGCTAGATTATTTATTTTAGGGTCTATAATGCTCGGATCCAAGCTGAATCAGTAGGGTTAGTTGTATCTTTGATCTACTTATGAACATATTCCAACTTAGAGATCTCTTCATAAGATATAGAATTACCTTTGTTCATCAAGTCTTCCAATAAATATTTGAGCCTAGTTAAGTATTTTATCATTTGAGATATTTGCTCTTGATTAATCAGGTCTTCCCAAGTGTCTATCTTAGATTCATCTTGTATGATTGAGGCTACGTTGTTTTGAAGGTCTTATTCTATCAATAAGGTTTTATTTTCAACCCAAAGTCCTCCAAAACCATACTGCATCATCTCTTGGTGGATATCTACAATCTCTTGTAGTTTACCCTCAATTCTATATGATAGTAACCACCCTTTCTGGAGTAGTTTATTCTTGTCAACCACAATTTTAGTAGCCAATTTGGAAGTATTCCATGCCTTGTTTGGAATAGGTTTAGTAGCTTCATTGAATCTATCTCAAACAACTTATATATTTTCTCTGCAAGTATCACCATATGTTGTAGCTCTTTAGTGAACTTGTCCAGATCCGTTGGAAATGTGTTGAATATTTTACATGTTAATATATTTGGGTTAATATATTTGAACCCATGGATTATTATATTTGGGTTAATATATTTGAACCCATTTATTATTATATTTGGGTTAGTATATTTGAATCCATGGATTATTATATTTGGGTTAATATATTTGAACCCATGGATTATGTTATTTGGGTTAATATATTTAAACCCGGGTTTTGTGGCCATGATATTGTAAAATCCCTTGTGTTGTTGGTATATAAAGCAACACTTGCATGAGGGTTTGGGGGTATGTGAGAGATTGAATAGTGAATGTTCAGATACTACCCCCAAAAGGGGGGAACATAATGTGTAGTGAGACATGTGACTGTGTATGTAAATATTATTTGGATAAAATAAAAGGTCTGGTTAATTTCTCTATGGATGTAGCCCATATTGGGTGAACCTCGTAAATTTGTGTCTCTTTTGTATTGTGTTATTATTTTGTATTTTATTTCCACATTTAATTGTTGCTCATTTTTTATTATTTAATCCTAACAACTGGTATTAGAGATTAGGGTTTAAAAAATACACTTAAAAGGAGGGTTTCCTATTTGAGTGGGAGCAATGGTAGAAGAAGGCAGGTTTAGGATTGAGAAATTTAATGACTAAAATTATTAGCTATGGAAGTGATGGAGCTGGTGTGCTCTAGAAGCGATGGATATGGTGAGATTCGATAGTAGTGGAACTGATGAGTTGTGGTAGTAGTGTATTTGGTGTGCTTTGGTAGTGGTGGAGCTAGTGTGCTTCAACAGTGGTGGAGATGGTGTGCTCTAGCAACAATGGAGCTAACATGCTCTATTAGTGGTGGAACTAGTGTGTCTTGGCAATGGTGGAGCTGGTATGCTCTGATAGTAGTGGAGATGGTGTGCTCTGATAATGATGGAGTTGGTGTGCTTCAGTAGTAGTGGAGCTAGTGAGCTTCACTAGCAATGGATCTGGTGAGCTTCAGTAGCAGTGGAGCCGATGAGCTCCAGTAATGATGGATCTGGTGATCTTTGGAAGTAGTGGATCTTATGAGCTCTAGCAGTGGTGTATCCACTAGCAATAGTGGATCTGGTGAGCTTTGATAGTTATGGATCCAATGAGCTTTGGTAGTGGTAGATCTAGAGAGCTCTAGGAGATTTTAAGGCTATAAATGCTTGCTCTAGTGGTTTTATTACAAAGTTGCTAAAAATGTCTAAGATGGTTTATTGGTTGTACCACAAGTTTTTGGGCAACTATTAACTACTGTAACTAGTGTAGCTTGTACTTGAAGAAGCTACTATAATTGGTGTAGTTGTTCCCAAAAGAGACTAGTGTGGATGCTAGTGGTGGTTTCCTAGTGTAATGTTCTCAGAGTTAGCTCCAGCAATATTTGTAATATTTTTTAAAGTGGTTTTTTGGACTATTTTGTTACCTTGCTAGTATATGGCTGAGGGTAACAGGTGAAGCTAATATGTTTAGATATTGCACATGTAGTGGGAGTAGTTAGCAGATATATGTCCAAATTGATAGTTGACAATGGCAGTTTTTAGACCCTATGGAAAGTATTCAACAAGTGGAATATTGTTGGAAATGTATTGAATATTTTCCATGTTAATATATTTGGATTAATATATTTGAAATCATGAATTATTATATTTTGGTTAATATATTTGAACCCACTATTTATTATATTTGGGTTAATATATTTGAACCCATGGATTATTATATTTGGGTTAATATATTTGAACCCATGGATTATTTTATTTGGGTTAATATATTTAAACCCGAGTTTTGTGGCCATGATATTGTAAAACCCCTTGTTGTGTTGTTGGTATATAAAGCAAGACTTGCATGAGGGTTTGGGGTATGTGAGAGACTGAATAGTGAACAAAAGGGGAGGGGGAACACAATGTATAGTGAGGCGCGTGACTATGTATGTAAAGATTTTTTGGATAGAATAAAATGCCTTGTTAATTTCTCCTTGGATGTAGCCCATATTGGATGAACCTCATAAATATATATCTCTTGTATTGTGTTATTCTTCTATATTTTATTCCCACATTTAATTATTGCTCGTGTATTATTATTTAATCCTAACAAGATCTTCCTTGATCGCTTGTAATAGATGGCTGGTATCATCTATGTAATCAATTACAGGTTGGATTTCTAAACATTTCTTAAGTATTTCAGACCATATCTACTTCATAACCTTTTTGACCCCTTATTTAGAAAAGCCTACAACTCTAGCCTTTTCAATCTAGATTTGATGCTTCAAATATTGTATTTATTTGGTCTAAGCTTCATTTTTTTTCTTCAGTTATTCAACCTAGTATTTGAACTTTATGGTTTCTTGATATTTATTCTTCCAACTCTTAACCTCATTTCTTACAGCCTTTTCCACCTTCTTTTAATTTTTTATAGTTTTCTCCAACTTCTCGATCTTTTTCTCCAGTTTTCCATATTGCTCCTTGTAAATGTTAGTCTTGACATAAAATATTTCAAGGTGAGCCTTGGCTATGACTAAATCATCCTCCATTAGTAATTTATTGATATCCTCTACATGCTCCTCCAATTGATAATATTCTACAATCATATCCTCTTTTGGTTTGCTGATGAGAGGAGTGATGGACATAGTTGTTCTTTGCCTGGTTACTGGATCAAAAATCATGGTATCCCTTCATCTAGCAGTCTATTTTGAAGGCTTAGAAAATTTATCAGCCCAAAAATCTTGGATTTTGTGTGAAATATTCTTCACCTTTTGTAAAGAAGCTACTGTGGGATGATTTGCAAGAGTGGAGATAGTCATAAGTGAAGGAAAAAAAAGGATCTGGTATGGATGAGAGGGGAGTGGTTGTTAGGATGGTGGAATATGTGCTTATTGTAGGAGTTATGGTTGGTGTTTTCATGGCAACTAATGTTATAACCATGGAATGAGCCTTGAGATGTAGAGGATGAAAGTGATTGATTCTTTATAATTACCAAAAATTATGACTTTGAGGGTGGAGGTGAGTGAATAGGTGATGATGTTACTGTAATTTATGATGAATGTAGAGGATATGGATTAATTTGAGATTTTGAAAAAACTGGTGAAGCGAGTGGTGAACTATGAGGTGGAGGGGATACCTTCTATTACAATTTTTCTTGAGAATGGGAGGGAGATATAAGGATAAGGAGAAGAAGGGATAGAAATTGTATCTTCACCTACTGAAGTAGTTTGTTGGAAAATATCATCCACACTTTGGTGCTATGTTTGCTAAACCTATTGCCTTACAATTGATACATGGGTTTGTTCAATAGTTTACTTTTGATCCATTTTTTCTTCTTACTGGCCTCTTTCTTAACCTCCCCTATCGAATCCTTTGCCTTTCTCTTGAACATAATAGGATTTGTAGGCTTATATTTCTTAGTACCTCCTTCATGTTGTGTTTCTTGTGATGCAACTTCAAAAATAGGGGATGGCTCTATTGAGGCTGTAGTGGTGAATTTTACAAGAGTGAACACAAAGATATCTTATTTTTTCTTTTCCTTTATTTCTTGTAAAGGAGGTTCTCCACACAAGGCTATATGCTCTGGTATTTTAAATACCTAAATATTTTCTTTTTTTTCCATTTCATCCTTACCCAAACTGCCACCAAAATAATGCATCTTCATAATATGAGCAGCCAAAAAGTATTGTTGAAATTGCTCTTATGAAGGCTCAAACATAGTTTGGGTTCCCTTGGTTGTTGATGGAGCATTCATCACAACTTATTGTACCTCTTATTATGAATGTGGAGAAGGGGAATATGATGATACTTGATATTTTATCTTTCTATTTACTCCTATTTTCTTGTAACTCAGCACAAAACTCTTGCCATTATTGGCCTTCCATGTTTTAATATGCTTTTCATACAACTCAAAAAATGAGTATCCAATTGATGACCGAATCTGGATTTTTTTGTACCTATTTCAACTCTCATCTTCCACCATTCCACAATTTTTCCATTGTCCCATTAATGCTTATCTTCCAATTCTTTGATCTTGGATTTTTTCAAGTGGGCTTTGTTGTTTTCAAGATCATAGGAAACTATTCGCTTATAAAATTCTCTCAAAGGGTGAAGTTGTTCCATTTTTAACATTCCATTCCAATGGAGCATTTTCCTTGTTATTTCTACCATTTTTAAAGTGATACCTCATTTTTTTCTCAAATTTGAGATCCCTTTCTCTATTTAGGGCAATATTTCTTTCCATGAACTTGTCATCAAGGTCATATCTCCATCTTTGTGGAATATCTAAGATCAAGTCTCTCCAAATATCAAGTAATTTGTTCATGTTGACCCTTTTTGGTTATGGTTATATCATCCACATTGCGAAAATAAACCATAGTTCCCTTCATTCCCTTACCAATGCTAAAGTTGACATAGACGAAGTCAACTTATCTCAAATATTTTGAACCTAACAACTTATTGGTAACAAAATGAGGTAGCAAGAATGGTTTACTAGTCAAGCCATAGAGTCTGATGATAGTTTCTTTAGTAAGGATATACCAATCTCCCTCTTCAAAATTATTTATATGCAATAATTCCTTAGAAATAAGTAGAATCATAGGGTATTGGCCATACATAATATTTAGAGTTAGCCCTAAAAATTCCATGTTGAATCTGTAATAAGACTCTGTGTTCTTCAAATGGTTGGTCCATTAGTAAACTAGTATAGGGTCTCCATTATCATTTTTATCCACCACCAAAATCTATGGTATCATTTGCCTTATGATACTGAACAACAACCATATCAAATTTGAATAATGCCAAAAAGAGGGGGACTTTGAATCTCTTTTCATGCTGACTAGTTGTTCATGCATACTTTTAGAGAGATAGGTTGGCCAATCAAAATAAATTGGTTTGATGCTCTTTTCTTCTATCGAAGCTTTATACATTTTCTTGTTGGATATGCAATAAACAATGGATATTTATCAATCCCTTATATACTGGTTAGAATCTAGACCCTCTAAGCATTCTAACATAGTGAAGAGCTTCGAGAAAGAAAAATATTCAGTGGCAATTGGGATTTTGGGCAAAGTACTCCTAGACTTGATTGTTTTAAACTAACTATAAACCCACTTTCTAAAAGGTTCACCATCATGAGCATGTCCCTGTAATGAGTAATATTTGGTTTGTGTTGATGGGTCGAAGGGTTTAGGGATCATAGGAGGGTCTATACCTCTGACAAAAATATATCAATAGGACTTAGTGGTTATACTAAATAGGGTTTTTCCCTCAGTCATTTTGATTGATTTTACCCTAAGATCATAAAAATTTACAATGGTGGCTATCAACTCAGGGCAAGGGTGCACATAATCATAGATATAAAATGACAAGGAGTGGATGGTGCAAATACCTTAAAATGTCATTGGTTTACCACTTTGGAATTTATTGTCAATGTCTCATATGAACCTATTTATTGTAGTTTCTGCCATTGCCTCTGCTTTATCCACATATAGTTCTAGTTCACCAATCGCCAATTGGATAGTTTCTTGAGCTACTTTTGGTACCATTTATGAAAAAAATTGTAGGGAATTTGCTCTTGTTCATTACTTGGTAGCTTCCTCTCACCACTTATTTATATATTTTTGGTGACTTAGTACTATTTACAAAATAGATAATAATTGAATTTAAGTGTAAATATCCTGCATGCACACCTTTGACCATTAATGTGACTAATGGGCTACTACATATTGCACACTTTATAATTCAAAATATGGATGGTTTAGCAGTGGAAAACATCATGCCATTCATTTATTGGTTGTGACATAGCACATGTCAGCTCACAACCATATTTATCTTATTCTCTTTGAGTGCAATGTGGAAAATAATGCAAGAGAGAGCACATTTTTAGCTTTGCTATCTTGAATTTTGGTTAACGACATGTTATGAGCCACTATACTACCTTTTATTTTCTCTCTATAGAAAACTTAAAAATAAACAAAGTTAGAGTACATATATATATACATATGTTAATTGAAAAAGAACCCTTACTCAAAGTAGATATTTATATGGAATCCATGAACCAAAATCGGTTGAATGTTCTCTTCTAGATCTTGGAGCTGAAAAGAATTGTTTTCTTTAACCTTAGCCAATTTGAAAGGACCATCCTAGAAAGAGTTTAAATTTTGGTGGTTGCTTGGTATAGCTCTCTCTACATTCCACCTTAGAATAGAGTCACCCACTTTGAATTTTTTGAATTTGGATTTCTTGTCAAACCATCCTTTAGTGTCAACTAAGTTCTTCTGTAAATCCTCATATGCTTGAGTCCTTTTTTTATAACTGTAGGATATGCATAAATTTAGTTTTAGTTGGATTCTGATCAGATTATTCCTCTTGGTTTTCCAACCTTAAAGTTGGTATCTCTATATGAGTAGGCAAAACTGCTTCTTTACCATATACCAATGCATAAGGAGTAGTCTTGATAGATTTTTTAATAGTGATCATGTCCACCCATAGAGCTTGCTCTAAAAGGAGATGCCAATGCCTTTTGTTATCCTTCAGTGATCTCTTCAAAATTATAAGAAGATTTTTATTAGTTGACTTAGCTAGTACATTCCCCTGAGGGTAGTAGTTAGAGGAGTTTCTTAAACTTATACCATATTTACTTGTAAACTCAATGTATTTAGCTCCTATAAAAGTTGGACCATTGTCACTTACTATAAATTCAAGGATACCAAACCTTGTGATCAAGCTTTCCATGAATTCAACTACCACTTCTTGACCTAATTTTTTGGTGGGAATGTCTTCAACCCATATAGTAAGATAATTTGTAGCAGTCAGGATATACTTATGTCTACTAATAAATTTGGGTATATTACTCCAATGAAATCTAGTCCCTATTTTTGAAAAATATCTTCTATTTGAATAGGTTTGAGGGGTGTTGGTCAAAATTTTATCTAATGGTAAGGATTACGTGTCCACAAACCTCAAACAACTTTGAATAGCCCCAAGATCATAGATCTCAGGGTCAATTTTTGTAGAAGGTTGACTCCTTGTAGATTCTAAATAAATGCTTAGGGAAAGGGAAGGCAAAGAAAACAAATAAAATGTAAAGCTAGAACACAATACGGTATAGATCTAGTCACATCAAGATACATGCCCAATAAGTCTAAATAATAAACAACATTCATAGACTACCTAATAGACCAGCCACTGATTTAATTAATTGTTATGCACATAACTCTATTGATAATTCCATAATTAAATAATAAACAACATGAAATCTATATATCAAAATTAAAGCTAGTTCATTAATTTAAATTTAGAAAAAATAATCAACAGAGCATGATCATACATACATGAAGAAAATCGAAGGTTAGACAATAATCCACTTATATTGTTGAATGCATCAAACTATACATGATGTTGTAATTATTGGAGAGCTAACACTAAAACATATATTACAAACATGTATATATAGCCCCTTCCATGAGTGGGCTTTCAAAAGAGTAATTAATGCTTCATTAATGGTGGATCAAAATGTCAATATCTAGCTGGTTCATATGATTTCTAATATGATCATTCTATCACAGATGAAACATTCTCCACTATTTTCACATAAGAGCTACTGACATTCTCTATCTGAGCCTTCCTTTGATAATTAATGATCCTAATGCTACCTTTCATACTTATTTTGATCAGTTATTAAATTCACTCATCTACTGTATCCTTAGATCCAGTGCTCTAACAATATTGTAAGGAAGAGGAATATTTAAATTGAGGATCCATATATATGGTTGAACCCTTATGTATTTATAACTAGATAGGATGGAACTTTGGATTGAATGCACACATTGGTTCAACCCCCAATCGTACATCTAGATCATATTTTCCTGGGATGGGGAAATGGGAGCCCCTAATTACCTTGTTCTTCCTTCATTTTCTAATATTCTTGTGGTTGGGTACCTCAAGAGGAACTTTGGGTTTATCCCCTTCTACATATGCTTCTAATTTCTTTGTCCTTATGAGTTGATCTCTTGGATGATAATCTAGGATTTCTTTTATTTCTATCATTCTCTTGATATTCTACCTGATCTTATTCACTTGCATATGGGACTTAGGGCATGATCAGGATGGGGATGCAACCCATTCTTCTGTCAGAGATCTCATTTGACTTGCCTTCTTTCATATGGATATTTTGGATGGTCTTTGACCTAGAAGTGACTCATTCTTATGTCCATCCTTTTCCTTAGCCATTTTTCAAAATAATTTTCCCCTTTTATTTATGGAACAAATAGGTGGGTGCAAAAAAATCACCCACATTCTTGGTGACTTTTGGGGGGATTTTAATTGATAGAAGGTACAGAACCTAGCTAACTATGATATATCAAAATTACAAAATAAAACAATAAAAAGATAAAATATTTAGGCCACATCCTTTTGGCCATGGAGTCAACAATAACAACATGAGATTCAAAAATGGAATATGAAAGTCATATTCCACATCATTTTTGATTTTAGCAATCTCTTCTTTCTTTTGTTGTAAGAGCTCAAGCGAGGGAAATTTGTTTAGAGGTATCACTCAACATCTTGTTTCTATTTTTAATGATTTTCTTTTAATTTTGTACCTTATTTCTTGTTTTCTTCATTTTATTTTCAGTATTTTTCATTTTAAAGTACAAGGCATCAGAGTTCATATGCAACACCTTCAAGACTTCAATGAGGAAATATCATCAATGTGCTTGGTGTGGCATTCAAACTCCCAGTCATCATATTTCATGTCAATTTTCACCTTCTTGACTCTGGGCTTGGCTATCACCTTATGTTGTTTTCCCTCAATTAGATCTAGTTCATGCAAAATCATCATGGTGGCCTCTTCTTGACTCTAATGCTCCTACTGTAGTTGCTCTTCTATCCATTTATTTTGGTTATATATTTCCACACACATGAACTTGAAGATTTTTGGTTATTCTTCTATTTATTGGTACAAGAGTGGAAAAAACAACACAAAGGACAATAGGGGCATGAGTGTAATCAATGTTTGCTCTTGGTTTAAACCAATTGACCAACTGATGGTTTTGGTAATGAAAAATACCAGTGATGAATGGAATTGTTGGGGTAGGATGTGGGAAGGAGGTGGAGGAGTGATAAAAGGTATAGTAGTGATTGAAAAATCAAATGAAGACATGGGAGTGGATGATTCCAATGGATTTAGAGAAAAATTAGGCAAGGGGCATGGATGTGGAGGAGGAGATAATGAGGGTTTAGGGCATTCTTTTTCTATCATAGGCCTTGCATCTAATATTCCCTTAGAGGATAGGTTGACATGAGTAAAATGGGGAAGATTGTTCAAAATATTTCTAGAGGATTTTGATTTGGATATGGTGTGTTGAGATGTACCTATAAGAAACTTTGCTCTCCTTCATGCTCCATAATATTATGAATTTTTTTTGGAATTATGTATTGATAGTTTTGATATTTTTGCTTGTACCACCTTGGAATACAATAGTTGGTGCTTGTGCCTTGAATCTTGCTCTTTCAAAACAACTAGACTTGAGTGAGTCTTTTTATTTCCACTTTGCATCAAATTCTGAGGAGAGGATCTGGATGCATGGCAAGTCTCTTGAAGGGTTTTTATCGACCTAATTCTTTGACTACTCTATTATTTTTGAGAGGATAATACCTCTAGCTTGACTTGTACTTCATGAGCTACTCTACTATATTCTTACTGAGAACTTAAATCCTCTAGTTCTTGATTACCCTCTTGCTCATCACTGCTTCCTCCAACAATAAGCTCTAGAGGATCAAATTTATTTAGTACTTTTGTGCAAATATTATCATCCTTTCTTTCTCATCATTTACCAATGTGAGCCATAAATTCCTTTTGAAATTTAGTGTCTACTATTCCTAGGAGTATTTCCCTAAGATCTTCTCATACTTCATTATCTGCCACTGCTCAACCTTCTCTTTATTGTTCCAATCCTTCTATTATACAAATTTCTCAAAGAAACTAGTTCCTATGCTCTAGTTAGGATTCATTTTAGGATCAAATACCCTATTATATGAATATGGGGCCCTACATGGTGGGTTCTTATGAAATTAAAATTGGATAAATGGGACCACCCGATCATTTGAGATATTCCTAAATTACATAACATCTAAATTTACTTCATTCTCCTGATGCTCAAATGGTTGGGGTTTGATCTTATTGGTGATATTTCTTTTAATGACACAATTAGGATCATAATGCCACCAGTGAGGCATTACTGGAAGATCCAAAGCATGTAGCTTATTATATAGATTTAGATATGTGGGATGATATTTGAAGGTATTGTTGATAGGACTATCCAATACTGGAAACTAAAAAATTATTTTTTTCTTTACCCCCTAACCATACTTATCTACTACAATGGATTATCTAAAAACCTCTAGGCTAAAGACCCAATATATTACATTGTAAGGGAGAAGAAATGGAAAGCCAAAAAAACCATATAACCTAATGCATGTTCCTTATACCAGAAAATACCAATCCCCTACTTCAACGAATTTCATCCTTAAAAGCTACATAACTCTTTGAGACAAGGGGGACAACTTCCATAAATGAATACCAAGGTAGGACCAAGGAATTTTTTGTTAAATTCTAAGTAAGACTAACTCTTTCTAAGAAAATGCATTCAATTAACAACTAGGCAGTGATAATTTTCCATGATTTGCATAGAATGTGTTGATCTATGCATAAATATAAGAAACAACTAGGCTAAGTAAGAAGGGTAATAAAATACCATACTCTGTTTGGAATGATAGTCCACCAAATACTTTCTTAGGTTCCTAGCCAAAAATTTTATCCAATCCATATTTATTGATTTGTGATCCCTCAAAATGGTGTACGCCATAGCTATCTACTCTGGGAAAACTATATTGTCTGTCTCAACACCCTGGAATATGGTTATCACACAAAAAATTGGTTGAATATACTCCTTAAATTCCACCAGCTACTAGGTACTTTCTAGATAGTCTTTGACTAAACTTTTCAAGTTTAAAACATCCATCATCCATACTTTTGTACCATCCTCTATGAGATTCCCCCTTTGATATTTTTGTTTAATAATTCTAATATGCTTTATGGATACATATTCTAGGGAGGGTTATGTGTTAGATTTTTATGTAGTAAATAATCTTTGACTTGTTCAAGTTCATCATCCTTGTCTTCTATCTGATCACATTTATTATTTTCTTTGCAAGTATCTTCATCTGGTTATGAATGTTGATGACTGATTAGAGCACTTGTCCTCTCATATTCTTGATTTTTATTCTTCTATGCATACCTTTGTGATGTACTAGTTCTTCATTTTCTTGAACCTATTCCTTTGAAAATATGTTAGCATCATTATGAGACATCACAATATTTTATGAGATTTTCATTGAATCTAGGATATATGTATTTCCATGGATTGATCCTATCGCTTTTATTTCTCCTTGATTCATGATGAGACATGTATTGATTCCATCCATATATCCAAAGTTGATCATATAGTTATATTCTACTAATTTTCTTACTGAGATAAGATTGAATGTTAGTTCAAGAACATACAATACTTTTTGTAGTAAAAGATTTAAAAATTATCTGCTTGGTGTTACACATCCATATCCATGTATGGGATAAATTTGGTTATCTACAATTCTTAGTCTATAGCCTTTAGTATTTTCAAGACAATTGAACCATTGTATATTTCCTATCATATGATGATTGGCCCCTGAGTCAATGTACCACATGTTTTTATGTCTTGTAGACTGATTTCTATTGGATAAAATTTCACATTAATTATATGAAATTCCTTTTTCCATTTGAACAGTGTTTCTTAGCATGCTAGTAGTCATTTGTATTACCTATATTCTTTGGGATAGAGTAGTCTACCTTATAAGTCCCTACTAAGTGTCTATAAAATCCCAATTAATATAAGCTTAATTTGATAAAACCTTTATTAATCCTTAGTTTTGTAGGCTTTCTTATTACTCCCAAGTAATGTGAGTGTATACTCTTCAAGATTTTTAGGTTTTGAAGAAAGCTTATATTTTGTAACTTGATAATCTTTGATAAATGCTGATATTACCAAGGTTTGTAGAATGACTTATGACTCCCTAGTATGCTCTGGATAAGATATAGTAGTTTTGTAAATTATAGTTCAATATGTTAGTCTTACAATGGCACTGAGAGGGGGGGTGAATCAGTGTAGTTATTTAAACTTAAATTCACAGCTCTTAAAACTGAAATAATGAAACCTTAAAACCATATAAAGCAAGTATCACAAGAGAACATCACACAACACAAGATTTAACGAGGTTCACCAATTTGGCTACTCCTCAAGAATGAATTCTTGGACTACCATCCAAATCTAGCCTTTGCAAAGCACCAAATTTACAATCAATTTACCAGCACCCACTGGAAGGAGCAACAACACCTTATTTATCTGTACCAACAGAAAGGAGCACCAACCCTTGATTTAATAACACCTACTGGGAGGAGCACCAACCCCTAATTTACCAGCACCTACTGGAAGGAGCACCAACCCCTGATGCCAAGCTGCAACCTAGAATTCAATTTTAAATCTAGAAGTTTAACAAAAAAATACCTTCACTTTTACAAGACCCTGACTGGTCTATTGCTTACCCAATATCTCTCACTGTTTACAAAACATATACATCTTCTACAATATACAGCCGCACTTTCACCTTCTTTGAGTCACTTCTCTAGGCACCCTCTATGTAATGTATTTGTACACTTTGTGCCCTTATAGCTACACTTTGCATTCGTCTTCGCCATTTGCACTCTCAGTGCCTTCTACTTTCTCTGCACAATCACAGCCGCACTTGGTCAAATTTCAACCTTTTCACTCTCTATGCACTTTGCTCTCTCTGAGCACTCACAAACGCACTTAGGACAATTCGTCATGACTCTTCTCTCACTTTGCACACTTCACCATCATTTCATTGCTTCTGCACTTTCTGTGCTCTTACGGCCACATTTCACACTTCGACATGCATTCGACAACTTATGCAAATACACTTCAATTCTCCAAACAACCCTCCTTTTATAACAATATTTTCATGATGAAAACCCTAATCTTGGTCGGTTTGCATAACAAATGTAAACCCTAATATTAGTCGGTTGTCATCGATCTTAGTCGACTTCAACTCATGAAGATATTCGGTAATTCCATCGCTCGAATATTTCATTCGATAACAGTTCCTATAGCCGTCGCACTAACTTTTGTTCACTCTTCATATTTTAGCTGCATGAATTCACTCTGTATCTACCCCTATAAATGTTGTAGAGATGTTGGTCCACTATCATACTTCTCATTTTAGTTGGGTTCTTCTTCTTGTCTTGCGCACATACGACCTGTCACGAAATCGTGACATTTCTACCTCTGTAGCTTCTTTTGTTGCTGTTGTTGCGAAAACACATGTCATGATATTGCAACACTTTTTCTTTCTCTCTCTTTCTCCTTGCTCTAGATCACGAAAATGCTACATGTCGCGATATTGCGATACTTTTTCTCCATGCTCTTTCTCTTTGCATCGGACCGTGAAAATGCTACATGTCACGATATCATGACACTTTTTATCCTTGCTCTTTCTCTTTGCATCGGACCGTGAAAATACAACATGTCACGATATCGCGACACTTTTTCTCCTTGCTCTTTCTCTTAGCTTTGGCCCATGAAAATACATGTCGTGATATCACGACACTTTTGCCTCCGTACGCTTTCTCTATTCTTTTGTCATGAAATCACGACATTTCTGCCTCTGCAGACTTCGTCTTTTCTTTTGTCATGATATCGCGACACTTTTGCTTCCATAGACTTCGACTTTGCTTTTGTCATGAAATCACGACACTTCTACCTTCGAAGTCTTCTTCTCTGCTTTTGTCATGAAATCATGACACTTCTGCTTCTGTACTTTACTTCTTTGCTTTTGTCACAAAATTGTGACACTTCTGCCTTCGAAGTCTTCTTCTCTACTTTTGTCAAGAAATCGTGACACTTCTACCTCTGTACTTTACTTCTTTGCTTTTGTCGTGAAATCATGACACTTTTGCTTCCGAACTTTACTTCTTTTTTTTTGTCATGAAAATGCGACATGTCGTGAAATCATGACACTTTTCCAACTTACTTTCTCTCTCCTATTTTAGTCACAAAAATATGACATGTCACGAAATCGTGACACTTTTCCAATTTACTTTCTCTCTCCTATTTTAGTCACGAAAATACGACATGTCATGAAATCATGACACTTTTCTTACTTGTTCTCTTTCTTCAAACTTGTCGTGAAATCGTGACACTTCTTCCTGCTTTCTCTTTTTCTTCCAACATGTCGCAAAATCACGATAGTTTTTCCACTTGTCTTTTTCTCTTCCAACATGTCACGAAATTGTGACAGTTTTTTCTGCTTTCTCTTTCTCTTCCAACATGTCACGAAATCATGATAGTTTTTCCATTTGCATTTTTCTCTTCCAAAATGTTGTGAAATCGTGACAGTTTTTCCTACTTTTTCTCTCTCTTCCAACATGTCGTGAAATCGCGACAATTTTTCCTCTTGCCTTTTTCTCTTCCAACATGTCACGAAATCGTGACAGTTTTTCCTCTTGCCTTTTTCTCTTCCAAAATGTCATGAAATCACGATAGTTTTTCCTGATTTTTCTCTCTTCCAACATGTCGTGAAATCATGACAGTTTTTCTGCTTTTTCTCTCTCTTCCAACATGTCACGAAATCACGACAGTTTTTCTTGCCTGCTGTATATGTCACGATATCGTGACACTTTTCTTACTTGTATTTTTATTTGATCTTTTGCATATGGGCCACTTCGGTCTTCTTGGAAAATCACTGTACATACTCTGAATAACCTTTGAACTCATGTCTTCTGCATCTAAATAGCTTTTGAAATTCTTGTCCACTGCATCAAAAGATCTATCTTGGACCTTACTCAAACTCATACTTTTGGACCTCGGATAGGTATGATTCACAAATCAAAGTTGCTCATCTTGATGAGCTAAACATGAATCAATAATCAAACTACAATATTTTTCACCATAGCGTCATAATAGATCTAACAATCTTCACGTCAATGTGTAGTTCATATATACACTACTTTTATCGAAACACATATATGCGACTAGGGCAACATTCTTTCACTAACCAAATTATCTGAACTGTTATAATCCTTAACTTTGGACAGTGGCAGTAAGAACCATCACTAGTACAACAATGACATATAGCATTACTACCAATAATGACAACTCTCAATTTAATCACCACCCTTCACGACACTTCCACAAACAACCTACATGAACTGAAAACATACTTCGACAACTATACGACAACTTCCCTAACTACTTGCCTTTCATCCTCAGGTAATCAAACAAATACATAGAAGCATTAAAATGAAACTTCAAGATTGTTCCCCCTAAGGATGTGCCTATCTAGAGTTGCTTAGTGCAATAGCGGAGTAGTCTCCTTCAGTCCAAGAAGACACGATTTCCTTTCTTCTATCTTTCTCCAAACTTTCTTGAACTTGGGCTTGGATTTTTCCTCTTGCCTTTTTCTCTTCCAACATGTCGCAAAATCGTGATAGTTTTTCCTGCTTTTTCTCTCTCTTCCAACATGTCATGAAATCGTGACAGTTTTTCTTGCTTTTTCTCTCTCTTCCAACATGTCGTGAAATCGCGATAGTTTTTCCTGCTTTTTCTCTCTCTTCCAACATGTCATGAAATCATGACAGTTTTTCCTAATTTTTCTCTCTCTTCCAACATGTCACGAAATTGTGACAGTTTTTCTTGCCTACTGTATATGTCACGATATCGCGACACTTTTCTTACTTTTCTTTTTCTTTGATCTTTTGCATATGGGCCACTTCGGTCTTCTTGGAAAATCATTGTACATACTCTGAATAACCTTTGAACTCTTGTCTTTTGCATCTGAATAGCTTTTGAAATTTTTGTCCACTGCATCAACAGATCTATCTGAATGTGTTGACAACAATGACAATATTGTTGCTACACCTTGCTCAACAATATCCCCCTTTGGAATTGTTGGCAACACATGTGCAATTTCTTGTAACTCTTCTTCCCATTTGACAATAATACCAAATGGCTACTGCAGACTCCCATGATTCAATGCACAACATTATTAGGCACAATTTATTACACTTAGCAAAAATCATGAACATGAGCAAAAAGATAATCAAATACTTAAATGCTCCCCCTGAGAATGTGATCCTTGTAGCTAGTCAATTCTTGGGAAGAGTGACCACTCCCAATTTATTGCGAAGGTACTCAAAAACTTCCTTGGGTAATGGTTTTGTGAAGATATCTGCTACTTGCTTTGTAGTTGGAACAAAATCCAACTTAACCTCACCTTTCGCAACTTTCTCCTTCAAAAAGTGATACCTAATAGCAATGTGTTTTGTGCGTGAATGCATAACCAGATTCTTGGAGATGTTAATGGCACTGGTGTTATCACACTTAACTGATATTGGCTCACTGAAGCTAATACCAAGATCTTTTAGGGTTTGTTTCATCCACAATACTATACAACATGTTGTCGTTGTAATATATTCTACCTTTTCTGTCGATAAAGAAACTGACTCGTGTTTCTTACTGTGCCACGTGACCAATCTATCTCCAAGATAGAATGCACCTCCACTGGTACTCTTTCTATCATCTACACATCCTGCCCAATCAACATCTAAATACGAAATAAGGGTAAAGTATTTACCTTTCGGATACCATAATCCATACTCCATAGTACCCTTGAGGTACCAAAGAATCCTCTTCACTGCTGTCACATAAGTCTCCTTGGTATTAGCCTGAAATCGTGCTACTACCTATAAAATATCTGGTCTGGTAGCTGTTAGGTACAGTAAGCTCCCAATCATAGATTTGTACATGGTTTGATCAACAGGTGGAGATTTTTCATCCTTGCTCAACTTGTAACCTGTCATCATGGGAGTGCAAACTGGATTACAATCATCCATTGTGAACTTTTTAACATCTCTTTCACATATTTAACTTGAGAAATAAATATGCCCTTCTTATTTTGATTAGCTTGCAACCCGAGGAAATACGAAAGTTCACCAATCATTGACATTTCAAATTCTTTCTGCATCTTATTTGCTAAATATTTACATAACTCATCTTTGCTGCTGCCAAATATTATATCATCTTTCTTAAACCCTTTTTGAGTGAGATAGTTGTCTAGCCTTGCATACCATGCTCGGGGTGCCTATTTCAAGCCACATATCTTCAACTTAAAAACCAAGTTGGGATCATCACCAAGCTAGAAACCATCTGGCTACTCAATAACAACCTCTTCTTCAAGCTTCCCATTCAAAAATGTTGATTTCACATCTATCAAAAAATTGTCAAGTGACTCACACTTGTACCAACTTTTGTCCAACACTATACCGACATTGCAATTTTACTACCAACTCTGTGCAAGCATCAAACACTATACCACAACACCAACCAAATCCCTTTTTACATTTTCAACTTGGTCTATGTTTACTATAGTCACCGCTGGTCACACATTACTTTCAACTATTCGAATCAGGAGACAACATTTTGTCAAACACTTCACGGCCAACTATAGTGCACCTTACTCAAACTCATACTTCTGGACCTCAGATAGGTATGATTCACAAAGCAAAGTTTCTCATCTTGATGAGTTAAACATGAATCAATAATTAGACTTCAATATTTTTCACTTTAACATCATAATAGATCTAACAATATTCATGTCAATGTGTAGTTCATATATACACTACTTTTATCGAAACACATATATGCGGCTAGGGCAACATTCTTTCACTAACCAAATTATCTAAACTATTATAATCCTTAACTTTGGACAGTGGCAGCAAGAACCATCACCAATACAACAATGACATATAGCATTACTACCAATAATGACAAATCTCAATTTAATCACCACTCTTCTCGACACTTCCACAAACAACTACGTGAACTAAAAACATACTTCAACAACTATACGACAACTTCCCTGACTACTTGCCTTTCATCCTCAGGTAATCAAACAAATACATAGGAGCATTAAAATGAAACTTCAAGATTGGTCCCCCTAAGGATGTGCTATCTAGAGTTGCTTAGTGCAATAGCGGAGTAGTCTCCTTCAGTCCAAGGAGACACGATTTCCTTTCTTATATCTTTCTCCAAACTTTCTTGAACTCGGGCTTGGATTTTTCCTCTTTCCTTTTTCTCTTCCAACATGTCGCAAAATCGTGACAGTTTTTCCTACTTTTTCTCTCTCTTCCAACATGTTGTGAAATTGTGACAGTTTTTCCTACTTTTTCTCTCTCTTCCAACATGTCATGAAATCGCAACAGTTTTTCTTGCCTGTTGTATATGTCGTGATATCACGACACTTTTCTTACTTGTCTTTTTCTTTGATCTTTTGCATATGGGCCACTTCGGTCTTCTTGGAAAATCACTGTACATACTCTGAATAACCTTTGAACTCCTGTCTTCTGCATCTAAAGAGCTTTTGAACTTCCTGTCCACTACATCAACAGATCTATCTGACTGTGTTGACAACAATGACAATACTATTGCTGCACCTTGCTCAACAATATCCCCCTTTGGAATTGTTGGTAACACATGTGCAATTTCTTGTAACTCTTCCTCCCCTTTGACAATAATACCAAAGGGCTACTGCAGACTCCCCTGAGTCAATGCACAACATTCTCAGGCATAATTTATTACACTTAGAAAAAATCATGAACATGAGCAAAAAGATAATCAAATACTTAAATGCTCCCCTTGAGAATGTGATCCTTGTAGCTAGTCAATTCTTGGGAAGAGTGACCACTCCCAATTTATTGCGAAGGTACTCAAAAACTTCATTGGGAAATGGTTTTGTGAATATATCTGCTACTTGCTCTGTAGTTGGAACAAAATCCAATTTAACCTCACCTTCTGCAACTTTCTCCTTCAAAAAGTGATACCTGATAGCAATGTGTTTTGTGTGTGAATGCATAACCAGATTCTTGGAGATGTTAATGGCACTGGTGTTATCACTCTTAACTGATATTGGCTCACTGAAGCTAATACCAAGATATTTCAGGATTTTTTTCATCCACAATACCTACGTACAACATGTTGTCGTTGCAATATATTCTACCTCTGCTATCGATAAAAAAACTGATTGTTGTTTCTTACTATGCCACGCGACCAATCTATCTCCAAGATAGAATGCACCTCCACTGGTACTCTTTCTGCCATCTACGCATCCTACCCAATCTACATCTGAATACAAAATAAGGGTGAAGTATTTACCTTTCGGATACCATAATCCATACTCCATAGTACCCTTGAGGTACCGAAGAATCCTCTTCACCGCTGTCACATAAGTCTCCTTGGGATTAGCCTAAAATCATGCTACTACCTATAAAATATCTGGTCTGGTAGCTGTTAGGTACAGTAAGCTCCCAATCATAGATCTGTACATGGTTTGATCAATAGGTGGAGATTTGTCATCCTTGCTCAACTTGCAACCTATCATCATGGGAGTGCTAACTGGCTTACAATCCTCCATTGTGAACTTTTTAACATCTCTTTCACATATTTAACTTGAGAAATAAATATGCCCTTCTTATTTTGATTAGATTGCAACCCGAGGAAATACAAAAGTTCATCAATAATTGACATTTCAAATTCTTTCTGCATCTTATTTGCTAAATATTTACATGACTCATCTTTGCTACTGCCAAATATGATATCATCTTTCTTAAACCCTTGTTGAGTGAGATAGTTGTCTAGCCTTGCATACCATGCTCTGGGTGCCTATTTCAAGCCATATATCTTCAACTTACAAACCATGTTGGGATCATCACCAAGCTGGAAACCATCTGGCTGCTCAATATCAACCTCTTCTTCAAGCTTCCCATTCAAAAACGTTGATTTCACATCTGTCAAAAATTTTTCAAGTGACTCACACTTGTACCAACTTTTGTCTAACACTGTACCGACACTATAATTTTATTGCCAACTCTGTGCAAGCATCAAACACTATACCACAACACAAACCAAATACTTTTTTACATTTTCAACTTGGTCTATGTTTTCTACAGTCATCGCTGGTCACACCTTACTTTCAACTATTCGAATCAGGAGACAACATTTTGTCAAACACTTCACGGCCAACTATAGTGCACTTTACTCAAACTCATACTTCTAGACCTCGGATAGGTATGTTTCACAAAGAAAATTTGCTCATCTTGATGATCTAAACATGAATCAATAATCAGACTTCAATATTTTTCACCACAATGTCATAATAGATCTAACAATCTTCACGTCAATGTGTAGTTCATATATACACTACTTTTATCGAAACACATATATGCGGCTAGGGCAACATTCTTTCACTAACCAAATTATCTGAACTGTTATAATCCTTAACTTTGGATAGTGGTGGTAAGAACCATCACCAGTACAACAATGAAATATAACATTACTACCAATAATGACAACTCTCAATTTAATCACCACCCTTCATGGCACTTCCACAAACAACTACGTGAACTGAAAACATACTTCGAAAACTATACGAAAACTTCCCTGACTACTTGCCTTTCATCCTTAGGTAATCAAACAAATACATAGGAGCATTAAAATGAAACTTCAATATTGCTTCCCCTGAGGATGTGCTATCTAGAGTTGCTTAGTGCAATAGCGGAGTAGTCTCCTTCAGTCCAAGGAGACACGATTTCATTTCTTCTATATTTCTCCAAAATTTCTTGAACTCGGGCTTGGATTTTTCAACTACATCCTTGTTTTGTACCTTTTCGTGAAATTGAACATTTCTCTTGTGTGGTTGTCTCTTGTGCATCCTTGATGAATGATTATTTTCCTTTATTTTATGTACATGATTTATTCCCTGTCTGTGTTGCGTTCTTTACGTCTGATGAAATCTACTATTTTGCCTAAAATTAGATACAAAAGTGCTTGGACAAAACCTTGCTATGTGCCCATGACCATTACATTGAAAAAATTGTACATAGTGTTCACTCAGAAACGTAGATGTATTCTTACCAGTATAACTCTTTGATTTATTATTCAATCCACAATAAGTTGTCTTGTGACCATACTGGTTGCATCTGAAATAATAGCCATTAAAAGTATTATTATGAATAGAGTGAGAGTGATAGAACCTCTTTTGTTGTGGTTGCTTTTTTGTAGATCTCCTTTGATATTTTCTTCCTTTTGAAGATTCGACTTCAAACTTTTCTTGCTTCGATCCTTCAACAGTGAACTTCTTCTTCTCTGCAGAGTTGGAAGATGAATGTTGTTCAACTTCATATCCAAGACCATGCTTATCCATAAAGCTTCTTTGTTGGCTTATCATTTTATATAGCAACTCTGTGCTCTTCTTGAATTTGAGATTTGTATTGGCCTCTTCTAGTTGTTTCTTCAATAAAACAATCTCTTCCTCTTGTTTGCAACAACCAATATCTTTCTCATTGATCTGTGACCTGAGAGTTTCTTCAATCATTTTGAATTCTTCTACCTGTACTTTCAAACTGGTTATTATTTCATTTGCATCCTCAATATTTCTTGAGATTTCCTTATTCCTTTTTCTTTCTATCTTCAATTCATCCAGAGCTGCAATTAGTTCCTCTTTCAAATTTATTTCTGCATCAATTTCTTCTTCATCATATTCTTGTTCTTTTTCTATTTCTTCTTTAAGTGTCATGAAAAGACCTCCACCTGTTTCTTTTTTAGAATCATCCTCTAGGACTTCATTAACTCTCAGCATATATACCTCTATGTTCTCATCGTCATTCAACTTTAAAGCTTCGAACTGAGCTTGATGTGTTTGTAACTTGGCCTCCTTGATCTCATTGTCTCCTTCATGAATACTCCTTAGTTTGTCCCATATTTCTTTTACTGTTTTACAACTCATGATATTTACTAGTTCAATGTCTACTAATCCACACCTGATAGCATTCTTTGCTTTTGAGTCATTCTCAAATAAATTCTTACTGATAGCATTAGTTGGAGGAGTTATGGGTATTGTGTATTCACTATCTACTGAATCCCAGATGTCGTATCCCAAAGCACAAAGATATGTCTGCATCCTGATTCTCCAGACCGCATAATTAGTTTCATAAAAAAAGGTGCTTTGTTTGTTGAGAAGTCTTCAACCTTTTCTAGTTCAATTTTCTCTTCCACAGGAACTAAAACTGACTGAGATGCCCTTTTGGAGGAGGATCTATTCTTCTTACCCATTGCATACTAATCCAAGATCAACCCTGAATAATTTAGCCTAAGAAGAGAACTTGGCTCTGATACCAATTGTTAGTCTTACAATGGCACTGAGAGGGGGGTGAATTAGTGTAGTTCTTTAAACTTAAATTCATAGCTCTTAAAACTAAAATGATGAAACCTTAAAACTAGATAAAGCAAGTATCACAAGAGAACATCACACAACAGAAGATTTAACGAGGTTCACAAATTTGGCTACTCCTCAAGAATGACTGCTTAGACTACCATCCAAATCTAGCCTTTGCAAAGCACCAACTTTACAATCAATTTATCAGCACCCACTGGAAGGAGCACCAACCCTTTATTTATCTGTACCAATAAAAAGGAGCACCAACCCCTGATTTACCAGCACCTACTAGAAGGGGCACCAACCCCTAATTTACCAACACCTACTAGAAGGAGCACCAACCCCTGATGCCAAGCTGCAACCTGGAATTCAATTTTGAATCTAGAAGTTTAACAAAAAATTACCTTCACTTTTACAAGACCCTGACTGATCTATTGCTTACCCAATCTCTCTCACTGTTTACGAAATAGACACATCTTTTGCAATCTACAACCACACTTTCACTTTATTTGAGTCACTTCTCTATGCACCCTTTGTGCACTGTCTTCGTACACTTTACGCCCTTACAGCTGCACTTTGTGTTCATCTTCGCCCTTTGCACTCTCTGTGCCTTCTGCTTTCTCTACGCAATCACAACTGCACTTGGTCGAATTTCAACCTTTTTTCTCTTTACACACTTTGCTCTCTCTAAGCACTCATAGACACACTTAGGACAATTTGACATGACTCTTCGCTCACTTTGCACACTTCACCATCATCTCATCGCTTCTATGATTTCTGTGCTCTTATGACCACATTTCACACTTCGACATGCATTCGATGACTTATGCAACTACACTTCAATTCTTCAAACAGCCCTCCTTTTATAATAATATTTTCATGATGAAAACCCTAATCTTGGTCGGTTTGCATAACAAATGTAAACCCTAATCTTAGTCAGTTATCATCGGTCTTAGTCAGCTTCCACTCATGAAGATATTTGGTAATTCCACTACTTGAAGATTTCATTCGATAACAGTCCTTGTAGCCATCGCACTGACTTTTGTTCACTCTTCATATTTTAGCTGCATGAATTCACTCTATATCTGCCCTTGTAAATGTTATAGAGATGTCGGTCCATTGTCATACTTCTCATTTTAGTTGGGTTCTTCTTTTTGTCTTGCGTACATACGACCTGTCGTGAAATCATGACATTTCTACCTCTGTAGCTTCTTTTGTTGCTATTGCTACGAAAACACAACATGTCATGATATCGTGACACTTTTTATTTCTCTCTCTTTCTCCTTGCTCTGTACTGCAAAAATGCTACATGTCGCGATATCACAAAACTTTTTCTCTATGCTCTTTCTCTTTGCATTGGACCGCAAAAATGCTACATGTCGCGATATCGTGACACTTTTTCTCCTTGCTCTTTCTCTTTGCATCGGACCGCAAAAATACAACATGTCGCGATATCGTGACACTTTTTCTCCTTGCTCTTTCTCTTAGCTTTGGCCTGTGAAAATACAACATGTCACGATATCGCGACACTTTCGCCTCTGTATGCTTTCTCTATTCTTTTGTCGTGAAATCATGACATTTCTGCCTCTGCAGACTTGGTATTTTCTTTTGTCATGATATCGTGACACTTATGCTTCCATAGACTTTGACTTTGCTTTTGTCATGAAATCACAACACTTCTGCCTTCGAAGTCTTCTTCTCTGCTTTTGTCATGAAATCGCGACACTTCTGCTTCCGTACTTTACTTCTTTGCTTTTGTCATGAAATCGTGACACTTCTTCCTTCGAAGTCTTCTTCTCTGCTTTTGTCATGAAATCGTGACACTTCTACTTCCATACTTTACTTCTTTGCTTTTGTCATGAAATCATGACACTTCTACTTCCGAACTTTACTTCTTTGCTTTTGTCACAAAAATGCAACATGTCGTGAAATCACGACACTTTTCCAAATTACTTTCTCTCTCCTATTTTAGTCGCGAAAATGCAACATGTCACAAAATCGTGACACTTTTCCAACTTACTGTCTCTCTCCTATTTTAGTCACGAAAATACGACATGTTGCGAAATCGTAACACTTTTCTTACTTGTTTTCTTTCTTTGAACTTGTTGCGAAATCACGACACTTCTTCCTGCTTTCTCTTTTTCTTCCAACATGTCACGAAATCATGATAGTTTTTCCACTTGCATTTTTCTCTTCCAACATGTCATGAAATCGTGACAATTTTTCCTGCTTTCTCTTTCTCTTCCAACATGTCATGAAATCGTGATAGTTTTTCCACTTGCCTTTTTCTCTTCCAACATGTCACGAAATCGTGACAGTTTTTCCTGCTTTTTCTCTCTCTTCCAACATGTCGCGAAATCGTGACAGTTTTTCCTCTTGCCTTTTTCTCTTCCAACATGTCGTGAAATCACAACAGTTTTTCCTCTTGCATTTTTCTCTTCCAACATGTCACGAAATCGCAATAGTTTTTCCTGCTTTTTCTCTCTCTTCCAACATGTCATGAAATCGCGATAATTTTTCCTATTTTTTCTCTCTTCCAACATGTCGCGAAATCATGACAGTTTTTCTTTCCTACTGTATATGTCGCGATATCGTGAAACTTTTCTTACTTGTATTTTTCTTTGATCTTTTGCATATGGGCCACTTTCGTCTTCTTGGAAAATCACTGTACATACTCTGAATAACCTTTGAACTCCTGTCTTCTGCATCTGAATAGCTTTTGAACTTCCTGTCCACTGCATCAATAGATCTATCTGACTGTGTTGACAACAATGACAATACTATTGCTGCACCTTGCTCAACACAATATTTGGTTAATTTTTTTATAGTTTTGTAAAAAATCAACTTCTAATATCCCTTATTTATCCTATTGAACTAAAAAATTTTACCAAATTTTAAAGAGGTTATAATGTTGGATATTTTGTCTCCTTTTAAGAAGTTTGAGACAATAATTTTATAAATTTCCAACCTTTGAAATAATATGATAAACCTCTCTTTTAATAACCCTTTTGGAATTTATTTAAGTGTATCTAATTTCCAATAAATTAATTTGATGTAGTAACCCTTCTGACTCCCTAGTTTTTGGAAAAATTAGACCACAATAATATTTGCAAATATTTAATATTTATTCCAGTAGAAACCCTTATTACTCCTAGATTTTATATTTCAAATATTATATTGTTTTAATAAAATATTCCCTCTAATATATGGCTTTCAATATAATCAAATTCCTTCAATTTTAACTGTAAAACTCATAAGGAAAGAAAGCACATAGAAATGGGAATAAAACTTACCTTTATCAAATAGTAATTGATGCTATTTTCAAATGAGATAGGCCTACGATATTAATGTAGATGCTTTGAATGCTTTGACTATAGCCTCCAATGGAATCATTGAGAAGTATTCCAAATATGGTGTTGTTTAAACTCTGCCTTTGACCTCACTAGAGCATTGAAGGCTCTACCTTGTTCTTGACATGCTGCAATTCATAAATTTTGGTGCTTGAGATGATGAGTGTAGATTGGTCTGGCCTTGTATTCAATGATGGAGTGAATAGCACTATATATTTGAGAAGGTTTTACATTATTTTCTAGGAGCCTTTAATGCTCCTCCTTCCTTCCTTCCACGTTGTGCTTTAGACGTGTTTCACTGCACTATTCTCTCCTCGATTCCTTTGACTATGATATTCTCTTTTATTCATCCTATACCACTTCATGTTTGGATGCATTTTTAAGTAGTAAAGGCTTTGACAAGTATCACTGAGTGTTATGTATGAGATGTCTCCTTTGTAACGTAACAATCCTTTAGTAATGCTTTTCTAGATTCTTGGTCGCCTTGTAACAGTGCTTGTAACTCCTTCATGTTTTTTTTTTAATGTTAAAAAATGGTATGACACCTTAGAGAATTCATTCCAATTGGCTTTCAACATTTTTGCATGGAGTTCTTTCACTGTAATGCTTCCAAGGAAAGTATAACTCCTTTTTGTATGCATCTTATTTTCTTGCTACTTTTCTTGGAGTGCAAGCAACATTTTCTCTCGTTGGTCGATCATTGAGGTAATTTTGGATCTTTGAATGGCATTGTAGGTGATTATTTTTGTGGAAAATATTTACCAAGCTAGCAACCTCTCAATATATCACATGTTCTCCTCATTCATTGTTTCCTTCAATGTGCTCCTTTTACACTGTTCATCCATGTTGATTAAGGTAAAATATATTACCTTTTTGTTTATAAAAGAGAGCTCCCTTTCTATATACATAAATGCAGGTTGATGATCGATTGATATGTGCATTTATGTTTCAAGGTTCATCCTTCCAAGATATGAGGTGTGAGCCCCTTTGAATGGCTTCTTGTACCATGGATGATGAGTGCTTGATGTTTGACCTTTCTTGCCTATATTTTCTTGTAGTTTTTGGGCCTTTAGTGGCACCTTCAATCTGCCCTTTTCCTGCAATCAATGTAGTGCAATACCTTGTAATATTCTATGAGAATAATTCATTCTTATTGTACCCTTTTTGCACTTCTTCTTGTAGGTCTTGTAGTCTTATTTTGTAGTAGATTTTGAATACACAAATGAGGGTTTTGAGGACATCCATTTGCATAGACTCCTTGACCTCTTTAATTTTATATTTAATGATAGATCCAAGATTTATAATTATTGTAGGTAGAATCTTTTTTTTGCTATACTTAACCATATAGTTCTTTGGATTTGAGACTCACCATGTCTCAATATTTGAAGCTTATTTTGGTTGGTTTTTATTTACTTGTACTAAAAACATTTGGTGGCTTCTATTGGCCACTATTGTACTTGTATGTGTTTTTATTTACTTGTACTAACTAATAGTGTATTTATATACTTTGGTAAATTCTATTTTTGTGCCCTTCTTATGAACACCGCAATAATATTTTTGAGAGCAATATAATAGTGCAAATGAATCTAATAATATTTTACTTTTAATGCACTAAAAATTTCACCTTATAACTCCAATAAACTCTCAAAAATAATGCACTTAATCAATTTACTCTAACTAATCAAGAATAATATAAAATTAATCTTCAAGAATTATTCTACAATTCTCTTATAAGCAAGGTAGTAGGAGCTAGTCTTCTTCTACTTTTCAAAGTCGATAATAGGTAGTTTATAGATAGTTTGAAGTTATGAAATATAATCAAATCCTAAAGTGCATATGAACCTTAAATAAATCTTTCTATTTTTGCAATTTTGAATACTGTAATTCAATTCTTTTTATTGCAATTTTAATCCAAATTAAGGTGCTTAAAAAATCTAATAAATAATCCACTTTTAATGAATCTAATTGCACCAATAGTTGCTTACATTTTTTTAAAATCCCTTTTTATAACTTATATAGAGGATGTATATCTTGGTGTCTAAGATCACCAAATTGTTGCCTTGAGTAAGATCTTGCAGCTCTTTGTAGGTTGCCCTGAATAACTTCATCTTCACCAAAATATGGTCTCAAAATTTCTTTCACAAGCCTAGGATTTTGGTGGCTTGTTCTCATATTGTAGTCTCCTCATTTTACTATATATTTGAAGATATCCTTTTTTATGAAGTGATACATTTTTGTTGTGAGAGGCAATCTCCAAATAAATTGCCTAGATTTGGTGGGCTTCTTCTGTATGAATATTCCTTCAAGATTCTTGTCAAATTTTAACTTCAAATAGGATATTCATCTCAATATTCTAAATATCTTGAGGTCTTTTAAGATTTGACACTCCTTTCCAAATTTTTCTTCTTGGGCTTGTTGTTGGATGATGACAATTGTACCAAATATTTCACTATCTCCAATAGTGAATTTATCCAATGAGTTCTCCTTGGAACTCCTTTGATGATATCTTCAGTAAGGATATCCAATCCTTTTATTGGATGCTCATAGAGACCTCTCCAAGGACTTTTATGTTGTAGCTTCTTCTGTTATTCCTTGAGACCTTATCTTCAACCTTCTACTTTTGGAAGTGTTGGTGGCGAGATCTTCTACTAGATATCTGATTTTATTACTTATATATTTGATTAGAACTCTCCTAGTCCTTCTTCTTATTCCAATTCTAGAAGTTTTTCAATGAGATATTCTCCTAATATATTTTGCTTTAGGTGTTGTATTGATTCTGAAGAAGATACTCTTCCTATTTTTTTCTAGGAAGCTTTCCCAACTCACTGAATCTCCCTATTCTTGCAACAAAGTATTAGTACTAAAATATTCCTCTAAATTAGATACTCTCTTCTGGAGTCTTCTTCAATATCAAGGCTTCTATGGCATTTTATTCAATATCAAGGCATCTATGGCATTTTCTATATCAAGTCTTCTATAGCCTTTTCTTCTAGATCAAGGCTACTATGGCATTTTCTTTTGGATCAAGGTTTCTATGGTATGTTTTTTATTAATGCTTTTGTGGCCTTTTATTTTCTTGTGAATTTTCCAATCTATAAATGAAGATCTCTTATCTTCCAACATCACCATGATTCTTCTCCAAAAGTCTCTTCTGTAGTATTCTTCTTTTGCAACAACTAATCTCTGCACTATGAAGGCACTCCAACCTTTGGGAAACCAAGTTGAAATATCTTAGATTTCTATTATAGGAGGTGTCCCAACAATATTAGAATTAATTCACTATAATAAAAGAAACTTCAGGTAAATTTCTCCAAATCTCTTAGATGAGCTTCACTAGTTGATTCATCAAACTAGTGGATCAAATGTTGAGTTCTAGTCTTCACAAGTTTTCCCTTGTAACTCTATGGAAAGACTCTAGCCATATGCAATATCAGTATTCTAGAAATTGATATTTCTTCCAGTCCTTGTAGCTCTCCCTAATTCTACCACCTAGACTCTTCTAATAATTTTTGATAGTGATTGGTCCAATGGTGCATTAGGTTGACAAAAACTCAAGGTCAATGATAATGGTGTTTTTCCTATTGATCTACCGTAGTTCTGATACCATGTTTAGGTTTTGATGTAGCAATTAATGGGAGATAGAAATCACAATATGTATAATTATATGATATAAAGTAAATCTACAATATAAATGAAAATATATAAATAGAAATTATGGAAATGTATGCAAAGTAGCTATGGAGGAAATACAAAATCCATGAATAAAGCTACTGTGAGACAAGCAAAGTCTCCCCAAGATTGAATAATGCTACACAAGATCAATCACACACAAAAGAGGAAAACCCACAACACCAATATTAAGTGGTAAAAACCTACTTCAAATGAATAAGGGAAACATCCACTATGAAACTCACTATATTACTCATTTGATTCAAAAATACAAGAATGCTTCAATGTTATGCAACAATATGCATCAACATGATATTACAACACAAGTCAATATGACAAGATATGTTTAGATGTAGTAGACAACACCCCTATTTAAATAGAACCTTTTCTACTACAACCCTAAATATTATCACAATCTAATCTTAAGATGTGTGACAAGTGGCATCTATCAAATATTAGAAAGTGCTTAGTTACTTTCTAATATTATCACAATCTATTACTTGAGATGTGTGATAAGTGGCATCTATCAAATATGATAAAGTGATTAGTTACTTTCTAATATTTGCTAGAAAGGAGGAAATAAATTTTCCCACAAATTAAATATTCCTAGAACCCTTATTTTATTTATTAATTGGGTGGGAATATTTTTACATAAAATAGAATTATTTTCTAATTCAAATTTTATTCTTTAGACTTTATATTTTAGTCTAAGAATAATTTACACAATGTTGCATTACATATTCCAACAGCTACTGCTCAAGAATGAGCTTTGAGCATATCACACTCCATCATATTACATCACACTCTACTACATCAAACTAAATTAATCTACACTACTTTATACTGCTATATCATGATCTATGTCTATGGCCCTTTATATAGGAAAATAGATTCCTTGGCCAACAATCTACCTAGCTGTGCAAGGGATAACTTGCACATATACAACTTGCACATTGAAACTTATGCATTTATTACATTGCATGAAGCAACTAGATAATTTTTTCCTAAAGTAATCTAATGTCCTAAGTATGTACCAAGAAAGGTAAATTTACATGATCCAAATGATGTAATATAATCTATTTATAAAATTCTAGAGTTGAAAATACTTTTTGATGTTCTGGGTGGTTATTTAAATAAAGACCACTCATCCTACACTCTAACCATTCCTATAATAGCATCATAGAACTTAGTTACAATGTCTACTAGCTCAAGACACAAGTGCATAATAATTGGTAAAAACATAGCCAATTGTGTGTTACATGGGGCTACCCTAGTGACACTCGAGTTGATTGATTTTACCATTTGCTCTTCTCCCATTTGTGATAGCTTTGCTTTAGCCTTAAGGGTAATGCATGTGTCTGTAATTCCTTCAATTAAATATTCTAGCCTTTTCTTCAACTTTCCTTGGTCATCTTGATCAATTCTATTTTGCTCTCAAGGGATATTGGATTTAGAACACTCAGATCTTGTTAGCTAGCAACTACATCACCTTTTAAAATGTATTAGAAATATTGAGTGGGCTCTATATTATCATGGTACTTGAATATGCATCATCCTTTTATAATACCTGCAATATAGAGCTAGTGGTATAAGCTCTTAGAGATGTTGCACAAGATCTTACTTGCTACGAGGCAAATCTTATTTAAATACAATGTTATTATCAGATTTTATTTAGCAACTCCTTTTGAGTTACATATCTCCAACCAATAAAATAATATGGGTGAGCATACATCCTACTAAGACAATTAAGTTACTATTTTCCCAGGCTGATCATACTTTGGACCTCATTCTTCTATCATTTATGACACATGCTTAAATCATTTTGAAGAGTGTGCTTTCACCACTCTTTCTATTAATGCACTTCTTTGATAGGTGCCAAATGGATTACCACACCTCCTTTTTGGCTGCTATGCACATTGGAGTTTATTAATATATGCACCCATGATATTCCTCTTGATTTTATCGAGATGAAGCATTGGCCATTTGTACGTGTGCAATTATGACACTGGTCACTCCTTCCAACTTGATCATTAATCTTTCTGCTAAATCAAGGAAGGTAATATTACCACTTGCACACCTCTTCTTGATGATTGATAACTATAGGTTGTAGCTCCTCTTTCCTTTCTCCTATGTGGGCAGAATTTTAGGTCCCGCTTCTCATTTATACCAATCCTATTTTTATATCCTTGTTTGAGATAAAATTTTAGGGTACTTCCATTAATTGAAAATTTCCCATTTTCCCATCCATTTCTGGATTTGAATATCACATTTGGAGAAATATATTAGATACCAAAAAAGCTTAGGTACCTTATTTATACAATAAAAGGCATAATTACAATCTACTTCTATACAAATAAAAACAAAGGATATATACATATATATACAACTGCCCCAACGGATAAAATATAGTATTTTAGATGTTGGCCATTCACTAGGATTGGAAGCAACTAGCCCTTCAAATCTCATAACTGGTATGCATTTGAAGTCTTACATTCTTCAATGAGATATGGACCCATCTAGAATGAATCAAACTTATCATGAGCCCCTGGTTTAGCCATATTTACATCCCATCTAAGTACAAGGTCACCCCTAGAAAATTCTTTTAATTTTGCTTTCTTATCAAACCAATGTTTGACCAGAATTTGATGTTGGGTTACATTGTTAAATACCTTTTCTCACTCTTCTTCCAATTGCATCAACTACACTAGTATTTTTTCAATTGGAGGGAAGTCTTCATCATCTATCTATTGCAAAAAATTTAGTGTTAGTAGTTCAAGATTAATAGGAAGAATAACCTCTTTGCCATACACTAGAGAGTAAGGGGATGTCTTTAAATATTTATTTGGAGTTATCCTATCTTCCCATAACACCTGATTTAGAAAAAGGTGCCAACTTCTGGGATTCTACTCAATATTTCTTTTAATGATTTTCAATAGATTTTTATTTGAAGATTCTGCTAAGCCATTGCCTTGTGGATAGTAATTTGAGGTTGCATTCCAGTATATCCCATATTTTCTAGAAAATTCCATTGTCTTAGCACCTATGAAAGAAGAGCCATTATCTGAGACGATAGTGGTTGGGACCCCAAATCTGGTGATCAATATTTCCAAGAAGTTAATGATTATTTGTTGGTCAACCTACTTAGTTGCTTCAGCTTTCATCCACTTAGTAAAGTAATCTATTGTTGTAAGAATATATTTATGATCGGTTGATGAATTTGGGTTTATGACCCCAATGAAGTCTAGTCCCCACTGCTGAAAAGGTTCTTCTACTACTATCAACTTCAAAGGTATGGCATGGTGTTTTTTCTTCCCAAAAAATATTTGATATTTATCACATTTTCTAACTAACTTGAATGCATCTAAGAATATGGAAGGCCAATAGAATCCTACCCTCAAGACTTTGGTTGTTGTGGTTTATGCCGAATAATGGCCTCTCGAGAATCTAGAGTGAAATTCCTCTAGTAACTCCCTTGCATTTTCTTGGGGTATGCAACGCAATAACACACCATCAATTTTTTTTTGATAGAGAGTGTTATTGACTAGTGTATACTTTCTAGCCTGTAGCTTGTATTTATATCTTTGTGGCATCATCAAACCTTTTAAGCATTTTCCAGAATTAATATGGGAAGTCAAGTGGATGATCCATGGTTCATATGACATTTTTGTTTGTGCTTATTTAGAATAATATGCTGCCTTTATACACAGGTTGGATTTTATCACTATTTCTTCTACCAAATGATGACAAATGGCTCAACCCCTAATTAGATTTGTTAGTCAAATTTCTACATCAAACTCTTGTATTTGTTGTCCAACCAACCCTTTGATCACCCCATTCTCATTAGATTATGAAACTCCTGACATCTAGGTGTACCACATACACTACTATTTTACTTTGGGAGATAAAATACCTAAATTTATTGAGGGATTTCATAACAACATATAATTATCTTTCTATGAAATTATATCTTTCCTCATGATCAAGCAAATTTTGGATAACAAAAGCAATTGGTCTTTCATTATCATCACCTCCCTTTTGCATCAGAATTATTGCATAACTTTATTCTACTCCAAAGGCATACAAAATAAAATATTTAGAGTAATCAGGATTAATGAGAACTAGAGCTCATGAAATAGCTTCCTTAATGCTCCTAAAAGCATATTTCCAATCATCTATCCATTTGAACTCAACATTCTTCTTTAGCATTTGAGTCATAGGCTTGACTATCTGTGCAAAGTTAGACACAAAATTTTGCAAAAAGTTGATCTACCCAAAGAAAGACTAAAGTTCCTTCTTTTTTGTGGGCATCGATAATTCTAGGATAGCATTGATCTTATTAGGGTCTATGGTGAGCCCTGATTTTGACACAACATGTCCTAGGAGTTTACCTTATTATACAACAAAGACTGATTTCCTTGGGTCTAATGATATTCCAAACTCTCTATGTTTTTCAAATATTTGTTGGAGATGCTCCACATGATCCTGCCTTTTATGATAAAATATAGTCATGTCATCTAAGTAGATAACAATTACTTTATTAACCAATTCATTGAATTCCAAATCCATTGCTCTTTGAAAAGTAGCACCAACATTAGATAGGCCAAATGACATCCTTTGATATGCAAACATTCCCCATTTAGTGGTGAATTTGACCTTATGTTGATCTTCATCTTTAACCCAAACTTGATTAAATTTAAAAAAGTCATCCAATAATGAGAAGCATTCTACTCTTGCCACCGTATGAAATATTTGATCTATCTATAGCAAAGGATAATGATCCTTCAGAGAGAATTTGTTTAGATTATAAAAATATATGCAAAGCCTAATATCTCCATTATTATTTCTGACTAGAACCAAGTTGGCTACCTAAGTAGAGTGCTTAATGGGATACATTATTTTAGCATTTATCAATTTCAACAACTCTTGTTTCATCAGGGCTTCTATTTTTGGGTTCACTAGTCTCTATTTTTATCAAAAAGGCTTTGCATCAGGCTCCAACTCAATGGTATGTTGAATCACATCCTTACTATATACTTTGAGGTCATCATATGTCCATGCGATAATATCATCATATCTCTTACACAACTCTTGAATTTGGTGGACTTCCTCATCTGAGCAATCTACCCCTATCTTCAGACTTTTTCCCATTGATATTTGGACTTCCTTATACCCTTTGGAGTCAATCTTGATCATATGGTCTTTTGGTCGGTCACTATTGTCAAAAAATATTTCTAGAGTGATTAGTCCCTTCGAAATATGATTATTTTTTAGCTAGATAAACCCTTCCTCTTCTTTATCATATTCAATTTTGGAGGACCCATCAATTGAATAGTTTATTTCATGAATTAAAAAATCCACTATCTGTTCATCATTTTCAAATACTTTCTAGAAGGTGTCTTTATCAGGGATGGATGGTCTATATACCAACCTAACTAATTTTGCTTTGTGAATGGTATTGGATACTGGACAAAAATTTACTCCTATAGAAGCCAAAATATTAGCATGTCTATTTTGATCCTTAGAGATAACTTTAATATTCAATGCCTCAAATGTTTCTAACAGGTCCCATACTCTATTCTTGTAGGCTTTTAAGTAATGTTTCTTACTGATACATTTTTTAGTAATTTGATTAATCACCAACTCGAAATCCCAAAAACATTGGAGTTTCTTGATACCCAACTTTTATACCTTCTTTAGTCCCAAACAAAGGGCTTCATATCTATTGATTTATTAGTACAACTCCAGTTTAATATATATGAGAAAAAAATTTGGGTTCCTTCAAGAGAGATCAAGACTATTCCGACTCTTGCACCATTTTTGCATCTTGCTCCATCAAAATATAGTTTCCATAATTGATGGGATGAAGAGAGAGGTTCTTCCTAGGTGACTAGCCTTTTTGTCTCTAGTTTCTCAATTGTATAAGTATCGACCCCTATTTCTATTATAGAATTGACATTTTTTATAGAAAATTGGTCTTCTATTTGTAGTTCTTCTAAGGCTTCTTCTATGAGATCTCCCTCCTCAATAATAGCATTTACTATAGTTTCTTGTTGGTCCACTTCCTCTATCCTTTCTATATGAAAAGAATATGGTTTTTCTGAGTAGATTTTCACCTTACTTCCTTTACATGGGATTTCCATATGAGAGTAATCAAGAGAAAGGTATCCTCCCAATTTGGAAGTGAATTCCCTAGAAAGGCACATCCCAAAGTATGGTTCCAGGTCTACTACCATAATTTCTTGTATAATAGTGATATGAGGTAATCTATGGAGAACCATAGGCACATCCTTGATAACCCCAATAGTTTTTACTGGGGTACCATCCAACTACAACACACCAGGACAACTTCTAGTATATTCCATTCCCATGACATCACACACCACTTTAGGCATGACTATAGTGGTAGCACCTAAATCTATCATACAATTATGCACAACCCATCCTTCCATTTCCAAAGAAAGGTAAAATGGTGAAGGTTTGTTCTTTCCACCTCCCATAATAGAGCTTCTTTGAACCATATTTTGTTCTAGTTGGACTTTTTTTGGTCCTTAATCATTTTTAGGGAAGTTTGAAGCAGATCAATCTATCCTAGGATGAGTAAAGCATCATACATACTAGCCCTTGAGGGATTCTTCTTTAATTATTACACAATATTGAAGGCAGGAATTTTGGATTGTCTATCCTTATATTTTGAAGGGGTTTCAAATTTACTTCTATACTCATGGGTAGCTTCAATCCATTGATGCTTTGTCAGGGATAGATACTTAAGCTTATCTCTAGCCTTTGTTTGAGTCTCCATTACTTTTTATTAAGTTTCACTGGGCTTAGGATCTTCTTTTTGTTGTTGCAAAATATTTTTAAAGGGAACATTTTAAGGAGCATTACTTTCAAATTTTTATTCTCTTGAATCATCAATAGTAGTTTTTCATGGGGTTGGGCTCTTCAGGGTTTACTTGTAATGGTTTCTTTTCAGCTCTCATCAAGATAGAGACTTGCTCAAATAAAGACACCATGAAATTATGTTCATTATTTTTGACCATGTTGATTTATCCCTTTTGAACTCTTTCTACTCTCTCAATAGCCATTATCTACATATAATGTTGATGCATCATGCAGGTATTTTCCCATGAGGATCATTACATGTAGAACACCAATAGTTTGAATCAGACATGGAAGTTGATGGCTCACTTCCTTCATTAATAAGGATTGCATTAGTTCTCTCCAATGGCCTACTAGTGGAAATGGATTGATATTTTACCACATATGGAAATCTTCTTGGTTGGAAATTTCTTTCAACCTCCCTCATTTTCATCATGGTAACCTCATTGGACAGATTTTTCATAAAAT
Organism: Wollemia nobilis; assembly: GCA_028583015.1. Taxonomy (NCBI): domain Eukaryota; kingdom Viridiplantae; phylum Streptophyta; class Pinopsida; order Araucariales; family Araucariaceae; genus Wollemia; species Wollemia nobilis. The sequence continues at coordinate 15,103,003 of JAQPPZ010017058.1, read as the reverse complement.
CTTGTATCTCTCATAAGGTAGGAAATTGTGAATTTGGAGCAAGGTGCAGTTATTGCAGGTGGAGCCTAGAGAGACGCTATTACAGGAGTGGTAGGAAGTGCTAGCACTATAGGTATGTTATACCATTGAGAAAATATCATGGGAGATGGAAGTGTTGTATAAGTAGGTACTAGAATAGCTAACCACGGTTGACAATTAAGAAATTCAAGGAAAATAGGCCTATAGCAATAAGGATATTTTCCACTTTTGTAGCTTCTTATAATATCTAAGGGAAAGTAAGGATATTTGATTGCCTTATCATCAATCCTAGATCTGAGCTAAATTCTCTTAGGTAATAATAAACATCTTGCTCATGGGTTGGTATGAGACCATCAGACACTCTTTTCTAGGTATGACTAAACCTGATATTGAAATCCATAATATCTTCTTGTGGATGTCTCTTTAGTACTGTGAACTGAGTGAGAAAGGAAAAGGGGTCTACTTTCTCATTAAATTATTCTATTACATTGGATACCAAAGCATTCCAAGAGTTTATACTATCATTGGATAGATTTATATACCAATAAAACAACATTCCTTTTAGATAAATGATCAATAATTTGACCATCACATCCTCATCTTGTATGTTATGCATAATAGCCAATGATGCTACATCCTGAACATGTTCATACATTGTTTTTCATGTACCATCATATGTTGGAAGGTATTTTAAGGCTCCTTGTGGAATCACATGTTGATCAACCAAGTTAAGAGGTCATGTACGATTTCAGTTGGGAAATCCTAGGTTTTGATCTTGGGCTATTGTTATTTTATGTAGAATGGATATTTGAGATAAGGGTACTAATTGAGTATCAATATGATCTTGCTATTGTTATTCATTAGGATAAAAGGCCTCAATAATAAACTCAAGCTATTACTTTATGGAGGATAACTTCCAAAACTCAACTGGTTCTTCTAAAATACTGGTCCTATGTCTTGTAATCATGAAATAACTATATGATCGATATGGCTTTCTAGGTATGTCTTTAATGGTGTTTCTAGGTGATGAGGGAATCTAGAGATATCTAGGTATCATAAATCCCTTTGGCTTATCCAAAATGTGGGAAAGGGTCCCACTAAGCATGCCAAAAAATATTGGCCAAAAGTTTATCTAATGGTAAGGATTACATGCCCACAGACCTTGATCAATTTTGAATGGCCCCAAGATAATATATCTTAGGGTCAATTTCTAGAGAAGAATGACTCCTTGCAGATTATAACTAAATGATTGGAAAAAGAGAAGGGAAAGAAAACAAAGAAAACATAAAGCTAGAACTCAATACGATGCAGATCTAGTCGCATCAAGATACATGCCCAAGAAATTTGAAGCATAAATAATATTCATAGACTACATAATAGACCAACCATTGATTTCATTAATTGTTACACATATAACTCTATTGATAATTCTAGAATTAAATAATAAACAACATTAAATCCAAATATCATAATTAAAACTAGTTCATTCATTTAAATTTAGCAAAATTATCAACAGAGCATGATTATACATACATGAAGATAATTGAAGTCCAAACAATAATCCACTTATATTACTGAATGCATCAAACTATACATGTAGGTTTTAATGACTGGAGAGATGACACTAAAAAATATATTAAAAATATGTATATATAGCCCCTTCCATGAGTGGGCTTTCAAAAGAGTAATTAATGCTTAATTATAAGTGGATCAGAATGTCAGTATCTAGCTTGTTTGGATGATTTCTTCTATGATTGTTCTATCACAGATGGAACATTCTCCACTATGTTCAGCTAAGAGTTACTGATATTCTCTATCTGAGCCTTACTTTGATAACTAATTATCTTGATGCTAACACTTCCTATAGATGTTTCTTTATGATTTGAGGTGGCTGCACTACATCAATTATTCATCTACCACATTTCATACTTAGTCTGATCAGTTATTAAATTTTCTCATCCACTGCATCCTTAATTTTAGAGCTCTAACAAAATTTGCGGGAAGAGGAAGTTCAAAATTGAGGAGCCCTCTACATGATTGAACCCTTGTGCATTTACTACTAGATAAGATGGAACTTTGGATTGAATACACACCTTGGTTCAATCCCTAATTGTACATCTAGTCATATTTTCCTGGAACATGGAAATGGGAGCCCCTACTTACCTTGTTCTCCCTTATTTTTTAGACTTCCTTATGTCTAGATACCTTAGGAAAAAATTTGGGTTTGCCCCCTTCTGCATATGCTTCTCATTTCTCCATCATTATGAGTTCATCACTTGGACAACAATCTGAGATCACTTATCTTTCCATCATTCTCATGATCTTCCACCTGATCTTATTTTCTTGTGAATGGAACTTCAGGCATGATCATGATGAGGATGCAACCCATTCTTCCATCAAGGGCCTCCTTTGACTTGCATTCTTTCATATGAAACTTTTGGATGGTCAATGACCTGGAAGTGACTCATTATTTCATCCATACTTTTCATTAGCCATTTTTCAAAATAATTCCCCCATTTTATTTATAAAACAAACAAGTGGGTGCAAATATATCACCCACAAGGTGAAATGATGTATTTCTATTCCTTCCCACAAACCTCTGGTATTCATCACATGTCCTTGTTATATTGAAGGTGTTAGTAAAAATAGTAGGTCAATAATAGTTTGCCTTGACAATTTTCATAGTTGTGACCCTCCCTGAAAAATGTCCTCTAGACAATCCTCTATGGAATTCCTTAATGAAATTTTGCTTTTGATCATATTTCAAGCATCTTATAAGGACTCCATCAAGATTTTTTCTATAATAATCCCTCTGGTAATAGGACATACTTCAAGGTTTAAATCCTATATCTCCTTCTCTATGATGGATTACGACCTTGAGGACAAGCTCCTATTTGGAAATAGCAATCTGATCAACCCATTCTAAACCTTCTGATGAAAAATATTCACTCTGATATGCTATTGGTGGCTGAAAATATTACATATACTATGCAAATGTCATTTCTATCAAACCTTGGTATAATGCTCTACTTATGACTAGTTTTGTAGGATGGATTTCCACATCATACTCCTAGATTTTGGTAATCCAACTAGCTCTTTTATCTCCTAGTTTTCCTTGTAATATAAAGCTCCTAATATCTGGGTGTATCACATAAACAAGTGTTTTACTTTGAGCCAAGTATTGCCTAAACTTCTTCAATGAATTCATTACTGTAAATACTTGTCTCTCAATAAAGTTGTATTTGATCTTATAATCATGAAGGATTTGGCTCCAAAAAATATGGGATGTTCTTCTCCATCATCATTCTTCTGCGTAAGCATAGCTACATAGCTCTATTCAGCTCCATAAGCATACAAAATGAGATTTTTACTAAAATCACGATTCACCAAGACTGGGAAAGTGGCAATAGATTATTTAATGGCTTCAAAAACTTGTTTGCTTACTTTTATCCACTTGTAAACTACATTCTTCTTTAGCAAATTTGAGATAGTCTTTACTATTTGAGCAAAGTTTGGGATGAGCTTCCTTACAAATTTGATGTACCCAAAGAAATATTACAAGGCCTTCTTATTAATATGTAAAGGGAGGGCTAGGATTGAATTTACCTTATCTAGGTTGATGGACACCCCTTCCTTAGAAACCACATGTCTTAATAGCTTCAGTTTATGAACTACAAAAAGGGACTTCTTTTGGTTTAGAGAGATACTAAATTCTCTATATTTCTTAAATATTTATTCTAGGTGCTTTAGATGAGATTGTTTCTTATGAGAGAACACAATCATATCATCTAAGTAGATGAGAATGAACTTATTTATTAGCTCTCTAAAAGCATAATCCATAGCTCTTTGGAAGGTGGCCCCTACATTAGATAGGCTGAAAGGCATACTTTGGTAAGTGAAAGTTCCCCATTTGGTGGTAAATGCTATCTTGAATTGATTCTCATTCTTTACCTAGATATGGTTATATCCAAAGAAACCATCTAATAATAAGAAACTTTCTACCCCTACAACAATCTATAAAATTTGATCAATCTGAGGGAGAGGGTAGTGGTCCTTTAATGATTCTTGGTTGAGGTTCCTAAAATCTACACACAAACGAATGTATCCATTCTTCTTTCTAATGGGAACCAAATTAGCCATCCATATGGAGTGCTTGATTGGTTATATAATCTTAGCCTTTATAAATTTGAGCAGCTCCTCTCTCATTATGGATTCAATCCTAGGATTGCAGGCCTCTACTTCTATCTAAAAGGCTTTGCATCAGGATCTTGCTCAATAGTATGTTGGATCACATTTTTATCATACACCTTTAGATCTTCACATGACCAAGACACAATGTCTTGGTACTTAAAGCACTAATATTTGATCTCCTTTATCTCTTCTAGAGAACATTGGATACCAAATTTGAGCTTCTTTTCCTTTTCAATTTCAATATCTTTATATATTTTTTCATTGATTTCCATGGCTCTAGCTTTTCTCCTATATTCATTATCAAAGAGGCTTTCTAGGGTGACCAAACCCCTAGGCATATGATTTTTCTTCAATTGGATAATATCTTGATGATATATCTCATGAGGAAGTTCCTCTTGTATATTGGATAAGTAAGCTTCCCTTACCAAAAAAACAATAATTTGGTCACCACTTTCAAATATCTGCCAAAAAATATGTTTGTCTGGTACTGCAGGCCTAAAAACAAGTTTGACTATTCTATATTTAGATAATCCCATATCTAAATAAGGAATAAAATTTGAACCCTTGATAGCTAAAGAATAAATCATGTTTTATTTTATGGGGATGAAATAGATATTCAGGGCATCAAAAAATTCCATCAAATCCTATACCCTATTTCTATATGATTTTAGGTAATGGTGCTTACTATTGCATCTCTCTATTACTTGATTGACTATCAAATTAGAGTCACTATATATATTAAGTATTTTTATCCCCATGCTCTTTGCTTGCATTAATCCCAAGCATAAATCTTCATACTCTACAACATTGTTAGTACAAGACCATGTTAGTCTGTATGAAAAATTCTTTACACCCTTTGAAGGAGACTGTAAAAATACACCAACACCAGCTCCATTTTTACACCTTGCACCATCAAAATGCATAGTCTATATTTATATCTCTCTTAGGGATTGATTGGATATAGCAGGGATTATTTTCTCTACTTATAAAGAAATATTGTACGTGCCCATACCTATCCCAAACAGGTTGTAATATTATTTAAATGGTAATTCATCCTCCACAGATAACTCTTCAAATATTTCTACTAGATCAAATTCATGTAGAGGTGTGAGGTTGTACATATCCTCTTTTATCTGCTCAATATGATGGGACACAATATTTTTAGGTGTTATCCTCATTCTCTTTTATTTGAAAGGGTTATTATGTGAGAGTAATACAAGTATATATAACATCCTAGTATCTACCTTGGATGAGCAAGCCACCCTATTTTATTGAGCAATTCACCCTTTTACTCCTCACAGAGAGTACTTTGTGCAAGCATATTATGCCTCTATGTAGCTCAAATATACAGAGATTACATCTAATCCTGAATATCATTCATTCCTCATAGATGAGGAAGAGGACCCAAGTCATCCTCCTACTCATCATGAATATTACTTGGTGCAACCACGTTGCATATTTACATCACAAAACTATAAATATCTCATTCATAAACCAAAATATGAGGTCAATGCAACCTTTAGGGATTATGGAAAACAAGTAATAGATCCTACTAGGGGAGGAAGACAAGACAAAATTGTTTATATTTCAAAAAAGAAGGTACATAGATCCCATAAAACTGAGCAATGGGATCAAACACATCAGGAACTTTGTTAGGATCCTATATCCTAACCCTCATTATTATTCATAATAATCTAATAATTTTAATATACTAAAGTTAGTATATTTAATAATATAATAAGTAATTATTAATTAATTATTATATTATTAGGGTTAGATAGCCGTAATAATTAAATATATTAATTATTATCAATCGTTATGATGAAGTAACATAAGTTTAGGGTTAGGGTTAGGGTAGGTATAAAGCATTGGACAATCTATCATTTGGAACAGATCCATGATTGAATAATAAAACATATCTTTAAAACCATTGGAGGGACCCCCTTATCAATGCAACAGTGATTCTCTTAAATTAGTTGTTATTTTATTTATTTATTTATTAAATATTGTGCTATAACCTTTAGGGTTCTACCATTTGGTATCATAACCAGGTCCAAAATAGTTGATAAACCAAATTTTTGGTAAAATTTTGTTATATTGTGACAAAAATTATATAAATTTTTGCAAAAATTTTAACCAAATTATATAATTTTTGCAAAAAAAATCAAAACTTAATTGCACTTACCAAAGAAGACTTGCATTTTTGCAAACCAACCCTAAAATTGTTGATGGTAGGAGATCACAAGATATTACCTTCAAGGAATTCATCTAGGAGATTCACCAATGGATGGACCAAATTACTCAACATTTTTTACCGAGGCAGGAATTTGACCTAATAAAGGAAGAAATAGGGGAGGAAGTTGCAAGTGAAGAAATTGCTCCTAACCCTAGAAATTTTTTCCTTCGGAGGAGCCTATAGCCATAAATTTCCAAGTGGTACCTATTGCACTTCTGAAGAAAGAAGAAAATATTTTAAACTCCCAATTTTCTAAACTTAAGTCCAATGAAAGCACAATTTCCATAGTGCAAAATTTTGGGTATAAACACCATCAAAGTGTGAATTTTTCAATAAAAATATTGGAAGGTACAAATATGAGAGTGAAAAAACTATAAAACAAGTAGAAATCACCTTGGAATCCTTGCACTCTATAGCGAATACCAGCAATGACGAAATAAAAATGAAAAATGGAGGACAACCATCACTTTCGTTGTTTGGGATTGCGCTTCTATTTTCATTAGTGGAGTGCACAACAATAAAGTAAATATGGAAGATTTGGCAATTGGTATTTCAAGTTGGGGATTTATGCAAAAATTACATAAATATTTTTGGAAAAAACCCATTTTAATATAGATTTAATAGCCACAACCTGCATGCGAATATCATCCTACAGGTAACTCTCATTTGTGCAGCCTCCACCTTGGCCACAACTATTTTCCCAATAATTAACATCCTTCACTGCACAAACACATGATCTACATGCCATCCAAATAGGTCTAGCACAACCTGAACAATAAAAAATATTTTAAACTCATGGCTTTGGATGTCACCTTCATTTTGGAGTACCTGTAATTCCATGTTAAACAAGCTTATGAAGGGGAACACTGATAAAGCTAAGGATGAGAAGGAAAAATCTTCCATAGACATTCCTCCAACACAATATGAGTTGGGCATTCCTTCTATAGGTAATTTATACTCCACTGACATTAAAATTCCTTCCCACATATGGAGACATAACAACAATCTGGTTTGATCAAAATACTAATACTTTATCTTCCCAAAGTAAAATTGGATGCCAACATAGAAGTGATTTTAAAAATAATCTAGTGGTATCTGAAGCTGCCATGGCACCTGGTGCATTGATCTTCATGTGCTACACAAATTTCATGAATGGAATGATTGACAAAGAAGATGTTCACTTTTTGAGAAACAACGAGATCATTTACAATCACTAAAGAAACAACAAGGTTGTGAGCCTCTGGAATAGTCTGGGTAAATGTGTCAAGTTAACAAAATTAAACAACTGGACTAGGTTATGGTGGACATCAATAAGTATTACAACAGGATATGGAGCATTTCTATGATGGTGTACATGTATTTTTCATGATAGAGTACATGAACAAATACATATTTGGATCATGCCATTCTCCCAATACTCTTCTAGCGACGATGCATGCTTGGCTTCCACCCATTTTGTTTCTTTCATGTATTTCAATAGAAGAGTCCACCACTGAAGCCACCAATGCCAACAATTGAAATTACTAACAATAGTTGTTTCAATTTAGAATGAGCATTGATTCATCATAGTAGTTTTGGTTATCATCTTTACAAAGATAATAAGATAGTATATTTGGATAGGCCCATCATGAGTGACTGGAAAACACTACGTTGAAAGTAGACAATGAGAAAATTTGAATGGAGAATAAGCATAAGGTATTGGGAAGTGTTGATTAATATATCATATCCCAATTTTTGTGGATCAGTAGCATTAGGAGAGATGTCATTTGATGAGCAAATTAATACTTGTGATGGTCAAAACTAGCATTATCTTTAGATCATTCGATATTATAAAAATGTAACCATTTCTTTAATGTAGCCTCTACTTTCATGAAGTATAAGTGCACTACTATCTTGAGATGTGCGAATGAAAATACATTAGACAATTCATAACCTATCTATAGACCCACTTTTTTCCACTCTTGGTGTTGTTATAATGAGAATGGTTATTCGATTAGTAACCAAAATTATTATTTCCATAGATGTAATAGGAAATTCCTCAATGGTCAATGCGAAGGGCTTGGTTAGAGTATGAAGAGACTACTTTTGTCCATACAAGTCAGATTTTTCTACCATCATAAATAGTCCATAACCAAGAGTTGAAAGAGCAAACGTTAGGAAGGAGTTCATTGATGGGAAGTTGTCCATGTAGATTTTCACGAAGCTTTGATTCATTTCGATTGATATCAATTATAAATATTACAATGTGGTTACAATAAGTTGGTTTATGAAACCAACTTGGTGGTTATTAAACCAACATAGAGAGCGAGTGCGTGCACTACCATTTTGCTTCAATAATGTAAGACATATATGCTAACATCCCCCCTTATTACATTATTGGCAAATTCCAATAGTATCTCAAAAATTTTCATATTTGATATGTCCAAGTGCTTTGGTAAAGATATCTGCAACTTGCGCATCAGTAGGAATGTATTGAAGTTGTATATGGTGCTTTGGAAATTCATCTCAAATGAAATGACATCTGGTATCAACATGTTTGGTACATTCATGAAAAATTGGATTTTTGACAAGATTCAAAACACCTTGATTGTCGCAAAACAAATGAAGAGGAAGATTATTTGGAAGACCCATGTTTGTAAGAATGCGACTTAACCACATTATCTCATAGACTACTTCATTGGTTGCATGATATTCTACCTCTGTAGAAGATAAAGCAACCACATGATGCTTCTTACTGTGCCATGAGACAGGTCCATATCCTAGATGAAAAACATATCCATAAGTGGATTTACGATCATCAATGGATCCAACATAATCCGAGTCCGTGTATCCTAGTAAGAAAAACTTATTATTCTTTTTGTATTCTAGACCATAATTTGTACTACCATGAACATAATGAATAACTCTTTTTGCTACTTTTTAGTGACTCATCTTAGGATTTTGCATGAACCTTGAAAGATAGCCCACAACAAAACGAAGATCTAGTCTGGTATTTGTTAGATATAGGAGACTCCCAATCAACTGGTGATAGAGAGTACCATCTACCTGAGGTGATTCATCATATCATGATAACTTAAGTCCTTGCTCCATTGGAGTTGCTTTTGACTTACAGTTAGTCATCCGATATTTTTCTACTAAAGTCTTGGCATATTTCTTTTGTGTTACTCTAATATAAAATATTTTCTGAGTAAGTTCTAAACCAAGACAATAGTGCAGAAGTCCTAGATCTGTCATTTCAAAGGATTGCTTCAAATCATTTTTCACTAAGTCAATCATTATTTTTGAGCTTCCTGTTATGATTAGATCATCTACATAAAGTACAAGAATCATTATATCAGAACCATTTTTCTTAATATAGAGATTTACATCTGAAGGACTTCTTTTGAATCTATGCTACACAAGGTGACTGTTTATCTTAATATACCAAGCTCGAGGAGCTTGTTTGAGCCCATACAAGGATTTGATCAACTTGCATACTTTTTGTTCTTGCCCCTCGACCATAAATCCTTATAGTTGAGTCATGTATACTTCTTCCTGTAAGTCACCATTCAAGAAAGCACTTTTAACATCCATCTGATGCAACTTCCACCCAAACTAAGCTCCCATGGCACAAAGTACTCGAATGGTAGTCATTTTTGTAGTAGGGGCAAAAGTCTCTTCATAGTCTATGCCTTCTTTCTAAGCATAACCCTTCACAACAAGTTAGGATTTATGCTTATCAATAGATCCATCTACCTTATACTTCACTTTGAACACCCATTTGCAGCCTATGGGTTTCTTTCCTATTGGCAGATCGAGTAACTTTCAAATTTTTTTTTTATGAGAGACTTATGTTCTACATCCATGGCCTCTTTCGACTGTGGTTTATCAAGTGCATATTGAAATTTTGTGGGTTCATTTGCATTCAATGTAGACATATAAACCTTTTCTTCATCCTCATCTTCTTCTCTATCATTTTTTACCCATTGACAAATCATCAAAGTGTTGACAAAGTTCATCAACCTTTGAAGTAGATTCCTCTGCTCTCATTTTCTGATTCATACTATGAGTAAATGGCATATCTAGAGATATATTTTGAAGGGAATTCAACTTAGCATCTCTCAAAGTGCTAGTATACCATTTTGGTACTTTCTGTTATTACTGTGGAAGTTGAACCTCCTTCTTAGGTTCTTCTTCATCTAGGTATACAGCTATAGATGTGTCTTTTGATGTGAAAGCTTCATCAAATACAACATATCTACTTACGTGTGTCTTATTGGTCTTAGGATCAATCAATCGATAACCTTTTGAATACTCATCATAGACAAGAAAGATACACTGCAGGGTTTTCTCATCCAACTTCCTCCTTTTCTGTTTTGGAATGTGCATGAATGCTTTACATCCAAAAACCCTTAAATGAGAAATGGAGGGTTTCTTACCACTCCAAGCTCCTTGTGGTGTTTTCCCTTGTAGAGATCTAGTGGGTGCTCTATTTAGGAGGTATGATGTTGTGTTTACTACTTCTGCCCAATATTGATCCTCAAGATGTGCTCCCTTTAGCATACATCGAACCATTTCCATAATGGAATGATTTCTCCTTTATGCAACTCCATTATGCTGAGGTGTATAGGTTGTAGTCAGTTGTCTTTTGATCCCATTTTTCTTAAGAAAATATGAAAACTCTTCAGAGGTGTATTAACCCCTCAATCTGAGTGGAAGGTTTTTATGAAACATCCTGACTCCTTCTCGACATGTTTTTTGAATTTTTGAAAGTAGAGAAATGCTTCTAATTTCAACTGAAGAAATAAAACTCACATCTTCCATGAGTAATCATCAAAAAATAGTTGAAAATACTTCTTTCCACCATATCTGGTTGGCATAAGACCACACAAATCGGTATGTACCAGTTCTAAAGGGTTTGTAGCTCGAGAGGAGCTAGTTTCAAAAGGTACTCTGTGTTGCTTCCCTGCTAAGAAATCCGAGCACACCGATAAGATAGATGAGAGTGGAGGAAGACCTTTCACCATCCCATATCTATGTAATTCAAGAAAATATCCTAAACTAAGGTGCCAATAACATCTATGCTAGAGAGAGGTGGCCTCCTTTGTAGTTGCATCCAAAGCAACATGAGGAGTTGAAAGAGCATCTAGAATGAACAAGCCATGTTTGTAGGATCCGGTTGCAACATGTTTACCACTATGGGTGATAAAACATCTCTTCTTGCCTTTGACAACTCGAAACATGACATCCATGTTTCTATCCAACATTTGTGTGACTAAGAGAAGATTATTGGCTAATCCTAGAACATAGAGAACCTTCTCAATTTGACAATTACCATTAGGAAGGGACACATAAACATCCCCTTCTCCATTTACTTGATAGACTTGATTGTCAGCAATTATTACTGGCTTACCTTCTTTCTCTGCAAAAGTATCAAACCATTATTTTTCCCCAGTCATGTGTTTGCTAGCTTCTGAATCAATATACCATACAACATCTATATGGGAAGACAAAGTATGGGTCATGAGCACCTTGTGTGCTCTTTCAAAGTCAAAATTTGAATTGAACCCAGGATAATCTGAGTCTGAGTTGGAGTCAGCATAAGTAACATGGCCTTTAGGTTGCTTATGTTTCTTATTGTATTTTTGTTTGTCTTTGCCATTCTTCTTAGGACCTTGATCGTTTTGTTGCTTGTTTTTGAACCAACACCTGTTGGTTTCATGGTTATTCATATCACAAATCTTGCAATATTTTTTATCCTTCTACTAATTTTGCTTCCCTTTTCATTTGGAAGAAGGACCCCCTTTTTGAAACTGACCTTGTTTCTTACCACTTTGTTGTAAGGAAAGGGCATTATCTGGCATGTCATATTTTTGAACCTAATTTGCCTCCTCAGTCTGAAGCAAATTTACCAGCTCCACAAATGATAATTTTCTACCAAAAACATTGAGAGAAGTGATAAAAATCTTATAGGAATCTAGAAATTCTCTCAAGATGACAGATTTCAAGATATCATCATCCACTAGTTTTTCCATGGCATTCAATTTGGCTTTCAATTCAGCCACTCTGCAAAGGAATATATCAACTATTTCCCTAGAATTCATACTGAGAGTATGTAGTTGAGTTTGAAGGTTTAGAATAGTGGATTGATTCTTTCCTTCATATACTATGATCAAGGCATCCCAAGCTACATTACTAGTTTTTGCATCACAAATATGAGGCTATACCTCATCTGTAGTAGCAAGCAAGATAAACATGAGACTCTTCTTGTCCTTCTTATCCCAAGCATCTTGATCTGTTCCTATTTTTTGAGGGCACTTTGCAGTGCCAGTCACTACATCCCATAAATCTTCCAACTAAAGAATGGCTTTCATCTTTGTTTTCCATGGAACAAAGTTAGGACCTTTCAACAACTATGAATCTGAGAGATACTTGTGAATTGTGGTCATTATGAAGGTTCCTTATATCACCAATTGGTCTCCCTTTATTTATACCTGCCAGATATTTATATCATAACCATTCAATATATACCCACCCTTATGTGAGGGAGACTATAGGTATATATGAACAATATACTACTCAATATGTACCCGCCCTTATGTGAGGGAGACCATAAGTACATATGAGAAGCACAATATATTGAACATAGGTGATACTGAAAGGGCATCGTGCTGTTAATGACACCTACCATAGAAAGTTTTATTCCTCATGTGTGGGGCATAACTCCCCCTAAACACTTTGGAAAAAAACTTTCGTCAGGATTTACGCCTAACAACAATCACGATGTGGGTATGAAATGGAAAAAAATAGATCTGGTTTGCCTTATTTCTCCTCGACGATTAATAGAGAACAAGCTTAGACGTCGTTGTTGTAGCTATATTAGGCGGTGAATATAGTAGTCCAAAGCATAACATTAACTGTAAGTGTGGACCAAAGGTATCTCAAATACCGAATGCTTCTGTGCAATAAATTACACAAATAGGGTATGAATTTGGGGTCTTATTTTTATCTATAATTTATGATTGTTAATGCATGAAAATAGAATATTTAAATGCAAAATAAATCACAAATGCCCACAAATTTAAACACCTATTACAAATCTAGCAGATTTTTTTACTCTCAAATGTTTTGATTTCCCCCCTTTATTTGACAATTTTGCAAATGAATCATGTGAAGAAATTTTTTTTGGCAAAATAGATAAGGAAGAAAAAAAATTTGTACCTTAACTCCAAAAAAATTTGATGGAAGCCTTTTAAGGTGTCAATTTTGGACAACATAGGCATCAATTGCAGGAGAAGCGTCAATTGAATAGCTTGGGGTGTCAAAAGAACCCCACCCGTCGTCAACAAATTTCCACCATCGTAAAAAAAAATAGGGTGTCAAACAACACTACCACCCGTCAATACATGCGTAGTGAATGGAACCCAAGACCTCACAATGATCAAGCACAACACAAACCATGTGAGCCAGAAGGCTCGACGAGAGTAAAAAAGAACCAAAAAAATATTATACCTTCAACAATGGAGAGAAGAAAGGATTAAAAAAAAAAAAAACCTTATACCTCCCTGCAGCGAATGGAACCTGTGACCTCACGACAGTCAAGCACAACATGAACCACATGAGCTAGAGGGCCTAATGAGAACCTCTATGAAAATAGTGGGTCTTATCAGATCGAGTGCAAAGGATTTTGTTTTAAAAAACAATAATCCCTCATGGCCTATGCTACCATTGTAGGATTGTTTAAAAACGATGAAGGCCATATGATGTTTTGGTTTCATTTGGGCAATCACCCCACCCATTTTGCCTCTACAACCACCTTCCAGTATCCTCTACTTACTATCTACATGTCCTCCTACCTGCATGTCATGTTCGTTAATGGTTGGCTCTATTTGTGTCTCACATGTCGCATCCACCAGTGGTTGGCTCTGTTTGTGTCCTGTGTGTCACATCCATTAGCAGTTGGATCTGTTTGTGTCCTACATCCTATGCATCAGTGGTTGGCTCATGGCTCGTCTTCCTGTTTGTGTCCACAACGCTTGCCTATGATCTTCCATGCTCTGATACCATGTAGAGTTTCATGAAGCATTGATTCATTTTGATTGATATCAATTATAAATATTACAATGTGGTTACAATAAGTTGGTTTATGAAACCAACTTGGTGGTTATTAAACCAACCTAGAGAGTGCCTACGTGTGCTACCATTTTGCTTAAATAATGTAAGACATATATGCTAACAGTATAGAAAGAAAGTGGTTGGAGGAACTCAAATATATGATATTTTGAAGGGTGATAAATATTAGAAAATTTTGAGAAATGAAACCACACTGAAATCGATGCATAATTCAGAATTCTTGATTTGGTGGAATTTGAATCTAAATAGTGAGATAACCATGCTACCGCTACATGTTAGATATTTGGTCTTGTCCAAATATCGATTGCATAAAATACAAGCCATGTCTTTAGTGCTTTAAATTTTTAGTTCATGGTAGGAGAAAAAAAAGAGATATTTTATCATTCATTGCATTGAGATAGAAAAAAAACTAGCTACCTTGTAATGGAATTACCCAAAATTTGGCAATATGTCTAAAATAAAAGGAGACAACCATGACAATGGACCATCTTGTTTTTCTTATGTTTTACCTAAATAAATAGGCCTACTCAAACTTCTACGTACCTTGATGTGAGTGGCATTAAACAAGTTTGCCTCTCCGAAGAATATGGTGAAATTCTCTATTTGGCAGAGATATATCTATATGGATGCTATTTAGAAGCCCTACCTCAAAGTTTTAGAAATATTCTTCCCTGTCCAGTGTTTAGAAAGAGCTCACAACACAAACGCAAAAAAAAACAAATAGTACAATATGTTTTTTTTCTCTCTACTTCATGGAAATAGTGATATTACATACCTTGATTTTGGTATATTTATTTTCATGAGCGATGATAAAAATTAAGCAAAAGAAAATGGTTACCCAACTTTTATATGATCTCTAACATTTCAAAATTGATGACGAAAAGTATTTTTACCGATATAAATGTATACATGAAAATGAAAGCGATTAAATGATAATAACATTTTGCACTTTATACAATTTGTCGATAGTATTCCTAATCTTTGTGACACATGAACCAGACTATTGAACAAAACATATATCATCGATTCCTTTGGTTTTGTATCCATTTTAATTCCAACCAAATTTCCTTTACATTAGATATTATAAATTGTGTTGCTCTTTGTAAAATTAAGTGTCCATTTTCCTCATAGAATTTCCTCCTTGCATTCGCATTCACCAAGGCACATTTATGGCCAACCCAAATGTCTATGTTGAGACCACACAATAATAACTATATTGAACAAAATATATTTATAGAAGAGTACATCGAGAAACTGAACTTATAGCAATTTCAATATAAACCACACTACTAGCCACACTTCGGATGGAAATTATTGACTGTAATAAAAATTGATGAATTTTGTACGATTGCTAACAGTAGCAATGTGTGTCCTATTTGAGTAAAATATTTTATGATGACTTGTGCAAGTGGTAATGGAGAGCATTTTGGCTAATAGAAACTTGTAGTGAATGGATGGTCTCTCTCTCCATAGATAAAAGGATAATTTCAATAGAAATAAAAGGGTGGTTAAATCCTACGAGGAATAAATCATGGGATTTTCTACAAAAAAGTGATAGCCTGATGGCAAGGTTCATATCATATTTTAATCAACATTGAGAAAGTTTTTGCAAGTGGCCATGACTGCACAATCGATAATTTCATAAATTATTATGTGTCTTTGAATAAAAAATTCCTCAACACTGCTCGTTGCTTCCTAACACAAGTCAAAATCCAATAAAAAATCCTTTCTATGGCGATGGACAATGACAAAAAATTCTTTCTATTGCGATGGACAATGACAAAAAATCCTTTTTGTTGCGATGGACAATTACAAAGACTCACAAAAGCTATAAAATTGTGTATACTAAGATATACTATTTTTGTGAGGCAGTAGACTTGTTTAATAAATTTAACCTTTGTTTGAAGAGAAAATTATCTGAAGAACACAAGATTATACTGAGAGGGGGGTGAATAGTATAATACCAGTTTTTACTTTTCTTTTCCCCAAACAATATTATCTAATATATTAATGGCAATATCAACAATAGTAATCATAACAATTCATAAATCACCACACATAATAGAGACACCAATTTAATGTGGTTCATCCAATGTGGGCTACTCCATGAAGAAAATATTTCATTAAAATTTTCTCAACCAATATCTTGGGAATCCTTCCCTTTTACAATATTTATGGACCTTTTTCCAAAGGAGACACCAATCCCTTAATCAAGTTCATGGATCTCTATCCATAAGAGATACTAATCCCATAATATGGTTTGTGGATCTCTATCCATAGGAGAACTCCTTCTCCTATGCTCTAGCTAGTGATCCTATATAAGACTAATACCTCCACTGCACTGGCTCATGGATATCTCTCCACTGAAGACTCCTATTTTCACTCAAAATACCTCTATATTCACTACCCTAGCTAATGGATCTCTATCCACTAGATACTACTATCCTTTATACTATCACCTCAAAATATTACTCTCTATCTAAAATCTACACTAAACATAGTCCTTCAGTCTAGCATAAATCTACTCAATATCTATCTTTGATATGCACTAAAAAAAGTCCTTTAGTCTAGCATAAATTTCCTCAATCTCTATATCAAATCTACACTAAACATAGTCCTTCAGTCTAGCACAAATCTACTCAATATCTATCTCAAATCTGCACTAAACATAGTCCTTCGGTCTAGAATAAATATACTCAATATCTATCTCTAGTCTGGCACAAACTTGTCCTCAAATATGCACTAAATTCTATCCTCAAATTTGTCCTCAAGCCTTAACACAAAGCTTGATCCAATCACTAATCAATTCTACTAGATCTACCCCAAACCTTAACTCAAGGTTTGAAAAAATCAATCAATCAATTCTGCTCTTGAATCTTGACAAAGACTTGCCTCAAATATGCTCAACAAGTCCTCTCAAGAACTTGCTCAATATGCTCTCAAGTATTCACCAAGACTTACCTTAAATCTGCTCAACAAGTCTTCACCAAGACTTACCTCAAATATGTCCACAAGTCCTCTCAAGAACTTGTCCAATCTGCTCAAAAAGTATTCACCAAGACTTGCCTCAAATATTCATTGTAAGCTTCCACAAAAGCTTACTCAACTTAGTCCTTAAGTACACTCGAGGACTTACTCAAAATCAGCTCACAAGCTTTCACAAAATCTTATTCAACTAAACTTAATCTATCACAGAAAACCTCTTCAATTACACAAACAAGTTTCACATAGAATCTTGTTTAAATATCACTAAAACATATAGATAATGGTTAGAGGCTCAATATGTTTCACACTCCACAATACTTAGTCACTTTCAAAATCTCTTGTTTAACCATAAAAACATATGGAGAACGATTAGAGACTCAATATGTTTCACTCTTACACAACACTCAATCACTTCCAAACTCTCTTAAAATAAATTAAGAATAAAGAATAATTTGTTTCACAAAAATTGAACTATCACTCCAACACTTCCAATCAATTATGCTCAATCAAATCCACTCAACCAATCACTCAATGAAAAACAACTTGCTTATAAACCCTAAACATGTGTTTCACAATGCTTTCAACAACTCACACTATGGAACTCAAACTTGACTCAAGATGATTCTAAATTCACATAACAATGATACTCATGGTCTTTCACAAACCCTAATCATGCACATGAAGGTTCACTCAATATTTCCAAAAATGCTTATCAAATAAGGTTTCTAGCATCAACTTTCATTCCAGAAAACCCTCATCAATCAACATTGAATATCTCAAAGCCAAAATCAACAATGCTTATCAAACAATCCTTTTCACTCCAGCTTGGCATTCACAACATCTAACAAAATTTCATTCACAAGGAATATGTGCCCATACATTTTGTTTGATGAATTTTTTACCTTAAAACCCATCTCAATCATAATAACCCTCTTTGATAATCTCAAAGGTTAGGAAGCAAAAACATTCTCAAAATTTCATTCAAATATTCCCTCAAAATATTTCACCATACAAAATATTAAATCTCAATTACACCTTATAATCTCCACACTTAAAAATGATTAGCAAAAATTAAATAACTCACTTCAACAACTAATTTTCTTAATCCACCTTATTACTCCTTCCAAATTCTAATCATCAAAATCACAATATACAGTTTACTTTTATAAACCTTATATCTCCCTCCTAACAAAAATCATGCCACATAAAACCTTAGGATAAAATTTAATTAAAAATTAAATACTGCTTTTGCTCTCGGTGGGATTCGATCTCCTGTTGCCCTACCACTAATTTCCTAGCCATGGCTCAAATGCCATGTGAGCTAGGCACTCATATTGGTAGGAAAAAATACCTTGTGCACTTTATTATCTATGCTAGGTGCCTAGAACAAAAAGGATTGTTGGAAATTTTAGTCCCTAAGTCAAAATTTGTCATTGATGTCACCAAAAAAAGTCATCATTAATTTCAAGGAATTCGGAAATAAATAAAGTCTTCAAAGGTGTCACTAATATCTAGGAAGAAGTTTCAACAATGCAGAAGTTAAAGGCAAAAGGGCTCCATAAAAATTTAATATTATATGAGAGCATTAGTTAAAAAGGGTTTTCATAAATACCCAAGGAGGCCTATTGCAAAGTTCAAAGGAGGTCTAATATTTATTTTATAAAATATTTAAATTCCTTGGAATTTAAATCATTTATAAATTACAAAGGTTAAATGCGTCAACGTCATCAAAAAATTTGGAGCGTCGACGTTTGAAGACAATGGTAGCTTCGTGTATAAAAGGGAGGTCAAAAGACCTTGCAAATTATCCCTCATCAATTTAATTAATGTGACCAAGGAAAATTTGCATGTGCAAATTCGAAAGCATGAGTGAGGAAGAAGACAAATGACTTTTCATCTTATGTGCAATGGTTATAGTATGGTTGGTGCCCAAGGCAAAGGTGACCACAGTGGTCCATTGGAAGCGCATGTTTTTGCTAAGGCAGTTGTGGGGAGACAGACCCGCGTTCAAATCCCATTGAGTACATGCACAAAGGGGAAAGGTTTCGTGCTTTGTGTTTTTTGATTAAGGCTCTAGGGAAGGAATATAGTATGTGTAGAGCCTTTTGGTTCTCAATGTGCATTGAGCGCACGTGGTTGTGAAGCCCGCGGTTAGGGCATTCATGGAGGTAGAGGTTAAAGGTTTGAAACCTGTGGAGAGGCAAAGGTAATTTTTGTTAATATTTTTAATTGCCTAAAGTTTAAATTAAAACCTTTATTAGGAGTTATAAGGGGTGTTAAAAGGTTTTTAATTAGGCAATGAGATTAGTGGTTAGGATAAATAAGGAGTGATAGTAAATTGCTATGTGTTGAATTGTGATTTATAAAAAGGGAAGATATTATTTTTAATTGGAGTAATAAGGTAATATGTATATATATATATATATACATATATATATATATACATATATATATATATATATATATATATATATATATATATATATTATTTGTGGAAAACATCCCAAAAGGGATGCCACTTTCGGTTAAGACCCAAGGAGGCAGGGGTATCCATTCTGCCAAAAACGCCTAGGACAAGGTAAAAAATTATTTTGCATTAAGTATCTTTAAGGTGTTTTCTAAAAACCTATTTGTCGGTGTTAAATTTTTTCCTGAGATTGTGGAGTTTATAAGGTGTATATATGACTTGGTATATTTGTATGAAAAATAATCTTTGAGCAAGCATTTACAAGGGATTTAAAGTGAATATTTTGCCACCTAACCATTGAAGTTGTCAAAGAAAAATTGAGTGTGATTGGAATAGGTTTTGAGATCTATTTTTCTATCTCCAAGAAAAAAGGTATGGGCAAATTCTTCCATGGTTAAGTTGATTGGTTGGTTTTTTGAAAATAAGTTTGGAGTGAAAAGGACTTGATTAGGGTTTCCTTTTCAAGAGTGTTTGAGTTAATGCTTCAAGGTTTTCTGGAATTAAGTATTGTGATTAAAACCTTGTTTTTATAAGCATTGTTGTTGAAACCATTGGTTGTATTAAGAACTTGAGTTAAGATTGTGCAAAAGAACATGAGTATCATTGTTATGTGAAGATTGATATATAAACATTATTGTTGAAGTAAGTTGTGCAAAGAACTTGAACTAGGGTTTGAAAAGAACATGAGTATCATTGTTATGTGAGATTTGTTATTGAATATTTTTGGAAACATTTTGAGTTAATGTTTACATGCTTGGACTAGGGCTTGTAAGCAAATGTTGTTTATTGTTTTTTTTTTTAATTTATATTGTTTAATGTTTTTTTTTTTGAATTTATATGGTGGAATCGATAGCCACTACGAATCTGGGTAGGTTGTATAGCTTTTATGGCTGTTACAATATTCTGCGTTGTCTACCCTGGAAGCCGCCACACATATATTCGCACAGTCTGCCCCTACAACCATCATGCCATAATAATTTTAAACCTTTTATGCCATTGAAAGCACCAGGAAAGGGACAAGCATTCAATTCAACGAGGCCCAAGATTTAAACCTTGAACCTCCTCCCCCCTTATGGGGTTTGGACCTTTTAAGTGTTGTGATTAAAACCTTTTTTTATAAGCATTATTTTTGAAACCATTGGTTGTATGAAGAACTTGAGTTAGGGTTGTGCAAAATAATATGAGTATCATTGTTATGTGAAGATTGATATATAAGCATTGTTGTTGAAGTATGTTGTTATGCAAAGAACTTGAACTAGGGTTTGAAAATAACATGAGTATTATTGTTATGTGAAGATTGATATATAAGAATTGTTGTTGAAGTAAGTTATTGTGCAAAGAACTTGAACTAGGGTTTGAAAAGAACATGAGTATTATTGTTATGTGAGATTTTTTGTTGAGCATTGTTGGAAATATTTTGAGTTAATGTTTACATGCTTGGACTAGGGCTTGTAAGCAAATGTTGTTTATTAAGTGATTGGTTGAGTAGATTTGATTGAACCTAGTCAAGTGGATATGTGAAGTGATTGTTCAAATTCCATAAAACAAACTATTCTATATTATTATTTGATTTGAGAAAGTGTTTAAGCATTGAGTTGAAATATATTGGGTCTTTAACAATTCACTTTATGTTTCTATGAGATTGGTTAAGTTTTGTGTGAGCATATTGAGTAGATTTGGACAAGTTCTAAGTAAACTTGTTGAGCAGATTTGGATAAGTTTTGTGTGGACATGTTGAGTAGATTTGGACAAGTTCTATTGGACTTGTTGAGCAGATTTGAGTAGGTTATGAGTGGACATATTAAGTAGAGTTGATCAAGTTATGAGTGGACCTATTGAGTAGAGTTGAGCAGGTTCTCATTGGACCTATTGATTATATTTGAGTAGGTTCTGAGTGGACCTATTGAGAAGATTTGAGCAGGTTCTGAGTGGACCTATTGAGAAGATTTAAGATAGATCTTTTGAGGTGATAGAGTAGAGAGGACAATAGTCTCCAGTGGATAGATATTCATCAGCCAAAGTAGTGAGGACAGGTCTTCTAAGTGGGGACAAGAGTCTTTAGTGGAGAGAGATCCACAAGCTAGTGCAATGGAGGTAGTAGTATTCTAGAGTATCACCAGCCAAAGCATAGGATAAGTTCTCCTATGGATAGAGATCCATGAAATTGATTTAGGGGATCAACATCTCATTTAAATAGAGGTCCATAAAAATTGTAGAGAAATGAATCCCAAGAGAATTTATATGAGAAAAATCTATAAATAATATTTTTTTCGTGGAGTATCCCGCATTGGGTGAACCACGTAAAATCATGTCTCTCACATGTGTGATGCTTTGTGTTATGTTCACTGCTTTAATATTATCGATAATATTATTTGGATTAAAAGTAAAAAAGTTTTATTGTATACTATACACCCCCCATATCAGTATAAGCACATGCTCTTCAATTGGTATCAGAGTGGGTCTCTCTATGAAAAGACTAAAAACTTGGAAGAGGATCCATCGATAGCACACATGAATTCAAAAAGTGAAGAAGAGACTATGCTTGACATAAAATAAGAATTATTTGCTGCTCTTAAAAAATTGGAAAGACTTAGAGAGAAAAATTCAAGCTTGAAGGAACAAGTTCAAGAAGATGAAGAAGTAAGGATGGAACTTATACAAAATCTCATAGAACTCAAGATTAGGGTGGAAGAAGAATAGAATATTGAGCAATATATGAGAGATCTATTGAGATTCAGGGAAAAAAATATGAAAAATTGGAAGCAAAAATTGTTCTCCTAAGGAATAAAGTTGAAAGAACTAGGGTACTACAAGATCCAGAATATGAGAAACAGAAAGGGGAATCAAGTCTTTAGAAAGTAGAAACTTCAAATAAGGATAAGCATGCAAAGGATATCAAAAAGGAAGAAAGCAAAGGATAACCCTGCATAAGAGTTAATCACAAGAGAAATATGACTTCTCCACAAATTTCAAGACATCTAAACAGGTTACATAATTTCTTCCATGGTCATTGCTTTTCTTGCAATAAATATGGGCATAGAGCTACACACTGTATTCATTATGCAAGATGCAATAAAAATTACAATTCCTTTGCACATCTCATGGATGATGATGTTATATGTTACAAATGCAATAAATTTGCAAATGATGCTTCCTGAGTCTAGAAAATCAATTTCAACAACTAGGAAAGATGAAAAGAAAAATGTTAACGCTAGATCAATGTTAGTGTAAACAACCCTTCATGCTCAGGATAAAGAATAAAAATGGTATCTTAATAGTGGTTTCTCTAGTCACATGATAGGAGATAAATACAAATTCATTGTACTAAAAGAAAAAAATAGAGTATCAGTAAGCTTTGGTGATAATCAACAAGGATTGGTGGAAGAGGAACTCTAAGTTTAGACAATGTAAAAAAAATAGAGAATGTTTTTTATGTTAAAGGATTAAAACACAATCTATTAAGTATAATTCAACTTTGTGATCAAGGATACATGGTCACCTTCCATCCAAATAGATGTGAGATAAGAAAATTAGAAACTGGAAAAATCATTGCCAATGCAAAATGAACCCCAAACAACTTATACATGCTCAATGAGATCAAGGGGAAAAAGTGCTTTCTATCACAAGAATATAAGAGTTGGTTGTGGCATAGAATATTGGGTCACTTGAATTTTAACAACATAGTCAATATAAGTAATAAAAAGACAGTTAGAAATTTACCCAAAATAAGAAGACCTCAAAACATAATTTGTGCACCCTGTCAACATGGAAAGCAAACTAGGAAAACCTTTAAGCCAAAAGGTTATATGTCATATGATCCATTGAGACTAATACATACTGATTTTTATGGTCCTACCAGAACATAAAGCATTCAGGGTGAGAGTTACTTTATGTTGTTTATAAATGATTATTCCAGAATGGTTTGGGTAACCTTCCTAAAAGAGAAGTCAGAGGCATTTGAAAAATTCAAAGCATTCAAGGAATTGGTTGAAAAAAATAGGTAAAAGGATTAAGTGTCCAAGATATGATAGAGGAGGATAATTTACTTCAAATGAATTCGTATAATTTTGTGAACAACATGGAATCAAGAGAGAGTACTCAGCATCAATAACTCCTCAACAAAATGGGGTAGTTGAAAGGAAAAACAAGACTATTGAAAACATGGCTAGAGCTATGTTAAATGAATCTAAGTTATCATATGGTTTTTGGAAAGAAGATATAAACACAATAGTATACATAATCACTAGGGCTCAATTGAGGGTAAATCATCACAAGAATCCATATGATATTTGGAAAGGAAGACCTGCCACAATAAAAAACTTTAGAATTTTTGGAAGCAAATGTTACATAAGAAGGGAAAATCAAAACTTAGGTAAGTTTGATCCAAGATGTGATGAGGGAATTTTTCTTGGTTACACAAAGAGTAAATCCTACATATGCTTCAACAAAATAACACACACTATTATGAAAAGTATAAATGTAATAATTGATGAGAAGATAGATTCCAAATAATCAGTTCAGCAAATTGTGTATCAAGAAGATGGATGTTTTCAAGAGAAATTTTATGAGGAATAAGATAAAGAAGAAGAAGAAACACAAAGGCTTCTTCCCAAAACTCCATCTAGGTATTTAAAGAAACATCATCCAAAATAATAGATCATCGGGAATCCAGATGAAAGAAATACAAGGAGAAGAATAATAAAATCATCTCAATAAGCAAATTTTTCTTTGCTATCTAAGATTGAGCCAAAATACTTCACTCAGGAAAGTGAGGATGAATTTTGGGTTAAAGCAATGAATGAAAAATTGGATCAAATAGAGGAGAGCAAAACATGGGAACTTGTTCCATGACCAAAGGACAAAAATATGATTGGCACAAAATGGATATTCAGAAATAAACTAAATAAAGATGGACAAGTGGTCAGAAATAAAGAAAGGTTAGTATGCAAAGTTTATGCACAGGTAGAAGGAATTGACTTTGATGAAAATTTTGCTCCAGTTGCATGACTTGAAGCTATAAGTATGTTTTTATCCTTCTCAAGTTTTGATAACTTTAAGGTATATCATATGGATGTCAAGTCAATATTTATAAATGGGGTTCTAGAATAAGAGGTTTATATTGAACAACCAAAGGGATTCATACTAGAAGATAAACCAGATCAGGTATGCATATTGAAAAAGGTATTGTATGGTTTAAAGTAGGCTCTTAGAGCATGGTACTCAAGATTGGATAAGTATCTTTAGGAACAAGAATTTAGAGAAGGAACAACAAATAGTAATTTATATATAAAAAATGAAGGGAATGATCTTCTAATAGTGGTTGTTTATGTTGATGATAATTTTTTGAGGAAACAATGATAATATGTGCAAATATTTTTCTAAGAATATGCAAAATGAATTTGAGATGTCTATGCTTGGTGAATTGTCCTTCTTTCTTGGACTTCATATTTCACAATCAGAAAGGGGAGTGTTTCTCTCTCAAGCCAAGTATATAAAAGAAATGTTAAATAAATTCAGGTTAGAAGATTGTAAACCGGTAAGTACTCCCATGGTCACATGATGCAAGTTGAGTAAATATGATGAATCTCCAAATAAAGATCAAAGATTATATATTTCTATGATTGGCAACTTATTATATGTTATAGCTACAAGACCAGAATATTGGAAATTTGAGGTATTTTATGTTGTCATTGATGTCACATGGATCATTGATGTTACATGGATCACATTGAGTTTTGGTGGCCAAAGTATTTCATAAATAAGCATTTATGATATTTTGGAAAGCATGAATATATAAGGGGTTTTTGTGAAAACCAAGGCAGGAAAAATAAAAGGTTTTATTTAAAACCATGGATGGCAGATTTGAAATGGGTTTTTCTTAAAACCCAGGTTGGATTTTCGTTTCATCGAAAAAGGTGCCCCGGTGATGGAGATATTTAATTTTAAATATTTAAGTTTAAATTTAAAATTAAAAGTTAATTTATAGCGCCGACGTCAAAAGAAAGGAGGAGGCATATAATATTAAAGTTTAATTTATAGCGCCGACGTCAAAAGAAAGGAGGAAGGCATATATAAATATGCCACCAAATATTTTTATTAATCCCCGATGTCCTCGATGATGGTGATGCGTTCGAATTGCTAAGGAAGTGAAAGGTGCCAGCGTGTTAAAGAGTGTGCAAAGGGTGTTCATTCGAAGAGGGAGCAAAGGCATCGCAGCTCGTTCGAATCCAGTGGAGAAAGGAGGCAATAAAAGTAAGGGAGGTCCCTTACCAAGCACCGTAGGTGCTTGTGGCCTAGCGACAAGAGGAAGGCGCGTAAGGTGTTGAAGCGCCAATAGATCCGAAGTTCGAATCCCGTCGGCACTGGTTTTGCAAAGTGAAAGGGAGGACTCTTTTGGCGCACGTGGTGTTTGAGGACACGCTCGAAGCAAACAAATAGAAGGTTTGCGCTCACTGTTCTATGTGAGCGGTTGGCTCACGTGGTTGTTGGCACCGTGGTTAGAGTGGTGCAGGGGCAGTGATCGGGGATCGAATCCCGCTGAGGACAAAGGCAAGTTAATAATTTTTCCTAATATTTTATTTTTCTAAGGTTGCCCTAGGAGAGATAAGGGTTGTGATGCATGTTGAGAAAAAGAGATATTTCTGGTGATTTTCCTTTTAGAAGTATATCATATTATATATCGTTGGAAAGCTTATTTCGAGGGCTATTTGATTAACTTGCTTAGAGGGAGAAATAAGGTGTATGTAAAGAGATATTTCTATTTTTGTAAAGGGGTTCAAAAGTGAAGGTTGTTTTGTTCTTTTTCAAAAGTGATTAATTCTTTCATAAGGGGACATGATGCATTTTGTTGAGTAGGAGTGATAAGGTGTTATTTGGATATTGTTGTTATGATATTAATCATGATCTCTAACCCTTGTTGAAAGTTGAAAAAGAAGTTTGTTGAGTGTGGCAGATTTCCAAAGAGGTTTCTTCATCTTCATAAAAGGTATGGGCACATTCTCCTATTGATTGATTATGGTGGTTGATTTCTGAAATATCATTGGAGTGAAAAGGATTGATTGTGGTTTCCTTTTCGAAAGTGGTTGGTTGAATGCTTCAAGGTTTTCTAGTTTGAGAGTTGTGTTTAAACCTTGTTTTATAAGCATAGTTGTTGAAGCCCATTGGTTATGCAAAGAACTTGAAAAGAACATGAGTATCATTGTTATGTGAGATTTATGGTTGAGCATTGTTGGAAACATTTGAGTTGGTTGATACATGCTTGGACTAGGGTTTGTGAGAAAGAGTTGTCCCTTGTGATGAATGGTTGAGTTGAGTTGATTGTGCCTAGTCAAGTGATTGTGAGAAGTGATTGTTCAAATTCCATAAAAGAAACTATTCTATATTCTGATTTGAGTTGAGTTTAAGTTGAGAAAGAAATTGAGATTAGAACATATTGAGTCTCTAACAATTCTCCTTATGCTTCTATGAGATTGCCTTGAGTTGAGAAAGATATTGGATTTGAGTATAGAACATATTGAGTCTCTAACAATTCTCTTTATGCTTCTATGAGATTGATTTGAGTTGAGATCATTGTGGATCATAGTTGTCATCCTTTGAAGAGTGTATTACCATTCATTGTTGAGTTCATATTTGAGCCTTGCCTTCATAGATTTGTGGATGAGATTTGAGTACTACTTGAGTATGATTGATTGAGCCTTTGAGAAGGCTTTTGGGATAGATTTCTGGACAACTTTGTGGATAGTTTTTGGGATAGATTTGGACAAGTTCTGTGTGAGCTTGTTGAGTATATTTGGACAAGTTCTATGTGAGCTTGTTGAGCATATTTGGACAAGTTATGTGTGAGCTTGTTGAGCATATTTGGACAAGTTCTGTGTGAGCTTGTTGAGCATATTTGGACAAGTTCTATGTGAGCTTGTTGAGCAGATTTGGACAAGTTCTGTGTGAGCTTGTTGAGCAGATTTGGACAAGTTCTATGTGAGCTTGTTGAGAAGATTTGGACAAGTTCTATGTGATCTTGTTGAGCAGATTTGGACAAGTTCTGTGTGAGCTTGTTGAGTATATTTGGATAAGTTCTATGTGAGCTTGTTGAGCATATTAGTGGATTGCCTACCTGAGTAGATCAGTGTGTTGCCTAGCTGAGCAGATCAATGGATTGCCTACCTAAGTAGATCAATGTGTTGCCTAGCTGAGTAGATTAGTGGATTGCCTACCTGAGCAGATTAGTGTGTTGCCTAGCTGAGCATATCAGTGGATTGCCTACCTGAGCATATCAATGTGTTGCCTAGTTGAGCAGATCAGTGGATTGCCTACCTGAGTAGATCAGTGTATTGCCTAGCTTTGAGCAGATCAAAGTAATCATTGTATTGGATAAGGATCCTTATTTTTGTGTGAAATATTATAAGGAGATTATCTTGTGGAGTACCCCACATTAGGGGAACCACATTAAATCTTGTGTCTCAATTGTGTGTGGTGACTTGTGCTCTTGCTTACTATTGCTATCTGAGTTATTAATGCACACTACTATATTTGGTTATTGCAATTAAGGACATTAATTGATATTGGTTTGGAAAGAAAGTAAAAAGTGGGTGCTATACTGTTCACCCCCCTCTCAGTATAAGCTTGTGTTCTTCAATTGGTATCATAGCGGGTTCCTTCGAAAAGGCTAATAACTTGAGGGCAGATTCTACAAGAACATAGATGGCTTCATAGAATGGATCATCTACAAATAAGGCACCACTATTTGATGGTAATAATTATGCTTTCTGGAGCATGAGAATGAAGAACTACTTGATATCACAAGGATATGAGGTATGGCAGATGGTTGAAAAATAGTATAAGGTTGAAGGTGATCCCGAGGTAGATAAGACTATCAAAAAATTGGTTGAGATCAATGCAAGGGCAATAAATTATATTTTGAGTGGGCTACGTGAGACAGATTTTGCAAAGGTCATGGTATGTAATTCAGCTAATGAAATGTGGACCAAGTTGCGGAATACTTATGAAGGAGATTCCAAGGTAAAGTTGTCAAAACTACAAACTCATAGAAAAATATTTGAGGAATTGAAAATGGAAGATTCTGAAGATATTGCAAAGTTTTTACTTCGAGTTGATGAGATTACTAACACCATGAGAGGCCTAGGATTTGAGATGAAAGAATCAGAAGTTACTCAAAAGGTTTTGAGATCACTTCCCATGAAGTATGATGCAAAGGTTTCAGCAATAGAAGAAATAATGGATATCAACAAGCTAACAATGGAAGAACTACAAGGAACTCTCACAACTTATGAGATGAGGGTGAGTAAGCATCAAGTTCCAATAAAAGAGATTGCATTCAAGGCTTCAGAGAAAGAGAAAGGGAAGGTTCTAGAGATAGATAGAGATCCAGTTAATGATGAGGAAGCTAACTTCATCAAAAGGAATAAGGACTCAAGGAATTTCAGGGATATGAGGAAATTCAGATGCTACAAGTGTGGTGATCTTGGTCACTATGCACACAAGTGTCCACATGAAGAAAATAGTGATGATGAAAAATAGGGTCACAAAAGAAAAGAAGATGGAAAGCATAAGCATGACAAAGATGACAGATACAAGCAAAATAGGTATGAGAAGAAGAAATTTTTTTATAAGGTAAAGAAATCTTACTACATTGTAGAAGCAAGTGATAGCTCAGATCATAGTGATAGAGACAAGTCATATGATGAAAAGGAAGAACATCTATTCCTTGGAATAGAAGGTGAAAGAGAATAGTGCTTTGTGTGTGGTCAAAGAGATCACGAGATCAGGATATTGCAATGGATTCAAGTGATAGTGAAGATGAGATGACACATCAAGGAAATATGCATGGTCAAAGAAATCATGAGAGTTTGTTTGCTATAGAAGATGATAATGATCTCAGTGATAATGAAGATGAAGAAGGGTTTTTCTATGGGATAAAAGAAGTAGAAGAAGAACATTCACTCCAAACAAAAGAAGTTATACAAGAGAATATTGTAAGAAAGACATATGTCTCAGCTGATCTAAAGGAAGACTTCAATAATATCCATGAGCAACTACAAGAGGTTAAGGAGAATCTAAAAGAATTGAGATGTTCCATACATGAGAAGTTTGATCTATCACATGACTCAAAATGTCAAGATATTTTCACTAAGAAGGAAACATGTATTTCAAAGACAATAAATATGGATGCCAATTTGCTACTTGACACAAATGAAGAGAAAGAAGAGAAATATTCCAAAGCACCAAAAGTCTCATATTTCAGGTTTGGGGAATCACACTCAAAAGGAAAGGAAGTTCTAAAATATGAAAGCAAGGAAGCACCTAAGTTTTATGAAGAAAGTTCCAAAGTTCCTATGGCTCCAAATATTCAGTTTGGATCTTATTTTGAGATAGGTGAATCAAGTTCAAAAGGAAAAGAAATACTTGAAGAGGAAAGCAAGGAAGAAATTAAGGAAAAGGATTTAGATACTACAAAGAAGGTTCAAGGATGCAATGCACAAGTTGAAAATGATCATAGGGATAATGGTCAAGAAAGGTATGAGGAACCAAGGCATGAACAAAGGGCTTTTCAAGGACATTGTTTTTCTTGTAATGGATTTGGACACAGGGCTATACACTGCAGGGTCCATGGATCAAAGAAGTTTGATTTTTCTAGAAGAAACTTCAAAGGAAGAAGGTATGGTTTTTAGGGACATTGCTTCTTATGCAATAGGATTGGTCATAGAGCTTCTCAATGCAAAGAAAATGAGAAAAATGGTTTTGGTTTTAGAGCTACACAATTCAGAAGTCATGGTCATAATGGTCATGAAAATAGAGCTTCACAATATAGGGTTCAAGAAAGGAATGGATATGGAAATTATTTCAAGAAAGAATTTAGGATTTGGGCACCATCCAAAGGCTACAATATCAAGTGTTTTAATTGCAATAACTTTGGACATATTGCAAAATGGTGTAGGACTCAATTCCAAATAGGTTCAAGGCAAGAAGGTCAAACATGTTCTAGACAAGAAGATCAAGTAATTCATCAAGAGAAGGATATCAAAAAAATATGGAAGGAAGTTGATAGAGGAAAGAAACAATGTAATATGGGAGTAAAAGTACTCCCACCCCAAAATTAATCACCTCAAGAGAGAAGGTGGTGAGGGGGCTAAGCTTAAGAGTCATATCTTTTAGCCCCATAGGTGTCCCTTTTGCCATTGATGTCAAAGGGGGAGAGATTTGAGTAAGGGGGAGAGATTTGAGTTAGGGGGAGCAGCCTCCAAAGAGAGCATTGAGTTAGGGGAAGAAACCTCCAAAGAGAGTATTGAGTCGGGGGAGCAACTTTGATTCTCAAAAATGGTTTTTGCAATGGATTGTGGTGATTTGCATTAGAGGTGTTGCCATCAATGACAAAGGGGGAGATTGTTGGAAATTTGAGGTATTTTATGTTGTCATTGATGTCACATGGATCATTGATGTTACATGGATCACATTGATTTTTGGTGGCCAAAGTATTTCATAAATAAGCATTTATGATATTTTGGAAAGCATGAATATATACAGGGTTTTTGTGAAAACCAAGGTAGGCAAAATAAAAGGTTTTATTTAAAACCATGGATGGCAGATTTGAAATGGGTTTTTCTTAAAACCTAGGTTGGATTTTCGTTTCATCAAAAAAGGTGCCCCGATGATGGAGATATTTAATTTTAAATATTTAAGTTTAAATTTTAATTATTTAAAATTTAAATTTAAATTTAAAATTAAAAGTTAATTTATAGCGCTGACGTCAAAAGAAAGGAGGAGGCATATAATATTAAAGTTTAATTTATAGCATCGACATCAAAATAAAGGAGGAAGGCATATATAAATATGCCACCAAATGTTTTGATTAATCCCTAATGTCCTCGATGATGGTGATGCGTTCGAATTGCTAAGGAAGCGAAAGGTGCCAACATGTTAAAGAGTGTGCAAAGGGTGTTCGTTCGAAGAGGGAGCAAAGGCGTCGTAGCTCATTCGAATCCAGTGGAGAAAGGAGGCAATAAAAGTAAGGGAGGTCCCTTACCAAGCACCGTAGGTGCTTGTGGCCTAGTGGCAAGAGGAAGGTGCATAAGGTGTTGAAGCGCTAATAGATCCGAAGTTTGAATCCCATCGGCATTGGTTTTGCAAAGTGAAAGGGAGGACTCTTTTGGTGCACGTGGTGTTTGAGGACACGCTCGAAGCAAACAAATAGAAGGTTTGCGCTCACTGTTCTATGTGAGCGGTTGGCTCACGTGGTTGTTGGCGCCACGGTTAGAGTGGTGCAGGGGCAATGATCGGGGATCGAATCCCACTGAGGACAAAGGCAAGTTAATAATTTTTCCTAATATTTTATTTTTCTAAGGTTGCCCTAGGAGAGATAAGGGTTGTGATGCATGTTGAGAAAAGGAGATATTTCTGGTGATTTTCCTTTTAGAAGTATATCATATTATATATCGTTGGAAAGCTTATTTCGAGGGCTATTTGATTAACTTGCTTAGAGGGAGAAATAAGGTGTATGTAAAGAGATATTTCTATTTTTGTAAAGGGGTTCAAAAGTGAAGGTTGTTTTGTTCTTTTTCAAAAGTGATTAATTCTTTCATAAGGGGACATGATGCATTTTGTTGAGTAGGAGTGATAAGGTGTTATTTGGATATTGTTGTTGTGATATTAATCATGATCTCTAACCCTTGTTGAAAGTTGAAAAAGAAGTTTGTTGAGTGTGGCAGATTTCCAAAGAGGTTTCTTCATCTTCATAAAAGGTATGGGCACATTCTCCTATTGATTGATTATGGTGGTTGATTTCTGAAATATCATTGGAGTGAAAAGGATTGATTGTGGTTTCCTTTTCGAAAGTGGTTGGTTGAATGCTTCAAGGTTTTCTAGTTTGAGAGTTGTGTTTAAACCTTGTTTTATAAGCATAGTTGTTGAAGCCCATTGGTTATGCAAAGAACTTGAAAAGAACATGAGTATCATTGTTATGTGAGATTTATGGTTGAGCATTGTTGGAAATATTTGAGTTGGTTGATACATGCTTGGACTAGGGTTTGTGAGAAAGAGTTGTCCCTTGTGATGAATGGTTGAGTTGAGTTGATTGTGCCTAGTCAAGTGATTGTGAGAAGTGATTGTTCAAATTCCATAAAAGAAACTATTCTATATTCTGATTTGAGTTGAGTTTAAGTTGAGAAAGAAATTGAGATTAGAACATATTGAGTCTCTAACAATTCTCCTTATGCTTCTATGAGATTGCCTTGAGTTGAGAAAGATATTGGATTTGAGTATAGAACATATTGAGTCTCTAACAATTCTCTTTATGCTTCTATGAGATTGATTTGAGTTGAGATCATTGTGGATCATAGTTGTCATCCTTTGAAGAGTGTATTACCATTCATTGTTGAGTTCATCTTTGAGCCTTGCCTTCATAGATTTGTGGATGAGATTTGAGTACTACTTGAGTATGATTGATTGAGCCTTTGAGAAGGCTTTTGGGATAGATTTATGGATAACTTTGTGGATAGTTTTTGGGATAGATTTGGACAAGTTTTGTGTGAGCTTGTTGAGCATATTTGGACAAGTTCTGTGTGAGCTTTTTGAGCATATTTGGACAAGTTCTGTGTGAGCTTGTTGAGCAGATTTGGACAAGTTATGTGTGAGCTTGTTGAGTATATTTGGACAAGTTTTGTGTGAGCTTGTTGAGTAGATTTGGACAAGTTCTATGTGAGCTTGTTGAGAATATTTGGACAAGTTTTGTGTGAGCTTGTTGAGCAGATTTGGAAAAGTTCTATGTGAGCTTGTTGAGTAGATCAATGGATTGCCTACCTAAGTAGATTAGTGTGTTGCCTAGCTGAGTAGATTAGTGGATTGCCTACCTGAGTAGATCAATGTGTTGCCTAGTTGATAATATTAGTGGATTGCCTACCTAAGCAGATCAATGTGTTGCCTAGCTGAGCAGATCAGTGGATTGCCTACCTGAGTAGATCAGTGTGTTGCCTAGCTGAGCAGATCAGTGGATTGCCTACCTGAGCAGATCAGTGTATTGCCTAGCTTTGAGCAGATCAAAGTAATCATTGTATTGGATAAGGATCCTTATTTCTATGTGAAATATTATAAGGATATTATCTTGTGGAGTACCCCACATTGGGGGAACCACGTTAAATCTTGTGTCTCAATTGTGTGTGGTGACTTGTGCTCTTGCTTACTATTGCTATCTGAGTTATTAATGCACACTGCTATATTTGGTTATTGCAATTAAGGACATTAATTGATATTGGTTTGGAAAGAAAGTAAAAAGTGGGCGCTATACTGTTCACCCCCCTCTCAGTATAAGCTTGTGTTCTTCACGGACATAGTACAATTAGTGGGATTAGTGTCAAGGTTTAAATCAGCACCTAAGGAAACATGTGGCAACAGTAAAAATGATTTTTAGGTATCTAAAAGGGACTATGGAATTAGGGCTTTGGTATCCTAAAAGTGATAGTTTCACACTAATAGCTTATACAGATGCAGATTGGACCGACAACATTGATGATATAAAAAGCACAAATGGAGGAGAATTCTTTCTTGGAGAATGTCTAGTCTCTTGGTTAAGTAAGATGCAGGTTTTAGTATCTTTATCTACAACTGAGGTAGAATACATTTCAGCAGTAGCCAGTTGTACACAGGTGTTATGGATGAAGAGAACTCTAGAAGACTTCAAGATAAAGCATGATCATCACATTCCTATAATATGTGATAATACAAGTGCCATAAGTATCTCAAAAAATCTAGTAATACACTCTAGGACAAAGCACATTCCGATTAAGTATCATTTCCTAAGAGAACATGTGACAGATAAATAGGTCGGATTGGAATATGTCACTACAAAGGAACATATAGTAGATATTTTCGCTAAGCCACTTTCAAAGGAAACTTTTGAGTATCTTCGAGGAAAATTGGGAGTGAGACTCGCACCCCAGAATTAACCACCTTCAAAAAATGTGGGGAAGGGGCTAAGTTAAGAGGCTCATTCTTAGCCCTGAGTCCTAAAGCTGACCCTTTGCCATTGATGTCAAAGGGGGAGAGATTTGAGTAAAGGGGAGAGACTTGATAATTGAAAGAGCTTTGAGCCAGGGGGAGCAGAATAAAATAAAGGTCAAGTTTTTAGTAAAAAGAATTTAGGTTGCCATAAATGACAAAATGAAATATTGTTGGACATTTTGAGTCACTAAGTCAAAATTTGTCATTGATGTCACCAAAAGAAGTCATCATTAATGTCAAGGAATTCAACAATAAATAGAGTCATCAAAGGTATCACTAATATCCAAGAAGAAGCTTCAATAGTGTAAAAGTTAAAGGCAAAAGGGCTTCATAATATTTTAATATTATATGAGAGCATAAGTTAAAAAGGGTTTTCATAAATACCCAAGGAAGCCTATTGCAAAGTTCAAAGGAGGTCTAATATTTATTTTATAAAATATTTAAATTCCTTGGAATTTAAATCATTTATAAATTACAAAGGTTAAATGCACCGACATCATCAAAAAAATTTGAAGTGCCAACGTTTGAAGATATTGACAACTTCATGTATAAAAGGGAGGCCAAAAGACCTTGCAAATTATCCCTCATCGATTTAATTAATGCGACCAAGGAAAATTTGCATGTGCGAATTTGAAGGCACGAGTGAGGAAGAAGACGAATGACTTTTCATCTTATGTGCAAGAGTTATAGCAAGTAAGGTTGGTGCCCAAAAAAAAGTTGGACACGATGGTCCATTGGTAGTGCATGTTTTTTCTAAGGCAGTTGTGGGGAGACGGACCCGCATTTGAATCCCGTTGAGTACGTGCGCAAATGGGAAAGGTTTCATGCTTCACGTTTTTTGATTAAGGCACCAAGGAAGGAATATAGTGCACATAGAGCCTTTTGGTTCTCAACGTGCATTGAGTGCACATGGTTTTGGATCCTATGGCTAGGGAATTCATGGATGCAGAGGTTAAAGGTTTGAAACCCATGGAGAGACAAAGGTAATTTTGTTAATATTTTTAATTGCCTAAAGTTTAAATTAAAACTTGCATTAAGAGTTATAAGGAGTGTTAAAAGGTTTTTTATCAGGCAATGAGATTAGTGGTTAGGAGAAATAAGGAGTGATAGTAAATTGCTATGTGTTGAATTGTAATTTATAAAAATGAAAGATATTATTTTTAATTGGAGTAATAAGGTAAAAAATTAGTTTGCATTAAGGATCTTTAAGGTGTTTTCTAAAGACCTATTTGTGGGTGTTAAATTTATTTTTGATATTGTGGAGTTTATAAGGTGTATATATGACTTGGTATCTTTGTATGAAAAATAATCTTTGAGCAAGCATTTACAAGGGATTTAAAGTGAATATTTTGCCACCTAACCATTGAAGTTGTCAAAGAAAATTTGAGTGTGATTGGAACAGGTTTTGAGATCTATTTTTCTATCTCCAAGCAAAAAGGTATGGGCAAATTCTTCCATGGTTAAGTTGATTGGTTGGTTTTATGAAAATAAGTTTAGAGTGAAAAGGAATTTATTAGGGTTTCCTTTTCGATAGTGTTTGAGTTAATGCTTCAAGGTTTTATAGAATTAAGTGTTGTGATTAAAACGTTGTTTTATAAGCATTATTTTTGAAACCATTGGTTGTATGAAGAACTTGAGTTAGGTTTGTGCAAAAGAATATGAGTATCATTGTTATGTGAAGATTGATATATAAGCATTGTTGTTGAAGTAAGTTATTGTGCAAAGAACTTGAACTAGGATTTGAAAAGAACATGAGTATTATTGTTATGTGAAGATTGATATATAAGCATTGTTGTTGAAGTAAGTTGTGCAAATAACTTGAACTAGGGTTTGAAAAGAACATGAGTATTATTGTTATGTGAGATTTTTTGTTGAGAATTGTTGGAAATATTTTGAGTTAATGTTTACATTCTTGGACTAGGGATTGTAAGCAAAGTTTGTTTATTAAGTGATTTGTTGAGTAGATTTGATTGATCCCAGTCAAGTGGATGTGTGAAGTTATTGTTCAAATTTCATAAAACAAACTATTCTATATTTTGATTTGAGTTGAGAAAGTGTTTGAGCATTGAGTTGAAACATATTGGGTCTCTAAAAATTCACTTTATGTTTCTATGATATTGGTTAAGTTTTGTGTGAGCTTATTGAGAAGATTTGGACAAGTTATGAGTGAACTTGTTGAGAAAATTTGGACAAGTTCTGTGTGGACTTGTTGAGCAGATTTGGACAAGTTTTATATGGAATTTTTGAGCAGAGTTGAGCAGGTTCTGAGTGGACCTATTGAGCAGAGTTGAGCAGGTTTTGAGTGGACCTATTGAGTATATTTGAGCAGGTTCTAGGTGGACCTATTGAGTAGATTTTAGCAGGTTATGAGTGGACCTATTGAGAATATTTAAGTACGTTCTGAGTGGACCTATTGAGTAGATTTAAGATAGAGATTTGGAGGTGACAGAGTAGAGAGGATAGTAGTATCCAGTGGATAGATATCCATTAGCCAGGGTAGTGAGGACAGGTCTTCTGAGTGGGGACAAGAGTCTTCAGTGTATATAGATCCACAAGCTAGTGCAGTGGAGGCAATAGTCTTCTAGAGGATCACTAGCCAGAGTAGAGGAGAAGAAGTTCTCCTATGGATAGAGATCCATGAACTTGATTTAGAGTATCAACATATCCTTTGGATAGAGGTCCATAAAAATTCTAGGGAAAGGATTCCCAAGAGAATTTATTTGAGAAAAAATTATAAAGAATATTTTCTCCGTGGAGTAGCTCGCATTGGGTGAACCACGTAAAATCATGTCTCTCATGTGTGTGATACTTTGTGTGATGTTTACTACTTTAATATTTTTGATGATATTATTTGGATTAAAAGTCAAAAAGTTTTATTGTATATTGTTCACCCCCCCTCTCAATATAAGCACATGCTCTTCAAGGATGCCATCCAAAAAACTCCCCAAGCCTATCATTGGGGTTCGATCGTAGGACCTCCCACCTTGCAATGCCTCAAATACATAGCTGCTTAGCACTAGCCCAACCACCTTGGTTGTCATTAAGGCTTTAAACATTCCTCCTTTTATTACTTCGATGGCCACCACATTAAATTAAACCTTATCTTTTCTTGCATATAGATCGCAAAAATTGTAGGCTCTACCAATTATGAATCGATCGAAGGTAAGTTCTTAGTCAACCAATGCATATGGTATTTATACCATTGTGTCATCTCCCTTTGGACGTCGATGGAGGGAAAAAACATATGATATCAGTGCTTATAAAAACTTTTCCCGTATAACCCTAACCTTAGGGTTAATTAAATTAAATTATAAATTAACTAATAATAAAATTATTATAATTAATTTAAAAACTTTAGGTCTTAAACTTGAAAATTTAATATTATAATAAAATATTATAATATTATTTTTCTTGGGCCTTCCTATTGCTCCTTTAGACCTTATCTGTTCACCTTGAATATTATAATAAGGAATATGAGAATATTATTTCCCTTAGTCCTAAAATAAATATTTCTCTTGCATTGCTTACTGAAACTTACTCTTGATATCCTTCCTTTTGCATTGCTCACTGAAACTGACTCTTGACATGAATGACAACAAACTTTGCTTATATAACCAAAATTGTCCATGATTGCAAGTGCAATTGCGATATTATATTACATCAATTAATTTCTTACATGAAGATGATGAAAGCATGATACACAATGATTTGGATGATTACATTATGTTAGTTACTAACCCCACTAGAAACTAAGTCACAATACTGAAGATCAAATAATTGCTGGAAGACATAATGAATACATTCATGGACCGATTATGCGTGAGATATAGTTCATCAGTTTTAGGAGCATAATTCCTAGCTTTAAGGATAAATCTATTTTTGGGAGGGTGGCATGTTAGGATCCTATATCCTAACCCTCATTATTATTCATAATAATCTAATAATTTTAATATACTAAAGTTAGTATAGTTAATAATATAATAATTAATTATTGATTAATTATTATATTAATAGGGTTAGATAGTCATCAAAATTAAATATATTGATTATTATGAATCATCATGATGAAGTGACATAGGGTTAGGGTTAGGGTAGGTATAAAGAATTGTACAATCTATAATTTGAAATGGATCCATGATTGACTAATAAAATATATCTTTAAAATCATTGGAGGGACCCCTTATCAATGCAATAGTGATTCTCTTAAATTAGATGTTATTTTATTTATTTATTTATTAAATATTGTGCTAGAACCTTTAGGATTCTACCACACTTAATCTACATATTAATGAACAACAACATACGAATCAACTCCAATTGGACCAGCAACACTTAAATCAATAATGGGTGGACCCACAATGAACACACGTACAAAGGTTGTATCAATGAAATATACAACAAGAATAATAAAATATACAAGAGAAATTGCAATTTGCATTGCATGAAGTGGTGCTTACACCTAGCACCCATAGGATTTAACAACGCATAAGGCACCCAATACAATCTCAAAATATTCTCCCTTGACCATGCCAAAATCATGTTCAACATCAAAGTCCATTACATGGTTATCATCAAGAACCTCATACTCCTCAACAGTACCAAGATCAACAAGAATAATTATATGAAGAGCCCCAACGGGGACATCAGGAACAATTAGATACCTACCCTGAATCCATTTATGATGAGGTACCTAATAATCATACTCATCATCCACCTCAACATCAAAATTTATCCCCTCTACCTAATCAAGGGTGATAGCAAGCATATCATATCATTTCACCAGGGGCATACAAAGTGCTAATTGATAGACTAAATTCATTATAAAACAAGCTCAAAGTTTCATTTACCAAAAATCCACATTAAAGCAGCTTAGAAATCATACTCTGCATCCATAAGTGCCATCACTGCCATACCCATCGCATTTCGAGATGCTTAAAATTGAAAATTTCAAAGGTGAAAAGATGTACAAGAGCATGTGATAAGCTTAATCAATATGTGCTTTCATCTTCAAGATAATGGCCCCTTGATGTTGAGAACATTCCTTATAAAATTAGTTGAGGGTGATTTTGAATGGTATAATCATCTACCATGCTATAACATATATGCCTTTGAGCATTTAGCCAATGTATTTTTGGAACATTTTTCCTTTAGCACTAAGAAAATGGTAAACTTGACTAACTTGTCTAGCCTTCATCACTTTGATGATGATCCAATCATGGAATATAGCAATAGGTGGAGAAAGGTGATGTCAAAATTATCTTTCACCCTACCCATAACAAAACTAACCTGAATGTTTACAAGAATTTGTTCGAACCAGATCTCGCTCTTCTTATAATTACAATAGTATCAAACACTTGAAGAGGCCTTAGCACAGACCAAGATCACTAAGGACATCAAGGTCCAGGAGGGTGATATTCAACTCAACAAAAGGGAATGACCACATAAGAATATTAAATATGGAAACATGCAACAAAAGGTAGCCCTAGTCCATTAAGTTGTTTTGAGTTTCCCCAGATACTCAAACCATGTTACACCACCTCAACTACCAGTACAACCTAATTACCAGGCTCAACCTCCACTAGCCCAAAATCATACACAATAGAATCAAATACAAGGCCAAAAACATCGATCACCATGGAAATATACTCATTTTATAGAGATATTAGCATCTATATTCAATCGATTGTGTGAGGCACGAGAAATCAAACTTCCTAAGATCCATCCATTAAAACCTAATAAGCATAGATCAAAGAGGTACAAGGAAAATATATACTATTTTTACCATCAACAAAGGGGTCATGACATCCAGACATGTTATCCCTTTAGATATTTAGTATAGGATATGATCAAGAGGCAAGAGCTTCATATTGGCAATCCTCTTTCCACAACCAATCAACCAACAAGAGCCTTCCAAGACCCATTGCCCACATACAAAGCAAACACAACACCTAACAATCAATTCAAGCAACCTAATCAAGTGTATATCAATACAACTCCCCAAGAGTTTATGGTAATGATATGTTTTATAATAGAGGACCAAGAATATTAAAATCAAACTACGCAAACTTATGGCTTCATCCAACATTTCATATTTGCTCATCTTATCTCATTGGGATATTGGCATTGCATACAATTTTGTACCATAATAGGGGTTTTGGTTTTTATTACTCCTCCTAGCTAATCCAATCATATTGTATTATACAAAATGCACACTGGGGGTCTTCAAGGTGTCACACCTTCCCCACCTTCCACATCACAATCAAGGAAGCAAAGTGGGGATTCTGAGGAAATCATGCCTTCCCAAAAAAAATTGGTCACCATACACACTAGGGATGCTTAAGGTATCACACATTTCCCCTTAAAAAAATAAAAAACAATAAAAATTACAAAAATCATCAAAAATACAAAACAAATTACAAAGCATAAAAACACAAAAAAATAATATAAAACATCAAACTACAAAAACATTTGCATTATGATTATCATGCATTTAATTGTACTTATTTATTAGTTGCATTAGACATATTCATCTATTGCACTTGCATTATGAAAGGTCATGTCTACATTCTTCTGAATGACACCATATTTGTATGCTAGTCATGAATCTCAAATCAACCATATCCATCATCAACATTCATAGTTTTTTTTTTAATGAGATTTTTCGTAGTAAGAGGTCCTCATAAGGTAGGTTAGATACTAGATAAATATCAAAAATGATATTTAGATGGCCAATGACTATTTTTATGGACACCTTTTAGTTTGTAAAGTATTGTAGGAAAAACCCTTACATCTTACAAATCATCATCATCCATATTCCTCTCATGAGTAATTGTGTTTTCAACACAACTAATGAGTTGCTATAGGGTTTATATTAGGGTTTTATCTCATTCAACCATCCCTAGTTATCTTTTCTGATTTTGTAGATAGATATCTTGGATTTTAGAAGGCAAGGTGTTGCTTTGATAGTACCTTGCATATCTCAAAATCCTAATACATTTTACACATTAAAATCCAAGTTTGAACAAGGAAATACTACACTACAAAGTGGTCCTTATCACCTTAAGAAAAAGGTTTTCCTTGCTCATATTATTGTGCACATGGTCTATGATGGTGAGAATTGACAAAAGGAAAAGCTTTACCCTACCCAAATAATCACTTGCTCTTATACAAAATGAGCAAATTCATAAAACAATGCAAAAT
This sequence comes from Wollemia nobilis, assembly GCA_028583015.1. Lineage (NCBI taxonomy): Eukaryota > Viridiplantae > Streptophyta > Pinopsida > Araucariales > Araucariaceae > Wollemia > Wollemia nobilis. The sequence goes on along the minus strand of JAQPPZ010017058.1, from coordinate 15,060,788 downwards.
AAACAATTATTTTTATCACTAAGCAAATCCCTTGCTCAAAAAACAAAATAGTGGTTTTCACCACTAAGCATGAGCAAGTATCCCAAGAAATTAAAAGGAAATAAGGGGTGACAAATTTGAATCCCTGGAATCTTTAGTAGTCAAATGCCATGGGGTGATCTCCATTACAACAATGGGTTGAATGAAACCCTCTTGTCAATGGAGTATCCATACGCATGGCGATATGTCTATCACATTAGTGACCTCTTGTACAAACCAATGTTAGCTTATGGTTGACCTAGATTTTGATGGCTTGTATTGCCTAGTAGTCTAGTACAACTACACCCAAACTCAACATACAATGACCATAAGATGATCCTCATTACAATAATGGGTTGCATAAAACCCACTAGGAAATGAGGTAGTCTTATGCACCATATTAATGAACAACACTATGCACACATAGGGATATTGACTATTTAGGTCTTCCTAGTAGATTCTTATCTTATAGAGTCAAGTACAATCAATATATAACTTTTGATCTGGTCAACTAGGGTGTTTGAGTCTCATGAAAGACCTTGTTGTGCCCTCATAACATCTCACTATTTCACATCCATAATTTACATTTCACCATATCATTCCATACAATTTAGCTTCAAATGTATGACTTTTTATGAAAAGGTTGATATTTTGATTAATGACTTTCATACATTTTGTGGTGCTTACACTTAGGTTGCTTTGCATTTTAGATTCATTCATTATGTTTTAGAAAATAAACATAAACATCAAATTTTGCATCATCATGTCATTAGCACATAATATACATGCATACATCTAGGCATACAATTTACATCTATGCATACACACTAAAATATCCATACATTCATCCATCATTCATCATTGCATCCATAAGTGCATCTATGCATAACATAACATAAGCAATAAATAGGATCCAAAGGTACATCAATCCCTTTGGTCACATCATTCCAAAAATACTCCAAAGGCACTTAAGACCTTTGGTCACATCAATCTAAAAGGCTCCAAAGGTCAATTTCAAAAGGATCCAAAGGCATCTAACCCCTTTGGTCACATCAAGTCAAAAATATCAAGTGATACTCATATCTAGTAATTTACTCTATATTCCTAATGGTTACAACAACTAATTATCTATGCAATATGGGTAGATTACCATAAGGACACTTGAAAAACAAAATAAACACACACACACATACAAAAATATTCATAAATGGTTGAAATCATGACTATAATAGGATTTTCCCTTTCATATTTATAAAGGTCCTCATAGAGCCCAAACAAGTCATCTTGGTCAAGCGACTCATCATTTTCATCAATTTTAATTTCCTCATTGACTCGTCACTTGAGGGAGTAGTCATAATCACTAAATTTATAATCAAAATTAAGAATCAAACACAATAATCTCTAAGTAAATTAATCCAAGAATCATTTTTAAAGATAATCATAAACCCTCCTTGCTTGGGGTAAGAAAACAAAAAGCAAAAACAAATTTAAGCTTGTCTCCTAATCGCTAGTAAGGCTAAGATTGGACCTAATATTATCTCCTAATTTCCACTAAGAATAGGATTGGACTTAAGCTTGTATCTTAATCACCACTAAGGCTAGGAATGGACTTAAGCTTATCTCCTAATCACCACTAAGGCTAGTAATGGACTTAAGTTTGTATCCTAATCACCACTAAGTCTAGGATTGTACTTAAGCTTGTCTCCTAATCACCACTAAGACTAGGATTAGACTTAATATTATCTCCTAATCACCACTAAGTATAGGATTAGACTTAATATTATCTCCTAATTGCCACTAAGTCTAGGATTAGACTTAAGCTTATCTCCTAATTGCCACTAAGGTTACCAAAATCAAGTTCTTCAACTCATTAAAGGCAATGATTCAAATATGCATGCTCTTTATGTGATTGAGACATATAAAATTGACCAGATAAATGAACATCGATCAACCTTCAATATGATATTAGGTTGTCTATTTTTGCTCAATATCGTGCTTTCACACAATACATCCTAAAAAGAGGTATCTGTAGACACCTAAAACAAATCATGTTGAAGATACTACCTATACGAACACATTTTTAGGCCATATGATCCACCTTGGGCCTTCCAATGATCTAATAGTGGCTCTTACCACTCAAACAAGGGAAAACTGATCCTTTACAACCTAGGTTGTTGTACCCCTCGGTAGTTCCTAAGAGGTTGTTGTACCCCTAATCCTGATTGCTCCACCCTAGGACGGCCATGCCTATAATAAAATTGAGCTCCTTGAGTTGAGCTAAATTAGTTATAGGACAAGTTGAGCATAATGACTAACCGTGATAAGGTTCTAGATGTGATGCTTGGGTTTCCTAGATCCTAACCAAATCTTGATCTTGGCTTCTCTTGCAAGCCAATATTGCAATTGGGAAATCTTATAAAAGGAGCCCAAAAACTTCATCAAAAATAGAGGTGAGATCGAATAGGAATGCAATGAAGTGCTGCCATTTTGAGTAATAGAGATAAAATTCTCTCATAAGCAACATAGTGCTGCCCAAATCTAGCCATGAAGCTTGCATTCACATCAATGGATTCTTTGGATTTTAAAGATCAAATTAAACCATTGTGCATAATCAATCATCCCATATTTGAGCCAGTTACCATGATTTAGCTATGCTTTGAAGAGCAAGATCCTTGAACATCAATTTTATAGATAAATTAGATGTCACCCTACATCGAGCATGAATAACAAGCTCTCTATTTAGCAACCACTTCACTCGAAGTGACCCGCAGGTGCAACTATTGGACCCTCTAATGAATAATAGAGCTAGCTGATGTACACTATGATGACCTCTCTATGAAATTTGTTTTCTCCGTGTTTTCAATTATAGTAGCTTTAGCAGCACCTTATTTTTGTTTTAGCATAGTTTCAGTACATTTTGCATGGATTTCTTTATCATTTTTTAGCATATTTACTTTAATTGCTTATCATGGAAATGGACCTCATCCTAAGAGGTTCCACATTTGCTATTGATGTCTTGTAAGTGCTTTTGTGTGCAATTTATAGGCCTTATTAGGAGCTATTCATCATAAATATCTTTCAATATTTACATCATCAAGTAGAGGTTGCAAAGAAACCCTCCATAATCAGTCTTGGGAGGGCAAATACTTTGTGAATTACACCTACCCTTGTGGATGTCAATTTTTATTTGTATCAAATTGGTGTAAATACCTAAGAGGGATATCTTTGTAATTTTTTTGTAAAGACAATTTAAAATATCAATGAGAAGCACACTATTTTGTACATTTATTTGTCTCAATATGGTTATATGATTTGCACTTGTCAATTTTATTTCATATTACATGTTTAGATGTATGGTTTTTTCTACTCTAAAACTATCACCATTTGGTATATCAAATGTTATCTAATACATTTGTCTTGAGGTAATTCTATCACCAATTAATATATACAAATTCTACAAGATCATCTTGATCAAAATCTATTATCGTTTGGCACATCTAAAATGGTGTAAACTCAGCTACAAGAGACCAACAAAATGGACTCCAATCACATAACACAAATGCAATAATGGAAGAAAATTGCAAATTGATATTCTTCTCATTCTTGAATTCACACCCCCTCTACAAAATATTACAATCCATCATATAGCAACCGAAAACCAAAGAAACCCTAAAGAAACCCTAAAAACATCTTTTTTCTAAAACTACTAAAAATAGATCTTCTTTCTAAAAACTTCTAAAAATAGAAATGAGTCGGATTGCACACAAATTCGGTGCACATATCCCTATTACAATAAAAAACCTTAATTTAAAATATTAGGTCTCAAATTAAGGTATAACAAAAGATAATAAAATTCTAACCAAAAAACCCCAAAAAACCCGAGAACCTATTCTAAAAGATAATTTTGGGACACTAGATGGAGGAGTTAGGTCTTGAAAACACTTGTTTGGAGAGTCAGGCCAATAAAATCTTTACTTGATGCAGAACATACATACAAAACCACCTATTAAATTTCAAGGCCAACGGGCATACGGTTCACAAGTTATGGCTCCGGAAAGGTGCATCATTCTCCTTTGGTGAAAAAGAACTCAGCTCCTGCGAGTTCAGCTGAATTGAAATCCTATAGCTTCTGGTTATCAGTTTTCTTTAGCTCTGACTCTAAAAACCAAGTGGTATCTGACTATAGTAATCCTTCCCACTGAACCAAGAATTTTTTGTAGCTCCCATGTTTGGTGGTGATCACCTTCTTATCGAGCACCTATGAAACTCTATATTTTTCTTCTTAGATATCTGTCATGCCCAATTTATTGTCTCTTGTAATTCACCATCCTCAGTAGTACCAAGATACTAAAATAAATAAGAAACATTAAAAATGGGTGAAATATCAAATTCATCGAGCAGCTCCACTTTATAGGCATTATCATTGATATTCTTCAAAATCCTGCATGGCCCACTTTTCTTAAGTTTCAATTTTTTATACGTTCCCTTAGGAAATATTTCTTTGCTAAGATGAACCATGACCATATCACCCTATTCAAACACTTTCACCCTTCTATGTGCATCAGCGGACTCTTTGTAGTGAGCATTACTACTCTACAATTTTTCCCTCACTGACTCTTGTACTTTCTGGATATGCTCAGCAAATGCTTCTGCATCATCACTAACTTTTTCCCCAATTGTTAACTCAACCAAATCTAATACACCTCTAGGATTTTTACCATAAATAATTTGAAAAGGTGATTTACCTATCGACCTGTTCACTGAACTGTTGTATGCAAATTCAGCTTGTGACAAGGCTAAATCCCTTTGTTTTGGTTTTTCTCCCACTATGCATCGTAAGAGGTTTCCCAAGCTTCTTTTCACTACCTCTATTTGCCCATCGGTATGTGGGTGGTAAGAACTACTGAACTACAGCCTGGTGTTCAAATTTTTCCACAACGTCCTCCAAAAGTGACTCAAGAACTTAGTATCTCGATCAGAAGTAATAGTATTTGGAACACCATGCAACCGCATAATTTCATCAAAGAATAGGACTGCAGTCCTAGTTGCATCATTATTTTTTTGGCAAGCAATGAAATGCACCATTTTTGAAAATCTATCTACCACAACAAAACTTGAATCCTTACCTCTTTGTGTCTTGGGTAACCCCAACATGAAATCCATACTCAGATCGGTCCATGGTCCTATAAGAACCGACAGTGGCATATACAACCTTGTATTTTGCATTTGGCCCTTAGCCATTTGAAATATTCTGCATCTAGAGATAAACTTGATTATGTCTCTCTTCACTTTTGGCCAATAGTACCTCTCCTCTACAAGAGTGGTAGTTTTGGCTACTCCAAAATGACCAACCAAATCCCCACTATGTAATTCCCTCAATATATTCTCTCTTATAGAGCCATTGGGAATGCATAATTTATTACCCTTAAACAAGTAACCATTCTGAAAAAAATAATCTTCAAAAATAGTATGGAACCCACCCCCTATCGCACTTTGCATTATAGCACAATATTCCCAAAATCCGCATCAGATTCATATAGATCTTTAATCCCTTCAAATCCTACCACTTCATTCTCCATAGTGGTCAAAAACAAGACTCTCCTACTCAATGCATCAGCAACCTTATTTTGTTTTCCCGACTTGTGTTTCAAGACAACTGTATATTGTTGCAAAAATAAAACCCATTTGGTATGCTTGCTATTTAACTTTTTTTGAGAATTTACATACCTCAATGCTTCATGATCAGTAAACAACACAAACTCCTTTGAGATTAAGTAGTGCCTCAAATATTGCAATGCTTGCACAATTGCATAAAATTCCACATCATATGTAGAATAATTCTTCCTTTCATCATTCATCTTCTCACTAAAAAATGCCACAGGTTGGCCCTCTTGACTTAAGACACCACCAATCCTAACAAATGAGGCATCACAATCAACCTCAAACACCTAACTAAAATTTGGCAACACTAGAACAGGGGCTTCTGACTCTTTCTTCTTCAAGACTTCAAAACTCTCTATTGTTGTCGTAGTCCATACAAAATCTTTCCCCTTCGTGCACTTAGTTATAGGGGCAGCTATACTACTAAAGTTCCTGATGAAATTCCTGTAAAAGGTAGCTAGTCCATGAAATATCCTTACTTCTATTATAGATAATGGAAGAGGCCATTCCATAATCGCCTTCACTTTCTCATCATCCATCCTCATGCCATATCTTGAGATTAAAAATACTAAAAACACTAAACTATCTTGAAGAAATCTACATTTCTTTAGGTTGACATACAATTTCTCCTTCTTGAGCACTTCTAACACTAATTTCATGTGTAACAAATGCTCTTCTTCACTTTTACTATAAACCAAAATATCATCAAAATACACAACCACAAACTTACCATTATATTCCCGCAGTACTCTATTCATCAACAACATAAATGTACTGGGTGCATTAGACAACCCAAATGGCATCACCATCTACTCGTACAATCCATATTTTGTCTTAAAAGTTGTCTTCCATTCATCCCCTTCTTGAATTCTGATCTGGTAGTAACCACTTTGTAGATCAATTTTACTAAAGTATTTAGCTCTAGACAATCCATCCATCATATCATCCACTATCGGCATAGGATACCTATACTTTATTGTGATCATATTTATGGCTCTACTATCCACACACATTTTCCAGTCACCATATTTCTTTGGGGTTAGCAATGTTGGAGTTGCACATGGACTCATACTCTCCCTAACTAATCCCTTCTTTATCAACTCTGTCACTTGCCTACTCAACTCTGCATTTTGTGTTGGGTTCAACTAATAAGCTACCTGATTTGGGAGCGTTGATCATGGAATAAAATCCATGTGATGCTGGATATCCATTTTTGGTGATAGCCCATCTAGTAAATCCTCTAGTGTGACATATTTATATTCACTTAGCAACTTAGCTACTGCTATACGTGTAACCACTTCCTATGTTTCTAGCTTCCTAGTTTTTAATGCATAATAGAAGCTAGCATCCCTGATCTCTGCAAGAAACTCCTTCATCATCAATAAGATCTCACTCGGACCATCTGCATTTAGAGGCACAAGAACTACCTTTACACCTTCCTTCCAAAATGTGTAAGTGTTCTTTCTCCCATTATGGTTAGTATCCCTATCGTACTACCAAGGTCTTCCCAATAGAATGTGACATGCATCCATCGAGATCACATCACACCACACTTCATCCTTGTAAGTGCTCCCAATTGAAAATTTAATTAAACACCTATGATCTATTGTTACCTCATCCCCCTTATTAACCCATGAGATATGATATGGATAAGGATGTTTTTCACATTTTAGGTGCATTTTTTTCAACCATGAAATTTGACACCATATTCTCACAGCTACCACCATCAATGACAATGTTACATACCTTCCCTCTTGATGTACACATTGTTCAAAATATGTTCGTTCATAGCCATGAATATTCACCATCTATGGTCTCCCCCTTTGCTTTGCTCTACACCATATCTTTATTAGGAGTAATCAACATCCTCCTTATCATAAGGTTTTCCCCCATGTCAACAACAACTTCATCCTCATCCTGCTCTTCCATATCAACCAGATTGACCCTTCCTTGTCCTCCTTGACCCCTTTCTTGGAAATCATGTTGGGGACACTCAAATGCTTTGTGCCCCTCCTCACCACATCCATAACAGGTATACAACCTCCTCATATCATTCCCATTTCATCCACCACCATAACCTCTACCTCATTGGTATCCTCTTCCTCTCAGATTCTACCCATATTCTTCTTGTTTAGCAGGTATTGAAGATTCTCCCTCGAGAAAATTAGATCCACTTTGACCCTAAATTGAAGAGGTCATGAATCCCTTCTTACCTCTTCTATTAATCCTTTTCAATTTCTCCTATGCCTTGATGGCCATTTGATACACATCCTCCACTATAAGAGTATGATGCATGCTCATATCATCTTGAACAACAAAGCTTAGGCCATTTACATACCTGGAATCCTTTTGGTCTTCTGTCTCATTATGCTCCACTCGAATGGATAACTTGTAGAATTCATTAGTATAGTCTTCAATGCTTTGATCCTTCTGTCAAAGATTCTGAAATCTATGAAATAGGGTTTGGGAGTAGTCTATAGGTATAAATTTTTCCTGTAACTTCTTCATATTTGTCCAATCCCTGATATTTTCCTTTCCATTCCTCTATCATGTAGTCTGTAAATGATCCCACAAAATAAATGCATATCCTTTCAAATTTGTGCATGTGAGATTAATCTTCTTCTCTTCAGCAAGGTTACTCCATTCAAAATATTTTCTAGGCTATTGATCCAATCGATCAACTCCTTTGGTTTCAACCCACCAACATATTCAAAAACCTCGATCTTGATCCCATATTGATTTTACTTAAGCCCCTCTAGAGTTCGTATCAGTAGATTTTCAAAACCATGCCCTTCTTCCTCTGGGCCCTCTAGTTTTGCTTCTATGTGGACCTCATATCCATGTTCCTCAGGTATGTTTCAATCATCAGATCCTTGATTTGCACATGCCCTGGACGTCTCTCTCCTATGCGATCAATCACACCAGTTAGCCATGCTATTTCTACATTTAGATCCTCTATATGCCTATTCATCTGGGCATATCTTCTAGGTGGCATCTTTCCTTCACTAGCGAGATCAAACTCGCTCTGATACCAAATGGTGTAAACTCGGCTACAAGAGACCAACAAAATGGACTCCAATCACATAACACAAATGCAATAATGGAAGAAAACTACAAATTGATATTCTTATAATTCCTGAATTCACACCTCCTCTACAAAATATTACAATCCATCATATAGCAACCAAAAACCAAAGAAAACCTAAAGAAACCCTACAAACATCTTTTTTCTAAAACTACTAAAAATAGAACTTCTTTCTAGAAAATTCTAAAAATAGAAATGAGTCGGATTGCACCTAAATTCGGTACACATATCTCTCTTACAATAAAAAACCTTAATTTAAAATATTAGGTCTCAAATTAAGGTATAACAAAAGATAATAAACTTCTAACAGCCAAAAAAACCCAAAAAAACCTAGGAACCTATTCTAAAAGCTAATTTTGGGACACTAGATGGAGGAGTTAGGTCTCGAAAACACTTTTTTTGGAGATTCAGGCCAATCAAAGATTTACCTGATGCAGAACACACACACAAAACCACCTGTTAAATTTCAAGGCCAACGGGCATACGGTTCACAAGTTATGGCTCCGAAAAGGTGCATCATAAAAGTCCTACAAGAATTTTATCTTGAGGTAAATCTACCATCATTTGACATATTAAAAAATAAATCCAAGAATTTGTATTGAAATAAATCTATGGCCATTTGGCACATCCAAAATCCCTCTAAGGAATTTTTATCAAGGAAAATCTATTATTATTTGGCATATCCAAACATCCTCTAAGACATTTGTCTTTAAAATGTCTATCACCATTTGGTATGTCAAAATTCCTCTAAGACATTTTTCTTGAGGTACATCTATTAAGTCTTGGCATATCAAAAGTCCTCTATGACATATGTATTTAGGAAAACATTTACTATTTGGTGTATCATAAAGATCTTCAAAATATATTTTATGCAAAATATTTCATCTTCCAAGCATGAAAAAAGTCCTCATGGGAATTCATCTAGTATTACATATATTGTATCATATAATATGTGAAGTAGATCTACAGTGATTACCTATAACTATAGCTATAATTGGAGATAATGAAAAGTAGAGCCTAAAGGATATATAATAAGAAGAAAATTACTCACTAAGAATAAGAAAATTAAGAGGTTACATAATCCCCTATCAACAACAACCACATCCATAGTAAGTACAATTACATACTCAAAATAAAATGAAATGATAGAAACACAAGAAAACAATAAGCATAAGTCCATTAATTAGATAATTATGCATAATCCTCCCCACATTTTAAAAATTTTGAACCCTTTAGTTTAGAGGAATCTATTTTTTGTAAACTTCATGAGTTATTCTTTGGTGAATCAAGTGTTTTTGGAGTTTGGTAAATTGAGCCATTTCACTAGATACATCTTATAATTATTGTATTTGGTAGCAATAATCTTAGTGTCTATTATATTTTCAAAATACTCCCTTACTTTTTATGGTAATTTCTTATCCAAATCTCCAAACAAATTCTCATCTTGAACTTCTCCACTACCTACAAGATAGGGGTAAATATCTACAATATTAAATATAGGACTGATATCAAATTTGTCAGGCAAGTCTATCAAATAGGCATTCTCATTTATTCGCTTTAGTATTCTATAAGGGCCAATTTTCTTTGGCTTCAATTTATGATAAGTGCCTTGAGGAAATATTTCTTTATACCATGATTTTATCACCCTCTTGATATACCTTTTATCTCTAGTACAAAGCTATATTTATTTAAAAAAATTCATTGCTTAGTTGAAATTGGTGTCTAACCTATTTTTGCACATCCTATATATGTCTCACAAAGTCCACAACATGTTGGTTAATCTATCTTTCTTCAATAACCCTTAGGATTATTTCCAAAAATAACTTTTAAGGGAGACTTACTAGAATCATGAAAACCTTTGACCTCTATAATATTTTGAGGGATAGGCCATTCAAGTATAGCCTTAATATTTTTTGGATCCATGCTCACTCCTTTCATTGAAATCACATTTCCAAGGAAAACCAACTTGTCTCTACAAAACTCACTCTTCTCAAGATTTACAAATAATATTTCCACTCTAAGTGTGTCAAACACAACTTGCAAGTGTTTCAAATGCTCTTCCATGTTTCTACTAAAAATAAAAATATCATCAAAATAAATTATAACAAATTTCCCAATGTATGGTCTGAATACTTGGTTCATGGTGTTCATAAAAGTGGTAGGGGTATTAGACATTATCAATAGTATAACAAACCATTCATATAAATCATACTTGGTCTTGAATTATATTTTCCATTCACCCCCTTCCTAGATCTAGATCTGATGGTAACCACTTCTCAAATCCACCTTGGAGAAAATATTAGCGCCAACTAAGCAGTCTAATATGTCATCCATTCTAGGTAGTGGGTACCAATACTTTACTATGATCTTGTTTATGACCATACAGTTCACACACATTCTTCATTTAACTCATTTTTTGGGTAGGAGTAGATATGGTATGGTACAAGGGCTCATGATTTCCCTTATGAACCATTTATCTCATAATTTATTGATCTGACTTCTCATTTTATCAATTTATTTAGGAGATTATTTGCATGCAACTTGGTTAGGAATATTTGATTATGACACCAACCCAATATAGTGTGTAATGCCTCCTTAGGAAGGTAATCTAGTTGAATTTTTTATTGGAGTTATATCAGAATGATTTACCAATATTTTTTACACTTTTGAAAGGAGTCAAATCCCTCTAGTTTCCCTTGTTTCTCTTAGACATAACAAATAACAAGTTGCTTATTTATTTTCTTTATACACAAGTTATAAGGCTAATATTTTAGTGTCTCCTTTAGCTTTCTAGGATTTTAAAATATGTTTTCTTCCCTCATGTTGTACTTCATAAGTATTCTCTCTACCATGATGGTTTACTTTTCTATTATATTGCTATGGAATATCCAATAGAAAATGACAAGCATCTATCAACACCATATCACATAACACTTCATATTCATAAGGACTAATTTTGAAATCAACAAGACAAGATTTATCCACAAGTACATTATTATCATTCTTCAACTAAAAAATATTGCAAGGGTTAGATTTTGAAATGCAAGAAAGCTATGATTTGTCTACTATTTCTATACTTACCAGATTATCGGTAGATCCACCATCTACAATCACCTTACACGCTTTGTCCTTACAATTGTATTTTAATGGAAGATGCTCTTTCTCTTCCAATTGGCTTATAGGGCCTCTTTGTTACTAGATATTAAGGTTATTTGTAGCATTGACTATTGTAATATATTATATTATTTGGTACATGCTAATGTACCACCATGGGTATATGTTTAGATGAGGAGTGTGCATTAGATTAGAGTTTGAGTATTTACTTAATGTAATGTAATAAATTCACAAGTGTTAGAATGTACAAAGTACTTTATGATGTAAATGTGCATGTTGTCCATGTGCACATGAGTCCATAGAATAGAAAGGTGAAGATTCATAGGAATATGGAAGGTCAAGAGTCACCTCTAATTATATATGCTTTTGTATGGAAATATGAGAGAGAGTGAGAGATACACAATTTTGGTGTGCACAAGGTAGAGTAGTAGTTGATATGATAGATACAATGTAGAGCATGTATGAAATATGGAGAGTTTGAGACCTCCATTTTATAGCAATATACTAATTTCATGAGATTTCATTAATGGCATTTTATGAGTAGTTACAAAAGTTTCTCATTATATTTACATGATTAGTATATTGTATTTTTAATATATTTAATATTGCATGCTCATTTTATACCTTGTGGTTGCATTTCCTTAAATATATAACATCAAAATCTAACAATGGTATCAAAGTACAAGGTATATATATAGGAGATAGGGAAAGCCAAAAGAGAGATTGAGAGGAGATTTGAAATCTCATTTCAAAATTTTTGAAATTGCTTTTTAACTAGAATATTTCCACAGGGTTGCAAAAAAACTCATGAACACTAGGACTCAACATAGATCTCTTTACACTAGATTGAAGGAAAACTAGTGATGTTTATTGATTTATAGATATCTAGAATTTTGCATGTATTTGCTTGTTGTTGTCTAAGTTTTTTGTTGAAAAAAAACTAGTTATTAGAAGTTGCAAGGCTTCCTACAACGGATAGAGAAGAATTTCATCTTTGATTACCTAAAATTCTATGTTCTTTCCTCGTGTAGGTATTAGTTCATTATTTCAAAAAAAGTAGACATTGAATATTAAGGATGTCCAAGAAAGAAGGTCCCATTGGAGATTGAAGGAAGAATATTGAGGATATCCAAGAAAGAGGACACCATAGAAGTTTGAAGACTCCAAATTGAAGAAAGAAAAAATCAACTTTATTGAATATTGAGAAGGATAAGACCCAAGATAGAGGTCCCATTGAATAACTTCTATATTTAGAAAATAGAATATTGAAGATAGAGGAGGACTAGGAAAAGTCCTATTGAAGATTTGAGAAGATGCAGAATTTGAAGACCCAAAAGGAGAGGTCTCAAGAAAATTTGGAAGGAAAAAAAGAAGGCTAGAGAAGCCCTATTTAAGGAAGTTGAATAAATGGCCATTGGAGGAGATTTTAAGAAATACCAAGGTAGAATATTGCAAGGAGTATCTCCTGGAAAAGAAGAATTTGGGATAATTATTGCCATCTGACAACAAGCCAAAAAGGAAGAAATATTTGGCAAGAAGTTTGCTAAATTTTGGAAGATATTTTTGAAGACCTCAAAACATTCAGATTCTTGAGGAGAAGGCCAGTAAATAGGTCGAATTTGAAGTGAGAATTTGTCAAGGAATATTGAAGGAGAAATAAGATAGAAGAGGCCACCAAATTTGAGAGTTTTGAAGACAGCCACAAAGGATTTGAACGCTGATTTACAAAGGATAAGATTGCTGATTTTGCAGAAGAATTTGAAGAGTCACTAGACAAAAATTCATGGTGACATAGAGCTGCAATTTAGAGAATATTTGGGTAGATTTTGAAGAGCCCTTGAACAACCAATTGAAGGAAGGTTTGACAACAAAAGAAGGCAAAATTAGGAGAATAGAGAGCTACGATTTGAAAATTTTTGAGACAGGTTTGGGAGAAGCATTGGACAGCATAGAAGCTGATATTTAGGCAGCACTAAAAGCTGAAAATTAAAGTATTTTTTGAACAGAAACCTAAAGGTTTTTGGAAAGAAATATTGAGCAGAAAATTGGAGGATTTTTAGAGCTGTGAATTAGAGGAGTTTCCTAGTAGATTTGAGATATTTTAGGACAGCAAATAAAAGGAGGAATTGGCTGCATTAGAAGATGAAAAAGTACATAGTTTAGGACAGAAATAGGGCAGCATTTTTGGCAGCACTAATAGCTGCAAATTTCATAGTCCAATATAATAAATCTGGAGGAGAATTGAAGCCAAAATAACCAAAATTTTCAAGAAGCAAATTAAAGGTAAAAGGCAGAAAATTTGGGCAGAAATTAGAGCTGCAAGATTGACAAGTTTAGGGCAACAAAGCAAAAGTAACTGGAGCTGAAAATTTCACAAAATAAGGGCATAAAATAGGTAAACAAAATCACCAAAAACACTAGCTACAAAAGGATCCCAAAAGGTATGTAAAAGTGGTGCTATGAAAGTTCATATTTTAAGTATTAAAACAAGTTTATTTTAAGTTTTTGAAAACACCATATTAAGAGTTCTTTAAGGAGCAAAAACTAGTTTAAGTTGAGTATCTCCAAGACGAGGAAGGAGACATTGTTATTATCTTGAAATCTACAAAAACACAACAAATATAAAATTTAGAAACTTTCTTGAAAGGGAGTGATAAGTAGAAATAGTATATGCTGTTTTTTCTAATTGGAATGCAAATTTTTTCTAATTCCTATTGAGTAAAAAGGAATAGACACAATAGAGAACAAATTCAAGGTATATCTGAGGTGTCTAAAGACACCAAAAATGTGGACTAAGAAGTACAAATTATTTGGTGAAGATAAGTCATCAAAGGCATAGAGAACCACCATAGTGAAGAAGTTCCACCATACTAAAGGAGGAGCCACCATAGTAAATTTAAGCCATTGTGGAAAGAAAGAGCCATCATAGTAATAAAAGCTAAAACATTAGACAAAAAAAGTAATGTAAAATAATAGGAAGAAAATTTTTATAGGAGACTGCATTTCTTAGGGAAGATGAGACATTGAAAACCTTGAGCGCTAGAAACTAAAGAGCCACCAAATTTTAGAGCAAGCACCATTACAAAGGATGTTGAAACTACAACTAAATAGGTGAGAAGAATCACCAAGATCTAACTTCTACTAAATGAGAGCATTGGAGAAGAAGAAAAACTTGGGTGAACATTGGAAAACTAAGAAATACAAAGGAGTTTTGAATGGTTGAAGGTCAAGCAACAAGAGAACCAAAATTAGGGTGAATAAGGTGCATGGTAATAAATGTCAAGCATTAAAGAAGTCATTTGCCATGTGATGGATGCTACATTTTTCATTGGAGGAGAGGAACATTATACTTATAATGCCCAGAAAATAATAATACATTCAAGCCCATGAAACATAATGTTTTTGCCAAGCATTAAGCAAGATACAATTGGGTAGAGCACCATAGAAAATGTTTAAAAAAGTGCAAAGAATTTTAGTGCCACTTGGAACTTGAAACTCAAAAAACCAATCATGATTGGAGGAGGGTGCAATATCTAAAGGATTCCTATGAATGCATGGGCCAGAAATAGCCTGAGCACAATAGGGAAAAGTGCAATGGAATCATATTTGAGCACCTTGGAGAAGCTTGAAAAAATAAAAAAGGATAGTAAAACCTCACAAGACCAAATTTAGTGAGAATCAAGGACCATTGAATGTAGTGCAGTAAAAGAAGAGTGTAGATAAAGCATAGGTTGGAGATTTAAATGAATAAAGTCAAAGTTGAAGAGTTATATTAAAGAAGGTATGGAATATTTGAATTAGTTTATAACCTTTGCAAAAATCAAAGGAGGTATAATATATAATATTGAGTTAAAGATCAATTATTCTTCTGCACTTAAGGTTATTTGGATAAATGAATCTATAAGGTAATTCATTACTGAATTTAAACCTTAGAATATTTATTGAATTCTATACAAGTTTTTTGAATCAAGTGGAATTTAATTGAAAGCATTTAAAATTACTTTATCTTATTTAAAATTCAAATTGCATAGAAATATTTACAAATAGCTTAACTTGGAGAAATAAGGATTTCCACATTGAAATTGAAATATTGAATTTGCAAATACATTAGTTTTCTAAATTTCCAATTGGAGAGTTATAAGGAGTTCAACACCAATTTAGATTTTTTAATTTTAGAAACTATATTATTGAAAATTAAAATAAATACAAACATAGAGTTTTTTGAAAAGTTGGAAATTACATTTGGCATTAGTCTCTTGCTCAAATTAATGAGACATAAGGAATCCAACTTAAAGGTCTTGAAAATAGAGAACCTTATCAAAACTTGAAGTTGCATCAAAAATAGTTTTTAGCTTTCTATTCATAAATTGGGAGACAAAAGGAATCCAACTCAAAGGTAACATAGAAAGCTAAATAAATTATCAAAAGCCATATTATATTCAAAACACTTGAGAGATACAAGGTATTCCACAAAACTTGAAAATTGGAAAGATTATATCAAATTTGATCTTATACTAGGGAGTTAAAAGGAATTCTACCTAGAGATTTGAAAAATTAAACCCTTATCAAAACCATTGATTGAACATTAGCATTTTTAGGGTATCGTACAAATTTGAGAATTGAAAAGAGTTCATTGAGTTCGATCTCTAAATTAGGGATTCATAAGGTAGAAAATCTCGACGGCTTTTGAAAGTTAAAAGATTCTATCAAACCTATTATTAATATATAATACTAGGGAGATATAAGTAATTCCATTTCAAATTTTAGATAAGAAGAAGTATGGATGAAATAGTGAGGAATGCATTCAATAATGAAGAACTATTTCATGAATTAAAATTTTATTCACAAAAATTAATAGATACTTTTGATGGATACAAATATTTATCTACTAGTAAAAAAGAAAGATTCTCTTTATTTCTCAAGGAAGCAAAAGAAGGAAATTTTATGACATTAATTGGTTATGTTCATGAAGTACTTTTCAAAGCTTGGTGGAATACTCAAAACATAGTTATATTTACATCAGAGGGATGTTTGATGATATATCTATCATTAATTGTTTTTTTATTCTTTCAAAACATGAAATAAAATGAACATATTATTAATGAAATATTCAATCTTGGCCAATACTATTGTGATGATATACTAAATCACCATGAAGAAGATATATCACTAGTAAAAATGTAGAAACAAAGAAGAAGAAGAAGAAAAAGAAGAATAAGAATAAGAAGGAAGAGGAAGCATGTCAAAAAATAAAATATGAATATGGAAGAAAATATTGAAGAGCACAATGAAGAAAGCAAAAAATAAGAGCTCAAGTTCCAAAACCAAGATGAAGACCATATTGAAGTCTTCAATTACCAAATAATGTAATATAGAATGGTGTTGGAATATATTACATTATTTAGTACATTCTAATGTACCACCATGGGTACATATCTATATTAGGAGTGTGCATTAGATTAGAGTTTGAGCATTTACTTAATGTAATGTAAAAATGCACAAGTGTTAGAATGTGTAAATTACTTGATGATGTAAATGTGCATGTTGTCCATATGCACATGAGTCCATAGAATAGTAAGGTGAAGAGTCATAGGAAAATGGAAGGTCAAGAATCACCTCTCATTATATATGCTTTTGATGGACATATGAGAAAGAGTAAAAGATATAAAATTTTGGTGTGCACAAGGTAGAGTAGTGGTAGTTTATATGATAGATACAATGTTGAGCATGTATGAAATATGAAGAGTTTGAGAACTCCATTTTATAGCAGTATACTATTTTTGTGAGCTTTCATTAATGGTTTTTTTATGAGTAGTTGTAGAAGTTTCTCATGATATTTAGATGCTTAGTATATTACCTTTTTCATATATTTAGTATTGCATGCTCATTTTATACCTTATTGCATTTCCTTAAATATATAGCATAAAAAGCTAACATTGAATTCTGTCCCATATTTACTTCTACTTCTTCTATTGAAGGTTCTTCATCTTGGGTTACCATCATTATTTTGGGGTTTTTAGGGTAGTCTACGTCCTTATGGATTTCATTATATATGAAGCATCTTAGGGGATTTCATTTTACTAAAGATTTTTGTCCTTGTCCCCTACCTTTGAAGTTAGGCTTCATACTTCCCTCAGTCTCTTCTTCTTTAGTAGGTTTGGATAACCTCCCACTTCCTTTATTTTGGTTGTTATCATCCATTTTACTCACCATTTTGCTCTTCCAATCTAGTTTTTCTACCACTTTTAAGGCATATTCATATGCCATATCCATAGTAGGTACCTTGACTAAGATGATATCATATTGGAGCTAAAACTTTAGCCCATTAACATACCTATATGTTGCTTTCTCTTCAACCTATTGTATACTAGTCTAAATTTGAAGTCTCATAAATTGCTTGGTATAAGCTTGTATCGGCTAATCCCTTTGCATTAAGAAATTTAGAATTTTCAAAGTAAATTTTGTTGATAATCAGAAGGTAAGAATCAATATTTTAGATGTTTAAACATCTTGGGCCATAGTATGATTTTATCCTTTCCCTATATTCTCCTAGAACTCTACAAATTATCCCACCATAGAGCAACATGATACTTAAATTTGGATGCTACAATTATCATCCTTTCATGGTCATCTTCATTAATGTATTACATCTCAATTTTATATCCAAATATTAGACCAAGTTTAGGAATAAGTCCAGATTGATTTTACCTTTAAAGTAAGAGATATTAGGTCCAACTAATCAATTTTAAAATGGATGAGAGTGGGAAGGTGGTGAGCGATGGTGTGCTTAGACTTATATAGAACTCTAAGGTATGTACTGATCATCCAGTTCCTCCTAGATATGTGGACCCTCCTCCATACCTGTTAGGGCTCCTTTTTCCTTTTAATATAGGGGCACTATCATTTTATTTTGTTTCAAAATTATGCAAAAAATTAGACTCTTCGATTGGTCTCTTTGACCTTTAATCGATTGATATATCACTAAGTGTGTCAAAAAATATTGTAAAGTTAACAATGGTGGAGGGAGCTTACAATCTAGTTGGGATTTTCTTGGGGTCCCAACCAAATATTGATTCCATTAGAATATGCCCCCCTTAAAATGGTCCTTGAGAGACTAGATGGAAATTGTGCATTGCCCAAAGGATTATTTCTCATTAAGCTCCTTGGGGAAGAATATATGAAGTGAATTCTTAAAAGGTGGGGGCTAGACTTCGATCCTAATACTCAAAAGATAAACAAATCTCCTCTTTGGGTTAAAATTGTTGGCCTACCCTTCTATTTCTAGCATGAGGTTTTTTTAAGAGGCATCAAAAAAATCTTGGGGGAACTGGTCATGATTGATGTAGTAACTTGATGATCTTTTCTAGAATGTGTGTTAATATGGATATGGACTTAGACCTCAATGAATCAATCAAGTTTATTTTGTATGTGGGTTCTCTTATCCAGCCTTTTGAATATGAAAATATACCAACCTTCTACTCTAGCTATAAAAATATTGGGCACACAATTGATCAATGTTTAAGCAAAACAAATCACCCAAAAAACTATGGACCCAAAATAAATAAACAAGACCTCAAATGAGCTCTAACACCTTGAAGGGAAACTCAATCCCCTTGCCAACCCATTAAGGACCATCTATTACTAATATAGCTCGACATGAAGATGTTCCTCTTGTATAAGTAAAATCTCTTGTGGATCTTGTTGGCTAGGTATGTTATAAGGAGCCCCTCTCTAACTCTCTTTTATTAAACCTCATTTATGGTAATCCTTTTGAATGTTTAGCCTTAGCCTCTAAACCAATTATAGAGAGGAAAAGTTCTCCAAAAGTAGATTCCTTACCTTTTAAATATTTAGTTTCTAAGAATGTTCCCTCGACTCTTATAAAGGATTAATATTCAAATATTACTCTAGCTTCTTCCTCTAAATAAAATAAAATCTTAATGAGTGACCATGTGATCCATTGTCCTATGAAAAAATACAAAAGAAAGGGGTTTTGGGTGTAGGAGTTGAGAAATATTAAGAAAAACTTCTAACAAAGATGAAACGAGACATACAACTAAAATAGATATTGCTAATGTATCCCAAGTGGTCTTGAAATTAGAATGTGGTAGTGATACATTGGAAAATCGGGGGAGTATAGCAGCCCTTAGATCCCAACTTTTGGCCACTTCAAGTGGTGGAAAGAAATACAACTCCAAAAATTATAAATGAATATTATTTCTTGGAATGTGAGAGGCATAAATGGCCATTCCAAGTAAAGACTCTTAGCTTAAATGAGGAAAGATTTTCCGCATAGATTCTTCTTCTTCAAGAAACAAAATAGGAGGAAAACAACTTAGTCAAAGTCAAAAATTCTATTTGGAAAGGGACTTATTCTATTGTAATCCATGCCAAAGGAACTTTAGGAGGACTCTTATTTCTATGGGATCTAGAGGTAATAAAAGGCTCCTCTTTGAATAGAATTACTAATATCATATTATTTTTCAAAGAGTCTAATATAAGATGGGTTTTATCCAATATTTATGCCCAAATTTAGTGGCTAGAAAAAGTTCCTTATGGTCAATCCTAGGCCAAATGAGAGAAACCTTTAAGAATGAATGTTGTATTCTAGTAAGAGAATTCAACTCTCCTCTTTATCCTTCAGATAAAAAAGGAGAAAATCCAAATTTATCTAAAGGAATGGAGGTTTTTTTTAATTTTGTAAACCTTTATGAAATGATGGACCTAGACCTGAGAGGCAATAAATTCACTTGAAGCAATAGAAGGATAGATAATTAATTTATCTAAATAATATTAGATAGATTCTTGGTTTCCAAGGATGGTTTGGATTTTTTGGAGAATGCTAATTTAAGCTCTCTCCCCAATATTGGATTAGACCATAATCCTCTACTCCTAGAGGCATTCCCTAATTTTAGAAAGTTTAAAAGACCTTTTATATTCGAGGCTATGTGGAATCAACATCCTGATCTTGAGCCTAAAGTTGTAGAGTGGTGTACTAAAAAAATTTTTGGCCCTCTTATTTTCTAATTAGCTAAAAAATTCAGATTTGTTAAGGCCAATATGAAAGAGTGGAATAAGATGGTTTTTGGTGATCTTTTCAAAAAACAAAGAGGAACTAAAAAATAATTTAAAAAAAATAGAGGTCTCCATGGAATTAGAATTTTTTGCATGAGAATATTAGAGAGAAGGATAAAATATTGCTAGCTAATTTTCATAATACTCTAGCTAAAGAGAAGATATTTTGGAGATAAATATCAAGAGATTTTTGGCTAAAATATGGAGACCATAACACACAATGTTTCCATGTGATTACCTTAAAACATAGGACCTTCAATAAAATAGAAGAGATTCTTAAATTTGATGGTTCTAGAATAGTGGATTCCTTGGAAATTAGGGCTGAAGCAATAAGATTTTTTGAAAACCTCTTAGGTTTCAAAACTTAGGGAGAGATGAGTGTAGAAATGAGGATTCTTGCTAATATTCCCATTTTAATTTTTGATGAAGTTAACTCCTAACTAATTAACCCCTTTGAGGAGGACAATATTAAGAATGCCATATTCTCTATGGCAAGAGAGAAAGAATTCAATCCTCATGGATTTCCTACCCTATTTTTCTAAAAAATTTGGAATATAATTTTTTTTTGGTAGATAAGATACTATAACATTAATACCAGATTTTATAGGTTGATATAAAACCTTTTACAAAAATCAGCCCAGGGTTGTTGACGAACATGTCCTTACTAAGGACCCTATATATGTAAAATCTACATGTCGCCAAAGCCATTACATCCGGTAAGGCACATAGCCTGTTATAAAAAATAAACTTCCCATATAACATTTTGGGTATACCTCAAGAAAACACACTTGCATCATAATTACAAAAAAACAAACAAACATAGATCCCTTCCTTGAAACAGTGGAGAAACAAAAAGCTGTAGACACAGATAGCAGAGTACTAAAAAAACTCCCACAAGCTTTGTATTGATAGTTACTATTAATAATTCTTTGGTAATTGATTTCTTTTGTATATGACATGCTTTAAGACCACATCCCATCTTGGCCAATCAACCTTAGAGAAGTGAACCTGCTACCTAGATTTATGGCGGTGGCTATCTTGTGGTCCACGTGGCTCTAGTTCGAAGTCTTATATTGCCATTTATTTCTTGCCCTGTGATTATCAACCAACCTCAAATTACTAATATGACTAGGAGCCATGTTATCTGACATGTGATTGTCCCCATTAGTCTTTGTGGTATTTCCAAGTAGCATCCACCAAGACTGACAGCTTAGATAATTTTTATTGTGAGTCCATTTAAAAAAAGAGACGAGAATACTCATAGCCTTCAAACTTACAGTGTCTTCCCTATTGGTAAATTCAACTATCATTCTTGGCATTCTTTTTTAATAAGCTCCTCTACTTTGCTTGGGACACCGTGTTCCCATTTGAAAAGTTTGTCACCATCGACACCCAAATTGGCCAGCTTATCAGCAACTTTTTTAGCTTCCCGAAAGACATGTTGGGCTTTTTTGTCCTATTTTCCCTGGAAAAGGATCCTAGCCTCTTAAAAATTTATTTTAATCCTCCAAGGAGGTGTTTTCCAATTATTGAAGAGATTTATAACATGCATAGAGTCTCCTTCTACAATCAAATTTCCTTCTAAGTCTTCTCCACATAGCTCTAGCTTTACCTTCATTGTTCCCAAATATTCAAAAAATGCAAGGATCATATTCCCATTATGATCTCACACAATGCCACCAATGCCTACTCTTCCAAGATTTTCCTTATCTGCTCCATCAAAATTAAGCTTAAACCAACCCGTAGGAGGTGGGGACCACTTAACATTGTCTTTGGGGTTGACTACCCTAGGCACAACCTCATATAACAAGGTTAAGCTTAAATATTGAGCAATCATGGTGTCTTGTAGATGAGGTTTATAACTATAAAAAGGGATAAGGTTCACATTCTCATTGGAAAAGGATAGGATCCTAGCAATGATAGTTTTATGATCATGGATAGACTCATTAAAGACTCTATGGTTCCTTTCTAACCACACCTACCAAAGATAGTGATTGAGACAAATTTTCCACATGTATCTAAGTCTTTGGCTTGAAAAGGGGCAAGGCTACTGGATGAACAAATCAAGTACAATGGCTAGTTTAACCCAACAAATATTGAAGGCCTGAGAAACCGCACTTAGGATAGTCAAGGAAAAAGGGCACTCAAGGAAAATATGATAAATGGTCTCCCAATTAGCCCTGCATAGATAATAATGATTAGTGATACAAATACCTTTACACATCATATTATCAATGGTTAGAATTCTTCCTTGGATAACCAGCCATGAAAATATTGCAATTTTTGGAATTAAATTTTTTATCCAAACTAAGTCCTTTTGGAGGACAAAATCCTCGTCATCAAGCAAAAGCTTGTAATTTGATTTAACAGTGAATTGCCCATGTTTTGTAGAAGCCCAGGTCACTTGATCTTCCTTGGGTCTCATGGGGATAAACTATTGCTCGAGAATGTTACAAAGATCATTTGATTCTACTTGAAATCCCTGAATCCTTATTTGTTTCCACTTCATTCTGCCTTTGTCCTCAACCATATAATCAAAGACTTTTCTACCAATTATTTCTTTCATGATATCTCTGATTCGGGCTAAGTTAGGATATTGAATCAATGGTTCGTCATTAGCCCACCTATCATTCCAGTAATTTATCCTCTCACCATTGTCTAAAACCCATATTAAACCTTTTTTGACAATTTCCTTACAATTGAGAATTACTTTCTAAAAAGCAGAACCACTGATTGGAACTGAGTCACTTAGAAATTCCATATTTTGAAGATACTTTCATTTGATGATAGTTGTCCATTCATTTTCTTCACTAGAAATGAGGTGCCATGCCTACTTAGCTAGTAAATCTAAATTCATATGAGCAATTATCCTTAGACCTAAGCCCCCATTTTCCCTGGGTTTGCACACTTTGGTCCATCCTACAAGGTGTATCCTTTTTTTCTCCTCTGATCTAGTCCATAAAAATTATTTTTGGAGTTTCTCAATTTTTTGGAAAAAAATCATAGGGGCTTTGAAAATGGAGAAGAAATAGACTGGAATGCTCTAAAGAGAGGCCTTAGTGAGGGTCAACTTTCTTGCTTGAGATAGAAGATGACCTTTCCATCCAACAAGTTTTTTTGAATTCTTTCAATAACCCTGTCCCACATTGACTCTCTCGGAGAACCAATGAAAATATGGATACCAAGATATGAAGTGGGGAGGTTTGCTATATCACACCCTAAAATTTCTACAATCCATCCTTGCCTCTGAATGAGGATGTTCAAGAAATATAACTTGCTTTTACTAAAATTAACTTTCTAACCAGTAGCATCCTCATAGAGTTGTAGGATGTATTTAATTCTTTTGGCCTGAACCACCAATGCCTTAGTCAATATAAGGGTATCATCAATGAATTGTTGGTGATAAATAGCCCTAGTGAGATATGTTGCCTTGATTCCCGATATTAGCCTTGAACTGCAAGAATTTTTTATGGTTCTGCCTAAAGCTTCTACCACAATGATGAATAACATGGGGCTAATAGGGTCCCCCTACCGAATTCCTCTGTGACTTTGAAAGTAACTAGCAGTTGTTCCATTAACCAAAATTGAGAACCATACTTTATAAATACATTCTTTGATCAAATTAATCTATTCATGGTGAAAACCAAACTTAAGGAGGACAACAATCAAAAAGTCCCAATTTATCCTATCAAATGCTTTGTTTATATCAAGCTCGAGGGCAAAAACAGACCTATTAGTCTTATGAGCAGAGTGCAGAGCATCATGAATTGTGATAACTCCATCCAAGATTGACCTACCCTGGATAGAGCTTCCCTGGCATAGATATATGATGTAGGGAAGAACATCTCACATTCTATTTACAATGGTTTTAGTTAGGATCTTTTAAGAAACATTGCACAGACTGATTGGCCTAAAGTCAGCCATAGATTCAAGGGTTTGCTTCTTAGGAATTAGAGAAATAAAAGTAAATTTGAGACATTTTGGGATATGATTGCTTGCTTGGAATTATATGACAGTAGAAATTACATCCTCATAATGTTCCAAAAAGCTTGATAGAAACGAGGGGGAAAGCCATCGGGTCCCGGGGCTTTGTTTGGCTCCATGCTAAACAAGGCTTCCTTAATTTCCTCATAAAAAAATGGAGCTAGAATATTAAGGTTTATATCCTCATTTATTATGCTAGGAATGGATTGCAAGAGAATATCTTTGGCCTCCTCATTACACTATGATTCCTGACCAAGGATAGAATTGAAATAATTTACTGCCTCCTTTCTGATTGTTGTTAAGTCCTGAGTAATAGAACCATCTAATTTTTTTTTAAATTTATCTTGTTATTGCTTCTATTTCTAAGCGTGGTGATGTGAAAAAACTTGTAATTTGAATCTCCATATTTCAACCAAAGAGCCCTTGATTTTTGCCTCCAATAGATTTCCTCACAGGCCAAAATGTGATGAAACTCTGCTAGTTTTATCCGTTCCTCCTGCCTAGTAGTTTCATCAGCATCACCATGTTGAATCCTATGATAAATTATCTTCAAAATTTCAACAACCTATTTTTTATTTTCAAAGAGGTTCCCAAAGACCTCTTTGTTCCAAGTTCAAAGATTTTCCTTAACAAACTTTAATTTGCCAGTAAGTTTAAAAGTTGCACTACCTCTGATAGGTTGCTGCCACCACTGAATTAAGTTATCTCTAAAACTTGAATGTTTGATCCACATAGATTGAAATATAAAAGGTTTCTTGAAGGAAAAAGAGTTAGGGATCTCCAAAAAAATAGGATTATGATCAGAGGCAATTTTAGGAAGGGCTTGCAGGGTAGAATCACCGAACAGAGTTGTAGCCTCCTTTGATATAAAAACATGTCAAGCCTTTCTTAAATGAGATGCCACCCTATCCGTCGATTGCTCTAGGTATAATTCATTATAAGTTTTACATCCATAAACATTTTGGAGTTCACAAAGTCATTTAACTCATCCATGCTCTTAATAGGTGATCCATTTCCACACATTTTATTTGAAGGATAAATAGGAGTGTTAAAATCCTCAACCAAAATCTAGGGGACATTATGAAATATTTCACTCAGATTGCCTAAGTACTCCCACAGTAGAGCTCTCCCTTGAATTGAAGTCAGGGCATAATATTTGAAAGGATCCTCGATCTGTTGCTGTTTAATTCCTTAAATAAAACACTAAGAACCCTATCATCTTTTTGAATAATGGTACCTTCTACTATATGGGGATCCCACAAAGTCATAAGGCCTCCAGATGATACTCTGGATGATTTGCAAACCATCTCCCCTTGATTCCATTTTTTTTGCTACTTTTTTGGACTGAATCTCATCAGTTTTTGTTTCTTGCAACATGATAATAGTTGGATTCACTTGATTTATTATTGCACTGACTTCCTTGTGTTTGGGCAGGCCATTGAGGCCTCTCACATTCCATGAGAGGAACTTCATTTAGATTGTTTGGGATTTTTTCCTCTCCCCATCCCATGATGGGGTTTTCCTAATTTGTTGTCTTTAGAACCCAGAATAACTTGTTGAAACAAGGTTCTCTATTTTCCATTGGCAATGTCATTATCAATTTTAATTTTTTGATGCTCAGCATTTGATATTCTCCCTCTTCTTTTTTCACTACCAAAATATATAGGAGACTTCACAGTGCTTCTGGTTTGTTTCGGACTAAACTGGGGGAGGAAATTTGTTGCAAAATCGGACTGCCATATTCCTTAGTCTAAAGAGTTTCACATATCTCCATCCCTACATCTAAATATTCTCCTTTTTTCTTGTATTCCCCTGGTCTTCAAGACGTCCCATCAGTAGGATTCACCTGGCTCCTAGTGATGATGTTAGGGATATGAGATTTTTTATTTTCCAATGCCTCAACTTTCTTCCTAAGTTCTTCAGCATTAGGGTTTGGATTTGGGGTGCCCATTGGGCTTGAAGTATTTTCAATATTGGGGTTTAAGGATCTCGACTTGGATGGGGATTCTAGAGATCGAGCATTAGGGTTTGGTTTTGTGATGCCCACAGGGTTTATAGTGATTTAAGCATTAGTATTTAAGGATCCTAACTTGGATGGGGATTCTATAGAGTCATATAGGTTAGCCTGAAGGTTCTGGGCTTCCATGTATTAGGATAATCCTCCTACTCCCATATTGTATAGAATTGAAAATTTATTTGAAACTAGAGGATTGGAACTTATCTGAGTATTTTGGTTGCCAACAACCTATTATTTTCCTTTGTGTTTTTGGGACCTTGCACCCTCTCTTTTCTTTTTTTGTAGACATAGTTTGCTTGATTGAAATCACCTATGCCATGAAAACTCCTTAAATTTCCTCTGTCTAGCATTCCCTGCTTCTACTTTTATCTATTCATTGCTAGGTTAGAGCACTGATTGCATAGATGTCCTTGAATTTTATATTTTGCATAGAATTTTGGTCTGTTCTCATATTCTATCGACTATTTTTTATAGTATTCTCCATACTCTAGCTCCACAAACATTGGCAATTCATTATCTAAATTAGCATTTACGCAGATTTGTGCATGATTCATCCTTGTCCTGGCCAAGGTCGCATGGTCAATGGAGATCAGGTCCCCTATAGTTCTAGTTATGCCCTACAACCAATATTCATTGAAGAACTGGGCAGGTAGACTCGGGAGATGAACCCAAATAGGGGCAATGTTAATATTTTGCTTTTCAGGGTCGAAATCTTCACCCCATTGTCTAAGAAAAAGGCTCCTTTTGCCCAAAAACCAAGGATATCCTATTAAAATGTGGTTAGCATCCTCCATATTGTTAAAACGGATAATGAAGAACCCTCGAGTTAGAGCTACCAACTCCAAGCTGCCTATCGATTGCCATTTACCCATCGCCCAAGCCTTGATAGTCTCCATGTCCGGCCTACCTCCCAAAAACTTGCCTACCTAGGAGAATTCTTCCATTGAAAGAAAATGGCTCATGGAACTTCTTGGGGCCAAAATTTTATTATTTATTGGAACTAGGGGTGAAAGAGAGAGAACCTCCTTTATTTTTTATCTAAGAGTCTCAGCAAAAGACAACCACTTCTTGGGCCCTGCATTATCCTTCGTATATTTTTTGTTGAGGTCTTTCTGAGGAGGGTCAGGACCCCACATGATGCCTGCCTCAAAATATGCCACAGCCTAACCACCTTCCTCTGGATCCTTGTTTGATCCATTCTCAAGGTTCCCATTCACCCCTTCCATACCTGCTCTACCTCTACTGCCTTGGGTAAGATTCTTGCCTAGAAAATTTAAACCCTCACTCTTGCTGCACCTGCTAAACCTCAGCTCACTCATTCTTGATGATTCTAATGCCAATTTTTTTAAATGTAATTACCTCCTTAAGGGGATTCAAACCCCTAACTTGAACACGCCATGAGCGCCTTAGCCACGGCTAAGGTTGCCACAAGTTCAAAAATGTTTGTTCATACTGAAATATTTGAATTCCATTTTTTTGGTCCTTATTCCCAAGAATATAGGAGCCAATGATATTAAATATTTTGGACCTATTAGTCTATGTAACATCTATAAAATTCTTACTAAAGTTATGGCTAATAGAATTAAAAGATATCTTCCCATAAATATTGATACCATCTAGGGAGGTTTTGTTCTGGAGAGACAAATTTTAGATGGATTTATAAAATTCCATGAATTGATACATTTTGTGGATAAGAGTGGAAAAGCAGGAATGTTTTTTAAGCTAGACATGAACAAAACATATGATAAAGTTTCCTAGGAGTTTCTTGAAAACATTATGCTTAATTTTGGATTCTAACAGAGTTGGATCAACCTATCCAAGTAATGATTTTCTACTCCTATGTTCTAAGTTATAGTGAAAGGAGTGGTCTTAGGATATTTTAGGAGCATTAGAGGCTTGTGGGAGGGATATCCTCTTTCCCCTTGCTTGTTCATTATTTTAGCTAAAGCTTTAGGAAGATCATTAAAATTAGCTTTTTTCCTAAATATCATTGAAGGAATCAAGCTAACTTCCCCCTTAGATTTTATTACCCATCAATAGTTTTATGATGATATTATTTTATCTACCTCTTCTTCTATTTCACAGACAAGAAAATCAAAGAAATTTTGTTTTCCTACAAGCTTGTTGTGGGCCAGGAAAATATTTTTTGAAGAGAAAACTTTTCTATCTTAATACCCCTATTAATAGGTAGAGATCTATTTCCTACATCCTTGGTTGTGACATAGCAATTTTTTTATCAACCTACTTAGGATTACCCTTGTTTAAGAGAATAATCAAGGAATATCTCTAGAATCCTTTTCTAGAAAGAGTTCAAAATAAATTGGATGATTGAAAAAGGAGCTATTCTTATCTAAGCTGGTAAAGCTTAGTTGGTTAAATTCACTCTTCAAAGTATCCTAGTTTTCTTTTTATGTCTTTTCAAAATTCTAGCAAAATTTGCTAAAAATAGAATAATTTCAAAAATCCTTTCTTTGGTCAAGATATGAAGAAAAAAAGAGATTTCATCTTGTCTCTTGGGATCAAGTCTATTATAAAAAAAGAAGTAGGAGGTCTAGGGCTAAGGAAAATAAAATAGATGAACAAAGCATTTTTGGCCAAACAAAGTTGGAGACTCATTAAGTATGAAAATATTGGATGGACCTACATTCTCAGTGATAAATACCTAAACAAAGGATTGAAATTCCTAAAATATCATAATCATCCTTGCAATCCAACCTTTCTGAACAATATTGTCAAATCAAAAAATTTAATTTAAAAAGGTATCAAATAAATATTTGGAAATGACATTAAAATATATTTCTAGGAGGACCCTTGGTTGGAGGACTTCCCCCTTATTGATAAACCCTATTTTTCCAACATAAATTCCAAAGTTACTCAATTATTCAGTTCTAAAATTGTAAATTATATATAAGCCGAGGGTACAAAAATATGAAAGGTTATATTGTGCCATGATCTTGTTCAATGAGAGGAGGAAATATTAAGATCTCTATCTCTTAAAATGATAACTCAAGTGATAATAAACTCTAAATGTGAGGATTCCTTGGTCTAGAAAGAAGAGGAAAATGACACCTTTTTTATGAAATCTACTTACCACCTTGCAGATGATGATGCTCACAACTAGTTCCCTTTTAAGTAGGTTTTTTCCAAGGAGCTTATCCCCAAAATAATTTTTTTCTTTGGTTAGCCCATCAAAATAAAAGCCTTACTTTGGTAAATCTTAGGAAAAGTGGGATGACCTTCCCAAACTAGTGTTATCTTTGTGGAAATAATAAGGAAAATACTCAACACCTCTTTTTAGAATACCCCTTTTCCCTTGAAATATTTAAATTCATTTTAAGGACTCTTGGGATTTTTTGGGTGACCCAAAGGACCTTGCTTGAGCTATTTGAGCAATGGATCCCACCCTTCTATAGTAAATTATGTTGTATCCTTTGGAAATTTTTTCTTTCCTATTTCCTTTGGGGGGTGTGTAAGAAGAAAATTAATAGGGCCTTTACGATTTTTTCCAATGATTCTACCTTTTTAGGAATCATAATTATTGAGGATCTTATTGAAAATGTTATAAAGCTTTCCTCCAAAAATAATAGAGAAAATCTAGGAAAACAAGTTTGTTTGATAGATTGGATTTGCCCAAGGAAATTGATTAGGTGGTTAGCCCAGAAGGATCAAACAAACTACTAGCTAAATGGGTCCCTCCACCAATGGGATGGATAAAATTAAAATATTGGTGGGGATTAAAAAGGAAATATAGGGATAGCAAGAGCTGGAGGAGTGATTAGAAATAATAGAGGTGAAATCATCCTAGCTTTTGTTGAGAATATTACAATCTAAACCAACAACTTTGTAGAGGCTAGAGCCCTCTTCCAAGGAATAACCCTTCTTGAATATCTAGAGTATGAGAAGGTAATAATTGAGGGGAACTCCTTAAATATCATCAACATTTTTCTTGGATAGTACACTCTTATTTCAGATATTGAAAATTTATTGATTGAATCAAAAAGAATTCTCAAGACCTTTGAAAGAGTACACTGCAAGCATGTATTGAGAGAAGATAATATGGTTGTTGACTCTTTAGCCAGTATAGGGGTTCATCAAGAAAGCCTAATTATTTGGAGGTAAATTTTTCCTCAAGCTCTTTCTCTTGTTGAAAGATAATGGTGCAACTAATTAAGATGTATAAATTTTCTTGTTCAATGGAGCTTCCTATGCTTTCTATAGAAGAATAATATTTTTGGAGTAGCATTTCTAATCATCTCAGAGCTAAGATTTTGCATTGTAGTGGGATAAATATAGGGACCTATTTTTGGTGGTAATAATTTTGGGATGGTATCTCTTCTTTTGTGGTAGATATTTTGGTTCTTTTTGGTGGGTCTTGTCTATCAAACCAACAATAAGTTTGTGTTCTTGGCCCCATTTGGAGGTGTACAAGTGGATAGTTTAGGCCAGTATGACAATGTATATAGGTCATCTAAGTTTCATCATTTTGATTAAAATTATATTATCATTGTATTCCTTCTCATGGCATTTGGGGTAGTATCAATCTATTATAATGTTGTGTCCAATTGTTTACTATGTCATGCCTATCTAGGCCATGAGTAGTTTTTATTGATTTTCTTCTCTAATACTAATTCTATCTATAATATCCTCCATCTGTGTTATCCTTGAGATGAGGTGGCAATTCCTCCATGTACCTAGTCTCTTCCAAGAGCGTGTGAAGCATGGCTCAAATTTCTATTTTGATCCTCTTAATCTCAGTTTGTGTTGGAATCATGAATTACCCAAATTTTATCCTAATTTCTTGTCATAGGTCATATATTCCCATGCTTCTCATTGATGGAGTTTCCTATGTGTTATATTTTATTCTAAATCGTTGAGGTGGTAGAGATCTTATCAATACATAGAGCAAGATTGGGTTGCATACCCATAATTATTTTGGGAAGCTTCTAGGAGAAGAAAACTCTTTGAAATATGGGTGGAGGTGGTTCGATTTTGTGTATGTTCAATTTACCTCCAAGATGGTCATATTCAAAGTTTAAATTGTTATAGGAGACCTTGTTTGTTTAGTAGGAGAAGTTTGTAGAATATGGAAAAAGGTTTGAAGGGAGTGGAACTAATGATCCTATCTTTGGATGAATAAATGATGAGACTTTTGGAGAAAGGGGGGTTGTTGAATCTCTTGAAATAATTTAATGGTTTTGACACTAATATTTCCAAGAAAATATCTTTCACCTAGGATGAAGGTAAATTCAAGGTAAAGGGGATGAATTTCACCATTTCCATACCCCTTACTTATGAAGTCTTGGGTCTCCCAATTCCTAAAGAGTGTGTTAATAGGAAAAAACACTCCCTAGCCAAATATCTTAAGTTTTTCAAAGGCAAAGGAGAACATCCAATGAAGTGCCAAAATGGGTATCTTTATGAATCTCTTAAGGCATCATGTAATAGGGCGGCATTGGTAGTGATGGAATACTTTACTCCAAATGGTTAATTCATAGTTGTGTGAAGCTTTCATTTTGCCTTTTTAAACCACTTGTATAAAAAAAAATGATGAATAAGTCAGCTTTTCTATTTAAGTCTATTTAAAGAACAATGTTGTAAGTGCAAAGAGGTAACTATTCCACCTCTTCATCAAGGTCTAGTAAAATTTTTGTTTGAGCACATGGCCAAGGATGGTGATAAGGTGGAAATGAAAAATTTGGGCTAGCTTGGAAATTAAGGATAATTATTCTAAAAAGTTTGAGAGCAAGGAGCCTAAAAATTGACCCCCATCCTATTCAAATGTTCGAGTATATAATACAATGGTTCTACTATGGAGGATAAGGGAGAACCTCCTAAAGAACTACTGGTGAATGTTGAGAACTAGAGGACCCCCAAAAGAAAGAAGAATATACAAGGTATTCAAAACATCTAAGGTTTAAAGTGATTAAAGAGAAAAAAACCTTTGTAATTTATCCCTAATTCAAAGAGTTCTAGGAATTCTACCCTAAATCTATAAAATAAATCAAGGAATAAAGATAGAATAACTTAAGAGAAATGGAAAGAAACAATGAGGACCCTATATCCTCTCAAAAATCCAAAAAATGCTATTGTGGAAGGGGACTCCCTAAACCTTATAAACATTTTGAAAGGAAAATATGAAGTTGGTCGAAGCATTGTAGATATGGTTGTGAGGATGAAAGAGATTTTGCAATATTTTTGTAACCTTCAATTGAAGTATATATATCAATAAGGGAATTTGGTCGCATATTTTCTAGAAAACATGAGGGTTGAGGATTAGGATATTATTATATGGGAATATAATTTCCCATCTCAACTTACTAAATTTGTGGCCAAGGAGAAGCCAAAGCAAGCCAATGATGTTCAATTTTTAGTTAAAAGAAGCTAAATCTTGGGGATCAGCTCTTGGGATAGACTTTTATGAGTGACTTGATCCATATGTGGTATACTATTATGTATCCAAATTAAATTGCTATATGGTTAATATTTTTATTGGTGGTGTAGTTTATGTGTTTCTTTTTTGGGTGCTTTAGGTTGGTTCTTAATGATTTATGATATTTCAGATGGACCTAACACCCTATTTTATTTATCTTTTATGATTTTATTTTAAGGAAGTTTATGTAAAAGGGATGAGATCATTCCAATCCCATTCTTAACCTATTAATAAAAAAATCTTCTCATATCTCTAAGTAGGTCTATTAAAATATCTGGAATTTATGTTGAAGAAATCACCTGGATGATGAAGTATTTCAAGAATAGTTAAACCAATTTATAGGAGGGAGTGGAGCATTTTGATGTTAAAGTTGAATGACTAAGATGTTTGATTTCTTTTGTGTCCTCCCTCTCTCTGTAATTTTTGTTCCTTGTCTTGCAGGCTAGGCCCCTTTTATTTTATTTTTTATTTTGTGTTGTGTTTGGGTTTTGTTAGGAATTATCTTGATATCCTGGTTGTAAATATGTAAAAAGTTCAGGGATCCTTCTAAAATCTTATATTTCTCCATATAATAAAAAAATAGTAAGATATACTAACCTTCACCTTATAACTTTGTCTAGAAATAACTTCAATGAGCCTCTCCATAAGGTCTGTTGCTCTGGTTGCATTTCACAAGTTTTTATGTTCCTCTTCAAAATCATCCAAATATAGTTTGGCTTCAATGTATTCTAATCTCTTGATCCATTCATTAGAATTTTTTTTAAGTATTTGCATTTTTCTTACCCCTTCCTCCCTAGTTCAAATTGATTCTCCTCTAGGCCATCTTGGTTTTCTTTGATACCAAAACTAATGTATATTTGTAGTTATTACCTATAGCTATAGCTGTAATGTGAGATAATGAATAGTGGATCCTAAAGAATATAGAATACTAGGAAAATCATACACTAATAATAGAAAAATAAGGTGGTTACATAATCCCCTATTAGCAACAACCACATCCATAGTAGGGATAATTACATACTAAAAAAAAGGAAAAGGCGAGCAAACACAAAAAATAGAGGTATAAGTCCATTAATTAGATGGTTAATAATTAATATATTATATATTTGATTATATTCTGTAACATATTTTATATCATAGCAACCCCATTTAACATTTCCAAATTTCCCTTGGGCACAACATTTGTATATCTCTATACATATTTGCATATATCCATACTATAACAATGCCATTATGGCACATACAAAATCTAATTAAGCATAAATACACAAAACCAATAACACCAATATCTTAATTAATAATATAATAACACAATAAAAACAAAATTAGCATCCACATCAATGCTAAGAACCATAGTTAAATGAATTGGTACATATATATATATATATATATATATATATATATATATATATATATATATATATATATATATATATATATATATATATATATATATATATATATATATATATATATGTATGCATACATACATGCATGTATGTATATATGTATGTATGTATGTATGTATATGTAGACACCAAAACCTAGGCATATACAAAATCACATTTGGAACCCCACATCAAAATCTGCATAATAAAATTATATACCTCAGTTTAGACTTAGGTGTATAAAGTCCTGCACATTATCCTATTTATCAGATTTATTAAATCTATAAAATCAGCCTAGGATACCCTACCTACCCACTAGACATGTGTTCTAGCCACCTCACCAACATCCCTTACAACATCTCACACACCCTTTTTCCCTTTGTCCCTTCATATGGGATATCTCCTACACCTCACTCCACTTGCAGCCACATAACCCCAGTTAAATGAGACACCTTAGGTGACTCACTCTAACTTCCCCCTCCATTTGGAAATCTTGGATTACCACTTGGTAATATTGGCTTGCCATATCCCATTTCCCTCAAAAATTCCAAGGGGCCTATAAAGGCACCTTCACCCCATAAAAAAAATGATGTTGAGTACACATACTATCAGGCTACCAGAATAGCATTAGGTGTTTGCATGCATCCCGAGGAAACCTGATATTTGAAACCTAAAGCTATCTTTTGGATCATTTTTCCACTAAATTAAAACCATATGTTCATGGTTACATAGTTAAAATTACCCTTTCATGGTTTCCCCACCATCCATGTGGTGTACCAGCCCACACCACACATTCATGGCTTCTTAGAGCTAAAAAATACCACAAACATGCATTAAGTTTTGAGTTCAGCAAGGTATTTGGTTTTATTTTCTCTTCTTTCTGCAATATTATTTGAGGGTTTTACTACATGTTTCTTTTTGCTTGTATATAGGTGCTACAAAACCCTCATTTTTTTTCTCATGTGTGTGCATAAAATAGGTATCTTGGAGAGCTACTGAAGTTGGAGTGGTCTTCTCATTGGATACTCAAAAATCCACTCACTCTTTTGAAGTTGTAGCTAAAGAACAAAGAGCACAGAGTTCATTAAATAATTAGAAGATTCACCCTTTCCATCATCAGAGCATTGTAATCAGAAGAGAAAAATACATTGTAACATCTCCTCCAACACATTTGGGGTAATTCAAAAATCATTGTAAAATTGTATCAAATATCAATACAAAGAATTATTTTTTTCCATATCTCTTTTCTATGTCTATATTTATTTGTGTTTAGTTATTTTTGCTATGGAAATGGTGATCATGATGGGACCCCCTAAGGGTTCTATTTATTGTTTCCTTGCATAAATATGATTACTGATCTATGTTTTTTGTGGTTGCAGGTTTTTGGAAATCGATCATACAAATATTTGAAATTGGTACTAATGGATCCAAATCCTATTTCTATTCATCCCTACACCTGTGAAACTATGAGCACATGATTATAGATATAAGGAACCGTACACCTGCAATTATATGTCTACAAAACCACACATCAACGGTTGGAGCACTATGGAACCACAAACTAGTAGTGAAAAGTATTGGAAGGAGTAGCAAAAGGATAATAGGTTTGTACATCTAGATCCTCCTTTATCTATTTTAGATTTAGCATTGCATTTAGGTTATATCAAGAGTCTCTATCTTGTTTTCCATTTTTTTTATCTAGGTCATAGGCTACGCACATATAATATTTAAAATAAAAAAAGAATAAATCAACAAATCTAAATCTTTAGATCAGTTAGTAGAGCATGTGCATAGCCTAGTTAGAAATAATTTAGGCATATTTGGGGTTTTGGGCCTATATTTTCTTGCATTATGTTACTCAGTCAAAACTATGTATCCATGATTGGGATTCCAAATGCACACACATAGTTGGTTAACCTTGCAAACGTGGTTTACCAAAACTAACTGCCCATTAACGGTTGGCCTTGATAATAGAACCTTGTTAGATATTGCTTGAAAGTAGATATTTTAGCCCCTAATATATTTTCTATATGTTACTATGTGTTTTCTTGCTTTCTACATTAGGTAATAAATGAAATTGCACGGTAGTTTTGCATTACACAATAGAAAATGAAGCCATCACACGCTCATGTGAATGTTGGACAAGGTTAGGCTTCACCACCAACACCCAACATATTTTCCCTATTACTTGGCCAAGGTCAGCTCCAAGAATCATCTTAGCCATGGAAAATAGCACACATTCCTCTTCTAAGGGTGTATCACTACCCACGATGGATATGGGTGAGGACTGGTAGGACCTAGGCTTCCTCATCGGATTTGGATTTCATCTCCAAAGCCTTATGGATTTCACAACTTGGACTTCATCACCGAGTTAGTGTGTGAGAGTGTCTTGGTGAAATCTATAGACTCATTTTAGGGAAAAACATTTTGCACATTTTTTTTCTCCAATTTTTTACCAAAAAAAATTAAAAACTCCTTAAAAAAAACACAAAAATCAAACTTTGCGTAAATTTAAGAACCAAATTCATTGTTTTTTTATTTTATTTTAGTGTTGTCCTAATTTATACTTCCATTGCACATTCACACACATACAATTAAATTTTGTACCTCATATTGCCTTTAGCATATGATAACAACCCATGGTCAAGCCATAAGGTTAGACCTAGTTCAGAGTCAATTGTCTTCTCCCATGGATCCATCTCAGTCCTGTTAGGCCCCTAACAATTTAGTGGTAGGGAAAGTTAGTTTAGACCCTACTATATCCCTGAACATGAATGTTAGACTCTTTAATGGTGCCTCCATTTTGGATTTAGACATCATGCAAAGGGCTACTCATACTACCATCCCTGAGACACCTAGGAGTGATCCACATACATCAATAGATGGTCATGTTACGATTGATATGGACACCATTATACCTAAATACAACTGGTATAATTTTCCCATAATTACCTTTGCTCACCATTCCACCTTGCACTATTCCGTCAATTCATAAGGAAGCCACCTTCCCACACCCATAGGAGTCCAACCAAATCTTCATGAATCCACTTTTGAACCGATTGCTACCACAATAGCCCATAACCATCCACCATAATCTAACCACCATCCCCTCATATTACCAAACCAAAATATCATTTGCACCAACCCCATCTACAAAGCACTAGTTAGTTTTGCTTCATAGATTTTGATATCCATTCTATCCATCACACCTATAGCCCCCATTCATTATACTATTCCCCATTCAGTTATAATACCTTTTGCCACTTACACTCCACCAACATCTACAAATATGGTTGCCATCCAACCAGCCTCATTATCCACCAATTATACAACCATACCATTCTCCTCTGTAATTGCCATGCAACAAGCCTTATTATAATTACATAAAATGATCTTGAATAATGCTAACTATAGCATTAATTCCAAACCACATCAGTAATCACAAGGAATCAACCAAAATCAACCCTCCACATCTCAACCCCACACCTTCTTCACTCAAGATCCATCTTGGTTATTTTTTCCTCCAACCACCATAGCCATTAATCCACCTCACCACATGTATGCTAACCTTTTAAGTCAACATACTATCATGCCTCCATCAACTCACTATCATCAAATCTCTCATCAACCACCTTACCATAATCTATTTCATCCTAACACACCACATCATCCCAACCCTACCAATGGTGCATAGTACTAGTAGCAACAACAAGCAAACCAAGTTTTTAACCCTTTAAAGGATCCTAAGTTCCAATTCTTGTAGTCATATTGATAGCCTTGCCATGTAGACATCGGATATGCAATACCAAAAACCCACCTTAAGGTAGCTAATCAATAACCCGATCTATTATTCAGTACCATCACCACTCTATTTGATAGATTTTTAGGTGTCAAAGTTTGACAAATTCAAGGGGGATGAAGACCCTTATGAGCATGTAACTAGATTAATCAATGCATGCTTTGGGATTAAGAATAATGATGCACTCATGCTTCACACATTTCCTTATACATTTATGGGAGATGTCCTAGATTGGTATAACCACCTACCACATCAAAGTGTTTACACTTTCGAGCAACTTGTGAACCTATTCATGGAGCAATTCACCTTAAATGTCAGAAAGAAGACCACATTGACCGATTTTCTTAATCAAAGATAATATGATGATGAATCGGTCTATGATTTTTGCAACCATTGGAGGGCGATCATGATCAAAATTCCATTATCCATCCCTATGATAGAGTTAACAAGAATGTTTACAAATATTTGTGTCAAACCTATCTCTTTTTAGCTATAGTTACAATAATATAAAATATTTGAAGAGGCACTCACCCAAGCCCAGTAATCGAAGAGACCAAAATTCAAGAGGGGGTGATCAAGCCCAAAAATATAGAATGGCAAAATAAGAATCAAAAGAGGAATAACCAAGGCCAATCCAAGGTTTCTTAGGTTAATCAAGTAGTCCTAGGCCAACCTTCACAACAAACCTAATACACCCAAGTCCAAGTACAACAACCCCAACACCAACAACAACAACCACAACAATTGAATTATCAAATGGTTCCACCCCCATAGTAAGTGCAGATTAAACTCAACCTGCAAAGATACAACATCATTATTTCAAACCCAAACATAATTACACCCCATTGCCTAAACCATATTCACCTATTTTACAAAATTTGTATGAGGCACATGCTTTCACATTGTAGGAAATGAAGCCTGAAGATTCAAATAAGCCAAAAACAAAAAGATAAAAAGAGAATTTATACTTCATATTTCATCAAAATAAAAGGTATGACATCAAAACTTACAATAGGTTTAAAGGTATTATGAAATATTATTAGAAGTGAGGAATATCAAAATTAATGACAACCCATTAGCCCAACCCAATCAAAACCTTATCAAACACCTTTACCTCATCGTGAGGTGAATTAATAAGTAGCAAGAGCATTAACTTCTATAGTTCCTCCCAACCATGTTAATCATGAATTGTAGTTGTACCAAGGTTTTTTAGGGGCTATTAGTGTAGTTACCCATGACCAAAGAAGACCAAATCAAACCCAAGAAACACCCGATCTTGTAGCACAACCTAGTGTGCCCATACAACTAGGCCCATCCATTCCACCTCCACCCATTCATAATATAAATAATCCATATCAACCAATCATTACCCTAAGAAACCAATTGACACAAAGCCTGAGAATGGCATCAGCCAAACTATCAATATACAAGCTAATACAAAAATCTCCCTGACATCATGAGGCATTGATGGAAATTCTAAAGTCCATCGAAGTGCAAATAGAAGACCTTAAAACCTTCAAAAAATTTATGGGAGTTGTTCAAAATTGCATGGATCCTTAAATAGCATTCTATGAATTTGATAAAAATAGCATATCATCATCTTTACCAGATCTTCCATTACATATAGTCACTCATATTGAGATAAAATCATTTAAGAGGGTGTTCACTGATATCGGTTCCTCCATCAACCTCATCACCACTCCAACCATCAAGCATCTAAACCTACCATTATCCCATATTACCACATCAACCTTCACCCTACATGCCTTTATTGATTCTTTGTGTTCCACTATGAGGAACGTAGTTATATCTATCACTGTGGAGGTGAAGACTATACATGGGCTCTTCCACATCTTGGAAGGGGCTATGCAATATAACATACTTCTTGGATGTCCTTGGATTAGGGAAATGAAGTGTATACCCTCGATATTACACCAATATGTGTACGAGGGTAAGATCCATTGCATCCAAAAAGACACTAAGTCTTTTAAGTATTGCAACTTGATATCAAATCCCTATGATCCATTGCTTCCATTCACTCACATTTCAATTTAGCCCCTCATAATTTGAACCACACCAACAAATATCATATCATACAAAGCACCCATCCCAGAGGCCTTGATGATAGTGTATTCTGCTTTTGCATCCCAAATAATCAAGCCAAATCAACCCTCATCCACCTCATTCCATTTTTCAACCATGCCTGATCACCTAGCTAACCAACCATCCACTTCATTAGTCATATCTACCACTTCACAAATACATTTCACATTTTTATCCCACCCACATTCATCAACCACTAACAATCCCATCAAGCATAGTCCACCTCAAGCCTCACCATCCATTATCTCATAGATAGGATCACCTATATTATAGGACCCATCACCAAGTGAACCATTACCTACATTTGTGCTACAAGCCACCATCACAACATCCACCTCATCACCTGAACCATCCACATCCTAGTCATCCCAAGTTGCAATCCATCTCACTAATCTAGGTATTAGTGAGTACGTAGTTGAAAGTTTCATAGTTACACAACCTATCCAATCAATAAGAGATTATAGTCACTCGTGTGACCCACCTTTAGCTATAGGAGTAATATACAGAATGGGTTTTAAGCCTAATTGGATCAAATTTATATATGGGGTAGTGGATTTCTCATCCAATGTACCTCCTCCTAATGAGAAATACCTATAAGAGTTTTTTGCCAATCTAGAATATCTATCCAAACTATATTTCCCTTTGTGATATTTTTATAGGGTTAACTTGAAGGGATTGATACTGGGATAACATGAATAGGATCCACATCACATCATTGAGCCTGAGTACTAAGAAGTCCATGATCACTATGGCCTAGGATATAGGTCATCCATCTCAAAATCCTCTTTTGAAAATACATTCCAATGACTCACTTATGAGTATGAAGAGGAGTATGAGAAGAGCAATTATTTTGATGATTGTGATGATGAGTACTCG
Source organism: Wollemia nobilis (assembly GCA_028583015.1). Classification (NCBI taxonomy): domain Eukaryota; kingdom Viridiplantae; phylum Streptophyta; class Pinopsida; order Araucariales; family Araucariaceae; genus Wollemia; species Wollemia nobilis. Next base: position 15,019,238 of record JAQPPZ010017058.1, on the reverse strand, counting down.
AACCCTGAATTTGCACCTTATCTAAATGAGGATTTTTTGGGGATTACATTACAAACGGCCATGTTCAAATATATTTTTGATGATTATATATTCGATGAGGATTTTGAGAAATTTCAATAGATGTAAGAAAACCTAGACTAGATCATTCACATATTTGATGGTCCTCAAGAATATGTGGCCCCTATAGAGCCCATCAAGAGAGATGAGTGTTACACCAATTTTTTTTCCATAGATCACACCATCTTTCACTTCAATAAATAGCATGAGTACCCTAATCCAGATCCACCACTATCACCTTGGTTGCTCCTGCAATATCACCATTCATCCATTATAGGTTAGTTGCAACATAGGGAGAGTGAGAAATATAGTTCACTCCTCAAATCACAAAAACCTCATTTCCATCATGTTAACATGATTTCTATTGACTTGTTCACTCCACTTCATAACCCGTATGATTTGGTGAAGCTGATTCTAATCGACGTTAGCCTTATCACTATGGATAGGATTTCATATCTGCCATCCATAACCAAATTTATTCTATCCAAAGAGTTGCTAAGAGCTTCAAACACTTAGATCCCACAATAACCTTCACCTTCACCTACTTCCATTTTTTAAACTAAAGTACTAGAGGAGTTACTCAAGTCCTTTGAGCATGTGGAGGATGATATCTATCTCACATCAACTCCACATCAATTGGAAGAAGATTCTCATATGCTTATCGAATAATCAATTGATTTGAACCTTAGTCAAGACATGGATAATCCACAAGTCATGAAAAATGTAAAATATTTATCCACAAAAGAGAAAGAGTGTATGATCAATGTTTTAATAAGGAAGAAAGAGATATTTGCATGGTCATACAAGGACAATCCTAGCCTTGATCCCAATTTTATGGTTCGTAACATTACCTTAGCTCTTGAAACTAAGCCATTCAAGAAAAACTAAGGAAACTTCATCCAACTATAGCATTAATTGTCATGGAAGAGCTATAACAACTACTATATGTGGGTTTCATAGTACCCATTGACTATCTATAGTGTCTCTCCAAGACGGTACCTATTCGCAAGCCGAATGGGGGGGTACGTGTATGTACAAAATTTCAATATTTAAAAAAAGTATGCTCAAATTATAATTTTCTACCACCGAACATCAATTAGCTCGTAGAATTCTACGTAGGCCATGAAATTATTTCTTTAATGGATGATTTCCTAGGATATAATAAGATTTGAATTAATCCTGAGGACCAACACAAAACAACATTTACCACACCTTGGGGAAATTTATGTTACAAGGTGATACCTTTTGATCTTAAGAATGCAGGAGCTACTTATCATGATGTACATATTTCATGACTATATGCATAAAATCATTTAAGATTATGTGGATGATCTAATTGCAAAATAAAAAATACATCTTGAGCATATTGAAGTTCTAGAGAAAGTTTTTGATCGATTACTTGAACATAAAGTGAGGTTAAATCCTAAGAAGTGCATATTTTGTGTCACATCAAAAATATTTTTAGGATTCATTATCTCTAATATAGGTATTGAAGTTGACCTTGATAAGGACAAGGCTATTATCAAGATGCCACCTCTAACAAATTGTAAAGAGTTGCACATTTTACAAGAAAAAATTCAATCCATTCGATGATTCATTATACAAATCTCAGACAAATGTAGACCTTTCAATCACTTGCTATAGAAGGGAATGACTTTTTATTGGATAATCAAATATCAAGACGCTTTTTATGACATAAATAAATATCTAGCTTTACCACTAGTATTAACACTACCTCGTCTAGGAGTCCCTTTTCACCTTTACATCTTTGCAATTGATTTTGCACTAAGGACAATACTTGCATAGAAAAATGAAAATCACAAGGAGCAAGTACTTTATTACATTAGTTGAACGTTGGTGAGCTATGAGATAAGATATGCTTACATTGAAAAGTTGTGCTTAGCAATAATTTTTACCACTAAGAAACTCGGACATTACATGCTAAGTAACACTACTTATGTCATATCTAGAGAAAACCCTATGTGCTACATGATGACTCACACATATAACAACAACCGAACCACAAAATGGATAATGCTCTTAATAGAATTCGATCTTGAATTCATTATCCAAAATTCGTAAAGGGTCAGGTGATACTTGATCAACTCGTAGAAGCTCCACTTCCAAATGATCAACCACTTCTTACAGAGCTTCCAAATGATTCGGTCTTTTTCATCATTGAACAAGAACAACTAGTCCCTCCTAAAGATGATGTTGAAAAGGATAAGGTTTTGGAGTCGTATCTTATACACCCAAAGGAATACCAATTTCTTTATCATTTAAACTTGACTTTCCATACATAAATAACAATGTAGAGCATAAAGCTTTAATATTGGGGCTTCAATAAGTAATAGCTACAGGAATTAAGTGTATAAGCATATTTGGTGATTTCTATATTATCATTTGTCAAGTGAAAATAACTTACCAATGCAAAGAACTAGTCTTGAAACAATATCATGAAGTAGCAATGAAATTGCTAGCAAAATTTAGCTGGTACGAGATTGATAGCTTGCCTCATTTGACTAATAGATTTGTGGATGCAATGGATTCTTTGGGATCATTTATTCCTAAAAATAAATATGGATAATTCCAACCACTTATCATAACAACAATGTCCAAGTCTACAATCAAATGAGCATAATATGAAGGTGAGAAGAGTGTTTGTTTGGTCCACATGGAGCCATACAATTCTTGCCTTGATGAACTAAGAGACTTTATCAATTTTGGGAACCTCCAATTAGATTTGACATGAACTGCAAAGTGAATGTTCAAAAAATGTAGCTCATCACACTCTCTTGAGGAATGTATTGTATAGACATGGCTATGATGGAGTCCTACTTCGATGCTTATATCCTGTAGAGGCACAACAAGCTATAACTGAAGCCCATGATGGTACGGTGTAAAATTTAGTGGAATGACCATTGCAAAGTGTATTTTGTGCATTGGTTATTATTGGCCCACCATGGAAAGTGATTTTTTTCAATACTTCAAGAAATGTCAAAAATGTCAACATCATGCCAACTTGACTCATGTACCATCACAAGCAATACAACCCATTCAAAGCCTTTTGCACTTTTCACAATAGGGCCTAGATTTGATTGGCAAAATTTTACCTACCTCTTTGGGACAACATAATTTCATAATAACTACCATAGAATGCTTTACCAAATAGATCAAAGCATTTCCAATAACCACTATGATTGGACCTTGAATATCAGAGTTTATACTTCAACATATTATCTATTGTTTTGGGATTCCTTCCAAGATCATTTCATAAAATGGCAAGTCTTTTAAGAATAAGTATGTTTGAGCCTTATGTAACAAGTACAATATCCAATATAGTTTCTCGACTCCTTATTACCCATAAGTAAATGGACAAGTTGAAGCGACCGATAAGACCTTGATAGCCATTTTCAAGAAAATTGTCAATAAAATCAATTGAGATTGGCATACTTAACTCCCCTTGGTACTATGGGCTTATTGAACAAGCATCCGAATTCCAACTATGGAAAAAAAAATTTCATTGGCCAATGACATTGAAGTAATCATGCCTCTTGATCTCAAGATCCCTTCTTTATGAGTTGCATTACAAGAATTTATGGATGACGATACAACTAGATAGACACATCTTGACCCACTTACACTCCTATATGAAAGGTGAATCAATGCCTTAGAACATCTGTGAGTATATCAATATTGCATCAAGCGTGCCTACAATGCAAAATTCCATCCTCACAAATTCCAAGTGGGAGATCTCATCCTTAAATAGAATCGAAATAACACCAATTCATTGTCGCACTTGAAAGATAAATTTGTGGCTAATTGGTTAGGTCCATACATTATTAAACAGAATTTGGGTCCAATTACGATAGAATTGTAAACTTAAAGGGAACATTGGAACCTGAGCCACTCAACATAATACACCTAAAGGCATTTTTGCATAATGTAGATTGTACATATGTACATATACATGGCTTAAAAAAAAAGCAAAAAAACAACAAAAGACAAAAATATTTTCATACACATTGCATTTCATACATCCATATATACATTTTTGTTTAAATATTCATTGCATTTCATACATCCATCCATGAATTCCACCTACATTAAATACATACATTTTAGGCATTTGTTCATACCATTCATCATATTAAGGATCATTTGGTTAATTTGGATGATTTCTAGTCTATTGTGTCTTGTTGCCTTAATCAGGGGTACCTTACATCAAACATCACTCATCAATCCATCAATAGCAATAATTTACAACTTTACTTATAATAATTTTATGATTAATGGGTTCACATAAATTAGGATAGATACCATATAATTGTTAGCAATAATTATTATGTGTTCATTGACTATTTTGTGTGCACCTTTTTAATTTTCAAAAGTTTATAGTGAAAGTATCACAAAACCTTACATACCACATCAATCCATAAGCAAATTCTAAATGTTTTCAATCACTTAGCCATTCCTAGTGTTTTGGGAAACCTCAATTCAAATTCAAATAATCTTTAGAAGAATAAGTTATTCCTAGTCAATCAAGTTTTCTCTTGAGAATGCACATAAAAACACATTAAAACATTGTGAACCTTGGGAATAATGAAGTCAAAATTTGCTATTTTCGTAAGTGATGTTGGGATCCGATTTGTCATCAAGTGAACTTGATACTGCAATTGTCTATCTTCTTATTTTCTGGCTAGGATTCCACCTGATAGTCATAGCTCAGAAATAGGCATCCACAGGAAAAATATTTGGCAAACTATTTCTAGTGTCGCACACTCAAGATTAGTAGCACCCAAAATAGGATAATATTCATACAATTAAAGCAAAAATAGAGATGTGCTTCAAGTAGCAATTTCAATGTCTAAGATATTAATAATACAATTTAGTAGAATAGATAAATATTCAGACTTCACATAAATAAACTTCTTGCCACATAAATCTAACTATGAACATATTTCAATTGCTTTACAACTAGTAATCCAGTATAGATGGAATGAACTAACCATAACAACAATAAAAAATGCAATTCACAACTTGAAAATCTTAATGAAAGATATCAAAGATGAAATATATTGAGTCATAAATCTGATTAATGCTCCTTCCATTAGTTTACAAAATATATTACACAGTAGGACAAGAAAACACTCTAGAGCCAACCCTAAAAATCGAGGGTTCGACCTTTATATATAGTTTACAATGAAATAAAGTAGGGGAGATATTACAAGGATTAAATAATATGAAATATTAGTAAAAATATTTGTTATCATCATTTCATTCATCGATAGAATTTGGAAAATACACTTGATACCACATACCATGGTAAATCAACTCTGCAATTTGCTGGTTCGACAATGGCAGTTAGGTTCTGGACTATTAGAAACTAGATCTAAACCGCTCAACCTTCTTGAAGACTTTACCCTACTACAGATATGCAACTACCCTAGTTCTTGGTTCTTGGTACCACTGATGCTTCATCTACTCACTCAAAATAATTGGTCTTCATTTGCCAAGAATATATGTTTATATGTTTGAGAAAATGTTAGCAGAATATCTACTGTTGATACCTTTAGTGAACAACTGTGATTAAAATTTAACAATACTCTGTAGTCCAATGGGGTAGAACAAATCACCAATTCAGTTAAAGAACACTGATGTCAGCTTGGATGGCTTTAGCCAGTGGATTCAAGCTCTCATAAAAAATACACTACTTGCTGAGCAAAATTTGGCTCATCGTCAATATGCTCTAAAAATATTACTGACATCGGCTTAGATGGCTTCGGGTAGCGGATTCGAGACTTAGTGAGAAATACACTAAGTTTTGAGTGGGACATAGCTCATCACTAATCCTTCTTGACTAAGTCTTCAAAATTATTTATTCCTTTATCATATCCATGACATAGGATATTAGTTGCAATCTGCTCCTTGATTTCTGCTCTAGCAGCTTTGACTTGGATTGACTACGAAATAGAGTATAATGCCAATCCACTCAAGAAGCAATGGAAAATGACCTTTGTGCTATTCTACTACCTTTTACTCCTTTGGCGTTTAAAATTCCTTACTTAGCGGTGTAGAGCTCATCATCATTCCACTCCAAAATGGCCTTGGAACTTGGTGGAATGGGCTATTCCCAATACTTAGTCAACTAAGCACGCAAAACAAATTGATGTTGCTAATCCACACTTTGAAAGGTGCTGAAATAATGTAGATTCAATTTTATTTCTGATTGGGATGTTCATGCTAGGTTGCTACAAAATACACTTTCAGGCAATGTGGAACACTTTTCTCATGTGTTCAAAAAAAGACTAAGTGTTGAGTAGATTGAAGTATTCTACGTGGATACGATCCGAAATACTCTATATCTATTGGAAATTTGAGTTATTTTGTGTTTTCATTGATGTCACATGGATCACATTGAGTTTTTGTGGCAAAAGCACTTCATAAATAATAATTTATGATAATTTTGATAGCATGGATATTGTAGCACCCTAAAATTGGCACGGTTAAAACCTTAGTAAAAAGATAAAATATTAAAATTTGAATTTCAACCCCAAACTGCCCGTTAAACCGCCTTTTACCCGCTTTCCCCATTTTTCGTGCCATTTTTAGGATTTGTTTTGACCGTTGGACGATATCGTCGCAGATTAGACGAAATCGTCCCCGATCTGACGAATTCGTCTGGAATAGAACGTCCAGACGATTTCGTCCCAAAACCAAATTTTCATAATTAGCTTCTGTTTCAACAGCCTCTCCAACTCGGGCAGAAGCGTGTCTGCGCAGTTGGAGATTTCCCTGTTGGAGATCTCCCAGATTGGGATGATCCCCAACCTCCCAAACCTCTTTTTAATCCTATATAAACTAGGATTTTTCTAGTTTATCCCCCTGCCTCCCTGCCTAATTCTTGCTGATTCTCCCTGAACTCCCAACCCCTTTGTTGACAGGATTTCATTGCAGAGTTAGCTCTTTATTCCTTCGTATTATTGCTTGCATTTGGTATTTTGCATTTTTTTTATTGCAGGAATTCTACTATTTTTCAGTCGAAGCTAGCTTGGATCGTCGCAGACGATCTCGGACGATTGCGGACGATTTCGTACGATTGGAGGCGATCCTGACTGTAGTCCAGATTGGGGGCAGTCCGAGTTTAGAGTTTGCATTTTCTTAAGCTTTTCTGCATTTTCCATAATATATCTCTGCACTGTTTTAAGTTATTATGTTTTATGCATCTTGGAGTTCACCTCATTTAGCATAATTGCATGATAAAGGTAAAATCAATCATTAAATTTACTGCATTTCCTCATTTGTTATTAGACACTATTATTTAGGCAAGTTTGTTGTTATTTCTATCATTATCCCTTGCTTCTGCATTTGCATATTTGGTATTTTGTGTCTGTTTCTGTGATTGCAGGTTTCTGACGGATTCGTCTGACGAATTCATCAGATTTCAGGCGATTCTGTCCTATTTCAGATGACCTTCTATGATTTGAGACGATCCCAAGAAATATCAGATGATAATGTGCAAACTGAGACGATCTGAACTGCTACAAGACTCAGAATCTCCATCAGACATCCGAAATCAGGTATGAATTCTTCTGGTTAGCATATTCTCTGTAATTTGCATCTATTTCTATTTTTTGTATTCATTGAAATCCGCATTGGCATATAGAATAGTTTAGATTCATATCGGCCAAACCTAGGAGTTGAATGATCAAGCATAAAAATGAACACATCAAACACACTATCAACCTAGGCGTGGAAACTGCCATTCAAAAGTTTCCTGGTGAACCCACCATCCGTCGAAAATTCACCCTTATACACCTCCCCCGAGAGGCGGGACCTTCAAAGGGCCTCTCAGTCCGAGGTATTGTCCCATCCTTTTCACATCCCCCTTCCGGGCATGGATCCTATAGCCTGAAGGTAAGGGTGCAAAAAATTTGGAGCGATACATTTTGGTGAACCCGACGTGAAAACTAAAAACCTTTTGAAAACAATTCAATCCAAAAAACAAAAACAAAAACAAAACATAAATGCATTTAGAATCAAAGATTGCATGTCATATTTAGATGGTAGATTATAATAAAAGACGAGTTGTCACCATTAATGTTGAAAATCAATTAGCAGCTATAGAGATTACTTCTGTGCTTAGAGTACCTCAAACAAATAGGGTTCAACCTTTGTGGGACGAACTTAATAGGAGATTAGATCTCATTTCATCTAGAGCAACTGAACTTAGGCAAATCAAGAGGTTTGTCCTAGATAGAATCTTGGATCCCGATCAAGTGATTTTGTACCATGAACTTCAGAGAGCTTGCCATAGGTGGTTAGCAGATAAAAGAGCCCTTGTGTCTTCTGAGTTGTATACCTTTGAGGAATACCTTGATAATGCAGCTGTAGTACATAAATTTCTGTCTCGTATAGAAGATCAAGAGGTCGTTCTTACGGATAGACAAATATGGTATAGAGTCCCCAGAGCTGTGTTATATCGAGAGTATTGCCATGAAATCTATTTTTACAAATCAGAATCTGAAGTAGATAATATCACTATAGCACACTTCATTAAGTTCTTGAAAAACCATTTCCAATTTGAAGAGGAGCACTTTATGACTCCTGATGAACTTGATCCTATCAATGACATCTATAAACTATTTATAGAAAACTAAGTTATTATTTTATTATTGTTGTTTCTTGTATTTAGTGTGTTGTTTATTGTCTTTATAAAAAAATAAAAACAAAAACAAAAACAAAATAAAATTATCATAAAAAAAAAAAAAATCAAAACATTTTCTTTTAAGTATTATAGTAGGTATATAATTAAAATATATACCTCCCAAGATCTGTTGCAAATATATTAATATATATTTGCTAAAACCTAAATTTAGACACAATGACTAGACTCGGGAATGGAAAACAAATTGAAGTAGAAGAAGATTGGTTAGGAAAAACCAATAAACCAGATGCCCTTCTTGAAGAACCAATTCAAGAAGAAGTAACCTTAAACCAACAAGAAGAAGAATTTGTGGACGCAAATGAACAAAAAGAAAATGATAGAGAGGAAGGATCCTCATCTCCTAAAATAACTCCAGACGAAGCTATTACTTTTGAGAACATGGACCATTTTTGGAAATTTCTCAATAATAATATTGGCACTCTTAATAGAGCAGTTCATATGGATAAAGATCAAATTAGTGATACTCAAGCAACCCTAGAAGATATATATCACACACGCACTAATCCTTTGTCCTTTGTTGATCAAGAGAGTGATCAAGCTGGACCGTCCAATTTGGACATGGCTGCTATAATCCAGAACATGCAACAACAACAGGTTACCCAACCACCTAGAGTGCCTGTTACCAAACCAAGGGTTATTCCTACACAAAAGAAACCTTCATTCACTACTTTATTTCGCCAAACTATTGATCAATATACCTCAAATCAACAAAAGCCTAAAACAAAACCAAATGTTAATTTCCAACAATCTGGGATACAACATAATGCTACCACAAATCTTCTTCATAATACTCTTCCTACCAATCATTTGCATAATAGTAACATAGCATCGAATCCTTATGTTCCGCCTTCTTACGCTCACAAATCCCATGCTCATGTACCACCGAACCAATATGGTGGGCAAGCTGGCAATCTGGAAGCCATGGTGAAACAGTTAACCTCCCGTATGGACCAAATAGATCCCTACCGTCCCTCGTACAATTACCGAGAGATGTGTAGTCAACCTCTAGATCCTATAGTTGTAGCACAACCATATCCCAAACACTTTCCTATGCCTCGTCCTACCTATATATAAAGGAACCGAAGATCCCATAGAGCATCTTCGTATGTTTAGGATAGCATGTCATGACATATCACATGATGATTTGCTATTACTAAAAATGTTCCCGAAAAGCTTAGGGGGGATGGCATTGGAGTGGTATTATCAACTACCCACTCATTCTTTGAGAAATTTTGAAGAGACCGCTGAGTCTTTTGTGCATCAATTTAGTGCCTATATCGAAAGGCATGTAACCATTAAAGATTTGTACAACCTAAAACAAGACAAAGATGAGTGTTTTGCTGACTTCTTAGCTCGATGGAGACAGTTGATAGGAAAACTACACTTTGTGTTACCTTATCGGGAGATGTTGGATATTTTTATCAATAATTTACAAGAACAACTATCCTATGAATTATCAATCGCTACCTTGACCACCTTCGATCAAGCTATAGACTTAGCTCGAAGGGTGGAAGATGCTCTCATTAGAAGAGGTCAGCTCAAAAAGAAAGATGATGAGAAAACATCCAAAAATCAGTATAAAAATAAACAAGTTGTGGGTGACGGAGTCACTGATAGTAGAAACATTGCTAATGTTAATACTACGAAAACAACGGAGAAGTTTATATTGAAACCTCTTGATAAACCACCTCAAGAATTTACTAGGTTAAATCAACCTTTATCAACCATTCTCCCCCAATTACTAGCACGAGGCTTGATCCAATTACCAACTATCCGGGAACCTGATCCAACTATACCCGGATACAGAGCTGATTTACATTGTGATTTTCATAGAGGACCTGGACACGCTACAAACTCTTGTAAAATATTAAAACATAAAATACAAGATCTGATTGATAATAATGAGATGGAGGTGCAAGCCTTCCAACCTAAACAAAATGCTTCTAATAACGCTCAAAAGAACACCCCTCAAAGTCAGAATCAGAATGCCAATCAATCATTGGACATATTTCAACATCCTTTACCAAAGCATGGTAAAGAGGTGGCTAATCAAATCGAACATCATAATGTTCCCCCTCCTACCCGATATGTAGGGACTATTAGTGGACAATTACCTATTCACGATCCTCAAATATTTGACACAACTTTATCCATGGTTACGTCCAGACCCCTATATAATACTCAAACACCGGATCTTAGTGATGTAGAATCGGATACTGAAAGTGAAATAGACATCACCTCAAATCAATCGAATAGTTCTGAAAATGAATCAGATCCTATTCAACCTATCACAGATTCTATGGTTTCGGAAGAACCATTTCCTAGAAGAGTTACTACTCGACCCTCTTCTCATCAGTTCCTTTCTAATGAACAAGCCATAAACGCTAGACCGAGACCAATTCATCATCCTCAACATAACATTGTAGGTACCATCGGAGTCGTTACCAGACAACAGGCTCAAAATTCTCAACAGGATCAAACTCAGAATGATGGATCAGCTCCATTTATTTTGAAAAATCCCAATAAAGGGAATCATATGTCTAATGTTCAACCTAAGCCTCCTTACAATATTAATGAACAATTATCCAATACTACAGCCAGAATTTCCCTTTTGGACTTGTTAAGATCTTCTCCTACCCATAGGGATGAATTAATGCTCACATTAAGCCAAATGATGGTACCACAAAATATTCAACCTGAAGCCATGTCCAATACTATCATCACTCGAGAAGTCGATTGTATTGACTTTCGAGATAGAGATATACCACAACATAGTTTACATAAGGATAATCCCTTATATATTACTGCCCTAATTGGAGATGTAGTTGTTAAACGAGTCTTGATTGATAATGGTTCATCTTTAAACATATGCACTTTTGACTTCTACCAAAGATTTGGGTTTAGAAGTGACGAGATGAAAAGAACGGATATGATTATCAAAGCCTTCAATGACGAGACACAAGAAACGTGTGGAGTCATTACTATACCCTTGCAAGTTGGTCCTAGAACCCTAGATACGACCGTGTTTATTGTACATTGCCCTGCATCGTACAATATACTTTTGGGTCGCCCTTGGATCAATGCGATGCGAGCGGTTCCCTCCACTTTACATCAGTGTGTTAAATTCGAATTTAAAAACCAGTTGGTTACCATTCATGGTGATCCTAGACCCTTTGATATGTGCGCTTTGGCAGAACCTGTTGGAGTGCAATTTTGCCCCGCCCTGTCATCCACACATCCTAATTCTTATCATCCATCCAAACGTGTGAAACACACACCCATAACATCATCTACTCCTTCAACTACACCTATACATTTAGCTCAACCATCTTCTGAACAAACCACATTAGGACCTCGAAAAGAGCCTAAACCTACACCCAATGCTTCCCGTTTTACTCCTATATCTTCCATACCTCTAGATTCACCCGTCAATATCCCTATGACATCTACATCCACTACTGGCATCCTTTCTACACCCGACGATGTAGGAAATGTTCCTTCTACCTCTTATGCTCTTACTGATGAGCTCTTACCCGATTTATCTAAAATTCTTATATCAGAAGAGATCAACACTGCCATGCAGACTTCCCTCCTTTTAAATAAACTCCCACCTTCTCCTCGTACCTTGGGCCTCCCACAACCTATGGGAAGTATCTACCAAGTCGAGAGTTGTGCTTTTATTTATAAAGGATATGATTGGGGAAGAATACCCCGAAACATCAAGACACATTGTGATGGATATGCTCGATGCTATTTTGCTAATGAATATATTAAAGCTAAACCCATAATGCTTAAATTGGGCTATAAAGGGAAAGGTTTGGGACCTTTCCAAAATGGTATGAAAGAACCTTTCGAGGTAGAACCGTGGCCTGCCCATTGTGGTGTGGGCCTATTTTCTAGTAAAGGTCAGCCCTTTCCATTTGAGGATGATGACCATCTCGTATGTTATCAAGATTATCTAGATAAACAAGATTCTTTATATCCAAAGAATAATTCTTCTACCTGCAATATGCTATCCATAGCCTATCCTGAAATGATTGCCGAATCCGACGACGAGTTGGAGGGAGATATCTTTCATGATATTTCCATTGAGGAATTGTTATATAATGAATTTTATTTTGATGGCTCTATACCTAGTATAGCCCAGCTTGAGGCCTCGACTCCTCAAAATGAATTATCCAAGCTAACCTTGGAAGAATTACAAGAATTGGGTGTTTCACCCACCCCACCTAATTTTGAGAGAGATTTACATATGGAAGTTGAAAACGTTATAAAAATTAACATTGGAACCGAACATAACCCTCACATAATCAATATTGGATCAGAATTAAGTCAAGAAAAACAAGATAAATACATTTCATTTCTTAAAGACTATGAAGATGTCTTTGCTTGGACATATGAAGACATGCCAGGTCTGGACCCTTCTGTAGTTATGCATCATCTAGTAGTCCATCCAGATGCTAAACCTGTTAAACAGAAACTCAGAAAAATGCATCCCAAAGTGGCCTTACTAGTCAAAGGAGAACTAGAAAAACTGTTGAAAGTCATTTTTATACAAGCCATTGACTATGCTGAATGGATCTCAAATGTAGTTCCAGTAACTAAGAAAGAAGCCACTAAAGTTAGGGTTTGCACCGATTTCAGAGACATTAATGTTGCATGCCCTAAAGATGATTTTCCTCTTCCCAACATGGATCAGATCATTGACTTTACTGCTGGAAGTGGAATGATATCCTTAATGGATGGATTTTTTGGTTATAATCAGATCAGGATAGCTCCTCGAAGATCAGGCCAAAACAACCTTTATTACCCCTTGGGGAACTTTTTGTTGGAAAGTGATGCCATTTGGCTTAAAGAATGCGAGTGCAACCTATCAACGAGCTATGACTTATATTTTTCATGACATGATGCATGATATCCTACATGATTATGTAGATGATATCATAGCTCGTTCCATCAAAGAAGATGATCATTTAAATGACTTAAGGAAAGTATTTGATCGGTTAAGGGAATATCTTATCCGACTAAATCCTGCTAAATGCATATTCGGAGTTAAGTCCGATAAATTATTAGGGGTTATAGTTTCTTTACGTGGCATTGAAATTGACCCTCTCAAGATCGTGGCTATCACAGATATGCCCGCACCCACAAATATATCAGAATTACGAAGTTTACAAGGTAAGCTTCAAGCTATTCGCCGCTTCATCGACAAGTTGGCAGACAAAACTGGACCCTTTCTTAAGCTTCTTAAGAAAGATGTCTCTTTTCATTGGGATGATGAATGCCAAGAAGCATTTGAACTCCTTAAGCAATATCTCCTCAAACCTCCAGTGCTTTCCCCACCTAGATCTGATCGTCCTTTTATCTTGTACATTTTTGCTTCGATTCTGCCTTAGGAGCTATGTTAGCTCAACTTGATGATGAGAAGAAAGAACGTGCTAATTATTACATTAGCAGAACCTTAATCAGTTATGAAACTCGTTATACCATATTAGAGAAATTATGTCTAGCAATCGTATTTTCTACATAGAAACTACGACATTATATGCTCGATCAGAAAACGTATGTTATTGCCAAATTCGACCCTTTGCGATATCTCATGAGTCGACCGTATTTATCTGGTCGCACAGCCAAGTGGGTTCTTGCGCTAAGCGAATTTGAACTCACCTTCATAGGACAAAAGTCTGTTAAAGGTCAAATCATAGCAGATCAATTAGCTGCTGCACCCTTAGAATCTACTCATCCCCTCATCATTGAGTTTCTTGATGAATGCCTTAAACTAGAGGCAGACCATTCAGAGCAATGGTCCTTATACTTTGACGGAGCCCGATGCATGAGTGGGGCTGGTGCGGGTATTATTTTAATATCTCCACAAAAACATCTTATTCCTCTATCCTTCAAATTAACATTTGCTTGCACCAATAACACTGCTGAATATGAAGCTCTTATCCTTGGATTACGAGCTGCCTTGGCATTGAAAATCAAAAGTTTATTGGTTTTCGGTGACTCCCAACTTGTCATAAATCAAATCAATGATGTTTATCAGACCAGAGATGATAAATTACGCCCATATAAAGCATATGTTTTGCAGTTGTTATCCTTGTTTGATAAAGTTACTTTGGAAGCTATTCCTCGAACTAGCAATCGTGCGGCTGACGCTATGGCTGCAGCTGCATCTCTTTTACCCTTGGAGTTAGACGATGAATATGCTACCATCATTATTCATCGACTCCAGGAACCCACTTCAAGAAAATCATGTTTAGAACCTTTGGATGTGTTTCTCATCAATGAAACAACTCCTGAACCATGGTATACTGATATATTTAATTTTTTGCAAAAAGGAACCTTCCTTGATGGTTGCACTAGCAACCAACGTAGGTTATTACGTAGACAAGCAAGTCACTTTGTGATTATTGGTAATACCTTGTACAGAAGATCTTTTGAAGGCATCTTATTGAGATGTTTGAATTTAGAAGAATCCAGATCAGCTTTGAATGAAGCCCACAATGGATCTTGTGGGGGACATTTTAGTGGTAGCGCCATTGCTAAGAAACTCCTTCGGATAGGATATTTTTGGCCTACCATGGAAACTGATGCACATAATTATGTGCGACATTGCGACAAGTGCCAGAAACATGCTGACCTTGTCCATGCGCCTGCACAAGAGCTGCAGGCTATTTCATCTCCTTGGCCCTTTTCAAAATGGGGCCTAGACATCATTGGAAAAATCAACCCTGTGTCATCTGATGGACACAAATTCATCATAACTGCCACTGAGTATTTCACGAAGTGGGTTGAAGCTATGCCATTAGCTTCTTGCACTGGAACACAAGTTTCCAAGTTTGTTTTTAATCAAATTATTTGTAGGTTTGGAATTCCTGCCAATCTCATTTCTGATAATGGAACTTGTTTCAAAAATAAAGATGTCAAGAAATTATGTCAAAAATATAAAATTCAACATCGTTGGTCCACTCCCTATTATCCTCAGGGTAATGGTCAAGCAGAAGCATCTAATAAAACCTTAATCAAAATTCTCAAAAAATTGGTCAATAAAACCGGTCGAGACTGGCACATTCAGTTATATCCTGCTTTGTGGGCCTATCGAACTAGTGTTCGAACCCCCACTGGAACTTCACCTTTTGTCTTGGTTTATGGTGCTGAAGCCATTTTTCCCTTTGAATTAGAAGTTCCTTCTTTAGCTCTACTACTTCAAGATACTGAAGTAGGGGATGAATATCGTGTTGGCAGATTTAGTCACCTAGAACTTCTAGATGAAAAGTGCATCAATGCTTTGGAGCATCTTCGCGCCTACCAAAACAAGCTTAAGAGAGCATATCTTAAGAAAGTTCATCCTCGATCCTTTGAGATCGGTGACCTTGTCTTAAAAGAAAATCAAAAAAATACTAATGCAACTACAAACCTTAAAGGTAAATTTGAGCCCAACTGGCTTGGACCATATGTCATCACTGCTAAATTTGGATCAGGAGCATACAAATTATCTACCTTAGATGGTAAAGAACTTAAAGAACCTATGAACATTATGCATCTTAAACGTTACTATGCATAAAAATTGGTCATTTCATCATTGTATATATTTGTTTAAAACATTTCAAAAAACCACTATCTTGTATTTCTTTCAATTCATAAACTTAAAATATAAAAACACCAAAAACATCCAAATCATCAAAATCTTCAAAACCATCTTTTATCTTTGTACCTCTCAATTTGTGAAGTATTGCAGTTATATTTTCAGTTATTTTGGATAAATTAGTATTTATTTGGAATCCCGCACTTTCACATTCACATGAATAAATCTCTTGATTTTATTTGTTATGATTATTAATCTCTCTTATATCAAAGTCCACAGTTGACATTAAATAAAGTTTTGAGCATAGAGAACTGATCTTGTTATTTACTTGAACCAAGTATATCTCTTCACATTAAAATGATTTCATTGCACATTCGATATGATGCTACATAGTAGAAATGGTTTCTTGAGCGAAAAGTTTCCCCTGCTATCCTATCATGCACATGGTCTAGAATCTTTGAGAATTGACAAAAGGACAAGCTCACCCCTACCCAGAATAAAAATCCCTTGCTCTACAACTAATCCGAGCAAGTATCCCTAGCATAGGAAGAAAAGAAAAGTTCAAGAAACAAAGAAAAAGAAAAAGGTTATTTTGAATCATCACAGCAATATTTCAGCATTATCTCAAATATCAAGCAAAAATACAAAAGTACAAAAAAAAAAAAAAAAAGCAAAAGTGAAAAGCAAAAGCAAAATACAATAAACTCCTTTCCCTACCCCTTGAAAATAAAAGAAGGGTGAATGAGCTTGAATCCCTGGAATTCTCAATTATTCGAAAACTATGAGGTAAGCCCCATAACAGGTGGTTTGTGCCCAACCCGCTTGGCCTTGGGTAAATCCTAGCATGGTGATATGTCTATCACATTAGCGACCTTCTTTTGTATAGACCTCTGTTAGCTTATGGATTAGCTAGCTCTTGATAAACCTAACTTACATAGTAGTCTGGTATGGTTACATGCATATAAATCATGGTCAACGAACATTCATTTGGTCAAGGCAAATTACTTGTATCAAATTATCTTGCTCAAAATTGGTAAATGAACAATACAATCGCACACACATTTGTATTTGAGAGATTTTGTATCATTATGATAAATCAAGATTGGTAATGAACTCACATTTGCACATGAGGATTCCTTATAAATCTACATTTCTCTTTGAGATAATTTAAAATATTCCTGTAACTCTTTTTGGAATAATTTTATCCTTTTATTTCAGAATTCTTGTTTTGTATAAAAGCAATTACATACATCTTCTCATAAAATCTCAAAAATAATTTCAAACAAAATTTTCATATTATTATTTTTCTGTTTATCAAAAGTCAAAAATGCATCTTGCAATAAAACCAACAATCTATTTTCTTCTTTGGATTTCGCGATGATGGTATAAGTTTATACCTATAATTCTATGCCTAGCGCAAACCATCATTCTAATTTTCTTTTCCATTTATTTTAAAACAAAATTCATCAAAACATGTGACTTGCATCATTATGTTACACAATTATGCTTTACAAACAAACAAACACCTATTCTATTTCATGACATTATGTTCAAAATTCAATATTGCACCCATGGTATAAATTCTAAAGGAATTGTTCAAAATTTTATCACACTTAGGAATTTATGCCTAGCAACATCATATTTTCATGCATACTATTTTTATGAAAATCTGAAAACAAATCATCAAACCATCATTATCTCCATCATTACAACACAAAGTCTTAAGACAGTCTCTTAAGCACTCTTTTACTTTTAACAATATTTCTATACTGGGATTAGCTTGACGACCGAGTGAGCGGCGACTCCATGAAATGGTCTATAATAGCGACAATGTCCTTTGAAATTATTGTTAGAAGTCCCTTTTATTTTTTATCAAATCACACCACAACCACCAATTGTTTACATCAGATTATTTCATTTAAAATCTTATAGCATGACATCAAAATTATAATATTTCAAAACGACATAATTATATGAATCCTCAATCCAATAAGCAAACAATTCAAACAGTAAAGCATCATAAAAACATATGAACAAGTCATATCATCAGAAACAAGATCATATATATATATCCATAAATTATTTACATCATATCAAAACTGGATTGGTATGCCACAATCTATACCCTGGCATACTCAATCCTCTCAACAATCTCTACAAAATTTATAGTCCATAGACACCTAGCCTCGAGAAGCCCTCGAGCTCTCAGCCTCATCTCCTCCCCCACCCTGACGTGGAGGAGGTGGTCCCATAGAGGTCCGAGATGTATCTCGGGTCCTCATCATCGATCGTGAGGATGTCCTCATCGATCCCATCATGACCGGCTCTGCAATAGGGGCTGGCAGTGGTACCCTCTGGTTCTCTGGAACCATGTGATAGTATAACCCCTGGTAGAATGCGGTCTGAGCAATAGACCATGATAGATCATCCCTGCTCACCCCTCCACCCGAGCTCTGAGCCATGTAGCCTCATCCTACAGTGTCTGCACCTGAGCCCGAAGGCGGGCAACCTCACCGGAGAGCCGTTGTCTCGTTGCTCTCCCCTACGTCAACACCCTTGCCCTTATCAGGCGATGGTGGTCTCTCCCTCTACTATGAAGGGAGCCTCTCCTCCCTCCCTCTATCTCCCATGGCCTCTGTGGAGCCCGTGCCATCCTCTGGCATCTCTCCTATGAGATCCACCATCGCTCTCTCCCCCATGACCCCGCTTGCCTCAATAGCAGCCTACCGTCCTCCCCATCTGGCGCACCGCAACGTGCACTGGGACCCTACGCCCTCGTCATCCGAGGAGGGTGGATGCCTACGTACCAGGCATCATAGCCATCAGCAACCTCGATGTCGTCACCATCCACTGGCTGGATGGGGGCATCGTCCATGTCTTGACTCTAGAATCATTGCATATCTAGAGCCCCGCTCAGTGTAGTATTATCTCGAATAGTCTGAGAGTACTCGTAATCCTTGAGAGAAGGGATCCCCTACTGTAGACCGAACTATCATAGTACCCGATCATAGCGGTGGAGCTCTACCTCTCCCTCTCCATCCTCAGCCAACAGACTCACCGATGCGAGCCCGCTCCTCCCCATCCTCTGCCCACCCGGGGTGCTCTCGCCATGGCCTCCAGGTGATCTGGTCTGGGATGAGGTCATCTAGCAACCTCCGAGACATCGACAGATCTATCCATCACTGTGACCCTCTCTGTAGCCACCAGTAGAAAACCTAGGGTCTCTCCTGGTCAACACCTATCAATGGGAGCCCTATCGGCCTCCGCATCGCAATGTGCTCCCAGCACCAAACCTGCAGCAATGATGTCAAGACCAGACATCGACCTCCCTTGTATACGACCCCATGCAGGATCCTATACAAGCGACAGAGTACAAAGCTCCCCCATGCAAATCTATACCCGTGGTCTCTCATGTCGTAGACTATGTCCGAGAGCACCCATGGTAGTCTGCATCCACTCAGGTGGCACAATAGTAAGCCATCGACAACTCCTACCAAAACTCGTGTCAGCCTAGATGCCCCAAGCATCTACCATAGCGACTCGATGTTCACTCCGCCCTTCTCCAGGGTGAAGCTCGGGTCTCTAGTGAGCCTCATCATCCCGGCCCTGATTGGCCATAGGCATCATCAGCCGTCCTTGTATGGGGATCCTCATGATCCTCCATACGTCCTCTAGAGTGGGAGCCATCTCCCCTATCGGTAACCAAAAGTAGGACGACCCCGGATACCACCTCTCTGCTAGGGCTGTCATTAGCCCTATGTCAATCGGTACTTGTGGCATCTCTGCCACATGCTGTAGGCCGACCAGTCCAAGTCGGTCATGCTCTGCCTGGTCAAGCGTGGCTATGTCATCCCTTAGCCCATCGTATTTCCATTCTTGGCTCTTTAGTAATCCCTTCTGCAAAACAAACAATAAAACAACAAAATCATTAATAACTCAAGCATGCAAATTAAACAACTTAAAATCAAGTTTAAAATGATATCGTCCACCATTGGATGATATCGTCCCAAATTGGGCAAAATCATCCTTTGTGAGGACGAAATCATCTCCGATTTCGCAACTTGGGAATCACCCTTGTTGGATGAAATCGCCCTTAATTCACCGATTTCATCGTCAGACGAAATCGACGATCTAGGGACGATTTCGACGAAATCGAGACGATTTTGTCCCGACGACGTCGACGGCCTAAAAATGGCCGCGATGCCCCAAACAATCAAATTTAAATCAAAAAACTTGCATAAAGTTACATTAAACCTAATCTACTAGGATTAGATCCTTACCCGTAGCCCGCGTCGGACCTCTGTCGCTCTGTGCGCTGTCTCCACCATTTTTTTTGCAGAACTCTAGAACAGTCAAAGTGAATAGTACAAATGAATTAGGGTTTTACCCTATTTTCTTAATTTTATTTAAAAAATCAACATTTTAAATTTTTGCTTTTCCACGTTTTTACCTCAAACGTTCGATTTGGGTAAAAACACGGAGGGGGCACCATAAGTCAGCATTCGTACGATTCGACCAAGAATCGTCGTCTAAAAAATTGAGTATATTTTTGCTTTCTCGTAAAATGGGAAAAACTCGTCTTTAACGCATTTTCTTCAGAAAATTCGCTAAAGAGGGGGCAAAATGTAGCACCCTAAAATTGGCACGGTTAAAACCTTAGTAAAAAGATAAAATATTAAAATTTGAATTTCAACCCCAAACTGCCCGTTAAACCGCCTTTTACCCGCTTTCCCCATTTTTCATGCCATTTTTAGGATTTGTTTTGACCGTTGGACGATATCGTCGCATATTAGACGAAATCATCCCCGATCTGACGAATTCGTCTGGAATAGAACGTCCAGATGATTTCATCCCAAAATCAAATTTTCATAATTAGCTTCTATTTCAATAGCCTCTCCAACTCGGGCAGAAGCGTGTCTATGCAGTTGGAGATTTCCTTGTTGGAGATCTCCCAGATTGGGATGATCCCCAACCTCCCAAACCTCTTTTTAATCCTATATAAACTAGGATTTTTCTAGTTTATCCCCCTGCCTCCCTGCCTAATTCTTGCTGATTCTCCCTGAACTCCCAACCCCTTTGTTGACAAGGATTTCATTGCAGAGTTAGCTCTTTATTCCTTCGTATTATTGCTTGCATTTGGTATTTTGCATTGTTTTTATTGCAGGAATTCTACTATTTTCAGTCGAGGCTAGCTTGGATCGTCGCAGACGATCTCGGACGATTGCGGACGATTTCGTACGATTGGAGGCGATCCTGACTGTAGTCCAGATTGAGGGCGATCCGAGTTTAGAGTTCGCATTTTCTTAAGCTTTTCTGCATTTTCCATAATATATCTCTGCACTTGTTTTAAGTTATTATGTTTTATGCATCTTGGAGTTCACCTCATTTAGCATAATTGCATGATAAAGGTAAAATCAATCATTAAATTTACTGCATTTCCTCATTTGTTATTAGACACTATTATTTAGGCATGTTTGTTGTTATTTCTATCATTATCCCTTGCTTCTGCATTTGCATATTTGGTATTTTGTGTCTGTTTCTGTGATTGCAGGTTTCTGACGGATTCGTCTAACGAATTCGTCAGATTTCAGACGATTCTGTCCTATTTCAGATGACCTTCTATGATTTGAGACGATCCCGAGAAATATCAGACGATAATGTGCAAACTGAGACGATCTGAACTGCTACAAGACTCAGAATCTCCATCAGACATCCGAAATCAGGTATGAATTCTTCTGGTTAGCATATTCTCTGTAATTTGCATCTATTTCTATTTTTTGTATTCATTGAAATCCGCATTGGCATATAGAATAGTTTAGATTCATATCGGCCAAACCTAGGAGTTGAATGATCAAGCATAAAAATGAACACATCAAACACACTATCAACCTAGGCGTGGAAACTGCCATTCAAAAGTTTCCTGGTGAACCCACCATCCGTCGAAAATTCACCCTTATACACCTCCCCCGAGAGGCGGGACCTTCAAAGGGCCTCTCAGTCCGAGGTATTGTCCCATCCTTTTCACATCCCCCTTCCGGGCACGGATCCTATAGCCTGAAGGTAAGGGTGCAAAAAATTTGGAGCGATACAGATATATATAAGGTTTTGTGGCACAAGAGGCATATAATATTTAATTTTTAAATATTATATTAATGGTTTTTATTAAAACCAATGGGAAAGGGTTTTATTAAAACCAATGGCAAGGGTTTTTATTAAAACCGACGAAAAGGTTTTTAATTAGACCAATGGAAAGGGTTTTTATTAAAACCATTGGAAAGGGTTTTTCATTAAAACCAATATGCTAAGACTTCTCCAAATGATGATGGATGAAAAGGTTTTTTCAATTAAACCTAAGTGCAAAAAGTTTCATGGAAAAATTCAAAAGAACGAAGGAGATATCCCATTTCAAAGATAAGAGATGAATTATTAAATATTTATTTAATAATTCTAAGGTCTAAGTTTAAATCAAATTATCCGCCGACGTGCAAAAGTTAGGGTGGCAAATCAAAGTTTGTCGACGTCATTCAAAGGCATTCGAAGGTATATAAAACAACGAAAAACTTTGGTTATTTTGTTTGCGGAGAAGAGAGAATAATTAGCGCATGAGAGAGTCATCGAAAGGAGGCAGTGGAAAGGTAAAATAAAGTATTGAAATCAAGGGCAAAGATAAAATAGGAAGCCACTAGATCTGACATCACACTGGACATGCAACATAATTGGAAGGGCATCATATTTGCATAGGAAAGGTCTGCGTTCGAATCCCACCAGGAGAAAAAGTTTTTGAGAGAGATTATTTTCATTTTGACAGCCGAGCACAAATATTAAAGGAAGTGTTTGGGATTAAATCCCAATGTGGGCCAGTGCTCATGTGGTAAGCACTTCACAATGCTAGCAAGGAGGAACAAAGTTCGACTCTCGCGGAGGTGTGAAGGCGCATTGATTTTTGGGCAAATTATTGACAAGTTCGAAGGTGATAAAGGCACATTGATTTTTGGCATAAGCATTAACATTTTCAAAGATTGCGGAGGCTACGATCTATGTCAAAAAGGTATTTATCTCTAGCGCATGGTAATATTTGATATTGCCAAAGTTGTGGTGCATTAAATCATTTCTACCAAAACTTAGGGAGTCATAAGGTATTTGTTGGAAATAAATGATTGTTGTGTGTGCTTAGGGAGTTATAAGGTGTTGAGATATTATTTGTTATCTATGTGTACATAGGGAGTTATAAGGTGTTGAATTAAATAATTGAAAATTGTTGTGTGTACTTGTGGAGTTATAAGGTGTGAAATTAAATAAATAAAAGCATAGGTGCTTGTTATTTATGTTAATGAAATTAGGGAGTTATAAGGTTGTAAAGTGTTGAACATGTATGTGTCCTAGTGCATGGTTTGATTATGAAATTAAACTAGGAACTTGAGATCTAGTTAATTGCTATCTTGAGTTAGAAGACTTGCACATGAGTTAGAGTTTGAAGTTGAAGACAAATTGCTTGATTATGTGCCTTGGCTTTTGAGAGGAAGTGGATGGATAAGAAAATCAATTTTATGGATAAAATTGATGCTTGAGTTTATAATTGCTTTAGTGGAGTTCATTGAGAGTATTGCCACTATTGAGGAGGTTTTTGCTATTGCTTTGAGGAGAGTATTGTTGGTTACTTGTTGAGTACATTGCCTCTATTTGAGACCATTGAGGAGATATTTTGCTAGTCACTTGTGGAGATCATTGTTGGCTATTTGAGAGCTCTTTTCTTGAGGGAGTTGTGCTAGTTTCTTGAGAGCTTATTGACATTGCATGAGGAAGATATTGTTGAGAACCTATTGCTATCACTTGTGGATATTGTCCTTGGTTGGTTGAAGTTCTCATTTTTATTGCTTGGAGAGTTTTCATTAGAGAGCTCATTTGCCATCCATTTGAGAGTACATTGTTGAGCATTGTTGTCATCCATTTAAGAGAGTATTTGTCATACATTGTTGAGTACATTGTTGAGCATTGTTGTCATCCATTTGAGAGAGTCATTGCCATTCATTGTTGAGT
This sequence comes from Wollemia nobilis, assembly GCA_028583015.1. Classification (NCBI taxonomy): domain Eukaryota; kingdom Viridiplantae; phylum Streptophyta; class Pinopsida; order Araucariales; family Araucariaceae; genus Wollemia; species Wollemia nobilis. The sequence goes on along the minus strand of JAQPPZ010017058.1, from coordinate 14,994,828 downwards.
TCATCATTGAGCCTTGACTTCGTTGATGTGTGGTTGAGATTTGAGTGCTACTTGAGAGTGATTGATTGAGCCTTTGAAAAGGCTTTTGGGATAGATGTGTGGACAGATTTGAGACAACTTTTGTGCATGATTGGTTGAGCCTTTGAGAAGGCTTTTGGGACAGATTTCTGGACAGATTTGAGATAGCTTTTGTGCATGATTGGTTGAGCCTTTGAGAAGGCTTTTGGGATAGATTTTTGGATAGATTTGAGACAACTTTTGTGTATGATTGGTTGAGCCTTTGAGGAGGCTTTTGGGATAGATTTATTGACAATATTTGGGACAACATTTGAATATCATTGCTTGAGCCTTTTATGAAGGCTTTGAGGACATATTTGGGACAACATATGAGTAGGATTGCTTGAGCCTTTTGTGAAGGCTTTGAGGATATATTTGGGATAACATATGAGTAGGATTGTTTGAGCCTTGTGAGAAGGCATTGAGGTAGATTTGTGAGCAGTGAAAGAGATAGAACAGAAATAGAAAAACTCATCAACATCAGTTGCCTAGCTGAGTAGATTAGTGGAGTGCCTAGCTGAGCAGATCAGTGGAGTGCCTAGCTGAGCAGATCAATGGATAGCCTAGCTGAGCAGATTAGTGGAGTGCCTAGCTGAGCAGATTAGTGGAGTGCCTAGCTGAGCAGATCAGTGGAGTGCCTAGCTGAGCAGATCAGTGGATAGCCTAGCTGAGCAGATCAATGGAGTGCCTAGCTGAGAAGATCAGTGGATAGCCTAGCTGAGCAGATCAGTGGATAGCCTAGCTGAGCAGATCAGTGGAGTGCCTAGCTGAGTAGATCAGTGGATAGCCTAGCTGAGTAGATCAGTGGACAACCTAGCTTTGAGTAGATCAAAGTAATCATTTGTATTGGGATAAGGATCCCTATTTCTTTGTGAAATATTATAAGGATATTATCTTGTGGACTACCCCACATTGGGGGAACCACGTTAAATCTTGTGTCTCAATTGTGTGTGATGATCTGTGCACTTGCTTACTATTGCTATCTATGTTATTAATGCACATTGCTATATTTGGTAATTGCAATTGAGGACACTAATTGATATTGGTTTGGAAAGAAAGTAAAAAGTGGGTGCTATACTTGTTCACCCCCCTCTCAGTATAAGCTTGTGTTCTTCAATTGGTATCAGAGCGGGTTCCTTCAAAAAGGCTAACAGCTTGAGGGTAGATTCTACAAGAACATAGATGGCTTCATAGAATGGATCATCTACAAGTAAGGCTCCACTATTTGACGGTAACAATTATGCTTTCTGGAGCATGAGAATGAAGAACTACTTGATATCACAAGGATATGAGGTATGGTAGATGGTTGCAAAAGAGTATAAGGTTGAAGGTGATCCCGAGATAGATAAGACTATCAGGAAATTGGTTGAGATCAATGCAAGGGCAATGAATTGTATTCTGAGTGGGCTACGTGAGACAGAATTTGCAAAAGTCATGGTATGTAATTCAGCTAATGAAATGTGGACCAAGTTGTGGAATACCTATGAAGGAGATTCCAAGGTAAAGTTAGAAAAACTACAAACTCATAGAAGAAGATTCGAGGAATTGAAAATGGAAGATTCTGAAGATATTACAAAGTTTTTACTTAGAGTTGATGAGATTGCTAACATCATGAGAGGCCTAGGATTTGAGATGAAAGAATCGGATGTTACTCAAAAGGTTTTGAGATCACTTCCCATGAAGTATGATGCAAAGGTTTCAATGATAGAAGAAACAATGGATATTGACAAGCTAACAATGGAAGAACTACAAGGAACTCTCACAGCTTATGAAATGAGGATAGAAAAGCATCAGGATAAAATGAAAGAAATTGCATTCAAGACTTCAGAGAAAAAGAAAGGGAAAGATCCAAAAATAGATAGTGATTCAGATAATGATGAGGAAGCTAACTTCATCAAAAATAAAAAGGTCTTCAAAAATTACAGAGATATGAAGAAAGTCAAATGCTACAAGTGTGGTGATTATGGTCACTATGCAAACAAGTGTCCACATGAAGAAAACAATGATGATGAAAAATAGGGTCACAAAAGAAAAGAAGAAGGAAAGCATAAGCATGACAAAGATGATAGGTACAAGCAAAGCAAGCATGAGAAGAAGAAAAGTTTTCGTAAGAAAAAGAAAACTTTCTACATTGAAGAAGCAAATGATAGCTCAGATCACAGTGATAGAGACAAGTCAGATGATGAAAAGGAAGAACATCTATTCCTAGGAATAGAAGGTGAAAGAGAACAATATTTTGTGTGTGGTCAAAGAGATCACAGATCAGGATATTGCAATGGTTTCAGTGATAGTGAAGATGAAATGACACATCAAGGAAATAGGCATGGTCGAAGAAATCATGAGAGTTTGTTTGTTGTAGAAGATGATAGTGATCTCAGTGATAGTGAAGATGAAGAAGGGTTTTTCTATGGGATAAAATAAGTAGATGAAGAACTTCCACTCCAAACATAAGAAGTTAAACAAGAGGATATTTCAAGAAAGATAGATGTCTCAGTTGATCTAAAAGAAGACTTCAATGATATCCATGAGCAACTACAAGAGGTTAAGGAGAATCTAAAAGAATTGAGATGCTTTATACTTGAGAAGGTTGATCCATCACATGATTCAAAAGGCCAAGATATTTTCACTGAGAAGGAAACATGTATTTCAGAGACAATAGAGATGGATGCCAATTTACTGTTTGACACAAATGAAGAGAAAGAAGAGGAAGGTTCCAAAGCACCAAAGGTCTCATATTTTAGGTTTGGGGAATCACACTCAAAAGGAAAGGAAGTTCTAAAATATGAAAGCAAGGAAGCACCTAAGATTCATGAAGAAAGTTCCAAAGATCCTATGGCTCCAAATATCTAGTTTGGATCTTGTTTTGAGATAGGTGAATCAAGTTCAAGAGGCAAAGAAATTCTTGAAGAGGAAAGCAAGGAAGAAGTTAAGGAAGAGGATTTAGATACTACAAGGAAGGATCAAAGATACAATGCACAAGTCAAAGATGATCACAAGGATAATGGTCAAGAAAGGTATGAGGAACCAAGGCATGAACAAAGGGATTTTCAAGGACATTGTTTTTCTTGTAATGGATTTGGACACAGGGCTATACACTGTAGGGTCTATGGATCAAAGAAGTTTGATTTTGCTAGAAGGAACTTCAAAGGAAGAAGGTATGTTTTTCAGGGACACTACTTCTTATGCAACAAGATTGGTCATAGAGCTTCTCAAGTGCAAAGAAAATGAGCAAACATGGTTTTGGTCTTAGAGCTACACAATTCAGAGGTCATGGTCATAATGATTATGAAAACAGAACCTCACAATACAAGGTTCAGGAAAGGAATGGATATGGAAATGATTTCAAGAAAGAATTTAGAACATGGGCACCATCCAAAGGCTACAATATCAAGTGTTTTAATTGCAATAACTTTGGACATATTGCAAAATGGTGTAGGACTCAATTCCAAATAGGTTCAAGGCAAGAAGTTCAAGCAGTCTCAAGGCAAGAAGGTCAAACAGGTTCAAGACAAGAAGATCAAGTAACTCATCAAGAAAATGATATCAGAAAGATGTGGAAGGAAGTTGACAAAGGAAAGGAACAATGTAATATGGGAGTAAAAATACTCCCACCCCAAAATTAATCACCTCAAGAGAGAAGGTGGTGGAGGGGCTAATTTTAAGAGTCAGGGGGAGAAGCTTTGATTCTCAGAGATGGTTTTTACAGTGATTGTGGTGTTTTGCATTAGAGGTGTTGCCATCAATGACAAAGGGGGAGATTGTTGGCAATTTGAGTTATTTTGTGTTGTCATTGATGTCACATGGATCACATTGAGTTTTGGTGGCAAAAGCACTTCATAAATAATCATTTATGATATTTTGGAGAGCATGGATATATACAAGGTTTTGTGGCACAAGAGGCATATAATATTTAATTTTTAAATATTATATTAATGGTTTTTATTAAAACCAATGGTAAAGGTTTTTATTAAAACCAATGGCAAGGGTTTTAATTAGACCAATGGAAAGGGTTTTTATTAAAACCATTGGAAAGGGTTTTCATTAAAACCAATATGCTAAGACTTCTCCAAATGATGATGGATGAAAAGGTTTTTTCAATTAAACCTAAGTGCAAAAAGTTTCATGGCAAAATTCAAAAGAACGAAGGAGATATCCCATTTCAAAGATAAGAGATGAATTATTAAATATTTATTTAATAATTCTAAGGTCTAAGTTTAAATCAAATTATCCGCCGACGTGCAAAAGTTAGGGTGGCAAATCAAATTTTATCGACGTCATTCGAAGGCATTCGAAGGCATATAAAACAATGAAAAACTTTGGTTATTTCGTTTGGCGAAGAAGAGAGAATAATTAGCGCATGAGAGAGTCATCGAAAGGAGGCAACGAAAAGGTAAAATAAAGTATTGAAATCAAGGGTAAAGATAAAATAGGAAGCCCTAGATCTGACGTCACACTGGACAGGCAACACAGTTGGCAGGGCATCATCTTTGCATAGGAAAGGTCTGCGTTCGAATCCCACCAGGAGAAAAAGTTTTTGAGAGAGATTATTTTCGTTTTGATAGCCGAGCACAAATATTAAAGGAAGTGTTTGGGATTAAATCCCAATGTGGGCCAGTGCTCACGTGGTAAGCGCTTCACAGCGCTAGCAAGGAGGAACATAGTTTGACTCCCATGGAGGTGTGAAGGCACATTGATTTTTGGGCAAATCATTGACGAGTTCAAAGGTGATAAAGGCGCATTGATTTTTGGCATAAGCATTAACGTTTTCAAAGATTGCAGAGGCTACGATCTATGTCAAAAAGGTATTTATCTCTAGTGCATGGTAATATTTGATATTGCCAAAGTTGTGGTGCATTAAATCATTTCTGCCAAAACTTAGGGAGTCATAAGGTATTTGTTGGAAATAAATGATTGTTGTGTGTGCTTAGGGAGTTATAAGGTGTTGAGATATTATTTGTTATCTATGTGTACATAGGGAGTTATAAGGTGTTGAATTAAATAATTGAAAATTGTTGTGTGTACTTGTGGAGTTATAAGGTGTGAAATTAAATAAATAAAAGCATAGGTGCTTGTTATTTATGTTAATGAAATTAGGGAGTTATAAGGTTGTAAAGTGTTGAACATGTATGTGTCCTAGTGCATGGTTTGATTATGAAATTAAACTAGGAACTTGAGATCTAGTTAATTGCTATCTTGAGTTAGAAGACTTGCACATGAGTTAGAGTTTGAAGTTGAAGACAAATTGCTTGATTATGTGCCTTGGCTATTGAGAGGAAGTGGATGGATAAGAAAATTAATTTTATGGATAAAATTGATGCTTGAGTTTATAATTGCTTTAGTGGAGTTCATTGAGAGTATTGCCACTATTGAGGAGGTTTTTTCTATTGCTTTGAGGAGAGTATTGTTGGTTACTTGTTGAGTACATTGCCTCTATTTGAGACCATTGAGGAGATCTTTTGCTAGTCACTTGTGGAGATCATTGTTGGCTATTTGAGAGCTCTTTGCTTGAGGGAGTTGTGCTAGTTTCTTGAGAGCTTATTGACATTGCATGAGGAAGATATTGTTGAGAACCTATTGCTATCACTTGTGGAGATTGTCCTTGGTTGGTTGAAGTTCTCATTGTTATTGCTTGGAGAGTTTTCATTAGAGAGCTCATTTGCCATCCATTTGAGAGTACATTTTTGAGCATTGTTGTCATCCATTTAAGAGAGTATTTGTCATACATTGTTGAGTACATTGTTGAGCATTGTTGTCATCCATTTGAGAGAGTCATTGCCATTCATTTTTGAGTTCATCATTGAGCCTTGACTTCATTGATGTGTGGTTGAGATTTGAGTGCTACTTGAGAGTGATTGATTGAGCCTTTGAGAAGGCTTTTGGGATAGATGTGTGGACAGATTTGAGACAAATTTTGTGCATGATTGGTTGAGCCTTTGAGAAGGCTTTTGGGACAGATTTTTGGACATATTTGAGACAAATTTTGTGCATGATTGGTTGAGCCTTTGAGAAGGCTTTTGGGACAGATTTTTGGACAGATTTGAGATAGCTTTTGTGTATGATTTCTTGAGCCTTTGAGAAGGCTTTGAGGACAGATTTGGGATAGCATTTGAGCATCATTGCTTGAGCCTTTTGTGAAGGATTTGAGGACAGATTTGGGACAACATTTGAGCATCATTGCTTGAGCCTTTTGTGAAGGCTTTGAGGACAGATTTGGGACAGCATATGAGCAGGATTGTTTGAGCCTTGTGAGAAGGCATTGAGGCAGATTTGTGAGCAATGAAAGAGATAGAATAGAAATAGAAAAACTCATCAACATCAGTTGCCTAGCTGAGCAGATCAGTGGAGTGCCTAGTTGAGCAGATCAGTGGAGTGCCTAGCTGAGTAGATCAGTGGATAGCCTAGCTGAGAAGATCAGTGGAGTGCCTAGCTGAGCAGATCAGTGGAGTGCCTAGTTGAGCAGATCAAGTGGAGTGCCTAGCTGAGTAGATCAGTGGATAGCCTAGCTAAGCAGATTAGTGGATAGCCTAGCTGAGAAGATCAGTGGATAGCCTAGTTGAGCAGATCAATGGATAGCCTAGCTGAGCAGATCAATGGAGTGCCTAGCTAAGTAGATCAGTGGATAGCCTAGCTGAGCAAATCAGTGGACAACCTAGCTTTGAGTAGATCAAAGTAATCATTTGTATTGGGATAAGGATCCCTATTTCTTTGTGAAATATTATAAGGATATTATCTTGTGGACTACCCCACATTGGGGGAACCACGTTAAATCTTGTGTCTCAATTGTGTGTGATGATCTGTGCACTTGCTTACTATTGCTATCTATGTTATTAATGCACACTACTATATTTGGTAATTGCAATTGAGGACACTAATTGATATTGGTTTGGAAAGAAAGTAAAAAGTGGGCGCTATACTGTTCACCCCCCTCTCAGTATAAGCTTGTGTTCTTCAATATCCTTAGTGGATTAGAGCTTTTTCATGCCTTAGAATAATTTTTTTAATTTTTTCTAAGGATGTGGACATTTTGGGCCTACATTTTGGCACCTCCCGGGTGGATTTGCTCATAAAGCCATCAAACTCATAGTCTTATCCATTGGGCATCAGGAGTCAAAAAATGCTAATCCTAAAACAATACTTCATAGAATAATTTCCTTACAACCATTACCATATAAAAACTCCGTGAATTCTCCCAAAGGATAAAGGTTCTTATTGAGATCGTATTGGAAATAAAAATATCCACCACTATTTCAAAGCTACTCAAATGTTAAGAAAAATAGATCTATGCTCTCCCTTTAAATGCTTCTTCAAAAATGACACGAATGCCTTCACAAAGCTTTCATTCTCTATCTTTGTAGTCTCATTATTTTATTACTATATTCTAATAGTGTCAAAAACAAAAATAAAGCAAAAATACAACACTTCTACATGACTACAAAAATGTACCAGACATAAAAACTCTATGCTTGTGCCTCTTGAAGGTTTGTAGTAACTCTCTCTGGTTCTTCACCCTCTTGTTGAGATTATTCCACAACATTATCTTCCTAGTATTGCTCAAATTCCTCCTCTTCAACAGGTGAATCTTACTCTTTATCATTTTCCTTAGAATCCTCACTAAACAACTACACCATCAAATTCAAAGGTCTACAAGGCTTGTTTCTAGACTACTTTAGAAGCGTTGGAAGTCTCCTTAAGATGCTTGTGAATGTACTGCAACTCAGTAGTGTCTTCATAACTAGCAATAATTCCTTTATTCACCAAGTCTTCCATCAAGTCTCAAAGTCTAGTTAAATCAATTATCATTTGTGAAACTTACTCCTGATCGATTGGATCTTCCCAGGCATCAATCGTGGACTCATCTTAGAGGTTGGAGGCTACACTCTTTTTTTTATTCTTTTGATAATGGAGTGTTATCTTTAAACCATAACCCTCTAAAGCCATTATGAACTATCTCCTAATTGATTTCTACCACATATCGAATGGTATTATCCACTTTATCATACAATAGCTAAGCCTTTTATAGCAATCTATTCTTCTTCACTATTACTTTGGCATCCAACCTAGCAGTATTCCGCTCCTTATTGGAAATTGGCTTAGCAGTCTCACTGAGTCTGCTATCCACCAGTTTGTAGATTTGTTCTACTAGAATCACCATTGGTTGTAGATCTTGAGTGAATTTATCCAAATTCTCATGGGTATTCTGAAGTAGATGGCTAGCATCGTCCATATTGTCAATGATGGGCTGCAGCTCAGAACATTTCTCCAAAACTTTGGATAACAACTCTTTCCTTACTTTCTTTAGCCCTACTTTTGAGAAGCCTGAAGACTTGGCCTTTTCAATTTGAAGCTAATGCTTCAAGCTCTATATCTCTTTGGCTTGTTCTTCATTTTTGTTCTTTTTCTTCTTTACTTGATTCTTGAGCTTGATAGCCTCTTGGAATTTTCTTTGCCAGTTCTTTACTTCATTTTTGATAACTTTCTCTATCTATTTCTGGTTATTAACTATCTTCTCAAGTTTCTCTATCATTCGCTCCATCTTGTCAACCTTCTCTTTGTATATATCAACTTTGACATAGAAAGTGTTCAAGTGGGCTTTCACTGTAACCATATCATATTCAGTAGCTAACTTCTCAATGTCCTATGTATATTCCTCCAGATGATAGTATTGCACCATCATTTCCATTTTCGGCTTAATAACTAGAGGAATAATGAACCTGGATGGACATGGTACTTATATTTTTAGCCATCCTATTTGAAGGCTTGGACAACTTCTCTACTCAAAAATATTGAATTTTTTGTGAGGTTTCCTTTTCCTTTTGTAGAGTTTCTAGAGTGGGATAACTTGTAGGAGGAGGAGAGACTATAATATAGGGAAGAGTAGACTCAACAAATGACGATGAAATGGTGGTAGTTACTACGATTGAGTCTATGACTATTTCTATTTTTACAATGGGAAAAGTCATGGGAAATTAAGTAAAACTCACAAAAGGGTGAACGAGTGTGGATGAAACAACTTGTATTTTGGATGATAATGTAGATTGTAATGACAAAGGTGGGATTACATGGGATGATGAAGGAGTAAATTCAGGTGATTATGGAGGAGATGGATTGAATTGGCCCTCTGTATTTGTTGATGAAATAGGTGGTGAATTATGAGGTGGAAAGGGTGCTTTTGTTTCAACCTTTTATTTAGAAGGAGAAGGAGCTTTCTTTGGGGATAGAGGAGGAGGAGAAGAGGGGATGGAAATAATACCTTTGCCTATAGATGTAGAAATTCCTATATATACCTCTTACTTTGTTGTTGTACTGGTTGTATAGATTCTTCTGCAACTAAGACATAGGTCTTCTCAACAATCTTCCCCTTATCCATTTTTTATTTCTTACAAACCTCCTTCTAAAGATCTTTCCAGTGCATCTTTAGATTTTCTTTTAAAAACTTGAAATACTGTCGATTTATCATTCTCTGTATATTTGTTGGAAATATGAGCAAGTTTTGTTGTCATTCATGTTAAGAGGTTGATGTCCAAGTTTCGTTGTCATTAATATCTTCAAGTGGATTTTCCAAAAAGGCAAAGAAGCAGGTTTAAAAGGAAATATTGAGGAAGGAGAAGCAATTTAAAATGAAATAATAATATTATAATATTTCGGGTTACAAGTTGGTTTGAAGAAAAAAGAGGGCCAAGGAGTCATCAAATTTTAAATCCTCCAAAAGTCCCATATGGCAGATTTTGAAAACTTTGGTTTAATTTATTTAAATTTAAATATTTTAACCATAGGTTAAAATTTAAATTTAAATAATTAATTAAGGTGCCAAAATTTTAAATAATTAAATTCAAATTTTATAAGTTTACTGATGTGTTGGACAATGTGTGATGCAGGAGCATCCAAAGGCAGCACAACAATCTTGCATCACCAAAAACAAAAGAAAAGAAAAATATTCTAAGTGTTTAAAAGTGTCGCGATATCGCGACATACAAGATGTCGCGATATCGCGACATGTTTTGAAAAATATTCTAAGTGCTGAAAAGTGTCGCGATATCGCGACATAAAAGATGTCGCGATATCGCGACGTATTTTGAACAAAGGCAAGGGCCAAAGAAAGTGTCGCGATATCGCGACATAAAAGATGTCGCGATATCGCGACGTATTTTGAACAAAGGCAAGGGCCAAAGAAAGTGTCGCGATATCGCGACATAAAAGGTGTCGCGATATCGCGACGTGTTTTTACCAAAAGAGCAAAAGAAAGTGTCGCGATATCGCGACATAAAAGGTGTCGTGGTTTTAGAGCAAAGAAAGTGTGGATATCGACATAAAGGTGTCGCGATATCGCGACGTGTTTTTACCAAAAGCAGGAGCAAAAGAAAGTGTCGTGATATCGCGACATAAAAGGTGTCGCGATATCGCGACAGGTTTTAAACAAAAGCCAAGGGCAAGGAAAGTGTCGCGATATCGCGACACATTGACAAAGAAGGACCAAAGCCAAAAAGGTGTCGCGATATCGTGACAGGGTGACTAAGGAGAAAAGGTGTCATGTTTTCGTGACCCGAAGAGGAGAGAGAAGAGCGGGATGAAGAGATGTCGCGATTTCGTGACATGTTACTTTTTCATGGACCGTTACAGAACGACATTTGACAGTTACCAAAAGTCGTTACAGTAGTTCCAGAAGTCGGTACAGTAGTTCCAGGGGATCGTGGCAGCGGTTACAGAGATCGTGACGAACGGTTGCTACAACGAGAAACTGACGCTATAAAAGGAGATTGCTCGAAAGATCTCGGAGGCTGGAAAGACGAAGACTACGACTTCTTTTGCATTTTTTGTACTTTGTAAAATCTTCCATGGTTCGGAACTGTAAATCTTTCCATGCTTCTGAATAAAATTGAGTCTTTTCTTTGTGTTAAAAATTTGGCTCTCCATCAAGTGGTATCAGAGCGAGAAGATTCTGAGTGTGTAAGCAGAGCGCCGAACGTGAGGCAGCTTGCACCAGGATCTGGGGTTAAGGGTTGTGAGAAGAAGTGAAGAAGAATGCCATCACGAAGAAATCATGGTGCTGGCAGAAACGTGGTTCCTGAAGGAGACTTCAGAGCATTGCAGAGGCAAGTGCAGGCCCTGCAAGAGGAATTGCGAAGAGGAGTAGAGCCAAGAGGAGAAGACCAAAGTGATGATGAAGCTTGCGGGGTTGATGACCCATCAGAAGAAGAAGAAGAAGCAATGAGTTCTACGGAATCTCGAATGATTAAAGCCATCTCTCAAATTGGGAAAAGGCCGAAGTTAGACGTCTCCACATATTCTGGAAATCTAAATCCAGAAGAGTTGATTGACTGGATCAACGATATGGAGGAGTATTTTGAATATGAAGAAGTTGAAGATCCACATCGGATAAAATTTGCAAGAACAAAGTTGAAAGGCCATGCTGGCATATGGTGGAAAGGAGTGCAGCTGGAACGAAATCGACGAGGAAAGGAGAAGATCACCAGATGGGATCGAATGGTCAAAAAGCTGAAGCGGCAGTTTATCCCAATAGATTATGAATTGGATCTGCTGAGGAAAATGCAGAGTTTAAGACAGTCCAGCAAAACTGTCAAAGAGTATACCGAGGAGTTCTACAAAATTTCAATTAGAACCGGTCATACAGAAGCCAACAAGGAGAGAGTAGCCCGTTACATCAATGGGTTGAGAACCATCGTGCAAGAAGAATTGAGTTTGGTTCGAATGAGCACCATTGAAGATGCTTACCAGTTTGCTCTGAAGGTGGAAGAGAAACTGAACCGAAGATTTGACAGTAAACAGAGAGGAAGAGGTCATGGTGGAAGAACTGGTGGCAGAACCAGTGGAGGTAAATATGACGACCAGAAGAAGACTGGTGAAACAAGCAATCACCAGGAATAGAAGGAGGAGAATGCATACCGGCCCCGTAATCAGAACAATGATTATCAAAGGGGAAGAGGTAGAGGTGGACGCGGATATGGAAGAGGAAGATTTCGTGGAACCTGCTTCAATTACGGGGAAGAGGGGCATCGATCATATGAGTGTCCCCAACACCAAGAGGCACCGAATAGAAGGCCTGAAGCAAATGCTCGAGCTACGGTCATTGAGGATGGTGTTGAATCTGAGCACTCTAAAGAAGCAAAGCAAGGAGAAGTGATGGTCACACGGAGAACCTTGTTGAACGAAGAGAGGGAACCAGACCAGCGAAAAAGCCTGTTTCGCACGAGGTGCAAATGTTCAGGTAAAATCTGTAATATTATTATTGATAATGGTAGTACAGATAACTTGGTCTCTGAAGAGATGGTGACTAAGTTACGGCTGGAGAGGAGGCAGCACCCGCATCCATACCGGATTGCGTGGTTACAGAAGGATCATAGGGCATTGGTCAGTGAACAATGCTTGGTCAAGTTTCAGATTGGAAGATACCAGGATGAGGTCCTGTGTGATATTTTGCCTATGGATGCTTGCCATTTGTTGCTGGGAAGACCATGGCAATTTGACAGACGTGCGGCGCATGATGGGCATGCAAATACCTATTCCCTGACAAAATATGGAGTGCGCCACAAACTGAAGCCATTGAAGGAGGTTGAGGAAAAGGTATGCAATAATGCTAGAATTTGTTTAGTAGATGGCAGAAAATTTTTGGATGGTCTAAAGAGGGATTCAATGTGTTATGCATTAATTCCTACTGTAAAGAGAGAAGAAACTACAGACATTCCAGCAGAAGTTGAACATCTGTTAGCAGAATTTCTTGATATTATATCAGATAATGTGCCTGAGGGTTTGCCACCAATGAGGAAGATTAGTCATCAGATTGACTTAATGCCAGGATCTAGCTTACCCAATAAGGCCGCCCATAGAATGTCCCCTATCGAGAATGAAGAATTGAACCGCCAGGTTCATGAGTTGTTGAAGAAGGGATTAATTCGAGCAAGTTTAAGTCCCTGTGCAGTACCTATCATACTAGCACCAAAGAAGGGTGGAGAATGGAGAATGTGCACTGATTCAAGGGCAATAAACAAAATTACCATTAAGTATCGATTCCCATTACCTCGAATGGATGATATAATGGATTGTTTGAGTGGAGCTAAATACTTCACTAAGATTGATTTAAAGAGTGGATATCACCAGATACGCGTCAGAGAGGGTGACGAATGGAAGACAACCTTTAAAACCAAAGAGGGTTTGTATGAGTGGTTAGTTATGCCATTTGGATTGACTAATGCACCCAGTACGTTCATGAGGCTGATGAATGAGGTATTGCGAGACTTCCTGGAAAATTTCGTGATAGTTTATCTGGATGATATTCTAATTTTTAGTAAAAACTTGGACGAGCATTTGATGCATGTTCGGACAGTTTTTGAAAAGCTACGAGAAGAGCAGTTGTTGATAAATTTAAAGAAGTGCAGTTTTGTACAGAAGGAGTTGATATACCTGGGATTTGTCATCTCAGAGGAGGGTCTAAAAATGGACCCAGAGAAGGTGAAGGCTATCATTGAATGGCCTACCCCAAGGAATGTAACAGAGGTAAGATCATTTCATGGTCTTGCAAGTTTCTATAGAAAATTTATTAGAAACTTTAGCAGTATTTGTGCACCCCTAACAAAAACTATGAGAGGGGACAAGAAAGAATTTAAGTGGACTGCCAAGGCAGGTACCAGTATGGACATATTGAAAAAGAAAGTGACAGAACAACCCATTCTGGCACTTCCATATTTTAATAAAGTGTTTCAGGTTGACTATGATGCCAGTGGCAGTGCCATTGGAGCTGTATTGAGCCAAGAAGGTAAACCTGTTGCATACTTTAGTGAAAAATTAAATGATGCTAGAAAGAAATACTCTGTTTATGATCAAGAATTCTATGCTATCATTCAGGCTCTTAAGAAATGGAGACATTATTTGCTAGCCAAGGAATTTGTTTTATATACTGACCATCAAGCTTTGCAGTATATAAATAGTCAAGGTAAACTGAACCAGCGACATTTGAAGTGGGTTGAATTCCTATAGAGTTATACCTTTGTCCTGAAGCATAGAAGTGGCAAATCTAATAGAGTTGCAGATGCCTTGAGTAGAAGGCATAATTTGTTGATAGAAATGAGAGTGCAAGTTGTTGGGTTTGATGAACTCAAGAGTTTATACCCAGCGGATCCAGATTTCGTAGAGGCATGGACGGTATGTTTGTCTCCTACTACTGTGGATCGCACTAAGTGGTTGGATTTTGTGATCCAAGATGGGATGCTATTTTGAAAGAACCAGTTGTGCATTCCTAGGAGTTCCATGAGGGAAAATCTGATCAAAGAGAAACATAGCGGAGGACTAGCAGGACATTTTGGTCGAGATAAGACCATTGCTCTAGTTAGTGAAAATTACTTTTGGCCACAGTTGCAGCCGGATGTGACAAAATTTGTGCAGGGTTGTAGAGTGTGCCAGATGGCGAAAGGAGTAAGCCAGAATACAGGAATGTATCAACCATTGCCTGTACCAGAGAGACCATGGGAGGACATCAGTATGGATTTTGTTCTTGGTCTGCCAAGGACACAACGTGAAAATGATGCCATTTTTGTTGTCGTTGACAGGTTTTCGAAGATGGCCCATTTTATTCCATGTCAGAAGACAAGTGATGTTGTTCATGTTGCAGGCTTGTTTTTCAGGGAGGTCGTACGCCTTCATGGTCTACCCCAAAGCATTGTCTCGGACAGAGATACCAAATTTGTGGGTTATTTTTGGAGAACTCTGTGGAAGAAGCTAAAAATAGAATTGAAGTTCAGTTCTGCGTACCACCCATAGACTGATGGACAGACATAAGTAGTCAACAGAAGTTTGGGTAATCTTCTACGATGTCTGGTAGGCGATAAACCCAAGGGATGGGATCTGATTTTACCACAGGCAGAGTTTGCTTACAATAATTCTGTCAATCGAAGTACTGGTAAATCCCCATTCCAGATAGTGTATGGGAACAGCCCGAGAAACGCTTCTGAGTTGAGGCCGATGGATAAAGGAGAAAAGCGCAGTGCTGAAGCTGAAGACTTTGCAGCACACATGAAGAATTTACATGAAGAGGTCCAGTAACATATCAGTAAAATGAATGCTATGTACAAAGCCAGAGTTGATCAGAAGCGGCGTTTCAAGGAATTCTAGATAGGAGATGAAGTCATGGTTCATTTGCGCAAGGAACGGTTTCCTAGCAAAACCTACAACAAGCTGAAGATGAAGAGGTTTGGACCATGCAGAATCATAGGTAAACGAGATTCAAGAAATGCCTATGAAGTAGATCTACCAAGTGAGCTGAATATTTCACCTATTTTCAATATTTTAGACTTGGTCGAATATCATGAAGGAAGTAGCAGCGAGACACCAAGTCCGTATTTGTGGAGTATTCCAGCGTCTACTCTAGCCAAAGAGGAAATCGAAGACATACTCGACACTCACGAAGGCAGAAGTACCCGAAACAGACAATATTTCGAGTATTTGGTCAAGTGGAAGGGCCGACCTATCGAAGATGCAACTTGGTTGTCCAGAACAGAGGTTGATCACCTGGGTTTTCCTCTGACCATCCAGAAGTGAAGATCACTTCTCAATATACCCCGGGTGTCTGATGCAGGAGCATCCAAAGGCAGCACAACAATCTTGCATCACCAAAAACAAAAGAAAAGAAAAATATTCTAAGTGTTTAAAAGTGTCACGATATCGCGACATACAAGATGTCGCGATATCGCGACATGTTTTGAAAAATATTCTAAGTGCTGAAAAGTGTCGCGATATCGCGACATATTTTGAACAAAGGCAAGGGCCAAAGAAAGTGTCACGATATCGCGACATAAAAGATGTCGCGATATCGTGACGTATTTTGAACAAAGGCAAGGGCCAAAGAAAGTGTCGCGATATCGCGACATAAAAGGTGTCGCGATATCGCGACGTGTTTTTAACAAAAGCGAGAGCAAAAGAAAGTGTCGCGATATCGCGACATAAAAGGTGTCGCGATATCGTGACGTGTTTTAAACAAAAGCCAAGGGCAAGGAAAGTGTCACGATATCGCGACACATTGACAAAGAAGGACCAAAGCCAAAAAGGTGTCGCGATATCGTGACAGGGTGACTAAGGAGAAAAGGTGTCATGTTTTCGCGACCCGAAGAGGAGAGAGAAGAGCGGGATGAAGAGATGTCGCGATTTTGTGACATGTTACTTTTTCATGGACCGTTACAGAACGACATTTGACAGTTACCAGAAGTCGTTACAGCAGTTCCAGAAGTCGGTACAGTAGTTCCAGGGGATCGTGGCAGCGGTTACAGAGATCGTGACGAACGGTTGCTGCAACGAGAAACTGACGCTATAAAAGGAGATTGCTCAAAAGATCTCGAGAGGCTGGAAAGACGAAGACTGCGACTTCTTTTGCATTTTTTGTACTTTGTAAAATCTTCCATGGTTCGGAACTGTAAATCTTTCCATGCTTCTGAATAAAATTGAGTCTTTTCTTTGTGTTAAAAATTTGGCTCTCCATCAATGTGGTATATGGTATAAAAGGGGACAAGTTTGTTTTATCAAAAATTATCCATGAAAATTCTTAATGCCCAAAGTTTAAATTGTGTACTACGTTCATTAAAGGAGGAGAAGAAGATTCACGTGTGTTAAGGTTTAGAGGGCAGACATAGCAATAAAGAGAAGGGGAGTGCCAAGAAGGTTCCAAGGTGCTTGGTAGTACAAATGGCATATAAGGGTTGTGTTAAGGCATTCATGAATGCGAGATCGTGGGTTTTATCCACGTGATCAAATTTTGGAAAGAGGGAAGTTCGTTTTATCTGCACCGAGTCAAAGAAGTGATAAGCCATAAGAGAAATTTGTGTACCCTATTATTTTTGTGAGGGCACATAGCCCAGTTGGTGGATGTGCTTGGTGCTAGGGGACTTGGAAAGGTGAGGTTGTGTGTTCGAATTTCGTCGAAGTCATTTTGTTGGGTAGAATAAAATTAAGGTATGCTTCTCACATTTTAATTTGCCAAGGTTTTGATAATTCAAAAATTGCATAGTGTGGAAATTAAAAGGTGGTTTGTGAGTTGTTGAGGGAGATATAAGGGATTATAAAATTAAAATATTTTATTTTTATTTTGGTGGTTAGAATTTATAAAATAGGAGTGATAAGGTATGCAAGGAATATTATATTTTATATTTTGAAATAAAGCTATATTGTGTTAATTATTTTGAGAGGAGAAATAAGGTGCATAAAGGAATTTATTGTGGAAGTGAATTAATTGAATCTTTGCTAATTATTTTTAAAGTTTGGATATTATAAGGTGTACTTGAGATTTAATATTTTTGTATGGTGAAATAATTTTGAGGGAAATAATTGAGTGAAAATTTTGAGAAGGATTTTTGCTATCTAACCTTTGAGATTGGCAAAGAGGTTGATTGTGATTGAGACAGGTTTTGAGGTCAAATCTCCATCAAAATAAAAGGTATGGGCATATCATCCTTGTGAGTGAAATATTGTTTTGTTGAATGTTGTGAAATGCAAAGTTGGAGTGAAAAGGATTGTTGGAAATGTTTGAGTGAGTTTTCATGTGCATGATTGGTGAATGTTCATGAGTATCATTGTTATGTGAAATTGAGAACTATCTTGAACTAGGGTTTGTGAAAGATCATGAGTATCATTGTTATGTGAAATTGAGAACTATCTTGAACTAGGGTTTGTGAAATATCATGAGTATCATTGTTATGTGAAGTTGAGAACTATCTTGAGCTAGGGTTTGTGAAAGATCATGAGTATCATTGTTATGTGAATTTGGAATCATCTTGAGTCAAGGTTTGAGTTCCATAGTGTGAGTTGTTGGAAGCATTGTGAAACACTTGTTTAGGGTTTGTAAGCAAGTTGTGTTTCATTGAGTGAATGGTTGAGTGAAGTTGGATGAGCATTATTGATTGAAAGTATTGGAGTGATAGTTCAAGTTCTGTGAAATAAATTGTTCTTTATTCTAAATTGATTTGAAAGAGAGATTGAATGTGATTGAGAGTATTGTGAGTGTGAAACATATTGAGTCTCTAACCATTCTCTATATGTTTTTGTAAGTTAAACAAGATTTTGAGTGAAACTTGTTTGTGTGATTGAAGAGGTTTTTTGAAAGAGATTGAGTTGAGTTTTGTATGCAAGTTTTGCAATTGATTTGAATAAGCTTTTGTGAAAGCTTGTGAGTGATTTTGAGTAAGTCCTAGAGGGGACTTAAGGAAGTTGAGTAAGATTTTGTGAAAGCTTAAGGATATATTTGTGTGAGCTTTTGTGGAAAGCTTAAAGGATATTTGAGAAGTCTTGGTGAAGACTTGTTGAGAAGTTGAAAGTTGAGTAGATTTGAGGTAAGTCTTGGTGAAGACTTGTTGAGCAGATTGGATAAGTTCTAGTGAGGACTTGTTGAGAAGATTTGAGGTAAGTCTTGGTGAAGACTTTTGAGAGATTGAGAAAGTTCTTGAGAGGACTTGTAGATAGATTTGAGGTAAGTATTTGAGAAGACTTGAGAGTAGAGTTGATTGATTGATTTGTTCAAACCTTGAGTTAAGGTTTGGGGTAGATCTAGTAGAGTTGATTTGTGATTGGATCAAGCTTTGTGTTAAGGCTTGAGGATAGATTGAGGATAGATTTTGGTGCAGATTTGAGGATAGATTTGTGCTAGATTAGAGATAGATATGTGAGCATATTTGTGCTAGATCGAAGGACTAGTGTTTAGTGCATATTTGAGATAGATATTGAGTAGAGCTGAGAGTAAGATTTGGAGGTGATAGAGTAGAGGATAGTAGTCTCTAGTGGATAGAGATCCATTAGCTAGGGTAGTGAGGATAGAGGTCTTCTGAGTGAGGATAGGGTCTTCAGTGGAGAGAGATCCACAAGCTAGTGTAGTGGAGGTAGTAGTCTTCTAGAGGATCACCAACCAGAGTAGAGGAGAAGGAGTTCTCCTGTGGATAGAGATCCATGAACTAGATGAGGGGATTGGTGGGGGGGACGGGGTTGGTGTCTCCTATGGATAGGTATCCATGAACTTGATTAGGGGATTGGTGTCTCCTTTGGATAGAGGTCCATAAACATTGTAATAGGGAAGGATTCCCAAGAGATTTGTTGAGAAAATTTTAGTGAAATATTTTCTCCGTGGAGTAGCCCACATTGGGTGAACCACGTTAAATTGGTGTCTCTATTATGTGTGGTGATTTATGCATTGCTTTGATTACTATTGTTGATATTGCCATTGATATATTGGATAATATTGTTTGGGAAAGAAAAAGTAAAAAGTGGTCTTATACTGTTCACCCCCCTCTTAGTATAAGCTTGTGTTCTTCAATTGGTATCAGAGCGGGTTCCTTCGAAAGAGTTTAATAGCTTGAAGGAAAATCTTACATGAACACAAATGGATTCTTAGAGTGGATCTTTAGGAAGTAAGGCACCATTGTTCGATGGGAATAATTATGCATTTTGGAGTGTGAGAATGAAGATTTACCTAATGGCACTAGGGAATGATATATGGCAAGTAGTTGAGGATGGATACATACCACTAACTACTCCACCTACAGATAAAGATGGTAAGCTCCTACAACTAAATAATTCAAAGGCAATGAATGGAATTTTAAATGGTTTGCATGAAATAGAGTTTGTAAAAGTTATGCATTGCACATCAACAAAAGATATTTGGGATAAGCTGAAAGGTATATATGAGGGAGACAAAAATGTCAAGATGGTAAAATTTCTAAATCACAAGAAAACATTTGAAGACCTAAAGATGAAGGATGAGGAAGATATTGCTTCATACCTACTTCATGTGGATGAGGTTGTTAACTCCATGCAAGGACTTGGGTTTAAAGTTGAAGAAATAGATGTTTGTCATAAGATTTTAAGGTCACTCCCTAAGAGGTATAGTGAAAATATTTCAGCCATAGAAGAGTCAAAAGATATTGAATTTTTGACAAGGGATGAGTTACATGGAATTCTCACAACTTTTGAGATGAGAATAAAAGAGGAAGTTATTCCCCAGAAAGAAGCAACCTTCAAAGTTACAAAGAAGTCAAAGGGTAAGAAGTCAGATTCAAGTAATGAGTTATCTAGTGATGAAGAAGCAAACTATGGCAGAAGGAACAAGGACTCAAGAAAGTATAAAGGTACAAAATTAGTTAGGTGTTTTAATTGTGGTAAATATGGTCACTATGCATCTGATTGTCCAGAGGCTGGAAGTAGCAATGATGATGAGAAATAGGATCATAAGAACAGGGAAATAGGAAAATACATGTACCAAAAGAAAAGTAGGGATGGACAAGGCAAGCAAGGAAAGAAGTTTTTCCAAAGGTATAAGAAGAGTTTTTATGCAGATAAGGTAGGTAAGAGTTCAAGTGATAGTGATGAAAGGTCCTCAGATAATGAAGAAGAAGAAATTCTATTTCTAGAAGAAGAAAATGAAGATGTTAGAAAAAGGGCACCAATAATTCTCAAGTGTTTTAGGTGTGGTAACTTTGGTCATCTTGAAGATAGTTGTACAAGGAATGGATTCAGTTTTAGTGAAGATGAATATGAAGATGCTCTTGAAGGTCCAGAAGAAGAAAGTCTTCTTATGGCAATAGAAGAAGAAGGAAGTGCTTCTATTGAAGATAAATCATAAAGGAATGAAGATGATCTTGATGATAAAAAGGTAGAGGAAGAATCAGAATCAGAGGAAGGAGAAGTTGATCTTGAGGGTGAGCTTATTTCTACTCTTAAGGAATTAAGGAAGGTAAGAAAGTAGAACTCAAAACTCAAGCTTCAATTTCAAGAATGTGATGAAGAGAAAGGAAAGCTTATAGAAGATCTAACCAACTCAATAGCTAAGACAAGGAGATTTAAAGAGAAGTTAGAGGCAAAGGTTTTAGAATGTGAAAGTTTAGAGCATGAGGTAGCTTCACTAAGGAAGGAAGTAAAAGAGTCTAAAAACAAGCTACACAGGTTTGGGAGAAGCTCAAAGACCTTGGATAAGATTATCAAGGTACAAAGATCTTCATCAAACAAGATAGGACTTGGTTTTGAATAGGAACATAGAGAACAAGGAGAGGAGTCAATCTCAAGCTCCAAAGAAGAAGAAGCTTTAGAAGAAGAGAGTGTAAGAGAGAGTGAGACTTCTGAGGATAAGTTGGACAATAGAAAGTTCAACAAGGAAAGGAACAATGCATAAATGAGGAATAGATGGAACAGGAAACAGCATAGGGTAGAAGAGACTAAGAGACCAATGGGGTCAAGGCAAGGTTTCTTCAATGGATGTTGCTTCTCATGTCATAGGTTTGGGCACAAGGCTACACAGTGCAGGACACATGAAAGACAAGAATATGGAAATTTCAAAAACAGGCATCTCTTCCAAGGGTATTGCTACTCTTGTAATCAGTTTGGTCATAAGGTAGTTAATTGTAGGGTTCATGATAGGAATGGATATGGCTTCACCAGGAGAAACTTCAAGATATTTGCACCTTCAAGGAATCACAACATTAAGTGTTATAAGTGCAATAATGTTGGGCATATAGCCAAGTGGTGTAGAGCAGAATTTCCAGAGACAAGCAGGAATAGGAACATTCAGAGGAATCAGAAGGATCAGTTGAGGAAGAAGGTGGACAAAGGTAAATATCAGTGTATGCTAGGAGTAGAGATACTCCCACCCCAAAATTAACCACCTCAAGAGAGGAGGTGGGGGAGGGGCTAAGCTAAGAGTCTCATTCTTAGCCCCAAGCCCCAAAGGTGGCCCTTTGCCATTGATGTCAAAGGGGGAGAGATTTGAGTTAGGGGGAGAGCATTCAGTTAGGGGGAGAAGAACTAAAAGAGGTAAAGGAAATGGTAAAATGAAAATGGGTTGCCATCAATGACAAAGGGGGAGATTGTTGGAAATATGAGCAAGTTTTGTTGTCATTGATGTCAAGAGGTTGATGTCCAAGTTTCATCGTCATTAATGTCATCAGGTGGTTTTTCCACAAGGCAAGGAAGAGGTTTAAAAGGAAATCCCAAGGAAGGAGAAGCAATTTAAAAGGAAATAATAATATTATAATATTTAATATTATAATATTTAGGTTACAGGTTGGTTTGAAGAAAAAAGAGGGCCAAGGAGTTATCAAATTTTAAATCCTCCAAAAGACCCATTTGGCAGATTTTGAAGACTATGGTTTAATTTATTTAAATTTAAATATTTTAACCATAGGTTAAAATTTAAATTTAAATAATTAATTAAGGCGCCAAAAGTTTAAATAATTAAATTTGAATTTCCTAAGTTCGTCGACGTGTTGGACAATGTGGCATATGGTATAAAAGGGGGCAAGTTTGTTTTATCAAAAATTATCCATGCGAATTGTAAATGCCCAAAGTCTAAATCATGTGCTATGTTCATTAAAGGAGGAGAAGAAGATTTGCATGTGTTAAGGTTTAGAGGGTAGATGTGGCAATAAAGAGAAGGGAGCACCAACCAAGTTTCAAGGTGCTTGGTAGCGCAAGTGGCAGTTGAGGGCTGCGTTAAGACATTCGTGAGCGCGAGATCGTGGGTTCGATCCACGCGATCAACTTTTGCAAAGGGGGAAGGCTTGTTTTGTTTGCATCGAGTTGGAGAAGAGATAAGATAAAAGGGAATCATGTGCCCTTTTGATTTCATGAGGGCACGTAGCCCAGTGGTGGATGTGCTTGGTGCTAGGGCTTGGAAAGGCAAGGTCGGGTGTTCGAATTTCATCGAAGGTTTTGTTGGGCAGAATAAAAGGTATGCTTCTCATTTTTAATTTGCCAAGGTTTTGATAATTCAGAAATTGCATAGTGTGGAAATTAAAAGGTGGTTTGTGAGTTGTTGAGGGAGATATAAGGGATTATAAAATTAAAATATTTTATTTTGATTTTGGTGGTTAGAATTTATAAAGTAGGAGTGATAAGGTATGCAAGGAATATTATATTTTGTATTTTGAAATAAAGCTATATTGTGTTAATTATTTTGAGAGGAGAAATAAGGTGCATAAAGGAATTTATTGTGGAAGTGAATTAATTGAATCTTTGCTAATTATTTTTAAAGTTTGGAGATTATAAGGTGTACTTGAGATTTAATATTTTTGTATGGTGAAATAATTTTGAGGGAAATAATTGAGTGAATATTTTGAGAAGGATTTTTGTTATCTAACCTTTGAGATTGGCAAAGAGGTTGATTGTGATTGAGATAGGTTTTGAGATCAAATCTTCATCAAAACAAAAGGTATGGGCATATCATCCTTGTGAGTGAAATATTGTTTTGTTGAATGTTGTGAAATGCAAAGTTGGAGTGAAAAGGATTGTTGGAAATGTTTGAGTGAATTTTTCATATGCATGATTGGTGAATGTTCATGAGTATCATTGTTAGTGTGAAATTGAGAACTATCTTGAACTAGGGTTTGTGAAAGATCATGAGTATCATTGTTATGTGAAATTGAGAACTATCTTGAACTAGGGTTTGTGAAAGATCATGAGTATCATTGTTATGTGAAGTTGAGAACTATCTTGAGTTAGGGTTTGTGAAATATCATGAGTATCATTGTTATGTGAATTTGGAATCATCTTGAGTCAAGGTTTGAGTTCCATAGTGTGAGTTGTTGGAAGTATTGTGAAACACTTGTTTAGGGTTTGTAAGCAAGTTTTGTTTCATTGAGTGAATGGTTGGTTGAAGTTGATGAGCATTATTGATTGAAAGTATTGGAGTGATAGTTCAAGTTCTGTGAAACAAATTGTTCTTTATTCTAAATTGATTTGAAAGAGAGTTTGAAAGTGATTGAGTGTTTGTGAGTGTGAAACATATTGAGTCTCTAACCATTCTCTATATGTTTCTGTAAGTTAAACAAGATTCTGAGTGAAACTTGTTTGTGTGATTGAAGAGGTTTTTTTGAAAGAGGTTGAGTTGAGTTTTTGTATGCAAGTTTTGCAATTGATTTGAATAAGCTTTTGTGAAAGCTTGTGAGTTTAGTGTTATTTGAGTAAGTCCTAGAGGGGACTTAAGGAAAAGTTGAGGAAGATTTTGGAAAGTTAAGGATAGATTTGTGTGAGATTTTGTGGAAGCTTAAAGGTATATTAGAGGTAAGTCTTGGTGAAGACTTGTTGAGAGTTGGAAGTTTAGTGAGATTATTTGAGGTAAGTCTTGGTGAAGACTTGTTGAGAGATTGGAAAGTTCTAGTGAGGACTTGTTGAGTAGATTTGAGGTAAGTCTTGGTGAAGACTTGTTGAGTAGATTGGACAAGTTCTAGTGAGGACTTGTTGAGCATATTTGAGGTAAGTCTTGGTGAAGACTTGTTGAGTATATTGAGAAAGTTCTTGAGAGGACTTGTAGATATATTTGAGGTAAGTATTTGAGAAGACTTGAGAGTAGATTTGATTGATTGATTTGTTCAAACTTTGAGTTAAGGTTTGGGGTAGATCTAGTAGAGTTGATTTGTGATTGGATCAAGCTTTGTGTTAAGGCTTGAGGATAGAATTTGAGGATAGATTTTGGTGTATATTTGAGGATAGATTTGTGCTAGATTAGAGATAGATTTGTGAGCATATTTGTGCTAGATCAAAGGATTGTGTTTAGTGTAGATTTGAGATAGATATTGAGTAGAGTTGAGAGTAAGATTTGGAGGTGATAGAGTAGAGGATAGTAGTCTCTAGTGGATAGAGATCCATTAGCTAGGGTAGTGAGGATAGAGGTCTTCTGAGTGAGGACATTGGTCTTCAGTGGAGAGAGATCCACAAGCTAGTGTAGTGGAGGTAGTAGTCTTCTAGAGGATCACCAACCAGAGTAGAGGAGAAGGAGTTCTCCTATGGATAGAGATCCATGAACTAGCTGAGGGGATTGGTGTCTCCTGTGGATAGGTATCCATGAACTTGATTAGGGGATTGGTGTCTCCTTTGGATAGAGGTCCATAAATATTGTAATAGGGAAGGATTCCCAAGAGATTTGTTGAGAAAATTTTAGTGAAATATTTTCTCCATGGAGTAGCCCACATTGGGTGAACCATGTTAAATTGGTGTCTCTATTGTGTGTGGTGATTTATGCATTGCTTTGATTACTATTGTTGATATTGCCATTGATATATTGGATAATATTATTTGAGAAAGAAAAAGTAAAAAGTGGTCTTATACTATTCACCCCCCTCTCAGTATAAGCTTGTGTTCTTCAATTGGTATCAGAGCGGGTTCCTTCGAAAGAGTTTAACAACTTGAAGGAAAATCTTACAGGAACACAGATGGATTCTCAGAGTGGATCTTCAGGGAATAAGGCACCATTGTTCGATGGGAATAATTATGCATTTTGGAGTGTGAGAATGAAGATTTACCTAATGGCACTAGGGAATGATATATGGCAAGCAGTTGAGGATGGATACATACCGCCAGCTACTCCACCTACAGATAAATATGGTAAGCTCCTACAACTGAATAATTCAAAGGCAATGAATGGAATTTTAAATGGTTTATATGAAATAGAGTTTGTAAAAGTTATGCATTGCACATCAACAAAAGAGATTTGGGATAAGCTAAAAGGTATATATGAGGGAGACAAAAAGGTCAAGATGGCAAAGTTGCTAAATCACAAGAAAATATTTGAAGACCTAAAGATGAAGGATGAGGAAAACATTGCTACATACCTACTTCGTGTGGATGAGGTTGTTAACTCCATGCAAGGACTTGGGTTTAGAGTTGAAGAAACAGATGTTTGTCATAAGATTTTAAGGTCACTCCCTAAGAGGTATAGTGAAAATATTTCAGCCATAGAAGAGTCAAAAGATATTGAATTTTTGACAAGGGATGAGTTACATGGAATTCTCACAGATTTTGAGATGAGAATAAAAGAGGAGTCTATTCCCTAGAAAGAAGCAACCTTCAAAGTTACAAATAATTCAAAGGGTAAGAAGTCAGATTCAAGTAATGAGTTATCCAGTGATGAAGAAGCAAACTATGGCAGAAGGAACAAGGACTCAAGAAAGTATAAAGGTACAAAATCAGTTAGGTGTTTTAATTGTGGTAAATATGGTCACTATGCATCTGATTTTCTAGAGGCTGGAAGTAGCAATGATGATGAGAAATAGGATCATAAGAATAGGGAAACAGGAAAACACAGGTACCAAAATAAAAGTAGGGATGGACAAGGCAAGCAAGGAAAGAAGTTTTTCCAAAGGCATAAGAAGAGTTTTTATGCAGATAAGGCAGGTAAGAGTTCAAGTGATAGTGATGAAAGGTCCTCAGATAATGAAGAAGAAGAAATTCTATTTCTGGAAGTAGAAAAATATGATGTTAGAAAAAGGGCACCAATAATTCTCAAGTGTTTTAGGTGTGGTAACTTTGGTCATCTTGAAGATAGTTGTACAAGGAATGGATTCAGTTTCAGTGAAGATGAATATGAAGATGCTCTTGAAGGTCCAGAAGAAGAAAGTCTTCTTATGGCAATAGAAGAAGAAGGAAGTGCTCCTATTGAAGATAAATCATAAAGGAATGAAGATGATCTTAAAAAAAGGATAGAGGAAGAATCAAAATAAGAGGAAGGAGAAGTTGATCTTGAGGGTGAGCTTATTTCTACTCTTAATGAATTAAGGAAGGTAAGAAAGTAGAACTCAAAACTCAAGCTTCAATTTCAAGAATGTGATGAAGAGAAAGGAAAGCTTATAGAAGATCTAACCAACTCAATAGCTAAGACAAGGAGATTTAAAGAGAAGTTAGAGGCAAAGGTTTTAGAATGTGAAAGATTAGAGCATGAGGTAGCTTCATTAAGGAAGGAAGTAAAAGAGTCTAAAAAT
Organism: Wollemia nobilis; assembly: GCA_028583015.1. Classification (NCBI taxonomy): domain Eukaryota; kingdom Viridiplantae; phylum Streptophyta; class Pinopsida; order Araucariales; family Araucariaceae; genus Wollemia; species Wollemia nobilis. The sequence continues at coordinate 14,968,045 of JAQPPZ010017058.1, read as the reverse complement.
AAGCTACACAGGTTTGGGAGAAGCTCAAAGACCTTGGATAAGATTATCAAGGTACAAAGATCTTCATCAAACAAGACATGACTTGGTTTTGAATAGGAACATAGAGAACAAGGAGAGGAGTCAATCTCAAGCTCCAAAGAAGAAGAAGCTTCAGAAGAAGAGAGTGTAAGAGAGAGTGAGACTTTTGAGGATAAGTTGGACAATAGAAAGTTCAACAAGGAAAGGAACAATGCACAAATGAGGAACAGATGGAATAGGAAACAACACAGGGTAGAAGAGACTAAGAGACCAATGGGGTCAAGGCAAGGTTTCTTCAATGGATGTTGCTTCTCATGTCATAGGTTTGGGCACAAGGCTACACAGTGCAGGACACATGAAAGACAAGAATATGGAAATTTTAGAAATAGGCATCTCTTCCAAGGGTATTGCTACTCTTGTAATCAGTTTGGTCATAAGGCAGTAAATTGTAGGGTTCATGATAGGAATGGATATGGCTTCACCAGGAGGAACTTCAAGATATTTGCACCTTCAAGGAATCACAACATTAAGTGTTATAAGTGCAATAATGTTGGGCATATAGCTAAGTGGTGTAGAGAAGAATTTCCAGAGACAAGCAGGAATAGGAACATTCAGAGGAATCAGAAGGATCAGTTGAGGAAGAAGGTGGACAAAGGTAAAGATCAATGTATGCTGGGAGTAGAGATACTCCCACCCCAAAATTAACCACCTCAAGAGAGGAGGTGGGGGAGGGGCTAAGCTAAGAGTCTCATTTTTAGCCCCAAGCCCCAAAGGTGGCCCTTTGCCATTGATGTCAAAGGGGGAGAGATTTGAGTTAGGGGAGAGCATTCAGTCAAGGGGAGTAGTTTCTTAGGGGGAGAATAATTGAAAGAGGTAAAGGAAATGGTAAAATGAAAATGGGTTGCCATCAATGACAAAGGGGGATATTGTTGGAAATATGAGCAAGTTTTGTTGTCATTGATGTCAAGAGGTTGATGTCCAAGTTTCATTATCATTAATGTCATCAAGTGGTTTTTCCACAAGGCAAGGAAGAGGTTTAAAAGGAAATTTTTTTTTTAAATAAATTAAACCCAAGGAAGGATAAGTAGTTTAAAAGGAAATAATAATATTATAATATTTAATATTATAAGGTTAGTTGGTTTGAAGAAAAATGAGGGCCAAGGAGTTATCAAATTTTAAATCCTCCAAAAGACCCATTTGGTAGATTTTGAAGATTATGGTTTAATTTATTTAAATTTAAATATTTTAACCATAGGTTAAAATTTAAATTTAAATAATTAATTAAGGCGCCAAAAGTTTAAATAATTAAATTTGAATTTCCTAAGTTCCTAAACATGTTGGAAAACATGGCATATGGTATAAAAGGGGAAAGTTTTTTATAAAAATTATCCATGCGAATTTAATGCCCAAAGTTTAAAAATTGTGTCATTAAATGAGGAGAAGAATATTCGCATGTGTTAAGGTTTAGAGGGTAAACATGGCAATAAAGAGAAGGGGAGCACCAACCAAGTTTCAAGGTGCTTGGTAGCGCAAGTGGTAGTCGAGGGCTGCGTTAGGATGTTTGAGCGTGAGATCGTGGGTTCGATCCACGTGATCAACTTTTGCAAAGGGGAAAGCTTGTTTTGTTTGCATCGAGTTGGAGAAGAGATAAGACAAAAGGAATCATGCACCCTTTTGATTTGTGAGGGCACGTAGCCCAGTTGGTGGATGTGCTTGTGCTAGGGCTTGGTGAGGTGAGGTCGGGTGTTCGAATCTCTTCAAGGTTTTTGTTGGGAAGAATAAAAGGTATGCTTCTCACATTTTAATTTGCCAAGGTTTTGATAATTCAGAAATTGCATAGTGTGGAAATTAAAAGGTGGTTTGTGAGTTGTTGAGGGAGATATAAGGGATTATAAAATTAAAATATTTTATTTTGATTTTGGTGGTTAGAATTTATAAAGTAGGAGTGATAAGGTATGCAAGGAATATTATATTTTGTATTTTGAAATAAAGCTATATTGTGTTAATTATTTTGAGAGGAGAAATAAGGTGCATAAAGGAATTTATTGTGGAAGTGAATTAATTGAATCTTTGCTAATTATTTTTAAAGTTTGGAGATTATAAGGTGTATTTGAGATTTAATATTTTGTATGGTGAAATAATTTTGAGGGAAATATTTGAGTGAATATTTTGAGAAGGATTTTTGTTATCTAACCTTTGAGATTGGCAAAGAGGTTGATTGTGATTGAGATAGGTTTTGAGATCAAATCTCCATCAAAAAAAAGGTATGGGCATATCATCCTTGTGAGTGAAATATTGTTTTGTTGAATGTTGTGAAATGCAAGTTGGAGTGAAAAGGATTGTTGGAAATGTTTGAGTGAATTTTCATATGCATGATTGGTGAATGTTTATGAGTATCATTGTTATGTGAAGTTGAGAACTATCTTGAACTAGGGTTTTGTGAAAGATATGAGTATCATTGTTATGTGAAGTTGAGAACTATCTTGAACTAGGGTTTGTGAAAGATCATGAGTATCATTGTTATGTGAAGTTGAGAACTATCTTGAGCTAGGGTTTGTGAAAGATCATGAGTATCATTGTTATGTGAATTTGGAATCATCTTGAGTCAAGGTTTGAGTTCCATAGTGTGAGTTGTTGGAAGCATTGTGAAACACTTGTTTAGGGTTTGTAAGCAAGCTTTGTTTCATTGAGTGAATGGTTGATTGAATTTGATGAGCATTATTGATTGAAAGTATTGGAGTGATAGTTCAAGTTCTGTGAAACAAATTGTTCTTTATTCTAAATTGATTTGAAGGAGAGTTTGAAAGTGATTGAGTGTATTGTGAGTGTGAAACATATTGAGTCTCTAACCATTCTCTATATGTTTCTGTAAGTTAAACAATATTCTGAGTGAAACTTGTTTGTGTGATTGAAGAGGTTTTCTGAAAGAGGTTGAGTTGAGTTTTTGTATGCAAGTTTTGCAATTGATTTGAATAAGCCTTTGTGAAAGCTTGTGTTGGTGTCTGAGTTAGGAATTTGAGTAAGTCCTAGAGGGGACTTAAGGACACAATTGAGAAGTTTGAAATCTTAAGGACAGATTTGTGAGATTTTGTGGAAGCTTACAAATTGTCGTGAGTTTGAGGTAAGTCTTGGTGAAGACTTGTTGAGATATTGGACAAGTTCTAGTGAGGACTTGTTGAGCAGATTTGAGGTAAGTCTTGGTGAAGACTTGTTGAGCAGATTGGACAAGTTCTAGTGAGGACTTGTTGAGCATATTTGAGGTAAGTCTTGGTGAAGACTTGTTGAGTAGATTGGACAAGTTCTTGAGAGGACTTGTGGATAGATTTGAGGTAAGTCTTTGAGAAGACTTGAGAGTAGATTTGATTGATTGATTTGTTCAAACCTTGAGTTAAGGTTTGGGGTAGATCTAGTAGAGTTGATTTGTGATTGGATCAAGCTTTGTGTTAAGGCTTGAGGATATATTTGAGGATAGAGTTTGGTGTATATTTGAGGATAGATTTGTGCCAGACCAGAGATAGACTTATGAGCAGATTTGTGCTAGACCGAAGGATAGTGTTTAGTGCAGATTTGAGATAGATATTGAGCAGAGCTGAGAGAAAGCTTTGGAGGTGATAGAGTAGAGGATAGTAGTCTCCAGTGGATAGAGATCCATTAGCCAGGGTAGTGAGGATAGAGGTCTTCTGAGTGAGGATAGTGGTCTTCAGTGGAGAGAGATCCACAAGCCAGTGTAGTGGAGGCAGTAGTCTTCTAGAGGATCACCAGCCAGAGTAGAGGAGAAGGAGTTCTCCTATGGATAGAGATCCATGAACCAATAGAGGGGATTGGTGTCTTGATGAGGCCCAAAAATACCTCATTATTGCACTATATTTGACATATAAAAAACTACCATATTACCAAACATGACAAATTTAATTGCCAAATAGTTGATTAAAATATATTATTTGTTAATTATTTGCATGATTTCATGTTAGGAATATTATACCCTTGTTTTGACTATTTTCAGCATTTTATGACTTATTTTTCTTGATTAATTAGCAATTAAAACATGCATTTTAATTAACAAAATTTGGTATGCTGATGTACATTAATTTTACAAAGGTGTTTGAATGTTTTCCCACATTTTCAACTTGTTTGAAATACACATTGGAGCCAAATTTCTAGGACTGTCATAAATATGGAAATTTGCAAAGGACAGCCATATAAAAACCAGAAAGTTGTCACTTTATAGGAGTACCCTAAAGTTGTCAAGAAAAGCATGATAAAATGGATGGAATGAGTTCAAAAGGAATAAATAATACATCTAACCTATTTATAAGCATTCCCACATGGTCTAAATAGGTAGCAACAGGGTATAACAGAGCAACACTATTACACAGTTTTAGCATGGTTTCCTGATAAATGAAATGCATGATTTTGATAAGCAACATGATATATTCCATTGTATTTATATTTAAATTATTTTCCACATGCTAATTTGTCTAAAAACCAACAAATAGCACCAAAGTTGTAACTGTTGCAGTAGAAGCTGGAAAAACATAAAATTACCATGTAAATTCCATCCAGTTGCCAATGAATGACAAGGCCTAGAATTTACCAATGGAGAAGGATGAAATCAGTTTGAATCACCTCTTAGAAGATGTATTAAATGACCTAACTGAAAGAAACAGCTAAAATGGACATTTTGAATGCATTTTGAGTATAAAGTGCACCTACAACTAGTTATTGTGAAGATCTTCGGAATAACAGACAAACACGCTTATTTTTGAATATTTGTGATTTCTAAGTGGTTGAAAAGGTAAACCAAGGTTGAGGGGATATAGGAAAAACTTTATACAATTGTCCCCACCATTCCTTGCTGACCAAAAGATACAACTCAAAAGGAAATATCAACTAATGCAGTTGGCCCTATCCTAGAATAGACCCAGATTAGTTGTAGAACAATAGGCAAATAAGTTGTAGATAGAAATGGCATATTTTGTGCATGTAAATAGATATTGGATATTATAAATATCATAGCTTCCATATCGTTTGAGCTAAGTAGCCATTAGGAAATAAGAGTAGCATAATAGATTCAGATTGCAATAGTGTGTAGCAGCAGAATTGTAATGTTATTTCTGGAATAATAAAGTGTAGTTCTTTTATTATTTTTGTCATATATGAGTGTGTGTGAAATTTAGTAAGTAAGAGGAGTTCATACCTTCTTCTAGAAAAGGAAGCAAGGGCCACTTCCAGGCCTAGGAGAAGGACTGACAAGACAAGTTCTCTTTGGATTCCTGCTACGACAGAATTAGCTGAATATTTGTTAAATTTTATATTTTGTTTCATATTAACCTTTGTTGCAGTTTTATGATTTATTTCTTGTTTAGATTAAACTTGCAAGACTTTCTAAATAGGATACCTTTGATAGATTAGTTACTATTTCATTTTCAGCAGATTACAATATTGCTTTTGGATTCTTTCACTTCAGCAATTTTTAGCAGTTTTTTCTGTATTTTCTCTTTTGTTGTCAGTCACTGTACAAAATATTGACAACCTTATGAAATAGAACACTGAAAAATATTAGTTTATGTGTTTATTACTCAAAAATTCCATTCCTATAAAAATAATTAGATTTTAGTTCTGCAAATATAACTAGGTTCTAATTTATGTAACTTAAGGATCAGATTTCCATTCCTACAAGTAAATTAGTTTGTTTTATGCAACATAGAAGTAAAGGTGACCTAAAAACCCCCAACACAATATGTTTTTACAATAAAAACTGCTACTTCAAAGTGAGTTAATTTGTAGTCCTATTCAACACTTCTATCGTAGATAGCCTTGGACACCACCCTAGATTGATAAATCATTGAGATTAAATGATGTGATTAACTGAAAGAGGTAAAGGAAATGGTAAAAGGAAAATGGGTTGCTATCAATGACAAAGGGGGAGATTGTTGGAAATATGAGCAATTTTTGTTGCCATTGATGTCAAGAGGTTGATGTCCAAGTTTCATTGTCATTAATGTCTTCAAGTGGTTTTTCCAAAAAGGCAAAGAAGCAAGTTTAAAAGGAAATCCTAAGGAAGGAGAAGCAGTTTAAAAGGAAATAATAATATTATAATATTTAATATTATAATATTCTGGGTTACAGGTTGGTTTGAAGAAAAAAGAGGGCCAAGGAGTCATCAAATTTTAAATCCTCCAAAAGATCCATTTGGAAGATTTTGAAAACTATGGTTTAATTTATTTAAATTTAAATATTTTAACCATAGATTAAAATTTAAATTTAAATAATTAATTAAGGTGCCAAAATTTTAAATAATTAAATTCGCATTTCCTATGTTTTTCAATGTGTTGGACAATGTGGCATATGGTATAAAATAAGAGGAAGTTTGTTTTATCAAAAATCATCCATGCAAATTCTCAATACCCAAATTTTAAATCATGCACTGCGTTCATTAAAGGAGGAGAAGAAGATTTGTGTGTGTTAAGGTTTAGAGGGTAGACATGGCAATAAAGTGAAGGGGAGAACCAATAATGTTCCAAGGTGCTTGGTAGCATATGTGGTAGCCAAGGGCTGCATTAAGGCATTTGCGAACATGAGATCATGGGTTCATTCCATGCAATCGACTTTTGCAAAGGGGAAAGTTTGTTTTGTCTACATCAAGTCAGAGAAGTGTAAGCCATAAGAGAAATATGTATGCCCTATTATTTCCATGAGGGCACGTAGCCTAGTTGGTAGACATACTTGGTGCTAGGGCATTGGAAAGGTGAGGTCACGTGTTTGAATTTTTTTGAAGTTGTTTTGTCGGGTAAAATAAAATTAAGGTATGCTTCTCATGTTTTAATTTGCCAAAGGTTTTGATAATTCTAAAATTGCATAGTGTGGAAATTAAAAGGTGTTTGTGAGTTGCTGAGGGATATATAAGGGATTATAAAATTTAAATATTTTATTTTGATTTTGGTGGTTATAATTTATAAAGTAGGAGTGATAAGGTACACAAGGAATATTATATTTTGTGTTTTGAAATAAAACTATAGTGTTAATTATTTTGAGAGGAGAAATAAGGTGCATAAAGGAATTTATTGAGAAAGTAAATTAATTGAATCTTTACTAATTATTAAAGTTTGGATATTATAAGGTGTACTTGAGATTTAATATTTTTATATGGTGAAATAATTTTGATGGAAATAATTGAGTGAAAATTTTGAGAAGGATTTTTGCTATCTAACCTTTGATATTGGCAAAGAGGATGATTGTGATTGAGACTAGTTTTGAGGTCAAATATCCATCAAACAAAAGGTATGGGTATATAATCCTCATGAGTGAAATATTTTTTGTTGAATGTTGTGAAATGCAAGTAGGAGTGAAAAGGATTGTTAGAAATGTTTGAGTGACTTTTTCATATGCATGATTGGTGAATGTTCATGAGATCATTTGAGTGTGAAATTAAGAATTATCTTGAACTAGGGTTTGTGAGAGAATATGAGTATCATTTTTATGTAAAATTGAGAACTATATTGAACTAGGGTTAGTGAAATATCATGAGTATCATTGTTATGTGAAATTGAGAACTATATTGAACTAGGGTTAGTGAAAGAACATGAGTATCATTGTTATGTGATTTTGGAATCATATTGAGTCAAGGTTTGAGTTCCATTGTGTGAGTTGTTGGAAGCATTGTGAAACACTTGTTTAGGATTTGTAAGCAATATTTGTTTCATTGAGTGAATGGTTGGTTGAAGTTGATGAGTATTATTGATTGAAAATATTGGAGTGATAGTTCAAATTCTTTATTCTAAATTGATTTGAAAGAGAGATTGAATGTGATTGAGAGTATTGTGAGTGTGAAACATATTGAGTCTCTAACCATTCTCTATATGTTTCTATAAGTTAAACAATATTTTGAGTGAAACTTGTTTGTGTGATTGAAGAGGTTTTTTGAAAGAGGTTAAGTTGAGTTGTGTATGCAAGTTTTGCAATTGATTTGAATAATCTTTTGTGAAATATTGTGAGAAGATTTGAGCAAGTTCTAAAGTGGACTTAAGGACAAAGTTTAGCAAGATTTTGTGAAATATTGTGAGAATATTTGAGTAATTCCTAAAGGGGACTTAAGGATAGAATTGAGGAAGCTTTTGTGAAAGATTAAGGATAGATTTGTGTGAGATTTTGTGGAATATTACAAGCATATTGGACAAGTTCTAGAGAGGACTTGTTGAGAAGATTTGAGGTAAGTCTAGGTGAATACTTTTTGAGAAAATTGGACATTTTCTAGTAAGGACTTGTTGAGTAAATTTGAGGTATGTCTTGGTGAAGACTTGTTGAGCATATTGGACAGGTTCTAATGAGGACTTGTTGAGCAGATTTAAGGTAAGTCTTGGTGAAGACTTGTTGAGAATATTGGACAAGTTCTAGTGAGGACTTGTTGAGAATATTTGAGGTAAGTCTTGGTGAATATTTGTTGAGTAGATTGGAAAAGTTATTGAAATGACTTGTAGACAGATTTAAGGTAAGTCTTTGAGAATACTTGAGAGCAGAGTTGATTGATTGATTTGTTCAAATATTGAGTTAAGGTTTGGGGTAGATCTAGTAGAGTTGATTTGTGATTAGATCAAGCTTTGTGTTAAAGCTTGAGGACATAATTGAGGATTGATTTTGGTGTATATTTGAGAATATATTTATGCCAGACCAAATATAGACTTGTGAGTAGATTTGTGCTAGATCAAAGTAATGTGTTTAGTGCAAATTTGAGATAGATATTAAGCAGAGATGAGAGTAGGATTTGGAGGTGACAAAGTAGAGGGTAATAGTCTCTAGTGGATATATATCCATTAGCCAGGTTAGTGAGGATAGAGGTCTTCTGAGTGAGGATAGTGGTATTCAATAAAGAGAGATACACAAGCAAGCATAGTGGAGGTAGTAGTCTTCTAAAGGATCACCAGCCATAGTAGAGGAGAAGGAATCCTCCTATGGATAGAGATCTACAAACCAGCATAGGGGATTGGTGTCTCTTATGGGTTGGTGTTGTTGAAATAGCAAAGGGGATTGATGTCTCCTGTGGATAGGTATCTATAAACTTGATTAGTTGATTGGTGTCTCCTTTATATAGAGGTCCATAAACATTGTAATAGGCAATGATTCCCAAGAGATTTGTTGAGAAAATTTTAGTGAAATATTTTATTTGTGGAGTAGCCCACATTAGGTGAACCACGTTAAATTGGTGTCTCTATTGTGTGTGATGATTTATGCATTTCTTTTATTACTTTTGTTGATATTACCATTTATATATTGGATAATATTGGTTGAGAAAGAACAAGTAAAAAGTTATCTTATATTGTTCACCCCCCCCTCAGTAGAAGCTTGTGTTCTTTAATCTTCCATAGGAAGTCATTTTAATGGTTCTTTCTACAATGGTTCTTCAAAATTAGGATTGAGTTCTACTGTAGCTGTAGTGGTGAAACTCACTGGTGTAAAGATGAAGTTATTATATTTATCATTCCAATCTATTTATGTTTCAAGGTTTCTCTACCCAGGGCTAGGTACTTGGGTCTACTTATTGTCTTAATGACATGTGTTTATGGATCTATCATCAAAATAATGCATTTTACTCATTAACTGTGCCCCCTTAGGGAAATTATCTAGTTGTTCTATCGAAGGCTTAAATGTTTTAAGAGCTTTAACAGTAGTTAATTGAGCACCAATATTTTCCTCTTGAGTTTCATCCTGTGAAGGTGGGGATGGAGAATCTGACCCTGGATGTGGTTTCTTATAAATCAGTACTATATTCTTTGGGTATTTTGCCTTCAAATTTGTGATGTTTTTATCATATCTATCAAAAAATAATTATCAATTACTCATCAAAACTTAGATTTCTCTATGCTAGTTTCCACTCTCATTGTCTACTAGTCTATTATCTTACCTTCATCCCATTTATTTTTATTCTCAATTTTTTTGATTGTAGACTCATTCAACTGATGTATTTCATTCTTATATGAATCAAAATCAACTATTTGCTCATAAAAGTTAAGCCATGGTGGAAGTTGTTCCATCTTGGCAACATTCCATTCTAATGGAGAATTTTCCTTGTTATTCCTACCCTTTTTAAAATGAGGCCTTGATGTCTTCTCAAACTTGTGGGCCTTATCGTCATTAAGATAAATGTTTCTCTTGTGGAATTTGTCATATTGATCATATCTCCACCTCTAAGGGATGTAGAACAGGCCCAACCTATCCAAATATTGGGTTATTTGTTCACCTTGACCCTTTCTAGTAATATTTATATCATTGATGCTATGGTAGGTCAATAAATATATTATTTTATTTCTAGATCCATAGTTCATATTGATAAAATCCGCTTGCCTCAAATATTCTAGAGCTAATAATCTATTTATAACAAAATGAGGAAGTAGAAAAGGCTTACTAGTAAAGCCATACAGTCTAATAACTGTGCCTTCTGTAAGGATGTACCAGTATCCTTCTTCGACACCTTCTATTCTCAATAATTATTTGGCCAATGGTGGTAACCTAGGATATTTCCCATACATTATCTTTAAATATGGCCCTAGAAATTCTAGGTTAAATCTTTAAACAAACCCAGTGCTCCTCAAATAAGCAGTCCAATCGTATACAAGGATACGATCTCCCTTGTCATTCTTCTTCTTTATAGAAATCCATGGCATCATCTACCTCACAACAACAAAGAAAATCCAAACTAGACTTGAAAAATACTAGAAAGATAATGTATCAGAATCCCTTTTCATCCTTACCAATTTTTCATGTATTCTTTTGGCAGGGAAAGCTGGCCAATCGAAGTAAATGGATTTAATACCCCTTTTCTCAGCATTAGGTTGATACATTTCTCATTAGAAATGTAGTAGGCAGTGGCTATTTTCCAATATCTCAAAAATTGGTCTAAATCCATACCCTCCAAACAATATAGCATGGACTACAACTCTGGTTTGAAAAACTGCTCAATGAGAATCAGGGGTTTGGGAAATCCTCTCCTAGATTTAATGGTCTTGAATTAATTATAGACCAATTTTTTTAAAGGTTCACCCTCATGATATCATCGTTGCAAATAGTAATACCCAACTTGATTCGATGTATTGAAATATTTTTGCCTTATGGGTGGTTCTACGCCTAGGGAGAAAAGGTTGTGATAAGCCTCAATAGTGATTTAAACAATATTTTACCCTTAGTTATATTTACCACTTTTTCCCGTGGGTCATAGAATATTACAATAGCCACTATCAAATATGGATAAGGATGAACTAAATCATAGATATAAAAATACAAAAAGGAGTGAATAATACAAGTAGATTGGATAAAATAGGCTACACCTTTCTTGTATCTGTCGTTGATGCTTTTTTTATGCTTAGTTCTATCTATGAGAACCAGTCCGGTGTTGGACACAACTTCTAATTTGTCAATTTAATTGTCCAAATCTTCAATTTTTGAGGGTTCTACTTATTGAGTGTCTTCAAAGGCCATTTTTCACAAAAATATTTAGAGTGTTCTTACTCTGGTTTTTGTAGATAGTGTTTTGTTATTCTCTGTTTTTTTTTGCTTGGTAGGTTTGCTTTCAATAAATGAATGAAATGTGCTCTTTTAGCACTATTAATTACCACTACATGTACACCTTCCACCATTAATGTAGTCACTCTGATAAATTCTTGTTTGCACTCTTTTCAAATTAAACTCATGCATCTTGGTGACTTAAATATGTTGCATCGCTCTCTGATCGGCTAAAGCACAAAACATGTTTCTAAACTTGTGGTGTATTTCATATTTTTCTTTCCTTTGGAGTGGCATGGGAAGCTCACAAGACAATTTGCAAATATCTATTTCTTCAAAAGCAGCATGATAAATTATTTAGGTTTCCACTCAAAAATAGTCATGGAATCCTATGGATTGGAACATAGGTCGTGATCCACTACCACCTTAGTATTTTTAAGGGCAGCGAGGAACACATGCGGTATTCCACTACTTTCTTAGTTAATTTGAGAGCAGATTGGGACCATGCTGCTTTATGCTAAAACTTAGCTTATTTTGCAACTCTTCACATTATTTTTGTGAAGTAAAATTTTCTCTCTTTTTTTAGCATTTTATCAATAATGAAAACTTAAAATAAAATGGAAAAAAGGATATGATACATCGTATGTACATATGTTACAATGACTCTTTATCTCAATCAAAATAGAATTTAAGATGAAAACCATTGAACTGAATTGGTTGTATGTTCCCTTCAAGATCTTCAAGCTAGAAGACATTGGTTTCCTTAACTTCTACTATTTTGAAAGGACCATCCTAGAAGGAGTCAAACTTCTAATGGTGCCCTGATTTAGCTCCTTCTACACACCTAAGTACGGAATATCCAACTTGGATTTTTTTGAATGTTGTCTTCTTATCAAACCATACCTTGATTTCAAATGAATGCTTCTAAAAATATTCATATGCCTGAGTTCTTTTCTCTTCTATTTGCAATAAATGTGTCAACCTACTTTCAATTGGAATTTGGTCAAACTCATCCTCAGTACTTACCAGCTTGAGGGCTGGAATTTCCAAGTGCACAGGTAATACTACTTCCTTGCCATATACTAAGGCATAAGGTAATGTTTTTATGGACTTTTTGAGAGTGATTCTATCCACCCATAGAGCTCATTCCAATAATAGGTGCCAACTTATCTTGTTACCCTTCAATGATATTATCAAAATTCTTAGCAAATTTGGTTAGTTTATTATGCCATTCCATTTCCTTTGGGATAGTAGTTTGAAGTCTTCTTTATGGTGATGCCATACTTTCTAGAAAACTCAATGTATTTAGCCCCTATGAATGCTGGTCCATTATCACTCACTAAATATTTTGGAACACCAAACCTTGCAATCAAGCTTTACATGAAATCTATCACCACCTCTTGGTTTGATTTATTTGTAGGGATGGCTTCTACCCATCTGGTGAGGTAGTCTATTGTAGTTAGAATGTACTTGTGGTCAGTTGAGGAATTTGGATTGATAACCCCTATGAAGTATACACCCCATTGCTGAAATGGTTCCTCAACTTGAATTGGCTTAAGGAGAAATGATGCATTCCTTTTTCTTCCCACATACCACTAGCATTCATCGCAGATTCTAGTGACTTTGAAAGTGTCAATAAAAATGGTAGGCTAGTAATAGCCTGCCCTAATTATTTTCAAAGTTGTGATTCTTATTGAGAAGTGTCCTTCAGATAGTCCTCCATGGAACTCCTCTATGACCTTTTATTTTTTATCATATTTTAAGCATCTAAGGAGGACTCCATCAAGGTTTCTCTTGTATATACCTTCTAGAAATAGAACATATTTCAAATCCTAAAGCCTATATCTTATTCTCTATGATGGATTGAGAATAGGAGGGTATATCCTAGTCTAAAAATACTCAGTAATTTGGTCCACCCAGTCTAATTCTAATGAGTATAGACCTTCAACTTGGTCCTCTACTATTGATTGATAGGATATCACTTCTGCTAAAACCGTTGCTTATGTCAAACCTTGGCATAGGGCTCTACCTATAACTAGCTTGGTAGGATGGATTTCCACATCATATTCCTAGATCTTAGTAATCCAACCAACTCTCTTGTATCCTAGTTTACCTTGTAAAACGAAACTTCTCACATCTAGATGAACTACATAAACTAGGGTCTTGCTTTGAACTAAGTATTACCTAAAATTTTTCAATGATTTCATTACTACAAATACTTGTTTCTCAATAAAATTATACTTGACCTGATATTTATGAAGAGTATGGCTCCAAAATAATATGGGGTGTTCCTCTCCTTCAACATTCTTTTGGGTGAGAACTGATGCATAAATTCCCTCACCTCCATAAGCATAAAGAATGAAGTCTGCTGAAGTCTATATTGACTAGCACTGGAGCTGTAGCAATGGATTGCTTGTTAATTTCAAAGGCTTGCTTTCTCACCTCAGTCCATATAAAATCTACATTATTCTTTAGAAGTTTTGATATAGGCTTCACCTTCTGAGAAAATTTAGAGATTAATTTCTTGACAAAATTTATCTGACCAAAGGACTACAATGATTTCTTATTCATGGGTAGTATAAGATGAAGGATGGATTCAATTCTATCCAAATCAATGGCCATACCTTCTTTGGATACCACATGGCCTAGAAAATTTCCTTCATGAACCACAAAAAATGACTTCTTAGGATTAAGAGAGATTCCAAATTCTTCGCACTTCTGAAATACTTGGTCTAGATGTACCAGATGGTATTACTTGTTAATCATATCATATAAATAAATTAGAATGGCCTCATTGATAAAATCCCCTAAGGCATAGCCCATTGCTCTCTGAAAAGTGGCTCCTACATTAGATAGCCCAAAAGGTATTATATGATAGGCAAAAGTTCCCCATTTGGTGGTGAATGTTATTTTAAATTGATCCTCATCCTTCACCCAAATCTGGTTATAGCTAGAGAAGTTGTCTAGTAGTGAGAACCTTTCTACTCCTTCCATAATATATAATATTTGACCAATATATGGGAGGGGGTAATGGTCCTTTAGTAATTCTTGATCGAGGTTTCTAAAATCTACACAAGTGAATATCACCATTCTTTTTCCTTACTAGGACCAAGTTGGCTACCTATGTTGAATGTTTGATTGGATAAATGATCTTATCCTTTAGCAACTTCAATATATCTTCTCTCATTATGGATTTTATCCTAGGATTCATAGGCCTCTGTTTCTACCTGAAAGGTTTTGCATTTGGCTTTAGCTCAATTGTGTGTTGAATGACCTTCTTGCCATATACTTTAAGATCCTCATATGATCAAGCTACAATGTATTGGTACTTTACACATAAATTTTTGATGTCCTCCTCTTATTCTAGAGAACATCATAATCCAACCTTGCACTTCTTTTCCTTTTCAATTTCAATTTCTTTATAAATATTCTCATTGATTTCTATGGATATGATCTTTTTCGTATATTCATTGTCAAACAAGATATCTAGAGTAACCTACCCTCTAGGTATATGATTGTTCTTGAGTTGTATGACATCCTATTGATCAATCTCTTCTATATTTTCCTCTTGAATAGTAAATAAATAGGCTTCTCTCACCAAAAAATCAATGATTTTTTCATCACTTTCAAAGACCTTCCAAAAAATCTACTTATCTGGTACTGTAGGCCTAAAAATAATTTTGATCCCTTTGTCCTTCATAACTCCTATGTCTATAGAAGGGTTGAAATTAACTCCCATTACTACTAAGGAATCTACCAAGGTATTATTTCTTCTAGGAAAAAAATTTATGTTTAGGGCATAAAAGGATTCCATCAAATTCCATACCCTATTTCTATATACTTTAAGGTAATGGTGCTTACTGATGCATCTTTCCCTTACCTGATTTACAATAAATTCAGAGTCACCATATATATTCAATATTTTAATGCCCATGCTTTCATATTGCATTTTTTTTATAATTTAATGAGCTTTCATTAAAAAAGGACATTTGAAAGGTGTCCCAATGCCTTGTACATTAGAAAAATCGGGAACATAAAAGGAAACACCAGAGGATCAAAAGACATACAGCTAGAAGAACCAAAAAGGACCTGAATTACCATAAAATTAAGCGATACAAAAAAGTGAAAGTTGAGACTAAGCTTTCAAAAGTAGAGACAACAGACACACTAATTAGGAGCATTAGTCTGCACTGGAGATGCAACCACAATTTCCATATCAACATCCTTAACCTCATCCTTTAACATATCCTTTGGGGCTTCCTTGCAAGCTTCCTTGGAAATCTTCACAACATCCTCATCCTTAGCACTATATTTTATGTTAGAAAGTCCCCTAGAAGCAGAAGTAGCCTAAAAATCATTGAAGGAGTCATAGAAAAATAGTAGGTTGAGTGCTTGACGCTGCTCTTTAAGTTGTGTGATAGCTTTCTCAATGGTAACATGAGTAGTTTCCAGGTGATTGATTGGACAACAAGCTTATGGAGGTGTTTTTCAACGATGTCGGGAGAACT
Source organism: Wollemia nobilis (assembly GCA_028583015.1). NCBI lineage: Eukaryota > Viridiplantae > Streptophyta > Pinopsida > Araucariales > Araucariaceae > Wollemia > Wollemia nobilis. Next base: position 14,952,026 of record JAQPPZ010017058.1, on the reverse strand, counting down.
AGAAAGTTCTTTCTTGACCCTCTTAGAGGAAGGAGTGGGCATCTCAGAAATCTCCTTAAATTTGAGCCTCTGGGAACAACGAACGAACATTTTTTCAATTTTGACTTTTTTATTGATATTTGACACAACTTGAGAATTCTCAGTTTTGTTCTTTCTCTTGGACCTAGAACCCTTAGGGCTGGGAGTAGAGGAAGAATTTTCTTCAATAGAATTAGGGTCAGGGATATTACCTTTGGGAAATTTGAGGAGTAAAAACCTATAAAGGATTTTAAACAAACCTTGGTGAGAAGGCCATCCCTCATCCTTTTTGCCACGGGTTGAAGTTATAGCATAGTCCATGGCCCAATAAATGGCAGCAAGAATGTTTATTTTTTTGGCCTCACGAAAATGGTTGAAAAATGCTAAATGAAAACTACAAATCTGGGAATCGGGATGGTCATTTTTTAAGTATTTCATAATAGGCTTAAGTAATTCTTTCCAAGGGGTAGAAAGGTGATGGTGATACAGACCTTTTTTGTGTAGCTTGTAGATCACAGATTTTTGTTCAAAGTGGGACATTTTAGTCTCCCAATGGTATTTGTTACTCTGAATCACCTTGCCATCAAGGATGTGTCTTGTAAGCTCAGCCAAAATCTCCATTGTTATCTAGAACTCCATGTCATGAATGGTGACAATGCCATTGTACCATGTCTCAGCATAGTCGTCTCCCAATCGATGCCAGAGAACATCTTGAAAAAATTGGTGAGGTCTCCTTTACCTTTCAGAATGTATTCAACTATAGTCTCAATTTCATAAGTTTTAGGCTCAGTATACTCAAGTTTCCCTTCTTTTATCTTGCATTAGACCAAGGCATAGAGCCTCATATTCTACAACATTTTTATTACATGACCATGAGACTATATGCAAAACTCTTTGTCCCTTCTTATTGATACTATAATATCACACCGACACCAAAACCATTTCTACATCTTGCACCATCAAAGTGCATGGTCTAGGTTTCTATTTATCTCAAAGACTAGTCAGATATAGCAAGGATTTTCTTCTCTATTTTTATGGAAATATTGTATGTACCCATACCTATCCCGAACTAACTATAATCCTCTTTGAAAGGTAGTTCATATTCAATATACAACTCTTAAAAGTTATCCACAAATTCAATTTCCTCTAGAAGAGTGAGATTGCACATGTCCTCTTCAATCGTTTCAATTTGGTAAGACACAGGCTTCTTAGGTATTATTATTATACTCTTTCCTTTGAAAGGAATCACCATGCTGGAATAGTCCATATACATGCATCCTCCCAACTTTACAATGAATTCTATTGAAAGGCATAAACTAAAATAAGGCTCTAGATCCACCATCACTATCTCTTGCACTATGGTTACCTCAAGTGCTCTATGTAGCCTGATAAAGATATATTTTATCACTCCCACTATCTTCATTGGTGTCCCATATAACAACAAAAATCTAGGGTAATATCTGGTGTATTCCATACCCATCTCTTCATATACTACTTTGGGCATAACTATAGTGGATGCACCTGAGCCAATCATGCAATTGCGGATAATACACCCCTCAATTTTTAGAGAAATGTAAAAAGGAGGGGGTTTGTTATTCAAAGTGGTAGGGGATATATTATCCTTTTCATAGGGAATATTGAGGATTTTTCTGGCCTACTTTTCCTATGGATATTTATTCAAAGAAGCTTTTAGCAGGTCTATTTGGCTAGGAATGAAGACAATATCATATAGGCTAGCTTTGGATAATATCTTCTTCATTTCCTCCATAATGTTATATTCAAACTTGGCAGAGGTGGGTCTCTCAGGTCTTCTCTCTAGCTCACCATACTTCCTTTTATACTATTGTGTGGCCTCAATTCTCTATCTCTTAGTAATGGAAGTAAATATAAGCCTCTCTTGGGCTTAATTATTGGATCTCATCCTATATCCCTCAGTTTCTTTCTCAGATATCTTGGGGAAACTGAATGTCTTTTCCTGGAACCTAGGAGCCATGTCTATTTTTTATTGGCTTGGAGATAGAGAATGTATCACTTCTTTATGAAGGAGGATCCTTCTTATTTTTATAGGGAACCTAAAATTGACCCATATTTTATGGATCAACCTACAATGTTTTCTTTCCTGATCTTGTCATGACAGAAATGGGTCCATCCTCATCAAGATCATTTCCAACCATGATCTCATCTAGTTTCCATAGCATATTCACTCTTTCTTTCTAATTTCTCTTTGCTTTCTCCATAGCCTATTGTACATGGTGTTGGTACATAACACAAGATTGTGAATCATGGGGATAATTGCACACCAAACACCATACATTCATCAAACTTATTTCACAAGAATATTTAGTCTCTTATTAGATTGTGTTTACTCTAACCCTAGTACTGTTGTGAGGACCAGGCATTTGATCCTTTTTAACATAAGAAAATATCCTTTGTTGAGATATCTCCATTTCTCTTTTTTCCATTGAATTCATCTTGTTGCTAAGATTTTTCAAGGTTTATAAATATCAAGGAGCATGGAGGATTCTTGAGGTATTTGAGAAGCGGAGGAAAAGGAACTACAACAGGTGATGCTTTTTAATGAGGAATGGAAGTCATCTACGAAAATAGGGATGAAAAAGGAGGAGGGTCCATATAATATGATGCAACTATATGACCTTGGATATTAGAGGTTTTCAAATTGTAGGGCAACACAACTTTTAGGGGTAATCTTCCCACATTAATAAGGATATTTTTAGCATGAACATATACATTGTAAACCTGTGGAAAGGTCTCTACCCTAGATTATTGGATTTATAGACCCAACTCTAATTCTAATGCTTTGATATAATACATGTAACTAAGGCTTGAAGTTGGTTTTGCTATAGGGGGAATCCTCTTATAGGTCCTATTGAACCTTAAGTTGAAGTCTAAAATAGTTTCTTGTTGATGCTTTTACATGGATGTGAACTAATTAAGGAGGAAAAAATGATCAGTAGATTAATTAAATTCCTCTAAAAAGGGCTCAGCCAATGCTACCCATGAGATAATGGTATTATATTTAAGGGACTTGAACCAGTGTAGAATCTTTCCTCTAAAGGATAGGGCTAGGATCCTAATAATAACATCTTCATTTTTTATGTTGTGGATTGTTGTCAAATTCAAAATTTCTTGGCAGTGCTCATATGCAATTTTACCAGATCCATCACAGGTGGGGATGGCCTTAGACGCATCTTGGGTAATGTCATGCATTTGGGAAATTCTAAGGGGACCGACTATATTCCAACTAGGATACTTTTACAAGGGCTAATTTGGAATTACATTTTTATTTTGGGCCATGTTTCTAGTTGTAGCTCCTATTGGAGGTGGACTTGGGTGTACTGTAGGATTCTCCTCATGAGGAGTTTCATCTAAATTAAAGTCTTAAATAATATGATGGGTTTTAGTATTTCTTGAAAACATGTCCCATCGGGTATGCCAAAACTATTGGGATATGATTTGTCATCAAGTGAACTTGATACTATAACTATCTATATTCCCATTTTTTGGCCAGGATTGCACCCGATAGTCATAGCTCATAACTCAACATTGGATGGACCAAATATTGCTTCAGCCCAACCTCCAGAGTAGGTTGGTTCCTTGTCAACTAACATAAATATTGACTCAGTTAAGCTCAATAATGGTTTTAAGAAATAAGGTTAGAAAAGGCTTAGGGTTTAGAAATTATGAGTTAATAGTGGTCGGATAGGACTAACAACATAGGCATCAGGGAAAATCTTTGAAAAAATATTTCTAGTGTCCCACATTCAATATTAGTAGCACCCAAAAAAGGATAATCTTCATACAATTGAAGCAAAAACAGAGATGTGCTTCAAGTAGCAATTTCAATGTCTAAGATATTAACAATCCAATTTAGAAAAATAGATCAATATTTAGACTTCATAGAAATAAAATTCTTGCCACATAGATCTAACTATGAAAATATTTCAATTTATTTACAACTAGTAATCTAGTACAAATGAAATAAACTAATCTAGTAATCTAGTACAAATGAAATAAACTAACCATAACAACATTTATAGAAATTAAATTCACATCTCAAATCTCTTAATGAAAGATATCGAAGATGACATATCTTGAGTCAAAAACCTGATTAATGCTTCTTCCATTAGTTTGCAAAAGATAGTACACATTAGGGCAAGCAAAAACTCTAGAGTCGACCCTAAAAATTGAGTGTTTGACCTCTATATATAGTTTACAATGGAATAAATTAGGGGAGACATTACAAGGATTAAAAAAATGTGATAGATTAGTAGAAAGCTTTACTAGCATTATTTCATTTGTTGGTAGGGTCCATGAAATCTACTTGATACCGCATACCATGGTAGCTCAACTTTACAAATTGCTAGTTCGGTAGTGGCAGTTAGGCTCCAGACCATTAGAAAATAGATTTGAACCACTTGTCCTTCTTGAAGACTTCATCCTACCATAGATATGAAAATACCTTGGTTCTTGGTTCTTGGTACCACTCACACTTCATCTGCTCACTCGAACTAACTAGCCTTCATCCTCAAAGAATCTTCCTTTGTATGCTAAAGAAAATATCAACAAAATATCCATCATTGATGCCTTTAATGAATGACTACAATTAAACTTTAATAATACTCTACAGTCTAGTAGGGTATAACAAATCACCAATATGCTCTAAAAGAATGCTAAAATTAGCTTAGATGGCTTCGATCAACATATTTGAGCTCTCATGAAAAATACATTGCTTTTTGAGTGGAATATGGCTCATTATCAATCCGCTCTAAAAATATTACTGACATCAGCTTAGATGTATTTGGTTAGCAGATTTGAGACTTAGTGAGTAATACACTAAGTTCTGGGAAGGATGTAGCTAATTGCCAATCCACTTGAATAAGTCTTCAAAATATTTTATTCCTTTCTCGCATCCATTGCATAGGACATTAGTTGCAATCCACTCCTCGATTTCTGCTCCATCAACTTTGATTTGGATTGAATGCAGAATAGAGTATAACATCAATCTGCTCAAGAAGTAATGGAAAATGACCTTTGCACTATTTTTCTACCTCTTACTCCTTTGGCATTTAAAATTTATTACTCAGTGGTGTAGAGTTCATCACCATTTTGCTCCAAAATAACCTTAGACCTCAGTGGAATGGGATATTCCCAACATTTAGTTTCTTGAGTGCACGAAACGAAGCAAAATTTCTAATTTACACTTTGAAAGGTGCTGATGTCATCTAGACTCGATTTTATTATGGATTGGGACCTTCATGCCAGGTCACTACAAAATACACTTTCGAGCAATGAGAAATACTTTGCTCATATATACAAAAAAGACTAAATGTTGAGCAGATTGAAGCATTCTACATGGATTTGCTCTGAAATACTCTATATCCTCAATGGATTGGAACTTGTTCATGCTTTAGAATATATTTTTTAAATTTTTCTAAGGATGTGGCCATTTTGGGCCTACAAGTGAAATGTTTCCCCTATTCATCCAATTATGCGCATGTTATAGAATACTACAGAGTTGAAAAAAGGACAAGCTCTACCTTCATAAAAAAAAAAACAATAATCCCATGCTCTACCTAAATGCAAGCAAGCATCCCAAAAGTAAAAAAAAAATCCCTTGATCTTCATCAAAATGAGCAAGTATCTTGAAAAGTGCCCCAAAGTAATAAAATTCCTTTTTCTTTCTCTAAAAATGAGTAAGTTACAAAAAATAAATAAAAATACAATTTGCTCCATCATAAAAATGAGAAAACAAAGAAATAAAATATTCAAATTACAAGGCAATAAAATAAGGGAAAGGAGCTTGAATCCATGGAACTCTTAGTGTCTCAAAAATTGTGGTATGATCCTCATTACAACAATGGGTTGAATAAAAACCACCTAGAAATGGGGTATCCTTATGCATGGCGTCACGTCTGTCACATTAGTGACCTTATTTTGTATAGATCTATGTCCGCTCACGGATGAGATAACTTATTAGTATTAGTTAAAATTGATTAGTTTGACCCAACTCATGTTGTAAAATGAACAATCATTGCACACACAGTTGGTCCTTGAGAAATTTGAAAACACTAGGACAACCTAAGCATCATTAAGATTTGTGAGATCATAAACGAGTTTGATCAAGGTCACTAATATGTTTGAGTCTTTGTAAAACAACTACAGATCATGTATCCAATCCATATACTATCATTTAAGTCATTACATAACATTATACATTCCATTTATGCATATTAATGCCCCTAATTAAGTGATAAGAATATAGTTGATCAAGCAAAAATCTAAAGCATACCAAATGATCATTAGAGCATAACATTCATCATTCATTCCATCTATCACTATGACATTTCATATGCATCCATACAATAAGATAAAAAGTGCAAACACACAAATTATCACAATAAAATCCATGTATATATATATAAATATGAGTCACATAAATATAAAAATACCTAAAGGCTATATACATTTGAGCACTCAGGCTCATAAGAAAAAATAGAAAAACACAAAAAGAAGTAATAAAGCACTACTAGCTAGCACCACCATGACTCCTACGAGGACCCTATACTGATCCCTAAGAGCTAAACGGAGCATGAAAGCTAGGAACTTGTGACCGCAAACTACTAGGCCTAGACTCACTCCATCTATTGGATCTTGAAACTAATGATGAAGGCTGAAGAGGTAGTAGAATGTGATGCTAATGTAAACTATCCTCAAGCATCGCTATATACCTAACCTCACTTCGAATAGTAGCTAAATATTAGCCCTCACATGCCCCCCGATAGTAGCAGCATCCCCACCTACACTAGGCTCACTTTGTAGCCCATAATTATTCCTTCACAAACCATAATTCTCTTGCTATAGTTGAGCAATATCACTCTAAAATCTAGCAATCTTGGTAACATGAGACTTTACAATATTATCCATGCTATATTGCTCATCCTGGAGAATTTCCCACTCCTTAGTGTGGTGTGGATGAGGACCCTACCCTCCATCACCTCCATCATCCAAACCTCCACTACCATTTCCACCACCTTCATATCCTCCATATTTGCCAACCCCAAAAATAACATCTATCAATTGCAATCTACATCAACTTGCTCTCTACCATCACTACCTCAATGATGCATCTACTACCGAGATACCTACTCACTAGCATCATGCCCATCACCACTACCTACATCATCCATCACTTGGTTTGACATCCATGGAGGCTATACCGCAAACCAATATTCATAGTCCATAGTAATCCCCACATCATCTGCATTGGGAACATCAACTACTGCATCATCTATTGCATCATCTACTATCTAAAAGTCAAGAGTGACTAGAAAAGTGAGCTCATCACCCCACCACCTATACATCCTAGGAGCATATAGAACTTCTTGTACCATCCCAAAATACCTCATCACCCATGAGAACTGGATGAATTCCATCTATTTCCCATGGCTCCAATCCACCCACCTACCTTGCCTCACCCACCAAAATTGTGCTATATTATCATCCCAAGTTGGACCTCTCCAAGGTCTCCAATAGATATCATTTCTAGTCAAACCACTTAGACTATCTCAGTACTCCTCAAAACTACAAATATGATGAGTAGAAGTATCTTTGTTGATCCACCAGTGGAGAACACAAGGAAGTGAATGATCCCACTCACAAGGCAGACCCTCTGGATGACCAACTCTGATGTGCTCCCATGTCCATAGCTAAAGCACCAAGCTACACCCAAGCCCTTTTTGCTCCTACCTCTTCACCTCATAAAGCTCTGCATACAACTGATATAGAAGAGTGGGAGCCCATTCATAAATCTAAGCCATAGCTACCAAGTGCAAAACAAGTACCACCTAGTTCTAAGGGAACCTTGAGCCCATAGTATTAGGAAACAACATGTTACCCACTATGTACATCATGAAGGTTTGAAATACACCCAAAATATCATCCTTATATAGCTGAAGATATGGGATTCCACCCTTGATGCAATTCACATCCTAGTCATCACCATATATAAAGCCTCAATAACTCCTCCTTGTCGTGGCCCACCCTGACTGGTGAACCCTCAACAGGAACATGGTAGATGTGGTATACATCCTCCAAGGTGACACTCAACTCCCCTATCAGAAGCTAAAAATAACCCCTATCAAGGTTCCATCTCTCCACTAATGTAGACAAGAACTCATCCACCTTGAAGTCTCCACTCATCCACAACTAGCCAACCCCACAACCTCCAAAAGCTTCCAATTATCATCTGTGAGGGCTTTTCGCACCTTGGATATAGTGTGGGGTCATCAATGTCGAGCACTAATAAATTTTACCTGAAAGCACAAGAAAAGTTCAAATCAATGCATTTAAAAAATATATTTTCATGCATTTAGTCATTTTTAAAAACACAAATAAAAACACAAAAACATTTCATACATTCATTTCCAAAAAAAAGAAAAACACAAAAATATTACATTTAAAAAAAAACACACATCATTCAACATATTCACTTATTTAAAAAAAAACACATCATGTAGCATATACATGCATTCTAAAAAAAAATAAACCAAAAATTTGCACCTTCCCCCTTCATGCATTTAAAAAAAACTTTTTACCAACCCATCTTAGTGGTTGCAAAAAATAAACATTTACCACCCCCACGTAGTGTGTAAAAAAAAATAAAGGTAACAAACAAAAACACAAAAACAAAATAAACCTAAACTAAGAGTTTAAGTCACCTACCTCAGCATAGCGAACTGTAGCTTTCGCTCCAGTTGTACCTCCAGTAGCTACACCTGCTCCACTCGTCTCACTAGCCACCTCCATCTCTCTCCAAATTATCAAAATGCTAGGCAAATAAAATCGTAATAATAAAAAACCAAAACACATATCCTCTATTTATAGTTATGATTTGCAAAAAAAATTACACACATTTTTTAGAGCATGCAAAACCGTGCACCCATGGTTGGTGGAGCCAATCATAGATGCATGGTTACGGAAAGGTAAAATCGTGCTCCTACGGTTAAGCAAAAAAAACACCCACAAATACTAGATCCATCATGTCCATCAACATCACATCATGCATTTTTACAAACATCATCATAATCATCATCAACACCACTCAGTGCACCTCGTATTTAGTGATTATCCCTATACACCTTGTGGTTGTAACGACTAGAAATCCATGCAATCCAGTCAGATGGGTAATTCACCATAAGGACACTTATCCAAACAATCAAATCACCATGGTATTAAATCAGCTAGGTCCCTCAATATTTGAGCTTGGCTATGTTCAATCAAATTTGCACAAGGTTATCCTTAATCCCTTTCCATTGGGTACAAAAGAAAAAAATAATCAAATCAAATTTGGTATAATCAAAAATCACTTGAGTATCAAATTCCCAATGTATTGGTTCTGATGCATAGGAGCAACTAATAGTAGCAGGGACCTAGAACTCACAAACATGGTTTAATGGTTTTACCATAATATTTTGCACATCATTGAAACCAAAGGTAAATTCAAAACAACACAAACAATCCTAAGCTTGGGGCATCAAGTTGATCACAATGTCATACATTTTCATACACAATTCACATCATTCAATAATCCACCTCCTTTCACCATCTTGTAACAATCCAGGAAGCATACACCTAAGCTAGTAATAATTGGAACATCACATAAAGCATAAAAGATAGATGAATTTGCAAATAACCACAAAGTAGAACTTCCTTTTAATAAAATTTCCAATGAAACTCGATTACAAATCCATCCCTCTTAGGGATACCCAATGTGATACAATTTTACAGTCATAGAATAATCCCCACACAAGGGTAGGTGTAATTCGTAGGCTTCCTAAATGCACACGAACTGCTCCAAGGTATTGATGACCTTCTTCTCCATGATTAGAGGCATTTTTTTCCTTGTATATCAACACCCTATTAGTCTTGCATACAATAAAAAAAGAAGAAGCATATTAGTAATAAAGGATGCCACTCTTTATGAGGCTTTTAAAAGGAAATTATACAAAAGATACCATGAAAGCTTGAAATCAAGAAAGTGCAAGAAATGTGGTAAACCTATGTTAAACATGAAATATTACAATGAGAGATGTAAAAGAAAGACATAATTATCTATCTAATGCCCTAATTATGAAATCAAAAGCATGAAATCCTGAAATATAAGAATTATTTTCCTACTTACTACAAAATGCCAAATGAGAAGAAAGGTACCTAAAATATTAATTATACCAGACAAAAGTCTCTAATAAAGCAAATATACACTTGATTTGTCTATTATAATGCAAATGAAAGAAAACCTATGGCTAAAGACCAAGGAAATATGGATATTGAACCTAACCATGGGTTTGTTGTGAGGTGAGTACTGTTAGCTGTGGTGAAGCCAAAAATGCACTTGCCCTCCAAATATGTCCTAGATCTCTAATTTCCCTGATGAATTGATGGTTCAAGGGTTGCCTCTATGTCCTCTAAAAAATTTGGTGGTTGAATTGCTCTGATTGTTTATGGATTACTCGTAATGTAATTTCTTGATACTTCTAGCCTCCTAAGACCTCCATGACTTTAATTGTCATTTCAATCTCTCAATGCTAGTTAAAGGACTTCTCTCAATGCAAGTAGGTGAGTACTAAATTTGATAGGGCTTCACCGTTAAAATTATCCTATCCTTTCATTTTCCATTTTGTATGGTGTTCTTATAACCTCTAGGAAGGCTATGTCTTAGCTTCTTGAGGAATCCAAGATCAAGAATGGATAGCTAGATTAGTTGGAGGGAAGCTTCTGGATATTTCCATCCCCAAATCACTTGGATCTACAACCAATTGGCTGTTATAACCGAATTTGGGTTGGCCAAATTCCAACTGATTTTGGATGCTAGCCATGACTTTGAGGTGTGGTCAGCTCTGTTAACTATGGGTCTCAGCCGTGGCCAACACTAGTTAGACCAAAATACCTAAATGAGTGGTTAGAACCACTGCTATACCTTGGTTTTTATCCAAGTTTTTCCATATGGTATTCTAGCATGTCCCATACGAGTAGCCGCCTTGACATGGCGTGTTTTAGGTGTCTAAAAATACCCCTTTTGAGATGCGTTGTGAGATTGTACAATTTTGAGCAAAAATATACCTCCTAAAATGATGCCATAGGTTGAATGATGATAATTATTCTGATCAATATTAAATGCCCAAATCCTGCAAATAGGATGTGCATCCTAGAATCATTGCTTCCAACTAGATGGAAGGCTTAACTTGAAAAATCTTTGGTAAGATCCAGTGGCGATCGGGTGGCTTAGGGCTACTATAGGCTTCTATGCCATATAGATCCAAAAGGAAGAGAGCTACTAATTTAACTATCATATTTTATTTTTTCCCCAACATAGGGTAAGCTTATGATATTTATTGGCAATGATTTGTAAGAGGAACACAATTTTGACAAGATCAAGGGATCTTCTATTGACTTTGATTATGATTATGACATTATGACTACCCCCTCAAGCGATGAGTCGATGAGGGTAATGATAATTAATAAAAAGATGAGTCGCTTGACCACTATGAATAACTTTGAATAAATTAAAGTTTAGCATTTGAATACTTGGTAAGGCCTAATCAGCTATGATTGCAACTGTTAACAGTAATTGTACATCTCTATCCCATGGAGTAGTCCAATAATACAAGCCTTCTTAGGGAATCAAGATGATAGCAATTACAATTAGGCATGTGTTGAATCATATTGTTCGATGATTTGTTGAAAATGTCATAGAAGAATTGACATGAATACCTTGTTCCCATGGAGCAGTCCGACCATCTAGGCCTTCTTAGGGATTGAAATGAAGCATAACAATTCAACGATGACTAATTTGCCCCAAATATCATTATGGTAATTTAATCATATTTCTATATTGTATGGAGCACAATTTGCTACAACCACTAAGTGTATAGGGTAAATGAATAGATACAAGGTGCATTTGGCTTTTGATTTCTCTATTTTTTTAAATAATTTTTGATAATTTTGGCTAGATGGGTATTTTTAATTTAGCATTTTGAAACTCCATATGGTGGGATTTGAGAGCATTTATTACATATTGCTAGCCATGCTTGTCAGCAGTAGCTAAAAATGTTAAATTTCTTAGCAGTGGGTCAGACCTATGGGAGAAAAACCCTAATTCAGGGATCACGGTTGTCATGCATGGTCGGGGCTAAAATATGAAATATTTAAGCATTTTGCACAATTTTAAAATTTCATTATTTCCTATTACAATTAAGAATCTGAGAGATCTGAGAGGTGAGAAGACAAATTTGATACGGATTGCTGCTGCAACTTGACCTCACTATCATCCACACCGATAGCAAACCAACCTAGAGGAGCCGGTGCTACTAAGGTAGAAACATGTAAATCTCGCTAATTATTTTATTTTACCAGTTTTAATATTAACCTCACTAAATAATGGGCTAATTAACATCGCTAAACTATTGATAATAAACCTCACCCTAGTTAGGTTTAGCTTAGAGGGTTAGGGTTTTAATTTTTTTGGGTGTCTCAAGATGGGAAATGACCCTAAAAAGGTCATTTCTTCTAGCCGTGATTGTTCCCAATTGTCAAATTGGGGGCCACTGCTATCAGTTGTAGTGGGATTCAAATCCCAACGATCATCAAATTGACCACCATCCTGACTACAGGCCTGAACCACGATTCAACTACTTTAGGAAATTTTTTAATTTTTTTATTTTTAGTAGATTTAATTGATTTCTTTGATCTTAGAAGTGTTTTTTTCATTTTTTTGGTGTTTTTGAGATTTTATGATTTTTTTTGTCATTTTTAAGCTTGTTTTTTTATTGTTTTTTAAATTGATTTTACCTTATTATTCTACTTTCCACCAGACTTTGATCGCAAGGGCGAGGGAATCTGAGATCCTTCATAACCTATGTGGTGCGTTAATACCAGTATGTGGTGCATTAATACCAGCAGAGTAGGATTGGTTTGGGACCATGGGATTTGGCTATCTTGTGCCTTCCCACCATCTGGGTTGATTAGGCCTATATGACTGCATTGACTTGATGATGGGATGCACAGACCAATACATTTCACCTATCGATAGGTGAGATGACTATCACTCTGGAAGATGTCTACTGCATATTCTAACTCCCTCTAGATAGCGAGGCCATCACATATTCATCGAATGAGGTGAAGTAGGCAGTATTTGATCACATATTTGGCTGCCATAGTGATCCAGCACAGTGACACTCGGACCACAGAGGGTTCCACATTAAGCACTGGTACACAGAGCAGGTTTTCTCTCAACAAGCAACCATATTTATGCACCTAATCATGTATATTGTCCTACCTAACTCTTCTAGAGCAAGGTTCCATTAGAAAATCTTAGCTAGGACTATGAAGGTCTTAGAGAGCCCCCATGATCATCCTCTGATCCTATCCTATGGGAGTACCTTACTAGCGTAACTCTATAATGAGCTATACTAGATTACATAGAGGATCTGAGTAGGCATTGACTGTAACCTACTACTTTAGATATGGGGGTGGGCATATTAGGATTGAGAATCCCACCAGCCTACCACTCAAGATTGGCACCATTGAGGAGGTGCACCAATGTTATGCGACATGTTGGCATCATGATCAAGAGGGCTTTAGGAGCAAGTCTCATACAGAGGATCTAGCTTACTACATTGGACAATTCTCATGATTGTAGGTGGACCAGGTGGACTACCACCCATACCTATACTGCCCTCTATGGACAGAGGCTAATGCCTAGCTGCATCGGGCACACAAAGATAGATGGATTCTTGGATGTAATTCTACGGTATGGGAGTTCTTTTACTTCTCTTGTGTCACCAGATAGTTTGGTATTAGGTATGACATTCTAGAGCCACCTACCATCTATCGTTACCTTGATCTAGAGAGGGACTTGACCTGACTCAAGGTGACTCTACTAGGCAACAAGGACAATGACTTTCAAGAGTTAGGGCTGAAAGATGTAGGCACCAAGATGATTATGAAACCTGGTGGACACTTAGGGTATGGTGGGGCTTTGAGGGTACCTTGGGCAAGACTCTAGATGATGTAATAGTAGAGGGTGTTGAGGGAGCAGAGGTCAACCCTCAAAATTTTTGAGTCCATCAGAGGACTGAGGGTCGATGGGATTAGGGAGGAGCTATAGAGGATGCACCTCTAGTTGAGGAGGAGGGAACCTCTCTTGACAGTGATATCATGTAGCTTAGGTCCTATATTGCCAGCCTATAGACTTAGGTAGGCTCCCTACAGACACAATTCCTACATAGAGATACAACCATTGCTACATTACAGGAAAATTTTGGGGATCCACAGTCTTAGCTCACAATAGGGTAGTCTCAATGGTGCAACTACGAGGAAGAGATGACTACTGTATAGGCTAAGATTGATTAAATAGGGATAGATATACTTGTATCACTCCAAATTTTTCACACCCTTACCTTCAGGCTATAGGATCCGTGCTCGAAATGGGGATGTGAAAAGGATGGCACGGTACCTCGAACTGAGAGGCCTTGCGGAGGTCCCACCTCTCGAGGGAGGTGTATATTGGTGATTTTTCGATGGATGGTGGGTTCACCAGGAAACATTCAATGGCAGTTTCCATGCCTAGGTTGGGAATGTGTTTTATGTGTTTGTTTTAGCCTTAAGCATTCATGTCCTAGGTTTGGCCAAAATGCGTCTAAGCTATTCTATATGAAGATGCAAATTAAATGAATACAAAAAATAGAATTAAGACAAAAAATAGAGAAATTAAGCAATGTTAAAGGAAAATAACTGATCTAGATGTCTGATGAAGATTATGATTCTTGAAGCAGTCAGGATCGCATCTGATTTGATAGGATCGTCTGAGATCAGACAAGATCGTCTGAGATCTGACGAATTCATTAGAGACCTACAAATAGAGAAATAGGTGCAAAACACAGAAAATGCAACTATTCTAATAGAGGGAAACAGTGCAAAATGACAGCAATAATATCAAACTAAAACTTAAAAATAGAAACATGAATGCATTATGCTAATTTAATCATAATTATGGCTTAATTATGCATTTGATCTAGATGGGTGAACTCCAAAATGCAAGATAGCATAAAATATCAAATAAACTAGCTAATTACAACATAAAACAACAGATTGAAATATGAAGAAATGCAAACTTTAGGCACTAATTGCCTCAATGTTGACTGCAGTCGAAATCATCTCGCATTGGTATGAAATTGTCTCTGATTCGATAGGATCGCCTTTGATCTGAACAGGATCATCTGCGATGATGTAAGCTTGCTCCGGCTGAAAAACACTAAGGTACCTGCAACAAAATTGGAATAGAACTAATGCAAATAGAAATTTGGGATGTTTTAACGTGTGTGAAGTCAAGTTACAGAGAATTTCAACCAGGGGGGTGCTAAGGGAAGGGCTTAGGATTAAATAGACTTAGGAGGGAGGTTAGGATGTTGGAGATCATCGCTATTTGGGAGATCTCCAATGGGGGAGGGTATCTAACGATGTAGACACGCTTCTGCCCGGATTAGAGACCCGTTGGAACAAAAGCTAATTGTGCAAAATCAGTTTAGGGACAAGATCGTCTGGACATCCTAGCCCAGACGAAATCGTTAGATCTGGGGCGATATCGTCTGATCGGCAACGATATCATCAAACGATAAAAAAAAACTCTAAAAATGGCGCAGGAAAGGGGGAAATGGATTACACGGTGGTTAACGGGCGGTTTGGGAGGTTAAAATTTGAATTTGAATTATTTACTAGAGTAAATGTAATTATTAATATTTCACTGCGCAAATTTTAGGGTGCTACATTTTGCCCCCTCTTTAGCGAATTTTTTGAAGAAAATACGTTAAAGATGAGTTCTTCTCAATTTATGAGAAAGCAAAAAAATTATTCCCATTTTTAGGCGACGATTCTTGGTCGAATCATACGACAGCTTACTATGGTGCCCCCTCCGTGTTTTTACCCAAATCGAACGTTTGAGGTAAAAACACAAAAAAACAAAATTTTAAAATGTTTTTAATTATGTTTTGAATAAAATTAAGAAAAATAGGGTAAAACCCTAATTCATTTTTACTGTTCATTTTTCTGGTTTTTAGAAATTTGCAAGCAAAAATGGTGGAGACGGTGCACAGATCGACAGAGGTCCGACGCGGGCTACGGGTAAGAGTCTAGACTTAACTTAGAATGCTTGAATTTGAATTTACATGCTTTTTAGGTGAATTTTAAATGAATTTTTGAGCATCGTGGCCATTTTTGGGCCATCAACGTTGTCGAGACGAAATCATCCCGATTTCAACGAAATCGTCTCAAGTTCATCGATTTCTTCTAAGGGCAAAATCGACGAAAGGGGGACGATTTCATCAAATTAGGGACGATTTCGACTTGCGAAATCGGAGACGATTATGCTCAAATTTGGGACGATATCGTCCAATAGTGGACGATATCATCATTTGTAAAATGGAATTTATTTTAACTTGCATTATTGATCACTTGAGTTTGTTATTAATGATTTGTTATTATTTTTTTTATTGTTTATGTTGCAGAGAGGATTGCTAAAGAGCAGGGAATGGAAATATGAGGGGTTGAGAGATGACTTGGCCACTCTAACACAGGCAAAGTGGGATCAGATGACACAGGCAGGCTTACTGCATGTGGCAGAAATGCCACAAGTCTCTACAGACATGGGGCTACTGACAGCCCTGGAAGAGAGGTGGTATCCAGGTTCTTCTTGTTTCCAACTACCGATAGGGGAGATGACTCCCACTTTGGAGGATGTATGGAGGATTCTGAGGATCCCCATACAAGGACAATTGATCACTCCTATGGCCAATCAGGGCCATGCTATGGGGCGGTTGTGTGGTGACCTGAGCTTCGCCTTGGAGAAGGGCAGAGTGAACATTGAGGCACTATGTCAGATGCCTAGGGCATCGAGACTCACACAGGTTTTGGCTGGAGTGGTTGGTGGACTTTTGCTATGCCACCAAAGTAGGTGCAGGGTACCATGGATGCTAGCAGATGTGATCTACAACATGCGAGACCATGGCTATAGATTTGCTTGGGGCAGCTTTGTGCTATGTCGGTTGTATAGGATCCTGCATGGGGTCATGTACAAGGGCGGATGATGTTTAGTGATGACATCGCTCCTACAGGTTTGGTGTTGGAAGCACATTGCAGTGCGAAGGCCGATAGGGCTTCCTTTGACAGGGATTGATGGGGAGAAGCCTCGAGTTTTCTATTGGTGGCTTCGAAGAGGGTCACAGTGATAGATTGACCTACCGATGTCCCGGAGACTACTGGATGACCTTGTCCTAGACCAGATCACCTGGAGGCCATGGCGAGAGCACCCAAGGTGGGCCAAGGATGAACAAGAGCTAGCTTGCATCAGGCGAGTTTGTTGGCTATGGATGGAGAGGGGAGAGGTGGAGCTCCACTACTATGACTAAGTTTTACGATAGTTTGGTCTATAGCAGGGGATCCCATCTCTTAGGGATTACGAGTTTTCCTAGACTATCTAAGATAACACCACAGTGAGTGGGGCTCCAGACATGCAACGCTTTTGGAGTTAGGACACAAACGATGCCCCCATTCAACCAATGGATGGGGATGATGCAGGGGTAGCCAATGGCTATGATGCCTAGTACGCAGAAATTTGCCCTCCTTGAATGACGAGGGCTCAGGGTCTGATTCATGCAGTTGTGCATCGGATAGGGAGGCGATGCCAGGAAGCTATGGAGGTGGCTTGGGGTCGTAGCAGGAGAGAGCAGAGGAGGCCATAGGCACAGGAGAGGCCATGGCAGTGGGAGAGGAGGGCAGAGAGACCCTCTTCTCCATAGAGAGAGAGGCCACCATCGCCCGACAAGGGCAAGGGTGTTGACACTGGGGAGATTAGCAAGACAACGACTCTCTGAGTAGAGATGATCCGTCTCTAGGCACAGGTGCAAACCCTACAGGAGGATGCTGCATGACACCGAGCTGAGGTGACACAGCTCAGAGATGAGATTGCACACCTCAGAGCATGAGGTGAAGGGGTGAGCACTCAGGAGCTATCATGGTCAATGGCTCAGACTGCGTTCTACTAGGGCATCTACTTCTATATGGTGCCAGAGGGTTAGAGGGTACAGCTACCAGCTGACATTGCTAACCCAATCAATATTGGGTCATCGAGGACTTCATCCCGATTGAGGACTAAGACTCATAGTACTACACATACTGCGATGGGGCCACCTTGTCCACCTCAGGGAAGGGGAGGAGATGAGGCTGAGAGCTCGAGGGGATCTTGAGACACTGCACAAAGGACATTTGATTGAGAGGATTGAGTATGCCAAGATGTAGATTATGGCATACCAATCTATTTTTGAGATGATGTACATATTGTTGATATATATATAGATGAGATATGTTTTGATCATATGACTTGTCTTATGTGATTTTTATGATGCTTTTAATATTTTGATGATTGATTGATTTGATGATTGGTGTAATTATGTCGTTGGAAATATTATAATTTTGATGTCATGCTTTAAGATTTTAAATGAAATAATCTGATGTAACAAATTGGTTGTTTGTGATGTGATGTGATAAAATATAAAAAGAGACTTCTAACAATAATTTCAAAGGACATTGTCGCTATTATAGACCATTTCATGGAGTCACCGCTCACTCGGTCATCAAGCTAATCCCAGTATAGAAATATTGTTAAAAGTAAAAGAGTGCTTAAGAGACTGTCTTAAGACTTTGGTGCAATGGTGCAAATGATGGTGATGATGGTTTGTTTTCAGATTTTCATAAAAATAGTATGCATGAAATAATGTTAAAATGATTTTTGCTAGGCATAAATTCCTAAGTGTGATAAAATTGTTGGATAATTCCCTAGAAATTATACCATCATTGCAAAATTGAAGGTTGACATAATGACATGAAATATTGATAATGTGTTTGCTTGTTGTTCAAAAACATAATTGTATAATAGAATGATTTAAGTCATATGGTTTTTCATGATTTTTAAATAAATGGAGAATAAAAATTGTTACAATGGTTTGCGCTAGGCATAGAATATGTAGGTATAGACTTATACCATCATCACGAAATCCAAAAAGAGAGTTTTATTGCATGGTTGATTTTTAATAAATAGAAAATATGAAGATGAGGACTTGCGCTAGGCATAAAATTCCAATTTTGGTTTTAGAACTATACCATCGTCGTGAAAGTTGATAATATATATATATATATATATATATATATATGTGTGTGTGTGTGTGTGTGTGTGTGTTTATTGTATGGTTTTGAAAGAAATGTTGATCTTTGTGATTATGCATGTAGTTGTATTTAGACTAAACAACTGTACTTTAAAGAAGAAAATGAATTTATTTCAAACAATTTTGCAAGAAATATTTCAAAGTATCTTAAAGACAAAAGTTAGATTTATAAGGAATCCCATTTGCATATGTGAGTTTATTTCCAATCTTGAGTTATCATAATGATACACAAAATATCTCAAATATAAAATGTGTGTGCAATTGCTATGTTTATTTACCAATTTGAGCAAGATACTATGATACAAGTGATTTGAATAAACCAAACTAAGTGTTCATTAACCATGATGTAGATGCATATAACCGTACTAGACTACTATGTAAGTCGGATTATCAAGAGCTAGCTAATCCATAAGCAGACATAGGTTTGTACAAAATAAGGTCACTAATGTGACAGACATATCGCCATGCTAGGAGTTACCCAAGGCCAAGTAGGTTGGGCACAAACCACCTATTATGGGGCTTACCTCACAATTTTTGAATAATTGAGAATTCTAGGGATTCAAGCTCATCAACCCTTCTTTTCTTTTCAAAGGGTAGGGAAAGGGATTTTATTGCTTTTTCTTTTGCTTTTTTTTGCTTTTTTTTTTTTTTTTGTATTTTTGCTTGATTTTTGAGATAATGCTGAAATATTGTTGTAATGATATAAAATAACATTTTTTTTCTTTTTCTATTTTTCTTGAACTTTGCCTTTTGTTCTATACTAGGGATACTTGCTCAGATTAGCTGTAGAGCAAGGGATTTTTATTCTGGGTAGGGGTGAGCTTGTCCTTTTGCCAATTCTCAAAGATTCTAGACCATGTGCATGATAGGATAGCAGGGGAAACTTTTCGCTCAAGAAACCACTTCTACTATGTAGCAAAGCATAGAAATTACAAATATAATCATTTTATTGTGAAAAGATGTGCTTGGTTTAAGTAAATAACAAGATCAATTCTCTATGCTCAACTTTATTTAATTGAATTTTGTGGACTTTGATATAAGAGAGATTAGTAATCATGCCAGATAAAATCAAGATATTTATATTTTGTGAGTGTGAAAGTGAGGGATTCCAAATAAATGCTAATTTATCCAAAATAATTTGAAACATATAATTGCAAAATTTGTAAGAAGATATATATAAATATTGTTTTGAGAAGTTTTGAGAATGTTGACTCTCTCTTTCTTCTTTATATTGTTTTGGTTTCGAAAGAGTCAAGAATATTGCTATTTTGATTTTTATTATTTTTGAAAGAATTAACAAGTACCATAAATAAATGCAACAAATAGTTTTGAAGATTTTGATGATTATGAATGTTTTTGGTGTTTTTGAATTTGAAAGGAAAAACAAAATAGTGATTTTGAAATATTTTAAACAAATATATACAAGGATGAAATGACCAAATTTATACATAGTAACATTTAAGATGCAAAATATTCATGGGATATCCAATGTGATACAATTATTACAATCATAGAACAATCCCCACGCAAGGGTAGGTGTAATTCGTAGGCTTCCTAAATGCACACGAACTGCTCCAAGGTATCGATGACCTTCTTCTCCATCATTAGAAGTATTTTTTGCCTTGCATATCAACACCCTGTTAGTCCTATATACAATAAACAACAAGAAGCATATTAGTAATAAATGAGGCATTTCTTGATGAGGCTTTTAAAAGGAAATTATACAAAAGATACCATGAAATCTTGAAATCAAGAAAGTGCAAGAAACATGGTAAACCTATGTTAAACATGAAATATTGCCATGAGAGATGTAAAGGAAAAATAAAATTATCCATCTACTGTCCTAATTATTAAATCAAAAGCATGAAAGCATGAAATGTAAGCATTCTTGTCCTACTTACTACAAAATGCCAAATGAGAAGAAAGACACGTAAAATCTTAATTCTATCGGATACAAGTCTCTAATAAATCAAATATACACTTGATTTATCTATTCTAATGCAAATTAAATAAAACCTATGGCTAAAGACCAAGGAAATATGGGGATTGAACCTAACCGTGGGTCTGTAGCATGGTGAGCACTATTAGCTGCGATGAATCTAAAAATGTACTTGCCCTCCAAATATGGCCTAAATCTTCGATTTTCCTAATGAATTGATGGTTCAAGGATCGCCTTTGTGTCCTCAAACAAATTTGGCAGTTAAATTGCTCTTATTGTTTATGGATAGCTCGTAATATTATTTCTTGATTATTCTAGCCTCCTAAGACCTCCATGACTTCAATTGTCATTTCAATATCTCAATGCTAGCTAAAGGACTTATCTCAATGCAAGTAGATGAGTACTGAATTTGATAGGGCTTCACCGTTCAAATTCTCCTATGCATCCCCCTAATTTCCCATTTTATATGGGGTTCTTATAACCTCTAGGAAGGCTATGTCTTAGCTTCTTGAGGAAGCCAATATCAAGAATGGACAGTTGGAGTAGTTGGAGGGAAGCTTCTAGATCTTTCTACCCCCAAACTGCTCAGATCTGCAACCAATTGGCCATTATAGCCAAATTTGGGTTAGCCAAAGTCCAACTAATTTTGGCTACTAGCTACAGATCTGAGGTGCGCTCAAATATATTAACCATGGGTCTCAACTTTGACCAACACTAGTTAGGCAAAAATGCCTAAATGAGTGGGCATAACCACTGATATACCTTGGTATTTGTCCAACGTCTTCCATATGGTATTCTAGCATGTCCCATATGAGTAGTCGCCTCAATATGATACATTTTAGGTGTCTACACATCCATATTTGGTCAATTGGTTTGTGGGTTTCATCCTTTACCCATTCACCAATTGAGGGGGTAAACAAAAAAATAAAAATTTCATCAAATTTTTTAAAAATCGCTCATTCTTGTGTGTTGAGAATATTTGAGTCCATTCATCCAAAAAAGTGTTGGACATTTTAAGTCCCTAAGTCAAAGTTGTCATTGATGTCACCATATGAAGTCATCATTAATGATCAAGGATTTCATTAGGAAACAAAGGGGATAAAAATGGTTATTTGATATCCAGGAAGAAGGCCAAAGATCAAGTGAATCAGTGCAGAAGTTAAGAGTTCGAAAGGAGTTATAATATTTATTTTTATAAATTATTTAAATTCAGTGAGAATTTAAATTTTATAAATAAATATTATTTACGGCATGGAATACAGTGAGAAGGAGATATTTTATCAAAGGTATAATATTATAATAATGGTTATTATAATATTAAATGTGATATGGTGAAAACCCAAATAAAATATTTGTAATTCTTATTATAATATTTTATAATGCAAAAGTGGGTTTTATAAAGTCTAAATATATTTTATAAACCCAAAGGTTGGGTTTAAGACAAAAGGCATTTGAAACCTTTATAATTTCTGCCGACATTGTGGAAGATAACATGGAGAGCACCAATGTTCTAAAAACAATGGAGGAAGCATATAAATACAAAGATCCAAAGTTCAAATAATTATCCTTGCTTGGAAATTAAAAGTATTGCATGTGAAGAAAATAGCTCGTGAGTTTTTGTAAAATTCATGACACAGAAGCATTTAAGGGAGGAAGCTTTAATCCTAAAATTTTCATAGGACAGTGTGGCCTAGTGGTATTTTGGGAAGTGCAAAAGCGCTGGCTTACAATAGATTTTGCATTCGAATATCAATGGGTGCATTGTGAGTTATGTTGGTTAAAGCGCCTACGACGCACATTATTTTGTCCAAGGTGAGAGGTGTGAGGAGATTAAGAATCATGTGGTTTTTTGTTAATCTCAAATGAGTGCTTGGCTCGTGCGATGACTTTGGTCATGGCTAAGGTGCACATTGGGGGCAACGTTGAGGGTTCGATTCCCTCCGAAGACGAGGTAATATTTTTGGTTTTAATTTTAATGCCTAAGTTTGAGGTATAAGGTTGTTTAGTGGTTTGTGTTTGGAAAGGTTGCTTTGTAATAAAGTTGTGGTAGTTGAGAATTATCATTAGGAGTTATAAGGAGATTTCTGTTTTTAACTTTTAATAAAGTCTTAAATTGCTATAGTGGTATATTGGAGGATTGAGACTTTATGGGTATTGTGTTATTTTGAATTAAGGGGTTTTATGATTACTGTGAGGGTGTTGATTATTAATAAAATTGGAGTGATAAGGTGTAAATTTGATATTATTTTTATGTAATGTTTTGTTGAGAAAATTATCCTCTAACCCTTATTGAGATTGGAAAAGAAGTAATTGTGAGTGTGGTAGATTTGTGAAATGAACTACTTGTCAAGTAAAAAGGTATGGGTAAATTCTTCTTTGGTTGAATGGATTACTAGAAAATAAAGTTTGGATTGAAAAATATTTGATTAGGGTTTACTTTTTGAAAGTGTTTGAGTTAATTCTTCAAGGTTTTATGAAATTAAGAGTTGTGATTAAAACCTTGTTTTATAAGCATTGTTGTTGAAATCATTGTTATGTGAAGAATGTTTTACAAGCATGGTTGTTGAAGTGAGTTGTTATGCAAAGAACTTGAACTAGGGTTTGAAAAGATCATGAGTATCATTTTTATGTGATATTTTTTGTTGAGCATTGTTGGAAACATTTTGAGTTGGATGATACATGCTTAGACTAGGTTTGTGAGCAAGAGTTGTTTCTTGAGTGATTGGTTGAGTAAGTTGATTAAGCCTAGTCAAGTGGATGTATGAAGTGGTTGTTCAAGTTCCATAAAACAAACTATTCTATATTCTGATTTTATTTGTGAGAATAGAACATATTGAGTCTCTAACAATTATCTTTAGGCTTCTATGAGATTTAGTTGAGAAAGTGATTGAGTTTTGAGTATAGAACATATTGAGTCGCCAATCATTCTCTTTATTATTCTATGTGATTGATTTGAGTTGAGAAAGTGATTGAGCTTTGAGTGTAGAACATATCGAGTCTCTAACAATTCTCTTTATGTTTCTATGAGATTGGACAAGTTCTATGTGGACTTGTTAAGTAGATTTGAGGCAAGTCTTTGAGAAGACTTGTGGACTGATTTTGTGTGAGCTTTTGTGGAAGCTTACAATACAAATTTGGTTAAGTCCTAGAGAGGACTTATTGAGCATATTTGGAAAAATTCTGAGTGAGATTTTTGAGTAGATTTGAGTAGGTTTTGAGTGGACCTATTGAGCAGATTTGAGCAGGTTTTGAGTGGACCTATTGAGCAGATTTGTGTAGGTTCTGAGTGGACCTATTGAGAAAATTTGAGTAGGTTCTAAGTGGACCTATTGAGCATATTTGAGCAAGTTCTGAGTGGACCTATTGAGAATATTTTAGCATGTTTTGAGTGGACCTCTTGAGCATATTTGAAAAGGTTCTGAGTGTACCTATTGAGCAAATTTGTGCTAGACTGATTAGACTATTTTTAGTGCATATTTGAGTGGACTATGCTAGACCAACTAGACTATGTTTAGTACAAGAGTTGAGCAGATTTGTGCTAGAACAAATGAACTATGTTTAGTGCAAATTTGAGTGAGCTTATTGAGTAGACTTGTTATAGACTGATTGGACTGTGTTTAGTACAAGATTTGAGCAGAGTTGTTCTAGACCGACTAGACTATGTTTAGTATAAAATTGAGATAGAGCTTTAGAGGTGATAGAGTAGAGAGGATAGTAGTCTCCAGTGGATCGAGATACATCATCTAGGGTAGTGAGGATAGGTCTTTTGAGTGGGGATAATATTATTCAGTGGAGAGAGATCCATAAGCGAGTGTAGTGGAGGCAGTAGTCTTCTAGAGGATCACCAACCAGAGTAGAGGAGAAAGAGTTCTCCTATGGATAGAGATCCACAAACCAGATTTAGGGGATCAACATATCCTTTGGACATAGGTCCATAAACATTGTAATTGGGAAGGATTCCCAAGAGATTGATTGAGAAAATTTAGTGAAATATTCTCTTCATGGAAGTAGTGATATTTGGGTGAACCATGTTAAATTGGTGTCTCTATTATGTATGGTGTTTTGTGCATTAATTTTATTACTTCTATTGATACCGCTCTCTATACATTGCATAATATTGATTTAGAAATAAAATTAAAAAGTGCTCTTATACTATTCAACCCCCCTCTCAGTATAAGCTCGTGTTCTTCAATTAGTATCATAGAAGGTTCCTTCGAAAGAGTTTAACATCTTGAAGGAAAAGCTAACAAGAACACAATGGATCCTAAGGATGCGTCCTCAAGTAATTCAACACCAATATTTGATGGAAGTGACTACATGTATTGGAGTATGATGATGAGATTCTACTTGATGGCACTTGGCAATGAAGTTTGGGATGTAGTGGAATTTGGATATGATCCAGTAGTCAATATTCCTACAGATAAGGAAGGTAAGCTACTACAACACTCTAATTCAAAAGTAATGATTGCACTTGTGAGAGGTTTGCATAGATCAGAATCTATGAAGGTTATGCATTGTAAAACTGTAAAAGAAATATGGGATAAATTGCAATGTATATATGAGGGAGATAAAAGTGTCAATAAAGCAAATATAAGAAATATTAAAGGAAAATTTGAAGCATTGACAATGAATGATGATGAAAATATCAATACTTATCTAATTCAAATTAATGAGGTTGTTAATGATATGCAAGGACTTGAAATGAAGATTGATGAATCAGATGTTTGTGATAAAGTCTTAAGATCTCTTCCAAATAGATTCAATGAACAAGTTTCTACTATAGAAATATCATTGGATGGTGATAATTTGACAAGAGATAAGTTGCTTGGTATGCTAACAACTTTTGAGATAAGAACAAAAGATCTTACTTCCAAAAAGGAAGCAACATTCAAAGAAATCAAGGAAACAAAGGGTAAGAAGTCAGGATTAAGAATTGAGTCTTCTAGTCATGAAGAAACCAATTATGGTAGAAGAGATAAAGGTTCCAGAAGACCCATAGATCTAATTTCTATTAAGTGTTTCAATTGTGGAAAGTATGGACATTTTGCAATAGATTTTAAAGAACCAAACAACAACAATGGTGAAGAAAAATAGGATCACAGGTACAGGTAATCATAAAGATATAGGCATCAAAAGAAAAATAAGGATGGACAAAGCAGAAAAGAAAATAAGTTCTTACAAAGACAAAAGAGGAGCTAATATGTGGATAATGCAAGTAAGTAATCAAATGATAGTGATGCTAGTTTTTCAGACAATGATAGATATGAAGTCCTATTTATGATTGAAGAAAAAGAACCAGTTAAGAAAAAAACTCCAATTATTCTCAAGTGTTTTAGATGTGGTAACTTTGGACATATTGAAGATGATTGCACAAGGGATGGTTATAGTTTCAGTGATGATGAATATGAAGATGCACTTGAAAGACCATATGAAAATATTCTAATGGCATTAGAAGAAGTGAGTGATCCTATAGAAGACAAGCCAAAATAAAGTAATGATGTGGAAAAAGGCAAACAAATAGAGGATTATTCAATAGAGAATGGTTATGATCTCAAGGGAGAACTTATCTATGCCCTTGACACGGTAAATAAGGTAAGGAATCAACACTCTAAACTTGAAAATCAGTTTCAAGAATGTGATGAAGAAAGAAGATTACTCATAGAGGATTTAGAAAAATCAAAGGCTAAGGAAAGAAAGTTCAAAGACAAGTTAGAAGCAAATATTTTGGAATGTGAGAAGTTAGCACAACAAGTGGTGCTACTAAAGGAATATTTAGAATATTCCAAGAATAAGATATACAAGTATGTAAATAGTGCAAAGAGTGTGGATAAAATAATTAAGATGCAAATATGAGCAACAAAAAAAATAGGTCTTTGTTCTAAATAGGTTCAAAACAAATGGGAAGAGGAGTCAAATTAAAGCCTTGAAGAAGAAGAAATTTTAGATGAAGATACATCCAAAGAATATAGTGTAATAGGGAGTGAGACATCAGAGGATGAGTTGGATAATATAGGGTTCAACAAAGACATGAACAATGCACAAAGAAGATACATATAGAACAACAATCAAAACAAGAGACCAATGAGGTCAAGACAAGGAAGCTTCAATGAAATATGTTTTTCATGTCACAGGTTTGGGCACATGGCTTCACAGTGTAGGACACATGAAAGATAGGAATATGGGAATAGATAGCTTTTCCATGGGTATTGCTACTCATGTAGTCAGTTTGGTCATAAGGAAATGAATTGTAGGGTTCATGATAGAAGAGGATATGGCTTCACTAGGAGAAATCCGAAGACATTTTCACCTCCAAGTAATAATAATATTAAGTGTTATAAGTAAAATAATGATGGTCACACAACAAAATGGTGTAGAGCGGACATTCCCAAAATAGGTATGAATAGGAAAAATAACATGAACAAGAACATGAACATGAATAGGAACAGGAACAGGAACATGAATAGGAATAGGAATAGGAACAGGAACAAGAACATGTATGAGAATATGAACTTAGATGTGAAAAGGAACAAGAACAAGAACATGAATGATGATAGGAACTGGGATGATGACACGGATGGAAATAGTCAGATAAATAAGAAAACTAAAAAAATAAGGGATGATGATAAAGGTAAAGAACAATGCCTTTTGGGAGTAGAAATACTCCCACCCAGAATTAACCACCTCAAAAAAATGTGGGGGAGAGGCTAAGCTAAGAGGCTCATTCTTAGCCCAGAGCCTC
The DNA here is from genome assembly GCA_028583015.1 of Wollemia nobilis. Taxonomy (NCBI): domain Eukaryota; kingdom Viridiplantae; phylum Streptophyta; class Pinopsida; order Araucariales; family Araucariaceae; genus Wollemia; species Wollemia nobilis. The sequence continues at coordinate 14,924,038 of JAQPPZ010017058.1, read as the reverse complement.
AAATGTGACCCTTTGACATTGATATCAAAAGTGGAGAGATTTGTGTTATGGGGAGAGACTTGATATTTGAGAGAGCAGTGAGCCAGGGGGAGCAATGTCCCAGGGGGAGTAGAATAAAAATAAAGGTCAGGATTTTGTAAGAAGAGTATGGGTTGCCATCAATGACAAAGGGGGATATTGTTGGACATTTTGAGCCCCTAAGTCAAAGTCGTCATTGATGTCACCATATGAAGTCATCATTAATCATAAAGGATTTTAGCAAGAAATGAAGGGGATAAAAATGGTTATTTGATATCCAGGAAGAAAGCCAAAGATCAAGTGAATCGGTGCAAGAGTTAAGATTTTGAAAGGAGTTATAATATTTATTTTTATAAATTATTTAAATTTTATAAATAAATATTATTTACGACATGGAATATAGTGAGAAGGAAATATTTTATCAAAGGTATAATATTATAATAGTGGTTATTATAATATTAAAGGTGATATGGTGAAAACCCAAATAAAATATTTGTAATTCTTATTATAATATTTTATAAACCCAAAGGTTGGGTTTAAGACAAAAGGCATTGGAAGACTTTATAATATCCGCCAACATCATGGAAGATAACATGGAGAGCGCCGACATTTTCAAAACAATGGAGGAAGCATATAAATACAAACGCCCAAATTTTAATTAATTATCCTTGCTCAAAAACTAAAAATATTGCATGCGAAGAAAATAGCTCATGAGTTTTTATGAAAGTCATGATAGAAAATAGTTTAATGGAGGAATATTTAATCCTAGAAGTTGCATAGGACAGTGTGGCCTAGTCATATTTTGAGAAGCGTGAAAGCACTGGCTTGCAAGAGGGTTTATATTCAAATATCGATGGGTGAATCATGAGTTGTGTTGGTTAAAGCACCTATGATGCATGTTGTTTTGCCCAAGGTGGAAGGTGTGAGGAGATTAAGAAGAACATGGTGCTTCATTAATCTCAAATGAGCGCTTGGCTCATGTGGTGACTTTAGCCACATCTAAGGCACACATTAAGGGCAACGTTGAGGGTTTGATTCCCTCCAAAGACAAGGTAATATTTTTTGTTTTAATTTTAATTAAATGCCTAAGTTAAAGGTATAAGGTTGTTTAGTGGTTTTTTTTTGGAAATTTTGCTTTGTAATAAAGTTGTGGTAGTTGAGAATTATCATTAGGAGTTATAAGGAGATTTTTGTTTTTAACTTTTAATAAATTCTTAAATTGCTATAGTGGTATATTGGAGGATTAAGACTTTATGGGTATTGTGTTATTTTGAATTAAGGGTTTTTGTGATTATTGTGAGGGTGTTGATTATTGATCAAGTTGGAGATATAAGGTGTAAATTTGATATTATTTTTGTACTATGTTTTGTTGAGAAAATTATCCTCTAACCTTTATTGAGATTGGCAAATTTGTGAAATCAACTACTTGTCAAGCAAAAAGGTATGGGTAAATTCTTCTTTGGTTGAATGGCTTACTAGAAAATAAATTTTGGAGTGAAGAGGCTTTGATTAGGGTTTCCTTTTCAAAAGTTTTTGAGTTAATGCTTCAAGGTTTTATGAAATTAAGAGTTTTTATTAAAACCTTCTTTTATAAGCATTGTTGTTGAAATCATTGTTATGTGAAGAATGTTTTACAAGCATGGTTGTTGAAGTGAGTTGTTACACAAAGAAATTGAACTAGGATTTGAAAATATCATGAGTATCATTTTATGTGAGATTTTTTGTTGAGCATTTTTGGAAATATTTTGAGTTGGATGATACATGCTTAGACTAGGGTTTGTGAGCAAGAGTTGTTTCTGAGTGATTGGTTGAGTAATTTGATTAAGCCTAGTGAAGTGGATGTATGAAGTGGTTGGGTTGTTCAGTTCCATAAAACAAACTATTCTATATTCTGATTTGAGTTGTGAGAATAGAACATATTGAGTCTCTAACAATTCTCTTTATTATTCTATGAGATTGAGTTGAGAAAGTGATTGAGTTTTGAGTATAGAACATATTGAGTCTCTAACAATTCTCTTTATGCTTCTATGAGATTTATTTGAGTTGATAAAGTTATTGAGCTTTGAGTGTAGAACATATTGAGTCTCTAACAATTCTCTTTATATTTCTATGAGATTGGACAAGTTCTATGTGGACTTGTTAAGTAGATTTGAGGCAAGTCTTTGAGAAGACTTGTGGACTGATTTTGTGTGAGCTTTTATGGAAGCTTATAATATAGTTTTGGTTAATTCCTAGAGAGGACTTATTGAGAATATTTGGAGAAGTTTTATGTGAGCTTGTTGATTAGATTTGAGCAGGTTCTGAGTGGACCTATTGAGAATATTTGAGTAGGTTTTGAGTGGACCCGTTGAGTAGATTTGAGTTGGTTCTGAGTGGACCTATTGAGAAGATTTGAGCAGGTTCTAAGTGGACCTATTGAGTAGATTTGATCAGGTTCTGAGTGGACCTGCTAAGCATATTTGAGCAGGTTCTGAGTGGACTTGTTAAGCAAAATTTGTGCTAGACCAAATAGACTATATTTAGTGTAGATTTGAGTGGACTTGAGTTAGACCTACAGGACTATGTTTAGTACAATAGTTGAGCAGATTTGTGCTAGAATGAATGAACTATGTTTAGTACAAGAGTTGAGCAAAGCTATGCTAGACCGATTGGACTATGTTTAGTACAAATTTGAGATAAATATTTGAAGGTGATAGAGTAGAGAGGACAATAGTCTCTAGTGGATAGATATCCATCATCCAGGGTAGTGAGGACAAGTCTTATGAGTGGGGATAATAGTCTTCAGTGGAGAGAGATCCAAAAACTAGTGTAGTGGAGGTAGTAGTCTTCTAGAGGATCACCAGCCAAAGTAGAGGAGAAGGAGTTCTCCTATGGATAGAGATCTACAAACTAGATTTAGGGGATCAACATCTCCTTTTGAAAGAGGTCCATAAATGTTGTAATTGGGAAATATTCCCAAGATATTGATTGAGAAAATTTAATGAAATATTTTCTCCGTGGAAGTAGCCATATTTGGATGAACCACATTAAATTGGTGTCTCTATTATGTATGGTTTTTTGTGCATTACTTTGATTACTGCTATTGATACTGCTATTTATACACTACATAATATTGATTTGGAAAGAAAAGTAAAAAGTGCTCTTATATTGTTCACCTCCCTCTCTCAATATAAGCTTGTGTTATTCAAAAATATAGGTGTCATTGGTTTTTACACCGCATCATGTTTCACATAATGCAATACAAAAAGGGTATTTGTAGACACTAAAACATAGGAATCCACAAAATCACATCTGGCACCCCACATCAAATCCTACATAGTAAAATTATATACCTAAGTTTAGACTTAGGTGTATAAAGTCCTGCACATTATCCTATTCTCCATATTTATTAAACCTAGAAAATCGGCCTAGGATAACTTGCTCACCCACTAGACATGTGTCCTATCCACCTCACCAACATCCCTTGCAACATATCACACCCTTGTCCCCTTTGTCCCTTCACATTGGACATTCCCTACACCTCACTCCACTTGCAACCACATCACCCTAGTTAAGTGAGACACCTTGGGTGACTCACTCTACCTGCCCCCTCCAATTGGTAGCCTTGGATTACCACTTGGTAATCCTGGCTTACCACCTCCCATTTCCTTCCAAAATACCAAGGGGCCTATTTTGGTATGACTATTTTCTTCATTCTAGGTATGGTTTAAGTACACTTTGGTCAAACAATTTCAATATATAACATGCCAATGAACATGAAAACAATCACATAGAAAATATATATGGAGTTCATGTAGTACTAATTTAATATTATGTATTAGTAGCAATAACAATAGTAGAACATAATTATGGCCTATGACACCTAACATGTAATATCATATATTATGCCCTTGAAAATACCAATGAACATACATATGGAGGGGAGGTATACAAAAACCCAACTTGCATTGTCATTACCCTTGATTGACATCATGTCATTGGACTCTCAAAAACTTGAGAAGAATAGAGGGGTGCCTAAAATCATTATGGAGATGGTATGGAGAGGAAATAAAAGAGAATTGTCAAGAACCGAGTTGGTTGATTAATTAAGAGTAAGAAATAAAGTTTCATCAAGTGAAAATGAAATAAAATTGATTTTATTACATTCATGAGGCCTTAATAATATCAAAATTCCAATGTGAATTAAAGCAATGAATATATTTTATAACTTATAAATTATATATTACAATAGTTCCAACTTGGGCATATTTAATGTAGCTACTTGCCTAGTTGTTACAACAACTGAAGGAATAAACTCAATGAAATGGATAAAATTGTTTAGCATACACTCAACTATGTAAACAAACACTTATGACATTTGTTCTTTCTCTATGATATTTTTTGGGGTGATAACTTTTGGGTTAATTTACAAGAACACACAAATTTCTATAGAATTATGTAATTCCATTGAAAAGAGGAGTGAAGAGTGTTTTTTTTCATTTTTGATATGTTTTTTTTCAATATAGGCAGGTTATTTTTTTTTGGAATTAAAAATAAGACAAGAGGTCGATATAAATAAGGAAGTCAAAGATACGAGCAAAAATAATTTTTCTTTTTTATCCTTCAACTAATATATCTCTCTCTCTCTCTATATATATATATATATATATTACTTGAAGGATAAAAAATACAATTCTTTTATGCTATCTATCTATCTATCTATCTATCTATCTATATAGATAGTTAGATATAGATATAACATTCATGTGAGGACCTTAAATTATATATATATTTTTTTGTTAGATAAGATACTATAGCATTAGTACCGGGTTTTACAGTTTGACCCAAAACCTTTTACAAAAATCAGCCCAAGGCTGTTGATGAACATGTCCTTACTAAGGATCCTATATATGTAAAATCTACATGCCGTAAAAGTCATTACATCCGGTAAGGCACATAGCCTATTATTAAAAAAAAACTTCCCATACAACATTTTGGGTATACCCTGAGAAAATACACCTGCATCATAATTACAAAAAAATAAACAGACATAGATCCCTTCCTTAAAACAGTGGAGAAAAAAAAGTTGTAGACACACATAGCAGAGTACTGAAAAGAACTCCCACAAGCTCTGTATTGATATTTACTCTTAATAATTATTTTGTAATTACTTTCTTACGTATATGATATGCTTTGGGACCACATCCTGTCTTGTCCAATCAGCCTTGGAGAAGTGAACCTGCTAGCTAGATTTATGGCGGTGGCTATCTAGTGGTCCACGTGGCTTTGGTTTGAAGTCTTATATTGCCATTTCTTTCATGCCCTATGATTATCAACCAACCTCAAATTACTAAGATGACTAGGAGCCATGTTATCTAACATGTGACTATCCCCATTAGTATTTGTGGTATTTCCAAGCAACATCCACCAAGACTGACAACTCGAATAAATTTTTTTGTGAGTCCATTTCAAAAAAGAGATAGGAATAATCATAGCCTTTGAACTTACAGTGCCTTACCTATTGGTAAATTTGACTATAATTCTTGGCATTCTTATTGAATAAGCTCCTCTACTTTGCTTGGAACATCGAGTTCCCATTTGAAAAGTCCATCACAATTGACACCCAAATTGACCAACTTATCAACAACTTTGTTAGCTTCCAAAAAGACATGTTGGGCTTTTCTATCTTGTCTTCCCTAGAAAATGATCCTAGCCTCTTCAAAAATTATTTTAATCCTCCAAGGAGGTGTTTTCCAATTATTTAGGATATTTATAACATGCATAGAGTCTCCTTCTATGATCAAATTACCTTCTAAGTCTTGAGTCATTTGAAGGCCTCTCCACATAGCTCTAGCTTCAGATTCATTGTTCGTCCTTGTTCCCAAATATTCAAAAAATGCAAGCATCATATTCCCATTATGATCTCGCACAATGCTGCCAGTGCCTGCTCTTCCAGGATTGTCCTTAGCCACTCCATCAAAATTAAGCTTAAACCAATCCGTAGGAGGTGGGGACCACTTAACATTGGCTCAGGGGTTGACTACCCTAGGCATAAACTCATATAACAAGGTTAATCTTAAATATTGAGAAATCACGGTCTCCTACAGATGAGGTTTACGACTATCAAAAGGGATAAGGTTCACATTCTCATTGGCAAAGGATATGATCCTGGCAATGATAGTTTGATGATCATGGATAGACTCATTAAAGACTCTATGGTTCCTTTGTAACCACACCTACCAAATATAGTGATTGAGACAAATTTTCCACATGTATTTAAGTCTTTGGCTTGAAAAAGGGCAAGGCCACTGGATGAACAAATCAAGTACGATGGCTAGTTTAACCTAGGAAATATTGAAGGCCTAAAAAACCCCACTTAGGATAGTCAAGGAAAAAGGGCACTCAAGGAAATGTGATAAATGGTCTCCCAACTACCCCTACACAGATAACAATGATTAATGATACAAATACCTTTACGCATCATATTATCAATGGTTAGAATTCTTCAAAGACTGCAATTTTTGGAATTAAATTTTTTATCCAAACTAAGTCCTGTTGGAGGACAAAATATTCATCATCAAGCAGAAGCTTGTAAGTTGATTTAAACAGTGAAATACCCATTTTTCATAGGAGCCCAGGTCACTTCATCTTCCTTGGGTCTCATGGGGATAAACTGTTGCCTGAGAATGTTACAAAGATCATTTGATTCTACTTGAAATCCCTGAATATTTATTTGTTTCCACCTCATTCTGCCTCTATACTCAACCATTTAATCAGATACTTTTATGCTAATGAGTTATTTCATGATATCTCTAATTCGGCCTAAGTTAGGATATTATGTCAGTGGTTCGTCCTTAGCCCACCTATCATTCTAGTAAATTATCCTCTCACCATTGCCTAAAACCCATCTTAAACATTTTTTGATGATTTCCTTACAATTGAGAATTGATTTCCAAAAATTAGAACCTTTGATTGGAACTGAGTCACTTAGAAATTCCATATTTTGAAGATAATTTCATTTGATGATAGTTGTCCATTCATTTTCTTCACCAGAAATGAGGTGCCATGCCTTCTTAGCTAGTAAAGCTAAATTCATATGAGCAATTCTCCTCAGACCTAAGCTCCCATTTTCCTAGGGTCTGCACACTTTGGTCCATCCTGCAAGGTGTATCCTTTTTTTCTCATCTGATCCTATCCATAAAAATTCTTTTTGGAGTTTCTCAATTTTTTGGAAAACCTTCATAGGGGCTTTGAAAATAGAGATAAAATAGACTAGAATGCTCGAAAGAGAGGCCTTAGTGAGGTTCAGCTTTCCTACTTGAGATAGAAGATGACATATCCATCCAAAAATTTTTTTTTGAATTCTTTCAATAACCCTATCCTACATTGACTCTCTCAGAGAACCAATGAAAAGAGGGAGACCAAGATACGAAGTGGGGAGGTTTGTTATATCACACCCTAAAATTTCTATAATCCTTCCTTGCCTCTGAATGGGGGTGTTCAAGAAATATAACTTGCTTTTACTGAAATTAACTTTCTGAACAACAACATCCTCATAGAGTTGCAATATGTATTTAATTATTTTGGCTTTAACCACTGATGCCTTAGTCAATAGAAGGGTATCATCGATGAATTATTGGTGAGAAATAGCCCTAGTGAGAGATGTTGCCTTGATTCCTGATATTAGCCTTGAACTGAAAGCATTTTTTATGGTTCCACATAAAGCTTTTGCCATAATGATGAAAAACATGGGTTGATAGGGTCCCCCTAACGAATTCCTCTATGACTTTGAAAGTAACCAGCAGTTGCTCCATTAACCAGACTCAAGAACCATGCTTTAGAAATGCATTATTTGATAAAATTAACCCATTAGTGGTGAAAACCAAACTTAAGGAGGACAACAATCAGAAAGTCCCAATTTAGCCTATAAAATGCCTTGTTCATATCAATATTGAGGGCAAAAATAAACCTGTTAGTCTTATGAGCAGAGTGCAGAGCGTCATGAACTATGATAACTCCATCCAAGATTGACATGCCCCAGATAGAGCTTCCCTGGCATGGATCTATGATGTGGGGCAGAACATCTCTCATTCTATTTGCAATGGATTTAGTTAGGATCTTGTAAGACACATTGCACAGACTGATTGTCCTTAATTCAGCCATAGATTCATGGGTTTGCTTCTTAGGAATTAGAGAAATAAAATTAGAGTTGAGACCTTTTGGGATATGATTTCTTGCTTGGAATTCTCTAACAATAGAAATTAAATCCTCACTTACAATGTCCCAAAAATCTTAATAGAAATGAGTGGGAAAGCCATCGAGTCTCGAAGCTTTGTCTGGCTTCATGCTAAACAAGGCTTCCTTAATTTCCTCATCAGAAAAGGGAGCTAGAAGCTTAAGGTTTATATCCTCATTTATTATTCTAGGAATGGATTGCAAGAGAATATCTTTGGCTTCCTCATTGCACTGTGATTCCTAACCAAGGATAGAATTGAAATAAGTTATTGCCTCCTTTCTAATTTCTATTAAGTCCTAAGTAATAGAACCATCAAATTTTTTTATATTGTTATTGCTTCTGTTTCTAAGTGTGGTGACGTGAAAAAAATTGGAATTTGAATCTCCATATTTCAACCAAAGAGCCCTTGATTTTTGCCTCCAATATATTTCCTCACAAGTCAAAATTTTATGAAACTCTGCTAGTTCTGTTCATTCCTCCTTCCTAGTAGTTTCTTCAGCATCACCATGTTGAATCCTCTGATCAATTATCTTAAAATTTTCAACAACCTATTTTTTATTTTCAAAGAGGTTCCCAAAGACCTCTTTGTTCCAATTTCAAAGATTTTTCTTAAAAAACTTTAATTTTCCAGTAATTTTAAAAGCTGCACTACCCCTGATAGGCTGTTACCACCACTAAATTAAGTTATATTTGAAACTAGAATTTTTGACCCACATAGATTGAAATATGAAAGGTTTATTGAAGGACAAAGAGTTAGGGATATCCAACAAAATGGGATTATTATCAGAGGTAATTTTAGGAAGGGCTTGCAGGGTAGAATCACCAAAAATATTTGTAGCCTCCTTTGATAGAAAAAACTTGTCAAGACTTTCTTGAATGAGATGACACCCTATCCACCGATTGCTCCAGGTATAATTCACTCCTCTAAGTTTTACATCCATCAACATGTTGGAGTTCACAAAGTCATTGAACTCATACGTGCTCCTAATAGGTGGTCCATTTCCACCCTTTTTTTTTTAAGGGTAAAGAGGAGTGTTAAAATACCCAGCCAGAACCCAGGGGACATTATGGAAGATTTCACTCAGATTGCCTAAGTACTCCCATAGTAAAGCTCTCCATTGAATTGAATTCGAAGCATAAATATTTGAAAGTATCCATGACCTATTATTGTTTATTTCCTTAAATAAAACACTAAGAACCCTATCATATTTCTGAATAATGGTGCCTTCTACTATCCGAGGATACCACAAAGTCATAAGGCCTCCATACGCTCCTCTAGATTATTTGCAAACCATATCCCCTTGATTCTAGATTTTTTTTGCTCCTTTTTTTGATTGAATCACATCATTTTTTGTTTCTTGCAACATGATAATAGTTGGATTCACTTGATTTCTTATTGCACTGATTTCCCTATGTTTGGGCAGGCCATTGAGGCCTCTCACGTTCCATGAGAGGAAATTCATTTAGATTGTTTGGTATTTCTTCCTCTCCCCCTCCCTTGAGGGGGTTTTCCTAATTTGTTGTCTTTAGAACTTGGAATAACCTGTTGAAACAAGGTTATCTATTTTCCATTGGCAATGTCATTATCAGTTTTAATTTTTTGATGCTCAGTATTTGATATTCTCCCTCTTCTTTTTTCACTGCTAAAATCTATAGGAGACTTCATAGTGCTCCTAGTTTATTTAGGACTAAATTTGGGGGAGGCAATTTGTTGCAGAATTGGACTGCCATATTCCTCGGTCTAAAGAGTCTCACATATCTCCAACCCTACATCCAAATCTTCTCCTTTTTTCTTGTATTCCCTTGGTCTATGGGATGACCTCTCAGTAGGATTCACCTAGCTCCTAGTGATGATGTTAGGGAGATGAGATTTTTTATTTTCCAATGCCTCAAATTTCTTCCTAAGTTCTTCAACATTAGGGTTTGGCTTTGGGATGCCCACTGGGCTTGAAGTATTTTTAGCATTGGGGTTTAAGGATCCCGACTTGGATGGGGATTCTAGAGATCAAGCATTAGGGTTTGGCTTTGTGATGCCCATGGGGCTTACAGTAATTTTAGCATTAGGGTTTGAGGATCCTGACTTGGATGGGGATTCTAGAGAGTTAGAAAGGTTACCCTGAAGGTTCTAGAATTCCATGTCTTTCGATAATCCTCCTACTCCCATATTGGATAGAATTTAAAATTTATTTGAAACTAGAGGATTAGAACTTACCTGAGTATTTTGGTTGCCAACAACCTGTTGTTTTCCTTTGTCTTTTTGGTACCCTGCACTCTCTATTTTATTTTTTTGGTAGAAATAGTTTTCCTGATTGAAATCACCTCTACCAGAGAAACTCCTCAAATTTCCTCTGTCTAGCATTCCATGCTTCTACTTTTCTCTATTCATTACCATGTTAGGGCACTGATTGCATATATGTCATAGAATTTTGATCTATTCTTGTATTCTATCAGCTATTTTCAATAGTATTCTCCATACTCTAGCTCCACAAACCTTAACAATTCATTATCCAAATTAGCATTTACATAGATTTGTGCATGAGTCATCCTTGTCCTAGCCAAGGTCGCATGGTCAATGGAGATAAGGTCCCCTATAGTTCTAGCTATGCCTTGCAACCAATATTCATTGAAGAACTGGGCAGGTAGACTCAGGAGATGAACCCAAATAGGGGTAATGTTAATATTTTTCTTTTCAGGGTCAAAATCTTCACCCCATCGTTTGAGAAAAAGGCTCCTTTTGCCCAAAAACCAAGGACCTCCTATTAAAATGCAGTTAGCATCCTCCATATTGTTAAAATGGATAATGAAGAACCCTCTAGTTAGATTTACCAACTCCAAGCTACCTACCAGTTACCATTTACCCATTGCCCAAGCCCTGATAGTCTCCATGTCCGACCTACCTCCCAAAAACTTGCCTACGAGGGAGAATTCTTCCATTGAAAGAAAAGGGCTCATGGAACTTGTCGGGGCTAAAATTTTATTATTTAATGGAACTAGGGGTGGAAGAGAGAGAACCTCCTTTATTTTTCCTCTAATATTCTCAACAAAATATAGCCACTTTTTGGGCCCTGCATTGTCCTTCGTATATTTTTTTTGGGGTATTTTTGAGGAGGATCGAGCCCCCGCATGATGCCTACCTCCAAATCTATCATAGCTTGACTGCCTTCATATGGATCCTTGCTTGATCCATGCTTGAGGTTTCCACATGCCCCTTACATACCTGCTCTACCTCTGCCTCCTTGGCTGAGATTCTTGCCCAAAAAATTCAAACCCTCACTCCCGCTGCACCTGCTAAACCTCAGCTCACTCATCCCTGATGTTTATCTAATTAAACATCATAACAATTTTTCAAATATTGGCTCACTACTTTTATTTTCTAATTTCCTTAAATTAGTATCTTAACAATGTGAATTAAAAAAAAAAATTATATTTTCATAATGATTTGTAACCATTATAATCTTAAGTTTTATGTGTATATATATAACATTCATGTGAAGACCTTAAATTAGTATATTAACAATGTGAATTAAAACAAATTTTATAGCTTCAAAATAATTTTTAACCATAATCTTAAGTGTTTAATAGATTTAGAATTATTTATAACTATAATCCCATGTTAAGAATTTTTAATATAGCTACTTGCCTAGTCCCTCTAATTATCGGGGGAAAATATTCATAAAATGAATAAATTGTTTACCTCATGCTTAGAAAAGTATTTTTTATCCTTGAACAACTAGTTATCACATTTATAGAGTAAGCCATATGTGGATTCTATTAGGGCTACACATAAAAATAATAAAATATTACATTTGTAGTTAGGTTAATAAAATCATATCCATCTTGATCGTTTATCAAATATACTCTTCATTTTTTTTTGTATCAAATATATTCTTTATCTTCATCAAATTGTTATGTTTTCATAATCTACTCCTTGACATTAATTTTATTAAGAGATAAAATCTCACTTGAGTAGTTACCTTTTTTAATTTGAATTTTAGATTAATATTGCAATTAACTATCTATCATCCAATTTTCTTATCTATATATACGTTCACGTTTCTAAGAGATTACCTTCAATAGTAGTTGATGAAAATAAATAATAATGTGATTTTTTATCTAATTGTTTCATCTATTTTTATTGATATAATTGACCATAATTTGTGTATCTACCTCAACTGAAATATATTTCTATCTTTTTTCAATTGAAATTTTAACCCTTGGAAGAAGTGTCCAACCTTTACATCGTGTTGAAAAATATGTAACACTTTTATAAAAGGTAATACAATAAAAATTAGACTATGGAAAAAATATATATTACATAACCAAGCTAAATCAGAATATCCTATAAGTGCATGTCTCAAAATAAGGAATAGTAAATAGTCATAGTTGAAGCCCCTGTACATATCTCAATATATGTTTTGATACCCTCCAATGTGGAACATTAGGAGAACTCAATAACCTAGAAACTACACCTATTACAAAAGAGATATATAGCCAAGTGTGATTCAAGTACACAAGGCTTCCAACAAGATGCTTTTACAAGGTAGGATCAATATTATCACCTTACATATCCTTGGTTAACTTCAAACTAGGAGAAAGTGGAGTAGAATCACTCTTATAATTTTCCATCCTAGACTTGCTTAAGAAGTATGTAGCATACTTGGTTTGAGAGATAAATTCCATCATTTTTACCCAAAACCAAATTCCAAAATAAAATAGTGTAGAAAATCAAGGTTTTTCATCTCAAATCTATCTTTCAAATTCATATTTATTTTATTTTTATCCAATAGATCACCTATGGTGATAAGATCATCAACATAGATAATAATAATAAGTATGCTATCTCCATTAATGTTATTCATATACAAGTTGGGATCATGGGGACTATTGTGAGATCTAAAGATCTTGAAGTTTTCTTCAAGCCATAGAGAGATTTTCTTAACTTGCAAACAATTTTTTATTTCGTAAATATTCAAATTCTTGATATTGATTCATGTATATTTCTTCATCAAGCCCTCTATTCAAAAAGATATTTTTAGCATACATTTGATAAAAAAACTATTTTAAATGAGCTACTAAAGCTATAATAGTCCTTATAGTACTAACCTTGGCCACTAGAGCAAATTTTTCTATGTGATCGATCCATTCCTTTTGTGAATATGCTTTAGCCACTAGTATTACCTTATATTTTTCCATGTATCCATCAAATATGAATTTAGTCTTATACATTCACTTATTTTTTATCGCATTCTTCCCTTTAGGTAACTCTACCAATTCCCAAGTTCTATATTTTATTAAATAGTCATATTCACTTTGCATAGCTTATTCCCACAAAATTTTTCCCTTAGCCTCTTGATAAGTTAAGAATCATTAGTATTCATAACTATGGTAATTAGGGCATAATTACCTTGTTGATGCCTTCGATATATTTTTTAAAGACTATTGATCTTCATATGATGAATTGATTCTTCATCTTCTTGAGAAGTTGACTTTGAACTTTCACCATTTTCAAAGGTTTATGTCTACCTTTGGGATAGAAGTGTGAGAGTATTGCTTCCTATACTCAAAACCTTTATTGAACTTGACATCCTCCATAATAGGATCATACAACCTATATCATTTTTTTTATCATCATAATAAACAAAGATACACATAACACTATTCTTATAAAATTTATTTTATCTAACCTCATTAGATATGTGAGGAAATGTTTCACATCCATATATTCTAAAAAACTTAACATTGTGCTTCTTACTACTTTATTCTTCCTCTAGAGTGATGTTCTTCAAACAAGTTGTAGGTTATCTTATCAAAATATGACTTGTTTTATTGATTGCCTCACCCCAAAGAAATAAAAGAAGGACCTTGGATTGTAGCATGCATTATCCCATCTTCAACAAGATCATATTCTTTATTTTAGCAAAACCATTATGTTGGGGAGTATACTTATTTCTTAGTTATTTCTTAACCTCATGATGCTCACAAAAATTCTCGATTTTGTAATTTACATATTCTCCACCATTATATATTCTTATCCTCTTTATCCTAGGCCTATTTTAATTTTCCACAAATCCCTTAATCATTTTAAAATTTTCAAACACTTCATCCTTTTGCTTGATGAATTATACCCAAACCTTTCTTGAAAAATCATAAATGAATATTAAAATGTACTTAGTCCCTTCCTTTGATGGAGGAGTCATAGGCCCACATAAATCACTATGGACAAGTTCAAGAGGTTCACTTGCCCTCCAATTTGATTTTTCAAAAATTTCTCCATGTTTTCTAACCATACATCCTATACATATAATTGTGCTTACCCTAATCTAAGGAAGTCCTTCAACTATGTTCATTCTTGAAAGCATAGCTAAATATTGATAATTCAAATGACCAATCCTTTGATGTCACAATTCACTTGTAGAGTCACCTATAGTGAGGTAAGCCATCTTGTCTATAGATGCTAAGAATTTATAGATGCCATCACTTTCAACTCTTGTAGCTACAACCTTGAATCCATCATTAATTTTCTTTATCAAACACTTATCTAAATAGAACTCAATCTTATAACCATGTTGAGTTATTTGGCTTACAAAGAGAATATGTTTTCTTAATTTAGGTATAAGATACACATTTTTTATTTTCAATTTCTTTCTATCATAACCTTTCATTGGAAATGAACATATTACTTCAATTTGATGTGAAGTATCATCACCAAAAACTATCATTTCATGTTTTATTTCTTCTAAAGAATCATAGAGGTTATTTTTTTAAGTCTTGGATAGTCCCTGAATTATTATACCATGTGTCAATTGAACTTCCTTGAGAAAAAAATGAGGCTATCTTGATATTGTAATGACCCTCCTCTCACGATGAAGGAATATAATAAAAAAATAATAATCTTACCTTTTTCTTGTGAAACCTGGTACTTTTGATGATCCTTGTGGATGCAGGATAGTCACAGGATGACAAGGAGAATAAGCCAGACAGTAGGAAAGAATAAAAAGGTCAAGAAAGGGAAATGATGATTCAGCTCACGAGTACATGGATGCTTGCACACCTGCATTTCATGTAGAATTTTGATTTTATAGTGTGTGTGCAGTATATATATATATATATATATATATATATGCAATGGAACCATTTAACGCATAAACATTAGAATGTATTATGAAAATGTGTTTTGTGTGTTACTTTAAAATATTGATTTGATTGACCTTTATATGCTTGGCTGCTCAGTCAATTAAAACTTAGAGGAAACTTATGTTTATGTATTTAATCCAAGATTGAGGATTGTTGGTAAGTTTGGTGTGGTAAGATGTCGACAAGATCATGCATAACCAAACAAAGTGGCACCATAATAATTTTGATCCTCCTCCTTACCTAACATTCAAAAAGGCTAGGGAATGGGAAGTAAAAATGGATGGAAGGGAGAAAATAAGAAGAACTCAACTGGGGAGAGAGGAATGAAGGGAACTATGGAAGCTTTATGGAAGAGTGTTGTAGGTGTGGAAAGTAAAAGGAAGGCTAGGAAAGTCTTCAATGAGTAATAAACCCAGGTGGTTTCTTTAAGTGTGTAGGCTTTTGTTATTTAAGCTTACTTCTTAAAAAATGGACTATGTGGAATGCATCCTTGGTTGTTGAATGCAAAGTGTAGAGGATAGACTGCACGTAATGCTTGTGTTTTATTAAAAAAATGTGGATTCTTCCATGCTCACTATGCTTGAATGGGAAAATAACATTGAATTTTTGGAACTGCACAGGTAAAACATTTGCTGGTTAAACTAGTTAATAATGCTTGTGTTTTATTTAAAAATATATATGTGGATTCTTCCATGCTCATTGTGCTTGAATGGGAAAATAACATTGAATTTTTGGAATTGCATAGGAAGAATGTTTGCTGGTTGAACTAGTGAATAATATATTATGGAAAAACTTATGTGTGCTTGATGAGTGTTTCCTGGACTAAGTAACACTCTAGTTAAAATTAGCATAAATGCATTTATTGGGTTGCAGAATAAAATTTGGGACTGCATATTTGTTATTCGAAATGATAGATACATTTAGGAATGCATGCATCCAAAATATGAGCTAGAATTTGATCCCATAATACCTGTAAATTCAATTTCTTATGAGCTGGTTGTAATATGTTTTGAACGACATCTAAGGAAGTAGTAAGTTGTGTTGAAGCTGAAGATGATCCTACATCACCTATGCTCGAACCCAGTTCTTGTTGAAATAAAAATCATTTCATTAAGCTATAGATGTGTTGCCTCAGTGTAATAGCAACCTTATTATGTAAAATTTTCCAAAAAAATATGCTTAACCTTGTATGAGACATATCTTTAAGTCATGTTTATCGAGACGTTACCAAGTCTCGGGAAAGTTGTGGGAAAGTTCATCCCAATTCAACTCCAAGAAAACTGATCTATAATTTTATTGATTGTAAGGCTCTAAAAATTGTTGAAGTATAATTCTTTTATTGCATGATGGCATGTGAAAAATATATGTGTTTGGTATGAGTAGTGTTCTCTATATTCAATGCTCATCATGGTTGAAGGACATATATATATTGCATAACTTAAAAGATATCATGTCTTTGAGAGCTCCTCATAAATACATAATTAATATTTTTTGAAATTATGTTTGGATTATGTAACTGGTTAATGAGTTGGGTACTTCTTCTTATTATGTTTTCTTTACTTTAGTCTAAATATCTGAAGGTGGTGAAATATGAGACCCTTTGTAAGCAATTTTCAATGTTTTAAAAAGATGATTTTACATCTTTGGTTATGTGGAATATGCAAGTATCTTTTATTGAGAAATGTTAGCATTCTTTGTATACGGTGATAATTTATTTTAGAAAAACATAGATATACCCATCCTGTCAACCAGTAGCTAGGCCCTTTGAATTACCCTGTGCTTTTTAACCACTATTTTAGCAAAAAACCCGATGGGATTCCATTATTTATTGGGAATAGGTTTAGCAGAATCATTGAGTCTACTATCAACCAACTTGTACATCTGTTCGGCTGGAATCACCATAGGCTACAACTCTCCAGTGATTTTATCTAACTCTTTCTAAATGGTGGAGAGTAAGTGGCTGGCATATTCAATATAATCAATCATAAGTTGAAGTCCTAAATTTTTTTATTGAACCTCAGAAAGCAACTCCTTAATATTTTTCAATTCATCTTTAGAAAATCCTGAGGACTTAGATTTCTCAATCTGAAGCTGATGCTTTAAGTTCTGAATTTCTTTTGCCTGATCTTCATTCAGATTCTTTTGTTCTTCTAATTGATATTTCAACTTATTGGTCTTTTGAAACTTCTATTGCCAACCCTTGGCCTCTTTCCTTAGATATTTTTCTATATTTTTTATCATTGAGGCTCATCTTAAGCTTTTCAACTTGTTTCTCTAGCTTATCCACTTTCTCTTTGACTATATCATTTTTTACATAGAATGTATCTAAGTGGGCCTTGGCCATAACTAGCTCATCTTCAGCATGGAGTTTTTCAGTATCTTCTGTGACCTCCTCCACTCGATAATCTTGAACAGTCATCTCAGTCTCAAGTTTGCTTACCATTGGAGTCATCGATCTTGATATCCTCTATCTAGAAATTGAATCAAAATAAACATTTCTTCTTCTAACAGCCATCCTATTGGAAGGCTTAGCAAGCTTCTCTGCCTAGTAATAATTTATGCTCTGAGTGGCTACCTGCTCTTTTGGTACAATAATAGGAACTGAAATACCAACAACTATGGGAAATGGTGACACTAGAAATTAAAGGGTGGACTAAACTATTGCTGATGGGGGAGAAGATATAGTTACAACAACCTCTGTGACAATAGTTGACTCTATAACTGCTATTTTTGTTATTACTGGTAGACTCGTAGAAATTGATGCAAGACTAACAATTGGATGGGTGGATATACTTGGAACGTAGTGTCCCATTGATGGTGGCGATGAAAAATATGGAAGTGAAGTGGTGGTGGATGGGGTGAGAACTCTTGATACTGGTAGTGAGACTTGGGGTGACTATGATGAAATAGAACTGACCTGTACCTCCATAGCTACTGATGAGATATGTGGTGGATTGTGAGAGGGAGGAGGTACATTTGCCACATATTCTTGATTAGAAATGGAGGGATATACCTTTGGGTATTCATGGATATGAAGAGGAGAAGAGGGATTAGAAACCATACCTCCACCTATAGATGTAGGGTGCTCTTGTTCTTCCTCATTTTATTGCTGTTGCTCCTAATTAGTCAACTCATATTAGCCATCTCATATTCATAATCTTCTTCCAGCACATATTCTTGCACAACTTTAGAAAGCAATGATTGCTCACCAATGGGATGTATCTCAACAAATGTTGCACGGGCAAAATAAAGTGTTCTGAACCTAAAACTTTCATCCTTCTTCTTCCAATCAATATCGATGTCTAGAGGTTGTCCTCCTAAAGCTAAATGTTTAGGCCTAGATATTATTTCAATGATTGGGGTAATGATAGCTTTTTCCTTAGAATAATGCATTTTGCTCATCAACTTAGCCCCCTTAGGAAACTTCTCCACCTGTTCAATGGTAGGATTAAAAGTCTTCATTACTTCATCTGTTGTCAAAGGAGTTCCTGGATCTTTTAATTGAGCCTCTTGATCAGTATGTGGAGAGGGATTCAGAGGAATTTTGTGGTTTTTTAACTATTAATACAATGTTCCTAACATCCTTTTGTCTCCAAGTCGTAATATTTTTATTATATCTCCTTGAAAGTTCTTTATCAATTTTCATCCCAAAATTGGACTTGGGCTTTTCGATTTCAATCCTCATTCTCCACCAATCTTTTATTTTTTCTACATTCCATGGTCCCTTTTCCTCCTCTTCTTCTTCTTCTACAATTTCTTCCTTGGGCTGAGGATTCTTTTTCTTTGTAGACTTAGCCTCAAGTGGAGGAGCCTTTTTCTTTGCAAACTTAGCCTCAGGTAGAGGCTCTTTATTTTTTGCATATTTAGCTTCGATATTTTAAATTGTAGTTTCTATAATTTGATGACTTGGCTTATGGTCAGGGTCAAAATCAACAATTTGCTCATAAAAATCCAACCAAGGGGGTAACTGAGCCATATTTGAGACATTCCACTCTAAAAGAGAAATCTCATCATTATTTTTGCCCTGTTCAAAATGAGCCCTGGGCCTCTTTTCAAACTTATAAGTCTTATATCCATTTAGGATTTTATTCCTTGCAGTAAAAATACCATTAGGGTCATAGCTCCATCTTTGGGGAATGTAAAACATACCTAACATGTCAAGGTATTGGTATATTTGCTAGCTTTGTCCCTTCTTGGTGATGGTGATGTCATACAAAGTATGGTGGGTAAGTAAAGACTTCCTCTTCCTTCCAAAGCTATAGTTTGCATCAATGTACTCTATCTGCCTTAGATATTCTAGGGCAAAAAGCCTCTTTATGATGAAATGGGACAGGAGGAAGGGTTTACCCATGAAGCCATACAATCTTATAATAGTGTCCTCAGTCAACAAATACTAGTCTCCTTCTTCTACATCCTTAGTCCTCAAAATCCCCTTGGCCAAGAGTGGAAATCTAGGGCATTTACCATACATTATTTTGAGGTCAGGTCCAAGAAATTCTAAATTGAATCTATAGTAAGATTCACTACTCTTTAAGTGACTTGGGCTTTCCAATTTTAATCCTCATTCTCCACCAATCAGTTATTTTTGCTACATTCCATGGTCCCTTTTCCTCCTCTTCTTATTCTTCTACAATTTCTTCCTCAGGTTGAGGATTCTTTTTATTTGCAAACTTAGCCTCAAATGGAGGAGCCTTTTTCTTTGAAAACTTAGCCTCAAGTAGAGGCTCCTTTTTTGCATATTCAGCTTCAATATTTTCAATTGTAGCTTCTATAATTCGATGACTTGGCTTATGGTCAAGGTCAAAATCAACAATATGCTCATAAAAATCCAACTAGGGGGGTACCTGAGCCATATTTGAGAGATTCCACTCTAAAATAGCAATATCATCATTGTTTCTACCTTGTTCAAAATGAGCCCTAGGCATTTTTTCAAACTTATAAGCCTTATATCCATTTAGGATTTTATTCCTTGTAGTGAAAATGCCATCAGGGTCATAGCTCCATATTTGGAGAATATAAAACAGACCTAACCTATCAAGGTATTGGTCTATTTGTTGGTCCTGTCCTTTCTTGGTGATGGTGATATCATCCAAAGTGTGGTGGGTAAGTAAAGACTTCCTCTTCCTTCCAGACCCATACTTCGCATCAATGCATTCTATCTGCCTAAGATATTCTAGGGCAAAAAGTCTCTCTATGATGAAATGGGACAGGGGGAAGGGTTTACCCATGAAGCCATACAATCTGATCATAGTGCCCTTAGTCAATAAATACAAGTATCCTTCTTCTACATCCTTAGTCCTTAGAATCCCCTTGGCCAAGGGTGGAAATCTAGGGCATTTACCATACATTATTTTAAGGGTAGGTCCAAGAAATTCCAAATTGAATCTATAGTAAGATTCACTGCTCTTTAAGTGACTTGTCCAATAATACACCGACAAGGGTTTCTCATCATTTGTTTTATCCTTGATCAAAATCCACTGCATTCTGTCTCTAACAACAACATAGAACATCCATACAAGGCTTGAGCAATGCCTAAAACTAGGAGCATCAATTTCCCTTTTCATGATTACCAAATTGCTCATGTATCCTTTGAGCGAGAAAAGTTGGCCAATCAAAATAAATCACTCTTGTCCCTTTCTTTCTTGCATCTTTTTCATACATCCTCTCATTAGAAATATAGTATGCGACAGTAATTTGCCATCCATGGACCATTATGTCATATTATAAACCCTCCATGCAAGCCAACATAGAAAATATGATGGGATTTGCAAATTTATCGATAGAAATAAGAACTTCAGGAAAATTTTCCCTGGGCTTAATATTAAGTTATTTATAAACCCAATTTTTAAATGACTCACCATCATTAGCTCAGTTTTCTATGGTGTAAAACCCAGTTCACTCAATGACCCTAAATGGTTTTGGGATTACCAGTGGCTTGATTGTGTCATCCTCTCTATTTATTGGTTGAAATTTCAAATTGTGTTGCCAGCTCACTATACCCCCTTGGCTACTATTTGATTATGGTGTGAGTTCATTAGAATAGAATATGAAAGAATTCTCTAGCCTCTATGTGTCACGATCAAAGTTGTAGCTTGGTTTCGATTTGATTTTGAAACTGACGTGCTGAGAGTTTTTTTTGAATCTGCTAACACTTAGAAATCCCATACGTGAAATCATGTCTCGATTCCACTCTGGCTATCTCATCTTTGTAAGGTTCTCAGATTGAGAGTATCTTTGTTCTTCTTTTACGTAGGATAGAAACCTATGCATAATTATGTGGAAATTTGATGCATTTTGATGCGGATTTGAGAGCGAAACGTTGTTTCGGAAAATTTTACATATCCCTTGGTGTGGAATGGAACATTATTGTGCACTTGGCCCATACTTAGTCATTTTGTAATTTTTTCTTTTTCAATATTTTCTAGAGAAAACCGATTACAAATTGTAGAAAGAAATTAAAGTACAAAGTGCATAAATGAGGGGAAATAACTATACATGTATACACATATGTTACAATGAGCTCACTCCTTACACATAGTAGAGCTTGAGGTGAAAACCATTCACCGGAATGGGTTGTATGTTTTCCTTTGGGTCTTCCAACTGAAAAACGTTGGATTCTTTAGCTTCCATGATTTTGAAAGGACCATCCCAAAACGAATCAAACTTTTCATACTTGTTTGGCTTTGTTTTATCAACATTCCATTTGAGAACTAAGTCTCCAACTTGGAATTTTCTAAATCTAGATTTCTTATCGAACCATGCTTTAATGTCTGATGAATTCTTTTGAAAACTGTCATAGGCATGAGCTCTACTTTATTCCAGTTGTAGTGAGTCAACCTGGTCTTTACTGGATCTTCTTCTAGCTCTTCTTCTGTACTGATAAGTTTAAGTGTTGGGATTTCCAAATGGATTTGCAACACTGCCTCTTTGCCATACACTAGTGCATAATGATAAGTCTTAATGGAATTTTTAATAGTAATCCTATCTTCCCATAGAGCTTGGTCTAGAAACATATTCCAACTTCTTTTGTTCCCTTCAAGTGATTTTCTCAAAATCCTTAAAAGGTTCTTATTGGTAGATTCTGCAAGTCCATTACCCTATGGATAATAATTGGAAGTATTTTTAAGAGTAATGTCATAGTTACTAGTAAACTCAATATACTTGGATCCTATGAAAGTTGGACCATTGTCACTCACCAAAGCTTCTGAAACTTCAACCCTTGAAATCAAAATTTCCAAAAAATTGATCACAAAATCTTGTTCTGAATTCTTGGTAGGAATAGCTTCTACCCATAATTTAAGGTAATCTATGGTAGTTAAGATAAAATTATGCTCTGATGATGAATTGGGGTTGATAGCCCCTATGAAATCTAGCCCTCATTGTTGAAAATACTCTTCAACTTGAATGGGATTGAGGGGGGATGAAGCATTCCTTGTTCTTCCTACATATCTTTGACATTTGTCACAAGCCTAGGTGACTTTAAAAGCATCAATAAATACAGTGGGCCAATAATACCTTGCTCTTATGATTTTTAAAGTTGTAACCCTACCTAAACTATGTCCACCAGTTGGTGCTCCACGAAATTCTTCCATGACTCTTTTTTTCTGATCATCCTTTAAATATTTTAGAACTCCATCCAAGTTTCTTTTGTATAAGCCCTCTGGTAGTAATACATATTTTAAGGCATGAATATTGTATCTAATTATTTGATATGTATTCATATTGGGAGGGAATACTCCATTTTGTAAATACCTAATCATCTGGTCAATCCAATCAAAGTCTATAGTTTGTACTATTTCCACCTGATTTTCTTCTACTGCCTAGAAAGTTGTTACCTCCGCCAATGTTGTAGCTTTTGTTAACCCTTGGCACAAGGCTTTGCCTCTTACCAGCTTGGTGGTATGTATTTCTACATCATATTCTTGGATTTTGGTAATCCAACCAGCTCTTTTGTCTCCTAGATCACCCTGAAGGATAAAACTTCTTACATTTTGGTGGACTACATATACCAAGGTCTTGCTTTGTACTAAATACTGCCTAAACATTTTTAGTGACTTCATCACAAAGAATAATTGCTTTTAAATAAATTTGTATTTGACCTAATAATCATAGAGTGTCTGGCTTCAAAATAATATGGGATGTTCTTCCCATTGATAATCTTTCTAAGTCAGTACTGAGGCATAACTCTGCTCAGCTCAGTATGCATAAAGAATAAAATATTTACTGAAATCCATATTTACTAGCACTGGGGCTGCTGAAATGGATTTCTTGATAACCTCTAAAGCTTATTTCTTAATTTTAGTCCACTTTAATTCAACCTTTTTCTTGAGTAGTTCAGATACAGGCCTTACTTTCTATGCAAAATCAGAGATGAATTTCTTGACAAAATTGATTTGACCTAGGAAATACTGTAAGGTCTTCTGATTAGTGGGCAAAGAAAGAGCTAGAATTGACCTAATTATATCTGGATCTATAGCCATACCTTATTTTGAGACCACATGACCTATTAATTTTCCCTCATGGACTACAAAGAATGACTTACTAGGATTGAGTGAAATACCAAATTCTTTGCACTTTTGAAAAACTTTTTCTAAATGAAATAGATGATCCTTTTTATCATGGGAAAACATAGCCATGTCATCTAGGTATATCATAATAAATTTTTTGATCAGTGCCCCAAAATCATAATCTATGGCTCTCTAAAATGTAGCTCCTGCATTGGATAGTCCAAAAGGTATTCTATGGTAGGCAAATGTACCTCATTTTGTGGTAAATGTTTTTTTGTACTGGTATTTATCTTTCACCCAAATTTGGTTGTATCTAGAGTAACCATCCAAAAGTGAGAACCTCTCTGCTCCTGCTACTACTTGTAATATCTAATCAATATGAGGGAGGGGGTAGTGATCTTTAAGGGATGCTTGGTTCAGATTACTAAAGTCTACACATAAGTGTATATCCCCATTATTCTTTCTTACGGGTACCAAATTGTATACCTAAGTGGAATATTTTATTGGGTATATTATCGTAGCCTTCAACAACTTTAAGAGCTCTTCTCTCATAATGGACTCTATACTTATATTGATAGGCCTCTACTTCTTTTGGAATGATTTTGCATTAGGCTCTAATTCAATAGTATGTTGCATAACCTTTTTTTCATACACCTTGAGGTCCTCATATGACCAAACCACAATATCAGGGTACCTTAAGCATAAAGCTTTAATATCTTCTGCTTCTTTAGGTGAACATTGGAACCCAACATTGAGCTTCTTCTCCATTCCAATCTCAACTTTATAAATTTTTTTGCTGACCTTCATGGCTCTAACCTTTTTCTATCCTCATTATAAAACAAACTTTCGAGGGTGACCAACCCTCTTGCAATATTATTGTTCCTTAGTTGGATAATGTCTTGTTGATCAATTTCCTCTGAATTTTCCTCTTGGATAATAGAAAAACATACCTCTCTCACAAGAAAATCAACTATTTGTTCGTCACTTTCAAAAACCCACCAAAAAATCTACTTGTCTGGTACTACAAGTCTAAAAATAATTTTAATTCCCTTGGCCTTTTTGATTCTAAATTCAACAAATGGGTTGAAGTTATCTCCCTTTGTTGCTAATGCATTAGTCAGAGTATTATTTTCTCTAGGAACAAAATTTAAATTCAGGACATCAAAAGATTCCATTAAATCCCATACCCTATTTCTATAAGCTTTTAAGTAATGGTGCTTACTACTGCACCTATTTATTACCTGATGGACTATTAGCTCAGAATCACCATATATATTCAAAATATTAATGCCCATACTTTCTACTTGTATCAATCCTAGACATAAAGCTTCATATTCTGTTGCATTGTTAGTACATGACCATGTAAGTATGTAAGCAAAATTATTTGTACCTTTTTATTAGGATTGAAGGACCACGCTAGCTCCTGCATCATTTCAGCATTTAGCACCATCAAAGTGCATGATCCAAGTTTCTTTCTCTCTTAGATACTAGTTGGATATAGTAGGAATTTTCTTTTTTGATTTTTTTGAGATGCTATATATTCCCATACCAGTTTTAAACTAACTGTAATCTTCTCTGAAAGGTAGCTCATCCTCTATGTCCAACTCTTCAATGTTTTCCACCAGCTCAAATTCTTCCACAAGATTAAGATTACACATATCCTCTTCAATCTTTTCAATGTGATAGGCTACTGATTTTTTAGGTGTTATTCTTATCCTTTTTTCTTTTAAAGGGATCACCATACTAGAATAATCCATATACATACATTAACCTAGATTTGCAGTAAACTCTCTTGAAAGACACAATCCAAAATAGGTTTCTAAGTCAACCACAACTATTTCTTGCACTATTGTTACATCAGGGGCTCTGTGCAACCTCATCAGTACATCTTTAATGACCCCAACTATCTTGATAGGTGTTCCATATAGTTGTAACACTCCAGGACAAGAGCGGGTATACTCCATACCCATATATTCATAGACTACTTTAGGCCTTACTGTAGTTGATGCTCCTGAGTCAATCATACAATTTCGAACTACCCAACCTTTCATTCTTAGGGATATATAGAAATAGGGAGGATTATTCTTTAGCACATCAGGTGTAATTTCTTTCTTTTCTTATGGCATACTAAGGATTGTAGTGGCCAAAATATTCTATGAATTCTTACTAAGGGAAGCTTTAAGAAATTCAATCTAACTAGGAATGAACAGAGTGTCATATAGACTAGCTTTTAATGGGATTCTCTTCATTTCTTAAACACTGTTGTATTCTAACTTTGTCAAAGAGAGTTTTTCCAAACCTCTTTCCGACTCACCATATATTCTTTTATATTGTTGGGTGGCCTCTAATATTTGTCTTTTAGTAATATAATGGAACCTAAGCCTTTCTTGATCTTCACCTTTAGATCTCATTCGGTCTCCCTCTATTTTAATTTCTAATATCTTGGTAAAACTATATGTTTTCTATTTTCCCTTAGCTTGAGTAATAGGGAAGGTGTCACTACCTTGAGGAAGGGAGTCTATTTTCTTCTGAGAAAGGACTTGGAGATACCCCATTTTTTGTGTATCTACTTGCAAAGATTTCTTCTCAGATCTTGTCATAACAACAATTAGGCTTTCCTTAGCTGACTATTTTTCAACCATGATTTGATCAGGGTGCGATAACATATTGACTCTTCCCTTTTGGTTCCTTTCAGCTTGAACCATGGATTTTTGAACATGGTGTTGATACATCACACAAGACTGTGAATCATGGGGGTTATTGCACACTAGGCACCAAACATTCATAAGAGTAGTATCAGAAGAACATTCTGGCTCCTCATATGTTGCATTCACCCTAACCCCAGTACTGTTACTAGGACTAGGTCTTTGATATTTATTTACATATGGGAATCTCCTCTGCTGTGACCTTTCCTGATATCTTTTTTCCATTGAATTCATTCTATTGCTTAGAGGTTTCAAAATATTTTGTATATCCAGAATATTAGAAAACTCTTGAGATGATTGAGAAGGAAGGGGAGGAAAAGGGGGTGTAGAGGATATAGGCTTTGTTTGAGGGATGGCATTCATTTGTGGATATGGATATGACAAACAAAGGGGTTTATGTGAGATTGACTTTTGATACTAGTGGTTTATCAGTTATAAGGCAACACAGTTTTGGGGTAAGCCTTCCTACATTAATTAGGATATTTTTAGCATGAACAACTGTATTATAAACCTGTGGGAAGGTTTATACTATTGATTTTTGTGTTTGCAACCCTAAATTAGATCCAAGAGCTCAGATATAATACATATAAGCAAAACATGTAGTTGGTTTGGCAGTGGGAGAATTCTTTTCCATGTTCTGCTAAATCTCAAATTAAAGTCTGAGATAATTTCTTGTTGGGTTTTCTACATGGATGTAAATTGATTAAGCAGAGAAAAAGGATTAGCATATTCATTAAATTTCTCTATGAACGGCTCAGCCAATGCTTGCAATAAAGTGATATAATTATCTTCCAGATTTCTAAACCAATGCAGTATCTTTCGTTTGAAGTATAGGGCTAGAATTCTGATAATAATATTTTCTTATTTTATTTTGTGGATTACTTATAGATTCAAGATATCTTGACAGTTCTCATAAGTTGTTTTCCCAGATCCATCATAAGTTGGAATAGCCTTAGATACAGCCTGGGGAATGACATCCATTTGGGCTAATCTAAGGTGATTGGTTGTGTTCCAACTAGGGTACTTCTATAATGGCTCATTGTGAGCCATATTTTATGCCATACTTCCTAATGCAGGTCTTATTAGGGGGACTATTGGATTTTCTTCCAGTAGCTCTTCCTCCTCAAGGAAATATTGATCTAAACTTCTGGCAACAACAACCCTTCTATAAGGTAATCTTCCTAGTTTTTATTCACTCAATACTACGGTTGTTTATCTTCCTAGTTTTTATTCAATCTTGCACCTAATAGCTACAACTCAACACTCAACATTGGATGGACAAAAATAGAGTCTCTGATCCAACCTCCAAAGTAGGTTGGTTCCTTGTCAACCTTAATAGGATATTGACATAATTATGCTCACTTAGGGTTTAAATGTTAGGGTAAGAAAATGTTAGGGTTAGAGAAATGTAAACAATAGTGTATGGATAGGCTAACAGCATTGCACCACAATACAAAGCTCCAAAAAATCAACCCAAATATACAGTACTCAAATCAACATTATCTCAAATCGTATAATTCTTCATTCATTAAAGCACAATAGAGAAATATTGCAAACAGAGATTTCAATATCTAGACAATGATAATACAAATAATAAAATTCACCAATTTCTAGATTTTACAGAAATACACTCCCTAACAATATAGAACAATATCAGAAGTAGAATTCAATTACTTTTAATAGCAAATAATCCATTAACTAGGCACAAACTGACCATCCAAGCATTTACAAAAATACAGCTAAAGAATTCGAACCTCTAATGTCAAGTATGAGAACATGAATTTGAGGTGAAGATCAATGTAATGCTCCTTCCATTAGCTTCTGGGAATATTTACAGTAGCATAGGCAAACACACTAGAGCCGACCCTTTAAAATTGAGGTTTCGACCTCTATTTATAGTTTTGCAAAAATTAAAATTACAAGGAACATTACAAAGATTTTATTTTGATAGCACAACATAAGGATCTAGCTGGTATTTTCTCATTGGTTAATACTTTGGAAAATCCACTGAAATTGGTCTACCATGGTAGCTCAAGGTCTCTGCAACTTGTTGGTTACTCAAAAAAACTAGAGTTTAGGATGTTAGAAATCATGATTTATCATCAATTTTTCTTGGAAGCTATCTGCCATTGTAGATCTGCAACCATCTCTAGTTCTGTTTTTTTGAAACCCTCAAAACTTCAGGTTTCTCTTACTAGTTATTTCAAACCCAACGAAGAAACATCCCTTAAACACCTCAAATTTCTCGATGCCTTCTTCGCCATTGATCTCCCTCATTATACAGTTATGATTAAATCTAATGAAATCTCATTATAATGGCAGGGAGAGAAGGCACCATTCCACTTCAAAACATTGATGATGACATATTTCTATATTCAAAAATAGTAGAGTGCCAATCCGGATTCCAAATGACTCTAAATTTAAAAAGAATCAAATCTACTCCTTATCACTTATGTTTCTTTACAACTCGCCAAACATTCACCAATCCGCACAAAAACATTGGTGATGTCATCCTTCCTTGAAACTTTTATGGATTCCATTTTGGGTTGAACAAGTATATTGGTGCATGATCTTCAATCTAGACTCATCATGATGCAAAGCGACCCTTTCTCCATTCCACTCATTTCCTTATTAGAAACATTCCTTGTCACTAATCCAAAAATAAGCTGGTAGAAATTACCTTTAGTCACGAATCCGCACATACTTTATTAACAACAATCCACCTCATCACCAATATGGGTGTAAATTATCTGTCTTATGAAATTAGGTGTTTCAACCCTTAGCTGTTCGTGAAGAATGCAAAATATTGAATCAGTCCCCAATCCGCACTACTCTGATGCTGACATCATATTTTCTTGAAGACTTTGGTAGATTCTAGGGTGGCACTAATCCAGAACCAAAATCAAAATAAGACTCTCGAAATCACTCATCCCAACACTTAGCCATTTTCAAAGATGTCAATTCGTACTTTGTAATCATTGGCATCACCACTTTATTAAAACTTTTGTGGATTCAAGAACGTCACCAATCCAAAAATAGAAACAAGTCTCTCAAAATTGCTTCAAGCATGAAAAATTCTTAAGTATTGAGCATGCTCATACCTTCTATTGTGGATCTGCTCCAAAGTGCACTACAAGGTGTGAGAAATGAAGAATTTATCCCTTAGGTAAAATTTTACTAAGTATGTGGCCATTTTGGGCCTAAAAGAAGAAACACAAAGACTTCTTCCTAAAACTCCATCCAGGTATGTACAAAAGCATCATCCAAAAGATCTAATCATTGGGAATACAGATGAAAGACAAAGAAGGAGAAGAATAATAACACCATATCAACAAGTAAATTTTTCTTTGCTATCTAAGATTGAGCTAAAGGATTTCAATCAGGCAAGTGAATATGAGTTATGGATTAAGGCAATGGATGAGGAATTAGATCAGATAGAGAAAAGCAAGACTTGGGAATTTATTCCATGACCAAAGGGTAAAAATGTGATTGGCACAAAATGGGTATTCAAAAACAAGTTAAATGAATATGGACATGTAGTCAAGAATAAATCAAGGTTAGTGTGCAAAGGTTATACACAGGTAGAGGGAATTGATTTTGATGAGACATTTTCTCCAGTTGCATGACTTGAATCCATAAGAATATTTTTAGCCTTCTCAAGTTTCAAAAACTTCAAATTATATCATATGGATGTTAAGTCAACATTTCTAAATGGTGTTCTAGAAGAAGAAGTCTATTTTGAATAGCCAGAGGTATTCATATTAACATATAAACTAGATCATACATGCATATTAAAAAATGTATTGTATGGTCTAAAGCAGGCTCCTAGAGCATGGTATTCAATATTGGATAACTATATTTAGGAACAAGGATTCAAAAAAGGAATAGCGGCTATCAACTTATACATCAAAAATAAAGGGAATAATATACTAATTATGGGTTTTTATGTTGATGAAATCATTTTTGGGGAAAACAGTGATAATATGTGTAAATAATTTGTAAAGAATATGCAGAATGAATTCAAGATGTCTATTCTTGGTGAGTTGTCCTTACTTCTTGGACTTCAGATTTTACAATCATAGAAAGGAGTATTTCTTTCACAAGCCAAGTATATAAAAGATATGATAAATAAATTCAGGTTAGAATATTGCAAACAAGTAAGTACCCCCATGGTTACAAGATGCAAGTTAAATAAGGATGATGAATCCCTATAGGTAGATCAGATACTATACGGATATATGGTTGGTAGCTTGTTGTATGTTTTAGCTACAATAGTAGACATAGTGCAGTCGGTGGTATTAGTGGCAAGGTTTCAAGTAGCACCTAAGGAAACACATGTGGTAGTAGTAAAGATAATTCTAATGTATCTAAAAGGGACTATGGATTTTGGGCTCTGGTATCCGAAAAGTGATATTTTCACACTCATAATATATACAGATGCAGATTGGACTAGCAGTATTGATTATAGAAAAATAACAAGTGGAGGAGTATTCTTTCTTGGAGAGTATTTAGTCTCTTGGCTAAGTAAGAACCAGGTGTCAGTATCCTTATCTATAGCAGAAGCATAATATATTGTGATAGTAGCTAGTTGTACACATGTATTATGGATGAAGCGAACTCTAGAAGACTTCAAGATAAAACATGATCATCATATTCCCATATTATGTGATAATACAAGTTATATAAGTATCTCAAAGAATCTAGTGATGCAATCTAGGACAAAGCACATTCCTATCAAGTTTTGCGACCCCGAGAAGCACGTACCACAACTGATCCTACTTGCAATATTATTATTATATAAAATGTAGAAATAAAGACAAGCACGTATAACCCTAAAGTAAAAGAGTAATGAGATATTATTTTATTAATGCTTCCATATATTGATTACATATACGTCCCTCTGGGAGATACTCATTTTGATACAATCTATTATAGGTGGGGCAACGGTGAATGTATCCCCTTGTAGAAGGGTGGTGCACTTCTGTAGGCTTCCTGAATTTGCACATGAACTTGTTTGAGGGATCACAGATGCCTCCTTCTCATTCTCTCATCTAGGAGGGATCCCATGCTCTGAATGTCTTTATGTGGTCTTGTAAACCTATATATCTACATACATGGAAACAACAAAGCATGCTTAGTAGGGCAGGCCACCTCTCTGAAAGAGGCTCTTATTAGAAAATATGATAATATAGATAAATAAGCATAATGTGCATTGAAATATACTATATCTAAGCAACATGCATATGAAAATCATAAATATTAATCTAAATGCAATGAAAGATTTAGATCTATTCTAAATCCATGTAAATTAAATAATGATAAATAAATATCTATTTATTAGAACAAAGGATTTGACCATTTTAAAACCTGGCTATGACTATGGGCTCCTATCAAAGACAACAAACTCTAATTTAAATGTTACCTTAGGTATTCTGGGCTATGGCAGTCAATCCCTTGCTTGAATTGATGTTCAAGGGTTTCCAGGTGTGTCTGCTACACTAATTAGAGGTTGGGAATGATGGATCTAAATATTGATGCATGGATGTGTCTTAGATGGATGATGCCCCAATGATCCTCAAAGGGGCATAGATTGGCTCTCCATTTCAACAGGGCTCCATTGCACACAATTTGAACTATCTATGTCTATGGCCAATGCTTCATTGCATAAGATTTGAATATTCATGGATCTATTGCTATTTGAAGGAGAGTCCATATGTAGAATTTGCTCTCTTCAAATTTGGACCTTGGCTTCCTAGTGAAGCCTCAATCCAAATTACATGCAACTGAACATTTCATGTGGGAAGCATTAGTCACCAACTGGCATTGAAGGGGTAGTTAGAAGGAACTCAGGTAGTTCCTCGTAAATTCCCCCCGTAAAAAATGTAGAGGTGCAAAGAATACATGATTTGGGATTATATTCATGGCTAGACTATGCATGGTGCTAGCCACTTTTACGTCTAAAGGCTCGGTGTGACCACTGTAGTCTTCAGTGGCCAGGTGTGGTGGCCACTCTGCTTGAGAGTGGCCAAGCCTGGATGGGCTAGAACTACCATGTTTGAGTGGTTAGGACCACTGCTTGCTCTTGGAGAGATCCAAGAGGATTCATATGGTCTACAAATGTGTCCATATGGGTAGTCTCCTAAACATGATGTGTTTTAGGTATCTAAAAATACCCCGTTTGGGATATATTATGGGAAAACACAACATAGAGTAAAAATAGACCACTTAGGGTCACATTGTAGGTTGGATGATGATCATTGATTTGATCAATATTGGATGTCCCAATCATGCAGGAGGGTGTGCATCCTATAATAATTGCTTCCAACAGAATGGAAGGATTAAATTTTTTGTATTTTGCAATCATTCATCAGGTGATCAAGTAGCTTTAGTACTACTATAGATCCAAAATGAGGAGAGCTACAAACTTAACTATCATGTTTGCTTTTTTCCCCAACAAAGCGTAAGCTTATGATAGTTGTTGAAAATGATTCATAAGATGAACACAACTTGACATGATCGAGTGATCTTTTGTTGACTTTGATTATGATTGTTTGAAATTTTTGACTACCCCCTCAAGTGACGAGTCAATGAGGAAAGGACCATGAATAAAGTGATGAGTCGCTTGACCAATATGAATGATTTGGATATTTTTAGAGGTTTGATTTGATGATTTGTTCAATGTTAGATGCTCCAATCATAGAAAGATCATACATCATTGAATCATTTCCTTTTATGAGTTGAAGAACTTGATTTTGGTAAGCTTAAGTCAAAATCCTAGCCTTGGCGGTAATTAGGAGACAAGCTTAAGTCTAAGCCTAGCCTTGGTAGAAATTAGAAGACAAGCTTAAGTCTAATCCTAGCATTTATGGCAATTAGGAGATAAGCTTAAGTCTAATCCTAACCTTGGCAGAAATTAGGAGATAAGCTTAAGTCAAATATTATCCTTTGCGGTAATTTGGAGATAAGCTTAAGTCTAATCCTAGCCTTGGCAGAAATTAGGAGATAAGCTTCAGTAAAATCATAGCCTTAGTGGAAATTAGGAGATAAGCTTAAGTCTAATCCTAGCATTGGTGGCAATTAGGAGATAATCTTAAGTCTCATCCTAGCCTTGGCGACAATTAGGAGACAAGCTTAAGTTTGGATTGCTTGTATTTACTTGTGATATTTTGTTTATTTACCCAAAGCAGGGAGTGCATGATTGTCTTTGGCAATGATTCTTTAATGAATGCACTTAGCTATAATTAAGCATTTAATTATTACTTTGGATTATATATGTTGTTATGACTAATGGGCTTAGTGGATGTCATTGGGGCATTTTCGGTGACCAAAGGGGTTTATGGTGCCTTTGGAGCCTTTTGAGTGACCAAAGGGTTTTGGATACCTTTGGAACATTTTGGATTGACCAAAGGTTTTATGGATACCTTTGGAGAATTTTTAGGTTGACCAAAGGGTTTATGGACACATTTGAAATATTTTGGATTAACCAAAGGGTTTATGGATACCTTTGGAGCCTTTTGAGGTTGACCAAAGGGTTTATGGATACCTTTGAAACATTTTGGGTGACCAAAGGGTTTATGTATACCTTTGGATATTTTTTTGGGTTGACCAAAGGGTTTATGGATACCTTTGGAACGTTTTGGGTGACCAAAGGGTTTATGTATACCTTTGGAGCTTTTTTGGGTTGACCAAAGGGTTTATGGATACATTTGGAACATTTTGGGTGACCAAAGGGTTTATGTATACCTTTGGAGATTTTTGGGTTGACGAAAGAGTTTATGGATACTTTTAGAACATTTTTGGTGACCAAAGGGTTTATGTATATCTTTGGATCTTTTTGTGTTGAGCAAAGGGTTTATGGATACCTTTGGAATATTTTGGGTGACTAAAGGGTTTATGTATACCTTTGGAGCTTTTTGGGTTGACCAAAAGTTTTATGATGCCTTTGGGGCATTTTGGGTGATCAAAGGGTTTATGTATACCTTTGAAGCTATTTGGGTTGACCAAAGGGTTTATAGATACCTTTGGAGCCTTTTGAGGTTGACCAAAGGGTTTATGGATACCTTTGGAGCCTTTTTAGGTTGACTAAAGGGTTTATGGACACATTGGAATATTTCGGATTAACCAAAGGGTTTATGGATACCTTTGGAGCCTTTTGAGGTTGACCAAAGGGTTTATGGATACCTTTGAAACATTTTGGGTGACCAAAGGGTTTATGTATACCTTTGGATATTTTTTTGGGTTGACCAAAGGGTTTATGGATACCTTTGGAACATTTTGGGTGACCAAAGGGTTTATGTAAACCTTTGGAGCTTTTTTGGGTTGACCAAAGGGTTTATGGATACATTTGGAACATTTTGGGTGACCAAAGGGTTTATGTATAC
This sequence comes from Wollemia nobilis, assembly GCA_028583015.1. Lineage (NCBI taxonomy): Eukaryota > Viridiplantae > Streptophyta > Pinopsida > Araucariales > Araucariaceae > Wollemia > Wollemia nobilis. The sequence goes on along the minus strand of JAQPPZ010017058.1, from coordinate 14,889,078 downwards.
CTTTGGAGATTTTTGGGTTGACGAAAGAGTTTATGAATACTTTTAGAACATTTTTGGTGACCAAAGGGTTTATGTATATCTTTGGATCTTTTTGTGTTGAGCAAAGGGTTTATGGATACCTTTGGAATATTTTGGGTGACCAAAGGGTTTATGTATACCTTTGGAGCTTTTTGGGTTGACCAAAAGTTTTATGATGCTTTTGGGGCATTTTGGGTGATCAAAGCGTTTATGTATACCGTTGAAGCTATTTGGGTTGACCAAAGGGATTATGGATACCTTTGGAGCCTTTTGAGGTTGACCAAAGGGTTTATGGATACCTTTGGAGCCTTTTTAGGTTGACCAAAGGGTTTATGGACACATTGGAATATTTTGGATTAACCAAAGGGTTTATGGATACCTTTGGAGCCTTTTGAGGTTGACCAAAGGGTTTATGGATACCTTTGAAACATTTTGGGTGACCAAAGGGTTTATGTATACCTTTGGATATTTTTTTGGGTTGACCAAAGGGTTTATGGATACCTTTGGAACATTTTGGGTGACCAAAGGGTTTATGTATACCTTTGGAGCTTTTTTGGGTTGACCAAAGGGTTTATGGATACATTTGGAACATTTTGGGTGACCAAAGGGTTTATGTATACCTTTGGAGATTTTTGGGTTGACGAAAGAGTTTATGGATACTTTTAGAACATTTTTGGTGACCAAAGGGTTTATGTATATCTTTGGATCTTTTTGTGTTGAGCAAAGGGTTTATGGATACCTTTGGAATATTTTGGGTGACCAAAGGGTTTATGTATACCTTTGGAGATTTTTGGGTTCACCAAAAGTTTTATGATGCCTTTGGGGCATTTTTGGTGATCAAAGGGTTTATGTATACCTTTGAAGCTATTTGGGTTTACCAAAGGGTTTATGGATACCTTTGGAGCCTTTTGAGGTTGACCAAAGGGTTTATGGATACCTTTGGAACATTTTGGATGACCAAAAGGTTTATGTATAACTTTGGAGATTTTTTTGGGTTGACCAAAGGGTTTATGAATACCTTTGGAATATTTTGGGTGACCAAAGGGTTTATGTATACCTTTGTAGCTTTTTGGGTTGACCAAAGGGTTTATATATAACTTTGGAACATTTTGGGTGACCAAAGGGTTTATGTATACCTTTGGAGCTTTTTGTGTTGACCAAAGGGTTTATGGATATCTTTGGAATATTTTAGGTGATCAAAGGGTTTTAGATACCTTTGGATCCTTTTGGGTTGACCAAAGGGTTTTAAATACCTTTGGAGCCTTTTGGGTTGACCAAAAGGTTTTGGATACCTTTGGAGCCTTTTGTGTTGACCAAAGGTTTTTGGATACCTTTGGAGCCTTTTGGGTTGACCAAAGGGTTTGGATACCTTAGGAGCCTTGGAGTTGACCAAAGGGTTTTGGATACCTTTGGAGCCTTTTGGGTGACCAAAGGGTTTATGGATACCTTTGGAGCCTTTTGGGTGACCAAAGGATTTTGGATACCTTTGGAACCTTTGGGTTGACCAAATGGTTTAGGATACCTTTGGAGTGTTTTGGGTTGACCAAAGGGTTTATGGATACCTTTGTGGCCTTTTAGGTGACCAAAGGGTTTTGGATACCTTTGGAAAATTTTGGGTTAACCAAAGGGTTTAGAATACCTTTGGAACATTTTGGGTTTACCAAAGGGTTTATGGATACCTTTGGGGCCTTTTGAGTGACCAAAGAGTTTATATATACCTTTGGGGCTTTTTGGGTTGACCAAAGGGTTTATGGATACCTTTGGAACATTTGAGTTGACCAAAGAGTTTATGGATACCTTTGGGGATTTTTGGGTTGACCAAAGGGTTTATGGATACCTTTGGAACATTTTGGTTGACCAAAGGGTTTATGGATACCTTTGGGGCATTTTGAGTTGACCAAAGGGTTTATGGATACCTTTGGAGCCTTTTGGGTTTGAGTCTTTTTTAGTTGACCAAAGAGTTTATGGATACCTTTGTATCTTTTTGGGAGTTTACCAAAGGGGGTTATGATACCTTTGGATCTTTTTGGTTGACCAAAGTGTTTATGATGCCTTTGGAGCCTTTTGGGATTGATTGCTTAGTTTTTTGTTTACTAATTAGGGGAGGTATGATACCAATAATGCCCTAGTTGATGTTTAGCAAATATTTTATTTTGATTTTATGTTATGGATGTAATTATGGATGATATGCCAAGATAATTATTTGATTATAATATATGTATGTAATGTAATGGTGACATGCACTAGCTAGGTGATAAAGGTATGATTAGATGATGTGAATTATATGTAGATGGACTGCTTATTATGTATGCATTTATGGATGCAATGATTATTGTTAAATGCATGTTTAGTTTTTATTCAATTATATGCATTTAATTTATGTTGTTATGATATGATGAATGCAATGTGTGCAATGCATTATTTACATGATGATGATCTCATGTAAATGAGACTGTATACTTTAATAATTTAAAACATAAGGAATGGATATGATATGAGTTTAACAATCTAATGGACGCCACCACATAATGTATAACAATCATGAATGTAAATAATAATTATTAGCACAAGAATTAATTATTTAAGCATCCACATGTGAGATGATATCATGTGATATGTATGTGCTTTCTTGATGAGCTTCTGTAAATTAAAATATATACACAAAATAGTTAGTGGTCATCTAAATATCATTGTTGACATTTATACGGTATCTATCCTACTTCATGAAAACCCTTTAATTAACAAAACCTCATAAAGGAAGGTGACGATGTGATTGATGATATGAATTTTTTCTATGAGGGGATTTTTTTCTTGAGGTTTTTCCATGAGACTCAAACACCCTAGTTGCTTCATCAAAAGTCATATACTAATCATACAAAGCTTCTAAAGGATAAAGTTTTCTTTATGAAGACCTAGATATTCATTATCCTTGTGTGTGCAAATGAATATATTAGATAGAACATAAGCATACCTCAATACTAGGTGGGATTCATTTAGACCATTGTTGTATTGGGGATACTCAAATATTTATCTTGATCCTAAGTTGGACTTAGTTGTATTAGACCACTAGGCGGTATAGGACACCTAAAGATAGCTCTTCCACATGCAAACATTGGTCTGTACAAAATTGATATGCTAATGTGATAAGACATATCATCGTGCATAAGTCTCGTTCATGCTAATAATTCCAGGGATTCAAGTTTAATGCTCCCTTCCTTTCTTCATATTTATTTGGGATACTCACTCATGCTTAGTGATGAAACTCACTATTTATTTTGAATTTTTGTTTTCTTTTGAGTAAGGGATTTATGTAGTGATGGCAATCATTGTTTATTTTATTTTTGAATTTTGCTTTGTCGAGAATTATGCTTGTTTTTATTAAAGTAAGGGATTTCTTTAGGTAGGGACGAACTTGTCCTTTTGCCAATTCTCAGCATTCCCAAACCGGTCACATAGGGGGATGAGCAAGATAAACTTTTCACCTTAGGATACCTAATACCACTTCGTAGCATTCATATTTCTCTTGTTCCAACTAGGTTCTTAGTGTTTTGATTAGTGATAGGATTTTTAAATATACCATGTGCTATCAAAACTAAATCTCACCCATTAGAAGCTAATATGGATTTCTACAAAGTTTGATAAAACCACTAGGTATGGCTGAGTGACTAAAAAAACCATGTATATTCCTTATAGCAACAGGAAGGGGTTATGTTGAAAAACACAGTTACACTCATGGGTGATGGATGATGATGGATTTTAAAGATGCATGATATATGTACAAGTGCAGTGTCATTTGTAATATTGCAAACACAAATGTATCTAATGCAAATGTGATACATGGAAATACCTAATGTAATGCAACTAAATGAATGCAAATGTTTTTGTATTTTTGATGCTTTCAATTGTTTTTGAGTTTTTATTTTTATGAATTTTTTTGAACTTTATGATTTTAAGTTGTTTTTGTGTTTTATGCTTTGTTGTTGACCAAAGGGATTATGGTGCCTTTGGGGCTTTTAGTGATTTTACCAAAGGTGCTATGCCACCTTTGGAGCCTTTTGCGAGTTGACAAAAGGGCTTTAAGCTGTCTTTGGAGCTTGTTGTGAGTTGACCAAAGGGCTTTAAGATGCATTTGGAGCCTTTTGTGAGTTGACCAAAGGGCTTATGATGCCTTTGGAGAATTTTGTGAGTTAACCAAAGGGCTTATGATGCCTTTGGAGCCTTTTGTTTTTTATTTTGATGTTTTTTGATTTGTTTGGATTTTTTATGCTTTCTATTGTTTTTTGAATTTTTGATTATTTTGAATGTTTTTGGGTTTTGTTGTTTTTATAGGGGGAAGGTATGATACCTTTGAAAATACCAAAAAATCACTAAGAAATTCCTTCAATATCAAAAAATCTACTACATATGTATTTATAATCATAAAAAGGGTTACAAGAATTGATATCCTTTTACAATCTTTCCCTAAAGGCTACAATGGGGTCTTCCCTAAGGAAGCCCTCTCAGATGTGGTACAAAGATAGCACGATTCATATTTTTGGTTTTCTTGATGTAGGTGGGCTTCTTGCTCGTGAGCCACCGCTTGTTGGAGATGTTTCTTTGTGCTTTGCTGGACCTGTGAAACCTGTAAAATTCTATTAGTGCATTGGGGGGTCTACCTCAGTCAAACTGTGTAGTTATGAAGACAAAAGTCTCATAAATAGTATTCAAAACATAAACTTACTTGCTAAAAACAACATAAAACAATAAACTATGCTATTCTTGCATGTTCAGGTGATTATGGTGCTTGTTGTAGAGGTTTGCACTCCTAGGGTGCGAATCGGGTGGTTTGCACATGTGAGGTGTGAATTGGTCCTTTTTTGACTGGGTTTCTTAGATAGCTTCTCTGGATGCTCAAGATTGGTTTTTGACTTGAAATTTGTCTAGTTCAGTTTCTGAAAGTTCACTCTTGGTAGGATTATCAACCTATCTCATTCACCAAACAGTATTATGAAAGAGACAATTTGATTGTGATATTCGTATGATGGCTATGTAATGGATGTGTGATGGATGTAGTGGCAGTAGTGATTTTGGTAGAGTTTCAATATGCAAAAGTTGGTTGTTAATAAAAGGTTAAAATGGCCTTCTATTTATAGAGTGGGCCAATGTGAGAGAAAGGGGATGATGTGTTCCCTGTGATGTGGCAATGGTGAGGTGTCCACCAAAGAGGTGTCCCCTGAGGTTTCCTAGATCATAAGTGGGGTTAGGTGAGAGAATCCCTCACCCATCCACAAATAATGATGATTTACCAAAAATGCCCATTTATCATTAATAATCACCTTTATTGAAATATATTAGGATTAAAATTGCCTTTTTAAGTGCAAAAGTCTCCATCTTGCATTAATGACCCAAGGGGATGTGAGGTGGAGAAATATCTGGGTGGAAAGGTGGTAGGGCTAGGCTAGGCTAGGCTAGGTGAGGTGGAAGGCTAGGCTAGTCAAAGTAGACTAGGTGAGGTGGAGGCTTTAATTAAATCAATATTAGATCTAATTAATTATGAGATTAGCCACAAAGCTTGATTTGACCAAAAGTGTTGACTTTTTGACCATAAAGTGACTTTTGACCATGGTAAAGGTTTCAACCTTGGTTGAGTTTGCATGAGGTCACATGAGGATATATGGTTAAGCGTAGGAAGGGGCTTAGCTAGCCCAAAGGGGCTAATTATCGTGAATAGTGATTTTGATTAATAAATAGTGTTTTTAGCCAATTTATGCAATTTTTGAGGGTTTTGCAAATTGATTGACCATGGAAATGGGAGAGGGACAATGTGCGACTTTTTGGTGTCTACATTTTGCCCCTTTTTGTACTGGATTGTGTGAAACATGATTTAGTACAAAAACTGATGATATGGATTGATGGGATGATTTTGAAGGCAAAGAATTTATGATTGATGAATTGTGGATGATTACGAGACAAAAACATTGATAAAAATGGTTTGTGGATGAGTACTTTTGGGGGAAGGTATATGATTAGCTTGAGTTATGATAAACTATAAATGCTTCAATTTGGAAGGAAAAAATACCTTTGTTTATATTTTCTTTTGATTGATTGATGAGCTCTTTTGACAACATTTGATAAATTGTTGGAGCCATGGGGTAGAACTTTCAGGAGCTTCATTCATGAGTGGTCTTATGACTACCACTATGAATATTGGAATCCATGAGGTGTCTACAGTCAGAGGCATTCTGGTGCCTATCAAACATTGATTTTTTTTTTATTGGATTTTTATTAAGAAGAGAAATTTCCTTGTTTTGTATCTGTCCTAACATAAGGACTTGAGATAATCTTCAGTAAAATTTTTCTTAGGTATTTGTTATATACATGATTAGATGTTTGGTTACTTGACCATGTACAAGGTATATTTTTATGTTTTGGATGATTACCCCCTCAAGTGACGAATTGGTGATGGAGGAAATGACGATCGGTGATGAGACGGTTGATGAAGAAAATGGTGAAATTTACAAAATTTGGTATGCAAATAGATGAAAATGATGATTGTGCATAATTATGGATGTAATTTTGTGCAAATGATAAAATTTGAGGTCGTATGGTAGGTTCACACGAATGGCATGTGAATCGGGTGGTTCACACGTGTGGGGTGTGAACCTGCACAAACAAGGGTTTTTAAAGGGAAAATAACATTTTTGACGTCATTCGCACTTGGAAATGGAGTTGGAGAGGTGGAGGAGAGAAGAAATGGAAAAGTGTTGCTACCAGAGTGTGGGACATATGGGATGATATGGCCATTTCCACAACGATCACAAGTTAGGGGGCGAAAACACCCGAGGTAAGCATATTTTTCTCTCTCAGTAACTATGCAGTTAAAGAGGGTTTGGGAAAATGAAACTTTTGCTTTAAATGGTTAAAAATGAATGCGGGGGTATGAACAAGACTATATTCATGCACTTTGTGTAAAAAGGATGAAATGGGTATTGTAATGTGCTTTTGGTTTTTCCTTGTGATGTGTTTATGTGTGGGAATGCATGTTTGCGATGATGTGGGAAATGGGGGGGTGAAAAATGAATGCATGTGGAAACCCATAAATGGGATAGCCTAATCAGTCAAATGGGTATCTTGATCTACTTTTGCATATGTGTTTTAACCTTATTTTAACTTCTTCGTATTACATGCCTTTGGGAGAGGTTTGGGTTGTTTTTCTCAATTTTGGCACGTGTGTGAAATTTTTGCTAGCGTGGAGTGCATGGATTGGTCGATTGTGCGATTGCAAAATGGATCATGAAAAAATTTGACCGGTTCAAGTGGTTTGCATGGTTGGGGTATGAACTAGTGGTTCTCACGTCTGGAGTGCAAACCACTGGTTCACACGTGTGGAGTGCAAACTAATTTTTTTTATTTTTATTTATTTATTTATTTTTTGGTTTGTGTGCATGTGGGATGAAAATAAATACAATGAAATTTAAGCATTTATGTACAAAAATAAAATGATTTCCTAGTGATGGTAAAAACTTGCAAAAAATAAATGATTTTGTTTCGTTTTGTTATGTACAATGATTATGTATAAGACCTTGAAGGATTTCTGACATGTGATGTGTGTGATGGCAGGTGAAGAAGATATTTACATGCCATCACCTTCGAAGGTGCAGGAAGACCTTGGCAGATGAGTGGACAGCGAATGATGTGGTTTGGTTGAGGGTGGTTGGATTGTATGGAGTATGAGTTATGCTCGAGGTTCATGTGAACCATACCTATATAGCGACATTATGCGAGAGGTGGGATCTAGATAGGAACACCTTTCATTTACCAACATGGGAGATGACATTGACCTTGGATGATATCTACCGCATCTATCGTTTTTCAATAGATGGGATTACAATGATGACTGCGGAGAAGGATGCGTGGGAGGGCATCCTAGAGAGGATATTTGGGCATAAATGGTGGCACGTAGATGCAAGGAAGGGCATATATTACATGATGTATTGGAAGAAGGGGTGGCTTTCTATGATGGTGATGTTGTTGATAGCGAGCCATGCATTACTAGATGCTTTAGGGGTGAATTTCCCCTGTAATATGATGGGAGTGGTATGAAATATGGTATAGCAGCAATGATGTTATGCATGGGCACTTATGCTATTGGCACAAGTATATTGGGAGCTACATGGGGTGGTGAGAACTGATAGGATAGGGCTTAATATTAGTCCATTACTACAGATATGGGCTTTGGAGCATATGATCATTTTAATACCTATGTAGTTACCATATGAGGTACCTTATACAATGAGGTGGAGAGTGGACAAGGAGAATAAGAAGAGGTCTCACACATGTGAGTTAATGTATCACCGAGATAAGCTTGGGTGACTGAATATGGGTCATGTGAGGTGGAGGCCATGATGCGGAGGTCTTGAGTAGGGTGAGGATGTAGTAAAATTGGCATGTATTCAATGAGGTCGGTGGTTGGTGGGGAAGTATTCATCATAGGTTGAGTATTCTATTTTCTAAACTATAGTGGTAGTTTGGGTTGGTTCAGGGGTCACCTGAGCTGCCTATATTAATTTATAGGGTGGAGGGTGACACAAGATCATAACCCATAGTTCCACCACTAGAAGTTATTATGGATGAGCTGATAGTTGTACTTGACATGGATAATGCAGGGATGACTCTTGAGTATGATGTATGGTGCTCAAGGTAAAATTGGAAGCCAATGCAGGGTGTGGTGGACAAATGGTTGGAGGTAGCAAGAGCTTTACCTGATGTAGGTCTATCGGGAGGGGCAAGAGTGGCATCTCCCAGGGAGATGGTGGAGTGGGAGGATGTGGGGTCACCCAAGCCAAGTGAAAAGGAGGAGGAGGAGCTAGATCACTTAATCAGGTATGTGAGACCACGATGTGATGACCAGGATAGGCTGGTGAGCGATAGTGGCATAGGGGCATTAGCTAAGGGGGGTGAGGTCATGGGAGATGACATGGAGGAGAGGGGGATATACCACTAATGGATGTAGATGAGGAGGTAGATGATTAGTTGGTTAGGCCAGTGGGTGATGGTGGTACAAGGCCATCAATAGAGAGGGGTGATGGGTGTAGGTTGGCATGGAGGAGAGGGGGGACATTTCTTTGGTGGATGTGGATGAGGAGTTGGATGATTATGACTTTGGTGGGGATTTGGTAGTTGGGATCGAGGCTGAGGGTGAGGTCATGGTTTTTAGGATGGAGGTGAAGAAGCTTAGAAATAAGCTTATTGAAACTAATCTATATTGGGGGGTTGATCACTCTGTGATAGAAGCGATGAAGAGAGAGGTGGAGGTGGACCTGAGGGCTACATTAGAGGAGCAAGATGAGGCTAGGATTTGAGTTGAGCATATGGCGAAGGAGATGGAGGCACTTAGAATTTAGCAAGATGAGTTGATATGGGAGCATGACACCATTCGAGGAGAGCATGATGAGATGATTGAGACTACAGAGTGGTTTCAAAGGTTTTTGGAGGAGGCACAGAGGAAGACAGAGGATGTGAAGGCCTATCATTTAGTGAGGCTCACAGATGTAGAGCAAACTATGCAAGAAGCACAGTAGGTCATGGAGATGCTAGAGAAGGAGATTACTTGTATTGGAGATATAGTGCCACAACTAGAGGCAGCATAGAAAGAGGTGGTATAGTTATGGGTGGGGAATAATCAGTTGATGACAACCAATATGAGGGAGGCTTCCAGGAGGATGAGAGTAGAGAATGAGCTAATGGTGATTAGCCTACCAGTTATGACATACTCTAGGTCTCTCTCATTGTCATATCCTTAGGAAGAGCAGAGTGCACCTTCAGTTGGTGGTATGGGTCAACAAGGGGTGGTGCCAACAATGTCATATGTATCGATGGTGATGGCACCACCAAAACTGGTGGGGGGCAGTGTAGAGGGTAGAGGTTGTAGAGGCTGAGTCATCACAAGTAATGGTAGGACAAGATATAGTAGATGAGGGGGTTGGCAAGACTCCTATAGGGTAGAAGTCATGATGGGGCTATGGAGGTAAAGCAGCTGGCATGTGATTTGTTTTGTAATTTTGTTGGCACTCCGCATGAGCAGATTCTTTTTTTAGGAAGATGTGATGATGAGGGTCCACTCCTTATTGTAGTCATATGGCAATTTTTATGGTGATGTATGTACATGGATATGTGATGATGTGACTATAAGGGCTCACCCATTTTATTATAGCCTGATGGCATCAATTTTGATATACAAATATATATATATATACATATATACATATGATATTCTGCGATACTTGTTGCATTTGTGTGTTTGCTTGTTTCTGCTCATTGTGATGTATGATTAATGTAGATGTGGTAATAGATACTGATATGTGATTGGAATGATGATATGCTTAAATGAATATGAACTAACATGATGTGTGAGATAAAAAATAAAGTGGAATGCATAATATTAAAAGATATAAACACAATGCTTAGGGACAATATTTGCATAATTACAGTATTCAGGTGATGTGATCCATTCCGTTATTCCAAGGATGTTGGATATAAATATTGTAGTGAGGAAATTCGAACACTATAGTTTGTAAGTAATCAAACCCATTGACTAACTGAGAAAATTTTTGGAACAGGTTCTAGGCTATCTTGGTGAACAAGACCTCAATCTTGGATTTGTGTGTGTAAAGTGACGTTCATTATACCATGTTGAGGTCTTGTTCACCAAGATAGCATGACCATACAACATTGATGAGTATATTAGAAGAAAAAGAAGAGAAGAATGAGATGAATGCAATAGTTTTGAATGTACATGCAAATGGGAGTAGTGCCACAGATCGTCAAAAATGATGATGTTTGTTTTTTTTTGTTTTTGAATTATATACATAGATACAAGTGGTGATGAGCTAGAAAGCCTACAATTAGGCATAGAATGCTCATAGATGAATAATGTTAATGGGTTCAAGTTTGGCAATACCTTCCAATGTGGCCAGATGATATGCCCCAGATCCAAACTTGTGAGTAACCATGTAAGGGCCTAGCCAATTCGATGCAAATTTATCATGGAGATGGCACGGTTGGCTAGTAATTTGTTGGTTTTCTTTGAGGACTAAGTCTCCAATTTGGAATTCATGTTGGTGTACCTTGGAATTGTAGGCACGTCAAAGATGGTCTTGATAAACTCACGTGTGTTCAATAGCATGAATGCGACGTTCATCTAATAAGGTCAATTGGTCAAGTCGGGCCTGACGAGTTGTATCATCATCAATGAATTCTTGCATGGAGACTCACAAGGATGGTATTTCAAGTTCCAATGGCATGATGGCCTCAATGCCATATACCAGATAAAATGGGGTTGCCCTAGTTGGGGTGTGAATACTGGTATGGTAGGCCCATAGTGCTAGTGGTATTTGATTGTGCCAATCACGATGTGAGTCTGCAATGGTTTTGCGAAGAATGGCACAAATGGTTTTGTTCGTAGCTTCTGCTTGGCCATTACCCTATGGGTAGTATGGAGTAGAGAAACTATGTTGGATGTTGAATTTTTCACATAGTGCATGAACATTCTTATTATTAAATGGAGTGCCATTGTCTATGATGATTTTGGATGGGATGCCAAAATGACAAATGATGTGTTGAGTGATGAAATCAACAATTTTAGGACCGGTCATTTGAATTAGAGGAATGGCCTCAACCCATTTCGTGAAATATTCGGTTGTAGTAATGATGAACTTATGATTGGTAGATGAGGCGGGTGTGATTTTTTCGATGAGATCCAAGCCCCATTGTGAAAAGGGCCACATTGATTGGATAGGTTGTAGAGCTTGAGAAGGCAAGTGTGTAAGATTGGCATGATGTTGGCATTTAACACACTTTTTGACATAGGCACAACAGTCATGCTCCATTGTGGGCCAGTAATAGCCCATTCATAGAATGCACTTGGTGATGGCCATGCCACTGAAATGGCCACCACAAGTACCATCATGAGCCTCTTGAGTGATTCGTTGGGCTTCTAATAGTTCTAGACAATGCAATAAGATGCCATCATGACTTCTCTTATGAAGGATATCACCTAGCAATGTATAGCGAATGACACACAATTTGAAAGCTCATTTGTGAGTGTGATTGAGATCAAGTGGGAGAATATCGAGCTTAATGTAGTCCTTGACTTGGGAAAACCATGGGTCATGTGGGTGAGCTTCGATGATATTGATGCCATCATCACGGGAAGGCGGATTGGTGGAAATGGTAGAATGGAAAAGGGTGTGGATGGACACGTGAGTTGTGTTAGAAAGTGGGTTTTGTAGAATGAGTGAGCCTAGTGAGGCCATGGTATCGACAAAATGATTTGTGGATCATGGAGTAGTGGTGATGTCATACCATTCAAATTGGGCCAACAAATCTTCAGTGACTTGTTTGTATTGTTGTAATACTGGGCAACGACATTGCCATTCTCCCTTGATTTGATTCACAATGAGGAGGGAGTCACCAAATATGTCCAAGTGATGAATGTGCATGGAGAGCGCTTGCTTTAGGCCAAGAATAAGAGCTTCATACTCAACATTGTTGTTTGTGCAGTGAAAGCCTAACTTGAAGGAAAAGGGGAGAGGCTCCCCTTGTGGTGTGAAAAAGACTATTCTTGCACCCCCAACATGTGTGCAATGAGAGCCATCAAAGAAGAAGGTTAATTCAGTAGTTGATTCAGGCTCGACTGGTTCTTCGGCTTCGCTTATATGAAATACTGAGTCATCTGGAAGTTGGATAAGCAATGGTGCATCACTTGGTAATGGGGCCTCAACCAACTGATCAATAATGACTTGGCCTTTAATGGATTTTTGACTGATGAATTCGAGATCGAATTCCATGAGGAGCATGATCCATTTGGTCGTTCGACTATTGTGGTAGCTCTTACCCATCATGTAGCAAAGTGGGTTATCATGGGCAATGATGTAGGTAGTATGATTAATCATGTAGTGTCATAGCTTTTGGGTGGCAAAGACAATGACAAGGTAAAGTTTCTCCATGTAAGCATACCGTATCTCATAATCAATCAATGTGTGACTGATATAGTATACAACTTGCTCTTGGTCTCATTCATTATTTTGAGCAAGAAGCGTGCCCAATGCGACATCGGTAGCGAAAATGTATAGGTGGAATGGGCGCTCTAGATGGGGTGGAATGAGGATGGGTGGAGATGTGAGGTATGATTTGATGTCATCAAAGGTGGCTTGGCATTTACTATCCCATTTAAATGGGACCCCCTTCTATAAAAGATGATTAAATGGCTGACACTTGTCTGAAAGTTGGGCGATGAATCACCGTATGGATTGAATCCTTCCTTGCAAGCCGCGTAGCTACTTGAGGTTCGTAGGGGGAGGCATGTCAAGAATAGCTTGGACTTTGGTGGGATCTACTTCAATGCCTTTCTGTGAAATGATGAAACCCAATATTTTGCCAGTGGTGACACCAAAGACACATTTCTTCGGATTTAATCGGACGTTATGTTCCAAAAGGCGATCAAATATTTGATGCAGGTCCTCAAGATGCTGACCATGGGTTTTGGATTTAGCTATGAGGTCATCAACGTAGTCTTCAATAGTTTTGTGCATCATATCATGGAATATGTAGGTCATGGCGCATTGGTAAGTTGCCCCAACATTTTTGAGGCCAAAGGGCATGACTTTGTAACAAAAGGTCCCCCAAGGGGTCGTGAAAGAGGTCTTGTGCTGGTCTTCTGGATTGACACGAATTTGATTATAACCTAAAAAACCATCCATGAGTGATAGTATTTCGTGTCCGGCTGTAGCATCGACCAACGTGTCAATGTTAGGGAGTGGAAAATTGTCCTTGGGACAAGCTTTGTTAAGATCCCTAAAATCGGTACAAATGCGGATACCCCCCTTGGGTTTTTCGATGGGAACCATGTTTGAAACCCACTCAGGGTAATCGATAGGCTGGATGAAATCGACATCAAGGAGTTTTTGTAACTCCTCCTTGACAACCAACATGATGGTGGGATGCATGCAGTGCAACTTTTGTTGGACAGGTTTAGCATTGTCATCTAGGACAAGGTTGTGCACGACTAACGATGGGTCAAGGCCAGGCATATCCATGTAGGACCATGCGAATACCTTAATGTAGTATCTGAGGAAATTGGTATAAAGGACATGCTCTTCTTCGGATAGGCTAGCGATGAGGGAGATGATGTGAGGGTGTTCCGGATCATTGCCAATGTCAACTTCAATAGTGTCCTCAACAAGCATGTGAGAACCATCATGGAGTTGTGCAGGTATGGGGATGAGGTGAAGGTCATCGATGGAATCTGGAAGCTAGAATTCATCATCTAGATAAATATCTATATGATTAATCCATGGGATGTGAGGTGGGATGGAGGGTAATGGTGCATTGGTGGATCGACAACATGTGCGATGTTGGAAGGAATTCAGTAGCAATGGGGGTTGCAAAGATGTCATCTAGGGAAATAACATCAAGAACGGGTAGGGGGATATAATGAGGCTGGTGTGGATATCATAGCGAGGCATACAAGTCAAAAGAGATCATTTTGACTGAAGCGCTAGATATGGGAGAGGTAGGTGATGAGGGTTGTGATGAATCAGAGGAGGATAGCAATGAATCCAGAAAAGGTTGGTTGCGACCTGGATTTAACACCATAGGTGGGGAAGGGGATCGAGAACGTGGGCCAATAGGTGGTGGTAATTCTTGAGTGGGAAATAATGGAATAGTGGGTGGGGGTGAAGAAGGAGTATCTTCGGGCAAAGGTGGATCAACTATGAAAGGTGGGTCAAGAGATAGGTTGGTGAAGTGGTGAGCAAGGGTTTCGACTTCATGGGGAGAGAGAGGCTCATGCGATGGGGATGGTGGAAAGAATGTAGAGGGAAGGTCAATTGTGGAATGTGGGGAAGAACTGCGTATCGAAATATTAAGCTCAAATTCCTCATTAGAAAGAAGGTCAACGGGATCAAGATCCAGATTTTGCAACTCATGCTCGAGTGTACTGATTATGGGGGGATGGTAACCAATGTCAGATCGGTCAATGGGTTTGCACGAGGGAGGTTGAATATAGGTGTGACACCCTTGTTCATATCTCCCTAGGCCATACCCATGCCAGTTATACATACGTAAATAATGCCAGGCAAAATTTGGATTGGACATGTGGTCAAGATTACCATAGAATCTGGTTTGTGGTGATGGAGGTGCTGGAGGTTCTACGGATGAGTCAAGTCCCCCATATACAAATTTCATGCAATTATCGGGAGGACCTAAAGGAACTACCACCCCAATAGTCAAGGGCATATCATGAGGTCAGCCAAAGTCATGGGTGGATTGGATGTTGGATGGAAGGACTCGAGCATTGCTTATGTTATACTCACCAGGACCTGGTGTGGTCATGAGTATTGAGACATGAGGAGGGGTCGTATGCTCAGGTGGAGGGGAGGACCCCCTGGGTGGTGTAGAAGATGGTGGAATTGGTGTAGGTGGAGTAGCAGGTGAAGGGGTGGAAGTAGAAGTATCATATTGAGCTAACTGGTCATCAAGTCGAGAGGCACGTTGTGTCCACTCATAGCACTCAATAGGTGTTCCAGTAATAGGATGGTTGGCATGGGTGAATTGAGAAGTGGGGATGGAAGCAGTGGTGGGTGAGTTGGAGATGACTCATGTCCACATCGAGTGGGGCACAAAGTGATGTGAAGATGTAGGAGGTGTGGGAAGAATTGGTGGGTTGCTAGATGAAGATGGAGTGGAAGGTGTAGCAAAAAAGGTAAATGGAGGAGGTGGTGTGAAATGGGAGGAGGGTTGATGAGAAAATGTGGGTGTAGCTTGCATAGTGGGAGGTTGAGGTGGATTGGAGGAGGTGGATGTGATGTTACTTGGATCATGTGTTGGAGGGTGAGATTGTGAAGTTGATGGATACATGTTATCAAGGGACCGACATGGAGTAGGGGCGAATTGGGTGGATGATAAGGGTGGACCGGGTGGAAGAGTGATGATATTGCAGAATTTGAATGGATCACCATCGGTAGGGATGCAATGGACTAATCCATTATGGACATATTTGATACAATGATGGAGCATGGAGGGGATGCATTGCATGTCCCGAATCCAAGGATGTTATACTGCCTCTTGCCTTCCATAACATGAAAGAGAGTGGAAATGGTTTTGGCACCCGCCTTGATGGGCAAGACAATGGTACCAAGGGTAGGATGCATGGAGCCATCAAAGGCTCGAAGGTCCATGGATGGAGTGGCAATATGGGAAGGGGGAAGGTGAAGATGGCCTAGGGTGGTAGTAGAAATGATGTTGATGGATGAACCGGTATCGATGAGAACACGCTTATAGGTGATGATATTGATGGAGGCCTGAATATGTAATGGGGGATCCGCTCCCTCACCTACAACTTCTATAATTTCATGGTCATGGAAGCTGATAGAAGGTTGTAGGCATCTCTAAACATTGCCAATAAAGTTGGCAAAGGCATCTGCATCATGGGTCTCAAGATCGAGAGAGCGAAGGATAGAATCAAGGGCTTCATGATGAGGTGGGGATTGTTGCAGAAGGTCATAAATGGATAACCTTGCAGGGGTGGTGCAGAGCTGGTGGGAAATACTACCATGGATGGTGATGACATTCCATGGAAGAGGTGGAGGAATTGGTGGTGTGACGATTGAAGTTGTGATTGGTGGTTGTTGAGATGTGGAAGGTTGTTGGGCAGCTGCAGGGGGTGGATAGCATTGATTACGAGTTGTGATATTGATCATACCCACAAACCCCTATTGGGAAGGACCTCGATTGACATGATTAACCTGGCATGGATCAGTTTGAGGTGGATTACCCCCATGCTCGGGTAAAGGATTCTGATATATCCCCAAGTTTTGATTTTGTGGTGCGAGGGGATTTGAGACTTGAATAGTGCCTCGATCGATAAGGTCTTGCACGACATGGCAAAAAATATGGCATGAATCAATAGTATGGTCATGTTGTCGATGATAATCATAGAAAGCCTATGGATTGTAGTCCCATGGGAGAGGATGATTTGGATCGAGAGGTTGGACATTTGGCAAAGTGATGAGACCTCCCTCAGTTAACCTATGAAATAGAGCAGGCATGGGCTCAGATATAGGCATCCAATTGCATGGAGGGCGAGGTGGACGTGGATTCTAGCCTTGGTATGGATTAGATTGGAGTGGAGTATTTCTTGGTTGTGGAGTGGGAAGAAGTGGAGGATTGGCTTGGTATTGATTTTGAGGAGATCATGGAGGAGTGGGTTGTGGAGCTTGCGTAGATGCCACTTGCGATGGTGGATATGGAGAATTGAGAAGCACCTGATTGGTTTGAGGTGGTCGTGTGGTAGGTGGTGTATATGGAGGGTGGTTGTAATGGTAATTGGTGGGGTAGGGTTGTTTCTGATGCAACTTGATTTTTCCTATGTGGACCTTGATGTCCTCGATGACTTTGGCTTGGGAAATGGCTTCCTCAAATGTCCGACTCTGATGAATCTGCAATGTTTGGGAGATTTGTTTATGACAACTCTTGGCAAAGAGTTTGATGAGCTCTGAAGGTGGGAGAGGGAAGGCTAGATCATGAATGACCACTCTCCAATGGGTGATAAAATCGGTGATAGGCTCATCATCCCACTGATGTAAAGCATAAACATCGAACAAGGTAAGCTTGGTTTTGATGTTAATCGAGAAATGCTCTAGAAATAGATTGGCCAATTGTTCAAAAGTGAATAAACTATGGTGAGGCAAATGGTTGTACCAATCTAATGCTTGTCCCCCAAGTGAAAGTGGAAATGTGCGAAGCATAAGGGGATCACTACCATGCAACTGGTAGCAAGCAAAATGATAATTATTAAGGTGCTCTCTAGGATCTTCCTTACTTTTAAATTTTTCAAATTTAGGGATCTCAAATCTGTAAGGATATGGATGGATAGGAATATATGGGTGAATTGGTTCATTGCACAACTCATCATATGTGGGTTTTTGAGGCCCGTAACCAGTTGTGCATAAATCCAATGTATGAAGCTGCTCCTGCATGGCTTGAAATTCACTAGAGAGCACCATGGTAGTATTTTGTGGATCCAAAAATGGAGGTGATGATGTGGATGTAGGTAATGGTTGTGATGGGGGTTGTAAATAACCTAGGTGTGGTGGATATTGCAACTATTGTTCCTCCCACGGATGATAGTAAGCAGCCTAGTTTGGATCAGGCATCGACATAGTCTGATATTGTGGGACAGGAACCTGAGATGGGTGGGGTGAGATGTATGAAGAGTGGTAGGCGGGTGGTTGCTACTACTGATCATAATACCTAGGGATCTACTAGGTAGGCATGGGCATATGCTACTACTATGCATATGGGTAAGTCGGTTGCACCTAAGCAGTAGTGGTAGAAGACCATGTGGGTGGTGAAGTGAAGAAAGTGGGTGGTGTAGAAGATGAGGGTGGAAGAGATGTTGGTGTGGTAAAAGTAGACTGATGGGAAGATGGAGGTGGAACTGATGAGGATGAAGGGGGTACTTATGGGATGGCGAGAAGGGACTCAGGCTGAATCGAATATCGAGGGGGATGACCTTGATAGGCAGGGTTCAGTGATGGGGGATGAAAGGAAGGTGGGGGTGGTAAGCGAAATGATGATGAAGGAGTCGATGGGGGTCCATAGGATGAGAATGGTGGATAGTTGGTGGGTGGATAGGAGGTAAACTATGGTGTGATAGGAGGTAGTTGTGAGGATGAAGAGGCCTATTGCGGGTGAAGCTGCAATAAGGGATGGGATAGATCGGGTGATGTCAGCTGGTAATACTGAGATGGGTGTGAATAGTGTTGTGGTGGGAGTGAGGAAGGTGGTTGGGATGAAGGCTGATAACTCGATGAAGCCTACTAAGATGGTGGGGTTTGGGATGAATGTATGGTAGGAGGGCCCATGGATGGAGGAGGTGTGGATATCATACCAACTATCTAGACAGTGGTAACGACATCGGGTATAATTTGAGAAACAATGAGACTAGAGTCATCACCCAAAAGTGGATGGGAGGAATGCTCGAGGAAGGGATGGGTAGCAGAAGGTGAAGTAGGTGGGGTGAACTCATCTACCACCATAACGGGTATGGGGTGGCTAGGAGGAGTGTAGATGACATGTTGGTAGTATGTGGATGGGGGATTGGGAGAGGAAAGATCTTCCAAAGGAGGGGTCTCCTCGAAGGTCTCATCCAAGAGGTGGGATGGAGTGGAAGATGCCATATGGGATGTGGGACTAGTAGTAGGGGTAGAAGGCCTAGTCAATAGGTCAGGAGGACCTATAGTAGTAACTTGGTTAGACTCGAAAGGTGGATCAATGGTCTGAGAACTAGAAGCACCTACCATCATGATAGTCCATTGAGCAGCCTCAGTGGCATGATGAAGGGCTTCACGCATCTGACTATGCATAACTAGCATGGTAATGTGTGCAAAAGGTATGCTAACAACCAACATATGTGAAATATAAACTCTAGAAATATCTATGACTGACTAGGACACTATCTATTTTGAAAAATATAGGTTCACACAGGTGGGGTGTGAACCACTCAAAATGAGAAATAGATATTAGATATGTGTTGTGTGGTGTGTCTGTGTCCTGTGTGTGCAATCTAGAACCTAAAAAATAGGTTCACACTCTAGAGGTGCGGACCAATTGGTTCACACTCTAGGGGTGCGGACCACCCAAAACTATGATAGAGAGTGAATTTTGTGCTGTGTATACCCTCTGTGTGCTATGGAGACCTATGTAATGTAGTTTTGTAGCCTGAAAGCTAGATTTTCACATAGAATCATGTGAAATAAGGCTGAGTGTAGGGGAATCACACTAGGGGGTGCAAATCACCTAAAAATGGACTGTGTAGTGTAAAGCATGGAGGTGAAACTATGGAACAACTGATAAGTGTGTTATAGCACATTTGATATGCTATTGTAACCACTTTTTTGAGACTCAACAATAAGCAAATGTTCTTTCTTTTTGGTTTTTATGTGTTTTGATGAAAGTATGTATCCGCCCTAGGAACAAATCATGGTAATGGGTGAACTTCTACTTTGAATCAGGTATGTCATAGCATAGAACCTTTTGCAATGCCCAAAGGTGCACAAAATAGAACTATGTTTCCAATGGGCGAGTGGCAACCTAGATGGAATCAGGTACAGTAAAATGGTATCCAAAGGGGGGAGACTCAAAATGCTCTGATGAGTCAAATAAACTCTCATAAAGAGAGGTCACACTGTCAATGTGGTGCTACCGGCATACCCATGCTTTCGCTTAACCCTCATGTTTAAGGCATCCATAGTAATGATCAACTGCACCCACTAATTATTTGAAAAGCCCTATGGTAAAGGGGCTTTCTAAAACTACCCACTCCAAAGGTACCTTCCAGTGATGAATTTTGGATAACCAACACTCGAAGTGGGAAGGACTGGCTAGGTATTAATGTTGGAATGATCCACTTGGGGGCTACTATGGTGACTAATCTAGAGGTGAGCCAGTGGAGAGTAAACCCAGACCTCACTGAACTCTAGTGTTGAATTGGTGATGAAATCCAATTCAGGTTGGAGATGAAACCCAACTCCTTACACCATTTAAATAGGATGTGAGTGTGTGGTGTTTGTTTGTGCGGTACTATTTTAGAAGCAAATCTACTCTAAATGCCTTTTCAAAATAAACTATGCTATGATGCCTTTTCAAAACAAATCTATTTACTTGGTTTTGTACAAAAACAAATTTAATCTATTGATTTTCAAAAAGGAAATCTAATTAAGTGGTTTTCACAAAAGCAAATTTATGCTATTGATTTTCAAAAAGGAAATCTAATTAATTGCTTTGGAAATGAAATGACTTAAAAGGAAATTATTGGAATTGGAAGCTATGCTAGAAAACAACTAAAAATTTAGCTACAACAAATAGGAATGTGTGATGTTGTGGAATTCGTAGCTCAATGTAAAATATTAGCTTCAAAATAGAGGAAAACTAAATATTTTCACACAAAACCTGTGTCCAGGTGAGTGTAAATACCTCCAATGTGCCCTCTGGTCCAAAACTATGTGGATTTGGGAGGTTCACACTCCTAGGGTGTGAACCTATCTTCTGCTAGTAGTTCACACTCTTAAGGTGCGAACCAGGATCCGAAGATTGAGCTGACTGATTTTGGGGTCCTGGTGATGATTTTGATGTCTCTGGAGTGTTTTTAGCATAGGTACCTAGGTGAGCGCCCCCCGGTAAAGGAGGTATCAAGTATCAAGTTTGAGGTAGATTGGGGAATTCACACGCCCAAGTGTGTACTCACTACTCTCTTTGAAGGCTCACCGGTGCACCAGTGAACCTATTGTTGTTTGGCCTGAGATGTCTTTCAGGGAATTTTTGCTTTGGTTTGGGGTTTCTTCAAAGATGACAACTACCTGCCATACAGAAATAGACCATAATTTTTGGTTAGAAGGTGATTAAGCTAATGCTTGGTGGGGGTCCCACCGGGCGTGCCAGAATGAAACTACCAAAAATATGCTAAGACATTCATTCAATATCAAAGAATCTACTGCATTTGTATTGATAATCATAAAAGGGGTTACAAGAATTGATATCCTTTTACAATCTTGCCCTGAAGGCTACAATGGGGTCTTCCCTAAGGAAGCCCTATCAGATGTGGTACAAAGACAACACGATTCATCTTTTTGGGTTCCTCGATGTAGGTGGGCTTCTTGCTCGTGAGCCACCGCTTGTTGGAGATGTTTCCTTGTGCTTTGCTGGACCTGTGAAACCTACAAAATCCTATTAGTGCATTGGGGGGTCTACCTCAGTCAAACCCCATAGTTATGAAGATAAAAGACTCATAAAAAGTATTCAAAACATGAAATAACTTGCTAAAAACAACATAAAATAGTAAATTATGCTATTCTTACCTATCCGGGTGATTCTGGTGCCTGTTGCAGAGGTTCACACTCCTAGGGTGTGAACCAGGTGGTTCGCACGTGTGAGGTGCGAACCAATCCTTTTTTGACCGAATTTCTCAGATAGCTTCTCTGGATGCTCAGGATTGGTTGTTGACTTGAAATTTGTCCGGTTCAACTTCTGAAAGTGCACTCTTGGTAGGATTATCAACCTATCTCATTCACCAAATAGTATTATGAAAGAGACAAATTGATTGTGATGTTCGTATGATGGTTGTGTAATGGATGTGTGATGGATGTAATGGCAGTAGTGATTTCGGTAGAGTTTCGGTATGCAAAAGTTGGTTGTTACTAAAAGGTGAAAATGGCCTTCTATTTATAGAGTGGGCCAAGGTGAGAGAAAGGGGATGAGGTGTCCCCTGTGAGGTGGCAATGGTGAGGTGTCCACCAAAGAGGTGTCCCCTGAGGTGTCCTGGGTCATAAGTGGGGTTGGGTGAGAGAATCCCTCACCCATCCACAAATAATGATGATTTTCCAAAAATATCAATTTGTCATTAATAATCACCTTTATTGAAATATCTTAGGATTAAAATTACCTTTTTAAGTGCAAAAGTCTCCATCTTGCATTTATGACCCAGGGGGATGTGAGGTGGAGAAATATTTGGGTGAGAGGTGGTAGGGCTAGGCTAGGCTAGGCTAGGTGAGGTGGAAGGCTAGGCTAGTCAAAGTAGACTAGGTGAGGTGGAGGCTTTAATTAAATCAATATTAGATCTAATTAAGTATGTAATTAGCCATAAAGCATATTTAGACCAAAATGTTGACTTTTTGACCATAAAGTGCTTTTTGACCATGGTAAAGGTTTCAACCTTAGTTGAGTTGGCATGAGGTCACATGAGGACCTATGGTTAAGCGTAGGAAGGGGCTTAGCTAGCCCAAAGGGGCTAATGATGATGAATAGTGATTTTGATTAATGAATAGTGTTTTTAGCCAATTTATGCAATTTTCAAGGGTTTTGCAAATTGATTGACCATGGAAATGGGGAGAGGGACAATGTGCGACTTTTTGGTGTCTAGAAACTTAGGTACCCCTAGTATGCATGTTACCTACTATAATGTAGTCATATTGCTTATGAAGAGTGATAGAAATCAGCTCTCCCAATTGGGGCATGAACCTCTGCAGGGTACCCTTGTCTTAGTGGGGAGAAATGAGTGAACCATTTTCACAGAGCTCATTTCATTCTAATAGGTCTTGGACCATCTTCTGGAATGACTAACATCTATAGATATCATGCCCTTTTATACGATGATACATATAAAAGAGGCTTTCATCAGTTGACCCATGCTTGGGCTCTCTTTGCTTGAAGTCAGGAAACACAAATGCATTTGCCTCATACAACTTTTGAAATGAAGTTGCAAAAGTCATTTCAAATGTGTCCACTTTTTGAGGTGGCTTATTTAGCCTACGAGGTTGTGACTGACCTTGGGGTCTCAACCAAGATTATGTAGCCTTTATTTTGGTAGTTTGGGATTCTATGGATGAACCATCTATGGGAAAAGTCCCACTATCTATGATATCTTGAACCACATTCCTAAATTTATGACAATTACGAATGCCATGGCCCTCTATTCGATGATAGAGATAGAAATGGTCCTCCCTATAACCCTCATTTTTAGCTCTATTTAGGTCTAGAATTTTTATGTCAGGTAAGGTTAAGACCTTAGCTTCTTGTCGCTTCTAGAATATGATAGACATAGGCTCATTTAAAGGAGTCCAGATGCACTGCGAATGCTTTGAGTGTGCAACATGCATTGGCTTGGTTTGAGAACCAGGTTGAGCCCTAGGTATATCACTTGCTTGCTTAGAGGGATTCCCTTGCATTTTGTATGCAAGAGATGGATTGTAGCTTAAGACCATCCATTGCTTGACAACCTGAAGCTACTTATTTTCAAGCATGTTATATACTATGGCTCAAAATCTTTGACATGATTGAATATCATGACCATTTTATCTATGATATAGACAGTGCAGATCCTTGTGGTATTGGATGATTCAGATTCAAATGGCACACCTCAGGTAAGGTGATGGTGTTTATGACACATAATCGATTGAAAACCAATTTTGTAGGCTTAGGCAATGAGGGATGCTTGTCAGGTTGCTGAGGCGGTCGAGTTGGTGCTAGCTCTGGTTGAAGATTTTCCTATGGTTGCTCAAGAAATGGTTTGACCTCAGATGAGGGTTGCTTATGTTATTCTAGGTTCTCAAGCTAGTTCATGATAAAGTGCAATGCCTCATTTTGTTGCTCCATTTGTACCTCTATATTATAGATGTTATTTTGCATATGCTCCAATACTGATAAAGCTCTCATGTGTATCTCTAGCTATTAGTTCAAAATACCATTTTTCTACTAAAGGAGGTGAAATAGTGGGTGCTAAAGATCCACAAGGTAACTGTAAATCACCCATTTCCTTCATTTGAGTCAATGTGGAGGCTTCATTATGATCCACTTTGATAGTGGTATCCACATGCTCATGTTTATGACTCGGTTCATGTTTTTGCTTCACTTTGTGGTGTTGAACTATGTTAGATTTGGTACCCCCAGTCTAATATGGGGGAACACTTATTTTTTCTCTTGAGGAAGCACCATGAGAAGTGAGTTAGGGGTGACTAATGCTAATGGTTTTTGCCCCTTAAATGTTGCAACAATGTCTAATTGCACCATATCTTGTTTTATTTGCCTTAGAGTCACTTGGTATTCTAACTTGATTTTAAAAATACCATTAACTCTTGAGAAGGCGCTTTAGTTTTTGGACCAGTCGAAGGTGCTTTAGTCATGTTAACTAATGTTTTCTTCTCCTCATAAGGTAATATAATACTGTTATTTTTGGTGATGGAAAAAGGTAGCGGCTTCTTGATGCAAACCTCAGTCGAATGTTTGGTGATTTTATTCGATTGAATGTTTGGAGGTCTGCATGCCACCAGAGTTTCTTGTGATTTATCAAACTCCTTGTAATACTTGAATGGCTTACGATCATGGGGGACCACATACACTTGTCCTTGGTGTATGAATTTTATATTTTGGTGCACTATGGAAGGCACACATTCCATATACCTCATCCATGATCTTCCTAGAAATATGTTATACTACCTCTCACCCCCCAGGATATGGAACAACATAGGTATCATATTTATACCAACCTATATAGGTAGGATTATTTTACCAATTTTTTGAGAAGTGAAATCATTGAAGGCTCTAAATGTGAATATTGAGTCCTTAATGCATGAAGGAAATAAATTTAAATGCTTCAAAGCTATAGTCGTGATGATGTTGGTAGATGACCTAGTGTCAATCAAGACTCTCTTGTACAAAATTTGATTGATGCTTGCTATGATGCATAGCATAGGATCATGTTCATCCATAGATATTGAATTAAACTCCTATTTGTGAAAGGTAATCATAGGGTCCTTTTGTAATTGAATTGAATTTATTGTTGGTGTGGAATGTGAGAGATTATTATCATTAGTTGAATTTTTTGGTATGTTGGGTTGATCAAGGTATATTTTGGTTCTTGTTGTAGTATTGATCATACTGATAAAACCCTCATCAAGTGAGGCTATGTGCACCTCATTGATGTGCTCAACTTGATTGTTGGGTGCTATGTTTTCTTCGTGTGTAGGCAAGGGGTCTTGGAAGAATCCTATCTAAAGCTCTTGCCTCTTGATCATATCCTGAACCAAATATCTAAAGGAATAACATGTTTGAATGTCATGAAATTTTTGTTTATGGTACATGCAATATAGATTTTCTTTGTGTGCCTTTGATCTACGTTTGTTAGGATTCCATGGATGGATCTCTAGAAGTTTGATTCTTCATGCCTCATATAATCAATCAAAGAGCGATGCTAATGTCTCTAGAAAATTAGTATATTATTGTTGTGGTTGATGTTGTTGGTCCTATATCTAATTTTTTTGCATATGAATTTGGGCCAGATGAGGCTGGTCTTGGTAATTATGTCACATTGGTAGAGGTGGTGCGACCTAGTTTGAGGATTTTGGGATAATAAAAACAACTTGATTGATTGGGGCTACCTTTTGTTGCGTGATTCTACCTATAATATTATTGTTTGGCCATTCCTTTATGTGGATTTGAATGTCACCCTCATGTATCTTGATTGCCTCAATGAACTCAACCTGTTCTAAGGCCTCCTCAAATGTTTGATACTACTACAATTGTAAGAGAAGCAAGATTTGTTTTTAACAACTTCTCGTAAATATTCGAATGAGATCTATTGTGGGTAGGGTGAAAGGTAGTTTTGACATCACCTTCCTCCAATTATTTCCATACTCAATGAATGGCTCATCCTCAAGTTTATGAATGCTATCCAAGTCAGTAAAGTTTATCATTTTCTTAGTAATAGAGGTAAAATGTTGTAGGAATGCATTGGCTAATTGCTCAAAGGTGTATATGCTATGGTGTGGTTGGTGATTATACCATTCTAAAGCTTCTTCAGCTAGTGTTGTAAGAAATATTCTCAACATCAAGTGGTCATTGTATTGAAAATGGAAGCACATATTGATGAATATTGTTACGTGCTCTTGTGCATCTTGATTATCTTTGAATTTTTCAATTTGAGGCATCTTGAAATTTGATGGATATATCTGTGATGACACTGATGGATGCAAAGGCTGATTGCTAAGCTGCTTTAGTGTAGGTTTTTTATAAATTGACCTTTGATTTTGTTTTTTGAATGAATCTATCCAATCAGATAGTGTTTTGTATGGCCTTGATGACATAATATGATCTTCCTTTTGTCACCCTTGATTAGGTAGAGGGGGATGATTTTGGTTTTGAGGTTGACGATAAGTGTAATCATTAGGTACCTCATCATAAATGGATTCAGGGTAAACATCCACTTCTTCTTGATGTTCCCATTGGGACTCTTCATATGATTCCTCATTGTATTGATCTTGGTACTATTGAGGAATATGAGGTTCTTGATGATAACTAGATAATGGCCTTTTATGTTGAATGTGATTTTGGCATGGCCAAGGGGAGATCCCTCGAGACTACACTGGATGCCTTATGTGGTGTTGCATCTTCTGGGTGATAGGTGTAAGCACCACTTTATGTAATGCATTTTGCACTTGCTCTTATCATATCCTTTGTTGTTATTATATCTTTTGTTGATACAACCTTTGTAGATGTGCTCACTGCGAGTCCACCCATTGTTGATTTAATTGTTGTTGATCCAAATGGAGTTGATCCATATGTTATTGTTGGTTAATATGTTGCCCCAATGCCTGATGTGTATGGTACCAATGTTCAGTTATATGGGGGCTATGTACCCTTATATTGGAAATACAAATGGGTTTGTCATGTATTTTCTCTCTATTAGGATCTATCACTTTTTTTCCACACTCCTTAAAGGTTACATTGACTTGATACTCTAGTTTATGAATTGGCTGTATATATTCTGACGATGCAAATATGCAACATGGATGTCCCACGTACTCTTCATGAGGAGTAGGAGGTTGACTTGGGTACTATTCCTCATCTACGAGGAATGATTCATATTCAATCTTAGATATAATATCTGTATATTCAGACTACACAAAAGCATAATGTGTATATGCAGAATGCTCCCTGTGAGGAGTAGTGGGATGACTTACTCGATCAAAAATGGTGGTTTTTTTTTCCAAGATAGGCCATGGTGTAGTCTCATTTTCATCTTCTGATTAATGTATAGAGCAAGCTAGGATGTGACCTTGTGACATTGACCTACTAGGCCCCTCAATGGGTGGATTGTTACTCATATAGAATTCTATCAAGGTGCTCAAGTCAAGAAGGTTTTCTGGAGAACCTATGGGTGCTTCCCTAGTAGGGATATCTCAAAGGTTTGACTCCCTATGGATGGTATTGATGTTATGATAAGACCTGGGATGCCATTCATGGATGGCCATATCCTCTGGAATGATTTGAATATATTTAGTGGTCATAGAACATGATTTAATCTCCATATTGGAGGTCTTGCTCACCATGGGAGATCCCTCAGCCATAATTTTTGTTATAAATTTTTTTTACTTCTGAAAAAAGGTTGTAAATGTTATACATCAAAATGATCAGTATGAAGAGATGATCACAATGGGATATGAATCTGAAAAGTGACTTTCGAATCAAAAATTTGTATTTTTGAAATAATTGGCCAACAGGGCTCATGGGGAAATGCCCACTTTTAGGAATTTTTAGTAAATTTTGAAGCATGAAGAGTTAGGACCCAAAATTTCTGTGAGAGGTGAAAACAGGGGCTAACTAAGACAACAAAATAAATTTGGCAATTTTTGGAGTTGTCTAGCCCATTTTATGACTGTTTTAGTACAATTTTTCCCTATTTTCGACTTCAAAAATAGAGTAATCATAAAACCAAAATAACTTTTTTGTTATAGCTTTGATTTGCATGATTCTCAATTTGTTGGATGTAGAATCAAAAAGTAGATTTTACTTGTTTTTTTTCATTAAATTTTCTTGAAAATTATGGTTAGGTTGATTACCCCAGCAATAAAGAAACACACAAAGCAAACAATATGATTATATATTTTAAGGATTAAATGTGTGTCCTAAGATATTGTTTTTTTTGTGTTTATATTTATTATTGATCTTGCTTTATTTTTCGTATTTTGGACTTAGAATGAAGGAAGTCAACCAAGGTGGTGACTAGGAACACTAGTGCCAAACATGATTTCTCAAAAGAGTCTAGGGTACATTGCTTAAAATCTAGTGGAGGGTTTGCCTAGCTCTTCCACTATGAATCATCAATTGTTCCAACAGTGGGAGACAGTTTGAACACAAGTGACCTACACCAATTTAAAGGAGTTGCCTATTCTATCTAAGGATATCTAAGGGGTAAGCCGATGGAAGGAGGTGAATTCTAACACCACCGGTCTAAATTGGAGGTCAGTTATGAAATCCAACCTTACCAATATTATTGTGATACGTGCAAGTGTATGGGGTTCTTTTTAGATTTTTGAAATAGAAAGCAAGGCATCAACCAACATTCATGATTACTTTCCTATATGCCTAAAAAGGAATATTTGTCTTCATAAAGATGCATATCTAATTTAATCTAAATGATTTTTCATAAATGCACTTCCTACTTTGTGAATTGAGGCCACTGGTTGGGCCGCATATAGGCAAACTAAACACATAGAAGCCTAGCATGCTGGAGACTAGGAAAAACCTTTAAAGAAGAGATTCGTTGTTCGTAGCAATGCCTAGAGGAAGCTAAAGAAACATCTAATGCATTTTATTTTTCCATTTTTCTTTATATTTTTGTAATTAAATGCAAATTTCCCTATTGTACTCTTACAAAAAAATACCAACAGAGAAAGACAAAAAGGTAGAGAGTTGCCCCTACCTGAAATCCATGTTTGATTCTAGCTATTGACTGCAGGAGCAACTAAGATCTGTTGGCCACTGTCAACCAGAGTGGCCAAACCTGCACATAGAAAAATGCCTGAAATATTAGTAAAAAAATTGAAAATAAAAACTTGGTGGGGTCCCATCATGATCGCTATCTATACGACCCCTAGAAGTGCACACCATAATTGATCCTAGCAATGTTATTATTATATTAAATGCAAAAGTAAAGACAAGCATATATAACCCGAAAGGAAAATAGCAACAAGATATTCTTTTATTAATGCTTCAAGATCTTGATTACATGTACGTCCCTCTAAGGGATACTCATTTTGACACAATCTATTATATGTGGGGCAACGGTGAATGTATCCCCTCGCAAAGGGGTGGTGCACTTCCACAGGCTTCCCGAATCCATACACAAACTTTTCTGAGGGCTCACATATGCCTCCTTTTCCTTATCTCATCTAGAAGGGATCCCATGCTTTGGATGTCTTGATGTGGTCCTGTAAACCTGCAGATCCGCATACATGGAAACAACAAAGTACACTTAGTAGTACATGCCACCTCTCCGAAAGAGGCTCTTATTAGAAAATACGATAATCTAGATAAATAAGCATAATGTGCATTGAAATATACAAGATCTAAGCAATATACATATGAAAATCAGAAATATTAATCTAAATGAAATGAAATATTTAGGTCTTGTTGAGTGGTATTTTCACCCAATTGTGAAAGTACACTCTCCCTTAGGATTTGGGTTCCAAATCCCCTCTTGCAAAGAAGTTAAACAAACAACTTCTCCAAGGTCTCCGCTGTATTAGCATTTGCATATGTGTATTAGTAATCTCAAATAAAGATATTCAATTTAAATGCTTGGAACACCTTAGTGATTGCAAGTAACTGTAAACAAGGGGCAATGTTGGTTTATTTTACCATGAAACTTTAGTGATTGTTCATTGAACCAAAATAAAGCAAATGTGAGTTGGCCCTCATATGACCTTCAATGTGATGCTCAAATTACCCCTCTTTCGTAAAATTAGAATTTTTATGAAGAGAGGGCAATTTTAGGCTCCAAAAATGGAAATTTGTGAAATGCCATAAAACATAACTCCTTCGATGAAATTGGAATTTTCATGAAGGGAATGTCATCATAGGCTCATGAGTGCAAAACAGAACTGAAAAAAATGAAATTTGACCTTAAAATGGAAATTTTCTATTTTTGGATTTTTAAAATCTGTAATAAAATAACAACTTTGATGAATTTTTAAAAATACTAAAAAAATCTGAAAATGAAATTTCAAAGTGCGTATTGGAAGTCTGAAGTATAACCTACGCAATGGTGAAATTATTTTTGGATTTTGAAATTTTTTTTAAATGTTTATTTTAATGCCTGAAAATTAAAATAAAGGTTAAAATTTCTGGAAAATAAAATGCAGAAAAAGTTGAAAGAAAATGTAGAAAACTGAAAATAAAATGCATTCAGTATGATGCTATCCTATTTCGACAAAACCGAAGATGTGAGGTTTTCATGCATGCAACCTAACCTATTGGACTTGCAAAACAAGCACAATCCGGATAAGCTAAGTGCTGGCTCCTAGGGTTTTAAATGAGGTTTTCAGATTTAAACATTCGCATGAAGCAACCAAGAAAACTTGCATAAACTCCATTTACAAGCCTAAAATATAAAAAGGGGAAAAATAGACATTTAATCTTGCATGCAGAAAATGACTCCTTTCTTGTCCATAAGATGCAACTTTCTGAAATTTTCTGTATTAAAAATTTGTCATTTTACAATAACAAAAATTTCTGGTTTTCCCAAACCAGTCCATGGAAGAAAAAACAGCCCAAATAGTTCCAGAATGGCCCTCTTGCCTTCAAATCTACAACTCTGCTCGCAGCAGTTTCCAACCCCTCAAAACATCCTTGCCTGGCGTATTTAAAATTTTCAGGAAGCTTTTCGTTTCATTTTCCAATGGCTGTTCGTTTCACCTTCCCTTGTGCATGCATGTGTTTTGGTTTCCAAAAAAGGCTTTTCGTTTCTATTTTGTGGCCCTTCATTTCATTCCCATGGTTTGGCTTCCTCTGTTTGGTTTTCTTCACTTTTCGTTTGATTTCAAAAAACGTTTCCTTTTCTCCACATGGGCACGCGTCCGCTTCCTTCCATGTGTAACGACCATCTTAAATGATTTCAAATCATTACAGATTCCTTATGTAACGTTTTGTCTTATTCATTGGATTTTGTCCTTATGTGACAAACTACCTTATTCAATCTTCGATTTATTCCTTGGCTTTATATAAAGCCTTGACACCTTCGTGAGCAACCAAAGAAGGGGTACAAATCACCTCTTTCTTTGCATGTCTATGTGTCCTCTTTTGAGTCGCAAAAATGCAACATGTCGTGATATCGCGACACTTTTGTTTCTCTGCCTGTCTGCCCTTTTTGAGCCGCGAAAATGCAACATGTCATGATATCGCGACACTTTTGTTTCTCTGCCTGCCTACCCTTTTTGAGTCGTGAAAATGCAACATGTCGCGATATCGCGACACTTTTGTTTCTCTGCCTTCCTACCCTTTTTGAGTCATGAAAATGCAACATGTCGCGATATCGTGACACTTTTGTTTCTCTGCCTGCCTACCCTTTTTGAGTCGCAAAAATGCAACATGTCGCGATATCGTGACACTTTTGTTTCTCTGCCTACCTGCCCTTTTTGAGTCGTGAAAATGCAACATGTCATGATATCACGACACTTTTGTTTCTCTTTCTACCTGCCCCTTTTGAGTCACAAAAATGCAACATGTCGTGATATCGCGACACTTTTTCTCTCTTGCTCTTTCTCTTTGCTTTGGACCATAAAAATGCAACATGTCGCGATATCAAGACACTTTTTCCTCCTTGCTCTTTCTCTTTTCTTTGGACCGCAAAAATGCAACATGTCGCGATATCGCGACACTTTTTCTTTCTTAGCCGCGAAAATGCAACATGTCGCGATATCACGACACTTTTTATTTCTTGCTTTTTCTCTTTTCTTTGGACCGTGAAAATGCAACATGTCATGATATCACGACACTTTTTCTCTTTTGGCCGCGAAAATGCAACATGTCGCGATATCGCGACACTTTTCTCTTTTGGCCGCGACAATGCAACATGTCGCGATATCACGACACTTTTTATCTTTTGGCCTTGACAATGCAACATGTCGCGATATCGTGACACTTTTCTCTTTTGGCCGCGACAATGCAACATGTCGCGATATTGCGACACTTTTTCTCTTTTGGCCGTGACAATGCAACATGTCGCGATATCGCGACACTTTTTTATTCTTTTGGCCGCAAAAATGCAACATGTCGCGATATCGCGACACTTTTTCTCTTTTGGTCGCGAAAATGCAACATGTCGCGATATCGCGACACTTTTTCCTCCTTGCGGTGTTTTGCTTTTTCTTTGATCTTTAGCATATGGGCCACTTCGGTCTTCTTGGAAAACATGCAAAAAAGGTGGGTCCCCAATTTTGGGGTGCGTTGTGGAGCAGCCACAACAAATGGCGACTTTGTTGGGAAATGCTCCTAAACATTTCGATGAGAACTCAACCTAAAAACACATGGACTCAAATACAAGCATCAACAAATATCCCAAGAATGAAACTAGACGAGAAATACATGAAGCATTAGAATTATTAAGCATCAGCTCGGTGTGTGCAATGTGCTTCATTCCCTATCGTTTGAAACTCGTTCAACTTTCCATTGTCAGTTTCACTTATGATTCGTGCATATGACAAGGCTATGGATGATTCGTGTAGGATTTAATGTATGGCAAACTATTCTAGAGATATAACAACCTGCTTTGCAAAGGCTCAAAATTTCTAGTACCATGAACAAACATATTAAAACTATCAAATCCTCTTAGGACCAAATATGAGTATATTGAATTAATTTACTAGATCCCAAAGTTGGTTAGGTGTCACTACCATTTTGAACCCATGTGCAAGTGTAAGTGAAATCAGAGCTTTGGGGAATAGGATTCCCAACCTAAGCGAGATGGGAATTTAACCCTATCCTTACTACTCTAATCTGGAGTTCATTACCTCATCTTGAACAAAATGATTTAACCTGTTATGGATGAAACTGTCAGGCTAGCCTGTCCGTTTGAGCAATCAGTGGTCTTGCTTTTAGACAAGACATGTTGCCATGCATGAGCATACTCCACTACCAGTCAGGCGTCTATAGCCCCGATGGAGATCAACCCCATAATCCAAGATTTGACTTTACTTTTGATTTCTTGAACCTTGGGGATGACTACCCATCCTTGCAAGGGACATGTAGTATGATCCTTCCAATCCAATATCAATGATGCAATAAAAGTAGAATGAAAAATATTTGCTTTGGAACTTCAAGTTCTTGAATGGGAAAAATAGAAGCTTTGGGGAATCGGATTCTCAACCTAAGCGAGATGAGAATTAGACCCTATCCTTACTACTCCATGAAGGTCAAATCAGAGCTTTGGGGAATCGGATCCTCAACCTAAGTTCGATGAGGATTTAACCCTATCCTTACTACTCTGATTTTAGACTTTAAGCACTATGGGAGTGGTAAAAACCACTGCTTTAAGGATTATGTTGCATGATAGGACAGACACAAAATACTCCTTTCGCCTCACCTTTTCTTCCAAGTATGGTTTTGACCATTTTTCTCAAGATCCTCTTTAATATGTGTAGAATGTGCTTGGTTCAAGATAGTTTGGGCATCAGTTCCCAACCTTAGGATCTTTTTAATATATGTTATATAATAACCCTAAGAGGATTCGACACCTTTTCAATGATTGTATTTGAAATGTAGATGCAACTGAGATGAAATGTATATGCAATGTCGAATGTAACATGAGATATGGATGAATGCATTGCTCTTTTTGAAATGCGGATGGAGTATACCACCTACTTTACCATAATGTGTAAAACTGACAACTTCATGCATCACAAGTTCCAAACGATATTCTTTAATGTGTTTGTGATACTTGTGGAGCTTTTTGCAATACAATTCCGATGTTTCATATTCTCTTAGTCTTAGTCAACATTCATAAGGACATAAGTTGACATCTCGCTTTTTTTTTTTTTTTTTTTTTTCATAAGGACATAAAGGACATAAGTTGACATCTCTTTTTTTTTTTTTTTTTAAAGACAAACCAAAAGTGTCCAAAGGACCAACACACAAAACTTAAAACCAAATCCAAAAAGCAATCCCAAAAATGAAACTTGAAAACACAAACCAAAACCAACAACAAAAATCTATATACAAATGTACAATATGGTACAAGATGGTGCAAAGTTTGGATTATCACTTTCCCGAGATCCCAAACATGATTTGAGCATTCTTTAAAAGACATATGACGTGATACACATACCAAGTTTGGAAGGAATCAAACAAAAACAAGACTAGACCAAACAATGCAACCAACTTCAACTTTCCCCTCTCACCCCACCAATTAGATTTAGTTCCATTAGTATTCTCATAGGTGAGATTCAAATTACCAAATTGATTAGACAATGGTTGATTTTCAATTCTTTCTTGTCTATTATTTAAGGTGTAAATTTCATAATTCCATTCATGATTTAGAACTAGGCTTTCTTTATTCAAAATGAAATTTTGTAAGCAAGAGCCTATTTCTAAAAATTTCAAGGCTAATTCATTTTCCATGTTCTTAGGCCAATCAAAATTGTGCAACAATTTACAAGCCTCTAGGATATTTACTAAATTGGGATCATTAGGAGTTTTTATCCTAGGCTCAAGAATTAATTGTTGATGAATTTGATTTAGCAATTTAAATGCATCAAGCTCCTTTTCATTCATTAAAGTAATGTTATCAAAGGTGTGGTTAGAAATTAATCCTTGTTCTTCATTCACCTTCAATGGCATTTCATCATAAATATCATTTGAATTATACAAATCTTCACCTAAATCTTGGATGTTTGGACACAAAGGTTTAGATTTTACCTTTTCCACATTTTCATTTACCAAAACTTGGTGAGGATTTGCAATTCCCTCTTTTACCTCATGGTCTTCATATTCTTCATTGATTACTTGTTCATCAAACATACCAAAATTGGGCACCCAATTGAAAACATGCCCATCCTTTTCAACCCTCAAATATTCTTGGTCAAAGTGTATGTCAAGTAACTCATCTTCATGATCAATCACTTGCGTTGCTTCTAATAGATCAACCACTTTGTCATTTAATTCCAATTCTTCTTCACCTTCCTTAGATGGTCCAGTTATTTCCAAAAGTGGGTTATCTCTTGAATTCAAATTGGTAAAGCTATCATAATCCAAATTTGTAACCCATGATTCAATTTTATCACGATTTGGAAGGCATGGATCCTCTTGGTCATCACTTTCGAGAAGATCATCTAACGTGTCTTTCGAGAACAAGTGGTGAACTTCATTTGTTGATTTTCTTTCAAATTCATTTTCAGCCACTTGTGATGGCTTAGGAGCTTCTATAATGGGATCGATTTTTGAATTCCGTGTCATATAGTTGCTCCAATCCTTTGCAAGTACATATGACCAAATCATATCCACATAAGTTCGTTCATCCAAATCCTCATTTTTGGGTAATGATTCTAGATATTTCTTTTTCAAAAAAAGATGGTGATCATTTGATTCCAACTTCTTGTTACCCATCCATAGAATTTCTTCCCCAAAAACTTCATGCTCTTCAAGAATTTTCGAATAGGTATTTACTTCAACGTGAGTCACCTCAAAATCTCTTGTATCGCTTGAAGAAGCATCACATGAAACATCATTAAGATCGACATTATGAATTTTCTTCCTAGGATGATTTGGATGCATACATTGACGTGCTCATTTTTGTGGTGGAACATGCCTACATACCTTCTTAACCACTTTCTTTTGCTCTTTTACTTTCGATGCAAACTCTTTGGGTTGAGTGGTAGAAGTAGTAGGATTAGTTGGATTGATATCCATGGACAAAGCTTGAACATTTGTTGCAATGGTTCCATGGGTGACCACATGATTCTCTAATTGAGGCATAGTTGGATGGATGGAAGTACTTGTATAAGCACATGTGGGAGCATAAGTTGGTATGGTAGGATAAAGTTGATTGTAGGGAACAATATTTGATATCAAATTTTGTTGTGCCCATGCTTGATTTACCATTGAGGTTTGATTGCAAGCCCCTAGTTGTCCTACCATAGTTGATTGCTCCATTCCATAACCTTGTGGCCTCAATTTTTGATCTACAATCATAGCTTCTATGTAGGCCGATGCAAGATCAGTAACCAAGGGATTCATCCTAACAAATATGGCAAACAATGGATCCAATGCTTGAAAGTATATTTGAAGAGCACCACTTTCCTCAATAGTATAGGGAGAAATTAATCTCGCATAAAGCTTTCGAAACCTCAAGTTGAAACTTCTCACTGGCTCATTAGGTTATCTTTTGAAAGAAGCAAATTGTTGATATATCATGAGGATCAATGAGCAACCTAAATTGATTGATAAAACCATCTTTCAATTGAGTCCAAGATGTAATAGAACCAGTGGGTAAATTGATGTACCAATCATATGCCACCTCATCTAGGGTTCCAAGAAACATTCTACATGCCACATCCTCATGTTCGACATTCCATCTAACTAGGATATCCACATAGGCTTGAATATGTTCCTCGGATAATGTTGGACCATTGTGTTTAAATTTGGGCAAACATTTTTCTACGTTTTTGGGTAAATCATGAGAATCTCCACTAATGTTCAAAGGATTAACATGTATCCCATACCACGTTCCTGTAGTTGTAGCCATTAATGAAACTCAAAGAATAACTTCAAAACCAATTTGTTAGTCATGAATAAAAGAAGGAACCATGACAAAGCAAAATTCTAAAAATGTAAATTAGTTTCTGATTCACCGGATCACATATGCACAAGTGAATAACATACTCCTAGTGTTGTAGGCTTTCTGATTCACAAGATCGCATTACACGCAAGTGAAGAGCATAATACCGACAAAAAATACATTTTAGACAAAATAATTCCTTATAAATAAGCATGAAATGACTAGCAAATATCAATCATGTAACGTATGAATAATCATGTTAGCATCAACCAAGAGATGTATCCATTAAAATCAAATGAAAGTAATTGCATGGAGACAACCTCGTTAGTCAAGACAAAAATTTTTCAAAATCAAATCAAAACACATTATTCCTATATGAACAATAAAAAGCGTTAGAAAAATGCATAGCAATTGATGTCCTCCTTTTAACACTACAAAGTTGTATTGTTAAAATAAGGCTAAAGATAACAATCAATAGGGCATAAAATATTCAAAATTTAAATACCTATAGCATTTAAATCACACTGAAATAAACCGGTTCAGGCCCTCCTTCTAGCACCAAAATGTTGAGTGGTATTTTCACCCAATTGTGAAAGAACACTCTCCCTTAGGATTCGGGTTCCAAATCCCCTCTTGCAAAAAATTTAAACAAACAACTTCTCCAAGGTCTCCGTTGTATTAGCATTTGCATATGTGTATTAGTAATCTCAAATAAAGATATTCAATTTAAATGCTTGGAACACCTTAGTGATTGCAAGTAACTGTAAACAAGGGGCGATGTTGGTTTATTTTTACCATGAAACTTTAGTGATTGTTCATTGAACCAAAATAAAGCAAATGTGAGTTGACCCTCATTTTACCTTCAATGTGATGCTCAAATTACCCCTCTTTCGTAAAATTAGAATTCTTATGAAGGGAGGGCAATTTTAGGCTCCAAAAATGGAAATTTGTGAAATGCCATAAAACATAACTCCTTCGATGAAATTGGAATTTTCATGAAGGGAATGTCATCATAGGCTCATGAGTGCCAAAAAGAAACTGAAAAAAAATGAAATTTGACCTTAAAATGGAAATTTTCTATTTTCGGATTTTTAAAATCTGTAATAAAACAACAACTTCGATGAATTTTTAAAAATACTAAACAACTCCGAAAATAAAATTTCAAAGTGCGTATTGGAAGTCTAAAGTATAACCTACGCAATGGTGAAATTATTTTTGGATTTTGATTTTTTTTTAAATGTTTACTTTAATGCCTGAAAATTAAAATAAAGGTTAAAATTTCTAGAAAAATAAAATGCAGAAAAAGTTGAAAGAAAATGTAGAAAACTAAAAATAAAATGCATTCAGTATGATGCTATCCTATTTCGACAAAACCAAAGATGTGAGGTTTTCATGCATGCAACCTAACCTATTGGACTTGCAAAACAAGCACAATCCGGATAAGCTAAGTGCTGGCTCCTAGGGTTTTAAATGAGATTTTCAGATTTAAACATTCGCATGAAGCAATCAAGAAACTTGCATAAACAACATTTACAAGCCTAAAATTTGAAAAGGGGAAAAATAGACATTTAATATTGCATGCAAAAAATGACTCCTTCTTTCTTGTCCATAAGATGCAACTTTATGAAATTTTTTGTATTAAAAATTTGTCATTTTA
This sequence comes from Wollemia nobilis, assembly GCA_028583015.1. Taxonomy (NCBI): domain Eukaryota; kingdom Viridiplantae; phylum Streptophyta; class Pinopsida; order Araucariales; family Araucariaceae; genus Wollemia; species Wollemia nobilis. The sequence goes on along the minus strand of JAQPPZ010017058.1, from coordinate 14,850,262 downwards.
CAATAACGAAAATTTTTGGTTTTCTCAAACCAGTCCACGAAAGAAAAACAGACCAAACAGGTCCAGAATGGTCCTCTTGCCTTCAACTTTGCAACTCTGCTCGCAGAAGTTTCCAACCACTCAAAACATCCTTGCCTGGCGTATTTAAAAATTTTAGGAAGCTTTTCGTTTCATTTTCCAATGACTATTCGTTTCACCTTCCCTTGTGCATGCATGTGTTTTGGTTTCCAAAAAAGCTTTTCATTTCTATTTTGTGGCCCTTCGTTTCATTCCCATGGTTTGGCTTCCTCTGTTTGGTTTTCTTCACTTTTCATTTGATTTCAAAAAATGTTTCCTTTTCTCCACATGGGCATGTGTCTGCTTCCTTCCATGTGTAACGACCATCTTAAATGATTTCAAATCATTAAAGATTCTTTATGTAACGCTTTGTCTTATTCATTAGATTTTGTCCTTATGTGACAAACTACCTTATTCAATCTTCGATTTATTCCTTGGCTTTATATAAAGCCTTGACACCTTCATGAGCAACTAATGAAGGGGTACGAATCACCTCTTTCTTTGCATGTCTATGTGTCCTCTTTTGAGTCGCAAAAATGCAACATGTCGCAATATCGTGACACTTTTGTTTCTCTGCCTTCCTACCCTTTTTGAGCCACGAAAATGCAACATGTCGTGATATCGTGACACTTTTGTTTCTATGCCTGCCTGCCCTTTTTGAGCCATAAAAATGCAACATGTCACGATATCACGACACTTTTGTTTCTCTGCTTGCCTACCCTTTTTGAGTTGCAAAAATGCAACATGTCGTGATATCGCGACACTTTTGTTTCTCTGCCTGCCTACCCTTTTTGAGTCACGAAAATGCAACATGTCGCGATATCGCGAAACTTTTGTTTCTCTGCCTGCTTGCCCTTTTTGAGTCGTGAAAATGCAACATGTCACGATATCGCGACGCTTTTGTTTCTCTGCCTGCCTGCCCCTTTTGAGTCGTGAAAATGCAACATGTCACAATATCACGACACTTTTTCTACTTGCTCTTTCTCTTTGCTTTGGACCGCAGAAATGCAACATGTCGCGATATCACGATACTTTTTCCTCCTTGCTCTTTCTCTTTGCTTTAGACCATGAAAATGCAACATGTCGCGACACTTTTTCCTTCTCTTTTGGACACAAAAATGCAACATGTCGCGATATCATGACACTTTTTCTTTCTTGCTTTTTCTCTTTGCTTTGGACCGCAAAAATTCAACATGTCGTGATATTGCGATACTTTTTCTCTTTTGGCCGTAAAAATGCAACATGTCGTGATATCACGACACTTCTTCTCTTTTGGCCGCTACAATGCAACATGTTGCGATATCGTGACACTTTTTCTCTTTTGGCCATGACAATGCAACATGTCACGATATCGCGACGCTTTTTCTCTTTTGGCCGCGACAATGCAACATATCATGATATCACAACACTTTTTCCTTTTTTGGCCATGACAATGCAACATGTCACGATATCGTGACACTTTTTCTCTTTTGGCCTCAAAAATGTAACATGTCACGATATCGTGACACTTTTTCTCTTTTGGCCGTGACAATGCAACATGTCGCAATATCGCAACACTTTTTCCTCCTTGCGGTGTTTTTCTTTTTCTTTGATCTTTAGCATATGGGCCACTTCGGTCTTCTTGGAAAACATGCAAAAAAGGTGGGTCCCCAATTTTGGGTTACGTTGTGGAGCAACCACAATAGGTCTATGCTAAAGCCATGTAAATGAAATAATGATAAATAAATATCTATTACTTAGAACAAAGGAATTGACCATTTTAAAACCTGGCTATGACTATGGGCTGCTGTCAAAGACATCAGCCTCTAAATTAAAGGTTACCTTAGGTCTTATGGGTTGTGGCAGTCTATCCCTTACTCAAATTGATGTTCAAGGGTCACCAGGTGTGTCTCCTACATTGATTGATGATTGGGACCAATGGATCTGAATACTAATGTATGGACGTGGCTTAGACAGATGTCACTCCAATGATCCTCAAAGGGGTATAGATTGGCTCTCCATTTCAACAGGGCTCCATTGCACACAATTTGAATTCTCTATGTCTATGGCCAAGGCTTCACTACACAATATTTGAATATTCATAAATATTTTACTCTTTGTGGGTGAGTCCATTTGTAGACTTTCCTCTCTTTAGATATAGACCTTGGTTTCTTGGAGAAACTTCAATCCAAATTACATATGACTGACCATCTTGGGTGGGAAGCATTAGTCACCAACTGGCATTGAAGGGGTAGTTAGGAGGAAATCAGGTAGTTCCTCACCAAAACTTCTCATAAAAAATGTAGAGGTTCAATCAAACTACATGATATAGGCTCATATTCATGGCCAGACTGTGCATGGTGCTAGTTGTTGTCAGATCCAATGACTAGATGTGGCCGTTGTAGTCTTCAGCGACTAGGTGTGGCAGCCAATCTGCTTGAGAGCAGCTAAGCTTGGATGGGCTAGAAATGCCCTGTTTGAGTGGTTAGGACCATTGATTGCTCTGGGAGAGATCCAAGAAGATTCATATGGTCTACGAATGTGTCCATATGGGTATTCTCCTAAACATAACATGTTTTAGGTGTCTACACAAGTATCATTTTTTGAGAGAACATGTGATAGATAAATCGATCAGGTTGGAATATGTTACTACAAAGGAAAATATAGCAAATATTTTCACTAAGCCACTTTCAAATGATACCTTTGAGTATCTTCAATAAAAACTAGGAGTAATACTCCCATCCCAAAATTAACCACCTCAAGAGGAGGTGGGGGAGGGGCTAAGCTAAGAGACTCATTCTTAGCCCCGAGATCCAAAGGTGACCCTTTACCATTGATGTCAAAGGGGGAGAGATTTAAGTAAGGGAGAGAGAGTTGATTTAAGAAGAGAGCGTTGAGTTAGGGGGAGCAGTTTCCCAGGGGGAAAAAGATAGAAATAGGTTAATAAAATTTAAAAATATAATTGGGTTGCCATCAATGACAAAGGGGGAGATTTTTGGATATTTTGAGTAGATGAAGTTGTCATTGATGTCAAGGATGAATGATCATTAATGTTGAAAGTCAGTTTCAGTGAGCAGTGCAAGGAGAAGCAGTTCCGTAATCAGTGCAGAAAGGAGAGTCTACTTCCAGTTGGTAAAAACCTAGTTTTAGGTAGTTATATGTGGTCCAAAGTGCAAAGAAGAAGCCCAAGCAAATAATATATAAAATTTCTTTATAATATTATACAAGGAAGTTTAAATTAATTATAAATTAATTAATATAATTTTATTATAAATTAATTTACTTAACTTATAAGTTATTTAAATTAATTATTAATTAATTTTAATATTAATTATAAGTTAATTTATGTTAATTTTAAATAACCCTAAGGTGGGTTATTAAGTCAAAATTCAAATTTTGAATTCGACCATCGAGCGTCGATGTGGGAGTAAAATAATCAAGTGTGTATAAAAGGGGGACTTTTGCACCTTATCCAAGTGATGCAAAAACGTGCGAATTGTGTTGTGCAAAGAAGAGGGTTTCATTGGTGTTTAAAGTGCCAAGTGGTAGGTGAGGATTCATCACCCACAAAATAAGGCACCTTGGTCACCAAGCGTAGGTAACGCAGTTGGCAACCGCAATGAAAACAAAGTGTTGTGGCAGTGAGTGGTGGAGCTTCAAATCCGTAGGAGTGTGGTTTTTATTTTAGAGGTATCGACGACGAATGAAGGTGTCAAGAGGAAGAAGGATTCCCTTCCTTCTCGTGGGAGCCTATAGGCCACTTGGTGGGAACCAAAGCACTAAGACACTTGGTTCTTTGGGGAGACAACAGATTGAATCTCATTGAAACCCTTTTGGAGTAAAAGACAAGGTATGCAATTTGTTGGGCATCAAAATTTTTGGAAGGACTAAAGTTGAGCCATTAAATTTAATTTTTGCATAATTTATTTGGTTTGTAAATTTTTAAGGGGAGTTATAAGGTTTATGCAAAATTATTTTTGGTGATATTTTCTTTGGTGTTAAAAAGGGGCAATAAAGTTTTTAAGGAAAGTTGTTTGAGTTTTTGTGGTGTTGGATATTATTTTAAGTTGGAGATTATAAGGTGTATCTAAATAATTATTTTTTATGTATGATTTGATGGATGCTAATTTCAAGGAGGAGAAATAAGGTGTATTTGAGCTTTGATTATTTTTGTGACTAAGGAATATTTTTAGAAAGTGCTAGAGTGATATTTTGGTCATCTAACAATTGAAATTGGAAAAGAAAAAAAATTGTGATTGAGATAGGTTTTCTAAGGGCACTTCTGCATAAAACAAAAAGGTATGGGCACATATTCCTAGTGAATGATTGTTGAATATTGTGAATGCTAAGTTGGAGTGAAAAGATTTTTTTCTGAAATAAAGAGTTGTTGATAAAACCTTGTTTGATAAACATTGTTGTTGAAGTAATTAGTTGAGTGAGGAACTTGAACTAGATTTTGTGCAAAGATCATGTGTATCATTGTTATGTGAGATTGATTTATAAGCATTGTTGGAAATATTTGAGTGGATTTTCATAAGTTTGGACTAGGTTTTGTGAGCAAGAATTATTTCATTGCATGATTGGTTGAGTAGAGTTGATTGAGCATAGTCAAGTGGATGTGTTGATGTGATAGTTCAAGTTCTATGAAATAAATTGTTCTATATTCTGAATTGATTCGAGAAAGAGGTTGAGTGTTTATGAAAGTGAAACATATTGAGTCTCTAACAATTCTCTATATGTTTTTGTGGTAAAAAGAGAGATTGAAAGTAATTGAGCATTGTGGTGAATTTGAAACATATTGAGTCTCTAACAATTCTCTATGTGTTTCTATGAGATTGAATAAATTCTAGTGAGGACTTGTTGAGTAGATTTGAGGTAAGTCTTTGAGAAGAATTATGGACAGATTGATGTGAGCTTTTATAGAAGCTTACAATACATATTTGAGGATAGATATTGATGATAAATTTGAGGATAGGATTTAAGGACAAAGTTTGGTGCAAATTTGAGGATAGGTTTGTGCCAAAACACAGACAAAGATTGAGTAGATTTATGCTAGACCAAAGGACTATGTTTAGTGCAGATTTGAGATAGAGCTAAGAGTAATATTTGGAGGTGATAGAGTATAGAGGATGATAGTATCTAGTGGATAGAGATCCATTAGCCAGGGTAGTGAGGATAGGTCTTCTTATTGGGGACAAGAGTCTTTAGTGGATAGAGATCCATCAACCGATGTAGTGGGGGCAATAGTTCTTCTAGAATATTACTAGCCAAAGCTAAGGATAAATGAGTTCTCCTGTGGATAGAGATCCACAAAATTTATTAGGATATTGGTGTCTCCTTTGGAAAAATGTCCATAAACATTGTAGGGAAAGGATTCCCAAGAGAATTTATTTGAGAAAAATTTATAAGGAATATTTTCTCCATGGAGTAGCCCACATTGGGTGAACCATGTTATATCATGTCTCTCATGTGTGTGATGATTTGTGTGATATTTATTGCTTTAATATTATTGTTTTTATCATTTGGATTAAAAATAAAAAAGTTTTATCTTATACTGGTCACCCCCCCTCTTAGTATAAGCACATGTTCTTTAGATTTTACCTTTCGATTTATATTTCTTTTATAAATATAGAGGATACTTTTACCATCAACAACTATCCAGACACATGTAACATGCCAGCTTATGCTACATTCTTATTTATTTATATTCACCATATATATGTATGTATATTTTATTTATTTATTTATATATTTTTATTTATTTCTTCTATTTTAAGGATGTAAAAAAATATTGTTTTCTTGATGCAACAATATTTTACTAAGAATGGATGCAACTACATAATCCTTCTAACTATGATCTTATGTGTACTCATGAGGCCATGTTTATCCATCATATGCCTCCTTAATTGTACAGAATTATCCTATCCTTTCACCTAAAGGAGGGTACTGGTTGCTACAAAACTGCTACTTCTATAGATAAAAACTTATTCCTGCACTCATAAATATCCTCAATAGTATCACATTTGTAAAAAAATAATAAACAAAAGGATAGAAAAATTATGGGATGTTATATTCTTCATAGTATCACATTTGTAAAACAATAATAAACAAAAGGATAGAAAAATTATGGGATGTTATATTCGTCCCCACCAATATTAAACATAGTCCTTATGTTTTTAATATTAGATAAGCATTTCCACATCATAAAGCATCATGTTAATTTCTTTAAAAATTTATTTGTAAGCAGATTCAAAATATATATTATAAAATCAAAATGTATATCATAAAACCAAAGCATGCAAATATACATATGTCTAACAATGTTAAATCATTTATCATTTATCAAAAAATATGGAAATTATCTTCTCATATTAGCCATATATTCCCACATGGCAATCATGTCTGAGTAATGGTCCCATTCGACCTTGCATTGATCTATGTTTCGTTTTCTTAATTGCTTGGTTTGGTAACCAAAATTTGAATGGATCATATTTCAATGTATTGTAGTTTGAACATCTGCAAATGAGACACATCCTAGACATGTGTATGGTCATATACATATTTACAAAGAAGAGATACATGGAAAGTATCATGGATATTTGACAAATTGGGTGGTAGGACATATTTATAGGTGATAGGACTGATTTTAAGAAATGATTTCAAATGGTCCTACAAACATAGGGCTAAATTTGGTGAACTTTATAGAACTCTTAGTAGGTTTAACTCTCAAGAAGATTTTATCACCAATAAAAAATTCTCTAGGTGATTTTTTTAAATCAACATAGTTCTTCTGGCCTTCCATGGATTTCTTAAGCCATTAGCATATTTCTTTTAATTGCTCCACTATTTATTCCACAATATCTAATTCGCTCATTACTCGATCTTTCAGGATATCTCATGCTAAAGGTGTTCTAAATTGACATCCACATAGGGAATTTAAACAAAGCCTTTCCCATATTGGCATGTTGGCTAAGCAAAGTCCACCAGATGGATATATTTCTCCTTCTTCCTTTAGTGATGCAGTATTGTTCATGATTTTATTGCTTTCATTAGGCCCTTACTCAACCTAAATTAAATTTGTTCTCTTCTTTATAGTTGGCAAAATGTTAGCCCTAGACAAACTTCCATAATTAAAATCAAGAATATGTAATTGTTCTATAGATGCCTATATGTTAACAGTTTTTATCAATATCATAGGTAAATATAATATTTTAATTGCAATCCTAGATATAAATATAACTTTTTATTAAAAATATCACAAAAAGTTCTTAAAAATAGGATAAAATATTCATTCAAGGTATGAAAATTACTTAAAAAAAACTAGTATCATTAGTCACTTATAAAACTCATATAGCAAACATGTCAATATTCAAACACATATAGCAAGCATATCCATGTACATTTTGATAGATAGGGAAATCATTTGTGTTTATCAGCCACTTTTTCCATGTAGCATCTTGGTTGGGGTTTACTCATGTCAATGCACTTGCTAAAGCTTTAGATATAAACAAAACCTTACCAAAATATTCTATGAAAACTTCTATTCTCATGTTCAACATGTTTTTAAGGATTGGATAAATCATTTCATCATTACTTCAAATATCATATAAGCATAGTCAATATTATAAACTATAACGAGGAACTCGAGACTACAACAAATGAGAAAATATTTTCTCCAATTTAATATTTTTTCCACCTTAATACTATTATTTAAATTAATTATTATAGAATGTATACCATCAATTTTTCAATAATGATCTCTTGGGTTGAGTTTTAATAGTTTTTAGCAAACTCTATCTCTTACAGAGAATTCCCTCGGTGTCATCTTAATATTAGCATAGATTGTTTTAGAAATTCTACTTTTGTGTAACTTTACCCTTACTCAGTGGTCTTTGATATCTTTAAAATATATTTTTGATCATTAAAAAGAGATTTTTTTTTTTCAAAATTAGAAGAAATATTAATAACATTTATTCAAACAAGTGTAAAAGTTTTTCTGCATATCAGCCACATACTTCCAAGTGGTATTCTTTTTAGAGAAGATCAGTCTCTTCAAACCTTATAAGAATCGGTTTTCCATAACTGCTAGATTTTGGATGAGTTTCAGGATAATATAATTATTGTATCTTCAAAGCTATGGATGGCTTGCTCCTCCTGTTCATCAAATTTTGTATATGTTATAGGGTGTTGCTCCTTAGACACTTCCTTATGATCAAATCATTGAGAGCATTGACTAGCATAATATGTTTCTCCAAAAACATAACAACCTTGTTGAGTAATTCTTTGAGAGCATTTGCTATATAAATGGAATTCTCCATAGATGTAGCATTTGTATTTTGATGCTAAGAGCTGCTTCTTATCTTCTTGAGTACTTATGAATTTTGTATTATTCCCATGGTTTTTAGCCATATTTCATGGTTTTGTTCCTTTTTTGTCTTTCATAAGATTTGGTATCATCTCTAGATTTTTATTTTTTCTTCTATGTCCTTTCTCGATGAGAAACTCAATCTTCTCTTGTTGAGATTCTAGCTTTTCCATTAATAGTTTAATCAAATTTTTAGATTGTTCCAACTATACTTAGAAAAAATTGATCGTTGCTGCAAGATTTTCCATATGGATATAATAGATCTATGTTAATTGTTTCCAAACTTGTAAATATGACACCAAAAATATTACAATGTAAGAAATTTTGTGGCCAAGGGTTTTGCAACCTAGGCTTTGATACCAACTATAACAACTATTGGACATTTTGAGTCCTAAAAGTTAAAGTTGTCATTGATGTCAAGAAATGAAGTCATCTTTAATGTCAAGGAATTAAAAAAAAATAAATTCGTCAAAGGTGTCACAAATATTTAGGAAGAAGCTTCAACAGTGCAGAAGTTAAAGGTAAAAGGGCTCCATAATATTTTAATATTATATGAGAGCATAAGTTTAAATGGGTTTTCATAAATACCCAAGAAGGCCTATTGCAAAGTTCAAAGGAGGTCTAATATTTATTTTATAAAATATTTAAATTCAAAAGGAATTTAATTTTTATAAATAAATATCATGAATACAAAGTTATGCAATAAGATAATGCCTTAAAAGACAAAGGTTATAATTATAATTTATAAAATTTAAATTCCTTGGAATTTAAATCTTTTATAAATTACAAAGGACAAATGCATCGATGTCATTGAAAATTTGGAAGCACCGACGTTTGAAGATAATGGAAACTTCATGTATAAAAAGGGAGGCCAAAAGACCTTGAAGATTATCCCTCAAACAATTGATATGCACCAAGGTTGAAATATTTCGTATGCGATTTTGAGAGCTTCATTGAGGAAGAAGACAACAAATATTTTTGTCTTATCTGCTAGGCATAAGGTGAAGAGGTTGGATATTTCTAAGCACATTGGACATAGTGGTCCATTGGCAACTAATTATCTGCAAAAGCATTGGTGGAAGAAAGAGCCCACATTCGAAACCCGTTGGTGGTAAGCACCAAAGGGAAAGGTTTTCGTGCTTCACATTTTTTTATTAAGGCACTAGGGAAGGAAGATAGTGCACGTAGAGCCTTTTGGTTCTCAATGTGCATTGAGCACACGTGGTTGAGGAGCATGTGACTAGGGCATTCACGGAGGTAGAGGTTAAGGGTTCGAAACCTGTGGAGAGGCAAAGGTAATTTTTTTAATATTTTTATTGCCTAAAGTTTTAATTAAAGTTATTAGGAGTGATAAGGGGTTTGTTAAAAGGTTTTTAGTTAGGCAATAAAATTAGTGGTTAGGATAAATAAGGAGTGATAGAAAATTGTCATGTGTTGAATTGTGATTTATAAAAGAGGATATATTCTTTTTAAATTGGAGTAATAAGGTAGTAAGAGGTTGTGATTTTTAGAGAATGTTGATTTTATTTGTAAAAGAATTTTTGCCAGAGATATTATTATGAGGGTATTGATATTATGTTAAAGTTGGAGTGATAAGGTGTATTTTATTTGATATCATTTTATATTGTGTTTTGTTGAGGAAATTATTATCTTCTAACCCTTATTGAGATTGGCAAAGAAGAAATTGTGAGTGTGGCAGATTTGTGAGATCTACTCCTTGTCAAGAAAAAAGGTATGGGCAAATTCTTTCTTGGTTGAGTTGGTTGATTGGCCTTCTAAATAAATTTTGGAGTGAAAAGGATTTTATAAGGTTTCCATTTCAAAAGTGTTTGATTTAATGCTTCAAGGTTTTCTAGAATTAAGAGTTGTGATTAAAACCTTGTTTTATAAGCATTGTTGTTGAAGCCATTGGATTGTGTGAAGAAATTGAGTTAGGGTTTCAAAAATATAATGAGTATCATTGTTATGTTAAGATTGTTTTATAAGTATTGTTTATGAAGTGAGTTGTTGTGCAAAGAACTTGAACTAGGGTTTGAAAATATCATGAGTATCATTGTTATGTGAGATTTATTGTTGAGCATTGTTGGAAACATTTTGAGTTGGTTGATATATGCTTGGACTAGGGTTTTTGAGAAAGGGATGTTTCATTAAACAATTTTTTGAGTTGAGTGGTTGAGCCTAGTCAAGTGCTTATATGAATTGATTGTTCAAGTTCCATAAAACAAACTATTCTTTATTATGATTTGAGTTGAGAAAGTGATTGAGCATTGAGTATAAAACATATTGAGCCTCTAACAATTCTCTTTATGCTTCTATGAGATTGAAAGTGATTGAGCATTGAGTATAGAACATATTGAGTCTCTAATAATTTTCTTTATGCTTCTATGAGATTGAAAGTGATTGAGCATTGTGTGTAGAACATATTGAGTCTCTAACACTTCTCATTATGCTTCTATGATATTGGACAATTTCTTTGTGGACTTGTTAAGCAAATTTGAGGTAAGTCTTTGAGGAGACTTGTGGATTGATTTTGTGTGAGCTTTTTGTGGAAGCTTACAATACAAATTTGGTTAAGTTCTAAAGAGAACTTATTGAGCAGATTTAAACAAGTTATGTGTGAGCTTGTTGAGCAAATTTGGATAGGTTATGTGTGGACCTGTTGAGCAGGTTCTAAGTGGACCTATTGAGCATATTTGAGCAAGTTCTGAGTGGACTTGTTTGAGTAGAGTTGAACAAGTTTTGAGTGGACTTGTTGAGCAGATTTATGCTAGACCAACTAAATTGTGTTTAATGCAGATTTGAAAGGACTTGTTGAGTAGATTTGTGCTAGACCAAATGGACTATGTTTAGTGCAGATTTGAGTGGACTTATTGAGAAGATTTGTGCTAGACCGACTGGACTGTGTTTAGTGTAGATTTGAGTGGACTTGTTGAGAAAATTTGTGCTAGACCGACTGGATTGTGTTTAGTGCAAATTTGAGATAGAGCTTTGGAGGTGGCAAAGCCAAGAGGATAGTAGTTTCCAGTGGATAGAGATCCATCAGATAGGGTAGTGAGGACATGTCTTCTAAGTGGGTACAAGAGTCTTCAATGGATAGAGATCCACAAGCCAGTGTAGTGGAGGCAGTAGTATTCTAAAGGATCACTAACTAGAGTAGAGGAGGAGTTATCCTATGGATAGAGATCCATGAACCAAATTTAGGGGATCAAAATCTTCTTTGGACAGAGGTCCATAAACATTGTAATAGGGAAAGAATTCCTAAGAGATTGATTAAGAAAATTTTAGTAAAAGATCTTCTTCGTGGAGGTATCCATATTTGGGTGAACCACATTAAATTTGTGTCTCTATTGTGTGTGGTGATTTATGCATTGCTTTTATTACTAATGTTAATATTGTTATCTATACATTGAATAATATTGATTTGGAAAAAAAAGTAAAAAGTGCTCTTATACTGTTCACCCCCTCTCAATATAAGCTTGTGTTCTTCAATTGGTATCAGAGTGAGTGCCTTCATAAGGATTTAATAGCTTTAAGGAAAATCTAACAAGAACACAATGGATCCTAAGGAGGTGTCCTCAACTAACTCAACACCAGTATTTTATGGAAATGACTACATGTATTGGAGTATGATGATGAGGATCTACCTAATGGCACTTGGTAATGAAGTTTGGGATGCAATGGAATTTGGATATGATCCAATAGTAAATCCTCTTACATATGAGGAAGGTAAGCTTCTACAACACTATAATTCAAAAGCAATGAATTCACTTGTGAGAGGTTTGAGTAGAACAGAGTCTATGAAATTTATGCATTGTAGGACTGCAAAAAAAATATGGGATAAATTGCAAGGTATATAAGAGGGAGATAAAAGTGTAAAGAAAGCCAATATATGAAATCTCAAAGGATAATTTGAAACATTAACAATGAATGAAGAGGAAAATATTAGTGCTTATCTAATTCAAATTGATGAGGTTGTTAATGATATACAAGGGCTTGGAATGAAGATTGATGAATCAAATGTTTGTTATAAAGTCTTAAGATCTCTTCCAAATAGATTTAGTGAATAGTTTTATGCTATAGAAATATCATTGGATGGTTATACTTTGACAAAATATAAGTTTCTTGGTATGCTAACAACTTTTGAGATAAGAACAAAATATTCTACTCCCCAGAAGGAAGCAACATTCAAAGCAATCAAGAAAACAAAGGGTAAGAAGTCATAATCAAGCAGTGAGTCATCCAATGATGAGGAAGCTAATTATGGTACAAGAAATAAAGGTTCCAGAAGATCCATATATATAATATCTTTTAAGTGTTTCAATTATGGAAAGTTTAGAAAATTTTCAACAGATTGTAAAGAACCAAAGGACAACAATGGTGAAGAAAAATAGGGTCACAGGTACAGGGAATCAAAAAGATATAGGTAGGATAAGCATTAGAAGAAAAGTAAGGATGAACAAAGTAGACAAGGAAAAAATTTATTTCAAATATAAAAGAGGATCTACTATGCAAATAATGCAAGTAAGTACTCAAGTGATAGTGATTCTAGTTTTTAAGGTAATTATAGAGATGAAGTTTTGTTTATGATTGAAGAAAAAGAACCAGTTAAGAAAACTCTAGTTATTCTCAAGTGTTTTAGATGTTTTAACTTTGGATATATTGAAGATGATTGTACAATGGATGGTTATAGTTTTAGTGATGATGAGTATGAGAATGCATTTGAAGGACCAAATGAAAATATTCTAATGGCATTATTAGAAAAATATGAAGTGATCCTATAGAAGACAAGCCAAAAGATAGTAATGATGTGGAAAAAGGTAAAAAAATAGAGGATTATTCAAAAGAGAATGGTTATGATCTCAAGAGAGAACTCATCTATGCCCTTGACATAGTAAAGAAGGTAAGGAAGAAACACTCTAAACTTGAAATTTAGTTTCAAGAATGTGATGAAGAAAGAAGATTGCTTATAGAGGATTTAGAAAAATCAAAGGCTAAAGAAAATAAGTTCAAAGATAATTTAGAAGAAAAGATATTGGAATGTGAGAAGTTAGCATAAGAAGTGGCACTACTAAAAGAAGATTTAGAGGACTCCAAGATCAAGATGAAGGGATTTAAAAATATCTCAAAGAACTTGGATAAGTTCATCAAGACACAAAATACTACATCAAAGAAAATAGATCTTGGATTTGAAAAGGATAAAAAGAAATGGGAATTAGAGTCAACTTCAAGTTTTGGAAAAGAAAATGAGATATCAGAGGATGGGTTGGAAAATAGAGAGTTCAAAAAAAATAGGAACAATGCACAAAGAAGATACATATGGAATAACAATTAGAACAAGATACCTATGAGGTCAAGACAAGGAAACTTTAGTGGAAGATGTTTTTCATGTCACAGGTTTGGGCACATGGCTTCATAGTGCAGGAGACATGAAAGATAGGAATATGGGAATATATAACTTTTTCATGGGTAATGTTACTCATGTAATGAATTTGGTCACAAGGTAATGAATTGCAGGGTTCATGACAGAAGAGGAAATGACTTCACTAGGAGAAATCCTAAGACATTTACATCTCCAATAAATAATAATACTAAGTGTTATAAGTGCAATAATTATGGTCATACAACAAAGTGGTGTAGAGCAAACATTCCAAAATTAGGTATGAACAAGAACAAGAACATGAACATGAATAGGAACAGGAATAGGAACAAGAACATGAATATGAATATGAACAGGAACAGGAACACAAACAGGAACAGGGATAGGAATAGGAACATGAACATGGGTGTGAACAGGAACAGGAACAAGAATAGGAATGATGACATGGAAATGAACATAGACACAGATAGAAATATTCAAAGGATTCAAAAAATTTAGAAAAGAAGAGAAGAGGATAAAGGTAAAGAATAATACTTTTTGGGAGTAGAAATATTCCCACCCCATAATTAACCACCTTAATAGAAGGTGGGGGAGGGGCTTAGCTAAGAGGATAATTCTTATCCCTGAGCCCCAAAGGTGACCCTTTGCCATTGATGTCAAAGGAGGAGAGATATTTGAGTATTGGAGAGAGATTTAATATTTGAGAGTGCATTGAGCCAGGGGGAGCAGTGTCCTAGGGGAAGCAACATAGAAGAAGCAGTCAAGTTTTCGGTAATTTTTTTTTGGATTGCCATCAATGACAAAGAGGGAGATTGTTGGACATTTTGAGTCCTAAAAGTTAAAGTTGTCATTGATGTCAAGAAATAAAGTCATATTTAATGTCAAGGAATTTGGAAAAAAATAAAGTCATCAAAGGTGTCACAAATATTCAGGAAGAAGCTTCAACAGTGCAAAATTTAAAGGTAAAAGGGCTCACTAATACTTTAATATTATATGAGAGCATAAGTTAAAATGGGTTTTTGTAAATACCCAAGGAGGCCTATTGCAAAGTTCAAAGGAGGTCTAATATTTATTTTATAAAATATTTAAATTCAAAAGGAATTTAATTTTTTATAAATAAATATCATCAATACAAAGTTATGCAATAAGAGAAGGCCTTAAAAGACAAAGGTTATAATTATAATTTATAAAATTTAAATTCCTTGGAATTTAAATCTTCTATAAATTACAAAGGATAAATGTGCCGACCTCATTGAAAATTTGGAAGCATCAATGTTTGAAGATAATGGAAACTTCGTGTATAAAAAGGGAGGTCAAAAGACCTTGAAGATTATCCCTCGAACGATTGATATGCGCCAAGGTTGAAATATTTTGTATGCAATTTCGAGAGCTTCGTTGAGGAAGAAGACGAAAAATATTTTCGTCTTATACGCCAAGCGTAAGGTGAAGAGGTTGGAAATTTCTAAGCACGTTGGACAAGGTGTTCCATTGGAAGCTAATTATCTATGAAAACATTGGTAGAAGCAAGAGCCCACGTTCGAAACCCGTTGGTGGTAAGCGTGAAAGGGAAAGGTTTTTGTGCTTCACATTTTTCGAGTAAGGCACTGGGGAAGGAAGATAGTGCGCATAGAGACTTTTGGTTCTCAATGTGCATTGAGCGCATGTGGTTGAGGACCCCACGACTAGGGTATTCTTGGAGGTAGAGGTTAAGGGTCCAAAACCCATGGAGAGGCAAAGGTAATTTTTTGTTTATATTTGTATTGCCTAAAGTTTTAATTAAAGTCTTTATTAGGAGTGATAAGGGGTTTTTTTAAATATTTTTAGTTAGGCAATAAAATTAGTGGTTAGGATAAATAAGGAGTGATAGCAAATTGTCATGTGTTGAATTGTGATTTATAAAAGAGGATATATTCTTTTTAAATTGGAGTAATGAGGTAGTAAGAGGTTGTGATTTATAGTGAATGTTGATTTTATTTGTAAAATATTTTTTGCCAAAGAGATTATTATGAGGGTATTGATATTATGCTAAAGTTGGAGTGATAAGGTGTATTTTGTTTGATATCATTTTATATTGTGTTTTGTTGAGGAAATTATTATCTTCTAACCCTTATTGAGTTTGGCAAAGAAGAAATTGTGAGTGTGGAAGATTTGTGAGATCTACTCCTTGTCAAGCAAAAAGGTATGGGCAAATTATTTCTTGGTTGAGTTGGTTTGATTGGCCTTCTAAATAAAGTTTGGAGTGGAAAGGATTTTGTTAGGGCTTCCACTTCGAAAGTGTTTGATTTAATGCTTCAAGGTTTTCTGTAATTAAGAGTTGTGATTAAAACCTTGTTTTATAAGCATTTTTGTTGAAGCCATTGGATTGTGTGAAGAACTTGAGTTAGGATTTTGAAAATATCATGAGTATAATTGTTATGTGAAGATTATTTTATAAGCATTTTTGATGAAGTGAGTTGAAAAGATCATGAGTATCATTGTTATGTGATATTTTTTGTTGAGCATTGTTAGAAATATTTTGAGTTGGTTGATATATGCTTGGACTAGGGTTTGTGAGAAAGGGATATTTCATTAAGCAATTAGTTGAGTTGAGTGGTTGAGCCTAGTCAAGTGGTTGTATGAAGTGATTGTTCAAGTTCCCTAAAACAAACTATTCTTTATTCTGATTTGAGTTGAGAAAGTGATTGAGCATTGAGTATAGACCATATTGAGTCTCTAATAATTATATTTATGCTTCTATGAGATTGAAAGTGATTAAGCATTGAGTATAGAACATATTGATTCTCTAAAAATTCTATTTATGCTTCTATGAAAGTGAAAATGATTGAGCATTGAGTGTAGAACATATTGAGTCTCTAACAATTCTCTTTATGCTTCTGTGAGATTGGATAAGTTCTGTGTGGACTTGTTAAATAGATTTGAGGTAAGTCTTTGAGGAGACTTGTGGAATGATTTTGTGTGAGCTTTGTGTGGAAGAATACAATACATATTTGGTTAATTTCTAGAGAGAACTTATTGTATATCTAGACAAGTTCTATGTGAGCTTATTGGGCAGATTTGGACAGATTCTGTGTGGACCTGTTGAGCATTTTTGAGTAGGTTCTGAGTGGACCTTTGGGCAGATCTGAGCAAGTTTTGAGTGGACTTGTTTGAATAGAGTTGACCAAGTTCTGAGTGGACTTGTTGAGAAAATTTGTGCCAGACCGACTAGACTATGTTTAGTGCAGATTTGAGTGGACTTGTTGAGCAGATTTGTGCTAGACCAACTGGACTGTGTTTAGTGTAGATTTGAGTGGACTTATTGAGAATATTTTTGCTAGATCGACTGGACTATGTTTAGTGCAAATTTGAATGGAATTGTTGAGTAGATTTGTGCTAGATCGACTGGACTGTGTTTAGTTCCAATTTGAGATAGAGATTTGGAGGTGATAGAGCATAGAGGACCATAGGCTCGAGTAGATAGAGATCCATTATCCAGGGCAGTGAGGACAGGTATTCTGAGTGGGGACAAGAGTTTTCAGTGGAGAGAGATCCAAAATCTAGTGCAGTGGAGGTAGTAGTCTTATAGAGGATCACCAACCAGAGCAGAGGAGAATAAGTTATCCTATGGATAGAGATCCATGAACTAGATTTAGGGGCTCAGCATATCCTTTGGATAGAGGTCCATAAACATTGTAATAGGGAACAAATTCCCAAGAGATTGATTGAGAAAATTTTAGTAAAATATTTTCTCCATGGAGGTAGCCATATTTGGGTGAACCATGTTAAATTGGTGTCTCTATTGTGTGTGGTGATTTGTGCATTACTTTGATTACTACTATTAATATTGCTATCTATACATTGCATAATATTGATTTGGAAATAAAATTAAAAAATGCTCTTATATAGTTCACCCCCCTGTCAGTATAAGCTTGTGTTCTTCAACAACCCAGGTCTAACTCACCTATTTACTCAAAATACAAAGTCAAAAATTTTCAATTAAATAAAAACAAAGTCACAAACTAACTGTTGCACACCCAAGTTGTTATTAGTATGTAGGCATAAATTACATACTCTGAGACTAATGATCGCTGCAGATGGTATCTTGAGTGCTTGATATTGGCCAAATCCCATAATAAGAGTGCCATTTAGTGAATCTAAGCTTCTCATTCTCGAGTTCTAGGTTCACGATAGGGGTTTCCTTTCTAGGTCCCATAATACCTAGAAGGATGGACATGTAATTTACTCGTATCATAGCATGGAGGACATAGGTTTCTTTTACCTGTGCTTAGTCCTAGTTTATTTTTGTTTTATAGCCCATACTAGAGTTAGTGTTGATATGCCTAGTGCCTAGTTGTAGATAACATACTCATGATCACAACCAAGTCTAAAAAATTATCTAGATTTTGGGTCTAGATATCCTAGGTCATGTTTTAGTTGACGATGAGACATCCCATCCCATCCATCGCTGGAATTTCCAACTCTGAAGACTAACTTATCTAATCTCAGGTTACTATTGGCTATTTTGCAACTAAACTATGTACATGAGAATCCTCATGGTACTACTTCGTATGATATCTTGGAGCGACATCTCATTCTATCGTCTATTAATCAAACTAGTAGAAGATCTTACCACCCTGTAAAGACTGCTAGGATACATATATCACCAAATCAAAATAGCTACCACTATAAGCTATCAAAGTTTGGTGGATGCCAATTCTTCTCAATGAAAATTATGTTATGTCATCCTTCTCAATAGTTATACATATTTTTTTAAATTGAAACATTTTCACCCTTATCAGTGGTTGAAAATTCTATCTTTAGTTTGAGATTAATCCATAGTTAAGCTTAATGTTGGAACATAAGAGTACTCACAATTAAGTTCATCTCATAATGAAAAATGGAATGCAACATTTATAATTTAACCCATTGATAACATTAGAGTTCTTATGATACTTTATCAAATAAGCAAACCATTCAATTACCATGTGATAAAATTACCCATTACTTTCATAATACACTTTAAAATAATCTTTACTCAAAGCTTTCTTACCCAATGTTTCCCATAACACATATATTTAAGTTTATAAAAAAATACAATAGAATGTATATTATAATGTTCAGAAGAAATATAAATATTTAACTTTAAATTATTATTTCCATAATATTCAAGGCTTTCTACTACATGTAGTCGCGTCTATACTATACAGTATATTGTACTTAGGCTAAAATTTCATTTTCAGTTTGAATTAAAACTCAATTACAAAACATTTAAAATAGCTAATCTTTATAGAGATGTAGATTGTGTGAAAAATTACTCAATATATATATGGTTTAAGAAGGAGAGTTTTAAAACGTAAGCAAAACCTACGAACATATTTATTAACTTAGTCAATGTTTCTTCAAACATGAATCCAATTCCATAACTAAACAAGTGTTAATTTAATATATTAAAAACTCAGATATATATTTTTATGTAAAACAAACCAAATCTTAAATAAATAAAGCCTATGTTTAATTCTATTTAATAACAAATATCACACTTTGAATGGTAAACTTTTTTATCTTCTATTAATACTTAAAGTAAACTACATAACATCTAATAAATTATAGACCTCCAATTGATTTATTATATCGTGTTTTTATTTATTTAAGAGTTTAAAGAGTTATCTCAGAGTGCGCACAAGCCATCCGAAGCCTCCCATTGTTGTAGTTACCAAACTATCGACTAGACCACTGGTAAATATTTATTATGCTATGGATAATGATGGACAATGTTTATTATAGTTGTCTTGCTCAAATAAGTTTGGATGCAACTCTGTAAAGTTGAGTCAAACTTGGTTTTTCATGGTATGATAATTAATATAAATCTATATTATTCATGATAATAAAACCATACCGTTATCACTCAAGAATCTACCTGGAAATTTAAACTTGACCACTCTACCTTAAACAGTCTTGGGAGATGAGTAATAGATTGGAATACATTATATCTTGGAGATGTGAATAGTCATTGGATAGAGGAATTAATCATTCTTTGTCATGTCACACGACCCTATTTTCCACCCGGTACAAGGAAACAACTACTAAAAAAATAATCCACTACGTGCTAAGGAAAGTTATAGCGTAGTAAGTATGTCATTGAATGATGGGTATCTCTGTTAAGACTGTCAAACTCTCCTCTCAAAAAAATGTAGTGATGGTTTACAAAGTTCTAAAATTTCAACCTACATCACAAAAGTTGATATCCATAAGGAAATTCTGCCCTATCAGTCTTATCTTCAAGCATGGTTTAAGTTCGACCTTTCTCCGAGTATTTTTAAAACTCATAATTCTCCAGGTATTTTTAAAAATCATAATTTAAAACTTTTAGTTCAACTACAGGAGGCTTTATGTATAAATAGGATAATATAAACTATGACATTGCTTATTACCCTTATTAAATTTTTCTCGATATGCTAACAGTATGAAATATGGGTTTCTTGTTCAAAGTTCTACATTTTTCGAAAACGAAAAATATTGAAAAGGTAATATTTTAATAGCAACTTGACATCTTGAACATTTTTAAAATCTATTTACCCCATGTTGAAAGGAATTTTAGCATAAAAAAGCACATTGTTGATCGATTTAGATGTATCTTTAGAAATCACACCGTCCACTTTCAGTTTTACATCCAGATAAGCATGCTTATTATTTTATAGAACCCATTATTCTATTGACAGTCGTAAATATGAGATTGGCCAGATCCCAGTCTATATTGCCTTGTAATACTTCCACTCCTTCCTGAGTACCCAAGTATTTATTGGCGAGGGGTTTTCCTACTCCAGGGCCCATATCACCTGGAGCTTGAACGCATAATTCCCCATATCTCATAGTTAAAATTCTTCTCTTATAATTTCTACGAAATAATAGCATAGCATGCTAGGGTTGATGACAATTCACTACCCTGAATTGCATCATGAGTTTACCTCATCCTGACCATACTCTAGAAGTCTTATCTCTGTATACGCCCATAACATTATACAAATTACCATAAGACTTCCTGCCCGAATTCTAGATGGGTCAATTTAGGAACTATGCCCATATCATAATTCCTACCTTGTCTACTCCCCATTTTTCTTGGAGTTTGATGTCTACTCCCCATTTTTCTTGGATTTTGACTGACCAAACAGGTTAAGAGCTATGCCTCTCATCAACCTTTGGGTTGGATTATGATATGGGCATAGTTCCTAAACTGACCCATCTAGAATCCGGGCAGGAAGTCTTATGGTAATCTGTATAATGTTATGGGCGTATACAGAGATAAGACTTTTGGAGTATGGTCAAGATAAGGTAAACTCATGATGCAATTCAGGGTAGTGAATTGTCATCAGCCCTGGCATGCCATGCTATTATTCCATAGAAATGATAAGAGAGAAATTTTAACTACGAGATATGGGGAATTATGCGTTCAAGCTCCAGGTGATATGGGCCCTAGAGTAGGAAAACCCCTCACCAATAAATAATAGGGTACTCAAGAAGGAGTGGAAGTATTACAAGGCAATATAGACTGGGATCTGACCAATCTCATCTTTGCGGATAATTCTGTCTGCAGAATAATGAGTTCTGTAAAAGAATAAGCATGCTTATCTGGATGTAAAAATTAAAGTGGTTGGTAAATAAAATGAAAATTTTTCATTTACATTTTTAAGTTGCTCAAAAACAAGTGGGTTGACTTGGGTTTTTAGGGCTCATACTCTAAAATGAAGACAACAATTTGGAAAAACCAAAGCAACCATAAGTATGTTTTAGGGCAGACTCCTGAAGGTAGGGGCAAAATGAAATTCTTAATATTGGTTTTAGTTTAACTTTTGCTTGTTATGCATTGATGGAGATTATATCTAATTTAGGGATAACGTTTGATAATAAGGTGGAAGCCTCACAAGAGAATTATTAGGTATTGGAAACTTGGCCAAAGGAGTTTATAAAATAATTGTTAATAGATAAGTCTTAGATGAGCGAAGCTAAGTATTGGTTGAGGTTTGACTTTCTATTTAAGTTTTACTTTTGGATATAAAATGTTATTTTAGAATAACTTGATTAATGTTTAGTATAGGGTGGTATTTAGTATTCACGAATATATCTAGTTTATATTAAGACTTACTTTAAAAAAAAATGTTCTATGGTTTAATTAGGTTAGAAATTTTAAATTGGATATACTTAGATAATATATAAATGGGTTGTGCTTAGCTTTAGACAATCTTATTTAAATAGTGGTATAACTTGAGATGATTTCCAACGTATATATAATAAAGGAAAATAATACAAACTTGGCATACAAACCATAATGGATTATAATTGTGGGAAGACAATTTAATTATTAAAAAGGTTGTGGGCAGACAACCTACACAACTTGAATGTGGGGAGACATTCATAATTCCAGCCATAGATAAGGAGCAGAGCTCTCAATCTAATTGGTTAAGTCAAGCTCCAGTGATGTGAGGAGATTTAAAATATTTATGATATGGGCATAAATATTAGACTTAACCCAACCAAAATTCAGGTAGGAAGTCTTATGGAAATTTACATAATGATATGGGATTACGTAGAAATAATATTTTTAGGGTATGGTCAAGGTAAGACAAACTCATGATACAATTCAGGGTAGTGAATTGTCATCCGCCGTGGCATGCCACGCTAATATCTCATAGAAAATATGAGAAAAATTAAGCTACGAGACATGGGAAAATATGCATTCAAGCTTCAGGTGATATGGGCCCTGAAGTAGGAAAACCCCTCGCCATAACATACTTGGGTACTCGGGAAGGAGTGGTAGTATGACAAGGCAATGTAGACTGAGAAATGGCTAAGACCAATATATTTACCAACCAAATTAAGCTTATCAATCTAAGATGTTTTCATTGAAATTTAATAATATTGGTTTGCAAAAGTTTATTCATTTCATCACGATAGATGATGTTACACAATGATTGAATTCTAAATTATAACAAGGGTTAATGTCCCCATTTGATTTAACTCTAGCATGGATTTTTAACCTCATTTATAGGATTATATATATATATATATATATATATATATATATATATATATATATATTATCAATATTGAAGAATCAATCTAACAATACTTCACTTACTCCATGATTTTTAAACTTTTCCTTGAGGATTATTTTAAAATGTAGCCTTCTACAAAAAAACATGAAATAATTATAATAGCACTAGCCCTTAATTTGAATTGACAGAGTATATTTTCTTGAAATGCTTCATCATTGATGATAGTTGACTTGTTTTAAAAGAAAATATATTTTCTAAAGTTTTATTATTAGGGATGCTTTTCCAAAAAAAACATTCATTTCACTACGCCTAATTCAGGTAATCTTGGCATTCATTTACTTTGTTTAAACCATTGGCCTATGCAAGGTTAAACCATATCAACATATTATGGTCGATTTAAAAAAAATAAAGAGAGATGTTATATATTATAAGCTAATTATCACAAATCAAAAGAAAGTTTTGATGTGTCCAATGAAGATGCTTCTAACTGATTTCTAATGAAAACTAAAGCACATTCTTAGGAATTTTATCTTATGTTGTTTCTAAAGTTTCCAAAGGTCACATGGTATTATTATACTTAAAATTCATGTTGTTTCTAAAGTTTCCAAAGGTCACATAGTATTATTATACTTTTTATAGTTTTTCCAAACATCGAGTACTGATCGCAATCGGCTATAGATGAGTTGAATGGTTTAATTAGCCTACCATAAATATTTTCATTTCTAATTTTCCTCTAATAAGCTATGTATAATAAATGATTCCAAACATTACAATATTCAAAAAGAGGTTTACTCATTATTTTCTCATTTTTGGAGTATCCTCACGTTTTAATTAATAAATACTTCAAGATTTCATCTACCATTATTCTCAAATATCACATAAGACAAATCAAATTAAAATTTCCTTTTGAAATATTTTAAATGAAAATATCTTATTATGAAAATTGTGTGCAAGTTTAGAATTAATGCATAAACTCTCTTGCAACAAATATTCATTTCATATTTTATAGTTTACTAAAAATTGTTGAAGTATAATTCTTTTATTCCATGATGGCATGTGAGAAATGTTTGTGTTTGGTATGAGTCGTTGTATATGTTCAATGGTAGCCATGGTTGAATGACAATATATATATGTATATATTACATAACTTAAAAGATAGCATGTCTTTGAGAGCTCCTCGTAAATGCAAAATTAATGTTTTTTGGAATTTTGTTTGGATTATGTAACTGGTTAATGAGTTAGGTGCTTCTTATTATGTTTTATTTACTTTAGCCTAAAGACATGAAGGTAGTGAAAGATGAGACCCTTTGTAAGCGGTTTTCAATGTTTTAAAAAGTTGCTTTTACATATTTGGTTATGTGGAATATGCAAGTATGTTTTATTAAGAAATGTTAGCATTATTTGTAGTGAAAGCATGAGGATACGGAAGCAAAAAGGAAAGAGAATACGAAATGCAAACAAAAAAAAACCAAACTCAACGCTAAATCCTAGGAATTTGAAAGGGCATGAAAAGAGAGAAAGGCATGAGCGAATCGAAATGAAACACAAGTGAATAAAGAAGACAGCCCTTTTTTATTGATATGTTTCAAACTCGGTTACAATGCGCATCCTTCCTTTCCAAGGGCTAGGAGCGTTTAAGCATGCGTTCTTGTTACATCCATGGGTGCCTTTCCTTCTTTCGCGTGCCCACATGTAAGATGGGCGGACCAGAACGTCACCGCCGCTTGTGTCTACGAATGTTGATTCCTTGCTGCTCCTCCAATGTTCTGATCCTACGTTCAAGGGAACAAGAAATAGTTAGTAGCACCCGTAGATGAAACAAAGCATGCAATCCCCAAGCCTACGATAAGTGAATGAGAAAAATGAATTAAACTATGACTAAAATGAATCCAAATGCTCTAGAAATTTGATAGGGGCATCAGGACATCACCAGGAGGGCACTGCAAAAATAACAATCAGGAAATTCCTCACCGATTTGAATTCGCTCCGGGGTGGGACGAATTCACCTACAACAAAATGCCGAAAAGGTACTGTCCCAATGTCCTGCCTAGGAAGCTCCAAAAGACCTGCAAACTTGGGGTTAGCTAATTGGGGGCATTTTGGGAAGACCCAGATGGTCAGATTTTCCCAATTTGGCCTCCATTAGCAAGAATTTGATGATGCTACCTGCAAGTTAGTAGAAGCGAGCAAAGATAGAAATATGGTCAAACTTGTTCAAAACGAGACGAAATTCAAATGACAACCTATCTAAGCATCATAGAACTGAATGCAAAAATGAAAATGATAGAAAGTAAAATCTGCCATAGAATTCCCAATCATTCCTAAAAGGGGGCGATTAGGATTGTGGCAGTGTGGGAGGGGGCGCCCATGGGGCAGGCCGCCCGCCGTTTGGGGCCTGATTTCGGCACCAATCCACTTGGGATGGGTCCAAAACCTCTTGTGTGGTATTGTCGACAAATTTGGTGGGATATTGTGGCCAAATGTCGGGTTTTGGGCTCAAGATTCGTCCTCCCAATAGTCACCCAATGACCTCCCCTCTAAAGGAGATCAAGGATGTGAAAGGCGCAAATCCAAAAGGTGTGAGGCGTGTAAATAAAATGGCAGCACTTCGTTGCTCTAAAATGCTCCTTCTCTATATATTTTGGGGTGAGGAAACTCACCAATTTATAGACTTGGAGGTCTCTTGAAATGGGCATGCAGAGGCGCCACATGGCAGCCATGCCCTCCCAGGGGGAAGGAGATTCCTCCCTGAATTGGGACTTCATGACTGACCTTGCAAATGCCTCTAACGCTCGAAAACGCTCACCCATACTCCCATGCGATGAAGGAAGCGTTGAGTGGCGGATCTGAGCTGCCATTTGTCAAGATTTGACTTTTTGCCCATCAAACCTGCAATTCGCCCCACCCCGGAGCGAATTCAGAATTCGTCCCTGGGTGGGGCGAATCCCAGTTTGAATTCGTTCCAGGGTGGAACGGATATTGAGCAAAGTGCCTGAAGGTGCCAAACTGATCTCTGGCCTTCCAAAACTACTGTGAGAGTGGTTAGGACCACTGTTTAACCTCTGGGGGCTGCCCTTGGGGTTGTGTGTGTCAAAGCGATCAGTGTTTGTAGTCACATAATCGGATTGGTGCTGTTTTGGTGTCTACAGATGCCCCTTTTTGGGATGCGCTGTGCATGGCACAGTGTCGAGCAAAAATAGATAACCAAAGCACTAATGATTAGGGTTTCTCAGTAACCTAACCAAATTTTGATGCCCCAAGTATGAAAAGGGCATGCATTCTTGAATCCTTGCCTCTGACGAGCTAAGGAACTTCATTCAAGTGTTAACCTTTTTCAGTGAGGTGTTACTTGAGCTTGGACATTGATCAGTCATGAATAGGCAAAGGGCGCAACCTTTTGTCTGTGGGAACCTTGAGTTCATGATTCACGAATGCCAAGTGATTGATCAACTTGTGATTATTGCTTGTTTACTGCCCCAAGCAGGGGCGTGATTGTCTTTGTCAATGATTCTTTGAATGCATGCTATTTCCATGATTGGGTGTGTATTTGTTGATTGGTGACTAAGTGTGACTACCCCCTCAAGCGACGAATCGATGAGGGAATGACCTACATGAGAAAAGCGACGAGTCACTTGACCCAAGATGACTTAGGTAAGGGTGCCTTCAGAGATTTATCTTTGAATTGTGTGTGCAATTTTTCGACATTTAGACCTATTTTTGGTGGGTGTTAACCCTTTTGGCGATGCCGTTCTGGAGCTGAAATTGTCAAAAATTCGTCTTCCCGTGGAGCGGTCCGGCCATGGTGGCCTTCTTAGGGAGTAGGATGGTGACGATTTATAACCCCGATGTCTATTTTGGATGCCAAGAATGTCAGGCACGAAGGCGCCTTCGTTCGGCAACTCTATTGCTATTTTTGGGTGGGTTTTGACCCTTTTGGCGATGCCTTTTGGGGATGAAATTCTCGAAGATCCATCTTCCCGTGGAGCGGTCCGGCTATGGTAGCCTTCTTAGGGAGTAGGATAGTGAGGATTTGTGACCCCGACATCTATTTTGCATGCCCAAAATGTCAAGTGCAAAAGCACTCTCATTGGACAGGTTTATTGCTGCTTTTGGTGCATTTTTGTGCATTTTTTTTCTATTTTTGAAATTTGTGTGCTGAATTCGTTCCAGGGTGGGACGAATTCCTATGTAGTATTCGTCCCAGGGTGGAACGAGTGCTAACCAGAGTGCTCATTCTAGGGAGGAACGATTACAGGCTCAAAAAGCCTATTTAAAGGCCAAAACTAGGTTTTGGGCTCATTTGCACTTGTTTTTTCTGGCGATTTGGAGCTCTGAGGAGGAGGAGGTCAATTCTGCGAAGCGAAGCACTATCGAATTTCTCCCGACATTATGAGTGCACAAACCGGATCGAGCGGCGGAGCCGAAGCGAGACCGATAAGTGCTCCTTAGCGTTATTGCTTTTGTTATATGTTTTAAAACTGCAAGTGATTTGTTTAATTTTCTTTGTTATGTTGCTTTTCAAAATTAAAATTGAAACCCTAAAACTGAGCTGAACACAAACCAAGACTTAGCTTAAAACTGAGTGGAAAACGTAGTTAAAACCTAGGTGAATTTTTTTTTTTTGAATTTAATGTTTTTGTGTTGTTTTCTTTTGCAGGTTGTGAAGAGCCGGTATCGTGTACCTACTGCTTTTACGGAAGCACGGGGGGCGCTGACTGTGGCTGACTGGGAGTGGCTTGATGCCCTTGGGCTCAAGTAGGTGGCTCGACTAGAGCCTGTGGTCGGGGATCGGGCCTATCTGATGGCCCTGATCAACCTGTGGGATCCCTGGACCAACACCTTCCATCTCCCAATAGGGGAGATGACAGTGACCTTGGAGGATGTTTATCGGCTTCTACGGATTTCGATAGATGGACTGCCGATCAGGACGACGCCACGGGATCAATGGACAGCGGTGCTGATACGATGCTTCGGGCATGGGGAGGAGTTGGGGGTGGATGGTCCAGTGGAGATGGCAGAGGTTGACTGCCAGATGGGCGGGATTCTGGTTCGATGGTGGTTTGAGAGGGGGGTGTTGGGAGTGAGGCACGCATTGCTTATGGGCCTCATTTCCAACATGCTACTACCTGACTCATCAGGTGCCAGGTTCCCATGGAACCTGCTAGATGTGGTCTATCGACTGGTGGAGTGTTCGACGTAGGAGCCTTTGATCATGAGATGGGGACAGACACTGCTGGTGCAGCTCTATGGGGAGCTATATGAGGTCCATTGCCGAAGGCGAAGGGGATCAGCTACAGCTATCTATTGTAGAGTTGGGGTTGGCAGCACATAGCGGTGGAGAGACTAGGGGGGTTATCATGGATGACGTGGGCGGAGATGGCAGATAAGGATATAGGGTATGCGGCTCTATGGTGGTGGTCTGAGGAGCAAGGACAGAGTCGACGGTGGGCAGGTGTTGTAGGGCACTATGTCGATGCCTTCGCTGGGCTTACTCTAGGGGAGGTGTCTTGGCACCCTTATCGGGACTGTCCAGCCTGGTCGAAGGCTAGAGAGTGGCTCTAACGGGTATGTAGGGAGCGATGGCTGATTGGGCAACATGGGACCGAGCATGAGTTCTTCCCTTATAGTCGGGTGACATGATAGTTTGGGGTGCGCCAGGGGTTTCCTGGTGAGCCCATGGTCTATCGACATCGAGGGGACGAGAGGACTCTGGATCGATCGGTCATCATGCCACTAGGCGAGGATTCAGATGCGGTGATCGATGTCCCGGACATGGATGACGTCGGGACTACCGCAGAGTATGACCAGTGGTGGGTACTACGGCGATGGCGGGGAGAGGGGCCACTAGGAGGTGCGAAGGCAGCAGCCACAGGCGGGGAGGGTGCCGAGGCACCAGGAGATGCTTGGGGAGCTCCTCGGGAGGATGCAGATATGGTGGAGGTGGAGGATGAGGATGTGGGGGTTCCGGATCAGCCGAAGATGCAGGACATCATGGAGCAGTGGGAGCCAGAGTAGGCTACTATTCCAGATATGCCTACGCCTCAGGCGAAAGCGGAGGACACGGAGTCCAGGCTACGCGCGGAGATTGCATGGTTGGCGGAGCTACTATGGAGGCGGGATGAGGAGTTGGGGGAAGCTTTGCAGGAGAGGGATCTCCTACGGGCTCAGCTGGCAGAGCAGGAGAGCGCATTCGTTGCACACCACCAGGGGGATGGGGACACCAGCGCTGCATAGGAGAGGGATCTCCTACGGACGTAGCTGGCACAGCGTGACGATGCAGTAGCTTACTACCGTCGATGGGAGGCAGAATGGTTGCGACGGGAGGTAGATTGGTCTCGGCATCGGATGGATATGGAGGGAGAGATTATCCGCCTCGGTGGGCGGTTACCTGAGCCCTCGGGAGGTGGGTCGTCACGTCGGACGAGGGGCAGTGATACTGAGTAGTCAACATCATCTCATCGTAGGCGATTGGATGAGGGAGGCGGTAGTAGGCATGATGCGGGGGCTAGCAACAGCCGCCCTGAGGGGTCCCATAGGACCCACACCACGGGGGGTAGTTCCCGTCGCACCGATCCTACGTGATCATGGTGGCCGACGCCTTAGGCTTGGGGGTTTTGAGATTTTGGATTTTGGTGCGGGGTCAGAGGACCAGCTCTTTGTAGCCTACGAGCATTTTTGCTGATATATATATACATACTTTATTTTGTTTATGCGCATGTGATGATTTGATTTTATGCATGATGATTGATGAATATGGATGTATGCATGTTAAGTTATAGTGATGAATGCATATGTTGTGCTAAAAATGTGAATGTTTGTAATTGATATGATATGCAAATGGAATGGATGAATTGAATTTGTGATGTTTGGTAGTCGCACCATAGACTGTTTAGAACTTTATGGCTTTTTGTCCTAGGCGATTGCTGCGGTGAATAGCTTTGTAGGCATACATGTTTTTTTTTTTTTTTTGGTATGGCGAGACTAAAATATAGCAAGTTGGTTTCAAATGTAGTTAAGGTTTTCTGAGACTCAGATGTTTTAACTAACTAGCCATGACTGTACTTTATCTCACAAGACTTTTTGAACAAGGTATGAATCGGACTTGTTTTGGACCAAGTTATTTCACATCCCTGTGTGTGCAATTGAGTTCATTTATGTGGTGTTGGTCAGGATACCGCCGAGTGCAGATAGGCTATCAACCAAACCTGTATTGAGGATCACCTGATTAGCTCCACTAACTCCTTTGTTGTATTTAGTCAGATTAATCTACGGTGCTATCGTAGGATACCATAAGCTAGCTCATCCACATGCAAACATTGATCTGCACACAAGTTAATGTGGCAGATATATCGTCATGCGGGAGGTTTACCACCAGTGACCAATAGGCTATCAACCAAACCGGTACTGAGGTTTGCCTCATGACCTGTCAGAATGCTGAGAGTTCTAGGGATTCAAGTTCGACTCCCTTCTTTTCTTCAATTGTGTTGGGATACTTGCTCTTTTGTAGTGATAAAAATCACTGTTTATTTTTGTATTATATTTTTCTTTTGAGCAAGGGATTAGGATATGGAGTGATGAGAATCACTATTGTTTGTGCCTTTTGATGTGTGCACTTTGGTTGTGAGGTCAAATTTTGGAGTTTTGACTTTTGCAAATTGTTCTGATGTTTTGCAACTTTTTGAGAACTTGGGATTCTTGGGGAATTGGGTAGGGAGGATGCTTGTCCTTTTGCCAACTCTCAGCATTCTTTGGGGTCATTCGCATAGGGGGATGAGCAAGATAGCCGTTTCGCTTATGGTGACCTGGATTGCTTTGCAGGGTTCATCTTTCGTTCACACAACTTGGGAATTTTTTATGTGTTTTAACTTGTGCTGGGATGCTACGTAACAAGGTGTGATCCAAGTAGAATTCTACCTACGTAAAATCTGTCTGACTTGGTACAGTATGTGGCTAGACAGCTAATGACGACTGAATGATGAAAACTCTTGATACATTAGAAACAACTGACTATGATGTGGGAGAATAACGTGAATGGCGGTTATAGGCGATGAGCTATTGATAAAGCGGAAAAATGTAGAAGATGATGGTTTTTGCCAAGTAATGACAGTCTATGGTGCTTCGACCTTTATGACCACAAATATGCAATTGGATGCTTAATGCGGCTATATATTTTTGTATTTTTGAGGGATTGATGTTTGTGAGTATGCAGATGAGATGCAAAATAACTATGTACTGTTATGATGATGTTGCGTATGCATGGAAATGAGATGCAAATTTTGTTATTTTTGATGATTTTATTTTTTTTTGAATTTTTCTTGTTTTTGACCAAGCGATTATGGGAATCCTTGGAGCCTTTTGGGTTGACCAAGCGATTATGGGAATCCTTGGAGCCTTTGGGTTGACCAAGTGATTATGGGAATCCTTGGAGCTTTTTGGGTTGACCAAGCGATCTTGGAGCTTTTTGGGTTGACCAAGTGATTATGGAATCTTGGAGCCTTTTGGGTTGACAAGTGATTATGGAATTTGGAGCTTTTTGGGTTGACCAAGATTATGGAATCTTGGAGTTTTTGGGTTGACCAAGCGATTATGGGAATCCTTGGAGCTTTTTGGGTTGACCAAGCGATTATGGAAATCCTTGGAGCTTTTTGGGTTGACCAAGCGATTATGGAAATCCTTGGAGCTTTTTGGGTTGACCAAGTGATTATGGGAATCCTTGGAGCTTTTTGGGTTGACCAAGCGATTATGGGAATCCTTGGAGCTTTTTGGGTTGACCAAGCGATTATGGGAATCCTTGGAGCTTTTTGGGTTGACCAAGTGATTATGGGAATCCTTGGAGCTTTTTGGGTTGACCAAGCGATTATGGGAATCCTTGGAGCTTTTTGGGTGGGCTATGGCTCCTTTAAATATGGAATGGCTGCAAGTGACTAATGTTCAAGGGTTCTAGTTCCTTGATTTCATCAAGAGAGGCTAGCCGGTATGTTCTAGGTCCTATTTTGCTATCAATTACATATGGACCTAACCAATTTGCCGTGAACTTGTCCCTTAGATGGGATGGCAAACTAGAGTTCTGTTGGTTTTCTTTTAAGACCAAGTCACCAATCCGAAAGTCCCTCAGGTGAACTTTCATGTTGTATGCTTTCTTAAGTCGCTCTTGATAGATACGTAAATGCTCGAGAGCATTAACATGTCGTTCATCAAGCAACGTAAGCTGGTCTAACCAGGCCTACCGTGTAGTGTCATCATCGATGAACTCTTGCATTGATATGCATAGGGAGGGAATCTCCAACTCGAGAGGCATGACTACCTCGGAGCCATACACGAGTGAAAATGGAGTTGCCCTAGTGGGCGTCTGAATGCTAGTGCGATAAGCCCATAGGGCAAGTGGGATTTGGATGTGCCAATCCTTATGATTGTCTATGACTATCTTTTTAAGGATAGCAACTAGCATTTTGTTTGACGCCTTTGCTTGCCCATTTGCCTACGGATAATAGGGTGTCAAAAAATTGTGCTAAATTTTGTACTTTGTGGTCAAAGCACGCACATCTTTGTTCTTGAATGACGTCCCATTATCCGAGATTATCTTGGATGGAATACCAAAATGACATATGATGTTATGCAAAATGAACTCCACAATGTGGGGTCCAGTCATAGAGGTTAGCGAAACTGCTTCCACCCACTTGGTGAAATACTCTATGGCCGTGGTGATAAATGTGTGATGGCCGGACGATGCAAGGGAGATCTTTTCGATGAGAAAATGAGCTCTCAAAATTTCTCCTCTCTCGAGCAAAGGGAAGGGATTACTAGAGCCAACAAGGTTGATTGCCGTTAATGGGAGATAATCCCTCAATGTATATGTGGTGTTAGGGTTGGCATATGGATCCGATGCCAATCCCCCCTTGTTGCCTATCCCTAGGCCTTGCATGTTCTCCACCAAGATGTCCAAGGGGAGGGGGTGGTTGAACCCTACTCCTGACTTGTCATATGGCATTTGGTATCTTGGTTGGCAAAGAACATGTATCCCTTGCTCATATCGGCCTAACCCATATCCGTGCCAATTGCATTGGCCAAGGTATCTCGGAGCAAAGTCTGGGTTAGACAAATAGTTGACATTTTCAGCAAAAGGCTCTTCATCTTCGTCCTCTTGCGTGCATGGTGCAATGCCATGATCAAGGCCCCCATACACAAAATTTTTCTGGTTCGATGGGTAGCCTAGGGGAACAATAGTGCCAATGGGAAGGCGAGGTCTCCCCATGTCCCGCATGGACTCTAGTGTGGGTGTTGCTACAATATTCCACACCGAGATACTCCCCCGAGGCCCGTATTGGCCATTTCAATGGTGATCGTTGGTGGTTGAGGGGGAGGGAATGGAAGTTCTCCTTGAGTCCACTCCATGTCGGGTGGGCTAGAAGCCTCGACTTCCATCCGGATAGGCATCTCCTCAGTAGAGATAGTTGATACCGATGGCAATGTCTCTTCCAAAGGTTTTGCCTCTTCCAGGGGTTCCTTCCCTTTGTCCTTCTGTTTGGCCCCCATAGATGGTGTCATTGGTGGAGGACCAGATGATGAAGATGAACCCGGCTGGGATTTTGAAGAACTTGTTAATGGGGATGCCTATGGAATCGGACCCTGTTTAGATGGATTTAACTAAAAATCCAAATGCGTTGATGGCAGGGTCGATTGTGGCATCAGCTGCACCGCATTACAATACTTGAAGGGTTCTAAGTCCGTCGAGACTACATGCACCTCCCCTTCAAATGTATACTTTAAACATTGGTGAGCTATCGAAGGGACACACTTCATGTCCCTGATCCATGGCCGACCCAACAAGATGTTGTAGGCCATCTCACCCTCCAATACATGGCACAATGTGGGTATGGTCTTTTGTCCCACTTGGATTGGTAGGACTATTGTGCCGACTATCGAGCAGATTGCGTCATTGAATGCTCACAGAGTGTAGGTGGAAGCTGTGATGTGAGATGCGGGCAACTTTAGATGCTTGAGAGCCGTAGTTGTGATGATGTTGCTGGATGAGCCAGTGTCTATCAACACCCTCTTGTATGGGATCCCGTTGACCCGCGCGATAACGTGCAAGGGTGGATCTACCATGTCATCAGTCACTGATCTCAATTCGTCTTCTCGAAATGTGATGACCGGCTCAGTGCATCATTTTACATGCCCCACAAAGTTGTTGAAAGAATTTGTCTCATGGGGCTGCAACTCGATGGCTTTCAAAATCTCCATTAGAGCTTCTCGATGGGGCGTAGATTGTTGTATAAGCTCGTATATGGAGAGCCTAGCCGAGGTGGTCCTCAAACTCTAAGTTAGTTTGGTCCGAAGTGTGGCCACCGGCTTAGGCGGAGGAGGTTGTGCAAGGTGTTGTTGTGGTTGCGATGTTGTTGGCACCTCTCCTGCCGCTGTCGCAGGAGCATTCGTGCTCGGATACCTCCTGTTTCGAGTCACTATACTTATCATCCCTACATACCCCTGCATGGGGCAGTTCTGTGTGACCTCGTTAACTTGTAGGGTCTTTTCTTGCGGAGCATGAGCAGGCAAGGGGTCTTTGAAGACCTCCATTTGTTGATTGCTTGGTGCGACGGGATTATCCACCGCTAGGGTCTTGTTATCAATTAGGTCCTGCACCAAGCCCTTAAATTTCCAACAGGCATTTAGGTCATGTCCCTACCGCCTATGGAACCTATAGTACAAGTCCTCTCTATACCCCTTAGGCTTGGGCGCATTGGGATCTATAGTCTGAATCTCTAGCAAGTTGATCAGGTTTGCCGCTAACAAGCGGTCAAACAAGGAGTCCCTGGACTCTGTGTAGGGTGTGAATTGTCGCCTAGGGCGACGCTGCTGACCCTATTCTTGCCTCTAATTTTCTCTATCATAGTTGTTGGGAGGCACTGCCTAATAATTAGCCTTTTGAGGCTGAGTTGCTTGCATAGGCTTAGGGACATTGATAGCAACTTGGTTAACCACAACGGGTTTTTGTTGCATGGTCCCAGCTTTAGTGTTTTTAGTCCACTCTTTTTTCTTAGGTTTGGCTATCTCGCCATCCTGTATTTTGATCTCTTCAATAATTTTGGCTTGTGCCAGAGCTTCTTCTAGGGTGGCATATTGTTGCAGTTGCAATAGCATAGAGATCGATCTCAAACAACTTTTGGAGAACATCTGAGTGAGGTCGGACATAGGAGGGAGGTAGGGCAGCTTTGAGAGCAATGTCCTCCATCGATTCCCATAGGCCACCATGGTCTCCTCCTCATACTTCCTGAGGCTGGCTAAGTCACTTAGTGACGCCTTCTTCTTGGTATTGAAGGTGAAGCATTCGAGGAACGCATCCACTAACTGATCTAAATTGTTAATGTTGTGCTTTGGTAACTGAGTAAACCAATCCGAGGTAGGGCCTACGAATGTGGTTATGAATGTTCTCAATAACAAAGCATCATTGTCTTGAATGCCGAAGCATTGGCTCAGGAACCTTGTCACATGCTCTTGAGCATCCTCCTCACCTCTAAAGGTTGCCAACTGAGGTAGCTTAAAGTGCTCAGGGTAAGGAGGTGCTGGCACTGACGGATGCACAGGATGACTGTGGAGCTGGCGTAAAGTGGGCTTTTGAGGCCCAAAAGTTTTGGTCTCCACAGACTCCAACCGCTCTAGCAGCGCTTTGTATGCATCGAAGGATTTAATCTCTTCCTCTTTAGTTTGCTCCCATTGTGGGTTGTGGGAGACTTGAGGCCTCTAAAGGGGTGGCCGGATGGCAACTCCTCCGCCTAGGTAGGGCATTTTGGCCCGCTCTTCTTCTTGCTCGTACTCCTCGTAAGCTTCTTGAGGAGTCTCTAGGTGAGACCTATGACCCTGGGTGGGTCCCCGGGAGTGGCCTCCCTCAGGTCTAGGAGGTCTCGAAGGCAGCACTTGGTAAGGTCGCGGAGACCTATCTCGCACCAAGGGATTATGCCTCTCATATGGTTCCACCCTTTGGGTGCGCGGGGTTGGAACCCTCTCAGGCATCGGGTTATGGAGCAGCTCATCTGTTTGGTGCCTAATGCGCTCTTTGCTAAGGCGATATAAATGCTCTAGCTACTGCTGGTCTTGCTCAAGCCGCGTGATCTGCGCTTGGTGGGCGGCATGTCTAGTGACTGCCAGGTCAATTTTCTTTGCCATCTTGAGCCTAGGAGGCCTAGATGCCTCTCCTATGCACTTACCTCGGTCGTGATGATCCGAGATCTCAATAGGTTGCTTCCCTCTATCGAGGTTGGTGGCATTTACCCGAGGCTCTGGCCTCAGTGGGTGATCATGGTATCTAGCTGGTGCGGAAGCGCATGGCCCCCGTGCTGTATATTGCTCTTGAGGAATGTAATCATCTTCCTCGGGCTCCCTTTCATATGTGTGAAAGGGGTGGGCAGAGTTAGCTCACCCGGTTTGAAGAGCCTTACGCTCTAGATTTTGTCTATTGGTTCTAATAGTGATGGGGGGCAAAGGGGGGAGGCCATCATCATGTGGCCTCTCCTCATGGAAACTATGCCGCTCTAGCGCTTCATCGTGCGGTGGCCACTCATATCGAGCTTCTAAGGGAGCTTTCTTGTCTATGTTGAGTGCCACGTGTAAGGACTCCTCCTGAAAGGGGCTATGATGAATGGGCGTGTCCCTCAAAGGGGTGTCCCTATAGTTCCATCTTGACATGGACTGATGCGGACTCTCTTGCGGGTCGGGCCGCCAAGGTGGTATGACCAAGTCCTTGGGGTTGTAGCGGAGGCGACTTGTGCCCCCTTGTACACTTTCCGTAGCTTTCGCCCTTGATTGGGCTTGGCTACGTGTGTACACCATGGTGGTGCTTTCCTACAAGCTATGTAGATTTTTTATCTCTTTTTTATGATTTTTTATGCTACACTAAACAAAAAAGAGCACACACACACACAAGCAGTGATTATCTCGTTTAAATATTGAAAGTGTGTCCTAGACCTGGTTTAGTGTGTTTTGATTTTTTTTTGTTTTTTTTTTTTTTTTGTTTTTATTTTTGGTTTTGAAGGTTTTTAAAGAACGTTTAAATGCAAAATGAGGGCTCTTATGACTCCCAAAATTGGTCACCCCTTCGATATACCATTGCCAGGCCGATATACCAACCTCTCTATATACCCGCCCTTATGTGAGGGAAACTATAGGTACGTGAGAGCAGATGGTACGTGGAACGTAGGCGGTACGGAAGGGGAATCACCCTGTTTATGAAACCTACCATAGAAGACTTATCCTCGTGCACTGGGAATCACCCCAGCTACACTCGGTCAGCTTTCGTCAGGATTTACGTCTAGCAATAGTTGCGATCGGGGTAATGGATGCAAAATTCAAGCCAAGGTGGTGATGAAATCCACCGTTGGTCTTGATCAAGGGTTGGGGTTTTACGACCAGCGCCTTGGTTTTTAAGTTGCCACGTGGTGTGTGGGGTTCTTTTTATTTTGCAAAATGAAACAAGCAAACAACAAAAAGAAAAACTTTCCCTAAGCAAACAAATAATCCAAAATAGAAACACTGAACAGAAAATGACAAGAGAAAATGCAGAATCCTTACCTCTTCTCTGCCCGCATCTGTCGGTCCTGAGTTTCTGCCCGAAAACTTCACAGACTGGAATTCATCCCGGGGTGGAATGAATTACAGGACTGTATTCATCCCAGGGTGGGGCGCATTCCAATTCGTCCCTGGGTGAGACGAATTACAGTTCTATGTTTGCCATAGACTGGAACGAACAACAGTCCCGTGTTCCAAAAAAAAGATACCTGCAAGCAAGGTAAATTTTGATCAAATTTCTGATCCAAAAAGGTAGAGGATAGGGTCCCACCATGATCGCCACTGAAAGCATGAGGATACGGAAGCAAAAAAGGAAAGCGAATACGAAATGCAAACAAAAAAAAACTGAACTCAACGCTAAATCCTAGGAATTTGAAAGTGCATGAAAAGAGAGAAAGGCATGAGTGAATCAAAATGAAACACAAGTGAATAAAGAAGACAACCCTTTTTATTGATATGTTTCAAAATTGGTTACAATGCGCATCCTTCCTTTCCAAGGGCTAGGAGCGTTTAAGCATGCGTTCTTGTTACATCCATGGGTGCCTTTCCTTCTTCCGCGTGCCCACATGTAAGATGGGTGGACCAGAATGTCACCGCCACTTGTGTCTATGAATTTTGATTCCTTGCTGCTCCTCCGATGTTCTGATCCTACGTTCAAAGGAACAAGAAATAATCAATAGCACCTACGGATAAAACAAAACATGCAATCCCCAAGCCTACGATAAATGGATGAGAAAAATGAATTAAACTATGACTAAAATGAATCCAAATGCTCTAAAAATTTGATAGGGGCATCAGGACACCACCAGGAGGGCACTACAAAAAGAACAGTTGGGAAATTCCTCACCGATTTGAATTCGCTCCGGGGTGGGACGAATTCACCTACAACAAAATGCCGAAAAGGTACTTGTCCCAAATGTCCTACCTAGGAAGCTCCAAAAGACCTACAAACTTGGGGTTAGCTAATTGGGGGCATTTTGGGAAGACCCAGATGGTCATATTTTCCCAATTTGGCCTCCATCAGCGGGAATTTGATGATGCTACCTGCAAGTTAGTAGAAGCGAGCAAAGATAGAAATATGGTCAAAATTGTTCAAAACGAGATGAAATTCAAATGACAACCTATCTAAGCATCATAGAATTGAATGCAAAAAATGAAAATTATAGAAAGACAAGATCTGCCATGGAATTCCCAATCGTTCCGAAAGGGGGCGATTAGGATTGTGGCAGTGTGGGAGGGGGCGCCCATGGGGCAGGCCGCCCACCGTTTGGGGCCTGATTTCGGCACCAATCCACTTGGGATGGGTCCAAAACCTCTTGTGTGGTATTTTCGGCAAATTTGGTGGGATTTTGTGGCCAAATTTCGGGTTTTGGGCTCAATATTCGACCTCCCAATAGTCACCCAATGACCTCCCCTCTAAAGGAGATCAAGGATGTGAAAGGTGCAAATCCAAAAGGTGTGAGGCATGTAAATAAAATGGTAGCACTTCGTTGCTCTAAAATTCTCCTTCTCCGTATATTTTGGGGTGAGGAAACTCACCAATTTATAGACTTGGAGGTCTCTTGAAATGGGCATGCAGAGGCGCCACATGGCAGCCATGCCCTCCCAAGGGGAAGGAGATTCCTCCCTGAATTGGGACTTCATGACTGACCTTGCAAATGCCTCTAACGCTCAAAAATGCTCACCCATACTCCCATGCGATGAAGGAAGCATTGAGTGGCGGATCTGAGCTGCCATTTGTCAAGATTTGACTTTTTGCCCGTCAAACCTGCAATTCACCCCACCCTAGAGCGAATTCAGAATTCGTCCCTGGGTGGGGTGAATCCCAGTTTGAATTCATTCCAGGGTGGAACGGATATTGAGCAAAGTTCCTGAAGGTGCCAAACTGATCTCTGGCCTTCCAAAACTACTGTGAGAGTGGTTAGGACCACTGTTTAACCTCTAGGGGCTGCCCTTGGGGCTGTGTGTGTCAAAGCGATCAGTGTTTGCAGTCACATAATCGACTTGGTGTTGTTTTGGTGTCTACATGTAGACGATGATAATTTATTTTAGAAAAACATAGATAGCCATGTGGGAAATCCTACCAGTGGTATTGGCTAAAAACACATATTAGAATCTTATTAAGAAATTAATCTTGTAGAAATCTAATTTCCTTGCTTGAGATTAGTAACTGTAGCTTAAGAAATAAGTGGATTAATTTTATAAATCATTGATTGATTAGTCAAAGATATTATCTTCTTGTCAATGCTTTCCTTGTCTTTGTTGAAGAAAGAATTGTAAGCTAACTAAGAGTTCTTATAATTTTCTTGGAAGCGATCACCTTGTTTATTTAAAAGAAAATTATTCAAAGTGAATTCATAGGTTGTGCTTGAAAACTTGAAGGTTGAGAAAGCAAATAAAATAACATGATTTATGTTTTGTATGTTTTGAAAAAGAATTAAATAGCAATGATATTTTCTGTTGTGTAAAGGGATGACTTTGAACCTTTTACAAGGGTTAAATTTACCCAGCTTTTACCTTTAAAAGCCTAGGTTGAGTGAACTTCATAGAGGTATTCCAAGACCATAAGTTTGAAGTTAAGACTACTCTACCTTGCCTATGAGCTAAAGCATCGAGTGATAAGGATGCCTTTAGGAGAAAAATTAAAATCCAATATGTTGAGGTGTGTGTATGCACACAACTAGTTTGAGGGCAATTGCTAGATTGACAGAATTGGTTAGAAAATGAGACTAAGTCAAATACTTTAAAGATA
This sequence comes from Wollemia nobilis, assembly GCA_028583015.1. Taxonomy (NCBI): domain Eukaryota; kingdom Viridiplantae; phylum Streptophyta; class Pinopsida; order Araucariales; family Araucariaceae; genus Wollemia; species Wollemia nobilis. The sequence continues at coordinate 14,810,144 of JAQPPZ010017058.1, read as the reverse complement.
AGGTAGTATGGGATACCATATCAAGATTTATGTTCGATAGTACTATGATAAGTCCTATTCATGGGTAAATTAGATAAAAATTAGCCTCGATGTTTGATATGGGATAAATGATCGTGAGTTGCATTGAGTATGTACGATCAAGACCTAGGCCAATGAATTGGCAAGGCTCTATCTGACTCTAGGAAATAGGTATAATTAGATATATACATGACATATTTATGCTAGAACCCTTAAAATCAATATAATGAACATGAATAAGAAAAATTCAAAGGTTCAAAATATTTAGGGATGGCAAAGCAAGTGTCAATATTTTAGGTGTTATGGGCCCTAAATGATGCACATTACTAGGGCCATAAATTTTGCTTTGAGTGTTTTTTTTACCTCTTTATTTTTTTAGAACGTGTAGAATTGCATGTAGAACTTAAGAAAAATTACCCTTTGCATTTGCACACAAGAAAATGCCTCTAGGAGGCCCAAAAGTAGCTTTTAAAGTAATTATCAGTTTTTGCAACTAAAAAGTTATCATAACTACTAGTGTAGAACTAGAGTGGGGTTGCTATCTTGGGATAGTGGTTATTATTGAATAATGGGTGCATGATTCCATTTTGTATGCCATATGAGTTTTTTTTTTTTGGGTTACTAAAAATAGCAATTGAGTTGCTAAAAATAGAAAGTGACTAAAAGTAGTAAGGAGGTAGTGTAGGCTAGGGTTTTTCTGTAGGCTAGGGTTTTTCTTTTGGGGAGTATAAGAAGTGGGAGACTCTATTGTAAGGGGGATGTGAATTTGGATAATTAAAGGAAGCATTTGTAGGTTTCTTTTACTGGTGTATTTTGTATGATGTCTTGTCTTACAATTTTACCCTTGGAGTCCATTGTCGGTCTCCTACAATGAATTTACATTAATTGGTATCAGAGCAGGTGAGACATTGTTAGCATAAATAAGATAAATAGAAGAGGGAGAGGGCAAGGGATATATGCCCAAATGAATAAGTAGATGGAGGATATGCATGCAGAAATATCATGATTAATTGGTGTGATTACCCACATGGAGGAGGCCTACACCAATGTGGACCTAGATATAGGATTTTATAATGAGACCGTGGCTGAGGAAGGTGGATCTGAGAATCACGCAAAAGAAGAACCATAAAATTTTGAAATCAAGCTGATCTGAGACTTAGGACTTAAAAGAATCTGAGATGGAATTAAGATTGAGGTTTTCGAGTATGCTGGTGGGTTAAAACCAGAGGAGCTAATCGATTGGGTAAATAGTACAAAGAAGTATTTTTAATGGAGTAATCTGGATGAGGAAAATAAGGTAAAACTTGCATGCATGAAGTTGAAAGGGTATTCTATAATTTGGTGGGATCATCTATAGACAAAATTATAGAGGAAAGAAAAACAAAAGATCAGGTATTAGGATAAGATGAAGAAGAAGTTGCAAGAAACGTCTATGCCTATAGACTATTCCCAAAATTTATTTTGTAGATTTTAGAACCTTCGAAATAAGGACCAAAGCATTGAGGACTACACCAATGAATTCTACAAGCTATCTATTGATGTGAAGCATAATGAGACCAAAGAGCAAAGGGCTTCAAGGTATGTAAATGGCCTAAGTTATTCTATTCAATATGAGTTGAGTATGCATTGTACCCAAACTGTAGGTGTGTAACAGATGACCTTGAGGGTAGAATAAAAACATAAGAGGAGTAATTATAGAAGAGTGAAGAAGGAATTGGTATCTTCTACAAATTGAGAGTGTGGAGGATCTAGCTCAACAAAGGAAGAATCTTCAAATACAGAGAAATAAAAAGAGAGAGAGAGCAAGGTCATGGTACCTACCAAAGAGGAAGAGGGAATAAAGGAGGTCGAGGTAATGGGGGAGGTTGAACTGGGAATGGATCATGAAATCCATATACATATTTTAGATGTGGTGAGGAAGGTCATAGAGCATTTGAGTGCACCTACTATGATACTAAAGAGAGGAATCGGGGAGGACAAGCTAGAGTCAACCTAGTTAAGGAAGAGGATAAAACTGAGACAAAATTTGCTACAGACACAGGCAATAATATCATGATAAAGAGAAAATTGATTACTTCAAAGAAGGCAAAAATGCATGCAAATGAGGGTGGTGAGTCCTAGCTACGAACAAATATCTTTTGCACAAGATGCACATAAACAGGAAAGGTATGCAAAGTAATCATTGATGGTGGTAGTTGTGAGAATATGGTCTCTAATGTAATGGTAGATAAAATGAATCTAAAATGTAAGAAACACCCACATTCATATCGTATTTCATGGATCAAGAAAGGAAATGAGGTGACTATTGATAAGATATGTTTAGTAAAATTCTCAATCAAGAATACTTATAAATATGAAGTTTGGTGTGATGTGATTCCTATGGATGTCTATCACATACTATTGGGGAGGCCTTGGTAGTAGGATAGGAATGTCATCGATGATGGGGATCGAAATACATATATGAAAGGAATGATAATCAAATCATTCCAAGTTGCAAGGATCTCAAGTGTTAACAGAACACCACATTCAACCAAAATAAGAATCTAAAAGTAAATTGATAGCATAAGCATACAAATGGATATTTAAAACAATGAGAAACAATATCATATATTATACATGAATATTGAACTTACTTTTGAGTACAATGAAGAAGCCTTGCTTATATAGGTAAGGATGATCAACCATAGCGGTAGGATCAAGCTAAGGATAAATATCCATCGTACAAAAGGAATAAGTGATATGGTCCATAGATCTATAACCGCTATGAAGAGAATAAATATCAACCCTCCAAATATACCTAAAGATATCCTTGTAACTCTTAGGAATAGTTAAACCTAAAAATATCCCCATAATATCTAAGAAATAAATATGTAATATCTCATAATATCTAAGTAAGATAAATGAAATATCCACACATAAGTGGGTAGGGAAATACATGGAATAACTAAATAAAAGGAAATAAATTACCTAGGTGAACATGAACTAAGGCAAAAACCTACACTAACACCCACCCTCAAGTGAATATAGGTATCAAAAAATAAAGTGACATATCCACATTATGAGTTCCAACAACTAGGCCTAATCAGGTACTCATGTGCAATGTGTATCCAAAAGATCTTGAACTAGAAGATGGAAAACCATATGGAAAAAACTATCTAGCTAGAAAGAGAGAAGAAGTATAAATAGAGCCAAGGAGTGCTCCAAACACCCCCTAGGATGACGAGCTCCATGAAGAAGTCCTATGAAGAAGTAAATGTCTCTGCGATGAACAATGTGTCTCCCACGAGGAAGAAAGTAGCCATGAAGCATCCACCGAATGTCTTCCCACTCCAAGTGAGTGTGAGAATATGGGAAAAAAATATAGAATGATGACGTAGAATCCTTCAAAATGATATGAAGTGAAGAAGATGTCACCAATAAATTATGAAATGAATCTCTAAGAATGTAGAATTTCAAACCAACACGAAAATTGGGTAGAACACAGTACCAATCAACATCTAAAATATCAATGTGCACAAAACCATGAGTGTGTAAAAGTGGAAGATATGTGTGAAGAGCATCCATAAAGGAAGAATCACCAATGTCTTGCTACATAAGTGATGATGAGCCCATGGAAGTAGCAAGAGAAAGAAGTGGAGGTTGAGAAGCCTCAAAAGAATCAACATGGTCTTCAGGATATTCAAGTGAGAGTCCAACTGAAGACAATATATTTGTATCCATATCTTATAGGAGTAAATAATCCAATATGAAAGAAACAGGAGAATGAAATGGCGGACAAGGTGGCTCACTCAAAGGAGGGCACACAAAAAAGGGTCAACAAAGGAATAAGTACATGGAGGAGATACAATGTATACATCATCATAAAATAAATGAGTGAGCTCCTCATACATGTCAATAAAATCACATGTGACTCTTAATGAAGAGAGAAACAACACCATCCAAGAAGTCATATGTATGTAAGGATGTAACATGCCATGAATTATCTGTTGTATATGATGCAAAATCAACGTGATCATTGACATAAAATAAATTTGGAGATGCATCCTTTAAAATATCTGAAGCAAGTACTGTAGCATCAACCTCATCATCCAAAATATCATGAGAGAGTGACTCTAAAAACAAAGATGCAATGTCACAAATGATATCCTCCATGCAAGCAATTGTAAGAGAAGGTGCCTTGTGAAAAAAAGTTATTTTCAATATATGATAAGGAAGGTGAGGTGTGTTATTGTGAACTCCAATAAAATTTTGAAGCTCTCCACAAAATGAATAATAAAGCATACTAGATATACTTAAGTTGTTTATGAACCATGTCCTATACTCCTTATCCTTCACCATTGGTTTGGGTTTTGGATTTATGAACAAAGGATCCAAATATTCACTTTGACATAATGACCAAAGTACCTTAAACCATGCTTCAAAAGTTTCATCATTTGCCTCTATGCTAATTTAAAAAAAATAAGTTTCCAAGATGTCCTCAAAAGTAGAAAAGTTCCTCCCAAAATCAATTTCCATTATAATGTGATAGGTCTAGTGTGATGTCACAAGGTGGTGCAAAATACCACAAAATCACATAAATGCACAAATGAAGCTTTTGAACTTTGAAAATATCCAAAGGAATTCCCAAAAGAATCCTCTCCTTCAAACTAAGTGTCTCAATGAGGAAGATTGACACAAGAGGATGCACCACAACAAAGCAAGGGAAGTCAAAGACAAAGGAATCCTCAAGAACAACAATGTATAGGCTCCACCAATACTTTACACCAAGTAAGCTGATCACAAAGTTCCAAACTAAGTAGAAAACAACAAATGAAGGAATGTGGGACTTTATAACAATAGTCCATATACTGGTTCAAGTGCAAAAACATTTTTCACAATGTAATTTTGAGAGTGCATTCATAAAATAATCTTAAATGTCTAAATACAGATCCAAAAAATCTTAAATTTGGAAAAAATTTCATTGAGAAACTCCTAATATTTCTCTCGAAAGATAACTATACTAGTCTGAATACAACTCCAAATGATCTGAAATTTTATGGGAAGGTCTATAATATCTTTTTATATATTTTGTAAAAATATATGCAAAAAATTCAAAGTTGTAATGAAGATATACGTTGATTACTAAAAATGTGTAGGTTTTTGTAAAATCAAGATATCTTGAAGAATACTTATCCAAATGAGATAAAATTTTGGGCACAAGTCATATGAATGCATCTACAGACCACCAAAAAAATTTGTAGAAAATTTCCATTTCTATCAGGAGATACATGCAAAATATAAAAATGGGCTAGGTTGGTGACCCTACCAAAAAAGGAAATGCTCAAGAAAAAATGTGCAGGATAGATCCAAGGGAATGAGGCTATTGTAGTATGGGTAGAGGAGATTTTATGAGGATTTTTATAATCTAAAAATGGAATGAGTGACACAAACTGGCCAAAAAACTCCACCAAGGACCCAATCACAAAAACTAAAGCTTCCACACAAATATTTGAACCTACAAGAGAAACAACTGCACAACACTCAGAAATGGATGACTACAATACCTATTGCTCTGATTACATGAAAGGGATGATAATCATATAATTCCAAGTTGCAAGGATCTCAAGTGTTAACTGAACACCACATTCAACAAAAACAAGAATTTGAAAGCAAATTGATAGCATAAGCGTACAAATGGATATGCAAAACAATGAGCAAAAATATCATATATTATACATGAATAATGAAATTTCTTTTGAGTACGATGAATGTGACTTTCTTATATAGGCAAGTATGATCAACCATAGTGGTAGGATCAAGCTAAGGATAAATATCCACAGTACGAAAGGAATACATGATATGGTCCATAAATCTATAACAGCTATGGAGAGATAGAATATCAACCCTCCAAATATACCTAAAAATATCCCATAACTCCTAGGAATAGTCAAACCTAAAAATATTTCCATAATATCTAAGAAATAAATATGTAACATCTCATTATATCTAAATAAGATAAATTAAATATCCACACATAAGTGGGTGGGTAAAATACATGGAATAACTAAATAAAAAGAAATAAATTACCTAGATGAACATGAGCTAAAATTACCATGGGTAAAATTCATGGTAAAATACATGGAATAACAATACACCTTTTGGAAGGATGGTTCCAAGGTAGTATTATTGCCTCTTTAGGAAGAAGGGTAGAGTGAGAGTTTGTTGACTGCAAAGGAGTTTATCATAGGGGTACAAGAATCTGGTTGGTGCTATGCATTGACAAAAAAGGAGATAGAGGTAGGGGAGGCTCCTATACCACCAGTAGCATCCAGGATGTTGAAGGATTATGATGATGTCATACCAGATGAGTTAGCTAATGGGTTACCATTGAAGAGATTATTAAACATCACATTGATCTAATTCATGGGTTAGTTATTTTGAACTAGGTAGCCTATCGGTTGAGCCCAACCCAGAATGCAAAGTTGAATAAGCAAATGACAGAATTAATATAGAAAGGATTAGTAATGGAGAGCACGAGTCCTTGTGCAACTCCCACCCTATTAACTTCGAATAATGATGGCTCATGGTGGATGTGTATAGATAGTAGATCCATAAATAAAATAACCTATCTATAGAGTGGTTATTATCAGATCGATATTAAATAGGGGGATGAGTGAAAGACTACTTTCAAAACACGAGATGGGTTGTACAAGGGTATGGTGATGCTATTCGGGTTATAATATGTGCCTAGTACCTTTATGTAGTTTATGGATCAAGTGTTGCGGGAATACATTGTAAGTTTGTGGTTGTTTATTTTGATGATATCTTGATTTTTAGTAAAAGTGAAGAAGAGAACTTGCACCATATGAGGTTGGTGTTAGAGCTATTAAGGAAAGAGAAACTGTATGCTAATTTGAATAAGTGTATATTTCTTCAAGAAAGTTTAGTGTTTTTGGGCTTTGTAATTTCCAAGGATGGCCTGAAGATGGATGAGGAAAAGTTGAAGGCAATTATTGAATGGCCTATTCCAAGGAGTGAAACAGAGGTGAAAATTTTCCATGGTTTGACAACTTTTTATAGGAATTTCATTAGAAACTTTAGGAACATTCTTGCACCCATAACAGAGTGTACGAAGGGGAAAAAATTTGTATGAACAAAAGAAGCAACTCAGAGTTTTGAACTCTTAAAGAAGAAGGTTTTAGAAGCACCCGTGTTGGTATTAACTAATTTTAACAAAATATTTAAAGTTGATTGTGATGCTTCACATTTCGGTATTGGCACTGTGTTGAGCCAAGAGGGGAAACCAGTAGTATTTTTCAGTGAAAAGTTGAATGAGGTAAGAAAGAATTACTCCACTTATGATGTAGAATTTTATGCAATTGTGCAGGCACTAAGGTATTGGTAACATGATTTGTTATCCAAGGAGTTTTCACTATACACTAATCATGAAGCCTTAAGGTATGTCAATTCTTAGAAGAAATTAAACAGTAGACATGCCAAGTGGATCTCCTTTTTGCAATAATACTCATTTGTGTTGAAGCATAAGTTCGGTAAGCAGAATAAGGTTGTTGATGAATTAAGCAGGAGAGTACTATTGGTAACCACCATGGATAATGCAGTGGTAGGCTTTGATGGAATTAAGGATTTGTATGAATATAATGCAGATTTTAGAAGCCTTGTACAACAGTACAAAACTCTAGTTGTGGGTGAGGCTGGTCAAATATTTATTAATTATGTTATGCAAGATGGCTATCTGTTTAAGAGGAAATAGTTGTGCATACATGTTGGTTCCATGCGTGAGAATATCATCCATGAGTTGCATAGTGGTGGTTTGGGAAGACATTTTGGTGTAGATAAAATAGTTGCTCTTATGGAGGAAAAGTACTATTGGCCACAATTGAAGAGAGATGTAATTCAATTTATATCTAGATGTAAAGTGTTTCAGGTGGCTAAAGGCCATGTACAAAATACAGGGTTGTATACACCCTTACCAGTTCCCCTAGGATCATGGACCCACCTGAGCATAGATTTTGTGCTAGGGATACCCTATACTCAGCGAGGTAAATAATCAATTTTTGTTGTAGTAAATGGGTTTTATAAGATGGCTTATTTTCTTGCTTTCTAGAAAACCAATGATGCAACCAAGATTGCAGTACTTTTTTTGATGAAGTGGTGAGACTGCATAAAATTCCAAATACCATCACTTCAGATCAGGATGTTAAGTTCTTGAGTTATTTTTGGTAGACATTATGGAAGAAACTAAACACAAAGCTACAGTTTAGTAGTTCTTATCATCCACAAACTGAAGAACAAACTGAGGTCATGAATTAGAGCTTAGGTAACCTTATGAGGTGCATATTTGGTGAAAAGCCACGATAATAGGATTTATCCTTGTTGCAAGTAGAATTTGCATATAACAGCTCAGTGAACCGCTCGATAGGTAAATCACCATTTCAATTTTTTAATGGCTAGGACCCCAAGGGTGTTCTAGATTTGGTTGAATTACCAATACATGAGCATGTTAATGATGATGTAGAAGGAGTTTATGAACATATACAACAATTGTAGGAAGAGGTCAAAGACAAGTTGTATAATAGTAATACTAAGTATACAAAGACCGCTGATGTGCACAAGTGCATCCAAGTATTCCAAGTTGGGGACATGGTGATTGTACACCTTTGAAAGGAGCAATTTACCAAGGGGACATATAATAAGTTGTAAATGAAGAAAATTGGCCCTTGTAGGATTCTATAGAAAATGAATGACAATGCTTATAAGGTGGAATTGCCAGTTGATCTCGATATTTCACCAATTTTTAATGTCTTTAATTTGCATGAATTTCATGGTGATATTGCAATTGTTGAAGAGGTAAACACCATAGCTTGGGAGAAGCAAATCCCCAAGAAGAAGAAGGAATGCATTGTGCAGGTCCTTGATAGGAAAGTGATCACCACACGTAATGGTAACTATAAAAAATACTTGGTATAGTGGGAAATATTATTCTAGGCTAATGACACTTGGATTTCTAAGGAGGAACTCAAAATGCTCGACATTGACAAGCTCACTATATTTTGTCAGTAGAAATCATAGGAGCTAAGTTCATTTTAAACTTGAGGAGAATGATGCACCTTGCTAGGGCCAAAATTTTGATCGGAGTGTCCGTTTTGCCTCGTTATTTTTTTAGAACGTGCAAAATTTCATGGAGAACTTAAGAAAAATTACACTTTGCATTTGCACAAAAGAAAATGCCTCTAGAAGGCCCAAAAGTAGCTTTTAATGTAATTGTCAGTTTTTACAACCAAAAAGTTATTATAACTACTAGTGTAGAACTAGAGTGGGGTTGCTATCTTGGGATAGTGGTTATTATTGAATAATGGGTGCATGATTCCATTTTGGATGCCATCTGAGTTTTTTTATTTTTTTATTTTTTTAGGGTTACTAAAAATAGCAAGTGAGTTGCTAAAAATGGAAAGTGACTAAAAGTAGTAAGGGGGTAGTGTAGGCTAGGGTTTTTTTTTTGGAGAGTATAAGAATTGGGAGACTTTATTGTAAGGGGGGTGTGAATTAAAATAATGAAAGGAAGCATTTGTAGGTTTCTTTTACTAGTTTATTTTGTATGATGTCGTGTCTTACAATTTTACGCTTAGAGTCCATTGTTGGTCTTCTACAGTGAATTTACATCACTAAAGAGCAATCCCTACCATAGTTTGACCCTCATACCAAAAAACAAGGACATAAATAAGATTATTGATTCCACTAAATGTCACATGGGATGTGGTTTATCTATTCCACTTGGATGACTGTATACATCAGTATTAAGATCCAAAAATTGATTTAATATGTTGTACAACTTAAATTTTGTCATAATAAAATATTGGGTAAAACAAATCTTACTTGGTACCTTGATGGTAAAACCTTAGTAAATTGTAGGTTGAAAAAAAATTAACCTTATTGTTTATCTTGTTTGATTTTGATATGGACAACCAAGTGAGTAGAGTTGGTTTGTTATAGATATTTTGACTATGTTTATTCTCTCCTTGAATGAAATTTGATTTTCTTCTTTGATAAAAATTGCTTTATCCTCCTCTATATTGATTTCTTATGAAATTGATTTCTATTTTGTCCTTCCTCTCCATAATTGTAATATGTGATATATTTCTTCCTTCTAGTATTATGCCCTTGATTTCTATGTTCGTTTTATCTTTTTAATAATTATTCCTTTGTTTATTATAATCCTTTTGTTGATTACATTACTTTTGACTATTCCTTAGTTGATTTAATTTATTTTGTAATGACTATCCTTTATTAAAATTATTATTTTTGACTCTAGCTATAAATGCTTGTAAAATCTTGTTAGACTCATTTTTGTACTTTTAAAGTCTATCCCCATATAAATCTTCTAGTTTAAATTATCAACTTTCTCTATTAGCTCTAATGTGTGTATGGAATTATGATACATATTTGGAATACTTCCATTAAAAAAATCTACAATCTATGAATCTTAAAATTTTACCTTTAAATTACAATTTGATTTTTTAAATTCTCCATTTGTGCAATGTGATCATTTATGCTATCATCTTCCCTCATTTTTAGATGAGTCAATTATCTTTTAGTGTCCATAAATTTTAGGTTGTTGCTTTTCTTGTATATCGATTATAATGTATCCCACATTTATTTTGTTGTTTTGAGATCCTAAACATGGAACTTGATGGTTGGACAAATTTACCATAAAATATTTTTTTAGGAATTCATGTCCATGTTATTCCATTTTGCATGCTCACTAAAATTTATAGGTTTGTTTTCTATTGCTAATTCCTATAATCATTTCATTTGTAGAATTAATTCAACATCACATTTCTAATTTACATAATTAGAAGCAAAAAATTCTTTAGTGATCATAAAACTTGATTTTTTAGATGAATATGGCATTACTATAAGAAGACACAACATCACAAGCCCAAGAAATAGTCCACACAAGTACAAAGGCTAAACCTTCACATCAACACATAAACTGAGGTATTTTTAATAACATACCTTAATGTTGGGTTTCTTAATGAACCACCCTCTCAAGGACTTAAAAAAAATCTTATCTAAATTTAAATAAAAAGTTTAATAATTTCCTTCAAGGGATTAAGATTTGATGTCTCAAAAGCAAATTGCAATCTCCACTTACAAATAAAATACAAAACCCCCTTTAGAAAAATTTATTTAACCAAATTTTTAAAAATTATGTCCACATATTAATTTGGAGATGTATACAAGCCCTAAAATATCATGAGATGATAACAAAATAAAGTTGTGGCAACTGCCCTCACTACTTTTGATACACCTTCATTCCTTCATTATTAGCACCAAACCAATGGTATGTTGTAAAATAGAATACTACTCCACAAATCCAAACCCAATTTTTGAAGTCAAGGAGTGCTCCTAGATCACCTATAAAATAGATCTCTATTCACATTTAGACAATGCAATATAGATGTAGATAATAAATGACATCTAGCTCTGATACCATGAACAAATATATAACACTTTTATATAAGGGAAGAAACCAAAAGATATACTATGGAAAACACATCACACTATGAATATACTATTTCAAGGGCTCATAACCTAAAAGGCTTAGCTCATTTCCCCATATACAAAAGAATATATAGAAATTTTAAGATGACACATCACCTTTGATACTTGATCTAGTTTGACAACAAACTAGGATACCTCATCAATCACTGCGAAGACATTGAGACACTTAAGCAATCACCAAATTGCTATCATATTACCTAAGCAATCACAGCTAACACTACACATTTGAACAATTGTTAGTTGAAGTTTCATATGACTAGGATTATGTGTAAGGGGTCGGCCCCAAAATATATTTATAAAAAATCCATGAATAAGTTTTGAAATACAGGCAAATAGTGTCCAAACACATGTAGAAGGTTCACTATTATAAAGGAAATATTGAAAATTTAAAATTAAAATGGTCAAACTATTATAAAATTAGGGCAAATCAATCCAAAAAAAATTTGCATCCAAAATTTTTTGGCTAAGGGGTTCTATCAAAGATTCTTAATTTTAACCAATTTGACGATAAATAACCGCTATGCATAACATGACTATAGGTAAGTAAATAGAATTATATCTCCATTATTTTAGAAAACATAGTCTATACATAATATTCATTAGATTTTTTTAAAAACAATACTAAATTTTTTAATTAACCTAATATATATATATATATATATATATATATATATATATATATATAATGGAAAGACTAATTTATTTTTTTTACCCTTAAAACTTACAATAAATAGAACTATGTCTGTAAACATTTTGAAAGTGAAACAATAATGACATTCTATTGCATTTATAACTATTGCTCGTGCAACATAATTGATTAATAGAAAAAAAAAGCTGGACAAACTGCTTACAATAATAAGACATATTTTTTAACGCAATAACGCATAGAACTACCGGCATCAAACCATGATCCTTATAATTCCTCGCCAAAAAAGAAACTTGCATAAAGCCAACAATGCCACGCCAAACTTTCTAATATATTTATCTAAAATGGTTGCAGTCTGCAAGAGAAGATTTGCCTTTTTGGATACCCCTAGCTAATAAAGTAATAGTATCAGTAAGCTCCACACTATACACTTGGTTGCACCCTGCAAAATAAAATTTCTTCTCACGTGTTTTCCGTGAGCTCCTGCACTATACACTTAGTTGCACCCTGCAAAATAAAATTTCTTCTCACGTGTTTTCCGTGAGCTCCTGCTCCTGCTCTTCTTGTCCGTTCTCATAACATTCAGTTCCATATATTAGCAAGAGTGACGAAGCTCCAGTTCCATATGCACTCCATTAAAATTTCAACATTTTACAAAGACCTTTAGTCTATAAATTAACTCTTACCACACATGGCAAGCATAATTATTGTAGACATGATTTTATATTTTTCCCATTTTACATGTATGGAAAAGCTGACATGCTGAATTGTGAGCTGTAGATTATGTAAAAAATTGACATGCTTGAACTGTTGATTCCTTTTGTTTATTAGGTTTCAGTTTATTAGGTTTCATAATTTGTAGATTAGGTTTCTCAATTCTTTTTTCTTTCTAATTATTGATCCTTTTTTTGATTATAATCTTTTTGTTTATTCTATTACCTTTGACTATTCCTTAGCTGATTTACTTGATTTTGTAATGAATTTTTTATTGAAATTTTTATTTTTGACTTTAGCTATAAATGTTTATAAAATCTTGTTAGACTCATTTGTCTATTTTTTAAAGTCTATCCCCATACAAATATTCTAATTTTATATTATCAAATTTTTCTATTAGCTCTAATGTGCATATAAAATTATGATATATATTTGGAAGACTTCCAATAAAAAATCTACAATCTATGAATCTTCAAATTTTATCTTTAAATTGCAAATTGATTTCTTATATTTTTCATTTGTGCAATGTGATCATTTGTGCTATCATCTTCATTCATTTTTAAATGAGTCCATCATCTTTTAATGACCATAACTTTTAATTTGCTGCTTTTCTTGTATATTGATTATAAAGTCTCCCACATTTCTTTTGTTGTTTTGAGATACTAATTTTTCACAAAATATTTGTTTGGGTATTCATGTCCATTTTATTCCATTTTGCATGCTCATTAACATTTTCAAGTTTATTTTTTTGCAGCTAATTCGTATAATAATTTCATTTGTAGAATTAACTCAACATCACATTTCTAATTTACATAATTAAAACCAAAAAAAATTGTAGTGATCATAAAACTTGAGTTTTTAGATTATGATGTCATAACTAGAAGAAGACACAACATCACAAGCCCAAGAAATAGTTCACACAAGTACTAAGGCTAAACCTTTACACCAACACACAAAATGAGGTAGTTTTACTAATACACCTTGAAGTTGGACTTCTTAATGAGCCACCCTCTCAAGGACTAAAATAATATATATTATCTAACTTGAAATCAGAAGCTTAATAATTTCCTCCAAGGGCGTAAGCTTTGATGTCTCAAAAACAAATTGCAATCTCCACCTACAAACAAAATATAAAATCCCCGTTTGAAAAAAATATTTTACCAAAGTTTAAAAAATGATATTCACATCTTACTTTGGAGATGTACACATGTCCCAAAATCATATGAGATGGTAACAAAAGAGAGTTGTGGCAAATGCCCTCACTACTTCTGATACATCTTCTCTCCTTCATTATTAGCACCAAACCAATAGTATGTTGTAAATTGGAATGCCACTCCATAGATCCAAACCCAATATTTGAAGCCATGGAAAGCTCCTAGGTCACCTATAAAATATATCTCTCTTCACATCTAGGCAATGCAATGTAGATCTAATGACATCTAGCTCTAATACCACAAAAAATATGTAACACTTTTATAAAAAGAAAAAAAATATATATACTATGGAAAAAACATCACACTATGAATATACTATTTCAAGGGCTCATGACCTAGATTAGCTTATTGCCCCACACACAACAAACTAGGACATCTCATCAATCACCACGAAGACATTGGGATACTTAAGCAATCACTATCATATCACCTAAGCAATCACACCTAACAATACACTTTTGAACAATTGTTAGTTGAAATTTCATATGACAAGGGTTATGTGTAAGAGGTCGGCTCCAAAATGTATTTATAAAAATATGACAACGACCTCAAAATGTATTTATAAAAAAATGGTGAATCAATTTCGAAATCCAATCAAATAGTTTCCAAACACATGCAAGGTTCACTATTATTAACGGCAATGTTGGAAATTTAAACTTAAAATAGTCAAACTATCATAAAATTGGAGGGAATCCACTAAAAAAATTGCAAACATTAACTATTATAAAATTGGAGGAAATCAAACTATTATAAAAATTTTGGTTAATGGACCATTGCTCAAGAGTCTCAAATATTAACCAATTCCTCAGAATCTTAATTTTAACCAATTTGACAATAAATAAATAACCGCTATGCGTAACCGTGCATATGACTATATATAAGTAAAGAGAATTATAAGTAAAGAGAATTATATCTCCATTGTTTTAAAGGACATAATCTATATAACATTCATTAGATTTAAAAAAAAAATACTAAATTTTTTTAATTAATCTAATTTTTAAACATATTATATATTATATATATTCAAAATTATAATGAAAAGACTAATAATTATTATTATTTTTTGCCCTTATAACTTACAATAAATCTATAAACATTTTGAAAGTGAAACAATAATGACATTCGATTGCATTTTTAACTATTGCTCGTGCAACATAATTTATTAATAGGAAAAAAGTTGACAAACTGCTTTCAATAATAAGACAGGTATTTGTTAACGCATTACGCATAGAACTACCCGCATCAAACCATGATCCTTATAATTCCTCGCCAAAAAAGAAACTTGCATAAAGCCAACAATGCCACGCCAAACTTTCTAATATATTTATTTTAAATGGTTGCAGCATGCAGGAGAAGATTTGCCTTCTTGGATACCCCTAGGTAATAAAGTAATAGTATCAGTAAGCTCCACACTGTACACTGTAGTTGCACCCTGCAAAATAAATTTTTTTCTCACGTGTTTTCTGTGAGCTTTTCTTGTCCGTTCTCATAACATTCAGTTCCATATATCCGAATATATTAACAAGAGTGAAGAAGCTTTAGGTCCATATATGCACTCCATTAAAATTTCAACATTTTACAAAGACCTTTAGTCTATAAATTAACTCTTACCACACATGGCAAGCTTAATTACTAGACATGATTTTATATTTTTCCCATTTTACATGTATGCAAAAAGCTGACATGCTGAGTTGTGAGTTGCAGACATGGGAAACATAATTACCCTAGATGTATGTATAAAGCTGACATGCTGCAGAAATCTCTATATTTATATGTACTCACATGTTCTCGTTCTAATCATCATCAGTAAAATAAATCTTTATATTTATATTGATCGAGCAGTTTTGCTTAATATAACAAATAATCATGAAAAAGTATTATATTCTGCTCTTCTTGTCTCGAAGTTGGATCGAGAGATACAAAATTGAGTTTACAGTATAGTTGCATGTGTTCTAAAACAGTTTTGTTATGTTAAAATCTATGTAAGTCTAATTTAAGCAAATTTTAATTTTAAGATATTTTTAGTTTAATATGTGAGAACTATGCCGTCAAATTTCAAGGCTGTTATATATATATTTTTTTTTTTTGGTGGTGGCCACAAGGGGTAAATAAACTGTGATCACGAGGGAACCAATATCCGCAACATGTGAGGCGAGAGATTTGAACCTGGGCCTCTCAGCAACTAGAGAGGTTTAACTACCCACTTGCTCTCCAACTCCTCTACATGGGTGGATAGATTTCAAGGCTGTTATACTTAATCCATCATAAAATGGATATTTAATGCACTAGTTTTACTCCTGGGTTGTCCCCGTGTTATACTGCATAGCAACGTTTCCATTCAATTTCAGCTTACGTGTGGTGCATAATTATGTGCTAAGCAATCATACATTTCTTACAAAGAATATGATTCAAATCTTAAGCATCTTTATATCAAATTGCTTTTGAAAGTGTATATCAATCAGCAACTTAGGAAAAATAAGAGGTTAGATTCCAAAATAAAAATAGAACGGGTTGTTAGAAAACTACAGGAGTTGAAGTCTTAACATCTTTGACACAACCATTTTTACTCAAGATTTTACAATCGTATAGTTTCGATTGCCTTGGTAAAATTGTATATATATGATTGACGCAAATAGAATAAGATTGTACGTTGGCTAAAATTAGGTGGTGTGTGTTTTTGGTTATCATATTTTTTTAAAGTATTATGTTTTTGGATTTTTATAAATGAAACTAATGTTTAAATTTTGATTTAAAAAAAAAAAAAAAAAAATTTAAATTTTAATTCAAAAGTTATATGTCAGTTGTTAGTAGTTGTTAGTTGCAGTTCTCTATGATTATATGATTTTGAATAGGTGAACATAATTTTTTCTTTATTATATAAAAAACACCACCTCCACTAGATTTTGTTGGTTTTCCTTTAAGAGCACCATAAAATTAATTTTTATAAACCAAATTTTTAAGCATTTCCATTTTACCCTTTATCAAAGAAGATCCTTTGTTTTTATGTCACTATTGCATTGAATCTTCCATGTATGTTCAATTAATATAACCAAGTTGTTATTATCTCTTTTTCTGGACTTCCCATGATGAGGATAATATTTGTTTTGTAAAAGAGGTTTCAAACTTTGGCATCATTTTTATATTTATTTTTTAAAACTTTATTAATCCTTTCAAGCCATAATTCCAAAAAATAATGGTAGATACCATATATAATTAACCCAACATTCCATAAACTTTTTTAATTTTGATGTAGCTACCTAATATATTTTCATATTTTATAAAAGTAACCCTAGAGGATGTGAGCAAATTGATAATGAAGAAGTGGTATGATGCTCCTAAATACTTCTCACATAAACCACATATGAAAGGTCTAAGTTATCCTCTTATTTATATACTCTCTCTTGCAATAACCTTATTATGAACTACTAACCAAAGGAATGTTGAGGCTTTAGAGAGAGCCTCTAGTGACCAAAAATTCTTCTAAGAAAAATATTTGGAAGTAGAAAATCTTGATTGCTCTAAATCCTCACATCCTATTGCCCAACATGATCAAGAATCTACCATATTTTGATAGAATCCATAACAATTCATTCTATCATGTAAAAGTAGGAAAATAAAACTCTTGAAACATATTTTGAAGTTCATCTAAAATTTGTTTTGATTTCCTCTACTAAAACTAGGTTACTAATAGAAAACCATGATCTGGTGTTATTGCTAATATTAAGATTTTTTTTTACCTTTGGACCTTTACAAGCTATGCATGTTCAAGCCAAATGTTACCATTTTAGTCAAATATAAGAGGATAAGGCTTCAACCAAACATCAGACCAAAATTTTATATAATCTAATATGTTTATTTATCAATTGCAAATTGTCTCATATGAAGTTCTATGTTGATGATTCTTTGGATAGGGTTATTTTCATAAATAATTTAATTGCATTGAGAGAACCTGTATATTTTTGAAGTAATATTTTTCTCACTTTTTTTGTTGATCTATGTATAATATCCACCCAAGATTTACTCACAAGTCTACAATTTCACAAGCCTAATCCTATAATATTCTTTCCTTTACAAATCTTATCCCACTTACAAATAGGAAACATAAACTATTCCTTGCAACCTTTGCTAAGAAAGTATCTTTGAATTTTATCAAATTTGTATGCTATATCTATTGACAATATTGAAAGTAACAATATATAAATAGGTATGGATTACAATGTAGTATTTATGGCTTGTAACCTTCCTACAATGGTTAAGAACTTTCTTTTTCAACCTTCTAAACAAGCTTTCATTCTACACAAACAAAATACTCAAAGCTCTTTTTTATTTCCTTTTAAAAGATAAAGGAATACTCAAGTGGGTTGATGAACATTTTTCAATGTAAGACCTTAAATAATCCATAATAATTCATCTTTAATTTAGAATAGGATAAAAAATATTGGATTTTGTAGTATTAGCCAACTAAACAATAGCCTTCTCATAGCATGATAATATTGATTTCAAATCCATGGTCTCACTCACTATGGGATGGCCCAAAATAAAAATATCATCAACATATCAGATATGAGATTTGATGGGACTATTTTCTACAACCTAAATTCCTTTAATTTTTTAATTTGAGAAAGCTCCCACTAATACCTCTACAATACTAACTAATAGATGAGGAGATAGTGGATCACATTGGTGGATTTCACAAGATGATTTGAACTAACTAGTAGTAGAACCATTTATTAAAATAGAATATTTCATTGTGCTATAAAAATATTTAATCCATTCATGCCAACTATAGTCAAAATAAACAAAATTAAGAATATCATATAAAATATTTGAGAAAACCCTATCACATACTTTTTTCATACATATTTAGTTTATCATGAAATAAAGAGAATGTATGGCCTTGTAAGCAATGATTATATCATCAAGAATTTGTTTACCATGAACAAAACTTCTTTGTTCCTTTGAGATAACATAATCTAGAATGTTCAACTTATTTGCCGTAATTTTTTAGATGATCTTCTAAATCATATTACAAAGGCTTATTGGATGAAATTATAAAAATATTTTGTCTTGTCTTTATTGGAAATAAAAATAACAAAAGTAGCATTGATATGCTTCCATTTCCTAGCCTCTTCAACTATAATTAACATATCACTCTTCAATATAACTAAATTGTTTAAAATATTATAGGAAATCCATTGGTTTTCCAATTATTTATGGAATAGATCATGGATTGGTATTTCTACTATCTTTTGGAATACCAATTTCTTTCTATTATTTAAAAATGTTACCAAAATATTTGGTATTCCAGTTCTTCATTTGCTCCTTTAAATATTTCATCTTTTGAACAAGCCTATACATCTATAATCCTTCAAAATTTATTTTATCTCATTATAACATAACCATCTAGAATAAATAGGGGTCTTGGATCCACATAGACTAGAATTAAAATGGCTTTGGATGACCATTTTTTTGTAATTTACAAGTCAAAAGAATAGTTTGGTGATTTTCTCTTGCTCATAATAAAATATCAAAAGAGATCGTAAACTCTATTTGAAACTATTTATTGGATAACAACAATCTATAAAATATTTCTACTACATGAGTTTACCCAATGCTTCTATAATATCATGTATATTGAAAACTTGAAGAACTAACATCCCAAATACCATTTGAATTAACAAATGAAGAAAAATATTACATTGATTTAGACCATCCTAGAGTACCACTCTTATTTTCCAAAAGAGATAAAACAATGATGAACTTACCCCCAAGAATCCATAGATCACAATGAATCATCATTGTGTTTGACAAAAACATGTTGAGGTTTTTCCAACATTGATATACATTTATAACTCCAACATTGATATTTTCCTCTTTCACACAAAATAGTGTAGCAACCCAATTATTTTTTGCTTCTAACAATTGATCATCCCATTTACCTTTTTCTCATATTGTTGCAATACCACTTGATTTTTGAAAAACACCCATATTCTAAATATTTTTATAAGAAACCTTACATTACTTAGTACTTAATTTTATTTCTTGTATTAAAATAAACTTAGGACTATAAATACATATTAATTATTTTTTAACTTATTTTTTAGATATCTTATTCATACACCTCATATTCCATAATATCATTTTTATCATCATAATTTTTAACATTTATTTAGTGGGTTTAACCCCATTTCTTATTTACGCTTGTGATGTTTTTATTTGGCTTCACAAATCAATATCCCTTTGAATTTATTTATAATTTTATTCTTACTTTGATGGTGTTCATTTCCTTTTTTAATTCCCACCAACACTGATAACTTCATCACTCTTCTATTTTTTTTCTATATTTTTCATAATCATACTTATCTTCTAGATATTTATGTTGCTCTAAAGAATGTAAAATACAAGAAATAGCCTCATAAACACTTTCTTATTTATGTTACCTGAAAATATTAATGTGAATGAAAGATCCTTCATAGTCATCACTCATTTATTCTACCCTATAACCCCTAGATTCCATTGGATATCTTCCATATGATTGTTTTAATTGCGTTGCTCTTGAAACTCTAAAGTTTAATTAAAACACTTTATCCTACTTTCATTTATTGCAAGGAGAAGATTTTATGCTACTTGAGAATAATGAAGATGATTTACCTAGATTAACCTTACCTCCATGTCATTTTATTTAAAATTTACCTCCTCATATTCTTTAGAACTTTTATATAATTTTGTATTTGAACTTTTCCATTGTACATCCTCATCCTTTGTGTCATATTTTCTTCTAATGGTTGATTCAAGTGAATTATAATGGTCTTTTTCATTTGATGATGCAAAGAGAATTTTTTCTAACTTTCTTAGGAGTGGAAAATCCTATTTGACCCAGATTATCCAATGATATGATCTTGTTTTATATTGAAGTTTACCTCATTCCAAAAATTATCCATCATTTTCACTTTGCAATCTATTGCCATGTGTTTGGTCACATAATATTTACAACATCAAAATGCAATATATTCATAATCCACTTGTTCATACCATCCTCTTAATTCAGATTTAGTCCTAATGGATTACAATAAAGGTTTTGAAATATCAGTTTCAATTTCACTTTGCAATCTATTGCCATGTGTTTGGTCACATAATATTTACAACATCAAAATGCAATATATTCATAATCCACTTGTTCATACCATCCTCTTAATTCAGATTTAGTCCTAATGGATTACAATAAAGGTTTTGAAATATCAGTTTCAATACATATTTGAGTGTATACAACATGCCTTCTCTCCGTAGTAGTTGATCCCTCCTAGTTGAACTTACCTAAAGTATTTCCAATATTTATCAAAACCTTTATATTGATGAGTTGATAAGGAAGTTCAAAAATATTAATCCACACCAAAATCCTTTTAATAGTTTTTATCCATAAAAATATTCTCACTCCATGGTCAATAATCTAATGCATCTCTTCCCCTAATTAAGAGCCTCAATCCATTTTATCTATTTTTTTATTAGATAAGATAATGAGAAAAAATACTTTTGAAAGAAAAGTCATAGACTAATTTGAATTCGATCTCCACTTCCACTTGATCTAATTTTAAATTTTAGATAATCCTCACTAGTATCCATGGATCTTACATATTAACCCTATAGTTTTAAGAACCATTATATCATGCTCAATCATCTCATCCTTGATAATCACTCCTAGTATAGTATCTACAACTAGGATAGGGTTAGTCAAATATTTTCTATTCCTCTTATCACTAACTAGGGCATCCATACTTCCAACAAAGACATCCTTACTTCTAGAAAGGAATTTAAATAATGAATTTCTTACCATGTTACCTAGATTTTCTTCATGTGAATAATTTAGCTTTTGAGTTTCTACTAAGATCTATAATAAGAAGAAGTTTGACTCACTCTCATCTCACACTTTCTCCTACTTAGCACTTGCTCGTTGTTCACACTCAAAAATTTTAAAATAAAAGTGTTTTACATTCATATTTAAAATATACTATGTATAATTTCCTTAATATTTTCTCTAAATATTTAGATATTTATATTTAAATTTTACTTATAAAAATAATTTTCCTATCATTTTTATGTTTCATGATAAAATAATAAATATCATAACAATAATTTTTAGTTATAACAATTTGAAGTAACTCTCATTATTGAGAGCATACTTTAACATTAACATATTTTAAATATTATTATATTTGATTAATCTATGTAGTTAAAATTATAAAGTTTATTTTTTTAATATTATGACTTACAATCATTATTTTTTTTTTTTAAGCGAAAAACCCCATGCGGGGCCGCCTTGGTCTGAGAGAGCACGAACAGGGGGTTCTATACTGTCAAAGTCATCTGAGAGTCCCACCCAGCCCTACCCGCACCAACATTATCAATTGGATTTTGGGTACAGTTGGTCACGAATCTGCCACAGGAAAGGATTTTATATGAAATGCACCCTAGACCCGGCCAACATTGAAAGGCTGGGAGAAAGAAATGTCTTCCAGACCAATATCCAGAGAGGGCTGGTTCCCTTACTAAACCTAAGTTTGATTTTAGACTAAAGTTGCAGGAAAGGAATTGGAAATGTGTAGAAAGAAATGGGAAATTACGGAAAGAGATGGGAAATATGGCCACAGGCCAAATTTGTCAAATCGGGAAAGATTAACAACAGATAACTTTAAGCACACTAACAACATATAACAGAAGACAACGACGTAATTCACTTACAACCTTGCACAGATAACCTCCAAAATCACATTCCAGAACTCACTTCCTCACTAGCAATATTTAAACTCAGATGCAGAATTCAAATTAAGCAGTAGATAAGAAATGCGAGCATAAATGAGGAATGCATAAGACAGAAGGGAAAACACATAGAAAATTGCTTGTAAAACTAGAGGCCAAATATCTTTCATTCATGCAAAGAACTTGAAAGATTTTCAGCAAAAGTCTCTCTCTCGATGTCTCTTTCTGAGATATACATTGATATTTATAGAGGTCTTGCCTCTTTGTAGCATTTAAAACATAAAACGGACCTCCTTGAGATCTACAAAATGTGTAGCAGCAATAAGGAAATGATCCCCTTAAACCAACCTCGGAGAAACCAAAAATTAAATGAAACATGGAACCGGTCGTCTTCATTAAATGGTCATCCTCGAAGCATGCTAGAACCGTTAGAAAATCATGAACAAAAGCTTTGAATAATGGAGGCGTCTTCAATTCTGGTGCTTCGCTATAGGCCTGAGCATGTTCTTCTACCTTGCATGCATTGGAAAGCAGCAAAACATTCAATTCTGGAGTGCTTTTAATCCTTGGAAATCGCAATACTGCATCGGGCCGTTTGAACTGCTTTCTGGCGCGAAACTGTGACAGGTCGCGAAAATGTGACATGTCGTGAAATCATGACATATTTCTCTTCCGTATGCTTTTGCCATTTTGGATCACAAAAATCAACCATGTCATGAAATCGCGACGTATTCGGCTCTTTGTTCTCTTTTTTCACCTGAGGTCACGAAAACGTGACGCGTCGCGAAATCGTGACGTTCCTTACTATTTTGCTCCTTCTCTACCTTGTTCTCGTGAAACTATGACCTGTCACGAAATCATGACATTATTTCCTCATATTGTCCTTGTGCTGTTTCAAACCGATAAAATGCGACAAGTCATAATTTCGCTACATCTTTCTCTCTTCGGCTTTATCTTCTTGATACGTCGTGAAAACGTCACCATTCTCCTTTGTTGGGACTTCTTTCCTCAACATGTAGTGAAATCACAACATGTTCTTTCATCTACCTTCTTCACTCCTCCAAGTCACGATAACATCACCATGTCATGAAATCGCGACAATTCTTCTACTTCTGTGTCCTTCTGTCCACCTGCGAAACTGCACCATGTCACGAAATCGTGACAATTTTCTCTTCCTTGGCCTTCATGCTCTTGCAGGTAGCGAAAATGGAACATGTCACGAAATCATGACATTTCTTGTCTATTTAGCTTTTCTCCACAATATGTCACAAAATCGTGACGTTTCCTTGCTTCCTCTACTGTTGCTACTTTCTGTCGTGAAATCGCGACATCTTGCTCTTGCTTGGTCTCATCTTCAAAAATGTCACGAAATCGCGACGCCTTTCATGCCTTATGCGTTTTCTTCAACTTGACCGTGATAATGCGACATGTCGCGATATCGCGACGATTTTTACATTCTGGCCCTTGTTCATTTTTCTATCGCAAAATCGTGACATGATTCATTGTCATTGCCCCTTTGCTCAATAATGTCATGATTTCACGACAATTTCTAACCTTCTGCTCCATGGCCATCGCAAGTCACGAAAACATGACATGTCACGATTTCGTGATAGTTTCACTGCTCTGCCTCCATTGACCACTTTGACCATGATTTTGGAACACGTCGCGAAATCGTGACATTTTTTGACTTTGCTTCTCTCTCCTCAAAAGACTCGCGATAACGCGACATGTCGCGATATCGCGACAATTTTGAACCCATGCTCTCCATGCTATTTTCGGTCGCGATATCATGACAGTCTTCGAACTTAGCTGTTTTGGGATCAAAAATCACAGAGAAACATAGAGGAATGAGAACTTTAACAATTAATGCATGAATAATCACGAATCAAAACAATGTGGCAAAAATGCCAACATTCTTGGTGGCTCACGGGGTATACAGTTCTGCTGTATGCACGAATCCCAGGCCTGAATCCATTGGGCAACAGAGTCAAGAAAAACATGAGAAGTAGGAAAGGAAGTGCTGACTGATAGGAAACATCTCTGTAGACTGCTGCAACAACTCTTGCTGAAAACTTCAAATAAATCTATATTTGGCTTAGCTCACCAGGTGCTGGAAAAGGAACTCCATGACAGTTATGAAAGCACCGGGGTTGCAAAATGGAAATGAACGGAATGAATAACCCACGGATGCGCAGGTCATGGAACGGGGATGGGGAATGATGGAATGAAATGGAAGATGGAGGAATGGAAATGGATGAATGAAAATGGTAGATACAACAATAGATTGTGACTGTGCTACCAACTGTGGAGATGAAACAGAGAATGAAATGAAAGTGGATGGAATGAAGATGGTAGTAGGACCCATAGCTATGATGAAGTACTTACATGACAAAGGACTAGAAGAAAGGGAAAGTAGAAATGGGAACATCAGAGGGGAGAAGTAGAAACAACAACAGTGGCTTGATTACTTGCAGAAGAAAAAGGAGTAGGAGAAGAAGGGAATGAAGAGGGGAACATCAGAGGGGAGAAGTAGAAAGGAAGCCACTAACTTCTGGGAAGGAAGGAAAAGAAAAAAAATGTACCTACGGGCTCGCATGCAAAAAGAGCCGAAGTAAAAACAATTTTTTTTTTTTTTTTCTTTTCTTTTTTTTTTTTATGTACAAGGTAACTCCCAAGTTAGCTGTGAACTCTCGGGAAAGACCCAAACATAATTCTGTCTCCTGGATCCCAGACCTTTAACAAACACTCAGTAGACTCCTGATTGATGATCAGTTCAGAGTCACCAAAGATTTGAAACTGCTGCACTCCAAGTGTCCCAGCCGTCTTGAAACCCAAGCATGATCGTTCAGTCCCAGTGTTAGCATCGTTTTTGTATTGTGCTCCATCAAAATAGAGTTGATCTGGCAGAGAGTCTGGACCAACTTGACCAGGGGGCAACTTGACCTCAACCTCTTCAGGATTCATAATGGAGTAACAACCAATCTCAGTTTTGATCATGGCATTAAAATTGAGCATTGAAAACTCATCCTCCAAATCAGGATCCTCCCATTCTTCAGTTATCATATTGACAACATGTTTGGACTTTTCTTCTTCTTCTATATTCTCAATATGAAAAGTAGAAGGCTTCTGATTAAAGATCCGGACTCTTCTTCCTTTGTAAGGAATCTCCAAGTGAGAATAGTCCAAAGCAAGGTAGCCTCCCAGTTTAGCAGTGAATTCTCTTGATAAACATATACTAAAAAATGGTTCTAGATCAACCACAACTATCTCTTGAATTACTATAATCTGAGGCATATTATGCAGAGCAATAGGAACATCCTTGATTACACCCACTATTTTCATTGGAGTCCCGTCCAACTGCAAGACGCCAGGGCTACTTCTTGTATATTCCATTCCCATCGCTTCACAAACTGCCTTTGGCATGACAGTTGTCGTAGCACCAGAATCAACCAGGCAATTGTGCACAATCCAACCCTCCATCCTGAGTGATAGATAAAATGGGGGTGGTCTGTTCTTTCCAGTGGCTGAAGAAGTTAACGTTTGAGACATAACCACCTAGGCTGGAGCTTTCCCCTTACTTTGTATGGTCTTCAGGGATTCCTGTAAGAGATTTACCTGTCCAGGCAACTGCAAGGTGTCATACAAACTTACCTTAGCTGGTATCCGTTTGAGCTCTTCAACAATGTTGTATTCCATGGAGATCTGTTCTTTCCCTCCACTAGCAGATTCAAATTTGCTCTTATATTGCTGGGTAGCCTCCACTCGTTGTCGTTTGGTCAATGATGGATACCGCAACGTCTCTTTGGCTTGTTCCTTTGTTTCTGCTTGTGGCTAGGCAGTAGAAGCTTTTTCCTTCTCTTTTGCTGGTGGTGGAAGTGGATCTTTCGACAAAATAGGTGATTGTCGTTGCGTTGAGGAATCATGAACCTTTGTTGGCATTTGCTACTTTGTTGCTTGTACAGGAGGCACTTTCAATGGTTCCATCTTAGCCGGATCTACCAACATTGGTTTCTTGCCGCTGCATGTCAGTATTGCTATATGTTCCTCCAGAGACTCCACAAAAGTAAGATCCACCTCTCGAATCATGTTTACATGACTCCCTGCAAGAACTTGCAAATAATTTTGGTGGACCATGCAAGTGGACTCATCATGTGGGTCATTGCAGGAAGAACACCAGTAAGATGGCTCATGTGAAACTTCAGAAGGGCCAACCTCTTCGCTTACCAGAATTGTTGAGTTCCTTTTAGGTACTTTCTCCATAGCCTTGCTAGGAGCAGGTTGTTCTCTAGTTACTGCCGGCATAAATCTTCGTGGCTGATAGTTCCTTTCTGCCTCTCTCCGTTCCATAGATGTCACCTTGTTAGTGAGAGATCTCATAGCCGACTGAATTTCTTGTAAAATAGCCAATTGAGGATCTGGGCTTGAGGATACAGGCGGTGCTGGTAGAGGTAACGAAACCTATGGGGAAGGTAATGCAAGAGTTGGAAGTGGAGGGGCTAACCGTGGAATGCTCGATGCAGGCAACTGAGGAATAGTTGGAACAGGAAGCTGGGGAACTAGGATGGGTGCGATCTGAGGCACACTTGAACTCCATGATGGGGTAGGATACATGGAAGGCATGGGCTATGAAAGCAAACCAGAGTACAAATACTTAGGAAGATCAGGTATGATAGGCATTGTTACCTTTGGAGGAAGTTTACCTATAGCAATCAAATCAGCTTCTACCTTTAATGCTTGTTCGAACAGCTCTAGAAATGTAGTCACGTTGGACTGCTGGACAACCCAACCGATGTCTGTGTTAAATGCTCTAAGGTAATAAAATGCAGCTAGCTCATCAGTAGGCCGAAGACCATCAAGAATTCTCTGCCAGGTTCTGGTAAATCTGACATTGAAATCAGCTATCTCTTCTTGTGGGTGCCTTTGAATTACATTAAATTGATGCAATAAAGAGAATGGATCAGCTTGTTCATGAAAATTTTTGACTAACAATTCTCCTAATTGATCCCATGATGTAATAGTGCCTGGTTGCAACGTTCGGTACCAATACAACAATTTACCTCTCAGTGATAACACTAACAACTTAATCATCACATCTTCGTCGGTTATGTCATGGATGGCCGCCAAAGAAGCTACATCATTAATATGTTCATAAGCAGTCTTACCAGTACCATCATAGGTTGGCAAAGCTTTCAAAGCAGCTTGAGGAACTGGATTTTGTGTCAATAAGTTCAAAGCTCTTGAACTATTCCATGTCGAGAACTTCCTTGGAGGATGCTGAGCCATTTGGGATGCTGGATATGGATTTAAGAAGCTTGTAGCAATACTGGGAGGAGTCAGGGATGGTACAAACTGACCTACAGCCTGCGATGAAACATCAAATGATGGATTCATAGGGCTTACCAATCTTGGGTGCTCCCTCCAGTTTTGAACATCAATCTCGAAGAATTCGACTGGATCTTCAGATTCTTTGGCACTTGATCTCGTGATCATGAAGCAAAGACCAGCTTCACAATTAGAACTTTCCAGGTACAATCACCTTCAACAGAGTCACCAGATGAACTTACAATCTCCGCTATGAGGTCAAGACAATTCATCAAGATCTTGATTCCTCCGGGTATTGATTTGAAATAATACTTGTTCCACTGATTGTGGATCTTTGAGAGACAGAAACAATATGTCCCACCGGGCGTGCCAAAAACTGTTGGTCACGAATCTGCCACAGGAAAGGATTTTATACGAAATGCGCCCTAGACCCGGCCAACATTGAAAGGCTGGGAGAAAGAAATGTCTCCCAGACCAATCTCCAGAGAGGGCTGGTTCCCTTACTAAACCTAAGTTTGATTTTAGACTAAAGTTGCAGGAAAGGAATTGGAAATGTGTAGAAAGAAATGGGAAATTACGGAAAGAGATGGGAAATATGGCCACAGGCCAAATTTGTCAGATCGAAAAAGATTAACAACAGATAACTTTAAGCACACTAACAACATATAACAGAAGACAATGACGTAATTCACTTACAACCTTGCGCAGATAAGAAATGCGAGCGTAAATGAGGAATGCATAAGACAGAAGGGAAAACACACAGAAAATTGCTTGTAAAACCAGAGGCCAAATATCTTTCATTCATGCAAAGAACTTGAAAGCTTTTCAGCAAAAGTCTCTCTCTCGATGTCTCTTTCTGAGATATACATTGATATTTATAGAGGTCTTGCCTCTTTGTAGCATTTAAAACATAAAACGGACCTCCTCGAGATCTACAAAATGTGCAACAACAATAAGGAAATGATCCCCTTAAACCAGCCTCGGAGAAACCAGAAATTAAATGAAACAAGGAACCGATCGTCTTCATTAAATGGTCATCCTCGGAGCATGCTAGAACCGTTAGAAAATCATGAACAAAAGCTTTGAATAATGGAGGCATCTTCAATTCTGGTGCTTTGCTACAGGCCTGAGCACATTGTTCTACCTTGCATGCATTGGAAAGCAACAAAACATTCAATTTTGGAGTGCTTTTAATCCTTGGAAATCACAATACTGCATCGGGCCATTTGAACTGCTTTCTGGCACGAAACTGTGATAGGTCGCGAAAATGCGACATGTCACGAAATCGTGACATATTTCTCTTCCGTATGCTTTTGCCATTTTGGATCGCAAAAATCAACCATGTCATGAAATCGCGATGTATTCGGCTCTTTGTTCTCCTTTGTCACCTGAGGTCGCGAAAACGTGACACGTCACGAAATCGTGACGTTCCTTACTATTATGCTCCTTCTCTGCCTTGTTCTCATGAAACTATGACCTGTCATGAAATCGTGATGTTCTTTCCTCATATTGTCCTTGCACTATTTCAAATCGTGAAAACACGACAAGTCACAATTTCGCTACATCTTTCTCTCTTCGGCTTTATCTTCCTGATACGTCACGAAATCGTGACATTCTCCTTTGTTGGGACTTCTTTCCTCAACATGTAGTGAAATCGCAACATGTTCTTTCATCTGCCTTCTTCACTCCTCCAAGTCACAAAAACGTCACCATGTCACGAAATCGTGACAATTCTCCTACTTCTGTGTCCTTCTTCTGTCCACCTGTGAAACTGCACCATGTCGCGAAATCGTGACAGTTTTCTCTTCCTTGGCCTTCATGCTCTTGCAGGTAGCGAAAATGGAACATGTCACGAAATCGTGACATTTCTTGTCTATTTAGCTTTTCTCCACAATATGTCATGAAATCGTGACGTTTCCTTGCTTCCTCTACTGTTGCTACTTTCTATCACGAAATCGCGACGTCTTGCTCTTGCTTGGTCTCATCTTCAAAAATGTCGCGAAATCGCGATGCCTTTCATGCCTTATGCGTTTTCTTCAACTTGACCGCGATAATGCGACATGTCGCGATATCACGACGATTTTTACATTCTGGCCCTTGTTCATTTTTCTATCGTGAAATCGTGACAAGGTTCATAGTCATTGCCCTTTGCTCAATTATGTCACGATTTCGTGACAATTTCTATCATTCTGCTCCATGGCCATCGCAAGTCGCAAAAACGCGACATGTCACGATTTCATGATAGTTTCACTGCTCTACCTCCGTTGACCACTTTGACCATGATTTTGGAACACGTCGCGAAATCGTGACATTTTTTGACTTTGCTTCTCTCTCCTCAAAAGACCCGCGATAATGCGACATGTCGCGATATCGCGACGATTTTTAACCTGTGCTCTCCATGCTATTTTCGATCACGATATCGCGACAATATTTGGACTTAGCTGTTTTGGGATCAAAACTCATAGAGAAACACAGAGGAATGAGAACTTTAACAATTAATGCATGAATAATCATGAATCAAAACAATGTGGCAAAAATGCCAATACGTACCCAATTCAGCTTTTTTGTGGGGTGGAGATTCGAACCTGAGACCTCCCTTGGAGGATTGCCCTTTCCTCTCCAATTCACCTACAACACCTGGCTAGACTTACAATCATTATCAAGTTATTTTAGTTATTTTATTTAATTAATTTAACTTTTTATCAATATTTTAAAAAATTGTGTCTAATTAATTTGCCTCAAAGTTTTAAAATGAATAATTGTTTTAACTTTCTAGTATTTTTGTTTTTTGTTAAAACTAAAATAAAATTTGGCCTTATAGTAAAATTTGTGTACAAGTATAATTGTCATAGGATATAACCTATTCTAATTGAGAAGTATGAGGATATATTTAAACTCAATATTCACATTAAGGATTATGAGAATATATGTCTAGACATGTCCAAGTCATGTGTGGTTTATGAGTTCACATACCACATTACTAACATATAATTTATTTAATTTAGATTATTAGAATCTAACTTCTAGGTCACATGCATTTATTACATCATGTAATTTATCTAATAAGGTGTAATAAAGAATTTCATAGACTATTGTATTAGATAAAATGATAAAAAAAAAAAAGGTCAATTCAAACGTCATCAAACAAGAAATAATATAAGCAAATAAAAATATTTATTTAGAGGTCTTTAAAATGGAAGTAAACAATAGTATATATATATATATATATATATATATATATATATATATATATATGCTCACAAAGCCAAGTTAATTTTAGTTTCAAAACTTACACTACAAGTCAATGTGAAAGCATTAATATGTGTGCATGAATATTGGGTGATATATATTGCATAATAATAATTACAAGATAATGCTAAATGTATAGCATGAAAATCGTGCAACCCAAGCAATGGAAATAAGTGAAAGATAACAATTGCAACAACAATGATAAATACAGTATATAAATATGGTGCTATTTTTATTAACAATAGTTGTTCTTTCCAAAGAGGTTACAATGAGATCCCCTCTGAGGGAATCTGCTACTAATTCGATACAATAAATTACAACATAGAAATTTGGGTGCACTCTACAAGATCTTCCTTTCTAACATGGTGTAAAGGCAGGTTTTTTGTGATCATTGCTTTGAGAAGTTCCTTTGTAGTCTTCATGAACCTATAATATGCACATAAAGAAATTGAAAGATATCAATAGCATATGAAGAGCCCAATGAGATTGGACCAATATTAAATGAAATGAATACTAAAATGGAACTAAATCAAATGCATGAACAAAAATATAAACTATTGTAAAAAGTAGGAAAAAGAAAACTTGAAGCTATTGTAATAAGAAAAATAGAAAAATCAAATCTTTGTCAAAGGTCATCTCGAGGCAAGATGGCCTTACCTACGGGCCATCTCGGGTCAAGATGACCACTATCCTAGGATTGTGTTTTTTATGGCCAGGTCAGGGTGACTTATAGGTTTGATTTGGGGTTTTATCGATGGATTAGTGTGTTGTGAGAGAAACTTGGTGGGTCATATCATTCACTAAAGTAAGATGTTTGATTCACATGGAAGATAGAAGCACAACCTTCAATCCTTGTAGCAATCCAGTGACATGGCTTTAAGTGGTAGGAGAGCTTTTGGGGATTGATAATGGTATCAATTCATTGCTTGAACTTTGTGTATTGAATTTGATAGCACTTCATTGCACAAATTCAAATATTTAGGACCTTACACAAGAAAAACCAAGGGTTCAAATTGAAGGGGTGAATGCTCTTTTATATATTTCTTGGATGGAAGTCTAAACATAGCAAATCACCCTACATGAAAAAGTGAAGAGGAATTTCACATTATGAAAGTGAATGCTTATCTTAAAAATCTCATGCAATTAATTATGGCATGTATATTAATCTATTTTTCTCATGCAAAGTGCTAAATCGTAGTGCAGGACCATGCATGGGGTTAACTGGTAGTTTTCACTACTAGTTGTTGCTTTATTTTTAAATTTTGCTTTTGATGCAGTCGTCTCAAGGTGAGCCAACCTTGATCTAGGGGCCATATCAGGGTGAGATAACTCTGATCTGGAGCTCATATTCAAGTGATATGGCCCTGGTTGCAAAGAAGAATGTCCCAATTTTAAGTGGTGAAAACCACTGTTTTAGCCTAGAGGCTGACCAAGGTGGGTCACATGGTCTAAAAGGAGTTCATTTAATAAGTCTCCTCAATATGACGTGTTTTAGGTGCCTAAAAATACCTCTTTTTGGGATACATTATCTGAAATCACAACATAGAGAAAATATAGATGACCTAAAACCACATTGATGGTTGATGATGTCCATTGATCTAATCAATGTAAGATACCCCAATCATAGAAAGAGCATGTGCTTTTGAATCATTACTTCCAACTCATTAAATAAATTGGTCTTGGTTTCTCTTCAGCTTCTAGGTAGGCTTAGGGGACTTACAACCCTAGGCCTTGGAGAATACCAAGTATTTTTGGTAAAAACTATGGAGGTATACCAAATAGGCATAGGTTGCCTGTTGTGTATTTAGTTGAAATTTTTGCTTGTTTTCTATCCCAAGCAATAAGGGCATGATTGTATTTGACAATAATTCTTAAATGAATGCAATTTGCATGATTAAATGTTTGATTATTGATTTGATTATGAATTTTGTAGTTATATGACTACCTCATTAAGTGACAAGTTAATAGAGGAGATGGAAAATGATGAAAGCAATGAGTTATTTGGCCAAGATGATTTGATTTGAGTTTTGCTAGGTGATTATGCAATCTTGAGGATTGATATCCCTTGTTTGTTGTGACCCATTTTGTTTTTGTGATTTTTTTTGTATTTTTTTCATTTGTTCATTTTTTTTATTTGTTTTAGAAAAATCACGACTATCTCATCCCAAGATAGTTGCATGTAACTTTGGTCGTATCAGTGGTGAAATATATAAAAGATAAATTTTTACAATTTTTGACATCATGTTCACCATGCACGATTGGAATAAGAGAGAGACGGGGATGAGAGAGTTGAATTTTGAAGCAAAGTGCTACCAGAAAATTAGTTAAACTCTACCATGGGCCAACCTAAGACCTCTTTGAAAAGAAGAGAAGGAGAGAGGAGGGTAAGTACCACATTCTCTTCTTAATATTTTTGAGTGAAAAAATGAACCACACTAATTAATGTGGTAAAGCAACATCACCTAAAATATTAAGGTAATGAACCCTATTATAGATTAAATGTAGTATAGGTTGCAATTTTATGGTGTTGTTTTATTTTTATTGTAAATTTTATTATTTTCCTTTGTGAATTGAATTGTCAATTCCCTATTTTTGGGGTTATATCAGAGTAGGACAACCCTCATTGGGAGCTAGGGGTCATCTCAAGGTGAGACAACACTGTTTAAATTACAATGATAAAAAATGTGACTGTTACAGAGGCCATATCAAGCTGATATGACCTTCTTTGGAGACCGTCTCAGACCAAGATGACCTTTTTGAGTTTGAATATTACCTCAAAATATTATTGTTGGTTTTGAATTTTTTACTATGACTTTATGGTTAAAGTGATTATTTTGTTTCAGCTTGTGAGAGCTTGTCATAGATATCCCATAGTTTATAATAGAGCACATGATGCACTCTCTAATGTTGATTGAGAATGGCTTGAGGTATGAGGTTAGAGGTAGTAACTGCAGATCAAGGTTACCTCATGACCTTGATAGATCAGTAGGATAGCTGGACCAACACATTCCATATTTCAAATAGCGAGATGATATTCACATTGGAGGATATCTATAGGATTCTTCGCATTATGATTGAGGGATGTTCCATTGTCTCTTCACACATTAGCCAATAGAGTAGAGTATTCCAAAGGGTGTTTGCAAAGGATTGGTATATTGCAAAACATAGCTTGGATAGTAATGGAGTACTTGTGGAGGATTGGTATGATGCAAACATCCTATCGATGAGATATGTAGTGGTGATGTCACTCATGTCGAACATACTACTACTTGACTCTTCAAGAATGAGGTTTCCAAGGAACCTTCTCGAGCTGGTTTAGGAGTTGGTTGAGTGCATGGTGGAGGAGCCATTGATTATGATTTGGGGGATAGTGTTGCTGGCACACTTATATGAAAATCTCTATGAGATCCACTAGTGGAGTCGATCTGGTTTAGGCTACAATTTTCTCCTTCAAGTCTAGGGTTGGGAGTAAATTCAGGTGGATAGACTGAATGGGCTACCCTTGGCGACTCAAGGGGATATGGTGGAACCACAAATTGGCTATGTGATCCACTAGAGGTAAGATCAAGAGTGGGGATAGAGTCACCATTATTTAGGCATGTTGTAGTATTATATTGTCTTCTTTGATGGGTAGAGGCAATAGCATGTGATATGGTAGCCTTACAAATATTGCCCACCATGGGTAGAGGTAGACTAGTAGGTGAGGTATATTAGGCATGGGTTATGAGTGATCTGCTACCATGGCATAGATCAGGAGTACTTCTAGTACTCTCATGTTACTTGATAGTTCAAGGTGCATCAAGATATACCTAGGGATTCTATAATATAATGATGTTGAATAGAAAATATGTAGCTTGAGTGACTGTGAGTTGAGTCGATGGGTGAGGAGGTAAATCAATGTTGGTAGATCTAGGGGTAGAGGACCTAGGAATGACCATAAAGTATGATGCATAGTGTGTCACATGGCTATGATAAAGTTGTATATTTATGGGTGGGTAGGCTAAAGCTGCAATAGATGAGGGCTTAGGGAATGAGGTAGACTCAAGAGAGCAATGAGTGCATTACTAGATGGAGGGGGAGTGGGGGGAGACCTATGGGAGAGGTGATACTTAGGGTGAGGGTGGAGATGATGAGGATCCCCAAGATCAAGATACTCTACTCAGGGAGAAAATATAGAGCTTATAATGATAGTTGGTAGAGCAGGATACTATGATGGCATTGATATAGAGCTAGTTGAACAGTGGGAGGTAGTAGTGGAGGAGTTTCTCTAAGGAGATAGACACCCTAAGAGATCAATTGTAGAGTTCTCAATAGGATATTGATATATTTATAGTAGAGTGAGATGCTCTATAGATACAAGGGATGGCTATGAAAGTAGAACATGATGCTCTACAGACTCAAGAAATAACCTTGATAGCTACATAGGGACTGGAAAGGATAGGTAACCAGGATATAGGTGATGCAATAAGGCTATAAGCTAAAGTGGATAGATTGTGGGTGTTATTGAATGACTATTAGGTTTGATGTTGGTCTGATGGGACCTACATCTAATATTTGGAGGATTAGGTAGAGTGACTTGATGACCAACTACATACTCACTTTTCAATAGGAGAATCCCACCAAATTCGATGTAGTGAGTATGGACAACCTTCTGTGAGGCTACGAGGTCTGAGGTCTATAGGTAGGATAGAGATGTTAGCAGCCAATTATTCAGGGTAGCCTCAAAGGGAAAAGACTAATGATGACAATGAGACTAGGGATGTGATTCTAGCCTGATTTTTGTATGTGAGGCTTCTCTTTTTGAGTGTGAGGTCCGAGGACCCACTCTATTGTAGCTTGTAGTTATTTTTGTATTATGATGTATTATCCATGATATATATCTATATATATATATATATATAGATATATATATATATATATATGATATTAAATTTTTAGCTATATTATCATGTGATTATTAATTATTTTTATTTCATGCATGGATGCACTTATGGATGCAATGATGGATGATGGATGTATGCCTAGACATTGTAGTATGTATGCATATATGGATGCCTAGATGCACTTGTAGTATATTTTTGATGTTATAGATCTAGAATGTATGCCTAGATGTATGCATGTATTCTATGTACTAATGACATAATGATGCAATCTATGAATTGTATGTTAAAATGTGAAACATAATAAATAAATCTAAGATGCAAACAAAACCTAAGTGTGAGCACCATAGAATGTATAAAATTCATTAATCAAAATGTTAACCTTTTCTCAAAAGTCATACAATTCAAGGCCAACCCTATGTAATAGGACAAATTGTAAATGATGGATGAGGGAACAATGAGAAGTCACAAGGGAACAACAATAATTTTTATGAGGCTCAAACACCCTAGTTGACTAGTCAAAATTTGTATACTAGCTATACATGGCTCTTAAACGATAACAATCTACTAGGGAGATCCAGATATTCAATAGCCCTATGTGTGCATAGTGAAGTTCATTAAAGTGACACATAATATTATCCCATTTTTGGGTAGGATATTAGAGTCCATTGTTCTAATGAGTATCACCCTATGGTCATCATTATTTTGATTTTGTACTTAGTTGGACTAGACTGCTAGGAAATACAATCCATCAAAAGATAGCTCATCAACAAGCTAATATTGGTTTATACAAAAGAAGATTTCTAATGTGTCAGACATATCACCATGTGTAAGACTACTCCATCTCTAGGCCAACATTTATAGTCCATTTCTATAATGGAGATTATGTCATGGCTTTTAAATAACTAAGAATTGCAGGGATTCAAGCTGATTACCCCTTCTTTTATTTTGATTTCTTTGCTTGGGATACTTGCTTGTATTTGTTTTTGTTTTTGTTTTTGGAAGAGCAAGGGTATTTATCTTAGTGGTGAAAACTACTCTTATTTTTTTTATTTTTGAGGGATACTTGCTCATTTTTATGAAGGAACAAGGGATTTTGTTACTTTGGGTAGAGGTGTAGACACCAAAATAGCACCAATCCGATTATGTGACTGCAAACACTGATCGCTTTAACACGCATAGCCCCAAGGGCAGCCCCCAGAGGTCAAAAAATGGTCCTAACCACTCTCACAACAGTTTTGGAAGGTCAGGGATCAATTTGGCACCTTCAAGCACTTTGCTCAGTATCTGTACCACCCTGGGATGAATTCAATATGGGATTCGCCCCACCCAGGGACGAATTCTGAATTCACTCCAAGGTGGGGTGAATTGTAGGTTTGATGGGCAAAAAGTCAAATCTTGACAAATGGTAGCTCAGATCTGCCACCCAATGCTTCCTTCATCGCATGGGAGTATGGGTGAGCATTTTCAAGTGTTAGAGGCATTTGTAAGGTCAGTCATGAAGTCCTAATTTAGGGAAGAATCTCCTTCCCCCTCGGAGGGCATGATTGCCATGCAGTGCCTCTGCTTGCCCATTTCAAAAGACCTCCAGGTCTATAAATTGGTGAGTTTCCTCACACCAAAAGATAGAGAGAAGAAGCATTTTAGAGAAATGAATTGCTATCATTTTATTTACATACCTCACACCTTTTGATTTGCGCCTTTCACATCCTTGATCTCCTTTAGAAGGGAGGTCATTGGGTGAATATTGGGAGGATGAATCTTGATCCCAAAACCCAAAATTTTGTCATGATATCCCACAAAATTTGTCGACAATACCACACAAGAGGTTTTGGACCCATCCCAAGTGGATTGGTGCTGAAATCAAGCCTCAAATGACGGGCGGCCTGCCCCAGGGGTGCCCCCCTCCCACACTGCCACAGTCCTAATCGCCCCCTTTCAGAGCGATGGGAATTCCATGGTAGATTTGTTTTCTTTAATTTTTGCATTCAATTATATGATGCTTAGATAGGTTTTCATTTGAATTTCATCTTGTTTCGAACAATTTTGATCATATTTCTATCTTCGCTCGCTTTTACTAACCTACAGGTTGCATCATCAAATTCCTATTTATGGAGGCTAAATTGGGAAAATATGACCATCTGGGTCTTCCCAAAATTCCCCCAATTAGCTGACCCCAAGTTTTCAGGTCTTTTGGAGATTCTAAGGCAGGACATTGGGACAGTACCTATTCGATGTTATGTTGTAGGTGAATTCGTCCCACCCCGGAACAAATTCAAATCAATGAGGAATTTTTGGACTGTTCTTTTTGTAGAGCCTTCCTGATGATTTCTTGATTCCCTTGTAAAATTTTAATAGCATTTGGACTTGTTTTAGTCATAGTTTAATTCATTTTTCTCATTCACTTAGCGTAGGCTTGGGGATTGCATGCTTTGTTCCATCCGCAGGTGCTACTGATCATTTCTTGTTCTTTTGAATGTAGGGTTTTGATGTCATAGGAGCAGCGAGGAGTCTAGAATAATCAACGCAAGTGGTGGCGATGTTTGGTCTGTCCATTTTACATGTGGGCACGCAAAATAAGGAAAGGTGCCCATGCATGTAATTAGAAAGAATGCTTAAACACTCCTAGCCCTTGGATGGGGAGGATGCGCATTGTAACTGAGTTTGGAAAATATCAATGAAAAGGGCTACCTTTATTTAATTCACATTTGTTCCAGTTCAATTCGATCATGCTTTTCCCTCTTCTCATGCACTTTCAAGTTTTTAAGATTTAGCGCTAAGTTCGGTTTCTTTGTTTGCATATCGCATGTTAGCTTTCCATTTTTGCTTCTGTATCCTCATGCTTTCAGTGGCGATCACGTTGGGACGTTGTCATCTATTTTTAAGATCAGATATCTGATCCAAACTTGGTTTTTTGCTTGCAGGTACCGCGTTTTCATACGTTGACTATTGTTCATTCCATCAGGGGGCAAATACAGACCTATAATTCGTCTCACCAGGGGACGAATTGGAATTTGTCCCACCTTAGGGCGAATACAGTTCTATAATTTGTTCCACCCCGGGATGATTTCTAGCCTATGAAGTTTTCAGGCAAAAACTCAGAACCGACATATTCGGGCAGAGAAGAGGTAAGAATTCTGCACTTTTTCCTATCATTTTCTGTCTTTAGTTTTTCTGTTTTCTGGTTCCTTCTGCGTGCATAGAAAAAGTTGTTGCATGTTTATTTTTATGCAAAATAAAAAGAACCCCACACACCACATGGAAAATCAAACACCAAGGAGCTGGTCGTAAAACCCCAACCCTTGATCAAGACCAACGGTGGATTTCATCACCACCTTGGCTTGAATTTTGCATTCATAAACCCCGATCACTACTGTTGCTAGACGTAAATCCTGACGAAAGCTGATCGAGTGTAGTTGGGCTGATTCCTAGCGCATGAGGATAAGTCTTCTATGGTAGGTGTCATAAACAGA
The DNA here is from genome assembly GCA_028583015.1 of Wollemia nobilis. Taxonomy (NCBI): domain Eukaryota; kingdom Viridiplantae; phylum Streptophyta; class Pinopsida; order Araucariales; family Araucariaceae; genus Wollemia; species Wollemia nobilis. The sequence continues at coordinate 14,770,312 of JAQPPZ010017058.1, read as the reverse complement.
GTGATTCCCTTCTATACCGCCTATGTTCCACGTACCATCTGCTCTCACACACCTATAATTTCCCTCACGTAAGGGCGGGTATAGAGAGGTTGGTATATCGGCCTGGAAATGGTATATCGACGGGGCGATCACTTTTTGGGAGTCATAAGAGCCCTCATTTTGCACTTAAATGTTCTTTACAAAAGCCTTCAAAAAAAAAAAACAAAAACAAAACACACTAAACCAGGTTTAGGACACACTTTCAATATTTAAACGAGATAATCATTGTTTGCGTATGTGTGTGCTCTTTTCTGTTTAGTGTAGCATAAAAAAATCATAAAAGAGATAAAAATCCATTTAGCTTGTAGCACATCAACACCATGGTGTACACCCGTAGCCAAGCCCAATCAAGGGCAGAAGTTGTGGAAAATGTACAAGGGGGTACAAGTCGCCTCTACTTTAGCCCTAAGGACTTGGTTATACCGCCTTGGCAGCCTGACCCACAAGAGAGTTCGCGTCATTCCATTTCAAGGTGTAATTATAGGGACACCCCTCTAGGGGACACGCCCATTCATCATAGCCCCTTTTAGGAAGAATCCTTACACGTGGCACTCAACATAGATAGGAAAGCTCCCTTAGAAGCTAGATATGAGTGGCCACCGTGCGATGAAGTGCTAGAGTAGCATAGTTTCCATGAGGAGAAGCCACATGACTATGGCATCCCTCCTTTGCTCCCCATCACTGTTAGAACCAATAGACAAACCCTAGAGCACAGGGCTCTCCAAACAGGGTGAGCTAACTCCGCCCACCCCTTTCACACATACGAAAGGGAGTACGAGGAAAACCATCACATTCCTCAAGAGAAATGTATAGCTTGGGAGCCATGTGCTTCCACACTAGCTATGTACCATGGTCACCCATTGAGGCCAGAGCCTTGGGTAAATGCCACAAACCTCGACAGAGGGAAGCGACCCATTGAGATCTCGGATCATTGTGACTAATATAAGTGCATAGGAGAGGCATCCAGCCTCCTAGGCTCAAGATGGCAAAACAAATTGACCTGGAAATTGCCAGACATATCACCCGCCAAGCCCAGATCACACAACTTGAGCAAGATCAGTAGCAGCTAGAGCGTCTATACCGCCTTAGCAAGGAGCGCATTCAGTGCCAAACAGAGGAGCTGCTTCATAACCCACCTGAAAGGGTTCCAACCCCTCACACCCAAAGAGTAGAACCATATGAGAGGCATAATCCTTTGGTGTGAGATAGGTCTCCGTGACCTCATCAAATTTTGCCTCTGAGACCCCCTAGACCTGAGAGGGAGGCCACTTCTCGGAACAACGATGGGTACCCTCCGCAGGGACCCACCCAAGGTCATAGGTCTTGCCTAGAGACTCCTCAAGAAGTTTATGAGGAGTATGAACAAGAAGTCGAGCGGGTTGAAACACCCTACCAAGGCAGAGGGGTTGCTATCCGGCCACCCCTCCATAGGCCTCAAGTCTCCCACAACCCATAATGAGAGTAAACTAAAGAGGAAGAGATTAAATATTCTGATGCATACAAAACGATGTTAGAGCATTTTGAGTCTGTGGAAACCAAAGCTTCTGGGCCCCAAAAGACCATGTTACGCCAACTCTATAGCCATCTAGTGCATCCTTCAGTGCCTACACCCTCTTACCCTGAACACTTTAAGTTGCCTCAGTTGGCAATCTTTAAGGGTGAAGAGGATGACCAAGAGCATGTGATAAGATTCCTGAGCCAATGCTTTGGCATTCAAGACAATGATGCATTGTTGCTAAGGACATTTATAACCGCATTTGCGAGCCCTGCCTTGGATTGGTTCACTCAGTTGCCAAAGCACATCATCAATAACTTGGATCAATTAGTGGATGCGTTCCTTGAATGCTTTGCCTTCAACACCAAGAAGAAGGTGTCACTAAGTGACCTGGCTAGCCTCAGGTAGTATGAGGAAGAGACCATGGCGGCCTACAGGAATTGGTGGAGGACTTTGCTTTCCAAGCTACCCTACCTCCCTCCTATGTTCGATCTTACACAAATGTTCTCACGAAGTTGTTTGAGATCGATATCAGTGCTATTGCAGCTGTAGCAATATGCCACCTTAGAGGAAGCTCTAGCGCTATCTAGGATTATCGAAGAGATCAAGATATAGGATGGCAAGATTGCCAAACCTAAGAAGAAAGAATGGAACAAGAACACAAAAATAGGGACTACGCAACAAAAACCCGTTGCGGTTAATCAAGTTGCTATAAATGTTCCTAAGCTTGCACAAGAAATACAGCCTCAAAAGGCTAACTATCAGGCAGTGCCTCCTAACAATTATGAAAGAGAAAACCAGAAGCAGGAGCAAAATTAGTAGCGTCGCCCTAGGTGATAGTACACCCCTTATACGGAGTCTAGGGACTCCCTATTTGACTGCTTGTCAACGGTGAACTTAATTAACCTCCCAGAGATTCAAACCATAGATCCTAATGCTCCGAAGCCTAAGGGATACCAAGAGGACTTGTATTGTAGGTTCCATAGGCGAAGGGGACATGACTTGAACGCATGTTGGAAGTTCAAAGGATTAATACAAGACTTGATTGACAATAAGACGTTGGTAGTGGAGAACCCCATAGTGCCAAACAACCAGCAGATGGGAGTTTTCAAAGACCCCTTTCCTGCCCATGAGGCTCAAGCAAAACCCCTTCAAGTCAACGAGGTGCAACAGCATTGCCCCATGCAAGGATATGTAGTAATGATAAGCATAGTGACTAGGAACAAGAGATACCCAAAATTTGCCCCCGTGACAGCCACAAGAGAGGTTCCATCGTCGTCACAACCTCAATAGCACCCTGTGCAGCTACCTCTGCCTAAGCCCATGGCCATGATTCAGACCAAAATCACTTAGAGTTTGAGGACCACGTTGGCTAGGCTCTCCATATACGAGCTTATACAACAATCAACGCCCCATTGGGAGGCTCTCATGGAGATTTTGAAAGCCATCGAGTTGCAGTCCCACGAAGTGAATTCCTTTAACAACTTCATGGGACATGTCAAACGATGCATGAAGGCAGTCATCACCTTCCGAGAAGATGAAGTTAAATCAGTGTCTGATGACATGGTAGATCCACCCCTACACGTTATTGTGCGGGTCAACAGGATCCCATATAAGAGGGTGTTGATAGACACTGGCTCGTCTAGTAACGTCATTACCATAGCAGCATTGAAACATCTAAAGTTTCTAGCCTCTCACATAATGGCTTCCACCTACACACTGCGAGCATTCAATGACGCAATATGCTCGACAGTTAACACAATTGTTCTACCCGTTCAGGTAGGACAAAAGACGATACCTACATTGTGCCATATTTTGGAAGGCAAGATAGCTTATAACATCTTGCTAGGGCGGCCATGGATCGGGGGACATGAAGTATGTCCCGTCAATAGCTCATCGGTGTTTGAAGTATACATTTGAAGGGGAAGTACATGTAGTCCCGACAAACATGGAACCCTTCAAATATTGCAATGCGATGCAGCTAATGCCACAATTGACCCTCCCATCGATGCACTTGGATTTTGAGTTAAATCCATCTATACAGGGTCCAATGTCACAAGCACCACTGGTGATAAATCCATCAAAACCCCAGCCAGGTGCATCTTCATCGTCAGCTCCTTCACCACCAACGCCACCTATCATGGCTAAATAGGACAAAGGGAAGCAAACCCTGGAAGAGGCTCAACCCCTAAAAGAGGCGCTGCCAACAGTATCAACCATCTCTATCGAAGATATGACTAGCACAATGGAATTCGAGGCTCCTAGTCCACCCAACATGGAGTGGACTCAGGAAGAGTTTTCGTTCCCTCCCTCTCAATCGCCAACAATTACTGTTGAAATGGCCAGTATGGGCCTGGGGGAGTATCTAGTGCGAAATGTTGTAGAAACGACCATGCTAGAGTTCATGCAGAACATGGGGAGACCTAGCCTCCCCATCAGTATAATTGTTCCCTTAAGCTACCCGCCAAACCAGACAAACTTTGTGTATGGGGGCCTTGATCATGGTACTGAGCCATGCATGCAAGAGGATGTAGATGAAGAGCCTTTTGTAGAAGATGTCAACTATCTGTCTAACCCAGATTTTTCTTTGAGATATCTGGGCCAATGCAATTGGCATGGATACGGGCTAGGAAGGTATGAGCAAGGAGTGCATGTCCTTTGCCAGCCAAGATACCAAATGCCTTATGACAAATCGAGAGTTGGGTTCAACCACCCCCTGCCCTTAGACATCTTGGTGGAAAACATGCAAGGCCTAGGGATAGGCAATAAGGGTGGGTTGGCATCAGATCCTTATGCCAACCCAAACACAACATACACATTGGGAGATTACCTCCCATGGTCAACAACCACACTTGTTAAGCTCAATAACCCTTCTCCTTTGCTATAGAGAGATAAAAATCCATTTAGCTTGTAGCACATCAACACCATGGTGTACACCCGTAGCAAAGCCCAATCAAGGGCAGAAGTTGTGGAAAATGTACAAGGGGGTACAAGTCGCCTCTACTTTAGCCCTAAGGACTTGGTTATACCGCCTTGGCAACCTGACCCACAAGAGAGTTCGCGTCATTCCATTTCAAGGTGGAATTATAGGGACACCCCTCTAGGGGACACGCCCATTCATCATAGCCCCTTTTAGGAAGAATCCTTACACGTGGCACTCAACATAGACAGGAAAGCTCCCTTAGAAGCTAGATATGAGTGGCCACCGTGCGATGAAGTGCTAGAGCAGCATAGTTTCCATGAGGAGAGGCCACATGACTATGGCATCCCTCCTTTGCTCCCCATCACTGTTAGAACCAATAGACAAACCCTAGAGTGCAGGGCTCTCCAAACAGGGTGAGCTAACTCCGCCCACCCCTTTCACACATACGAAAGGGAGTACGAGGAAAACCATCACATTCCTCAAGAGAAATGTATAGCTTGGGAGCCATGTGCTTCCACACTAGCTATGTACCATGGTCACCCATTGAGGCCAGAGCCTTGGGTAAATGCCACAAACCTCGACAGAGGGAAGCGACCCATTGAGATCTCGGATCATTGTGACTAATATAAGTGCATAGGAGAGGCATCTAGCCTCCTAGGCTCAAGATGGCAAAACAAATTGACCTGGAAATTGCCAGACATATCACCCGCCAAGCCCAGATCACACAACTTGAGCAAGATCGAGTAGCGGCTAGAGCGTCTATACCGCCTTAGCAAGGAGCGCATTCGGTGCCAAACAGAGGAGGCTGCTTCATAACCCACCTGAAAGGGTTCCAACCCCTCACACCCAAAGAGCAGAACCATATGAGAGGCATAATCCTTTGGTGTGAGATAGGTCTCCGTGACCTCATCAAATTTTGCCTCTGAGACCCCCTAGACCTGAGAGGGAGGCCACTTCTCGGAACAACGATGGGTACCCTCCGCAGGGACCCACCCAAGGTCATAGGTCTTGCCTAGAGACTCCTCAAGAAGTTTATGAGGAGTATGAACAAGAAGTCGAGCGGGTTGAAACACCCTACCAAGGCGGAGGGGTTGCTATCCGGCCACCCCCTCCATAGGCCTCAAGTCTCCCACAACCCATAATGAGATTAAACTAAAGAGGAAGAGATTAAATATTCTGATGCATACAAAACAATGTTAGAGCATTTTGAGTCTGTGGAAACCAAAGCTTCTGGGCCCCAAAAGACCATGTTACGCCAACTCTATAGCCATCTAGTGCATCCTTCAGTGCCTACACCCTCTTACCCTGAACACTTTAAGTTGCCTCAGTTGGCAATCTTTAAGGGTGAAGAGGATGACCAAGAGCATGTGATAAGATTCCTGAGCCAATGCTTTGGCATTCAAGACAATGATGCATTGTTGCTAAGGACATTTATAACCGCATTTGCGAGCCCTGCCTTGGATTGGTTCACTCAGTTGCCAAAGCACATCATCAATAACTTGGATCAATTAGTGGATGCATTCCTTGAATGCTTTGCCTTCAACACCAAGAAGAAGGTGTCACTAAGTGACCCGGCTAGCCTCGAGGTAGTATGAGGAAGAGACCATGGCGGCCTACAGGAATTGGTGGAGGACTTTGCTTTCCAAGCTACCCTACCTCCCTCCTATGTTCGATCTTACACAAATGTTCTCACGAAGTTGTTTGAGATCGATATCAGTGCTATTGCAGCTGTAGCAATATGCCACCTTAGAGGAAGCTCTAGCGCTATCTAGGATTATCGAAGAGATCAAGATATAGGATGGCAAGATTGCCAAACCTAAGAAGAAAGAATGGAACAAGAACACAAAAATAGGGACTACGCAACAAAAACCCGTTGCGGTTAATCAAGTTGCTATAAATGTTCCTAAGCCTGCACAAGAAATATAGCCTCAAAAGGCTAACTATCGAGCGAGTGCCTCCTAACAATTATGAAAGAGAAAACCAGAAGCAGGAGCAAAATTAGTAGCGTCACCCTAGGTGATAGTACACCCCTTATACGGAGTCTAGGGACTCCCTATTTGACTGCTTGTCAACGGTGAACTTAATTAACCTCCCATAGATTCAAACCATAGATCCTAATGCTCCGAAGCCTAAGGGATACCGAGAGGACTTGTATTGTAGGTTCCATAGGCGAAGGGGACATGACCTGAACGCATGTTGGAAGTTCAAAGGATTAATACAAGACTTGATTGACAATAAGACGTTGGTAGTGGAGAACCCCATAGTGCCAAACAACCAGAAGATGGGAGTTTTCAAAGACCCCTTTCCTGCCCATGAGGCTCAAGCAAAACCCCTTCAAGTCAACGAGGTGCAACAGCATTGCCCCATGCAAGGATATGTAGTAATGATAAGCATAGTGACTAGGAACAAGAGATACCCAAAATTTGCCCCCGTGACAGCCACAAGAGAGGTTCCATCGTCGTCACAACCTCAATAGCACCCTGTGCAGCTACCTCCACCTAGGCCCATGGCCATGATTCGGACCAAACTCACTTAGAGTTTGAGGACCACGTCGGCTAGGCTCTCCATATACGAGCTTATACAACAATCAACGCCCCATTGGGAGGCTCTCATGGAGATTTTGAAAGCCATCGAGTTGCAGTCCCACGAAGTGAATTCCTTTAACAACTTCATGGGACATGTCAAACGATGCATGAAGGCAGTCATCACCTTCCGAGAAGATGAAGTTAAATCAGTGTCTGATGACATGGTAGATCCACCCCTACACGTTATTGTGCGGGTCAACAGGATCCCATATAAGAGGGTGTTGATAGACACTGGCTCGTCTAGTAACATCATTACCATAGCAACATTGAAACATCTAAAGTTTCTAGCCTCTCACATAATGGCTTCCACCTACACACTGCGAGCATTCAATGACGCAATATGCTCGACAGTTAACACAATTGTTCTACCCGTTCAGGTAGGACAAAAGACGATACCTACATTGTGCCATATTTTGGAAGGCAAGATAGCTTATAACATCTTGCTAGGGCGGCCATGGATCAGGGACATGAAGTATGTCCCGTCAATAGCTCATCAGTGTTTGAAGTATACATTTGAAGGGGAAGTACATGTAGTCCCGACAAACATGGAACCCTTCAAATATTGCAATGCGATGCAGCTAATGCCACAATTGACCCTCCCATCGACGCACTTGGATTTTGAGTTAAATCCATCTATACAGGGTCCAATGTCACAAGCACCACTGGTGATAAATCCATCAAAAACCCAGCCAGGTGCATCTTCATCGTCAGCTCCTTCACCACCAACGCCACCTATCATGGCTAAATAGGACAAAGGGAAGCAAACCCTGGAAGAGGCTCAACCCCTAAAAGAGGCGCTGCCAACAATATCAACCATCTCTATCGAAGATATGACTAGCACAATGGAATTTGAGGCTCCTAGTCCACCCAACATGGAGTGGACTCAGGAAGAGTTTTCGTTCCCTCCCTCTCAATCGCCAACAATTACTGTTGAAATGGCCAGTATGGGCCTGGGGGAGTATCTAGTGCGAAATGTTGTAGAAACGACCATGCTAGAGTTCATGCAGAACATGGGGAGACCTAGCCTCCCCATCAGTATAATTGTTCCCTTAAGCTACCCGCCAAACCAGACAAACTTTGTGTATGGGGGCCTTGATCATGGTACTGAGCCATGCATGCAAGAGGATGTAGATGAAGAGCCTTTTGTAGAAGATGTCAACTATCTGTCTAACCCAGATTTTTCTTTGAGATATCTGGGCCAATGCAATTGGCATGGATACGGGCTAGGAAGGTATGAGCAAGGAGTGCATGTCCTTTGCCGACCAAGATACCAAATGCCTTATGACAAATCGGGAGTTGGGTTCAACCACCCCCTGCCCTTAGACATCTTGGTGGAAAACATGCAAGGCCTAGGGATAGGCAACAAGGGTGGGTTGGCATCGGATCCTTATGCCAACCCAAACACAACATACACATTGGGAGATTACCTCCCATGGTCAACAACCACCCTTGTTAAGCTCAATAACCCTTCTCCTTTGCTAGAGAGAGGTGAAAGTTCAGGGACTCACTTCCAAGGAAGATACAAATAGTGTCAAGAGGGATCTTCGGAGGATGAATCAGAATATGAACCAACATCATATGATCCCTTTGAATCCGATAGTGATCACTCACAAGTGCTCCCCATGAATGACCTTCAAGAGAGCCTTTTGACTATGTTCCCTCTAGAGGCCCCAAGTGAGCCAGTGCCACATCAAGAGAATCAGGTCCCCCCATAGAGCATGGAACAACCACAATGGGGCCAGATTAATTTTCTTGAGCAGGATGAGCCTATAATGCCTCAAACAGTTGTCAAAGCCAACGAGGGTTTTTGGATCTCCGATAGTGATTACGAAGATGAAACAGAAATGACATATCTTAATCACATGCGATAGAGGCCACAACCATACCCCTTGGAGATTAACGACATATTTGAATAGATGGGCATAGTGCCAGGGCACGAGTGGTACGTAGACCCAGTGGGGTGGGATCAAGTGTTGGATCCGCTGCTCTAGGTATACGAAGAGCGCCTTCCACTCCGAGACCCTAGGGTGATATTAGTGCCGAGGGTAGACCCTATCCTCCTATTAGCACATAGGGCCGATCCATTCATGCCAGTACCTCTAGAGCCAGATCCAGAGCATAGAGAACATCCAGAGTGTTCAAGTCATCATACCCATGGTAATGGAGACCAAAATCATTTCATCAACATGATCTCCATTGACTTAACCGCACCCATCCGCAATCCGGCCGATCCAGCATGGTCCTTGCATCTAGACATAGATGCCATTGACTGGGATCGCATCAATTCACCTCCATCCCCATCAAAGTACTGGCCTTTTGGTAAAATGCCTCATTTTACCCCAGGGACAACTCAGGATATCTTTCATGCCGAAGAGGAACCCGAGGTTCCCAACGCAGATTTAAACTCGGCAAATGATATCCACTTGATCCCAACTCCACATCAGTTGGAGGACGGATCCCACATGTCGGTCGAGGAGACGACTGACGTAGACATCGACTTGGATCCAATGAATCCACAGATTATCAAGCTAGGGGTAAGCTTATCCCCTGAAGAGCAAGCCGACTACATTGCCCTTCTCAAAGAGAAGAAGGAGGTTTTTGCATGGTCATACAGAGACATGCCGGGGCTAGATCCATAGCTAGTCACGCATAATCTAATGCTTGATTCGACAATCAAGCCAGTTAAGCAAAAACTACGTAAGATGCACCCAACAGTGGCCTTGATGGTCAAAGATGAATTGCAAAAGCTATTGGATGCACAGTTTGTCATCTACGTGGATTATCCGCCATGGCTGTCCAACATGGTGCCTATCAAAAATCCCGATGGGAGGATTCACATATGCACTGATTTTTGAGATCTAAACAAAGCGAGTCCTAAGGATGATTTCCCCTTGCCAAGCATCGACGCATTGGTAGATGCTACAATAGGTCACGAAATGCTATCCCTCATGGATGGTTTCTCGGGATACAATCAGATTCGTATCAATCCCGAGGACCAACTAAAAATGGCGTTCACAATGCCTTGGGGGACATTTTGTTATAAGGTTATGCCTTTTGGCCTTAAAAATGTTGGCGCCACCTACCAACGTGCAATGACGTACATCTTCCATGATTACATGCATAAGACTTTGGAAGATTACATGGATGATTTGTTGGCCAAATCTCTTTTGTGCCCAGATCATCTCGATGACTTAAGCAAGATCCTCGATCGCCTCATGGAGCATAAAGTCAGACTGAATCCCAAGAAGTGCGTATTTGGTGTCACATCTAGAAAACTCTTGGGTTTCATAGTCTCAAAGCGAGGCATCGAGGTAGACCCAAACAAAGTCAAGGCAATCCTTGAAATGGTGCCCCCAACTACCATTAAGCAGCTCAGAAGTCTGTAGGGAAAGGTCACATCAATTAAACGCTTCATAGCATAGCTATCTGACAAGTGCTGACCCATGAACAAATTATTGCACAAGGGGGTAGCATTTCACTGGGATGACGAGTGCCAATCAGCCTTTGACGACATCAAATGATACTTGGCTTCGCCACCAGTATTGGCACCACCTAGACCAGGAGTGTCATTCTACTTATACATCTCAGCTACTAAGGTGGCACTGGGCACCATGCTAGCCCAGAAGAATGAACTTCACAAAGAACAGGCTACTTATTATCTTAGCCGCACCCTGGTCAGTTATGAACTTAACTATGCATACGTTGAAAAACTCGCTTGGCAGTGGTGTTTGCTACCAAAAATCTATGCCACTACATGCTGAGCAACACTACGTATGTTGTGTCTAAGGAGAATCCATTGCGATACATGATGAGTCATACTTATCATAGTAGTCGCACGGCGAAATGGATCATGTTGTTGACAAAATTTGACATAGAGTTTATTGGACAGAAATCCATCAAAGGACAGGTCATAGCCGATCAACTAGTAGAGGCTCCTCTCAAAGATGATCAGCCTCTAGTCATAGAACTACCCGATGATGGGGTCTTCCATGTCTCAGAATCACCCGATTCTGATGAGCCTGAGTCACAGGCCGACATAACCCTATTTTTTGATGGTTCCAAATGTGAGCAAGGTGGTGGCATAGGAATAGTATTCTTCACACCGTAGGGCACTCCAATGCCTCTGTCATTTAAATTAGACTTCCCATGCACCAACAATAATGCAGAGTATGAAGCCTTGCTCATAGGTCTTCAGACAACAATCACCATGAACATCAAGCGACTGAACATCTTTGGTGATTCGTTGTTAATTGTCAACCAAGTCAAAGGGGTATTCCAGTGCAAATGCCCAGTTTTGTAGGCTTATAAAGCCCTTGTGGACAAATTCTTGGTGAAGCTTGAGTGGTACGACATCGAGGCACTCCCTCGATCATCGAATCATTTTGCGGACACTATGGCCTCCTTGGGGTCACTAATCCCGCAAGACCTTTCTGGTGATATGACAACCATTCAAGTCAAAACACTATCGCAATCCGCGATGGAGCGTGCAAGCTCTGACTTGATGCCAGGAATCCACATGATCCAGATTGAACCATCCTCGGATAAGTTCTCTCGAATCCATGATCATCTGAAACATGCCAACTAGGGGTCCTTGTTCTCCCCTACTCCCATTAATAGCAACACAATGCTATTCTTACAAGTTCTCTCCCGCTCAGCGTTTGCTAGGGATGAACTTCAAGAGGGATTGGTTGTTCATACCGTCGAGGCTTCCGATCAGTAGGATTGGTATTTACCCATTAGGGACTACCTCAAGTTAGGTAATCTCCCGCTTGGATTGACGCCTGCCGCAAAATGAGCATTCAAGCAGAAAGCGGCTAAGTATGTCTTGATAGGAGACATTTTGTACCATCGCAGCTATGAAGGAATCCTCCTTCGTTGCTTGGACCAGCAAGAGTCCACTTGGGCAGTCACCCAAGCGCATGATGGTACATGTGGTGGCCACTTCAGTGGTATGGCCATCGCAAAGTGCATTCTTCGCATGGGCTATTATTGGCCATCTTTAGAGTGAGATTGTTGTGCATATGTGAGGAAGTGCGTGAAGTGTCAACACCATGCTAATTTGACACACGTACCTTCCCAGGCCTTGTAGACAGTCTAGTCGGCTTGGTCATTTTTGTAGTGGGGCTTAGATCTAATTGGAAAGATCTCCCCTACGTCGTCAGGTCATCACATGTTTATCATAATGGCCACAGAGTATTTCACCAAGTGGGTGGAAGCAATTTCGCTTACCTCTACGATAGGACCCCGCATTGTGGAGTTCATTTTGCATAACATCATATGTCATTTTGGTATTCCATCCAAAATAATCTTGGATAATGGGACGTCATTCAAGAACAAAGACGTGCGTGCTTTGACCACAAAGTACAAAATTTAGCATAGTTTTTCGACACCCTATTATCCGAAGGCAAATGGGCAAGCAGAGGCGTCAAACAAAATGCTAGTTGCCATCCTTAAAAAGACCATCATAGACAGTCATAAGGATTGGCACACCCAAATCCCACTTGCCCTATGGGCTTATCGCACTAGCATTCGGACGCCCACTAGGGCAACTCCGTTTTTGCTCGTGTATGGCTCCGAGGTAGTCATGCCTCTCGAGTTGGAAATTCCTTCCCTACGCATATCAATGCAAGAGTTCATCGATGATGACACTACACGACAGCCCGGTTAGACCAGCTTACGTTGCTTGATGAACGACGCGTTAATGCTCTCGAGCATTTACGTATCTATCAAGAGCGACTCAAGAAAGCATACAACATGAAAGTTCACCTGAGGGACTTTCGGGTTGGTGATTTGGTCTTGAAGGAAAACCAATAGAACTCTAGTTTGTCATCCCATCTAAGGGACAAGTTCATGGCAAATTGGTTAGGTCCATATGTAATTGATAGCAAGATAGGACCCGAGACGTACCGGCTAGCTTCCCTTGATGGAGTCAAGGAACTCGAACCCTTGAACATCAGTCATTTGCGACCATTCCATATCTAAAGAGAGCCAATCCCAAAATGCTCCAAGGATTCCTACAATCGCTTGGTCAATCCCAAAATGCTCCAAGGATTCCTACAATCGCTTGGTCAATCCCAAAATGCTCCAAGGATTCCTACAATCGCTTGGTCAATCCCAAAATGCTCCAAGGATTCCTACATTCCTTGGTCAATCCCAAAATGCTCCAAGGATTCCTACAATCGCTTGGTCAATCCCAAAATGCTCCAAGGATTCCTACAATCGCTTGGTCAATCCCAAAATGCTCCAAGGATTCCTACAATCGCTTGGTCAATCCCAAAATGCTCCAAGGATTCCTACAATCGCTTGGTCAATCCCAAAATGCTCCAAGGATTCCTACAATCGCTTGGTCAATCCCAAAATGCTCCAAGGATTCCTACAATCACTTGGTCAATCCCAAAATGCTCCAAGGATTCCTACAATCGCTTGGTCAATCCCAAAATGCTCCAAGGATTCCTACAATCGCTTGGTCAATCCCAAAATGCTCCAAGGATTCCTACAATCGCTTGGTCAATCCCAAAATGCTCCAAGGATTCCTACAATCGCTTGGTCAATCCCAAAATGCTCCAAGGATTCCTACAATCGCTTGGTCAATCCCAAAATGCTCCAAGGATTCCTACAATCGCTTGGTCAAAAATAAGAAAATTCAAAAACAGTAAAATCATCAAAAATAACAAAAAAAATTTTGCATCTCATTTCCAGGCATGCTCAAACTCATCAATAGAGAGCTCTTCTCGCATCTCATCTTCATATCCACAAAAATCAATCCATCAAAAACACAAAAATATGTAGCTACATTGAGCATCACATCCATACATTGCATATCTGTGATCATACAGGTCAAAGGCACCATAGACTGTAATCACTCCGCCAATCCATCTTGTTCCATGCTTCTCCATTCTATAAGTAGTCCATCAAAAATAAACACCATTCACTTCTTTTTACCATGCCAGAGTCAATGGTCTTTTAATGTATCAAGAGTTTTCATCTTTCAGTCGTCATGTAGCCTTCTAGCCACGTACTATACCAAGTCGAACAGATTTTACGAAGGTAGAGTTCTACTTGGATCACACCTTGTTACGTAGCATCCCAACACAAATTAAAACACATAAAAATTCCCAAGTTGTGTGAATGAAAGATGAAACCCTGCACAACAATCCAGGTCACCATAAGCGAAACGGTTATCTTGCTCATCCCCCTATGCGAATGACCCCACGAATGCTGAGAGTTGGCAAAAGGACAAGCATCTTCCCTACCCAATTCCCCAAGAATCCCAAGTTCTCAAAAAGTTGCAAACATCAAAATCTTGCAAAAAGTCAAAACTCCAACAAATTTGACATCACCCCCAGAGTGCATACATCAAGAGGCACATACAATAGTGATTCTCATCACTCAAAATTCAAATCCCTTGCTCAAGAGAAAAATATATAAAAAAATAAATAGTGATTTTTATCACTACAAAAGAGCAAGTATCCCAATACAATTGAAGAAAAGAAGGGAGTCGAACTTGAATCCCTGGAACTCTCAGCATTTCGATAGGTCATGAGGCAAACCCTAGTACCGGTTTGGTGGATAGCCTATCGGTCACTGGTGGTAAACCTCCCGCATGATGATATATCTATCACATTAACTCGTGTACAGATCAATGTTTGCATGTGGATGAGCTAGCTTATGGTATCCTAGATAGCACCATAGATTAATCTAACTAAACACAACAAAGGAGTTAGTGGAGCTAATTAGGTGATCCTCAGTACAGGTTTGGTTGATAGCCTATCTGGACTTGGCGGTATCCTAACAAATACCACATAAATGAACTCAATTGCACACACAGGGATGTGAAATAACTTGGTCAAAGACAAGTCCGATTCATACCTTGTCCAAAAGTCTTGTAAGATACAACTACGAGTCATGGCTAGTAAGTTAAAACCATCTGAGTCTCGAAAAACCTTAGCTACATTTCCAAACCAACTACACTATATTTTCATCTTTGCATTTTCCATCAAATAAAAAAACAAAATCACATAAAGTTCTAAACAGTCTATGGTGCCACTACCAAACATCACAAATTCAATTCATCCATTCCATCTTGCATATCACATATAAATTTAGAAATATTTGCATTCATCATAACATATGCATCCATCAAAATAAATTAACATGCATACATCCATACTCATCACTCATCATGCATAAAATCAAATCATCACATGCACATAAACAAAATAAAGTCATCTATATATATCATCAAAAATGCCCGTAGGCTACAATGAACTGGTCATGTGACCCCGCAACAAAATCCAAAAGCTCAAAACCCCCAAGCCTAAGGCATCGACCACCATGATCATGCAGGATCGATGCGACGAGAACTACCCCCATGGTGTGGGTCCTATGGGACCCCTCAGGGCGGCTACTACTAGGCCCCGCATCACGCCTACTACCCCCTCCCTCATCTAGTCACCTACGATGAGATGATGTTGACTGCTCAGTATCACTGCCCCTCGTCCGACGTGACGATCCACCTCCCGGGGGCTCAGGTAACCGCCCACCGAGGTGGATAATCTCTCCCTCCATATCCATCCGATGTCGAGACCAATCTGCCTCCCACCGCAACCACTCTACCTCCCACCGACGGTAATAAGCTACTGCATCGTCACGCTGTGCCAAAGCCCTATCCCTCTCCGCTAGCTACGTCCGTAGGAGATCCCCCTCCCGTGCAGCATCAGTACCCCCACCCTACTTGTAGTAGGCAACCAATGCATTCTCCCGCTCTGCCAGTGCATGCGTAGGAGATCCCTCTCCTGCAACGCATCCCCCAGCTCCTCATCGTGCCTCCGCAACAGCCCCTCCAACCGTGCATTCTCAGCATGTAACCCGGACTCCATGTCCTCCACATCCGCCTGAGGCATGGGACTCTCTGGAACAGCAGCCTGCTCTGGCTCCCACTGCTCCGTGATGTCCTGCATCTCCGGCTGATCCAGAACCCCCAAATCCACATCCTCATCCTCCACCTCCACCATATCTGCATCCTCCCGAGGAGCTCCCCAATCATCTCCTGGTGCCTCGGCACCCTCCCCGCCCACTGCTGCTGCCTCTGTGCCTCCCAGTGGCCCCTCTCCCCGCCATCATCGTAGTACCCACCACTGGTCGTACTCTATGGTAGTCCCGACGTCATCCACGTCCGGGATGTCGATCACCGTGTCTGAGTCCTCGCCTAGTGGCACGATGATGGGTCGATCCAGAGTTCTCTTGTCCCCCCGACGTCGATAGACCACGGGCTCACCAGGAAACCCCTAGCGCACCCCAAACTATCGTGTCACCCGGCTGTAGGAGAAGAACTCATGCTCGGTCCCATGCCACCCAATCAGCCACCGCTCCCTACGTACCCATCGAAGCCACTCTCCAGCCTCCGACCAGGTTGGACAGTCCCGATAAGGGCGCCAGAACACCTCCCCTGGAGTAAGCCAAGCGAGGGCATCGACATAGTGCCCTACGGCACCTGCCCACCGTCGACTCTGTCCCTGCTCCCCAGACCGCCGCCACAACACCGCATAACCTATCTCCTTATCCTCCATCTCTACCCGAGTCATCCATGGTAACCCGACTGGCCTCTCCACCGCTATGTGTTGCCAAGCCCAGCTCTACAATAGATAGCTATAGCTAATACCCTTCCGCCTCTGACAGCAGCGAGACCTCGTACAACTCACCATAAAGTTGTGCCAGCAACGTCTGCCCCCACCTCAT
The DNA here is from genome assembly GCA_028583015.1 of Wollemia nobilis. Taxonomy (NCBI): domain Eukaryota; kingdom Viridiplantae; phylum Streptophyta; class Pinopsida; order Araucariales; family Araucariaceae; genus Wollemia; species Wollemia nobilis. The sequence goes on along the minus strand of JAQPPZ010017058.1, from coordinate 14,753,532 downwards.
GATCAGCGGTGCCTCTATCGGGCACTCTACCAGTCGCCAGACCACATCCAGTAGGTTCCATGGGAACCTCACACCTGACGAGTCAAGTAGCAACATGTTGGAAATGAGGCCCATAAGGAATGCGTGCCTCACTCCCAACACCCCCCTCTCCAGCCACCATCGGACCAGAATCCTACCAATCTGGCAGTCGCCCTCTGCCCTCTCCACTGGGCTCTCCACGCCCAGCTCCTCCCCATGCCCGAAGCATCGTATCAGTATAGTTGTCCGCTGGTCACGCGGCGACGTTCTGATCGGTAGTCCATCTATCAGAATCCGTAGAAGCCGATAGACATCCTCCAAGGTCACTGTCATCTCCCCTGTTGGGAGATGGAAGGTGTTGGTCCAGGGATCCCACAGGTTGATCAGGGCCGTCAGATAGGCCCGATCCCCGACCACAGGCTCCAGTCGAGCCACCTGCTTGAGCCCAAGGGCATCAAGCCAATCCCAGTCAGCCACAGTTAGCGCCCCCATGCTTCAACAAAAGCAATGGATACACGGTACCGACTCTTAACAACCTGCAAAAGAAAACAACACAAAAACATTAAAATCATGAAAAAAAATTGTACAACAATAACATGAATATACAACATTGCCTACCAATGTACAGCCAAAAACAAAACAAAAATTCAAACAAATTAATTTGTCAGTCCTAGGGTTTCTAATCCTAACTGATAAATTTAAAAACAAAACAAAAAAATTTACAAAACTTAATTTGTCAGCCCTAGGGTTCCTAATCCTAACTGATAAATTTAAAAACAAAACGAAAAACTCAAAAAAATTAATTTGTTAGTCCTAAGGTTTATACAGTTGCCAGTCTCGGGATTTCTGTATTTTCACTTTAAAAAGTCTGTACAAACAACACAAAATTAATATAACAGTTTTTAACCTAGGGTTTTCACCTACGTTTTAAAACTGACAAGCTCAACCCTAAAAAACTAGGGTTTTTCGTTTCGTTTATCCTAGGGTTTTAGTTAAAAGCAAAAATAAATATTTTTCACCTAGGTTTTAGCTACGTCCTCCGTTCAATTTTCAGCTAAAGTCTTGGTTTGTGTTCAGTTCAGTTTTTAGGGTTTCCATTTTAATTTTGAGAAAACAACATCACAAAAGAAAAATAAACAAATAACTTGCAATTTCAAAAACACATAACAAAAGCAATAACACTAAGGAGCACTTACTGGTCTCGCTTCGGCTCTGCCGCTCGATCCGGTTTGTGCACTCATGATGTCGGGAGAAATTTGGCAGTGCTTCGCTTCGCAGAATTAACCTCCTCCTCCCCAGAGCTCCAAATCGCAAGAAAATTTAGATGCAAATGAGCCCAAACCCTAGTTTTGGCCTTTAAATAAGCCTTTTTAGCTTATATTCATCCCCCCTGGGATGAGCACTTTGGTTAGCACTCGTCCCACCCTAGGACGAATACTAAGCTAGAATTCGTCCCACCCCGGAATGAATTCAGGGCAAAAATTTCAAAAAACAACAAAAATTGAACAAAAATGCACCAAAATACCTAATAAACTTGCCCGATGAGAGTGCTTTGGCACTTGACATCCCGGGCATGCAAAATAGATGTCGGGGTCACAAATCCTCGCTATCCTATTCCCTAAGAAGGCTACCATAGCCGGACCGCTCCACGGGAAGATGGATTTTCGAGAATTTCATCCCCAAACGGCGTCAGCAAAAGGGTCAAAAACCCACCCAAAAATAAGTAATAACATTGCCGAACGAAGGCGCCTTCGTGCCTGACATTCTTGGCATCCAAAATAGACATTGGGGTTACAAATTGTCACTATCCTACTCCCTAAGAAGGCTACCATAGCCGGACCGCTCCACGGGAGGACGGATTTCTGCCAATTTTAGCTCCAAAAAGCGTCACCAAAAAGGGTTAACACCCACCAAAAATAGGTCTAAATGTCGAAAAACTGCACACACGTTCAAGGATAAGAATCTAAAGGCACCTTTGCACAAGTCATCTTGGGTCAAGCGACTCGTCGCTTTTCTCATGAAGGTCATTCCCTCATCGATTCGTCGCTTGAGGGGGTAGTCACACTTAGTCACCAATCAACAAATACACACCCAATTAAGGAAAATGACATGCATTCAAAGAATCATTGACAAAGACAATTACGCTCCTGCTTGGGGCAGTAAACAAGCAATAATCACAATCTAATCAAATCACTTGGCATTTCGTGAATCATGAACTCAAGGTTCTCACGAGACAAAAGGTTGCGCCCTTTGCCTATTCATGACCGATCAATGTCCAAGATCAAGTAACACCTCACCGAAAAAGGTTAACACTTGAATTGAGTTCCTTCGCTCGTCAGAAGCAAGGATTCAAGAATGCATGCCCTTTCCATACTTGGGGCATCAAAATTTGGTTAGGTTATTGAGAAACCCTAATCATTAGTGCTTTGGTTATCTATTTTTGCTCGACGCTGTGCCATGCACAGTGCATCCCAAAAAGGGGCATCTATAGACACCAAAATAGCACCAATCCGATTATGTGACTGCAAACACTGATCGCTTTGACACACACAGCCCCAAGGGCAGCCCCTAGAGGTCAAATAGTGGTCCTAACCACTCTCACAATAGTTTTGGAAGGTCAGGGGTCAATTTGGCACCTTCAGGCACTTTGCTAAGTATCCGTCCCACCCTGGGACGAATTCAATCTGGGATTCGCCCCACCTAGGGACGAATTCTGAATTCGCTCCAGGGTGGGGCGAATTGCAGGTTTGATGGGCAAAAAGTCAAATCTTGACAAATGGCAGCTCGGATCCACCACCCAACGCTTCCTTCATCGCATGGGAGTATGGGTGAGCGTTTTCAAGCGTTAGAGGCATCTGCAAGGTCAGTCATGAAGTCCCAATTCAGGGAGGAATCTCCTTCCCCTTGGGAGGGCATGATTGCCATGTGGCGCCTCTGCATGCCCATTTCAAGAGACCTCCAGGTCTATAAATTGGTGAGTTTCCTCACCCCAAAAGAGAGAGAGAAGTAGCATTTTAGAGCAACGAAGTGCTGTCATTTTATTTACACACCTCACACCTTTTGGATTTGCACCTTTCACATCCTTGATCTCCTTTAGAAGGGAGGTCATTGGGTGACTATTGGGAGGACGAATCTCGATCCCAAAACCCGACATTTGGTCATGATATCCCACCAAATTTTCCGACAATACCACACAAGAGGTTTTGGACCCATCCCAAGTGGATTGGTGCCGAAATCAAGCCTCAAACGATGGGCGGCCTGCCCCAGGGGCGCCCCCTCCCACACTACCATAGTCCTAATCGCCCCCTTTCGGAGTGATGGGAATTCCATGGTAGATTTGCTTTCTTTCATTTTTGCATTCGATTCTATGATGCTTAGATAGGTTGTCATTTGAATTTCATCTCGTTTTGAACAATTTTGATCATATTTCTATCTTTGCTCGCTTTTACTAACCTACGGGTAGCATCATCAAATTCCTATTGATGGAGGCTAAATTGGGAAAATATGACCATCTGGGTCTTCCCAAAATGCCCCCAATTAGCTAACCCCAAGTTTTCAGGTCTTTTGGAGCTTTCGAGGTAGGACATTGGGACAGTACCTATTCGGCATTATGTTGTAGGTGAATTCGTCCCACCCCGAAACGAATTCAAATCGGTGAGGAATTTTTGGACTGTTCTTTTTGCAGAGCCTTCTTGATGATGTCTTGATTCCCCTATCAAATTTTCATAGCATTTGGACTTGTTTTAGTCATAGTTTAATTCATTTTTCTCATTCACTTAGTCTAGGCTTGGGGATTGCATGCTTTGTTCCATCCGCAGGTGCTACTGATCATTTCTTGTTCTTTTGAACATAGGGTTTGGACGTCGAAGGAGCAACGAGGAGTCCAGACTCATCAATGCAAGCGGCGGCGATGTTTGGTCCACCCATTTTACATGTGGGCACGCGGAAGAAGGAAAGGCGCCCATGGATGTAATTAGAAAGAATGCTTAAACGCTCCTAGCCCTTGGAAGGGGAGGATGCACATTGTAACCGAGTTTGGAACATATCAATGAAAAGGGCTATCTTTCTTTAATTCACATTTGTTCCAGTTCGATTCGATCATGCTTTTCCCTCTTTTCATGCACTTTCAAGTTTTTAGGATTTAGCGCTAAGTTCGGTTTCTTTGTTTGCATATCGCATGTTAGCTTTCCCTTTTTGCTTTTGTATCCTCGTGCTTTCAAGAGGGATATTTTCCTTATGTCAATTCTCAGCATTCTAGACCATGTGCATAATAGGATTAGCAAGGAAAACCTTTCACTTAAGGGAGCAAGGACTACGTTGTAGTTTCATCCTTGTTCAAACTCATATTTAAATGTGTGAATTTATGTTGGAATTTTGAGATATACAAGGTACAATCAAAGCAAGATTCGACATTCAAAAATCAAGATAGCTTTCTACAAAATCAGAAAAGAAAACTAGTAATGACTGAATAACTAAAAAACCCTATTGGAGACCCTATAACAAATTATTGTGTGAGGGGAATTACACAAACACCTAGGATGGAGAATGTGGATGGAATGATGTGTGTGTTTTCCTTATGAAATTTTAAAAACTAAGAGGTGTGTGTAAAATAGCCAATGGCCATCTAAACATCATTTCTAATTGTTATCTGGTATCTACCCTATCTTACGAGGACCCCTTGAAAATAAAAATATCACAAGAGAAAGTGCAAATGATGATATGATAAAAAGGTTGTATTAAGACTAATGAACATCATACAAGCATGGTGTTATGTAGCATGTAAGTACAACATAGTCTAGTGCAGGTGCAATGAATGAATATGCCTAATACAACTAATCAATGAATGTGTAATGCATGATGATGTAAGCAATGCAATGTTTTTGTGAAATTTAATTTTATATTGTTTTTGTGATTTTTAATTTTATATTGTTTTTATTGTTTTTGTGATTTTATTATTTTTTTTATGCATTGTGTGTCATACATGAAATACCCACAAGTGGAGAATTTTAAGAGGTTCAGGTTCCTCAACACCCTCTAGAGAAGCTAAAAAATAAGTACCTGGCCCTATCTTTTGTATGATGATAAATGGACCTAACCAATTTATTGCTAATTTTTCCCACAAGCGGGGCAGTAAGTTCAATTTTTTTGTTCTTTTTAAGCACAAGGTCCCCAACTCTAAATTTTGTGAGATGGACTTTGGTATCATAAGCTTATTTAAGTTTATCTTGATAAACATGAAGGTGCTCAAGAGCGTTAATGTGTCTTTCTTAAAGAAGGATCAATTGATTGAGGTAAGCTTATTGCACAGTGTCATCATTGATAAACTCTTGTAAAGCAATGCACAATGAAGGAATCTCTAATTCCAAGGGTATAATGGCTTTGATGCCATATATTAGTGAAAACAGAGTTACCCTAGTGGGCATCCGAATGCTAGTTTTATAATCCAATAATGCAAAAGGCAGTTGAAGGTGCCAATATTTGTGAATATCCTTGATGATTTTATTAAGAATGGTAATGACTATTTTGTTGGATGTCTTTGCTTGATCATTACACTACGAAAAATAAGGCATTGAAAATCTATGTTGAATATTGTACTTGGTGCACAACATTCTCATATATTTGCTTTTAAATGAAGGTCCATTATTCGAGATGATCTTTGATGGAATACGAAAATTACATATGATGCTATGGAGTATGAACTCCATGATGTGAGGTCTAGTCATAGTGGTAAGAGGAATTGCTTCCACCCATTTGGTAAAATATTTTATGGCCATTAGAAAAATGTGTGTTGTCTTGAAAAAATGGGTGAGATTTTTCCAACTAAGTCAAAATCCCACTATAAAAAAGGCCATAATAAATGTATCGATTGTAAGGCCTACGAAGGTACATGTGATAAATTAGCATGATGCTGACACTTAACACACTTATTGACATAAGTACAACAATCCTTCTCCATGAAGGGCTAGTAATTACCCATTAAGAGGATGTGATTAGCAATAGCCATGTCGTTGAAATAGCCACCACAAGTACCATCATGATATTGAGAGATTGCCCAATCATATTCTTGGGGCTCTAAGGAACGAAGGAGAAGACCATCATAGCTTCGATAGTATAGTATATCTACTAATAAAATATATTTTATCACTTTTTTCTTTAATCCTCATTTGGCGGTATGTGGCAATCCTGAAGGAATATTATCAAGTTTTAGGAAATATTTTAGTTGAGTGAACCAATCTTGATATGGTTGAGTTTTGACTAAGTGAACTGCTTGATCCTTTTTTGACTCATCTCGCACGAATGTAGATTGGGATATGTTCTTGAGATATATGGTTGTGGTGTTAGAAAAAGGACTCTACGAGACCAAGGATCCCTAGGATGCATGTTTTAAGAAGTCATGTAATTGAGAAAACCAATCTTGGTACGATTTAATCTAAATCACATGGAAATATTTCTCATCTTTCAAAGTATCTCACAAAATTACGAATTGAGTGAGCATTTTGAATTGAATACTAGTGACATCATCTAATGGGTTTTGTAGAATTAAGGATTCCAAGGAAGCCATTGTATCCAAAAAATGGTTAGAAGAACGAGGAACTACCTCAATGTCATACCATTCAAATTTAGTTAATATTTTATCCATAAGGGCTTTATATGATTTCAAGATTGAAAACTTGTAGTGGTAAATTTTCTTAACCTGTTGAATAAGCAAAGAATCACCAAAGATGTCGAGCCTCTTGATGTTCATGGTGAGAGCTATCTTAAGACCCAAAAGAAGGGCCTCATACTCGATATTTTTATTGGTGCATGGGAAATCAAGTTTAAATGAAAGGGGAATAGGAGCCCCTTGTGGTGTAAATAAATCATTCTTGTGCCACCCCTTGCTCAAATTTAGAACCGTTGAATAACATCATATTAGCTTTATTTTCTAGTTCTTTGGGTTTTGGCGAGTTTGATAATGTGAATAATACATCATTATATAACTTGATTGTAAGAGGATTATCACCCTAGAGGGGACCCTCTACTAGTTGATCAATGATAATCTTTAATAGATTTCTAACCTATGAACTCAAGGTAAAATTCTATCAACAACATTATCCACTTTGCGGTATGACTGTTATGATATGTTCGACTCATCATGTACCATAGAGGGCTTTATTTAGAAATGATATATGTTGTTTGATTAATCATGTAATGTCGAAGCTTTTGTGGCAAAGACTATTGCTAAGCAAAGCTTATCAACATATGCATAGTTGAGCTCATAGCTAACCTAGGTGTGATTGATGCAATAGATAGCTTGTTCTTTATTTACCTCATTCTTCTGGATCAACATGGTCCCTAAGGAAAATTTAGTAGTTGATATGTATAATACGAATGACACACCTTATCGAGTTGGAGCTAGTATTGGTAGAGATGCCAAGTATTGATTGAATTATTCAAAGGCTTTTTGACACTCATCATCCCAATTTAAGGTGATCTCCTTTTGTAATAATCAATTCATTGATCATCATTTATTTAAAATTTGTGCTACAAATAATTGGATAGATGCAACATTCCCTTGAAAGCTACAAAGTTACTTGAGGTTGGTAGGGGGAAGCATTTATAGGATTACCTTGACTTTAGTCGGATTGACATTGATTTTCCACTGTATCTACAATGGCCATCAAGGAGACCAATGATTCAGGATGGCAAATATTTTTAAAGGTGTGGATATTCCTTTCCTTCCACACCCGCCACCAAATATGGGGTAACCCAAATTTCCAAAATTGATATAGGTGGGAAGAGGAGAAGGGGGAGACCCATTCAACAACTAGGTCCTCTAGCGAGTTGGGAAGAACCCAAGAAACACCCATCTCTAAAAAGAAATGATGGAAGACTTCAAGGGTATAGGAACAATGGGAAAATAAGTGGAAAGGCGATTCAAAAGCCCTACCACGTAGAAAGCACCTATTAGGTAAAATCATTCCTCATTTTTGAAGATTATCAAGAGTAAGGCACTTTCCCTAAATTTCCAACAAGAAGAACACATTGATTTTAGGCATCAAGCCTTTAATATAGATTTGATTTATCGAGAAATAAATATCTGAATCATAGTCCAAGTAGCAATAAGTAGACTTAACTGAAACCTAACCATATTTCTCAAGATCCCAAACCAACCTATCGTAAAGACCAATACCTAGGGTTAAGAAATATTTTATGGAGTTTTTTATATTTATTAAAGCAAGTTTCTCCTTATAAATATTTGGGAAGTCAAAGGACTTCCACCAAATATGACCATTGAATAATTCTAAAAAGTCAAAAAATTTGGGACCAAAGAACCTATCTATGATTGGCTTCAAATAGATGAAAGTCATAAAATCTTCAAGAGGGGATGGCGAGGTCCAAGAATCTCCCCAAAAATCAATGGAATAATCATCCCCCACCACCCAACAAATGCTTTTACGCACATCCACCTGAATACCGACTATGTTGGACCAAAATGCAAAACCCGCCAAAAGAGCTTGGGATTTCAAGAAATTGCTGCCGCCACCAAGATTGTTTTGCAATCTTAACCTAGCTGACTTTGGGACTTGTCATCCTGAACTAATTTCCAATATGGTTTTGCAATCAAGGCTTTGTTCAACGTTCTCAGCCTTCTCAAACCTAAGTGTCCTTCTTCTCTCCTAATGTAGACTTGATCCCATGCGACTAGGTAAAATCTCTTCTTTTCTTCAACCCCTGACCACAAGAAAGATTGCTAAAATTGTTTATATGATTAATTTCCTTGTAGATTCAAATTTTATCTTATCATACATACATAATAATCAAACTATTTAATATATAATATATTCACATACATTATAATCAAACTATTATAATAAATAATACACTAAAACTAAGATTAATTTCAATAGAATACAATCAATTACATAAATTAACACTAACTCTTAAAATTAACCGTAAATTTTTTCAAAGATTAAGTTGGCAACAAATATTCAAAGGCCTTGAAAATGTATAAAAAATTGATTCCGTTGCAACTCTAAACGTAAATTCCATGCTCCTCCTAAAGCATCTTCCAAAATAAGTTCCAAAATAAGTTTCCGAGCATGCTCAACAAAAAAAAAATCACAAACTGCCTTTAACGTTAAAATACATTCCTTCCACTATCTACCTTTTTGTGCTTGAATTGTCGGTGCATAGAAAAACGTATATACGCATATAAATATGTTTTGAATGAAATGGTGAATGGAGGACCTTTATTGTTAAAAATTCAAAATTCGCGGTATGTTAGGTTTTTTTTATGTTAGATTTTTTTTTTTAATTTCAAGTTTTAAAATAATATTTGTTTTGAGAAAATGGTGAGTGGGGGATTTTATTATTAATAACTATTCAACAATATTTCTCCTGATCTCAAATCTTGAAATCTTATATAGCCCTTACTTAAATGGTGAGCTGAGGTTCTTTTTATGAATAAATAAAAAAATTAAGGATCTCTTTTATGAATAAATAAAAATTAAGGTATTCAACAAATCTTGTATTTTTTGATTAAATAGAAGAGTTGGTTACGGTTATTATTTTTAGTAATTGATTAGAGTAGGGTTCAAACTAAGGACTGCTCCCAACAAATATATTTGTCTCCTTGTCTACCCGGCATGACATGGACTACTGCTTTTACATAGGGTTGGCTTTCCCAAGGCTTTCTCAGGTTTAAATTTAGGTTTATTTTTAATAAGTGTCCAATGACACCTACATTTACCAATCAATAGTATTTCTTCTAATCTAAAAAACTAACATAAGATTTTAAAGATACTGTTGATATACTCTTTAGGGGACCTTTGTTTCAAATAATTAAAATAGAACTTAGTGCCCTTATCGCCCATCTTCAACCAATTCATCCTAGCTCGAATTCTTGGCCTTGAATTTGCTTAACCTGCACTTTTCTAAGCTCCTCCTTGATCTTGACTAACTCTAATTGTCAATCCAAATTATTAGGCTGAAGTTGGAGAGCATATTCAGCATGTAAAATTTGCTCATTCAATAGTAATTCAGATATTTTACTAGCATTAGCTTTTAATCTACCAATAATCTGAAATATTTTAATCCAACTCTGAACATTAGAATTCCACCGATCAAAAGCAAAGTTATGGTGCAAACACACCCTATTGATTTCCATGACTATAAAGATAGCATTCGAACAATCAAGAAAATCTAATAATGAAGTATTTAAAATAAACTTATCATATTTATTTATTGTCCTCTTCATATCACTAATCATTCTCAGATTAACCATGTTAGGGAAATGGTCAGAGAAGACAGTAAGAAGGACATTGACTTTGCTGCCATTAGCAAAGAAGTCAAAACTGGAAAAAGTATCATTAACATAAGCTCTGTCCAACCTACAATAGATTCAATTACTTCCTTTCTGAATGTTACACCAAGTATACAATAACCCAAGATGAGTTAAACGTTGACCCAATAGAGGATCACAAAGAAAGAACTGAGCCTTAAATTTATGCCAAAAAAATTGTTCTTCTCATTTCCATTCAAAATTAACCCCACCCTGCTTATCATCCCTATGTTCCACCATATAAAAATCTCTCATAATTATCCACAAAATAGCAGGTAAACCCAATAACCACTGCCACAAAGTACATATGTTTTTATATTTATTAGGTGCATATATAGAACATAAGCCAGACATAAAATTGTCATTATTTAGAATGACCAAAACAACAAAATTGCAAGGAGAAAAACCATGGCTAACAACCTTCAAAGACCATTTTAATGATAACAAGATAGCAGTTCCACCTCTTCATGGAAAATGATCAGTAAAGAAAGAAGAAGAATCCTTCTAAATAACTCTTAGAGTTGTACTAAGCTTAAACCCAGTAGCATTCAACTCTTGGAGCATAACACAATCAAGAGGTCCAGCGAAATTTAAAAAATTCCTAACTGAATATTTTCTGTCAAGGGACTGAATACCCCTAACATTCCAACTTAAACACTTAAATGTCATTATTACCAACAAAAGAAGAATTATTGCCTCTAGCAAGGCATTTAAAATTTCTAAGAGATTTACCACAACTATTAATATCAAAATAACGACGTCTCTTCTTCTTTTCAATTTTCTTCTATCCTAAGTTATCAGTCTCAACCTTTTCTTCTACAAATCCCTCACATATTGAACCTAAAAAATCACTACTAATTTGAGTGTCTGCATCAGAGAATACATCATTGTTATCTTTCTCAACTTCATTTATGGAATCCACTTCAGTTAATGCCTTGTTATTATGAAACTCCATAGCTTTAGCATTAAGTGTGGCCAAAGCAAGCTTTTGAGAACTTAACTTGCCTTAAAATTGAATATGCCCCTCCTTAATACTAACATTGCTCAATCCACCATCCATCCTACTATTAACCGCAAGACCCTTAACAACAGACTGGGTGACCAAATGGGCCCCAAACATGTCACTATCTGATGGAGCAGAACTAACATATTTATTTAACTCATTAGAATTTACATTCTCAATAGTCATGTCAGAATCCCTGACCTTATTATTAGAGTTTAAAGTATCCCCCATAATAGACTCCTTATCCATGACGACAATATCATGCAACACATTTGGTTCAGACATCTTTGAAATGTTATTTTGGCTTTTAAAAACAAAAATAGTATTGTTCTGAGTAGGGTAAGTACTGCTAGGAGAAGAAAATACAGACCTAGAAATATTCTTATTTACAGCAGAAGAAAAAGGATTCAAATCAACCTTAGCCCCAAAACCACACAAAGAACTATTCATCTCAGATTTTTTTTTTTTAATTAGTATAATTTTTGTTCACATTTTCAATATTTTTCCCTATAGTAGGAACAACACCAAAAGCCCTTTTGAAAGCAATCAAGATTGGAAAAATTCTCCGCAGATGACCCTCATTTTTGGCAAATAAAACAAGCATTCACCCCCCCCAAGATTTCTGTTTGACATACAGATTTAAACACACCAAAATCCAATTCCACTTCATAAGGAAAATCAACTCTAGGAGTAAAAGATAAAAGAACCCTAATGTCCATATGCATAAGTAGTGTTTTTGTTTCTTGAACACACAGGGTTTTACCAAAGGGTGCTAGAAAATGAGGCAAAAAACCCCATAAAATAGGTGGGACATTTTTAATGATGGCCCATTTAGGGTAAGATACAGAAAAAAAATTCTTCATGCAAAAGTTCAAGAGACCACGACACTGCCCTAAACACCAAATTCCCTACGGACCAGAACTGTTTATTTACAACCTTTTTTTGAATTTCAACAGTATTAAAAACAATTATAAATAATCCTTTTTGGAGCATACGGCAGAGAGAGAATTGCACATTTAAATTTTTCCCCCAAACATTATTCAACCATCCATAAAATAACTTTCTAAAAGGTAAAACCACACAATTAATAACGACAAAAAAAATTGCACATGATTTTAATCTAACTTGCTCCCCACATAATACTTCAAACATGCCATGATTTGGAGTAATTTTAACCCTAACAACACCATTTACAACTTCCTTACCTGTAATGTCAAATACCGAGCCCACAGGAATAGTTTTATTTGTTTCTCCCAACACCACTTCATTGAATGATAGCTTCTAACCAGCTACCACCCTCTTGAGCCCACTCACATTCGCATCTTTAAGAGCAGATTCAATATTCTTAGCAGCTTCACCCGTGACATCAGACTTAAAATTCATAGCGGACTCACCCGTGACAAAATCTCCAATGCTTATTCCTCGTGGTGGCCTCCCCACTTCCTCCATTTCCTTCTCTATTTCTCACTCTTCGAATTGTATCTCTGATGGGAATCAGCTGGTTTGTGATGTTGAGAGAATAAAATAATTGTTTCATTAATTTTAATTTCACTTGTTCTCTTCGAAAGACAATCCTTCTCGGAGGAAAGATAGAGAAAATTGTTGTTCTCTTATTCCTAAAAATATTAATGAACAGGAGGCTGAGTTTTTGGACAAAGAGATCACTTATGAATAAATTAATCAAGCTATAAAAGTTATTAGCAATGATAAACTGTGTGTACCTGATGGCTTGCCTATTGAATTTTATAAGAAATATAGTTCATGGATTTGTGAGGACTTAAAAAATGTTCATGAGGAGGTCTTTGAGTCAGGTTCTCTTTGTAATGTTATCAATTCGAGTGTTATCAGAATTATTCCTAAGGATGGAGATAATACTCTTATCAAAAATTGGAGGCCTATAACTCTTTTAAAAGTTTCATATAATATTCTGGCTAAGGTGTTGGGTCTAATATTAGCTGATATTTTGCCTAAATTCATTAATTTCACTCAAACGAGATTTATTAAAGGTAGGTTTATTTTGGAAAATTTGATAATAGGGTGGGAGGCCATGGATTGGGCTCATAGGTCGAGACAGAGGATTGGAATGATCTTTATTGACTTTGAGAAATCTTATGACAGAATAGAATGGGGATATATTTTGGCTGTGTTGTCTGCTTTTGGCTTTCCAAGCAATTTTTGTCGAATGGTTAAAAGTCTTATGTCTGATGCAGTGACAAAGATTGAAGTAAATGGGAGTTTATCTGATACCATAGCTCTACAAAGGTCTATCAGGCAGGGTTGTCCCCTTGCTCCGACATTGTTTGTAATTGCTAATGATCTTCTTTATTATCTATTGAGAGATAATTCTCTTGGCCCTGTTGTCCGTGGTGTTAATTTACCTTCAGCTCAGGATCTCATTAATATGCAATTTGCAAATGATACTACTATTTTTGTAGAAATGGTTGAGGGTAATTTTATAAACTTGTTTCATAAACTTGACTTATTTTGTAGTGCTTATGGAGCAAAAATTTCCAAATCCAAATCTAAAATCTTGAGTTGGGATGATAATCCTCCTACTTGGATTAATAAATTTGAATTACAATGGTGTGGGTCCAATACTCAAGTTAGATATCTTGGGATTCCTTTTGCTGTTCAGCCTAATATAAGAAACATGTGGAGTTGGATCAAGAAAAAAGTTGTTTTAAAACTTGAAAAATGGAGAAAGAGACAACTTTATTTGACTGGTAGATTTCAAATTTGTCAGAAAATTCTATCTTCTTATACTGTTTACTATGCTTCTATTTGGTCTTTTAATGCTAATCAAATTTCTGAGATTCAGAAGTATGTCAAACAGTTTTTATGGGCAGGTGATTTTGGTATAAAGAAAAAACATATGGTTAAATGAGATTGGGTTTTTTTGAATAAGTCTAAAGGTGGGTTGGGGTTGATTTATTTGCGTAAACAAGGAATGACACTAGCTATCAAATGGATTTTGAAAAGTATTAATGGACATGAGCCATGGAAAACTTTAGTTAGGCATAATATTTGCAATGATGTTCCTAACAGATCTAAGTTTTAGTGTGGGCTGCATTTGTTTGATATTCTTTTTGGCACTTTTAACAACAGGCCTTCAGGTTCAAATGTTTTTAGAAGCCTTTGGAAGGCTTGGTTACAGGTCAGATCTAAAGTTGAAGGTTGGTTTCAGCTTATTGTTTCTCAAAAGAGAGTTTTTAATAATTGTTCTATATGGTGGAATCTTAAGCATAAGAATAAGGTCCTAGCTCGTGTCTAGGGTTGTTCAACTCGTAAATGGGCTCAAAAGAGAATTCTTTCTTTTAACCATATTTTGTGTGCTACTGGGTTAAAGTCTTGGTATTATTTGAAGCAAGAATTTAGTATTTCGGACTCTCAATATAGGACTTATTCCATCATCCAGAATAGTTTTAGAAGGCTGGTTAATCCTATTTTTGTTGATAATGAACAACAAGTTATTGATTATATTTGCTGGAAATATGGCTCCAAAGTTTTGTAGTTCAAGCCTAAATAGATTTATATTATGCTTACTACTACAGATATTATTTTTGACCATACTAATCATAAATGGAGTATGGATTTATCTCCTAATTATTATGCTCATACCCTGCAACGCATTTGGTCTAGACATCTTGAGCCTAAAAAGTGTTTTTTTAGATGGCTATTGTTACTTCATAGGCTGCCCATTATGGCTGATCCTAGTATGGTTGTTATATGTTCTTTATGTCATGTTTTGGATACCATTTCTCATATTTTATTTGAATGTGTTTATGCTAAGGATATTTGGCTTATGTTTTGTTCCAATATTCATGGCTGGGACTACAATTCTGCTTTGGATAAAATGCAAATATTATGTGGTCATATTCAGTAGTTGCATAAGTCTTATAATATGTTCTAGTTATTTCTTTCCACTAAGATTTTTATGGACAATTTGGCAAGCTCATAATGATGAACTCTTTCAGTAGCATTACAGGTTCCTTACTGAGTCTCATTTGAGACTCATACGATTTAAAATAATTTTGTAGGTTAACAGGTTGATATGTGGACTTGAAGATCGATTAAAGCGTAAGAACATGTATGAAAATCTGATTCAGATAAAAGACAATATTTGGACTATTAGTTATTTATTTCAGCACATTAAGGAGTCTGATTTCTTCCTTTGGTTTTGTAATTTTGTCACTATATGTAATGATTTGCATATTAAAAACAATTTTAGTCATGATGGTCAGTATTTGTAGTAGTTGCTAGATTTTTTGTTGGTATTCCAGCCTTATAATGATCTTCTATATGTGACTTATTGTATTATATTTCTGGTTTTTTATTTATAATATAAGTATCAAATGTTCAATTAAAAAAAACATAAGATTTTAAGTATCAACATGAAAATTATATAATATATTAGTTTTTAACATTAATAAGTAAAAATTCATTGTATTTAACCATATTTATCCTTATAAGAATCGAGGTCAATCATTAATGTATTCCTAACTTAAATATTTAAAACTTATTTTGGATTCAACAGATATATTAATGGACATAGGGCTCGTGAGCGATGTTCACTGTTGTGAACAACTGCATATAAACGGTGTTTCTAGGAATATTGTTTGGTAGGTGATGAAATGGTGGATATAAAATTTTGTTGAAGGTCGAGGAATCCAAAACACAGATTATTGATTTATAATTTTTCTTATAACAGAACGGTTTGAGGGTGAACAATTTGAGGGTGAAAGCGGCTGCATCAAATATTCCTAGTTCCATTAGGGTTTATGGCGGAAATCTAGGATTTGCAACTTCATATTTTAGATCTCGGGATGGAGGGTTTCAACAAAGATACATGCATTAAGTAAATAATAAATTTTAAAGAAGCAATTCATGAAGGACCACCTCAAACAAGAGGGGAACACAATCAACGATTGCCAAGGAAACCATTTAGGATGCCAAATATTGATCCAAGGAAAGCAGGAATGGGTTGCACGAAAAAAACTAATGGATCCCCATAGTGAAGTTGCAAATAATGGATGTCCAAGAATGAATAGATGATATTGAGAGGAAAATCCTAGTTTGTCAATTCATGGGATTTCGATCGACTCTTGCTACCTTCAAACAATGGGCTACCAAAAACTGGAGCACTAAAGATAAGTTTTAAATTTTTACTTACCCTAATGGCCACTTTCTTATTTTTTTTCTAAATAAGAGGATAGGGAGAACATTTTTCAAGGGGGACCATGGTTTTTGGTAGGATAGGGCTTTTCATGAAGCCCTGGCATACCAAGTTCAAAGCTGAGGAAGAGATGTCATCAATTGTCCCTGTTTGGATCTGTTTATTTGGTCTTCCGATAGAATACTGGCATCCAAAGATATTCACAATAATTGAAAATTATTTAGGAGTTTATATGACGAATTATGATAGCACCTAACACTTAGAGCATATATTATTTATGCAAGGATTTGTGTTTTTATTGATTTTGACAAACCACTTTAAGAGAAAATTACTTTACAATATGGAGAAGAAATATGGGAGCAAGTAATAGATTATGAAAATATTCCATTTAGATGCAAAATTTATCATGAATATGGCTATCTAGCCAAGGATTATCCACATAAGGTCCCTAACAAAGAGAAAGAGGATGGGGACTTGGCAAGGTTTCAAATCCCTAAACAAAAAAACACAAAGACAAAATAGCATCAAAAGAGAAAACGGTAATTTCACTGAACACCTTTGAAATTCTCTTCATAGATGAACAAGCAAATGATGATGATGGTCAAATGAAAACAATTATTATGGAGACATAGTTTGATGAATAGAGGGAACATGAAGTATTGCATGATGATAAATCATTAACAGAGCTTGCCTTGATTGTAGAAAACCAACCCAAGTGCAAAACAAAAGGGCAGATTCAAACTACAAACAAAATAGATCCACCAAAAGACCATACAAATTTTAATAGTAGTGTCTAGTACCAAGTAACTAGCCTATAGTCCCAACTGGAATGAAGCAAGATACGAATAAAAGGATTAAGATGCCATAATCCTAAGGCTTATAGTCAGTCTCTTTATGGCAATGTTGGAAGCTTAAGCAATTTTTGATATTTTTGGTAATTTGTTAAGCTTTGGTTTATTTTTAGTGTTATCGTTTTTTGTTTGTTTTGTCTATAGCTCCTTTGTGCTTTGTTTTTGTTGTATTTGTTTTTTCTAATTTCGTTTGTGGTGTATTTGATTCATTTTGTTGTTTCTGTTTTGGATTTGTTTTGTTATGTTATTTTTAGGGTTTTTGGTTCATGTTCTATGTTTTTCTCGTTTGTGGTGTTTTTGTTTCTTTTTGTTGTTTTTATTGTGATAGTATTTTGTTATGTTGTGTTTGTTGTTTTTTCTGTGTATTTTGTGTTTTTGCGTTGTTTATTTTCATCATTTTTTTTTTGTTGTATTTTTTAATTTTGTTTTGCTATGTCGATTGTGTGTTTGTTCTGTGTGGTTTCTGTTTTTTTTTGTGATGTGTTTGATTGTGCTTTTTCTTATCGACACACTTAAGAATATACTTTATTTGTTTTAGCTTTTTGTGTGTTCTTATTTTGTGTTGTTTCAGTTCCTTGCATGTGTCAAAGATGATAGACAAAGTGCAAGTTCTAAACATTTTTTGGTGGAAGATATACCCTTGCTTCCTTAGGTCTTGCTCAAAAATAAAAAATGACACTCCTTCTAAAATATTAAAAAAATAAATAAAAATTACTCCTAAACTGAAATCATATATTACAGGGACTGTATGTATCTTAAGAACTATTTGAACATAAGATTTCAAGTATCAACGTGAAAATCATATAATAGATTAGTTTTTAATGTTTAAATTTTAAATTTTAACCTTTAATACTTTTATTTAAAGTTTCTTTAACTGTTGAACCAAACCTTAATAAATTAGTGCATGATGGAACCCTTAACCTAACTGCCAGAAGAGCATATAGGACATATTCTGCATTTAGTATTCCATTCCATGTGGGTCGGCATTTAAAAGCTAAACATTTTTAGCTGTAATGAGAAAATGGAATGCGGTACTGCATATCTCCTTTCCGTCAGGGCGGTGCATTCATTTACTTTCTCACATAATATGTGAATGAGATGGTCATATCAAATCGGGCTTTAGATTCTCCTTCGTGCATCTCCCTGTGCATGACTATTTTATCTATGGAAACAAGAAATCTGAATAGAAAAGAAAAGAACACTGCGTGCCTTCCTGGCGTTGTCAGAGCATTTTCAAAGTTTGTATCTGTTTCAGCAAAGGGCTTTCCATTCTTACCGATACGGGATCTTCAAAGTTTGTATCTGTGATACGTGGACGTAATATATTTGTTTAGATGTGTGAAAGTTATCCAAGTTTGAATTTAAAATATTTAAAATATACTTAAACTCACAAGTAAATTTAAAATTATCTTTAATTTTAAGAATTTAATTTTAAAAAAAAGTTAAATGCACAATACTCTCGAGGATACTTTATAAACATTTTGTTATCTTTATTTATATGGTCAATTTGGTGTATATAGTCTTTTTAAAACACATCGTAAAATAATTAAAAATCAGATTCAATGTTAAATTATAATCAATCACATTAAATGTTATTTCTTTTTTTATTAGTTGGACGAAAGAAGTTTTGAAAGGACCTTTCTAATTTATAACAAAAAAAAGTTAATAGTCAGTTTGAGAACACTTCAAACATTAATGCCAAACAACTGTTGGATATAACTACCTACACCTAGACCAACATATACTAGTCGAACAACACGAGAAACATAAGCCAAACAGAAATAAAAGCTAGGCACATAGGTCCACACGGATAAATAGAGACAAAAAACTAGGCACGGAGACTTGACCAAAACATTCAAAAAACAACATCCAATGGGAAGGTTCCAGCCATCCGCCCAAAGTATTCTGACTCGAGTTTGAACTTTACTTGAATTCATTGTCCAACGATCTAAGACCATCTGGGAAATTACCTATCCAAATGTGAAGATCTTGTTGTGTAAGACCTTGATTAGCTAGGAAGTCCACAACTTTGCTACCTTCCTGAACCGGTGCTTGAATTGAACTTCTTTGAAATTTTGAATTATTCTCCTAGCTTCAATTATAAAATTTGCAATAGTGCACGAAGGATTTTGGTTGCAATTAATCATGTTGATAACATTGAGTGAATTTCTTTCTTTGATTAGTTTCCTGCAATTCAACCAGTTTAGTTGGAAAACACCCTGAAATAATACTTGAGCTTTTCGCGACCCAAGTTTTCAGAAAAGGCAAGAAGGATTTTACCCTCTAAGTTTCTAAACAAACCTCGAACCCTGGAGGGGGTTCCCAAATCATGTTAACCCTGTCCTGACTGAACCTGATCACTGTATTATGAGGTTGAGTTAAAAAAACCAACGATCTCTCCAAAGTGATCTTTCCTTTATAAGTTACGTAATCCAATTTTAAAGCTTTCACATTTTCCACTGTATCTACAATGGCCCTCAAGGAGACTGATGACTCGGGATGACAAATATTTTTAAAGCTACGGGCATTCCTTGCCCTCCACATTCACCACCAAATATGGGATAACCCAAATTTTTAAAATTGGCATAGGTGGGGAGAAGAGAAGGGGGAGACCCATTCAACAACTAGGTCCTCCAGCGAGTTGGGAAGAACCCAAGAAACACTTAACTCCAAAAATAACTTACAGAAGACTTCAAGGGTATAGGCTCAATAGGAAAATAAGTGGAAAGTTGATTCAAAAGCCATGTGGCACAGGAAGCATCTATTAGGAAAAATCATTCCGCATTTTTGAAGATTATCAAGAGTAAGGCACTTTCCTTGAATTGCCAACCATAGGCGTATGTTTTTTAATCCAGCCTTCATTAGTAGGGATTATAATCATAGTCCAAGCAACCATAAGCTGGCTTAACTGAAAACTAGCCATGTTTCTCAGTATCCCAAACCAGTCTATGGTGAAGACCAGTACCTAGGGTTAAGAACCATTTTATGGAGTTTTTTAAAATTTATAAAAGAAAGGGAAGTCAAAGGACTTCCATTGAAGATGACCATTGAATAATTCTAAAAAGTTAAAAACTTTGGGACCAAAGAACCTATCTGTGATTGGCTTCCCAACTACCAACTATGCTGGACCAAAAAGCAGACCCCTCTGGAAGAGCTTGGGATTTCAGGGAATTGTTGCCACTCCCAAGATTGTTTTGTAAACTAGCTTAAGGACTTGTCATCCTGAATTAATTTCCACGATTGTTATGCAATGAAGGCTCTTTCAATGTTCTCAGCCTTTTCAAATCTAAACCTCATTCTTCTCTCCTACTACAGACTTGATCCCATACCACTAGATGAAATCTCTTCTTCTCTTCAATTCGTGACCACAAAAAAGATCATTAAAATTGCTTATATAATTAATTTCCTTAAAAAAAAATGTAGATTCAAATTTTATCATGTCATACATACATTATAATTAAAATATTTAATACATAATATATTAAAACAAATACATAATAATAAAACTATTATAATGCATAATGCACTAAAATTAATTTCAATAGAATCCAATCAATTACCTAAATTAACACTATAACTCTTAAAATGAACCTTCAATTTTTTCAAAGACTAGGTTGGCAACAAATATAAATTTTGAATTCAAAGGCCTGCAAAATGTATAAAAAGTTGAATCCATTGCAACTCTAAACGTAAATTCCATGCTCCTCTCAATTCGCAATGGCAACTATAGCATCTTCCAAAATAAGTTTTGGAACATGCTCGTAGAAAAATCACAAACTACCTTAAACGTGAAAATACCTTCCTTCCACTATCTATATTTCTGTGCTTGAATTGTCGGTGCATAGTCAAACGTACAAACAAATAAAAATATGTTTTGACTGAATGTTGAATGGAGGACCTTTATTGTTAAAAATTCGAAATTCACGGTATGTAAGTTTTTTTTTTTAAATTTCAAATTTTAAAATAATATTTGTTCTGAGAAAATGGTGAGTGGGGGATCTTAATTATAAATAGGTATTCAACAATATTTCTACTGATCTCAAATCTTGGAATCTATATAGCCCTTGATTAAATGGTAAGTGGAGGATTTTTTTAATTAATAAGTCAAAAACTAAGGTTTTCAACAATATTTCTCCTGATCTCAAATCTTGAAATCTTATAGAGCCTTTGACTATATGGTGAGTGGAGGATCCTTTTATAGTAAGTCAAAATTTAAGGTATTCAACAGTATTTCTCCTGATCTGAAATCATATACTACAGGGAAACTGTATTTTACAAATGCATCATTTGAATATAATATTTAAAGTATCCACGTGAAAATCATATAATGGATTCGCTTTTAATGTTTATAGAGTGTTAGGTTATATAAAATAATGTAATTATTTATATATTATATTGGTGTTTTTAAATTTTATATATCTATTTTTTAAATGTATATTAAAGAATGGTAATATTCTTTTCATCTAAATCAGGTTTCTTTAACTTTTGAACCAGACTTTAATAAATTAGTGCATGATGGAACCCTTAATCTAACTGCCAGAAGAGCGTATAGGACATATTCTGCATTTAGTATTCCATTCCATGTGGGTCGGCATTTAAAAGCTAAACATTCTTAGCTGTAATGAGAAAATGGAATGCGGTACGGCATATCTCCTTTCCGTCAGGGCGGTGCATTCATTTACTTTGTCAATATCAAATCGGGCTTTAGATTCTCCTTCGTGCATCTCCCTGTGCATGACATCACAAATATAGCTCTATTTTATCTATGAAAACAAGAAAATTGTTAAATGAGAATATTAAGAGATATCGTTCTTCTTGATTTTGAAGGTAACGGCGTACCTTCCTGGCGTTGTCACAACATCTTCAAAGTTTGTATCTGTTTCAGCAAAGCGCTTTCCATTCTTACCGATACAAAGGAATTTGTATAATATTTATCTTGAGTTTGAGTATGTATGGGGTTGGTTTTTTTCTTTTTAATGGATTAATGTGATGATGTAAATATAGTGACATATTAATAACTATCTATTTATAATAATAGATAATGCTTAAATAAAAACAATATATTTGTTTATATGTGTAAAAGTTAAAAGGTTTGAATTTAAAATACTTAAAATATATTTAAACTCCAAGTAAATTTAAATTTAATTTTTTAAAATGTTAAATGCACAATACTTATGAGAATACTTTACTAGCTTAGATATAAAGTATATATATTTAAAAACGCCGAGAGTTATCAATTTCGAGGCATTTATCTAATTTTGCTATATTGCAATGGATGTTCATGTATTTATACAATATTTTATTAATCAGTTGTAACAATTAGTTAGTCTGTTTTAATTTAAATATTTTAAATATTTTTATTAATGTTAGCTTTTTTAATAAAAAAATTATTTATAGGGTGAAATGTATGACCTCTTTGTCTCCATGTAATAAACTTTTTGTTATGTTTATGTAAATAGTCATTTTGGTGTATATGAAGTCTTTTAATTATGTTATTGTGGATTTTTTTCTCTCTTAAAGCAACATAATTATTTTATATGCACCATGGTAAAATGGGTTTATTTTAGTTTTACCTCTAAAATAATATAGCTTATTTTTATTAGTTAGTTGACTTAAGTTAAGAATTAGCAAATGTAATTGGATATAGAGCAAGATTTTAATAATGATGAAGTTAGTCTTACCTTTAATACCGTGGAGTTTATTATTATAAGTTATTAGTTGACTTATTTTTTTAGATTAGACAAGTAATAAGTTTTGGATAATAGTGAATCCTTCCAATTTATTAAAAAAAATAATGAAGGACTAGCAAATGCAATTGAAAATGGAATAAGACTTTAATAATTATGATGATAGTTTTACCTCTAAAACCATAGAGTTTATTTTTATGATTCATTAGTTGATTTATTTTTTAGGTTACTTTTATGATGTTTGGAATAATGGTAAACCCTTCTAATCTAAAAAAGAAAAAGTGAAGAACTAGCAATTACAATTGGACATCAAATAAGACCTTAATAATATGAGGTTAATCTTATTTCAAAAACTAAAAATCTTATTTATATGACCAATTATTTGATTTTTTTTAATTTTAGACAAGAAACAACTTTTGGGTAATGGTAAGCCTTCCAATCTACTATAAAAAGCAAATAATTATCAAATGCAATTGCACATCTAATAAGACTCTAATAATGATGAGGTTATTATTACCTATAAAATCATAGAGCTAATTTTTATAACCTAATAGTTCACTTATTTATTTTAGGTGAGACAAGCAAAAGTTATGAATAATGGTGAACTTTTCAAATCTAGGAAAATATGAAGAATTATCAAATGCAATTGAACATCAAAGAAGATCCTAATAATGACGAGGTTAGTATTATCTCAAAGACCATATCACTTATTTTTATCACTAATTAGTTGACTTATTTTTTAGATTAGACAAGCAACAATCTTTGGATATGGAAACCCTTCCAATCTATACCAAAATTAGCAAATGCAATGAGACATCAAACAAGACCTTAATAATGATATGGTTACTCTTACATCTCAAACCATACAACTTAGATATATATATATATATGCTAGACAAGCAAAGCTTTTTCAACAATAGTAAACATTTTCAATCTATAGAAAAAGCTAAGAATTATCAAATACAATTGGACCTTGAGCAAGACCCTAATAATGATGAGGTTCATATGTTATTTTATTGTTGGAAGCACATCATATGATAAAGAAATACAATTTCAAATGGTTCTTTCATGGGATATAAAATGATTATGTTAAATGTATAGAGTAGTTACAAGGGCTTTCATATAATATGTTCAAAATATTATGTATTAATTTAAGTCAACCTAGTAATTAAACCACTTTTATAACTTCACAAAATATCTTAACTTTTTATATAAAAAATACTATATACTACAAAATGCATATAATGCTAAAATATATTAATATATTAAAATATCCAAATATCTCATATCAAGATATCAATTGGAAAGTCACATTCAAATCAATTATCAAGTAAATACAATAAGCCTATTTATATAGTAATTTATAAGTTATATAATTAATTTAAAAATTAAATGTATTAATCAATTATAACATTGAACTATATCATCTTGTTGTAAAATGTTTAATATTAAATATATATAAGGACATGCATGAAGATTGTATTTTTATTGCTTAATAGCTTTTCATTTTTATTAAATAGTAGAAATTTTAAATTTTGTATTGCTTTGAATTTTTAAAAATATTCACTTTATTTTATTTTTTTGTCGTACTTTGGTTCATTTAGAAAGAAATTAAGACACACAAAATGACGATAATGAGAAAAGTTATTTTTTAATTTTTTATAATATAAATCATGTTATGATATGTTTGAAAAGTAGCATTTTGTAAGAACGTGTGTGTTATAAAATTTGCATATACAGTTGGTAATAATTAATAATGTCACTCTTCAACTTGCTTATCATTATTCTTTATTTCTAATAATAATGAAGAATATTTTTTGTTAAATTGGATTGTAATTGTTTCTTACAATTGTTAATCATGAAGAATACTACTTTTGAAATGACTTCTAGGTGTTCCTCATAGATGGTAATCACATGAATAATATAACTCTTCAAATTATTTGTAATTATTATTCATGGCTAGTAGCTAAGAACTCCACTCATCAAACTGCTTATCATTATTCATTTTTGTTAGTATTCATGAGGAATACCACACATGAATAATATAACTCTTCAAATTATTTGTAATTATTATTCATGGCTACTAGCTAAGAACTCCACTCATCAAACTGCTTATCATTATTCATTTTTGTTAGTATTCATGAGGAATACCACTCATAAAATGATTTATAATTTTTCTTAATGTCTATAGCTATGAAGAATGTGAGTCTTAAAAGTGCTTATAATTATTGTTCTAATTTATAATCATGAAGAATGTCACATTTTAAATAGCTTACTATTGATCCTCCTAGTTGGTAGTCATGAAGAATGCCACTTTTTAAGTAGCTTGTAAATTATTCTCATAGTTGGTAGTCATGAGAAATACACCACTTTTCAAGTGGATTATAATTGTTGCACATGTTTAGAAGTAATAAAGAATGCTAATATATATGCACAAAATTAAAATAGGGTTTGCAAGGATGGGCGAGTAGGCTAGTGGTAAGTACGAGAATGGTGAAAAATTGGAAGATAGGGCAGGAAGGGCAAGTAGGCTGATAGATAGGACGATAAATATGAGCAAACTAACGGTCATGATCAGGGCGATAAGTATGAGTAGGATGAAGGGGATGGTTAGGTTGGGGATCCAAGTGGTGGTCTAAAAGTTAGTCAGGTTGATAAGTTGGTGGCTTTCGATGTGCTTGGACTAAAGTTAGTGTTTATTGGTGCTCAAGGTTAAGGTTTGTATTTTGAGGGCATCATTGGTTCTCCCATAACTACGGTAGATCATAGGCTCTGGGGGCCTACATTTAGGATCAAAACCTTCTAATTTATGTGGGTCATCTTATGTGATGGTTGTATCAAGTGGTTTAAGGCTTTGGTAGTTTGAATTTTTACTTTATTTTTCTTTGGAGTATAATAAGCTTCTCATCATTGAAGGTCTAGTGAAACTTACTATGGACCAAGGAGCTTCAAATTTTATGGGTAAGTTTTTAGGGGTGACGCTAGATTTTGATGTAGTGATAAGGTGCACTCTTTCTAAATAGACGTCCCTGGGTCAACTCGAGGTTGTGGCCCTTATAAAGGCGTTCTTCCTATTCAAGTTGAATGGGGAGGAAGACTTGGGGTATATTTTGGGAGTAAAGGTTTTTTCCTTCATTAATGGTATTTATTTTTCAACCTAGATCTCTAGAAGATCAATTCCACTTCCCTATGGGTTAGGCTTCCAATTCTACTTTTCTAATATTGGAACAATGATGTTCTATAGGGTATAGCTAAAGTGGTGGGGGACCTAGTCTTTATTGACCTGACTATGACATCTAAGTCTAGAATAATTTTTATATGTATGCATTAATAAAGACTTGGTAGTTGATTTACCATCATCCATCAAGCTTATATTGAGTTTGGGATCTTGGAATAAACCCATCATCTATAAAAATTTATTGATTCTATGCAGTAACTATAAAAAAATCAAGGCATATCCCTATGATTTTTCTTACAAAGAAGTTAGAAAAAAAATCATGGACTAAGATTATCCCTAAAGGTAAGAAGCCCAATTTGGATAAGGGGATTAGACCCTCAGCTCAAGGAGATGAGGTAGTTGGATCCTTGGTCCTGGCTCCTCCCTTTGGAAACTAAATTTCTTTGGAGCAAGAGGAGTCTATTATAGCTCTTGTGAACCTGGTTTTGGAATACATTTTGAGAGAAGGTGGAGGTCTATCCCATCCTATGGTTAGTTCTTACCTTTAATCACCATTTTTGAAGATGAAAAACACTTTGATTGTTTGGGATTAGAAGTTGATTTCTAGATTAATTTAGGAATAGTAGTAACTTCCATTGTAGATATTCCTCTTATAGAGTTGGTGGTAACTAGAAAATGTGTTTTGAGGTTGGATAAGGGTTCCTTAGGCCCAAAAGATCATAGTCACAATAAAAAAATGGTCAATGTAGGGGTGGAATGGAAGTTTTAAAAAATATTTAATAAGGACCTTAGGAAGAAGGAGACAAAGTCAAAAATAGTAGATGGACTCAAATTTTACTGGGATTAAGAGAAGGAAAAGGGTCTAGTGAAAAGCAATTGAATATCACCTCCTTTGGATCACTTTACCCCCATAAAAATGGGGAAGGAATAAAATTATCAACCAAATATCATTAATAAAAATCCCATCCTAGAATATAAGGGGTCCAAAAGACCTTACAAAGCAGTGAGTGGTGGCATCATTGAGGAAATAATTTTTGCCTAATATTTTCTTAATTTAAGAAATAAAATTGGAGGGGAGGATCAATTCATTCAAAATAACTATTTGGAGGAGCACATAATTTCTGGCCAACATAGTTCAAGGGGCTTCGAGGGGGCTTATGTACCTTTGGGATAGGGATAAACTAGCAGGCTCAGTGTTATCATCATTTGATAGAGTTATTAACATCCTTTTTAGCTACAAGGATTATAATCATATGCAGGTCCTTTCTAATATATATTCTCTAAAATCATATACAAATAGGAGTCTACTTTGGGGCTCGCTAAGTGATATGAGAGAAGCCTCCAAATGGGAAAGCTAAATATTGGCTAGAGATTTCAATTGTTCACTCTTCCAATTTGATAATAAAGGGGGGATTGTGAACATTTCAAGAGGTATGGAATATTTTGCTTTTTTTGTGAATTAAAATAAATTAATGGATCTTGAGCTTAAAGGTAGTAAATATACGTGAAGTAATAAGAGAATTGGGAACCAACTCATTCAAATTAGGTTAGATAGAATCTTAATTTCTAAGGAATTCTTACCTATTTTTGGAGATACTTCTCTATGCTCTCTCCCTAAAATGGGATTAGACCATAACCCTCTCTTGATGTGTTTGGATCAACTTTCCAATAGGTTCCCAAGGCCCTTTATATTTGAGGCAATGTAGTTCCAGAAGATCAACTTTAAAAAAAAAAAAATATTCTTCCTCAACACACCCCTAGAAGGAAAAGAGTGATCTCCCAGATTTTAGGCTATATGGTGGCTGAATTCACCTCTACCTACTTGGGGATACCCTTATTTTAGGGGATATTGAAAGAGAAATTTTGGGAGTCGATCATTGAAAGGATGTAAAGAAAATTGGTTGGCTATAAGGGAGCTCTTATTAGCCAGAATAGCAAAGCCCAACTAGTCAAATCTACCCTTAAAATATTTCCTCTATTCTTTCTCTCACTTTTCAAAACCCTGGCTAAAGTTATTCAAAGAATTGAACTCATCTAGAAATCATATTTTTTGGTTTGGAAATGAGCAGAAGAAAAAGTTTCACTTGGTTTCCTAGGAATAGGTATGCATTAGAAGAGTATCTAATGGCCTTGGACTCAGAAGAGTTAAGAGTAGGAAGATAAATTTAATGGTCAAGCAAGGGTGGAAGTTATTCAAGAATGAGAATATTTATTGGGTTCACACTCAATCAACCAAATATCTTTCCCAAAATGAAGACTATTGTTCTACTTGATAGTCATGAAGAATACCATCTTTTAAATATCTTACAATTGATCTTCATAGTTAGTAGTCATAAAGAATATCACTTTTTAAGTAGCTTGTAAATGGTCTTCAGAGTTGGTAGTCATGAGCAATACACCACTTTTCAATTGGATTATAATTGTTGCACATGTTTATAAGTAATGAAGAATGTCAATATTCAAATTGTTTGTAATCATTCATCATAGCTAGTAATCATGAAGAATATCACTCTTCAAATTGATAATAATCACTCTTTGAATGACTTGTAATTATTCATTGTAGTTGTGAATTATGATGAATACCTATTTTAAAATAGAATTATATTTAATACATTGCATACCTTTGGTTTCTAAAAGTGGTATCCGAATTTATTTTGTTTGTGGAACCTTGGTGTTTAAAAGTGGTTTATAATTTTTTTGTGTTTATAGGCCTTAGCTTCTTAAAATGAAATCTAAATTTATTATTTTTGGATGCTAAATATTTATCATGATAGGTCAAAACAATCTATATTGATAGTGTTACTTTGAAATAGGCCATACATACACTTTGGTGTTAAAATATTTGGTTTATATTAGGTATAAGAGCTTTTTTTTATTTATGGAGGGGTTTTGAAAGGACCCAAAACCTTTTACAAAGCTAAACCAAGAATCCAAAAGGGATCACTAAAAGGAACATAAACCAACAAGCTGGAAACTAGCACAACTAAACAAAAAACAAACAAAGGAAAAGCACTCCCAGTGCACCCTCCTAAAGATAAACAACCACAAATTAAGTAGACATTAAAATGTAGAGGCCTGAAAGCAAGATCCAGCTTAATTACATCATCTAATTAGGGTTAACATTTGCCTCTTCATTGCTACCACCAAGACGAGATTTTTTTTATTCTAGAAACTGCCAAAAAGATCCAAGATGCTACACCTTCTAAGAGGTAAGGGATAGACATGAAACATATTTGGATGGCTAGTGGGCCTAAATAACTGAACAAGATTATTAACCATATTAAATAAGATAAATTATACCTCCACTGCTATCATCCATGAGCCCTAGTGGAAATTTGGTTCACCACACACGGAAGGATTGCTCCATGACACCTTTGTTAGCCATCAGGTCAGCCACCTTATTACCTTCCCTGTACATGTGCTAAATGGTGACATTCAAATATTTTCCCTATATTCTCTTGCATTCACAGATTATGTTGCTAATGTTCCATGACAGATATTGGTTTTCCTTAAGCTAGTTAATGGCAAACAAGGAGTATCATTCAACAATGAGTTGGTCAATATCAATATCACTTAACACCATCAATCCTTAGTGGAGGGCTCTCACCTTAGCTATATTATTCATCTAGATTCTGACATTCTCTAAAAATACCATGATAATTTCTCCTCTATTATTTTTGATAATACCTCCACTACCTGCCCTACCTGGGTTTCCTTTCATTACGCCATAAAAATTGAGTTTTGTCCAGCCAGGAGGAGGGGAGGTCCATTTGATGCTTGATCTATCCACTTGGGAATTTGGGGCCCTACCCAAAATATGATTAATTTTAAAGAAATTACACAAATGGGTTTTAAGACCAGGTTTGGAACACTCTTCAGATGACACGATTTGAGCATTTTCTAACACAAAGGAAATTATACAGGAAAAAACTGACTTATGGTCTCTACTACAATCATTAAAAATTATGTTATTATGTTCCAACAAGACTTGCCAAAGTTAATGATGGAGGAAAACAGACCAAAGAAACTTGAGTTGGGAGTTGACAAATGGATTGGGCCATTGTTCAAAGAGGAGAGGAATGGAAGGTAGTTGGACCCAAGCAACAGTGACAATATCAAAGATGACATTTAAGATAGATCTGGAAAAGGGGCATTCCAAAATAGATGTTGGACAGATTCCCAATTGGAGTTGCAAAGACAACAACGATTTGGAATGAACATACCTTTTTTTATAAGGTTATCTATAGTTAAATTTTTATTCTGAGATGTCAGCCACAAAAAAAAGAGACTTTGGGAATCAAATTTTTGGTCCACACAAACTTTGCAAGGGACCACCCGGAAACAAGAGGACCTTGGATGTAATATGTTGATTTGACTAAAAATTTCCTATCTTCGCAGGGATTTCAAACAAGAGTGTCTCTCAGCTTATTTATTGGGATCATGTACACTTTGAGAAAATTCACTTAGGCTACAACCACATTTTTGCAAGTAATATTGATATTGTCAGTAGGAATAGATTTTCATTGCTAGCCATTGGAATATTGAGTGATGAAATTAGACACTTGGATTCCGAACAGGTGGTCCATTAAAGGCTATAAAATTGCTAAATTTTGGTCTCTGATGAGAGGGAAATAATTTAGCCATGGATCCTCCCAAAACATTATGCTTCTACTATTTTCAAGTTTCCATCTAGGACCCCTTCTCAGAATGTCTTTAGTTTGGACAACCGAATTCCAAAAGTACGATCCATTATGAACTGGTACCTCATCCATGAAGGTATTTTGATTGAGGTATTTCCCTTTGATTATATCTCTCCATTAATATTGAGCATCTGAATAAATTCTCCATCGCTATTTTTCCAGTAGAGCTAGATTCATTTGATGAATTCTTCTGAAATAAAGCCCTCCACTCTCTTTTTTATAGCAAATTTTATCTAAAGAAGCTAAAGGAAACCTGCTCCATTTTTTATTCCTGAACCACAAAAATTTTCTTTGAATTTGTTTGATTTTTTGGTATATTATTGTTGAAACTATGAATATGAACATAAAAAAAATTGGTATGTTTTAGACATAGGCTTGGATGAAAACTACTTTTGCTGCTTGACTCAAAAATACCTTCTTCTAGCTTGCAGGTTTATTTAGAATTCTATCAATGATATTATTCCATAAATTCTTTGACATGCTGCCCTAGAACAAGGGAAGACCAAGATAAATTGAAGGGAGGTTGAAAATATTACACCCAAGAATTATCATGATTTTTATCTACCTTCATACTGGTGTGTTCAAAAATAAAATTTTAATTTTCTCATAGTTCATATTTTGACCAGTTGATGCCTCATAGTAATTTAGGATTTTTTTGATAATTTTATCTTCTGTAATAGAGGATAGAAAGGCTAGAATAATATCATCAATAAATTGTTGATGAGTGACAACTCTGGACTAAGAAGAGGGTTTGATTCCAAAAATAAGACCGAATGAACAAGTGTCTTTTAGGGATATATCGAGAGATTCATTGATGATAATAAAAATAAAAAGAGAGAGGGGATACCCCAGTATGATTCCTCTTGAACTTGGAAAATATCTTGCAACGAAACCATTAACAAGGATAAAAAAACATGCCAAGGTTACACATTATTTGATTAAGGCTATTCAATATTCATGAAACCTAAATTTTGCAAGGACATCAAAAAGAAAATCAGAATATACCCTCTTAAAGGTTTTGTTCATGTCTAATTTAAAAAACATTCCTAGTTTTTTACTCTTTGAGACATAATGAATAATTTCATGAATAGTTATTTTTCTATCAGTTATAAATATACTGTAGATAGAGTTGCCTTGGCATTGGTCAATGATGGTTGGGAGAGATTATTTTAATACATTTACAATGAAATTATAAATGAGATTGTAAATAACATTGCATAAACTAATATACCTAAAGTCAAACATGGACCGACTATTGTGGGTTTTAGGAACAAGGGCAAAAAATGTGGAGTTAACATCACTTGGAAGTTTTTTGTAGCATTGGAAGTATTGGACAACTATAGAGATATCATGACATACTATGTCCCAACAATGCTAGAAAAATATAGGAGGGAAACTGTGAGATCCGAGATATTTATCAGGGTGCATTGAGAAAATTGCATTTTAAATTTATTTGAAGGTAAATTCTTTAAGGAGACCAGCATTAAAATCTTGGGAAATCATATTTGGAATGTTTTGAAGGAGAGTATTGCACACTTGAGATGAGCATGGATGAAAAGGGCCAATAATGTCTTCAAAGTGATTGACAACCTCTTTTCTGATCTCAAGAATATTTGAAGTGGATGCACCATCACTTCAGAAGAGCTCTTTGATTATGTTATTACTTATATGTCTAATATTTGATGTGTGGAAGTACTTGGTGTTGAATTCTCTATATTTTAGACATAGAGAACGTGATTTTAACCTCCAAAAAATCTCTTCTCTGACCAGGATGCTATGGTATTCAAATAAGATTTCTTTTCCCTTTTGTCTAATTTCAGGTTCAAGATTCCCATTCTGGATGTTGTTTTCAACTGCATTTAACTGATCAACAATTTTATGTTTGTACTGGAAAATATTGTCAAAGACCTCCTTGTTCCATATTTTCATATTTCCTTTGATAAAGCAGAGTTTTTTAGTTATTTGGACTAATGGTGAGCCTCATAAGGGATTGCTCTACCAATATGAAATGCAGCTTCTGAGGTCTTCATGTTGAAGCCATATCGATTCAAATCTAAATGGTATCTTAAATATGTGATCTTGTTGCTACCATTCAAAAACTAAGGGGTTGTTGTATAAACAATTTTTTGAATGAGTGTGAAGAGTTCCATCCTCAAATAACTAAATTGCTTCCTTAGATAATAGAAACCTGTCAAATCTTAGTTGGATTACCTGATTACCTATTCTTCTATTGCTCCAGGTATATTTTACTCCTTTAAATTGAATATCCATTAGTTCATTTTGTTCAATAAAATTAGCAAAGTCTTCAAGAGACCTGGAACTGATGGTGTTTCCTCATTTTTTCTTTGACGGGAACAAAGGAGTGTTGAAATCACTAGCAAGCATCCATGACTCATTTTTTAAGTTGTTCCTCATCTAGCTTAGATCATTATAAAAGGCACAATGACCCAAAAATTTATTTTAGGTATAGATGTTTGATAGTATCCATTGAATTTGAGTATATTTGTAAAAAAATAACATATTGGTTACCCTGTCAGTCTTAGTTATTACTCTTCCTTCAACCTCGATGATGCAAAAAAATCCACCTGAAGAGCCCCTAGTTGGACTGAACACAAATTCACTATCCTTCCATAGGTATTTTGCTCTTTTATCATTGTTATCCATATCTATTTTGGTTTCTTGTAGGATAATGATGTTGGGTTTTAATTCCATCCTCATAGACCTAACCAACCTTTTCTTTGATGGGCCATTGAGGCCTCTCACATTCCATGAGAGGATCTTCATATGCCATTTTTTGATGAGGATTTCCCCCCCTCCTCATTGAGATGAGGGTGGTTTGGGTCATTTTTCTTATTCTTTTGACATATCAGTGCTAGTTTGGTCTGCAAGAGATGATATAATGGTGGTTTGAGTTCCATTTGTAATGTCATTCTTCGTCTCCTTCCTCCTAGCATCCTTTATGGATGGTTGTCATTTATTTTTCCTACTTCCCACATCAACTGTTACAGATTTTGTTTGGCTTCATGTGATTTGCTTTGGGGAATAGTAAGTTTCATCATAGGTAGGGGATAAATTATGCTTTGCAAAACTGAGTAGTTCCCAATAATAAGGGAATTTACCAGGTTAAATAGAATTTTTATTAAATCAATTTGAGACAGTAAATCATAAGCTTGGTTTGGTGAAGTAGTGGTCAAGGGAGGACATGAGGGTTCCACAATTGAGGGAGAATGAATTATGGTTAGGTATGAGAACTTGAATTCTCATAAATAAATTATTATCCTTCAATTCAAGAGGGTAATACATTCTTCGTAATGGTAATCATGGAGAATCCCACTTACCATGATGAAAAACATTATTTTAATGAAATTTATAATCATGAAAATATTACAACTAGATGAAACATTCATTTTCTCTATTAAAAGACATCACATTTGAGATACTGTATAACTAGTAATCATTAGTAATACCACTCTTCAAATAAATTGAAATTATGAGTGGATTAAATTTTTGAAATAAATTCGAGTTCTTTTCTACTAAATATATTATATATTTCTAATTTTAAAATTTATACATCTTAAATTTGTTGATGTAATTTGAAAGACTATTGGAGTGATTGATGAAGTATTTTTATGTAAAATATTTACATGTGATCTTGTGAGTTCTAATGAATCCAAAGTGAATTATAATTCTAAATAAGTGATAGATAGAAAATGTTAAATGTTAGTTTTTATATCATGTAAGCATAATTATTTGATATATAAAGTTAATTCATTGAAATTTTTAAACAAAACATAATACCCACCATATTTGACCCATTATGTTTTACATGCTTAATTTTACTATGTTTAGAATGTTTGTGGTTAGGTACTATGAAAAATAATTAGTATGTAAAATTGAAACATAGAGGAACAGGAATCAAGGGGCAATGTCAATTTTATGAACTACAAGTTGAACATTAAAGTAGAGAAGATATCATGGTTCATTATTACAAAAAAATTATACCATACTATTTTATTACTAAATTTTATCTATAATAACTCAAGATAACCAATCAAGGAAATATTATTTTTAAATAAGCCATAAAAAGAGGCCTTTGAATTATCTGACCATACTAAATATCTATAATTTACATATGAGACTTTGGCTATGAAATAACTAATAATTATAACATGATTATAAGAGGATGAATATCCTTAATGTTTGTCTAACAATAAATTTGAAAATATCCATTTTTCATCTTAGCTCCTAGGGGTGACCAATAAATTAACTTTCTATCTCTAAGGCTATTACAAGTGGACAATAATCTAAGGTATAATGTGTTGCAAGGACATGTGCAACTTCAATAAACATTTATTATATATGAATGTATGAATTATTTGACCATTCATTTTTATAACAGTATTTTATGAGGATATAAATTGATGTTCAAATATATTAAAATTCATTATAGGAAGCTTATTTTAAATTATCCAATTATAAACTATCAAAGTCCTTACTTAGTGATAAATTTTTAGGTAATGAGTACATGTTCAAAAAATGGATTGTTCAAAATCAAACTTATTTTTTTGATAAGATGAAAAAATAAGGGGTTTTAAAGGATCCCCAAACCTTATTACAATTAATATAAATAAAAAAATATAATAGACCAAAAATAAAACCAAAAAATAAGCCAACAAAAAGAGAGGGTCAAGCCTAAAGAGTGGTCCTAGCACTTGCAACCATAGAGAAACAAAATAATCCTTCAAAAAGGTCCCACCAACATTGAAGCCCACAAGAAAGCATAAGGCATTCAATCCTCATAATTATAATTTTTAACCATATATTTATTCACCATACAAGAGACATCTTTAGTATAATTAGAATCCAACTCGATCGATCTGGTTAGGGAACCAAGAAGATCATTTGTAACTTAACCTAAGTACTCAACAATAGTTAACGAGTCCTAGTTCTTCCATATAGAATAGAAAAAATAAATGATATAAGGCATCCATACCCATTAGGCATGTACATAATTTACCACCTCCTAAGAGTGCAACTAGAAAACTTGATAAAAGATACTTAGAATCTAGATACACCTTGATTAAGAGCCACCTCACCCAAGGCACCGAAAACCACGAAGACTGGTCATGCTAGAGGAGGACTCTATGAAAAAATCTAGAATACTAAGAAGAAAATAAGACTAACTAGGTTTGACATCCCTAGGCAATGATAGACACTTCTAGAAACAAGAGAGAAGTAGGGCAAAATGGACAAAACTACTGAAAAGGTAATTCATTTTTTTTTCCAAGAGAACAAAAATTGGGCTTAAGCAACTTCAATACTTAGATCATACTCTCTTTTGACCAAAAAGATCATATATGGAGGAAATAAATTCCTCCAAATGATCAAGTTTTCTTTACAAACACCAATATTGGCAAGAAAATCAGTAGCCTTGTTCCCTTACCTAAAGATATGTCTATACTGAACACTTTCAAGGGAGTTAAGAATTATTCTAGCTTCATCCATCATGTTGCTAATGTTCCAACTAGTGGGATTGGTTCCTTTGAGGGTGTTAATTAAGTTTAAGGAATCCCCCTTGATGATAAATTTATTCAGACCCAGGGATTCAGGAATAGTCATACTTTGAAACAAGGCTTTGGCCTCAGTGAAATGGCTATATTGGACACCAATATTCTTAGCATAATCCATGATGATTTCACATTTATTGTCTCTAATGATCCCACACACTATTGCTAACCCAATATTTCCTTTGGAGGCTCCATCAAAAATTTAATTTTACCCATCCCATGGGTTGTGGGGTCCATTTAGTTTATAGTCTACTTTGATTAACCTGATTAGCTCCATGGTCCATTCTAGGAAGGCACAACTTAAATGCTAGTATTGCTTTAGAAGAGTTATCTTTTCTAGAAGGGAAAGAGAGGTAAGAGGTGTTCTCAATAAGGAAATCCATAATATTGATTCCAATAGAATAGAAGCATTTGGAGTAATTATTAAAATCCATGTTGTTCCTCTCCCTCCAAACACCCCATAGGTACTTCGAGAGGCTTAATTTCCACAAAGTACACAATCTAGGGATAGAAAAGTGTGGAAAGGACCACTGATTAAAAAGATCTATCATCATCTTAGGAAGGACCCAACAAATTTCCAAAGAACTTAAGAGGAAATTAAGGACTGAAAGAGAAAAGGAGTAGTTCAAGAAGAGGTGACTTTTATTCCATGTCAAGGTAAGGATTATAAAGTATTTATTCTTAAAAAATATTTTTATCTTTTTGGGTCATATATCTATTTTTAGCAATGATTCCAATCATTAGGTGTGTGAACTTTGAAAATATGACTTAACAAGATAACCATGGCCTAATCCCAACATTGCATGTTAAAATAGACATTTATAATGCTACTTTCATCTTTTTTGAAATGCATTTTTTACCTTTTTGTGATGTTTTATTAAATTTTATGCTTGATAAATTGTTTTTAGAGAGATTGAACTAATTCATTTCAGAATGATAATTTTAAAATTGAAATCCCAAAAAAACCCCATAGCTTCAAAGAAGCTTAGCCTCATTGAAGAATTTAAAAATCAAAAGGAAAAGGTCATACATACAAAGTATGAGTACCACCACCCAACAATATCTAGATAATATTTGAATTATCATTCATTCTTTTACTTAACTATTTTTATTCATTCATGCACATATATATTTTTTAATTTCAACATCTATTATAGTGCAAACATAAGAACTCGAGATCAAAAGTTTTTATCTCAAGCCTACGTTGCCAATATGGTTTCATTACTTACCTTGAGTTGGAGTTACAATAATAAGCTTATTTCTCCTTTATGAGGTTTCCATGTAACCTATATATCTTGTTTTCCTTATTTTCTAATTTACTCCAATTTATTTACATTATTCCTATTGATTCCTTGTTTTTCCCACCTTCGATATCCCCTTGCCTCTTATTCTTCCTACTCTATTACCTATATTATTTTTTATTTTCTCCTAATGGTTTTGGGACATTATTCCCTTTTCTCCCACTACTTAAATACACTTTTGATCATCCTCTAGCTCACTTCCTCATTAAAATATAATTAAATATTTCAAATCAATATATGTTGATTAGGTTCATGTGAAAAACCCCTACAGCCGATGTTCAGGATTGATCATACCCATCCCAACCATGACCTCTCATAAGGGTGAGAGTTGAGTTTATCAATAGGGGCCAAACACACAACCATACACACACCCACCCCCTCACACACTCACCCATGTTATGGTTTGAACCTTGGACCTCCCAAAGAAGATCCAAAGCCCGAACCATTGTGTTGTCCCCCGGGGCCAAATCAATATATTTTACTATAAGTTATTCTTAATATGACAATGAATTATTTAATATGTTTTACAAATTACCTTATAAAAATATTAATTTAATAATCAAAGCATACAAATATCATTCCTTTTTCCTAAGGTATATATATATATATATATATATATATATATATATATATATATATATATATATATATATATATATATATATATATATGATATTTGAAAAATTAAACTACAAAATTATCCTCCTCAATTAACTACTAACAACATGATGGTCAACAATCCTATTAATTCCTTAGTATCTCCATATTAATTAGATTACAAATAATTCATGAGCAAATTGTACAAGAATACATTTACTTCATATTAAATGTAAATATGACACTTTTATTATCTTATTCATAAGAAAAGTAAATCAATTGACCCATTCACTATCGACATACCATCGAGGAAAATCCTAATTTGTCGATTCAGGGGAATTTGACTGACTCTTTCTACCTTAATGGGTTACCAAAAACTAGAGCACTAAAGGTAAGTTCCAAATTTTTACTTACCCTAATGGTTACTTTCTTATTTTTTTGATAATGAAGAAGATAGGGAGAACATTTTTCAAGGGGTCCACAGTTTTTTGGTAGGGCAAGGCTCTTCATGAAGCCCTGACATACCAAGTTCAAGGCTGAGGAAGAGATGCCATAAAATGCCTGTTGGTGCAAAATATGCCTTTGGTTACATTTGCGCTCAATACTTTTCCAACATTGAAAGACCGGGTTAAAATGGAGTTTACCCAGCTGAATCTCTAGATGAGGCTAGTTCCTTGCTTCTTTAGGAAAAGGGAGAGAGAGAAATGCATAAAGAGAGGGAAATATAGCTATTTCTAGAAGTTTTAAGTGGTACAAATTAGA
The DNA here is from genome assembly GCA_028583015.1 of Wollemia nobilis. Lineage (NCBI taxonomy): Eukaryota > Viridiplantae > Streptophyta > Pinopsida > Araucariales > Araucariaceae > Wollemia > Wollemia nobilis. The sequence goes on along the minus strand of JAQPPZ010017058.1, from coordinate 14,714,371 downwards.
TAGTAGCAAAACCATTTAAACAACCTTTTGTAGAGAAGCATCTATTAGAACCATAAAAACAAATAAACTAAGCTTTTAGTGTAAACCTATTCAATATGCAAGCTTATTGGCAAAGTTAATTTCAGAGTTAGCATAAATTTGTTGCAGAAATTTAGAGTGAGAATTAAAACAAGTTACATTCAACCTAACCTTATATAGCAATTAACAATCCATACATACTTGACCAAGAACACCAATGAGCCAAAAACCATAATTAATGATCTTTTCTTAGCTTTCAAAAGTTTGTATACATCACCTTGTAAAAACCTAAGAGCTGACCCTTTTTTTAGGTTGCTCATCCTATATATAATAGTTTTACATAACAAAAAAACTAAAAGTTGTTACAACATTATGCCCGTAGGCTCATTCTGGTAAAGAGGCAGTTAGGAGAGCATGGATTCCAATTGGAAATGGTTAAGATATTCTTGTTGCAATGATTCTCATTGATCTCTTTAAAGGCATCATGGTCCAACTATCTTTTACTCAAAATTTCACACTGTCACGAATTTTGGTCATGGCTTGATCCTTGGCCTTCATAATGTCAAGATGTTGGAACTTATGGTCATGGCTTGACCCTTGGTATTCAAAATGTAATGTTGTCATGACCATTTGTCTTAGCTCTGCCCTTGACATTCAAAATTTTGTGTTGTCATGACCATTTACCTAAGCTCTATCTTGGTCTTCAAAATGTCGTTTTATCATGACTTTTTACCCTTAGCTCCGCTTTCATCTTCAAAATGTTGTGCTATCATGAATTTTGGTCATGGCTTGACCCTTGGTCTTCAAAATGTTTCACTATCATGACCATTTGCCTTAGCTCTTCCCTTGGACTTCAAAATGGCATGCTATCATGACCATTTACCTTAGCTTTACCCTTAGCTTTTAAAATGTCATGTTGTCATGACCATTTACCTTAACTCTGCCCTTGGCCTTCAAAATGTCATACTATCACAACCATTTGCCTTGCTCTGCCCTTGACCTTCAAAATATCGTACCATCATGACTTTTGGTCTTCATATCTATCTTGGCCTTCAAAGTGTCATTGTGTCATGACTTTTAGCCCTTAGCTCTGCTTTCATCTTCAAAATGTTGCGTTGTCACAACTTTTGGTCATGGCTTGACCCTTGGTCTTCAAAATGTCATGTTGTCATGACCATTTTCCTTAGCTCTGCTCTTGGCCTTCAAAATATCATATTGTCACAACCATTTGCCTTAGCTCTATCTTGGTCTTCAAAATATTATGTTTTCACAACTGTTGACCCTTAGCTTCACTTTCATCTTCAAAATGTCGCACTGTCGTGACTTTTGGTCATGGCTTAACCCTTGGTATTCAAAATGTCGTATTGTCATGACCATTTGCCATAGCTCTTCCCTTGGCCTTAAAAATATCATGCTATCATGATCATTTGCCTTAGCTCTACCATTTGCCTTCAAAATATCATGTTGTCATGACTACTTTCTACACTTAGTGAAATTTTTTAAGAATACTACTCCTTACTCCCCTAGATGTGGTCATTTTGACCAACATTATTGGTGCCTCCTAGGGTAATTATATCAACAAAATTTTAGAATCTAGAGCCTTTATCCATTGGGGAATGGAGTCAAAGAACAACTAAGAAAAGAAGGGTAGAAAGGGGAATGATACAAAGCAAAAAAAATCTTTTTTCTCTGCACAATCATTCATCTAGAGTGTCTTCTTTCGTAGATTTCTCTAATTCATCCTATCAATGTGCTAATGTACTACTTTATGAGGCTTTTTTAGCCTTTTCTTGCTTGTCCTTTTCTTGGGTGACTTAATTCTAGGTGGTGCAGGCTATTTTCCAAGTCTCTTCATCTGTATTTGAAGTATCCTTAAATGTTAGGTATAAATATTCCAATTCCTCAACCTTGTCATATTATAGGAATTTTGATTTCATATATAATTCATGCAGATAGGAGTTTATTTGTGTGATGTTTTGATCCATACTAAATATATGTTCCTCTTGAATCAACTCTTCCCAGTTGTCAATCACCGACTCATCTTCTACAAAACTTTCCTAGAAAGTCTTCAACTAATCTTCTGTTAGGAAGTTAGAATATTTATCATAAAATCTAGGAACTCCATAATTTTTTTCTATGCTCACATGTTTCAAAATTGCCTTAGCTTCTACCTTGATTTCTTGCATTAGCTTGGTAGCTTCTGTTACCAACTTGTGCCTCTTGAAAAATTTCTTGGTAGCAAGCTTGGAATGAGACCATTTTTCATCCCATGTTCTATATCCAAGTATTATTTGCGTACATTTTGCAAGGACTTGAATCCTTGTTGCTGTAGATAACCTTGTTTTTAGGATATTGATAGATTTATTAAATTCATCTTCCACATGACCCAATATTTCTTTAATCCTAACCAGGTATGACAAGGTGTGCCTTACCTTCATGCTCCTTTTTTGGATGCCTCTAATCATTTCTTTCTTGACTGCTCTTGCCTTTTCTTTAGACAACTTACTGGTCTTGTCAGTGTAATATGAAAGATGCTTCCTCAGGTCTTCAACTTGTTGGTTTAACAATTGTATTTGTTATCCGTCCTTCTCAGCTTTCTCCTTATAGGGCCTGCTTCATTGAAAATTATCTCCCACTTTTTTCTTAATTATTCAAGGCCTTCTTGATTGTCTTTTGTTTGTTTAAGGCTTCTTATAAATGATTTTTTGCTTGTTTAGCCTTGAGGTATTTTTCTTTGTAAAATTTGGCATTTAGGTATATGGTTCCCATGTGGGCTTGAGCTTTTCCCCACTAGTTCTCCATTTGTAGCTGAGTGATGTCTTATGTAGTTATCTCATCTTGGTAGTATTCTAGAGTCATTTCTCCTTTAGGCTTTTGGATGAGTGGCATCATCTTCAGGGTATAACATTGCATATTAATTGTGTCTAGGACTATTCCTTCCTTGGTGTGGGATATATCTGTAGAGCTTTGATTGTTGTGTTATTTCAACTAGGTAGCAGTGTTCAAGGTTACATTTTTTAAATTTTTTAAACTTGGCAATGGTAGGTTTACTTTTAGAACAAGAGGCAAGAATAGTTTATAAGATCTAGAGATTGATTGTATAATGGAAGGAAATAGTGGCTAGAGAGGCATCCACATTTGATTTCTCAATGAGAGAGTTTGTGAGGGTAGCCGAGGATAATTTTGGGCTAGTGGTGGTGATAGTGGAGGTTGGTGAGTGGAAGGTGGAGAGGTATTTCCTTGACCTACAAAAAGAGAGGGGGAATTCCTTTGGGAGTGAAGAGAAGGAGTATCAATATTGATAGGAGTTATACTTGGTATTTTTTGTGGGTTTTTGTCTTTAATTTTTGGCGTATTCTCAAAAGCTTCTATATAAATTTCTACAATTTGCTTCAAGCTCAAGCCACCAACATCAGTTACATATTTTGTCAGTTGTAATCTCTTTTACTTTGCCTTTGTCAGTATTTGCTTTACCTTCAATGGGTTTGATGGGGATGCCATTGATGCCCAGAGGGATTTTATCTACAATATTTTTGGACTATGTGTCATGGTGCTCATCATATATTTCAAAAACTCTTTGTCAATCTTCCTCCCATACCTGGAAAATGTTTGTATGTGACATCTCATTTACCACCATGACAATATTTTAGAATGATCCCAATATTCCCCTTTTTTTCTTCATTTTTGATGACCTTGTTATTCAGCTTGTGGGTTGGGTTCACATCAAGGATATAATCTACTAAGTGTTCATATAAATCATGCCACGAAAGTAGTGGCTATATTTTTTCAACGTACCATTGTAATGGTTTATCTTCATAATTGTTTATGCCATGTCTATCGATTTGCCTTTCTGATACATAATTTTTTTTAAAGGAAACTCAGTTGAGGGTGGTCTGGTTTTGAGAAAATTTATCCATAGGGTCGTATTTCAACTTTTATGGCAACTCAATCAATTTCAAATTTCTTAGAGCTCGAACAATTTGCTCATGGTCCCCTTTCTTTGACATTGATACACCCTCAAACTGGAAGGGCATGAGGCATGTTCCTGTCTTACCAGATCCTATGTTGAATCTGTAATTGTCATAATCAATTTGTCTTATGTATTCCAGAGTGAACAATCACTCAATGACATAATATTGCAGCAAAAAGGGTTTCCTTATGAAGCCATATACCTTGATGACCACTCCTTGGGTCAAGATAAACCAGTCCCCTTATTTTGCATGGATGTGTTGTAGAGTATCCCATATATTTTGGGGAATTCTTGGCATGGATCCATAGATGATATTTAATTAATGATCCAATAATTCCATATTAAAATGGTAATATGATTCCACCTTCAAAATGAGCGGTGTCCAATCATACACATGCAGGTAGTTTACGACTTGGTCCTTCTTTGTAGTAGGGATGAAACTTAAATTATTTGCTTGAAAGAAGAATAAATAACATACCAAATATGAAGAAAAACTAAAGGTTTTAGGGAGGTCTCTATGGATCTTGAACAAGTCCGCATACAGTTGTTGGGCCAAGTACATTGGCTAGTCAAAGTAGAGTGGCACCGTTTTTTGGTCTATAAGGACACATCATAAAATTTTGGATTTGACATACATTGTGCCACTACAAATTGACAACCATAGACCTAAGTATCTATTTCCAACCCTGCTACCATAGCAAGCATGAAAAATAGCTCATTGTTTTTTAATTTGGATAAAGAAATTGGAAATTTTGAGAAGGTTCCTTTAAGGGGAGGCTTAGACAAATGTTCCTACAAAAATAGTTTGATGCTTTGGCGGGGGTTTAATATTTTGTTGAATTGATGGGGTTGAAATGAATAGGGCTCACCATAGTGTTTCTATCATAGCTGAAGGTGGCCCTAACTACATCAATGTCAAGAGTGAATACAACCTCTCCTATAGAATTTCTTACGATTCTATGCTTTATGTTGTAGAATTTTGCCATAGCTCTAATCAATTTAGGGTAGGTGTGGACTTGGGTGCAGAAATACCAAGAGAGAAAGATATGGTAATAAAATGTTCTTGGGAATTATGGCATGACCTTCTTGGTGATCATGGAATCCACGTCCTTTTGAATCTATTTTGGGTCTTTCCATGTGATTCTGGTATCAGTGATGTGGATTTCTGGATCCACGAAACTATTCTCATTCTTAGAGGACTTGTGTTTCTCTTTGGTGACTGGTGGAGAAGCTGTCATGACTGTCTGCTATGACTTTGACATAAAAAATAAAATTAGGGCATGTTTTAGCAGAGCTTTAAATGATTTTGTGAGAAAGTAAGGAGTGTAACAAAGGAAAATAATGTAGAGGATGAAGAAGCATTCAAAGAAAAAAAAATTTGTGAAAAAAGTGGACATGCATGCATGTGCCAAAGTGACATACAATAACTATGGTTTGTGGCACACACCCTACTCTTAATTTTGAATTTTGTCGAATGCTTCGGTTTGTGTGCCACCTTCAAAAAACCAATTGCCATGCATTACTATTTTTCTAGGGCAAATAGCATTGCTTTGTTGTTGTTCTAGGATAATAAATTAATGTCACCTCTGATATGGGCCAATAAGTAGGTATAGTGGTACCTTAAAAAGTGGCATTTTAAAATTTTGAGAAAATTGTCTTGTCTTTCTTGCCAAAATATGTGGTCGCTCTGAGGAGGCCTTTGGGTGTCGATATGTCGCACCATCATGACACATTTTATTGATGTGGCCATCAGTTACTGAAATGTCACAAAATCATGACAATTTACATTAAGGTGGCCATCGGTCATCGAAATGGCGCACCATCATAATAATTTGCATTGAGGAGGCCTTCGGGTACTGAGATGTCATATCATCATGACAAAATTCCTTGAAGTTGCCATTGGTCACTGAAATATCACAAAATAGCAAAAATTTGCATTAAGGAGACCTTCAAACATTGAAATAGCATGCCATCATGACAAAATACATTGAGGAGGTCATCGATCACCAAAATGTCATGAAATCACAACAATTTGGATTGAGGAGGCCTTTGGGTGTCGAAATGTTGTGAAATCATGATAATTTGTATTAAGAAGACCTTCAGGCACCAGAATGTTGTGCCATCATGACAAAATTCCTTGGAGCCTTTGAAAGAAGATATATTTACATAAAATACATAAAAGGTAGGGGGAAACATTTTACTTATAGTACAACTTTAGATGGAAGTCATTGACAAAAATGGGTTGAAACTGACCCTGTTGTTTCTCAGTTAGAAAGAGTTTTGTTTTTTTTATTCTATTGCTTTGAAGGGACCTTCCCATAATGTGTCAAATTTGTCATGATTTTCGGGTTTCACCTTCTTTTCATTCCATCTAAGGACCAAGTCTTCCACTTTGAAATTTCTCAGAGTGGCCTTTTTATTGAACCATTTTTTTATGGTGACCATATGATTTTGATAGTGGTCGTAGGCTTGCTCATTTTTTTCTTCTAACTGCATGAGTTGGATCAACCTATTCTCCATTGGTTTTGCCTCCTCTGTGCCAGTTCGATTGAGAAGTTTTAAAGCTAGCATCTCTATGTGTATTGGAAGAATTGCTTCTCTTTCGTAGACCAGAGAGTAGGGAGATGTGTTGATATACTTATTGATGGTTATTATATCATCCCATAGTGCTTGGTTTATCATAGAGTGCCATCTTACCTTATTTTTCTTCAGAGTCTACTTCAAGATCCTGAGCAAGTTTTTTTTGTTGATTTAGCTAATCCATTTCCCTATGGATAATAGTTTGAGGATGTTTTCAATTAAATCCCATATTTACATGCAAATTCAATCATCTTGGCACCTATTAAACATGAGCCTTTGTTTGTGACAAATACATCTAGAATGCAAAATATCGTGATTAAACTTTCTATGAATTCCATCACAACCTCTTGGTTTGCCTTTCTAGTGGGTATTACTTCTGCTCACTTAGTAAAATAGTTAGTAGCTATCAAGATGTATTTATGCCCAGTGGATGATTTGGGCTCTATTATTCCAATGAAATGTAATCCCCATTGTCGAAAAGGTTCTTCAACCTGAATATATTTTAGAGGCATTGAAGAAATTTATATTTCTCCCAATGTATCTTTGGCATTCCTCATAATTTGTTGTTACTCTGAAAGTGTCTAAAAAGATAGTTTGATAGTAACATCTAGTCCTGATGATATTTAAGGTAGTGGTTGTTCTTGAGTAGTTTCCTCTTGACGGGCCTCCATGGAATTCTTCGAAGATATTTTGTTTTCAATATTGCTTTATGCACCAAAGTATACTCCATCCTATTTTTTCTACAACCCCTTAGGTAGCAGAGTGTACTTCAAAGCTTGGATCCTATACCTTCTTCTCTATGAAGCATTTATACTTGTAGCGTACTTTCCAGTCTGGAAGTACCTAATTAATTCATCAGCCTCGTCAAGCTACTCTGAAGGTTGACCATCATCTAAGGCTGCTTGTTGAGTTTGCCAAGCTATGTATTCTGGTGAAGCTAGTTTTACAAGCTCTTGTAAAAGTGCACCAACTTGGTTGGATGTATTTCCATGTTGTATTCTTGTATCTTCGACACCCAACCAACTCTTTTATGACTGATCTCCCCTGTAAGATGAAGTTCCTAACATTAGGGTGAACTACATAAACTATAGTCCTACTCTATGAAAGAAAATGCTTAAACTTTTTCAAAGACTTCATTATTGCATAGATTTGTTTCTCAATGAAGTTATACTTCTCTTCATTTTCTTGCATAGTTTGACTCAAAAAATCTATGGGCCTTTCTTCTTTGGCATACCCTTTCTACATAAGCATTGTGGTGTAGCTCTCTTATTCACCTACAATGTATAAGATGAAACCTATGGAGTAGTCTAGGTTTACCAAGATGGGGGCTTGATCTATTTGATTCTTGATCTTCTGGAAAGTATGTTTCCTTGTGTTTTTCCACTTGAAATCAAAATATTTCTTCAATAACTCAGTCCTAGGTTTGATAATTTGTGTAAAATCTACTATGAATTTGCACACAAAGTTGATTTAGCTGAAGAAATACTGTAAACCCTTTTTGTTAGGGGCTAGGGGGAGTTCTAACAGTGTTTTCACCATGTTGAGGTCTATAGCTAGCTCGATATTAGAAATGACATGGCCCAGTAAGAGTCCTTCTACAGTGTAGATGGATTTCTTTGTATTTAGACAGATACCAAACTCCCTCTATTTTTCAAACATGCTCCTAATATTTTTGATGTGATCCTCCTTTTAATGGGATAACACTCTCATATCATCCAAATATATCACAATTATCTTGTTGACCAGTTCTTCGAAATCCACATCCATCGCTCTTTGAAAGGTATCTCCAATATTGGATTTTTTAAAGGCATGCTCTGATAGGTAAATGTTCCCCACTTTGTTGTGAATGTAGTCTTGAATTGATCCTCATATTTAACCCACACCTGATTGTACCTAGAGAAGCCATCCAGGAGTGAGAACCTTTCTACTCCTACAACTATGTGGAGGATCTGGTCGATCTGTGAGAGGGGGTAGTGTTATTTTAATGAAACATTATTCAAGTTGTGAAAGTCAATGCACAACTAGATATATCCATTCTTTTTTCTAACCAAGACCAGGTTGGCTTTCCAAATTGAATACTTGATTGGGTAAAAAATCTTAACTTTAATCAATTTTAGTAGTTCTTACTTCATCAAGACCTCTATATTAGGTTTTATCGGTCATTGTTTTTGTTTGAACGACTTTGCACCATCTTCAAGTTTGATCGTATGTTGGATCATTTCTTTGGAGTAGACCTTAAGATCACCATAAATCTAGGCTATGATACTTGGGAATTATTTTCATAATCCCTTGATTTAGTCCAGTTCTTCTTCTATGGTGTTTACTCCCACTTTGATGGATTTATTAGGTCCCATTTGAGCTTCTTTGTATCTATGCTTGTTGAATTTCATTTTATGGCCAGATGACCTGTCATTATTATCAAATAAGCTTTCAAGGATGATCAACCCTTTTGGGATGTGATTGTTCTTTAAATGAATAATTCTTGTATCATATTCATATTTAGTTGTTATGTTGCTTGAGCAATTCATCTCGTGAATGAGGAAGTCCACTATCTATTTGTCATTTTTTAATACCTACTAGAAAGTATCTCCGTCTACCACAGAAGGCCTATAAATTAGCCTAACTATTTTGGAATTCTGAATGATGTTTTTGATAGGGCAAAAATTTACCCCTATCGAAGCCAGCAAATCCACATGAGTGTTCTTTTCCCTTGGAATTGCTTTAAGATTCATATATTCAAAATAATCTAGCAAGTCCCAAACCTTATTCCAATAAGCTTTAAGGTAATGATGCTTTCTTACACATTTCTCAGTAACCTGATTTACTATCAGTTCGGAGTCCCCAAAAATTTGTAGATGTTTGATACCCATAGTTTTAGCCTTCCTAAGGCCTAAGCAGAGTGCTTCATACTCTACTAAATTATTGGTGTAACTCCAAGTCAACTGGTAATAAAAACTTTTTCTTCATCTATTGGAGATATTAGAACAATACCTGCTCCTACTTCATTTTTACACCTAGTACCCTCGAAAAAGAGTTTACATAGCTAATTAGTAGGTTGTTCTACTTGAGGGGGAGGAGTACAATTACTTTTCTTGGGATTTACAATTTTGTATTTTCCAATGTCATTTTTTATCATGGCATTGAAGTTCTGGAGAGAGAACTGGTCTTCCTCCTACAACATATTTATAGCTTCTTCCATTAAGTTCAAGTCTCCCAGTTCTTCTGTCATCATATCTACTGTAGTGGTTGATTTACCTTCTTCTCCAAGCTTTTTAATGTGGAAGGTTGAAGGTTTTTCATTAAGTATTGTTACCCTTTGCCTTTGAATGAGATTTATAGGTGTGAGAAATATAATGATAGATATCCTCCTATTTTGGTAGTGAACTCCCTAGAGAGGCACATACCAAAATAAGGCTCTAAATCCACTAATACTACCTCTTGTCTAACTATGAGTTGGGGTAGCCTATGAAAATGTATTGGGACATCTTTAATTATCCCCATAATTTTGATAGGGGTTCCTTCTAATTATAAGACACTAGGAATGCTCCTTGTATATTCCATTGCCATGATGTCACATACTGACTTGGGCATCATAGTGGTTGTAGCTCCAAAATCTATCATATAGTTATGAACTATCCATACTTCCATCTGAAGAGACAGATAGAATGGAGGGGATCTATTTTTTCCTAAAGCGGATGTCGTATTAGCTTGTGCAGAATCTAATTGAATTGGGGTCTTATTATTATTCTTCATAGATCTCAAGGATTCCTGCAAAAATTTGATCTACCCCAAAAATTGTAAAGCTTCATACATAGTTGCTTTGGAAAGGGTTTTCTTCATTTCCTCAACTATGTTGAATGGGATAGGGTCGACACTTTTCTCTTTTACACTTGTATCATAATTATTTCTATACCCTTGAGTAGCATATATTATTTGACACTTAGTTAGTGAGTGGTATCATAGTTTATCTCTAGCTTGTTCCTATGTCTCTGCTTCCTTCTATTGAGGTGCTTCTTTATGGATTTTTGCTCCTTTTTGACCTGAATTCTAGTAAGATTTCTTGTAGGAGGTTATATTCTCAACATGGTCTCTTGTAGGCGAAGGCACTTTCAAAGGGTTAAGCTCTTGGGGATCAACCTTAAAGTGTTTCTTCCCTGATATGGTTAGAAAAACTACTTGTTTGATAGAAGACATCATGAAATTATGATTCTCTTCTCTGATCATATTAACCTGACCCTTGAGGGTTCTCTTAGACTTTTCGATAGCTACCTTCTGGACATGGTGTTGGTGAATCATACAATAAGTTTTACCATGTGGATCATTGCATATGGAACACTAGAATTTTGACTCTGTTGAGGTGTTAGAGGGTTCACTATCTTCATTGGCATAGACCATGCTAGACTTATCATAGTTTCTACCGCTCATGGAGGCTTGATATTTTGTTACTTGCGAAAACCTCCTTGGTTGGAAATTCCTTTTTGCTTCTCTTCTTTCCATGGAAGTCATCTTATTTGTCAAAGTTTTCATGGATGCTTGCAAATCTTGTAAAGCTGCAAGTGGAAGATCTAGATTCAACGAAATTATCGCTATTGGAAGTACAAGAATGATGAGAAGCATTGGAGGAGCGATAGGTGCTTGTATCACTAGGATATTAGGTTGTCCAATCTATGTAGGTAGACTTGCATTAGAAGTGAGGGCATGAGTATTTAATGTTTGTGATAGATCTGGGAAAATAGGTATTATCATCTTTGCAAGGAACCTTCCAATAGCATTCAAGTCTTTTTTCACCTTTTGAGCTGCTTGATAAATTTTTGGGAAGGTGAATACTTGGGATTGTCTTATATCCATGATTATGTCTGAGTTGAAGTCCCTCATTGATTGTTCATATATCGATCTCAAACCGCCAGGTACTCTTTGCCAAGTTGGACTAAAAATCAACTATTTCCTCTTTAGGATGCTTCTAGATGATAGTAAACTGATTCAACAGAGAAAATGGATCTACATGCTCGTTGAATTCTTCCACTAGTTTACTGACAAGTTGGGCCCATGTAGATATTGTTTGATTACCGAGGGTTTTGTACCAATAGAGATTTTTTTCTTTCAAGGAAATAACTAGTAATCTTATCATAACATCTTCTTCAATGATGTTATGTATCAGGGCTAGAGCGGCTACGTCTTGATGATGTTCATAATCCATCTTTCTAGTACCATCATACTGGGGTAATGCTTTCAAGGCTGACGCTAGAATCAAATATTGAGCTGCTAGATTCAGGGGGGTTGTATGGTTCCATAAAGGGTAAGGCAAAATTGGTTTATTTACGACCATTGTAATTATAGTTCTACTGAATCTTATGTGTATATGGGCAGCTAGAGTTAAAGTTACACTAGCAATAGTACTAAGGAAGGCTATAAGGGGGAATATTTTTGTATCCTGTGTTAGTAGTATATGAAGAAGTTGTTCTAGCAACTAAAATAGGATTATCTCTAAGGCTATGTTGAGCAAGGTGTTGCAAGAGTTTTGTCATTGTTGTCAACTCAGGCAGTTATATCTAATAATGCAGTGGACAGGCAGTTTCGAAGTCATTCAATGCAGGCTGACAGATTTTAGGGTTTGCAATTGACCACATTTAGGGTTTGCAGCCGACCATGTTTAGGGTTTGTAGCCGACCAAGATTAGGGTTTGCATTTGCATAATCAACCGACTACTATTAGGGTTTTCATCTCAAAATCTCAAGTATATAAGCGGGGCTATTTGGAGATTTAGGTATCCATCGGGTGAATGTTGAAGTGCGAGATGCGGTCGTAAAAGCGCAGATAGCATAGAATCGATGAGATGATAGCGAAGTGCATAATGTGAATGCACACAGAGAGCAGAGTGTGGAACGACACAGAGTGTGCGAAGCATGTGAGCAGAGAAAGCAGAATGTGCAGAGAGCGCAAAGGGCAAAGTTGATTGCAAAGTTTGGTTGTAGCAGTGCAGCAGATTGTGTGAAGAGATTGCGCAAGAAAGAGCAGAGTGTGCAGAGATTGCAAAGGTGAAGTAGATCAGTTAGAGTCTTGCAATAACAAAGGTATTTGTCAAACATTTTCATTCAAAATTGAAGTCCAGTTGGTGCTGGCAAATTAGGGGTTGGTGCTCCTTTCTATTGGTGCAGATAAATAAGGGGTTGGTGCTCCTTCCAGTTGGTGCTGGTAAACAAATTGTAAAGTTGGTGCTTTGCAAGAGGCTGGATTTGGATGGTAGTCCAAGCAGCTATTCTTTTTGAGGAGTAGCCATTTTGGTGAACCTCGTTAAAAATCTATGTTGTGTGATGTTCTCTTGCTGTACTTATTATATTTGTTTATAAGTTTTAATTGCTGTGGTTTTTAGAGCTGTTAATTCATGTTTTGGAATGCCACACTGATTCACCCCCCCTCTCAGTGCCATACTAAGTACAACAATTGGTATCAGAGCCAAGTTCCCTTTAAAGGCTAAATCAGCTAGGGTTGATCTTGGATTAATACTCTAATGGCAAAGAAAGGCAAGAATGGAACCATGAGACACAAGAAGAAAAGATCACACAGGGTCATAAAAGAAAATAAAGATAAATTCATTATTGCTGTAGATTCAAGAGATGAATCAAACAATGGAGAAAAGGCCAAGAGTCAACTCGGTCATAATGCAGGTTCTCAAGGTTCAGAATGTTTTGATCAACTCCGGCATAATGAACGTCAGTGTTATGGGTTTAGTAGCAGTGAAGATGAAGAAGAAATAGAATCAGAACATGAATGTAATAAAGAAGAAATGAATGCAGAAGCAAATTGGAATGAAGATCAAATTATAGCTCCAAGTAAGAAGAATAGAACCTCCTTCAAAAGGACATCTCAACCAGTTTTAGTTTCTGTGGTAGAGGAAATTGAACCAGAAAAGGCAGAAGGGGTGAACACTGAAGCAGATAATAAAAACCTCAATGCTGAAGTAGACTGGGAAGGTGAGTTGATCTCTGCTCTTGAAGAGTTTAGTATAGAAAAGAAAAAGAACAAAAGACTGTCCAAGAAATTGGAAGAATATGGGGATGAGATTGAAAATCTGTTCTTACAATTCCAACAAGCCAAGAAAATAGAAGAAGACTTGAAGTCACAGCTGAATGATAAAGTCAATGTGTGTAACAAACATGAAGAGGATTCTAACAAAGTAGTTAGTAATCTAAAGTTGCAAGTAGAAGAGTCTAAAAGGATTGAGGAAACTCTCATGTCGCAGATCAATGAGAAAGAGATTATTTGCCGCAAACAAGAAGAAGAGATTGTTTCATTGAAGAAACAACTAGAAGAGGCCAATACAAATCTTAAATTCGAGAAGAGCACAGAATTGCTAGATAAAATGATAAGTCATCAGAGAAGCTCCACGATTAAGCATGGTCTTGGATATGAAGTCGAACAACCTCGTATCTTCCAATTCTGTAGAGAAGAAGAAGTTCACTGTTGAAGGGTCCGAGCAAGAAAAGGTTAAAGCTGTATCTTCAAAAGAAAGAAAATATCAAAGGAGATTTACAGCAAAGTAGCCACAACAAAAGAGGTTCTACCACTCTCACTTTTTTCATACTAACACTTTTAATGGCTATTGTTTCAGATGTAACCAGTATGGTCACAAGGCAACTTATTGTGGATTAAATAATAAATCAAAGAGTTATGCTGGTCGAAATACATCTGCATATCTGAGTGAACACTTTGTACAATGTTTTCAATGCAATGGTCATGGGCACATAGCAAGGTTTTGTCCAAGCGCTTATGTATCAAATCTAAGGCAAAACAATAGATTTCATAAGACGCAAAGAACACAACACAGACAGGAAATAAATCAGGTTCATAGAAGAAAGGAAAATAATCATTCATCATGGATGCATAAGAGACAACCACACCAGAGAGATATTCAAGTTCATGCAATGATGCAAAATAGGGACGCAGGTGAAAAATCCAAGCCCGAGGTCAAGAAAGTCTGGAGAAAGAAAGAAGAGAGGAAATCGTGTCTCCTTGAACTAAAGGAGACTGCTCTTCTACTGCACTAAGCAACTCCATGTAACACATCCTCAGGGGGAGCATTTTGAAAAAGGTTTTATTTTAATGCTTCTATATATTTGTCTGGGTATCTGAGGATGAAAGACCAGTAGTTGGGCTTTTGTGGTATAATTGTCAAGTGTGTTGGCTGTTCATTTAGTTGTGTGTGGAAGTGCCGTGAAGGGTAGTGTTTGCATTGAGAATCTTCACCATTGGTAGTATTGCTTATGTCATTGTTGTTTTGTTGATGGTTCTTACTGCCACTGATTATAGCTATGGATTATAACAGTTCAGATTGTTTTTGTTTATTGAAAGAATGCTTGCCCCAGCTACGTATTTGTGTTTCGATAATAGCAACATGTTTTTGTTCGACGCTTGATGTGAAGATTGTCAGATCTTTCATTACACCTTGGTGAATATATTTAATTCACATACAGTTTTGTTTTAACTTTTAATATAATGCCAATTCAAGGATAAGAAGTTTGAGGCTGAGTAAGGTGCACTACGGTTGGCCATAAAGTGTTTGACAAAATGTCTTCTTTCGACATGCACAGTTGAAAGTAAGAGTTGGCAGTAAAATTGCAGTGCTGGACAAAAATTGGTACAGATGTGAGTCACTTGTCAATTTTGTTGATAGAAGTGAAATCAACATGTTGAATGGGAAGATTGAAGAAAAAGTTTATAATGTGCAACCAGATGATTTCCAGCTTGGTGATGAATGTTTGAGGTGCTTTTATAAAGAATTGAGGTAGTCTACTGGATTCTCACTGCAGAGAAAGACAAACAGCTATCAGTAGGTTCAAGTCTGTTGAGAATATTCAAGATGTATATGCAGATGTTGTTTGCATTACAGAGCAAAAAGTTGGATAGTTAAACGATCAGTGTATGCTTTCACTAAAATCAGTGGACAAGTTTGAGATTGCAGAGCAACAGAGGGTTGAGGCTCAGAAGACAGCATGAATTGAAGTGGCCACATATTCCCAAGAATAGTCTAAAATTTGACTAGCCATTGGGATCAAATTCTCAAGGGGGGCATTTGTGCATTTGTTCATCTTATTGATCATATCCATGATTTTTGCTAACTATTTCAATGTGGTTCTGAGAATGGTGTGTATGGACTCAGGGGGAGTCTGCAGCAGCCCTTTGGTATTATTGACAAAGGGGGAGAAGAGTTACAAGAATGTACATAGGTGTTGCCAACAATTCCAAAGGGGGAGATTGTTGAGCAAGGTGTTGCAAGAGTTTTGTCATTGTTGTCAACTCAGGCAGTTAGATCTAATAATGCAGTGGATAGGCAGTTCAAAAGTCATTCAATGCAGGCTGACAGATTTTAGGGTTTGCAATTGACCACATTTAGGGTTTGCAGTCGACCATGTTTAGGGTTTGCAGCCGACCAAGATTAGGGTTTGCATTTGCATAATCAGCCGACTACTATTAGGGTTTTCATCTCAAAATCTCAAGTATATAAGCGGGGCTGTTTGGAGATTTAGGTATCCATCGGGTGAATGTTGAAGTGCGAGATGCGGCCGTAAAAGCGTAGATAGCATAGAATCGATGAGATGATAGCGAAGTGCATAATGTGAATGCACACAGAGAGCAGAGTGTGGAACGACACAGAGTGTGCGAAGCGTGTGAGCAGAGAAAGTAGAATGTGCAGAGAGCGCAAAGGGCAAAGTTGATTGCAAAGTTTGGTTGTAGCAAAGGCAACAGATTGTGTGAAGAGATTGCGCAAGAAAGAGCAAGAGTGTGCAGAGATTGCAAAGGTGAAGTAGATCAGTTAGAGTCTTGCAATAACAAAGGTATTTGTCAAACATTTTCATTCAAAATTGAAGTCCAGCTTAGTGCTGGCAAATTAGGGGTTGGTGCTCCTTTCCGTTGGTGCGGATAAATAAGGGGTTGGTGCTCCTTCCAGCTTGGTGCTGGTAAACAAATTGTAAAGTTGGTGCTTTGCAAGAGGCTGGATTTGGATGGTAGTCCAAGCAGCCATTCTTTTTGAGGAGTAGCCATTTTGGTGAACCTCGTTAAAAATCTATGTTGTGTGATGTTCTCTTGCTGTACTTATTATATTTGTTTATAAGTTTTAATTGCTGTGGTTTTTAGAGCTGTTAATTCATGTTTTGGAATGCCACACTGATTCACCCCCCCTCTCAGTGCCATACTAAGTACAACAGGATACCAAGGTGTAGTTCGAAGAAATTGATCGGTTCTTTTGAATTTTTTTCTTTAGATCTAGTTATCATAAAAGATAGTATATAACCAAAAACTAGGTAAGGGATTTTATAGGGTTCCATTCTTGGGCGGAGTCACCAGGTGATATAAAAAATAAACAAGGAAAAGGTAATCAATGGAACGCTCTATATACTACGTGGGATTGAGTCCCACCGAGCGTGCCAAAAATTGTTGGTGCAAAATATGCCTTTGGTTATGTTTGTACCCAAGAATTTACCAAAATTGAAAGACTAAGTTAAAAAATAGTTTATTTGATTCAATATCCAAAGGAGATTGGTTCCTTGCTTCTTTAGGATAAGGGAGAGAGAGAGAGAGAAATTCATAGATAAAGAGAAATGTAGCTATTACTAGAAGTGTTAAGTGGTACAAATTAAATAACAACAAAACAATTTAAATAACCATTTAAAGAGAAGCATCTATTAGAACCATCAAAATCGAGAAACTAAGCTTATTGGTAAAGTTAATTTCAGAGTTAGTAGAACTTTGTTGCAGAAATTTAGAGTGAAAATTAAAACAAGTTACATTCAACTTAACCTTATATAGCGATTAACAATCCATACATAATTGATCAATAACACTAATGAGCCAAAAACCATAATGAATGATATTTTATTAGATTTCAAAATTTTGTATACATCGCCTTGTTAACACCTACGAGTCGACCTATTTTTTAGGTCGTTCATCCTATATATAATAGTTTTACATAACAAAAAAATTGAAAGTTGTTACAACATTGTGCTCGTAGGCTCATTTTGGTAAAGAGGTACTTAGGAGAGCATGGAGTCCAACTGGAAATGGTTAAGATCTTCTTATTGCAATGATCGTCCTTGATCTCTTTAAAGGTATCATGGTCCAACTATCTTTTACTCAAAATATCACATCGTCATGACTTTTGCTCATGGCTTCACCCTTGACATTCAAAATGTTATGTTGTCACAAATTATGGTCATGGCTAGACCCTTGGTCTTCAAAATGTCACACTGTCATGACCATTTACCTTAGCTCTACCCTTGGCCTTCAAAATTTTGCGTTGTCATGACCATTTGCCTTAGCTCTATCTTGATCTTCAAAATGTCACATTGTCATGACTTTTGGCCCTTAGCTCCGCTTTAATCTTCAAAATGTCACACTATCATGACTTTTGGTCATAGCTTGACCCTTGGTCTTCAAAATGTCATGCTATCATGACTATATGCCTTAGCTCTACCCTTAGTCTTCAAAAAAAACATTATCATGATAATTTGCCTTAGCTCTGCCCTTGGCTTTCAAAATATCATGTTTTCATGACTGTTTCTCCTAGCTCTACTCTTGGCCTTCAAACGTGTCATCGTGACCATTTGCCTTATCTTTGCCCTTGGCCTTCAAAAATTCGTGCCATCATGAATTTTGGTCTTCATATCTATTTTGACCTTCAAAATGTCGTGTTGTCACAACTTTTGGCTCTTAGCTCCACTTTCATCTTCAAAATGTCACACTATCATAATTTTTGGTCATGGCTTGACCCTTGGTCTTCAAAATGTCACACTGTCATGACCATTTATCTTAGCTCTACTCTTGGCCTTCAAAATGTTACATTGTCATGACCATTTGCCTTAGCTCTATCTTGGTCTTCAAAATGTCGCACTATCATGAATTTTGGCCCTTAGCTCTACTTTCATCTTCAAAATGTCACATTGTCATGACTTTTGGTCATGGCTTAACCCTTGGTCTTCAAAATGTCACAGTATCATGACCATTTACCTTAGCTCTGCCCTTGGCATTCAAAATGTCATACTACTGCAACCATTTTCCTTAGCTCTTCCCTTGGCCTTCAAAATTTCTCACTGTCATGACTGCATTGTACACTTAGTGAAATTATTTAATAATACTACTACTTACTCCCTTGGATGTGGTCATTTTGACCAACACTGCCCCTGTTTGGGTTTGTTTATTTGTTCTTCCAATAGAATACTGACATCCAAATATATTCACAACAATTGGAAATTCTTTAGGAGTTTACATGGTGACTTTTAATAGCACCCAACACTTAGAGCATATGATTTATGCAAGGATTTGTGTTTTGATTGATTTTGACAAACCACTTCTAGAGAAGATTACTTTATAATATGGAGAAGAAATATTGGAACAAGTAGTAGATTATGAAAATATTTCATTTAGATGTAGAATTTTTCATATGACCATTTAGCCAAGAATTGTCCAAATAAGGTCCCTAACAAAAAGAAAGAGGATGGGTACTTGGCACGGTTTCAAATCCCTAAACAAAAAAACACAAAGAAAAAAATAGCAACAAAAGAGAAAACAATAATTTCACCTAACACCTTTGAAATTCTCTCCATGGATGAGCAAGTAGATGATGAGGATGGTCAAATAAAAACATTTTTATGAAGAGAGATAATAGGAAGGATTGCATGATGATAAATAATTAAAAGAGTTTGCCTTGATGCTGAGAAATAACAATAAAGGGAAAAAAAGAACAATGTAGAAAATCAACCCAAGTATATAAAAAAAGGGCAGATTCAAACTACAAACACAATCGATCCTCAAAAAGACCATACAAATTTCAATATTCCAATAGTAGTGTCATGGTACCAAGTAACCATCCTATAGTCCCAACTTAAATGAAGTAAGATACGAATAAAAGGATAAGAATGCCATAATCCTAAGGTTTATAGTCAGTCTCTTTATGGCAATGTTGGAAGCTTTGGCTATTTTGCTAAGCAATTTCTGATATTTTTGGTAATTTGTTAAGCTTTGGTTTATTTTTAGTGTTTTCATTTTTTGTTTGTTTTGTCTATAGCTCCTTTGTGCTTAGTTTTTGTTGTATTTATTTTTCCTAATTTCGTTTGTGGTGTATTTGATTCTTTTTTTTTTTCTGTTTTGGATTGATTTTGTTATATTTTTTGGGGGATTTTTTATGTGTGTTTCGTGTTCTGTGGTTTTTTGGTTTGAAGTGTATTTGTTTCTTTTTGTTGTTTTTTTTATGGTAGTGTTTTGTTATGCTATGTTTGTGGTTTTTCTGTGTGTTTCGTGTTTTGGTGTTTATTTTTGTCATTTTTTTTTTTTTAATTTATTTGTGTTTTGCTATGTTGTTTGTGTGTTTGTTCTGTGTGGTTTATGTTTTTTTTTTTTTTTTTGCATGTGTTTTATTGTACTTTTTCTTGTCGACATACTCAGGGAGTATGCTTTTTTGTTTTAGCTTGTTGTGTGTTTGTGTTTATCTGTTTTTGTTTTTTGTTGTTTTAGGCATGCTCTTTGCGTGTGTCAAAGGTGGTAAGGCAGGTGTGAGCCCTTAACATTTTTGATGAAAGATATACCCCTTCCTCTTTGGGTCTTACCCAAAAATAACATCCCTTCTAAGATGTTTTCCACAAACAAAAAATCATATTAAAGTTTAAACTAAAAATTAATATTATTTTATAAATTCGTTAATTTATAAATTTTATACATTAATTAGGGAAAAACTAACACGAAGCATTCAGATTTTCATACAGATCATTTGTTGATACATGTAGTTTATTATAACTTAGTCATTACAAATATTTTCTATTCATGTTATCCTTTGCATTTGTTTAGAGTTTATCAGTGGCCTAGCTTTCTTTACTCTTCCATTAAGATAATTTCCAACAATTTAACGAATTACATGCAACTATGCAACTCCAAAGGGAAAAAAACACCTAAATAAAGAAGGTGCGGTTGTTAGCAGCTCTTTATATCCATTGTCTTGTAAGTAAATTTTATTTCTTTCCCATTTTCAAAACCTCTGCTCCGCACTGTTTTTTCTGACAAACAAATGTACACATATAGTTTATTTTTATGATATTTTTGGTTGAGTTTATATATTGTTGAACATACCTATAAATTTATTTCTCGGCTTGAATTTATGTTTCCGTAGTGTCTTTTAAAAAAATATTTTACAATATATTTATTTTAACAATATTTATTTTTTAAGTTATAATTGTTTAAATTATAATTTTAAAATAATTAAATTAAAAATTTATGGTGATTATTATTATTTTTTTTGAAGGTTGATAATCTTGTTGGGTTAGTGGTTAGGTAGATAATGTTGCTGAATGAGATTAGTTTCATTGGATTGTTTTTGCTCATCTTGTTATATGTCTAGTTGATGCTGTTGTTTGTCAGATGTTTTTGATCTATCTTTTGATCAAGTGGTGCTCATGGTTTTGGGTTTCTTTTTTCTCACCTTGTAAGGGTTATTGTTTTGAATTCTCTGTCTATTTATTCACTAAATTTTAACAACATAAAAAAATTAGAATAGTTAAATATACATTGCGTCATAGATATCGTGTCGGTATATGTCTTTCATGCACAGCAGAGAAAAAGATAGTCACAGATATCGTGTCGGTATCGTGTCAATATTCGTGTCGGTAGAATTCTGTCATGTGTCATAGTTTGAGAGATGTTGTTTGAAATTCAGGAGCGACTGAATTTGGGTCATGCAGATAACTTGTCAATTCAGCTCAATGTGCTTTACTTTTGTGATGGGTAACGTGGGCTCTGCAAGTGTTATCCCAATGCTTTATTCATTTCTCTTCACCGACGCGTAGTTGGGATATGCTTGTCTTTGACTAAGATTAAAAAACAGATGACTGATTAGTTCATCAAAGATTGGATTGTTAAAAAAAAAATAAAAAATTTACATCGTAGTATAATTTCATTTATACTTACCAATATAAGCTGGGTCATTCACATTTGATGCCACTGTACTGTCTCATAGATTCCAAATGTCCAAACCTCCTTAATAATGCACAATGAAGAAAAACTGCAGGTCATGAATATAAGCATGCAATGACATCATCCTAGGAGCATAAAAATATGAAGCTATCCGTCTTGGGCACAGAATGCAACTGCATATATATTTGTTAAGCATGGAACAAACCTAATTTATAGGGTAGTTTTATATGGAGCAAATCTCAGGTTTTTATGGTAGAATCAAAAATTAAAATAGTTAAAATTATTATTATAAATATACTTAAATTGTTAATTTTTAATGTTGTTAAAATTTAGTGAATAAATAGACAGAGAATTCAAAACAATAACGCGAGAAAAAAGAAACTCAAAACCATGGAGCACCACCTGATCAAAAGACAGATCAAAAACATCTCACAAGCAACAGCCTCAACTAGGCATATCTTAGCAAGATGACAAGAACAATCCACTAGAGCTAATCTCATTCCTTAACATTATCTACCTAACCACTAACCCAGAAAGATTATCAACCTTCAAAAAATTAATAATAATCACCATAAATTTTTAATTTAATTATTTTAAAATTATAATTTAAACAATTATAACTTAAAAAATAAATATTGTTAAAATAAACATATTGTAAAATATTTTTTTAAAATACACTTAGGAAACTTAAATTCTAGCCGAGCATTAAATTTATAGGTATGTTCAACAATATATAAACTAAACCAAAAATATCATAAAAACAAACTATATGTGTACATTTGTTTGTCAGAAAAAACAGTGCGGAGCAGAGGTTTTGAAAATGGGAAAGAAATAAAATTTACTTACAAGAGAATGTCGCACTGTCATGACTGCATTCTACACTTAGTGAAATTATTTAATAAGACTACTACTTACTCCTTTGGATGTGGTCATTTTGACAACACTGCTCTTGTTTGGGTTTGTTTGTTTGTTCTTCTAATAGAATATTGACATTCAAAGATATTCGCAACAATTGGAAATTCTTTCGGAGTTTACATGGTGATTTTTAATAGCACCCAACACTTAGAGCATATGATTTATGCAAGGATTTGTGTTTTGATTGATTTTGACAAACCACTTCTAGAGAAGAATACTTTATAATAGGGGGAAGAAATATTGGAACAAGTAGTAGATTATGAAAATATTCCATTTAGATGTAGAATTTTTCATATGACCATTTAGCCAAGAATTGTTCAAATAAGGTCCCTAAAAAAAATAAAGAGGATGGGTACTTGGAAGGGTTTCAAAGTCCTAAAAAAAAAAACACAAACAAAAAAATAGCAACAAAAGAGAAAACAATAATTTCACCTAACACCTTTGAAATTCTCTACACGGATGAACAAGTAGATGATGAAGATGGTCAAATGAAAACAGTTTTATGAAGAGAGATAATAGGAAGGATTGCATGATGATAAATCATTAAAAGAGTTTGCCTTGATGCTGGGAAATAACAATAAACGGAAAAAAAAACAATGTAGAAAATCAACCCAAGTATAAAACAAAAAGGCAGATTCAAACTACAAACAAAATCGATCCTCAAAAAGACCATACAAATTTCAATATTCTAATAGTAATGTTACCAAGTAACCATCCTATAGTCCCAACTTAAATGAAGCAAGATACGAATAAAAGGATAAGAATGCCATAATCCTAAGGTTTACAGTCAGTCTCTCTATGGCAAAGCAATTTCTAATATTTTTGGTAATTTTTTAAGTTTTGGTTTATTTTTATTGTTTTAATTTTTTGTTTGTTTTGTCTATAGCTCCTTTGTGCTTATTTTTTTTTGTATTTTTTTTTCCTGATTTCGTTTGTGGTGTATTTGAGTCTTTTTTTTTGTTTCTGTTTTGGATTGATTTTGTTATATTATTTTTGGGATTTTTTATGTGTGTTTCGTGTTCTGTGGTTTTTTGGTTTGAGGTGTATTTGTTTCTTTTTGTTATTTTTGTTATGGTAGTGTTTTGTTATGCTATGTTTGTGGTTTTTCTGTGTGTTTCGTGTTTTGGTATTTATTTTTGTCATTTTTTTTTTAATTTATTTGATTGTGTTTTGCTATGTTGTTTATGTGTTTGTTCTGTGTGGTTCATGTTTTTTTTTGCATATGTTTTATTGTGCTTTTTCTTGTCGACACACTCAAGGAGTATGCTTTTTTGTTTTAGCTTGTTGTGTGTTTGTGTTTATGTGTTTTTGTTTTTTGTTGTTTTAGGCATGCTCTCTGCATGTTTCAAAGGTGGTAAGCCAAGTGTGAGCCCTTAGCATTTTTGATGAAAGATATACCCCTTCCTCTTTAAGTCTTACCCAAAAGTAACATCCCTTCTAAAATGTTTTCCAAAAAAAAAAAAAACATATTAAAGTTTAAACTAAAAATTAATATTATTTTATAAATTCGTTAATTTATAAATTTTATAAATTAATTTAATTAGGGAAAACTAACATGGAGCATTCAGATTTTCTTACAGATCATTTGTTGATACATGTAGTTTATTATAACTTAGTCATTACAAATATTTTCTATTCATGTTATCTTTGCATTCGTTTAGAGTTTATCAGTGGCCTAGCTTTCTTTACTCCATTAAGATAATT
Organism: Wollemia nobilis; assembly: GCA_028583015.1. NCBI lineage: Eukaryota > Viridiplantae > Streptophyta > Pinopsida > Araucariales > Araucariaceae > Wollemia > Wollemia nobilis. The sequence continues at coordinate 14,690,229 of JAQPPZ010017058.1, read as the reverse complement.
TCCAAAAATTTACCGAATTACATGCAACTATGCAACTCCAAAGGGAAAAAAACACCTAAATAAAGAAGGTGCGGTTGTTAGCAGCTCTTTAAATCCATTGTCTTGTAAGTAAATTTTATTTCTTTCCCATTTTCAAAACCTCTGCTCCGCACTGTTTTTTCTGACAAACAAGTGTACACATATAGTTTATTTTTATGATATTTTGGGTTTAGTTTATATATTGTTGAACATACCTATAAATTTATTGCTCGGCTTGAATTTAAGTTTCCTTAGTGTCTTTTAAAAAATATTTTACAATATATTTATTTTAACAATATTTATTTTTTAAGTTATAATTGTTTAAATTATAATTTTAAAATAATTAAATTAAAAATTTATGGTGATTATTATTAATTTTTTGAAGGCTGGGTTAGTGGTTATGTAGAGAATGTTAGGGTATGGGATTAGCTCAATTGGATTGTTTTTGTTATCTTGTTGCGGATATGCCTAGTTGAGGCCACATATTTTTTGATCTGATGTTTTTTAATCAGATGGTGCTTGATGGTTTTGAGGGTTACTTTTATCTTCAAGGTTATTGTTTTGAATTCTATGTTTATTTATTCACTAAATTTTACCAACATAAAAAAAATTAACAATTTAAATATATTTATAATAATAATTTTAACTATTATAATTAACCATTTTAATTTTTGATTCTACCATTAAAAAAAAAATGAGATTTGCTCCATATAAAACTATCCTATAAATTAGGTTTGTTCCATACTTAACAAATATACTACTGCATTCTGCGTCCAAGACGGATAGCATCATATTTTTATGCTCCTAGGATGATGTCATTGCATGCTTATATTCATGACCTGCAGTTTTTCTTCATTGTGCATTATTAAGGAGGTTTGGACATTTGGATTCTATGAGACAGTACAGTGGCATCAAATGTGGATGGCCCAGCTTATATTGGTAAGTATAAATGATATTATACTAGGATGTAAAATTATTTATTTATTTTTAACAATCCAATCTTTGATGAACTAACCAGTCATCTGTTTCTTAATCTTAGTCAAAGACAAGCATATCCCAACTACGCGTCGGTGAAGAGAAATGAATAAAGCATTGGGATAACACTTGCAGATCCCACGTTACCCATCACAAAAGTAAAGCACATTGAGCTGAATTGACAAGTTATCAGCATGACCCAAATTCATTCGCTCCTGAATTTCAACCAACATCTCTCAAACTATGACACATGACAGAATTCTACCGACTCGAATATTGAGTCATAGGACCACTATCTTTTTCTCTGCTGTTCATGAAAGACATATACCGACACGATACTTGCGTCATAGGACCACTATCTTTTTCTCTGTTGTGCATGGCTGGAAAACTGCAAATTTGTTAATTTGATAGTAACATGTCTATCTGCGCTTCCAGTTCTACCTTTCAATACAAAAAGTTATAATTTTATTTTATTGATATGTAGGCTGAGAAACCTACTTTGGAAGATTCTGGTCCTCTCAACGCCAGGCCAGAAGAACATGGCTTTTAGTACAAATTCACCGACTTAGATTGGAATCAGAAGCTACAATGCGCTTTAGTCTAGTTTTCTTTAAATGACAAGGCTTATTGTGGGAAACTTGAAACTTAGTAGAGGTTTTAAGTATGTGGTTTTGATATAAATCGTACCGAGAGACTTATGTAGGGAATGCATATTTAAGGAAAAAGGCATAAAAGAGCACACAACCATAATTAATTAATATAAAAACGATCTTATACAGGAGATTCGCATTCTGAAAAAGTTGATTTATCATCCAGAGAGTATAATTCATTATTCTGGCATTTTTCTGATCAGCTAAAGCAACTTATATTTTTATTTTTAGTATTAATTTTCATAATAAATATCTTTTTATAAAAGAGTTACAAACATAATACGTCACGTTATTATACAATTTATATTTATTATTTTTTTATAGTGTTAAGGCATAGGAAATGTTTGTTACGTATATGTGATCAATGAACATACCAAATTTATCTAAACTTATCAAGAAGAGATTTAGGTTCAACTCTTGGGAAAAGCCAACCCTTTGCAAAAGTAGTAGTGTGCTCCAATCCTCTCAGCGCACCAGACCCACGAATGAGCAACGGTTGTTCCCCATCTCATGTGGGGTCAACAACAAGAAGAGGGAGGGGTTTGTTGGATATAGTCCATGGGGTTTGAACCTGCTGTAACAAACACACCTATGTAATAAAAAATAATAATTAAGTAAAAATATTTTTTTTTTAATTTTATCAATGTATAATAGTTAAAGTGTTGTAATAACACCGTGGGTTATAATATAATATGAATACCCAAATTTAATCTCATATAATCAATTAAAAAAAATTAACATTTTCATTTCCTGCATTAATTCTTCTATCCTTTAACTGGATATGTTAGTATAATAAATAATAAATCTTTTGAGACGGTGGGTGTGTTGAAGCCTTCACTTATAGTTTAAACATGGCAGTTACTAAAAATTGTGATTGTAACCAATTCATCTATGAAAAAATAAAAATAAAAAATAAAATAAAATAAATCTTTTGATTTTTTTTTGTTAGTGTGAGAAACCCTATGACCAATGACAACGAGTTGAACAGTCTCCTCCCAGACCAATGATAGCTAGTTGAGAAGTCTCCTCCCAACCATTATGACCAATGACACAAAGTTGAGTAGTCTCCTCCCAACCATTACCCCTTGTAAAGCCAAGATCTATGCTTATCAATAGGGAATTTAGCACACACCTTTTTTTGGGGGGTTAGTGTGAGAAACCCTTATGACCAACGACACAGAGTTGAGCAGTCTCCTCCCAACCATGAGATATGCTTATCAATAGAAAATTTAATACACACCTTTTTTGGGGGGGCGTTAGTGTGAGAAACCCCTATGACCAATGACACAGAGTTGAGCAGTCTCCTCCCAACCATGATCCTTCATAAAACCAAAAGCTATGCTTATCAATAGGGAATTTAACACACACCCACCCCCTCACACACTCGTCCACGCCGCGGTTTGAACCTTGGACCTTCCGAAGAAGAGCCAAAGCCCAAACTGTTTCACTATCCTTAAATTTTGATTTTCTTTTTCACCTTTATACTTATCCATTTCTTATTTTTTTATATACTAATATTTAATTCTTAATTTTAGATTTTCAATTAATCAAATTTTTATTCTAATATGTTGGTTATTTAAAATATTATAACCATGAAACTACAATTTCCAAGTTTGCAATTTCCAAATTTGCAACTATATAGCTAAATGTGTGTGATTAGGATACTTCTACCGTAACAGTAAAACAAGTTCATTTTTTTTTTTTTTGTCTTTTCTTTATTAAATATAACTCATTTTTATAAAAAATTAATAATTTTAATATAAATGTTCCATGATACTTTTCTGCAGGAGGTTCAAGCTTCAAACCGTGACGAGTGTGAAGGGGTGGGTGTGTGGTAGATGTGTGTTAAATTCCTTATTGATAAGCATAGCTCAACCTTACGAGGGATCATGCTTGGGAGGAGATTGCTCAGCCCTACGCATTGGTCCTAGGGGTTTCTCAAAGTAACCATTTTTTTTTTAATATAAATGTAATAATTATTATATTGTGTAATTAAATTTTAGTCCTTTTACATACATATGATAATTACAATTATGTTTATTTAATTTATTAATAATATTTTAAATTTAATTTATTTTATAATCTATTTGATTTGTTGTTTGTTGATTATAGGAATTTAAATTGTTTAGTATGACAACATGACCATATAGTGTTTTTGTTAGTTAAAAAAAGTTTCAAAACATGGCATGAGGGAGTGTGTGAGGGGGTGGGTGTGTGGTGGATGTGTGTTAAATTCCTTATTGATAAGCATAGCTCTCGACTTGACATGAGCGAGTGTGAGGGGATGGGTGTGTGGTGGATGTGTGTTAAATTCTTTATTGATAAGCATAGCTCTCAGCTTTATGAGGGGTCATGGTTGGGAGGAGATTGCTCAACCCTGTTCGTTGGTCGTAGGGGTTTCTCACACTAACCAAACCAAAACAAATAATAATATAAATGTAATAAATATTATATTGTTTAATTAAATTTCAATTTTTTAACATATGATAATTACAATTATGTTTATTTAATTTAATTAAAAAAATTAATAATATTTTAAATTTAATTTATTCAATAATCTATTTGATTTGTTGTGTGTTGAATACAGGAATTTAAATTGCTTAATATGACATCATGATCGTATAGTATTTTTCTATTAGTTAAAAAAAAGGTTTTGAAAGGATCCTTGAACCATCTACAAAGAGAAAACTGTTACAACTACAAAATATTAAAATAAGACAACAGGCTGCTACTCCAATATAGATATCTTACATAGAAAAAATGTTATGACCTCCTATTAGTCCCATTCTAAGACCACGTTCAGCTCCTCAATCTCTCAAAGTATCTATAAGTATATTAGTGCCAACCAACCCATGACACAAACCTATTGAAAATATTAGTTTTAGAACCACCTAGAACACCACCACTTTTTCCCAAGAAGAGAAACCATCCAACTCATTGGACTTTTTCATAAAATTAAAAGAGGAACAAGCAATAACTTACTAAATGGCTTCCATGGGAAACCAAAGAGAAATATTTTGCCTACCACTCTCATAACCAATAAAAAATTAGAACTCAAGAGAGTAAGGAAACACTTGGACATCTAGCACAAAGACAAGCAACCTATGCAAAGCCTTCAGGGACATCGATAGGTTGACCATCATTCATTGATTTAGATTAGGCTCTATGGGATATTATCCCTCCAAATGATAGCTTAGATTAGAGAAACTCCAGGTTGGTGAGGAAGTCATCCACCTTGTTAACTTCCCTATACATATGTCTCACCTAAATACTTTGCATACCTTATTAGGATTTGAAAGGGATAACTTATCTTATTGGTCATTCCTCGATTATTACCGAATGTAAGTATTTTTGGCTCCCTCTTTTCGGGTGGGATTTAGTCTCTATTATACAAGGTTTGGATATCCTTTCAAAACTCCTTCGTCCATCTAATAAAAAAATATTCCAACTAGGGACTTGTAATCCAATTAGCTTTCTCAACCATATTAGGAATATTCCATCTAGGGACTTGTAATCCAGAGATTATATTGATAATATTTAAAGAAGCACCTTAGATAATAATTTTTCTACAACCAATAAAATGGAGAAGCAACACCCCTTTGAAGAATGCTTTTGCTTCTACAAATTGGTAGGGTTTGAGACCCAAGATTATTAGCAAAGGCAAAAATGATATTTCCACTGTGATTTCGAAACACACCTTCAACACCAAATTTCTTAGGGTTTCCTTTATATGTACCACCAAAGTTAAATTTGATCCATTCAAGGGGACAAGATCCACTTGGTTAAATCTCTAGTATTCTTTATATTTTGATCAATTTCTCTTCTAGTTTACTGGAAATCAAGATTAGATTTAATGAGGCCTTCATCCTCTAGACCACCGATATCATCCAAAGATAGGACAAACACATTCTCAACAATTTTTGGCAAGACTTTAGCCCAAATAGAAGCAACATATCTAAAAAATACCCTAAAAACCTTTTTGTTTCTCTCCTTCTAGATACCCCAGACTAGGTTAGGGAGACCAAATGACCAAAAGGTATGCAACCTTAGGTTAGCAAAGGAGGGATACCATTGATCAAAGGCATTAAAAAACTAGTTCAGGATAACCCAATAGACCCCTAGGATATTTATAAGGAGATAAAGGACCTCAAGAAAAAAGGGACAAAGGAAGAAAAGGTGTTTAGTAGATTAAACATCACATATTAAAAGGTTGCACTTATTAGGGATGGTGAAACATATTTTTTGGAGGTTTTCTGTAGTGATAATCTTGTTTTGGATAGCAAGCCAAAAAAAATTGACTTTAAAAGTAAGACATTTATACCAAATATTTTTGAAAGGAGACAGGTCCATATGTTCAACATAAGAAAGGAAGTAGGTAGACTTCACTGAAAAGGATCCATCATTTTACCCATTCCATAGAATAGAATTTTCAACGTCATAATATTTAATGACCTGTAATCTTAGAATGTGATTGAGATAGTCCATAGCATTTCTTTCCTTCTGGTTTAGGTTCAAGAACTTAAGATTCAACTAATACTTCACCCCATTACTTACTTGAATGAAATCTACAACTTTAGCTTCAAAGTGAACCTAATTTATAGGTTTTACAATTGTAGCCTCAAGAATGTGATCTAGAGGAGAATCACCCACCCAAGTGTCTTCCCAGAGAATCATGACCACATAGTGTCATTACAACAACTTGACATGTAATTACAACCCTTTTACTCATTATAATTATGTTTATTCAATTTACTAATAAAATTTTAATGGTATTTTAAATTTAATTTGTTCTTAGGTGATTATATGGAATTTAATTCTCTCATTTATATGACATCATAACTACATAGTGATATGACAACAATTTGGTAATATTACAATTATATTAGTTAGAATCAAGGTTCCACGAGCCCGGGGGACGGGGGGACGGGTTTTCGGGGACGGTGGGGGATGATAGGCCAATTTTAGGGGATGGCTTGGGGACGACTAGTATAATACTATAAAAATTGAATTTTTTTAGAAATTTAGAATAATCTACATATTCAGAATTCTACACCCAAAAAAAAATGATATTTCATATTACTAATCAATTATGTAAGTGCAGCCATTCATATTCAGATTAGTTACTAACACATAAGTGCAGCCATAGTTGAGTCATTTAACATTTTCATATTCATATTAGTTACTAATTTGCAACCATTTAATTGTTTCAAGTTCAAAAACTATAACTTGAAGGTTCATCCAAGGATATCAAGTGCAAACAATGTTCAAAAAGTCATCATTTTAAGTAATAACAGGCATCATTTTTTTAGCCACCAATGTTCAAACAAAGACTGTCATTTTTAAAAAAATTTAGTCACTAACTGTCACTAACTGTTCAAATTTTCAGTCACTATACCAAAAGAATTGGTATTGTTTAAATAAACCTCCTTTTAGCCTTTTAGGTTTGGGACACCGGAAAAAAAAAAGAGGAAGCGAGACAGTGAATAGAGAAAGCTTGTGCAAATTTTGCCAAGAACATCTAGGGTTTTGTTGCAAATAGAACCAGGTACTATCCTTGGTTAAATTATTTGTTTACCATTCATGTTGAGATGGAAAAAACCTGTGTAGAAAGAGTTTTTCATGCTGCTATGTGGAAATAAGTGAAGTCTTCTATTTTCACTCCTTGTTTTGTTAGGTTTAGGGTTTGATGGGGGTGAGACTCAAAATGGGTCCCACCCCTTACATTTTTTTAAGTTAATTTTTTTTCCCCCTTGGGTGAGGACGTCCAATATTGGGGGATGGCTGGGCCCCATGGGGGACACTCAAACCATCCCCGAGGATGGTTGGGCATCCCCGAGGATGGTCGAACCCCATGGGGGACACTTAGACCATCCCCGGGGATGCCTAGACATCCCTGGGGATGGTATGAGTGTCCCCCATGGGGCCCAGCCATCCTTGGGGATGGCTGGGCATCCCCAAGGATGCCCCAAAAAGGGGGACATCCTGAGGATGGGAGGCCACAGGCCTCAGCCATCCCCCAAAAAGGGGGACGGGGGGAAACGTCCCCCTTGTCATCCCCCCATGCTGGGGGACGCAGGAAATGGGGGGACGCGTCCCCTAGGGGGGATGCGTCCCCATGGAACACTAGTTAGAATGTATATGATTGAGATAATTCAACCATATAACCTAAAAAAATAATATATATATATATATATATATATATATATATATATATATATATATATATATATATATATATATATATATATATATATATATATTCGATGAAAAAAGACTAAATTTTATTAAACAAAAATCAAATTACATAGTTGTGAGGCCTTCCATACATGGATCGTAGCTTGGAAATACCTCTAGATATACATGCCTATATTCCCATGAAGGTTGAATGCTTAATGAGATAACGGAAAAAAAATTGCACAAAAAACATTGCTACACCAAATCACTGAATGACATATCAGAGTAGGAGGACTCCTTAGAACTACAATAAAACAAAACCCTTGGTTTATTTTCCTTGTATACTGCATATCCTTTCAAAATCATATTCAAGAGGTCTTCATTTCTAGTGGCAATTACATATTGTTATAGCTCCACAAATTGATCCTACTATTCTCCACTATTATTAGTCTATCCTATCTTCACCTTCCCACATACATAGTAATTGAAACAATTCCTAATCATGAAACATAGGAGTTACCACATTTTTACTTATTCCTTCCCCGTTATTGGGGTAATCTTATCAAATTAAAACTTGCAAGTCCATATAACCTTCCCCTAGGTTTTACTCCCTACCATAATCCCACCAATGATGACTTCTCTCTATTTCATAATTAGCCAACCTATTTACAACTATGTTATTTTCCCTCACCACATGAAATTGTATCCACACTCTATTTTTTAAACCTATAATTTTGTCCAAGACCTATTGGACCCTCCATTATATTTGCCCCACCTCCTCCTATTTGTTCAACCTATTTATTAAGACCTAAGAGTCAGACTCCACATCAATTATTTAGTATCATTTCTTAAGATACATGGCTAAGCCTTCATAGATAGCCATGGTCTCTACCACTAGGTGGTTTCTCCCAATTCCTTTATGGAATCCAAAAACCATCATCCCTTCATGGATATGACCCACCTATCGAATATCTACCTTCCCTAGATTGCTACAAGCAACACCATTGATGCTAACCTTAACCTAATCCATTGACGGTGGCTTATATTTACCTCCATTGTCCAAATTTTTAGAAGGACAATGCTTAATTTTTTCCAAGATCCAATTCCATAACAATTGCAACTAAACTCATCCTAGGATTACAATCTTGAGAAGATCCAATATCTCCTTGTCTCTAGGCATTAGCTGAGGACCTTTTATTCCTCTTATAATATCACTAATATTGGATAAAATTCTCAATAGAATTGACTCCCTAGATGAGCACTCATCACAAAAAATACACTTATTATGCTTCAGAAAAACCTACCATAAAGTGGAACTTAAAAAAATGAACTAGAAGGGTAGAATGTCCATCCACACCCCTAGATCCACACAAATCAAATAACTATTCCCATGAGATATCACCAAGCAAGGAAAAATTAAACAACCTTTCACCTTGCTCCCACATCTAATCAATTAAAGGGGCATCAAACTAGAAGGTGGTCAATATATTATCCTATATAATAATAGAGTACACACCATTCAAGACCCACCAAACCCCTCTTAAAAATATTATCCTGAGTCAAAATCCTATTCTAAATGGCTAACCAAATAAAAATATTGACTTTTGACTAGATACTTGAATTCCACACCTTCTTCCAAATCACCCTCTCCCAACCCAATCCCTCTATGAGCTAGTCATATCCCTTATTAATGAAATACCATCTATTTTATTTACCTCTCCATCCCAAAAAGTCCTCTTTTTACCGTGAGCACTGCCTTTGATCTAAAATAACCCTCAAACTATCTCTATCTTCTTTAGCTATCTATGTCTAAAATGAGAAGTCTTTCCACATCCTTAAACCAAAGTATCCTTCATCTTCCTCCTAGAATTCCTTAACATAGACCCAATTAGTGTTCTACAAAATATCTGCAACATTACCTAGGTTTAGGAACTAGAAAGTAATTGGCTAGTATTCTCTCATTTCGACTTTCTAGAATAGCCCTACAGTAATAATAGTACTAGCCTTTTTAATTGCAGTCCAAATTATGGACACCACCCATTAAAGGGGAGGTTATAAATTGGTTTCACCTCATCCTCATACCTCATAGATATAACCTTTAACTTAAGGTTGGACTAGTCCATAATTCAATTCCACAAAAACTTAATAGATAAAGCCAAGTTCTAATCATCCAATCTATGGATACCCAACACCCCCTTTTTTTGGGAAAGGTAAACCAAATTCCACTTTACCAAACTCTATTTTTTTTAAATTCTGATCCCAAAGAAAGTCCTTCAAAATTCTGACAATCTCCTTAACATAATGCTTGGTACCAATCAAAGCTATAAATTGAAAGATCAAAATAGCCTACAACACTGATTTTATCAGATTCAATCTTCCTCCTAGGGAGAGCCAACTCTGGGCCCACTAATTAAACTTACATTAAACTTTATCTCCAAGAGTCCTCCAATATTCCTTTCCAAGATGTCTTCCTGCCACTAGAAGTCCAAGATATTTGAAGGGGACTGGGCCTTTCTTGAAATTTAAAATATTAAGAATATGAGTTTGCACCCTATTATCAACATTAAAAAAGAAAACCTTAGACTTATCTTCATTAATAACCTGACTCGAATTTCTCCCATATAGATTTGAAAATCTTCTGAACCCCTTATCCTCCTTAATATTGGATACTCTCATACAAGCTGAATTATTATAAAAATGCAAACGCGTCAGAGGCACGATCCTCTTGAACACTAAAAAATATTTTATTTCTTGGGATTCCCTAGCTTTGTGGATATTCCTATATAGGGCTTCCACTTGAATAATGAACAATTAAGGAGACAAAGGGTCTCCCTATCTTAGTCCTCTACCTACCCCAAACTACTTCAACAGGATACCATTTATCAATACTATGAAAGCAGGATTGGAAAAGCAATCTTCCACCCAATCGATCCACCTATCCTTGAACCCAAAATTTTGTAGAACCTTAATAAGAAAATCCAATCAAATCGGTCATAGGATTTGGACATAGCTAATTTAATAAATATATTACCTTCCTTATTAAGTCTCATGAAGTGAGTAACTTCCCGTGTCAATATAATCTAGGATACATTTTTTTGAGGTATTTCAAAAAATATTAGAGAAATACTTCCTTGCTTCCCCTACATATCACACCACATCCTTATGACTTACCACATTTTGCAATTTATAATATTGATAAAATCAAACTCCCTTCTAGCCATTATTGACTGGTGGATTGTCATTTGTATCTATATCCCCCTCCTTCAGCCAGGTGATTCAATTTTTTTTCTATAACATATCCTTCTTTCTCTCCCATTCCTCCATCTTCATCACCACCTTTATCTCCTGGTTTAATATCTCTTAATAAATACATTCCAAATAAATCCTCTCAGTCGCCTACTCAAGATCCTCCACCACCTCTTTGAACTCTTGCTTAGTATTTCCAAAAACTAATTGATTCCATTCTTTTAGCCTCTCTTTTACATATTGCAGCATTTTAAAAAGTATAAACATCATTGTTCTAAATCTTGGGCATACATCTGTCCACCATCTAAGGATAAAATCCTTGAAACTCTCATGGTCTAGCCAATGATCAGATCCTACTTTAATCCAAATCAAGATTATAAGAGAAATTGGCCAATGATCAAACCCTACAAAAGAAATGATATCTGAATGTAACACTATTCGTCTAGTTGCCCAAGAGTCCTCCACTAGAAAACAATCCAATATTTCTTGGATATGGTCCAAGTTTATTCTACTATTACTCCAGGTAAAAAATCAACCTTTTGAAACCACATCTCTAAGACCTAACCTATCCATTTTGTCAATGAATAAATGACTCCTTTCATCCATGATTCTGGAGACTCCTTGCTTTTCTTCCAATGAAGCAACACCATTAAAAACCCCTCCAACTATTTGAAACATCTACTTCCATTTTTCTAAAATTACCTTTATTTCCCTCCACCACTCCACATTTTATTTTATAGTAGTGAGAGCATAAAAGTTAACTACCTAAAATGAGGCTGCATTTGAAATGAGATACCCATTTATCTCCAAAATTACTATAGTTACCACTACATCCACAACCTTTATCTTCCTAGGATCCCACATACAAAACAATCCTCCAGAATTACCCTTGGAAGAAACAACTAAACTTAAAGATTCCTTCCAATTCTATTGCAAACAATTGAGATTCCATCTAAACTTAATTTGTATTCCTAAATCAACAACAAAAAAGGATGATACTATCTAATCAAACAATTCATAACATTTTGCTTATGTTTTACCCCTAAACTCCTCATATTCCAAGAAATAATATACACTTGGAAAAGGAATTGAGATGTGAATCAATAGTTTGCATAATCCATTCTTCCACTAAATTCTCTCCTTCCTTATCTTTCTTTTCCTTTTTTAATCACATATTGTTTTCCTCGATGCTTTTTTAGGGTGCTTTATGTAACCCCTAAGGGATTACTTTTCATTCCTCTCCTCCCATCCACCTCAATCTTGATAACTCTTTCCTTCCTTTCTATATCATATTCAAATGCAACCATAGCCTTCACTAGAATCAACTCATCTAAAGGCCCAACCTCATCCTTTTGAGTTCCAATACCTTCTTGAGTGCACATCTCTATTGAGGTCTCACCCATGCTACAAGGGAATGATACCAAATCATCTTGAACAACCTAATCATAAGAGGGGAAATCCTCTCCCCCATAGAATTCAAATCCACCTCACTAGACCTAGATCTCAAAACATCAAATTGATTTTTGAATTGAACTTCTAAATATTAATTATCCTTTCGACCACCAACCTTTGATCTTTTCCTATTTACAACTACACAAAAACCATCCTCCTCCCCCACTTCCACACTTTTTTATGGGTCTCCTCCTCCTACTTCATGTCATTATTCATGGGGAAATCCCTTGCGAAGTGACCATAAAGATGACAATGTCTACACCTAAAGGGAATCACCTCATATTCAAGAGCATGAACCCTTACCACATCCCAAATCTATATGTCAATAGAATATAGCAGAGGATTGGATATATCCAAATCCACAAAAATCCTAGCACAAGTAGTAAAATTTCTTCTATTTGTAAGATCAAAGACCGAAAAAAATATCCCTATGGCCTTCCCAATATATCTAAAAAACATTTCTTCCAAATTTCCAAAGGAAAACAATGCAATATAGTCCACACAAGGACAATTGAAGGTAGTTCCTCCACTGGATTGAACCTTACATGCCACAGTTTCATGTATAATCCTACATGCCCCATGAAATAAGAGCTACCCTCAAATTTTTTATTCTGATCCTCCTTATCAAAATAGCTAAAAAATATCCATTTGCAAAAATAACCATGTCATACTTACCTTTAGTTTTCCATTATCATGTTGTCCATTCATCTATCCTTCTTAGGTGTGCCATAATTCCAATGAATTTGTAAATAAGGGCCTTGTATTATAATAAAATTACCTCATTCATCACCACTTGAGGTTGCATCTTAATTTGTGGTCACTCCTTCTTGTGATGAAGGTAGTCATTCATCTTTCTACCACCATCCAATAATTATGAATCTGCAACAGCAGCCCAAGCCTTCTTTAGGGGTTCATATGCTTTACTAAATTCATCAGGGCTAAACCTCGAAGAACTTGCAACCACCCCTTAAAGTTCAAACCTAAGTTGATTTAAGGGGCCACCCTCTCCATCTATCAATAGTCTTCATAGAATCATCTCACAACATAGATCCTACTTAGAATCTACTCCTCTACACATATCCCACTTAGATCCTACTCCTCTACTCAAATCCCACTTAGATCCCCTTCATAAACTATTGCTAGCTATTTTATATTTTTATATTAGATATAACCCATTCTTATAAAATATAGTAATTTATATGTACAAAATAATTTTTTAATTATTATATTATTTGATTAAACTACAACCCTTTTACATATGTATTGATAATTATGCTCGTTGAATTTACTCATAAAAAATTATAGATATTTAAATTAAATTTGTTCGATAATGTATTTAATTTATTCTTAGTTGATTTTGTGAAATTAAAATTGGGTATTAATTCAAGACCACATAATGCTATTAGTGAATTGTATGGAACTAAAATGCCATGTTGGTATTATGTCATGGCCATATAGTGTTATTACAACTTGACAATATTGAATGATAGATTGACATGACTTGAACTTAATAATTGATCTAATATCATTTGATTAAAAAATAAGAGTGGATGTTAATTATAAAAAATATATTTTAAAAATATAATCTCATAGGACCATGGTTTACTTAAGAAACAAGATTCATAATAGTGGATTCTTAAGAAATTGTATTTTTTTAAAATAGTATGGAAGTAGTTGAAATATTAATCCTCAAATAATTAAAAACAATAAATAATTAATAATTTAATGATATTATATATATATATATATTGATTTTGTTAGCGTGAGAAACCCCTACGATCAATGCACAGGGTTGAATAGTCTCCTCCCCACCATGACTCACTCCCTCACACACTAGCCCACTAGCCCACACCGTGGTTTGAAAATAATAAGTCAATTATATATAACTTCTATATGGTATAAAAATGCAACATATTAAAAGGTTATAAAAATAAAAACACATATATTATCAATGTTAACATTAATTAGGTTCAAGGATGACTAGGCCAATTGGTCAAAGCACTCCTATGGGAGTGCAGAGACCCTAGTTTGAATGCTCTTGGGAGGGCATTTCACATTCTAGCACAACTTGGAGGTTGTAGTGGGAGCAAGGGGCAAGATTCAAACCCATGATAAAGGGATGACCAAATATAATTTTTTTTTATTAGGTAGGAGAATAGGTTTTAAAGGATCCCCAAACCTAATACATATGGCACTCAGAAAGAGCAAGAGATAATACATGATTCTCAGATAAAACAATCTTTAAGCAAAATAAGTTATTCAAATATAAAACCAATACTAAACTCCCCAAAAGGAAAACAAAGTGAGAAAAAAAACTCACTACAATACCTCAAGCTAATATAGGAAAAAAATGTTAACATTAACAAAGAAAATATAAAATATTTCTCTAATTTTACTTGGTTTTCTTTATTTTTAAATATAATTATAAATTAAGGATATCTAGATTTGTTATTATTTTATTTACATGTTCAATATAATTAATTTACTAAACTTTTATAAAAATTAAACTAATTAAATTAATTTAAAATAAACTACTTCCTACTAAAGTAGCTTTAAACCAACAATGGTATATGTCATCAATATTTTTATAACATTCAAGATTTTTTTTAATGCAATGAAGATCTTAAAAAAAAAAAAAAAAAACCCTCTAATAAAGGTTTCATTCAAGGAATTAGATGGAAAGAAAGACAAAACAAACTAAATATTTTAGTTAAACAAACATCTAATCTATGGCTAAATTCATGGATTATTAAAATCCATGTATTATATTGTATGGAGTTTGTGAGCAATGATTTATTTTAAAGAGAACTTATATTTTACATTTGTGCACATGAGGTAAAGTTTTTAAGTTTATTTTAGATTATAAAATTCATATGTTCAATTGATACTAATCTTCTTGGATTTTCCAAAAACTAGACTCTTAACATTATCTCTTATGCTTAAAGGGTTTGCATAGTTATATATTTATTAATAATGTTAGCCTTATTTCTTAAGGTCACTAAGTTTACTTTATTTGCGAAGTCTTTCTATCTAACATTTACTTTATTTATATGTAGATGAGATTACCAAATTTTTCATTATATCAATAAGAGATTTTATTTTTTCACAAAAGTTTTTTTTAATGAAAATAAACTTTGTCATATTGGTTAAAATAAAACTTAACAAAATATAGACATTGTCAAACCATAGTGTTATGAAATAATTTAAAACTTCATAGATCACTTTTTATAAAATAAAAAGTTAATCTTTTAGAAGGTAATCTAATGTATTTATTAAACATTTTAGAAAGTATAAATTGTTCAAATATTTAAAATGAATGTATTTTTAATTTTTGGTTAAAAAACCATAAAAGATCATTTCTCCTTTTGTTTTTGTTTTTTCATGTAAGTGTCAGCCTCAACCTACTTGGAATAAACAATAATATATACTAAAAAAATTAATTATAGATATTTTATATATATTTACAAGGTGCCTACATTTTTTTTATTGATATATTTTTGAAAAATGTTTTCATATCAAAATTGAGTAAACAATAAAATTTTAAATGGACAAAAATGTGAAGATTTTTAATTTAATTTTATTATATTTTAAGTTTTTAGGAAATCATTCATAATTTTTTTATACTTCTTTATAAGAAAAACTTATTTAAATATCTTGTTTTGATAATTTTTAATATTACACAAGGGTGAGTGAGTAGTTGAGTTGGTGGAAGGCCTAGTTGAGTTCTACAATCTATACCATGAGTCTATTTAACTCCGATTTAAATCACACTAGCTACCATAAGCACTTTAAGGGTGAGTAAGTAGCTGAGTTTGTGGGAAACGACGAGCTGGGGTCTACGATCCATACCGCAGGTTCATTCAACTTCGGTTCAAATCACACTAGCTACCTTAAGCCCCTTTAAGGGTGAGTGAGTAGTAGAGTCAGTGTGAGATTACCAAATGAGGTATGTGATCTATACCGTGGGTCCATTCAACTTTGGTTCAAATCACACTTGCTACCATAAAACCTTTTAAGGGTGAGTGAATGGTCAAGTTGGTGTGAGGTGGATAACTAAGGTCTATGATCTGTACTACGAGTCCATTCAAATTTGGTTCAAATCACATTGGTTACCATAAAGTATGAAATCGAGTTGGTGTGAGGTGGCTGGATAAGGTTTGTGATCTATACTATGATTCCTTTCAACTTTGATTCAAATTACACTGACTACCATAAGCTCTTTTAAGGGTGAGTGAATAGCTGAGTTGATGTGAGGTCTACTATTCATATCGCAAGTCCACTCAACTCTAGTTCAAATCACATTGGCTACCATAAGCCCTTTTAAGGGTGAGTGAATAGTTGAGTTGGTGTGAGATAACTGGCTAAGGTCTACAATTCGTACCATGGGTCCATTCAACTTTGGTTCAAATCATATTGGCTACCATAAACCATTTTATCCCTAAGGGATGGGTGGATTTGTAAGACATTGGGAACTTACCAAGAGGACACCTAGGTTCAAATCTCAAGGGCATGCCCAATATGGGTAAAGGTAGTAGTTTGTCTTGAGTCCATTGAGTGTATGCTAACTTGATGATGATCACACCACATTCAAACCATAGGGGTCTCCATCAATTTGGGTCTTGTTTATTGAAGTGAGATAGGGGTTATAGTGATAGCACCATGATTTTACCCTATAATCAAAGACAATGCGACTTGACCCTGGTAACCAGTTGTTAAAAAGGAAAGGTAGATACTAATTCCATTATGTATCAAAAACAATATTCCAAATACTATACTTAGTTTTAAATTTTACCACATCCTCTTCTTATTATAAGACATTCTTTTACACAACCACCATTGTTTTGTCAATATACAAGTATAAGAATTATAAATAAGATTTAGATTACAATGCACTCAAATGAAATTTACCATTTTATATACATGACCCTTATGTCTATAAACAAGAGTTCAATTTTGAAAGTCTAGTAACAAAAAATAATACATATAAAATAGCATTAAAATATATATATTTAAAATTACATTATAATACTTATATAGTAAAAAAGTACTATAAAATGATATGATATTACCCAATTTGAGGCCTATGAAATATAATAAATATTTTCTCAACACAAACACTATTATAAATATTTATAATTAACAATTTCATACCTACCACCTCACAAACCTTTATTATAAAAATAATATGATTTACCCATGAGGGATTTCATAGTAGTATGTATTTGGGTTTTTATCCAGAATACCTAATTTCATACCCAATACAAGGGGATTCAACCCATTTTCAAAAAACAACCTACACTTTACCCTAAAATTTTTAGTCCAAAAGGGATACCATAGTGGTAGGTTCTTGGGTTTTCATCCAGACCCAAGTTCAAACCTTAGTATGAGGGGATCGAGACCCTTCATAAAATCTCTTATTTTACCCTAACATAATTTTTTGCCTAGATTAGGATAGACCCATTGGTAGCAGGGGTAGATTGATAGTGGTCAAGTTCTTGCTAGTGGTTTGCCCTAGTTCAATTCCACGAAAGTTCAAGGGTCCTATTGCCTTCATCCTTACCTATTGAGCTAGGGATTATAGATGTTATCTATGCAACAACAACAATAATAATATAATTTAATCCTATTTTGAGTCCTTCAAATTCATTTTAATGTCGTTATTAGCACCAAACACGGGAGGCCCAAAATTGTATCATAAAAACAACAATATACTTTAAATTACAATGGAAGAGCATGATTATATAATAAGAAAAGAATATTAATTATGGATACATTACATTTTAGAAAAAAATAATATTTGAAATATTATCTTCTATCACTTGAAAGTATATGGATTTTAGTTTAAATTTAAAGTAAACCAATAAATAAGCATCTTAGTTTGGAAAATAATTTATAGGTAGTAAGAAGGAGATAGTTAGAAATCAACCTAGTAAAAAATATATTAAAATATTAGTTTAATATTTTTTTTTGGCAAAAATAGGCTAAATTTTATTAAAAAAAAACCAAATTACATAGTCATGAGGCCCTCCATACATACATAGTGATTCAAAAAATTTCTAATCATGAAACACTGATCTTGTGCGCAAATCCTCCCTACTCCCAAGAGTTTCCATGTTGGTACTTATTCCTACCCCATCATTGGGGTAATAATATTGAAGAAAAACTTGTGATTACATATAATATTCCCCAAGATTTACCACCTACCATAATCCCACCAATTATGACCTCTCTATATTCCCCAATTAGCCAATCTATCTACAACTATGTTATTTTCCCTCACAACATGGAGAAATTTTATCCACGCTCTATTTTTTAAACCCAAAATATTGTCCAAGCCCCCATGGACCCTCCATTCCATTTCTCCCTCTCCTATTTCTTGGTCAACCTATTAATTAAGACTTGAGAGTCAAAATCCACCTCAATTCTCAATAATCCTTGCTTAAGATCCATGTTTAAGCCTTCACAAATGATCATGATCTTTTCCACCATGTTGTTGTTCCTTACAATACCCCAATGGAAGCTGAAAACCATTTTTTATTTATGCGTACGACCCACACCTCCAATACCTACCTTCCATGAATTGCTATGAGTAGCACTATCAATGTTAACCTTAACCCAATCCATTGCTGGTGACTTCCACTTCCCTCCTCTATCCAACTTTTTAGAATTAGAAGCCTTTTTTATTACTAAGCTCTAATTCCATAAATATTGGGATTGAACCCACCCATGGATCACAATACCAAGAGGATTTAATAACTCTTCATCTCTAGTAATAAGCTAAAAACCTTTGATTCCTCTTACAACCTCTCTAATATTGATAATTTCTCAAGAGAATTGCCTCCCTGGATGAGCATTTATCATGAAAAATATGCTTGTTGTACTCTAGCCACACCTCCCACAAAGTGAAGGCCTTGAAATAATGTACTACAATGGAAATATGCCCACCTAGTCCCCTATATCACCATAGATCAAAGAACTACTCCAATGAGACATCACCAAGCTAGGGCAAATTAAACATCCTTTGGCCTTGCTCCCAGATCCAACCATTAAAAGAACATTGAACTAGAAGGTGGTCAATAGATTCTCTTGCTCCATAATAGAGCACACACCATTATGGGCTCACTAGGCCCCTCTTATGAAGATTATCTAGAGTCAAAATGCTATTTTGAATGGCTAACCAAATGAAAATGTTGAATTTTAAAAAGATACTTGAATTCCACACCTTCTTCCAAATCACCCTCTCCCTAACTAATCCTTTGTGAGCAAGTTATATCCCTTCTTGATGGAATACCATCCATTTACTTTGTCTTCCCATCTAAATATTCCTCCTCTTCTAACCACAAGCACTGCCTTTGATCCAAAATAGCCCTTAGACTATCCTTGTCTTCTTTAGCTATTTATCTCCAAATTGAGAGGTTTTTCCACCTCCTCAAACTCACTCTCTCTTCATCTTCCTCATATAAGTCCTTAGTATAGACCTAATTTGGATTCTTAAAATATTTGTAGCATTATCTAGGTTTGGGAACTAGGAAGTAATTCGCTTGTATTGATCCCATGGATCATCCTAAAATTTTGTATTTCTCCCATTTCTAAATTTCCAAAATAGCCCTATAGTAATAACATTACTAGCCTTTTAAATTGTAGTCCAAACTATGGACCCCCCATTGAAGGGGATGATATAAACTAGTTCCACCTCATCCCCATACTTTGCATATAGAAATTTTGACTTAAGGTTAAACTGGTCCAAAATCCAATTCCACAACAATTTAGCTGATAAAACCAAGTTTTGATCAACCAATCTATGGATACCCAACCCCCTTTATTTAGTAGGAGGTAGACTAAATCCCACTTGATCAAAATCAATTTATTTTTTAATTTTTAGTCTCCCCAAAGAAATTCCTTCAAAAGTCTATCAATCTCCTTAACATAGTGCCTAAGACCAATCATAGTCATAAATTGAAAGACTAAATTAACCTGCAACACTGATTTTATCAGTCAATCTCCCCCTAATGAGAGGTATCTATGGGTCCAATTATTTAACTTACATTTAATTTTATGTGTAAGAGTCCTCTAATATTCCTTTCCAAAATTTATACCTACCACTAGAAGCCCATGATATTTAAATTGTACCAAGGCTTTCTTGAAATTTAAAATATTAAAGATACAAGTTTGCACCCCATTATCAACATTGAAAAATAAAACCTTAGAATTATCTTCATTGATAACATGACCTAAATCTCTCTCGTATAGATCCAAACATCTTCTAAACCCCTTAGCATCCTTGATATTTTCTAGCCCTATACAATCAAAATCATCTATAAACTATAGATGTGTGAATGGCACGACTCCCTTGGACACTACAAAACCTTTTATTTATTAGGATTCTTGAGATTTTTTGATAGTTCTACCTAAGTACTTCACCTGAATAATTAAAATTAATGAGATAGAGTGTCTCCTTGTGTTAGGCCTCTACTTGTCCCAAATTTCTCTAACAAGACACCATTTATCAAGATCAAGTAAGCATGATTGGAAAAAAAAGTTGCCACTCAATCGATCCACCTATCCTCAAACCCAAACTTTTGTAGAACCTTAATCAGAAAACCTCAATCAATTCATTCATAATATTTAGATATATCTAGTTTAATAAATATATTACCTTCCTTACTAAGTCTCATGGAGTGAATAACTTCCTATACCAATATAATCTAGTACATGATTTGTCTTCATTGCACAAATCTGCCCTATTTATTAGATATAATGGTCAATAAAACAACATTCAAAAACTCTATTAACACCTTAGAAATAATATTATATACAATTATAGAGGTAAATAGGTCGAAAATCGATACCCCTGCCTCCTTGGGTCTTACCCGAAAGTGGCATCCCTTTTGGGATGTTTTCCACAAATAAAAAATAAAATAAAATAAAATAGGTCGAAAATCATCTAATGAGGAGGCCCCATTCTTCTTTGGAATAAGAGTAATAAAATTACATTTCATAACTCTTAAGGTAAATTTAGACCTTTTGGCCTATTCAACTACTTGTAGGATTTCCTCCTCCAACTCCTCCCACATAATTTGAAAAATTTCAATTGGAAAACTATTTGGTCTAATATTTTTACCTTTGTCATCTCAAAGACCACCAAATACACCTCTCTAGCTAAGAACAAATTCTACTTTATTGAGATACAGGGAGGAATCGACTCTAAGATCTCTTTTTGTGCCTTTTCATCTTGAGGAACCTTAAAAAAAGATCAAATAAGTACATTCTTTATTCACCCTACATATCACACCATATCATTATGACCTACCCCTTTCCACAGGTTAGAAACATAAATAAAATTAAACTTCGATCTTCTAGCCATAGTTGACTAGTAGAATTGTTTTATATTTTTATCCCCCTCCCTCATCCAGGTGATTCTAGAGTTTTACTTCTAAAATACCTCTTCCTTTTTCTCCCATTCCTCCACCTTCATTATTACCTCCATATCTTAGGTCAAGAGATACTGACAAATACCTTCTAAACAAATCCTCTTAATCACCTACTTAAGATCCCACACCACCTCTTGGGACTCTCGCTTAATATTTAAAAAACCTAAATGGTTCCACTCTTTAGCCTCTCTTTTACATACTATATCTTTTAAAATTTATAACATCACAATTCCAAATCTTGGGCATCCCTCCATTACCATCTAATGATCAAATCCTTGAAACCCTCATGGTCAAGCTAGGCAAGTTGAAACCAAAAGGGGTTTTTCCTTTGTTTAATCCAACTTAAGACATCAAGAGAGACTGGACAATGATCATATCCCATAAAATAGAAAATATCTAAGCACAAAACTATTCCTCCACCTTCCCAAGAGTCATCAACTAGAAAATAATCCAATATTTTTTGGATATGGTCCATGTTTAATCTCTTATTACTCCAGGTGAACAAGCAACCTTTTGAAACCACATATCTAAGACCTAACCTATCCATTTGGTCAACTAACAAATGAATCACTTCATCCAAGGATCTGGATCCTCCCTAATTTTCCTCTAATGAAGCAATAGAATTAAAATCCTATCCAACTATTTGAAACATTCTTTATTTTCTTCTAAAATTACCTCTATTTCCCTCTACTGCTCCACATTTTCTTTTATATTAGTTGGAACATAAAAGTTAACTACCTAAAATGGATCCACATTTGAATGTAGGTACCCTCTTATCTCCAAAATTCCTGCAAATTCCACTACATCCACAACCTCTATTTTCCTAGTATTTGACATGCAAAGCAATCCTCCAAAATTATCCTTAGCAACAATTGCTAAACTCAAAGCTTTCTTCCAAATTCTCTTGCAAGCTGCTAAGCTTCCTTCTAAACTCAATTTAGATTCCTGAATCAACATGTATAAGTATGATATTTTCTAATCATGAGAGGAGCAAGCCCCACCATAGCATATACATCCATCTCACTCGACCTAAATCCCAAGATATAAAACAAATTTTTGAAAAGAAATTCTAAATGTTCCTTACCCTTACAACCACCAGCATTCAATCTTTTCCTATTTATAACTGCTCAAAAACTATCGTCCTAACCCAATTCCATACCTTTCCCTTGATTGGGATGCTCTTCATGCTTCATCTCTATGTTATTGGGGTAATCCTTTTATAGGTAATAATAAAATGAAAATATTTATACCTAAAGGGGATAACATCATAGTCAAGAGCTTGAATCCATATCACCTCTTTAATCTCGATGTCAATAGAATCTAGGAGAGCACTAGATGTATCTAGCTCCACATAAATCTAGAATACGTAGTAAATTTACTTCTCTTTGTAATATTATATACCAAATCAAAGGTCCTTATGGCATCACCAATATCTCTAAAAATATCCTCCTTCCAAAACTCCAAAGACAAATAACGAAGTTTGGTCCAGACTAGGAAAATTAAAGGTAGTTCCTTTGGTGGATGGAACATTGCATGCCATAATTTCATGTCTAGACCCACTTACCCCATGAAATAAGGGCTGCCCTTTATTTTGTTTTATTATACTCCTCCTTATATAAAAAACAAAAAAATCCATTTGTAGAAATAACAATGTCATACATGCCTTCAATTTTCTAGTATCAAATTGTCCATCCCTAAATCCTTCTCAGGTTTACCCTAAGTCCAATAAATCTAAAAATGAGGGCCTTCAATTGTAATAAAATTACCTCAGTCACCACCACATTGGGTTGCACCTTAATCCATAGTCACTCCTCCTTGTGATAAATACAACCATTCACCTTTTCGTCACCACCCACCGATGTTAAACCTGCCACACCAACCTAAGCCTTCTTCAGGGAATCATATGCTTTATAAACTCTATCAAGGTAAATCCTTGAAGAACCTACAATAATCCCCTTAAATTTCAATACTAGGTGGCATTGGGGGGCCACCCTCTCTCCCTCCATCAATAATCTTTGTAGAATATTTGAAAATTTTCTTTTGTCTCTATTTTTTAAAATTTTAAATACGACACCTCCATTGTTTTTTTAATTATAATCTCCTTTAAATATTCATCTCATAATATAGATCCAATTCATATTCTATTTATATCCATATCCTCTACTTAGATCTCACTTAGATCCTATTGCACTTCTCAAATACCACTCCTTTGCTTATATCCCATTCAGATCCTACTCATTTGCTCAGATTTCGCTTAGATCTTGCTCCTCTACTAAGATATTGCTCATTTTCCAATTATATATTCTTAGTATAATGTTGATATATATAGACAAATTAAATAAAATTTTATTATAAATTAATCATATGATTCCACAAGAAACCTAGAAGAAGATAAGTAGAAAAAGAATGTCAAGTCTCCCAAAATATTTATGCCCCTGAAATACAAATAGAAAGGAATATGAATAAAACATTTGTAAATATTTATTAAATAGTAATAAAGGAAAAAAAAATGATATTGTAGGATTCATTTTTCCTTTTGTTAATTGGCATCAAAAAATTCAAAGAATATCATATTTATCATTCTAAAGGCTTAAGAGAAAACATTCTTGAAAGTTTGAGTTATAAATAAGTTAAATCAAGAAATGATGAAATTCAATATCAATAAAATGATATTAAAATAATACAATTTTTTTCAAATAATGCATTTGTATACAAAAGAAGGATACATGCAAATAAATTAATGAATGTAATGGGAAGCTATACATGTATGTAATGAGAAACTATGCATGTGACTAGTGAAGAGTTTGAAAAGTTACATGGTTGTGAAAGTTTATAATTATAAGGTCTATTATTTTAGGAAAATAAGTAATGTTATTAATATTCAATACATTAGTTGCAAATAAAAATTACTTCTTGTAAGTGATTATGTATGTATCTTATCGAGCAGTATGTAGAGTATTGACCTATCAATGACTTAAGCGATATAAAAGAGTTATTAAAGTATATTACTTATTTATAAATAAGATATATTAGATTTCATATGATATTACAAAATTATATATTTTGTCATATAAATAATGAATAATCATTGTTCACTAGTACACATTTATATTTAATAATTTGAATATCAATCCCTTATCAATTTAAAGTTGGAAGAACAACCATAATTAATAAAATTTGAAAATTGAGATTAATTCATATACTCTATTCTATTTTTTCTTCTCATATCTCTTCTCACTTTCCCCCCATACCATGGTCCATGTCATTCATTTCTAAATTTTAACCTTGATATAATGCATGTTTGTCAATTGGACCATAATGGCCATGACCCCCTTACACTAAAATAAATGTATTATGATGTTTTAATTTCTAAATTTGTTATATAGGAGTGAAATAAGTACACCCTTATGTCCTAGGGATACAAAATAATATTTTGGAGTTTGGCTCTTCTTTGAGAGGTCAAATATTTAAACCATGACATGTGTGTGTTGTTGTGTGTTAATCCTTTATTGATAAATTTAGATCTCGACCTTAAGAGAGGTCATGGATGGGATGAGAATGGTCATACCTAAGCATCGGTTGTAGGGGTTTCTCAAACAAAAAAAATCCAGAAACAAATTCACATCCTTATTACATCAAGATCTATTAAATAAATTATGTATTTGATAGTGATTGCACTGCATAATATAGTCAACATCAAAAGAGAAGGTTTTATCAAACTAAACCTCTAAAGAAAATTGAGCCCTTTAGAATATAACAATATCATATTAGAAAAATGTTATGAGAAATAAAACAAAATGTACAAAAAAAATATAGGAGTAGCATTGTAGTATAATGATCATGATCCTATAAACATATCAGGGAAAACAAAGAGATACAATGCACCAGACATTTAATAAATCTATAAATAAAATATATGAAAAAGAGTAATAGAGATATAAAGGTCATGTCATAAGTATCATTCCATGTAAAAATATATATGTTAATCCACACAATTAATCTCCAAACTTCATGCATAATTCATACATTCATTGTAGTATTCTATCTATCATAAGTGTGATTCAAATTTCAAGTGGCTTCAAGTCGAAGCACCCCTAGTATATGGAAAAATACCTATTGGAATGGAGTGTGTTATACAACATTAAAGACTTAAAATGATAATGACCCTAGTTTATGTGAGCACATCTCAAGGGATGGTGTTTTTTCTACAAGACCAAAGAATTTTTGGGTTGGCTCTGGACCCCCTAAGTTCCCTAGTAAGACCCCTCTTTTCCCCCATCTTTGCTTCCAAGTATTATGCTACAACTATCTAGAAGACCTCCATTTTTGGGTATGATATCTACAACCTTTTCAACCTTCACCCTAGTAAAGGTGATCTTTGTATACCTTTAGATCTCATGCATTTGGATGTGTCTTAAGACACTAGTTATTTAGTAATGAAATTCTTAGAATCATGTCCCGACATGGACTACATCAGGCGATGGGTTATCTCCAAATGGAAACCTTAGGGGCACATGGAGATATTGGTGCTTCCTAGGAACTTCTTCCTTTTCAAGCTACATTGTGTCAAATACTCAAATCACATCCTCAAAATAGGAACCTATTTATATGGTAGGTATAGTATATTCTTAATGAAATGGTATCAGGACTTTGACCAGAACACCCAATGCATTAATTTTGCTTCTATATGGGTTAGACTCCATAGCTTATCGATTCAATTTTGGCATGAATAAATTCTCATTGAGATTACAAGAGCCATTGGGATCTAATTTCTTTTGATTTAGCTACTAAATAAAAGTTAAGAATGATTTATTCTAGAATGTACATCCTTGCCAATCTAGAATTAAAACTACCAAACTTTATTTAGCTAGTTTTTGACATCTTTACTTGGAATCAAGAAATTGAGTATGAAATAACACCTTCTATTTGATACCTTTGTATATCGTATGGTCACATCTCCTTCTATTGTCCATCTTCGAAGATCCAAACCTCTAGAGACACTCCTTTAGAGACTACTACCTCTCCTACTACTAGTTCATCGGTTCTGCTCTCTAAAGATACTCTCCAAGAACTGATTCCTACTATAGAGGCATCCTCTAAATCCACTCTCTAGGAAATGGTTCCTAGTATGGAGGTTCCCTTTGGATTTTCTCCTCAAGAACCTACTCCTACCTTTCCTACCTTGCATTCACCCTCTAGATATCCTCTTCAACATCTGGTTTTTCCCTTTAGAAATCCTCTTTAGGATGCCTTCCAGGTGGGTGCATCTCATCCTACCTTAGATGAGTTCAAAGAGCTTCAAATAGAAGATCCGTATCTACTTGTCAAGAAGCATAAATCTAGTAACAATAGTCACCTTGTTTCCAAAACTCTAAATTTAGGAAATCGATCTATTGGTAGTGATAAAATAAGAGGCAAAACCTTGATCCAATCCTCAAAGAAATTTGAATCTCAAACCCTCATGTTAGAAACCTAGTAATACGGGTTGCTAGCTACCATGAAGAAAAACTTGAGGTAAGGTAGATCTTGATGTGGAATCCCTCATATGATTTCCTTGTATTTTTTTTGAGTTTTGGATTCTGGATTTGATAGTTTTGGAGTCCTCTCCTATCTTGGTTCACTTAGGTTCATGCCTGGAATACTACTTTTTAGGTTCATCTTCGAGGGCCTTTTCTTATAGTAAGATTACTCTACAGGTTCATATTTTAGGAGATTCTCTTGATGTAAAGGTTTAGGGACCATTTCAAAACCCCTTCCATTAATAAATAAAAAAGTTAACCTTTTTGAACCTTCTTGTCAACAATTTGTCTTAAAACCTTGATTGATTCATATGGTCGATGAAAATATTACCAACATGATACCCCTTATTCTTTATATAGTCAATTTATCTTTACAAAATTTATTTGAGTGAAACATTATCTATCATGTGAATTGATCTTCTTCTTTGTATTTGACAATGAATTGATCATTACTTATCTTTTAACAATTTCTTTTAAGTCAACTCCTTGAATCCTTCTTGTAAGCAATTCATATTAAGCCCTTGATTGGATTTTCTCATTGGTGAAAATGACACCCCTTTCTTTTTTATTTATTAAGTTAGTCTTAAGCCAATTATTCTAATAAAATCACTATATTTCATGTGGATTAGTTTTATTCTTTTCACTTGACAATGAATAATATAGAACAACATTAGAAGACACATTGATATATAACCTATAGGCAAGCAAAAAATGACTAAAGAAGTGAGAATATTCAAACAACAAGAATTCAATGGAGCATTCATAGGGTAGGCCCCATTCATAGAATTAATTTGGCTTTAAAATAATAAAATATTGACTTCACAATGATCTATGAGTAGTGTAGATAACAACAAGAACAAATCACCCATTCATAGATTTATCATTCACCTAAATTGAATTAAGGAGATAACAACAATGAGAAATAATAGAGGGAGTTGTATTTAACAACCATTCACCATTCTTTAATTAATGAGTTAGCTTTAAAAAATAATAATTCAATATAGAATCAATCAATTAATTCACATTAGATATATAGTGACTTAATATTTTGATAGGGTGAGTTTGCTTGTTAATCTAAAAGTATTTTGAATTGTCTTAATGAAAAGGTAAGTGCTTGATCTTTATAAATTCTAGTATATACTAAGAGGGTGGAAATGGTATCATTTTTTAAAGCTCAATTAACATTAAAATTTAAAGCTATATCTTAAGAGGGATTTTAAGATGCTTCTTATTAGCCCTTTATTTTAGGAAGAGAGAAAATTATTTTTTTAATCACTTGTCCTTTGTTTATTAGAAAGGTAGACAACAATAAGGATAACTACTTTTAAGAATTCAACATTATATTTATGGAGTTGTTAATATGTATATAACATAATAGAGAATTTATTGTCATGGTTCATTACTACTAGATTAAATTCCTAGAGGAGGCCAATTCATATTTACTAAAATTATTTGTATCTAGGGAAGTCCATCCAAGATCCTCTTTGGATAGATGTGGTCGATATTTCAAAAATATTTTTATAATTCCTCAATATCATTTTCTCTCATCCGCATTTAAAATTCTCATGGGGTGGTTGTATCAATGGGTAACTTCTATAAATATTTCCCTAATATAATGTTTTGATATCTCTAGATGGTTAGTATCTTTGATAGGTGGACATATTTTCCATAGGATAAATTCCTTCTTTATTTTTGGAGGTAGGCATATCTCAGGTAAAGTTCATTCAAGTAATTAGTGGTTAAGGTGCACATTACAATCCATCCATCCCCTAGAGATATATGAGTACTAATATAAAAAATAAGTAGCAAGATTTCCATTTCACTTTCCACTCTAGCTAGATCCTCAAAATTAAGGGGTAAGAAAATCTCTATCATATTTTTAAATAAAAAAATATTGCCTTAAATTTTTAATTTATTCAAAATAATTATAGATAAAGTGGGGATCCATTTAATTGAAATTTAAAATTAGGTAAAATATCACTAGAAAGTATTTGTTCATCAGCAAGTTAATAGTTGCATTGCTTATGTACTAGATTAGGTACTATAATTTGATCTATTATTTTTTAGTTTCCCAATTATAAATACCTAATCTAGAACATATCCAATCTATGTCAAAAACTCACAATACTCATTTATTATGCTAGTACACATTATTTTATCAACCATCAAGTGGACAAAATAGTAGACTATTAAAATTACTCATGTAATTCTTTTGAAGTCATGATAGCTAATGGGGCATCACACCATGTAAGGGGTAGAAATATCAAGGTATTGTTGGCAGTTTTGTCACTTTGCCACATTAAATTTTGATTGTAAAATTTTCAAGGATGATTGATGAAAAATGCCATAGTTTTTATCATTTCTAGTTCGTTGTAATTATTTTTATTATTATTTCGTTCTTCTCCTTTTGATTCCGAAATAATATTACTGTAAATAAAAATTGAAGATAGAAGTAATCTGTAATGGAGGAATGTGCTATACAATGCTTTAAGGGACAAAAGAGTCAGCAAAAGAATGGGTAAAAGGAAAAGCGCCAAAAAATGAAAGAGCAAATTAGTTTCACCCCTAGTGAAGGGTGAAAGTCCTTTTTGCCCCTTTTAGAGGTGAAGCACAACAAAAGGGTGATTTCATCCGAAATGAGGCAAAAGCAATGAAGACGCGCTTGGTTTTGAATCAGTGATCAAATTATATGGAAGAAGACAAACTTGGGTGTTTTCACCCCAAAAGTGATTTCACCCTAGAAGAAAGCAAAGGTCGAAAAAGAAGGAAGTTCAAAAGGAAGAGGGAGAATAGATTAGTTTCACCCCAATTGAGGGGCGAAAATCACTTTCGCCCCTCTTGGAGGTGAAACGTAATAAAGACAAGTGACTTCACCCCAACAGGAGCAAAGGGGCGAAAGTCGTAAGTTTAAACAAAGAGAAAATTAAAAGGATGAAGCAGAATGCTTTCACCCCAAGTGAGGGGTGAAAGGCAATATTAAAAATATTTTCAAAGCAAGTTTGAATAAATAAAGTGGGCCCTCTTTTAATATATTTAATGGTTTCTCCCATGGTGGGGTAAAAATAAAAATAAAAGCAATGCTTGGTGCAAAGCTAAGAGCATGGTCAAAGTCAAAGGCGCCCCTGTTGAGAGGCGCCATGTAGTTTCACCTCTCTAAGGGGTGAATTCAGGTTTTCAAATGAACTTCGGGTGAAAGAAGATTGTAACACGTGCCCATCAATAGTCAAAGTCAATGTCACCTCCCAAAGGGGGTGAAAATCCCTGTCGCCTTCCTTTGGGGTGAAATCAGTTAATTTTGCTACTATTCAAATTGTAATCAAAATTAAAATGCAAGAAAATTCTAAATGAAAATTAAGGCATTTTCTTTTGGGATAAGAATATGATAAGAGGAAGAAGCATTTGGGAGTGAAATCACCAAGACATCAGTAAGAAGCCAAACAAATTTTTGTTGTCACCCATTAATGCTCCGAAAAGGCTTTTCACCCCATTTTTGGGTGAAATTAATCCCTTGCATTTATTCTCAGAGACGTTGCTTCCCAAAGCACCATTTTTGTGGATATTCTCGAGAAAATCCTAGGATTGAGCGAATTTAATTCTTGAAGCAATGTAAAGATAGTTCTAGAATTTTTGCAAGATTAAATGCTCCATTCTTGTTCATTTTCAATGCACCATTCATCGACTTTACCTCTTTTCAAGATAAAATTAATACTCAGTGGACTTTCTTGGTGAAGGTTGAGTTCCAAAGCATAGGGGTAACACAGGTTCAATGACCAAGCTCCCGATCTTCAGGCAACTTCATTGTGTCCCAATGCACCGATGCTCAAGGTTGTTTTCCATCATTTAATCATGCTGATTTCTCATGTGATTCTCCCACCAAAGTAGGATCATTGTTTCCATGAAGAATATTTTGACTGGAACATCACTGATGCCAAGGAGGAAATTATTCACGTTGGTTTTTGATCTACCAATATTTTGTTTGTATGTGCATTAAATGAAAGAGGTACAACCCTCTATAAATACTAATCATTTTCATGTAAAAAAGGAGGATGGACACTCTATAGAAAAACACTTCAAGTTTTCTACATCAATAGAAAGACATTCAACTTTTGGTTCTTTGAATGGTGTTGCATTTGATGATTTTTTGTATGTCATTTCTGAATATATTCATCTCCATTATTTGTTGTATTTAAATTCTGCATCTGAATTTAATCTTTGTTGGTGAGGGAGTGAATACTGAGGTGCTCTTTGGAGGTTGTCTTTGCAAAATTGTAAGTAGTTCCTGTGCTTTCATTTCTATTGTATGCTAATCGCTGCTTGATTTGAATTTTGGTTATTAGTCTATCCCCATCCTACACTTTCGACTTATAGCCATATTTCCCCATTTATTTCCTATTACCCTAAGATTTAAATTAGAGTATATTAGAAAGGGAGCCAACCCTCTCTGGAGATTGGCTTGAAGGATATTTCTTTCCTTCGACCTTTCAATGTTGCATGGGTCTAGGGTGCACAAAATGTAGATTTTGTACTAGGCAGATTTATGACCAATAGTTTTTGGCACACTTGGTGGGACTCTCAAAAGGTTCCACTTTCAATAGTATTGAGGTTTGATGTTCACTTTTGTACTGTATGATTAGAACATCTGGTGACTCAGCTCTACCTAGAAGCCTCTAAATGTGAAGTGAGCGAAATATTTCTTCATGATCACAAGATCGAAGGCCAAAAATCTAGAAGATCCCATTGAGTTTTATGAACTTGACACCCAAGTGCTAGGAGAACACCCTAGGTTAGTTACTCTAGCTATCCCATCAAGTGTAACATCTTCATAGTTAGTTGGTGTGTTTTCTGTTCCTTCGAGTCCTGCTAGTACAACCACTAGTTTTCCACCTCCCCAACCACACACACCAGTCCACATGGCTCAAAATCCACCACCATAGCCACCAAGGTAGTTTCTAGCATGGAACCACTCTGGACCTCTAAATATGCAAGCTCAAAACCCGATCCCACAAGTGATGATGAAGGCTTTGCCAACTTACGATGGTATGAGGAAGATGACCTATGAGCATGTTCAAGATGTAGCTACTTTGGTGATAATTCATGGCATCACAGATGAGGATATAATGGTAAGATTGCTTGTTCTCTCTCTTCAAGAAAATTTACTTTACTGGTATCGATCGTTACAACCTACCACCATCACCACCTAGGACCAGTTGGTTGAACTGCTAATCAAAGGGTTCAATGAACAAGCGGATCCGTTCTCCCTATTGCATCAATTCACTACTATTCAAAGGCATCTGTAGGAGGAAATCATGGACTTTGGCCCCCAACTAGGGGTTGATGGCCACCGACCCCAACAAGCAACCTTTTACTACCTTCGAGATTTCAACTCCGACATCAGTATGGCCATCCGATAGTCCAATGCCAATACATTCCCTGATCTGTATTCTATGGCACAAAAGGTTAAAGTTGATCTGATTGCTATCGGTAAGCTTCCACCAAAAATGGCCATGCCTATTTTCCCTGACCTTCCATAGTATTTGTATGCTAATGCATCTTCTCAACCTTTTCCCATGTCACCCATGTATCCAATTCCTTCATGGAATCTAAGTACATCCCAAACCATGATGATAGTTTCTGTCCCTCAACTCCCTACTCCAACCATTCCATAGTTACCAACCCTAGTTCCATTCTTAGCACTACCATATCCACCTATTCCATTACCATTACTAGCTCCCCTAGCACCCTCAAACCCTGATCCACAAGACAAGGTGTTGAAGGAGTTGTAGTCCATGAATTCAGCCATAAGAGTGATGGGTAATGAAATTATGGTGATCAAAAGAAAGTAGGTTAAAAGATATTTCTAACCAAGGAGATTTCAACCACCATCGATCACTAGAGAACAAGCAGTTACTCCCAGCAAAGCTCTTAAAAGGGGTACTACTATGCTTGCAAATGAGGAAGTTGGCCCATCAGAGAGAACATTCTAGTGTTCTACCTGTAATGACCCACATGGTGAAGACACCTGCATGGTTCATTTGAACTATGTGCAGACACTAGCGGATAGCTCTTCTGGTGGTCAAGTCAACATGATCATGGAAGTTGATCATAACTTCATGGTCCCATCTATTGAACAAGTTTTAGTTCTCACAAGATCTAGAAAAAACCTATCATTGTAGATCCAACTGAAATGGAGCCATTGAAGGTACCTACTGAGCAGAAGATGTAGAATGAAAAGAGGTAATCTCAAGTGAAAGTGCCTATGCTAGCACCTAAGGTAGATGAGCCCATCTTGTTGAAGGATATTTTGCCTACACCAATGAAGGATAGATTGCAAGAAAAACCATCAACTTTACAACCTTCGACTGCACAAACATAGACAAAAATGAAAGAGCAGGTGAAGGAGAGGCTCAAATACCCATCCTTGACCAAGCATTAGAGGGTAGAAGCTACACAGTAGTATCAAAGCAAGTATGAAGCTGCTAGTGAAGGAAGGGAGCCCAATGCATAGTCATACAATATTGTCAAAGAACTGAAGAGGATTCCCACCAAGGTGAGCCTCTATGATGCGCTACAACTACTTGGACAAGTGGACCTATTGCAAGAATCATTGAAATTTGTGAAGGATAAGAGGAAAAACCCTATGTAGATAGTGCTAGCTCAAATGCTGCCCACTTCTACCATGGGAAAAAATAGACCTCCCCCATTCTATCTATCTCTCAGGATGGAGGGTTGGATCATGCACAACTGTATGATTGACTCTGGTGTAGTGACAACTATCATGCCAAAGGTAGTTTGTAAAATCATGGGTATGGAATACACAAGAAGCAGCCTAGGCATCTTGCAGTTGGATGGCACTCCTATCAAAATGGTGGGGGTGATCAAAGATATCTCAATTGTCTTACACAACATGCCCTAGATAACTATCATTCAAGAAGTTGTTGTGGTAGATTTGGAGCCATACTTCAGCATGTGCCTATCAAGGGAGTTCACAACCAAGTTAGGAGGCTATCTATCTCTGGACTATTCTCACTTGGAGATTCCATTCAAAGGGAGGAGAATATAGATTTACAATGAGAAGCCCTCCATGTATCATATTGAAAATATTGAAGAAGAAGAAAAGGTTGTAGATTCGGTCAATATGGTGATTGAAGAACTAGAGGAGATGGATTTGATGGAGGAAGCTCTAGATGAGCTTCATTTAGAGGATGAATTTTCAATGCTCGATTTCAATGCAATGATGGAGATCAAAATCGGTTGTTACACCATTACTAAGCTTGAGAAGGTTGAAGCGAAGGTGTCTGATGATCTAGGTTCCACCCCTAACCAATTGTGGAAAATGTACTTTGATGGTGCTAGATGCAAGAATGGTGTCGAAGCTAGAATAGTCTTTATCTCTCCTTCTAGAATTTAGAAGACATATTCGTACCGGTTGACCTAGAGTTGTACGAACAATGTTATCGAGTACGAAGCACTATGCTTAGGCCTGAAGAAAGCAAAAAATCTTGGGATCAAACAACTATATATTTTTAGATATTCTGAGTTAATTGTCAACCAGGTGACTAACAAGTGCATTTCAAAGTAGCACTACCTAAAGGTGTACCACAACAAGGTATGGGATCTATTTGAGTCATTTATCGCATTGAATGTTCAAGCGATTTTGTGAGAATGAAATAAACATGTAGATATTCTAGCATCCCTTGGTGCGAACTTCTCTCCTATTGAGCATGTGGTAAGAAAGCCCAAGACTGTAAGGTTAATCTATAGACCTTCAGTCCCTAACAAAAATATCTACTGGCAAGTTTTTGACAATGATGAGCAGATTGTGAATTTTTTGATTAAAGAAGCTAGTAGTGTGGAGGGAAGGATGTTGGATGAAGATGAAGTTGAGGGTTTAATCCAACTCAAAAATAATCACATCCCAAAAGGATTGATTACTCTTGAGAACCTCTTTGATCAGAATGATAGAGCAAAAAAGTGTAGGATCAAAGTGGATGAGAAAGAGTATACTGAGTTGAAGTTGGAACCTAATAAGATAATCAAAGTTAGAATAGATTGCTCTCCAGAGGAGCTCAAACAAATTAAGAAGTTATGTTATGAGTTCCCAGATATTGTTTCCTGGAGCTATCATGATCTTAAAGGCTACAACAAAGATGTGATCCAACATACCATCGAGTTGCAGGAAGGGGTAAAACCCTTTAGATAGAAACAATGACCTGTTAATCCAAATATTGAGGTACTAATGAAGGTAGAGTTACTAAAGATGTTGGAGGTAAAAATCATATATCCTATCAAACATTCAACCTGGGTGGCAAATCTGGTCCCAATGTAGAAGAAGAATGGAGACATTCACTTGTGCATGGATTTTCATAATTTGAATCAGGCATCACTGAAAGACCATTATCCCTTGCCACAGATCGACCAGATCCTTCATGTAGTTGTCAGAGCACAAATATTCTCACTGCTAGATGGTTTCTCTAGCTACAACCAAATCTGGGTGAAGGATGAAGACCAACACAAAATGATGTTCACTACCAAGTGGGGCACTTTCACCTACCAATGAATGCCTTTCGGTCTATCAAACGTTGGTGCTACCTTCCAGAGAGCAATGGACGTAGCTTTTGGTGAGTTTTTGAATCACATTATTGTGATATATCTGGATGACATGACTATTTTTTCTCATGATAGGAAAGAGCATGGTTCTCACCTGAGATAGGTTTTCGAGAAATATTGTGAGTTTGGAATTTCTATCAACCCCAAGAAATCAATTTTTGCTGTTAAAGAGGGGAAACTCCTAGGTCATGTGATTTCGAAGGAAGGGTTAGCCATTGATCCTACCAGAGCTGAAGCTCTCTTGAAGTTGCCACTACCAGCCAATAAGAAAGAACTATAGTCATTTTTTGGATAAATTAATTTTATCTGAAATTTCATTGCAGACTTCGCTCAAGTCATGAAGTCGATGATCGAGCTCCTTAAGAAGAATGCAGATTTTAAGTGGATAGAGCAGAGAAAGTGAGCTTTCTAGGAAATCAAAGAAATAATTGTCCAAGCCCCTATCTTGATCAATCCATATTATTCAAAGGATTTTATCCTTTACGTTGTGGGTGAGCAAGAAAGCTATGCAGTTGTGCTCACACAAAAGAGAGATGATGGAGATGAACAACCAATTGCTTTCTTGAGCCAAGTCATCTAGTCACATGAGGAGAAGTATAATTTTATTGAGAAGCAAGTCTATGCGGTTATGAAATCTCTAAAGAAATTTTGGCACTTTGTTTCATAGAGCAAGATAATTGTTTATGTCATTCATCCAGATGTCAGAAGTTTCATTATTTAAGGTGAACTTGGTGATAAGAGAGTTGGTTAGGTTTCCAAAATCTAGGAGTTTGATGTAGAGATTCAGCCAACTAAGTTGGTTCATGGTCGAGCACTCTACCAAGAGCTTGCTAAGAGCATCACCTCTCAATCAGTTGATCTCAAGTCTGATAATACACTAAGTGAGAGTAATCTCGCTAATCAAGCTTCGATCGGTCATGATTGGATAGAGGACCTTGTCAAATATTTTAACTCGAGGAGATGTCCATCACACCTCAACTCCTCATAGAGAAGGAGATTCAGATTGCAAGCCCTCAAGTATGTGTTGTTGCCAAGCAGCTTGTTCCACAAAAATATTGATGGAGTCCTTCTTAGATGTGTTAAGGAGATAGAGAAATAGAGGATTCTAGAGGAGTTTCACTCTGGTCTATCAGGCGACCACTATGCAGGGAGGCCCATGGCACTTAAGATCATCAAAGCAGGCTATTTTTGGCCTACTCTTTTTTAGATGCATTCAAAGTCAGTCAGAACTATGACAACTACTAAAGATATATCGGTAGAAGTAGGAAGGCATATTTACCCCTTCATCCCATACAAGTCGAAGCACCATTTCAACAATGGGGCTTAGACTTTATCGAGGTTATTGATCCCAATTCTTCTACCCAACACAAGTATATTCTAACTGCAATAGACTATTTCACCCGATGGGTAGAGGCCATTCCGACTAAGAAAGTAGATCATGCCATAATTATCTCCTTTTTGGAGGGGTTAATCACCCACTTTGGCATCCTAGATGCAATTGTGATAGATAATGGGACCCCCTTCATTGGTGCTAAAATTAGTGAATTCATAGGTAAGTATGGAATTTATCTAAAAATATCTTCTAACTACTATCCATAGGGGAATGGTTTGGTCGAATCTACAAATAAGAACTTGTTGAGAATTTTAAAGAGGATCCTTGGAGACAACAAGAGGAGTTGGCATCTACTGTTGAACCAAGCCTTGTGGGTAGATTACATCTCGATCAAGAAATCAATCAAGGCTTCCCCTTATTCTCTGGTGTATGGTAAGGAGGCAATTTTACCTATACACATTGAGTTGCCTATCCTTCGAACCTTGTAGATGCTCATCGATGAGAATGATGAATTTGACCCTATGAGCGCGAGACTAGCATAACTCCTACAACTAGAAGAAGAAAGAGAGAAGGCATACAATGCTTTCATGGAACATGCTAGGATGACACATAAATGGTTCAACAAGAAGACATCTAAAAGGGCATTCAAAGTCGGTGATCTGGTGTTAAAATGGAATACGGATAAAGCAAAGCCTAGCAAGCATCATAAGTTCGAAGCTATATGGGAAGGTCCATTTCAGATTTTGGGGGTGAACTCAGTTAATGCCTATTATCTTCAGGATATGGATGGTCGAGAATTGTCGATTTCGGTAAATGGTCTTCATTTGAAGGCTTATTATCACTGATAAATTCCAAAAGCAAGTATGTATATATGTACAAATGTTTTGTTTTTTATGTTATTTTATTTTTAAAAAAGAAAAAAAGTGATCTTATTCTACCCCTAACAAGTGATTTCACCCCGAAAGCATGTCCTCAGTGGTGAAAATTAATTTCACCGAAAAGGGTTTTCAAGGCCTCATTTTTAATTTGGGTGAAAATCATTAAAATAGCTCTTTGGCAAAGTGAGTTTGGGAGAAAAGTGAAATTATTTTATTAACGGAGTAAAAAGGGGAGGAATAACCATATAAAAAAAAATTGGGGATATATATATATATATATATAAAAAGAAAAAAAAGAAAGGAAAAGAAAGAAAGTTTTGCCATGCAGTTTTTATTTGGGGGGTGAAATGCAATTTTGGAGTGAAACTCCTAGAATGAAAAAGAAAATAAATAAAAATATCATGCTTTTTGAAGACTCCCAGTTTAAAAAAGATATTTTCGGCAATGAGGGGTGAAATTAATTTTTAAATTGCTTTTTCGATAAAAGCTCTGGCAGTTAAAAGCTTGTTTTTTTAGCAAGGCGCTTTTTGGGGTGAAATTGGAGAAGAAGAATTATTTTAAAAGGGCATCTAAGTTTATGAATTCACCAAGCAAGTAGGAAGGATGATTTTTGAGTGTCGGTTGAATAAAGAAGCAAGTTGCAGAGTTGTTTTGGCCCTGTGAATGCTTTTACAGGTACAAGATGATTTTGGAGCACCCAAGTGATGTTTTTTAGTGGAAGGGTGTGCCCAAAGTAGATTAATTTTACCCATTCACCCTAGATTGATGTTTTGAAGTTCTAGAGTGGTAAAATTAATTTATTTTCATCTCTAAGGAGCGTCCATCATTGACACGTGGTATTTATCATTCTTAGGATTAGTCGTTGACATCCAAGTTGCACTTTTCAAGATAAAAGGTGGCCAAGCACAAGGTTTGAGGAAGATTTTGGGTGAAAAGGAAGTTAATGATAGTTAAAAATTATTAAAAATCATGCTTGGTGAGAGAATCAAGATGCACATTCACCCAACTTCTCTAAAAATTAGCACATGCATTAAATCCGGTAGTTGAAGGCACATTTTATAAATTTGGTGCATCTATGGCTTGGAGGTAAAATTTTTTATATATTTTCTGGAGCATTGCCACATCTGGTTGCTTGATTGTAGGAATTATAGGGCATCTAAGAGTTGTTGAATATGGGGAGAAAATTTGTAGAGTCAAAGAGCATTGTAGAGCCAAAGAAGGTGTAAAAAAAATAAGGGAGGCAAGAAGTCTAAAAAGCTAGGTGAAATGAAAATATTGACCTGGATCCATATTTCGATGCGCTAGCTCAGGTTGGAGATTGCATTATTTTGAATAAAGGCATTGAGAAATTGTGCCAGGATGTAGATGTTGTAGTCAGATAGGGGTTGATACTAGAAATCCCTCTCACTATCGCATATCATGCTCAAATTTTTTGGTATTTGTGCACACCGGTCCATTTTTACCTAGAGTTGGTGGAGGCAATTTCAAGATTTTATAATCCCACCACTAGAGCTGTCCAGAATGCAAATGGAGATGTATTATTTACTATTTCATTCGATGATGTTCGGGAGGCATTTGCTTGTGGGATTAAACCTCCTTCCGATTTTGTTTTTAAGAGATTGCATCTTGGTGAATAAGAGGAGAAGTATCAGTCGATAGTAATATTGCATTGGTTTATGGAGAACCAATTGATAAAGATACCCCAACATGGTGAATTATCGAATTTATCGAAGCCATTAATAGATTTCAAGAGTCTAGATTTATTTTCTATGGTGGCTTGGGTTGTGGGCCTTCCAACTGATTCGATAGTGCACAAGTGGTAGGAAATATTGGTGCAGTGCATTTCTTAGGTTAAATTCTATGCCCCTACTGCAATGACGGTGAGGACAAACCTGATTTTCTTTGATTGGGCTGACTACATTGCTAGAAGGATGCATACCCAACTGGAGAAAATGTAGAGTGAAGAAACCATGGCGTTTAGGCACACATCATTCTTAATATGGTATTTCTTCTTTCACATGTATCAAAAATTTTCCTTCATAGTAGTTAGGCAGGTTGATAGAGAAAATAGGAGATTGCTAGTGTATTTGTGGACCTCTAGCTTGTCAAGAAAAGAATCATTTTATAATTTTAACCGCATGTTTGTGGGCCCTACCCTAGAGCTAATTTTTGGTAAATGTGAGAGGGTACCAAGGGTGATGAGAGAGGAAATCATCCCAAGGGAGAAGGGTGACATATTTTTGCTAATGTAGGGTATCGTTCTGCATATTTTTGGCTATACTAGCAAGCCATTTCTTCTTTCGTATTTTGCCATGGGATACCTTTTTGCGTTGGAAGTCATTCACCAGCATGACTTTATCAATGATGTTTATGGGGTAGGATGAGGAAAAAGAACCATGTGCACTATGCCTTTTCACTTCGGAGGCATTGAGGTGAGCTAGGTGGGCTAGAATCAGTTAATTACCGAAGCCCTCTATGACATCGGTATGGTGGAGTTGCCACAATGGTGGAAGTATGATCCTTTGGGTCACTTCACGATGCTAATTAAGGCCAAGAATTTTCATTGTTGCCCTAGGCCAGATATTGAGCGACACCAAAATAATTTGGAGGGGCATGATTTGGAATGGCATGTGGAAAATATGATGTCACTCCCACCATGGCATAACTTTTATGAGATGGAGGTCGAGTACAACCCTGCAATGCATAAGCATCAGATTCCTCCTCCAGGGTTATTCAGTCAGATGAAGGAGCAACTTCCCGATTGGTCTGAAGAGAAGATTACTAACTGGTGGATTATGAGGGCCCATCAAGGAAAAACTGGGTCACCATATGGCCTGGTGATGGATGAAATATTTTTAGATATTTATGATGAGTTTTACACCAGTTATCAGTTGATCACTTTCTTTGGTATTGTACCTCAAAGTTTTCAAAAATCTAGTAGTGAGGAGAGTGTGGCCAAAAAAGAACAACTCATGGCCCAAGAGGTACCACTTGTAGAAGAGGAAGAAGGACAAGTGTCAAAGGAGCCATTATAGTATCGAGTGAGAAGTAAGTGGGAAAATCTACCCATTATAAAGATCTCCAAGAAGTCGAGGACTGGTATAATTTCATCAAACCCTCCTCCTATAGTTTTGATTGTATAGATAGAAGTGTTAGAGGCTATCCCCTTGGTCTAGATAGAGCCATTGGGCCAAAGTGCCAAGATTATAAATCTTGAGGAGGAAATTATGGTAGAAAAAGGATCCATTGTCACAACCACCTTCATCCTCATCGACTCAAATGGTGTTAGAGCTTGAAGGTATATTTTCTCTCTCTTCTCCTATTCTCGAGTAGTTGGTGACTATCATTTCTCATCCTCTAGTTTCTACTTCTATTTCACCTCCATTCGGTATGCCTTCCACCTCAATTTCACTTCCTATCTCTCAGCCACTAGTCACCAATGCTCCCTCTTCTTCTATTCTCATTTCTTCTACTTCCCTTTCTTTCAGTTCTTTTGCATCCACCCCAAACCCATTTTTACTTCCTGTATCTTCCATTCTAGTAACCTCCACTATGGTTGTAAGCACACAAGCTCCTCCCTGAGTGAGTGTGACCATAGTTGAACCTCTTGCTTCCATTCCCATTACCATCTCCATTTCATCAACCGTTCCCACTATGCCAGTTTCCACTTCCCTCGAGTTGAATCCACAATAGGCTCATTTCCCTTTTACCCTATTTTTGGAGTTGTAGGTGTTACTCGAATCAGATATGGAGGTTGTACTAGAACAACCTATTGTAGTGAATATCATCCAAGCTCACCTGAGTTCATCATAGTGGTTGAAGAGCCATAAAATAAGGGAGGCTTTGGCACCAACAAAGTCATTGAAGAAAGTTTCTTTTGATCCTAACACTATGGAGGCCCACATAGTGAAAATGTTCCCCTAGGTCTAGAAGCCTCAAGGAGAGATGGCTCCGAGTGACTACACTTATGAGCTCATCATCGAGGACCTTACAAATATTGACACTATAGAGAATATGGGGAACATTCAAGTAGATATGAGCTCCCTGTACCTGCATGGTGAGCACTATAAGAAGAGATTTTTTGAGGCTGAGGCGAAGATCATCGAGTTGGAGGAGACTTTGGCTAAAAATCGAGCATAGTTGGAATCTACAAAGTCAAAGGTGACTCTTTGGTAGAAGAAGGTAGAATATTTGGAGAAGATAGTTCAAAAGCACTAGGAGGCCAAGGAAGGAGCAGAATAGTAGGTTCAAGCCTTGGAAGGCCAACTCTAGAGTTTGCAGGATCAATTGGTTATGAAAGCAACATAGGTGATTATTTTGACCAAGGAAAAGGTTAAGGAGGCATGCATCCAGTTGCTTATTGACTGTAAAACCATGGTGGTGAAGGTGACATAGGTCCTCATGTACCTTTAGGAGATATAGATAGTCATCTCGTATGGTCGACATATAGTGGAGTATGGTGAAGAGCACCTAGAGCCCATCCTGGTAATGGTGATACAAATTTAGGTATTGGCTAGATCGGATCTCAGATTCCATCCCATGAGCAACATGGCCCGAGCTTGGGAAAATGCTAAAGTTATACTGCACTAGTATTTTTCTAAGTTGGATCAGGTTAAGGAGGCTCGTAAGCTACTCGATGTGTTTGAGTAGGAGAAAAGAGTTTCAACACTCTACTTTAATGCAGTGGTCGATAATGGTTTCCCTAGTTTCATTGATGATAAGGGGAACATTCTATCAAAGGAGGACCTAGAAGTAGTATGGGAAATTTTTGTTGATGACACCTTAGAAATCGATGATTGGGATGAGCCTCTCACTGAAGACCATGTGCTGCCCCTGATGAGGAAACTTACACGCATTGAATCTGGTTTGTTGGAGCTCAACCAATGGGTAAATTACATTGATATGGAGTAGGTGGAGACTTTCAGGTACCTTGTGGATTCACTTAATGTCGAGGAGCTGATCAGTGGAGATGCTTGGTCTGAGGCCATTGTAGTGTTTGAGGCTATAGTCATGCATATTTTAGAGTAGGAAGAGGCTACAATAAAGGAGGTCGAGGAGCAGAATGTTAAAGCAAGCAATAAGTAGTCTGATGCACCAAGTGGAGCTGACACCTGAGCCCAATGGATGAAGGCCTAGGGTCGATTGCATCCATGTGAGCTGGATACCCCAAGAGCCACCAAAAATATTGGTAGTTTTGTCACTTTGCCACATTAAATTTTGATTGTAAAATTTTCAAGGATGATTGATGAAAAATGCCATAGTTTTAATCATTTCTAGTTCATTGTAATTATTTTTATTATTATTTCATTCTTCTCTTTTTTATTCTGAAATAATATTATTGTAAATAAAAATTGAAGATATAAGTAATCTGTAATGGAGGAATGTGTTATACAATGCTTTAAGGGATAAAAGAGTCAGTAGAAGAATGGTTAAAAGGAAAAGCACTAGAAAATGGAAGAGTAAATTAGTTTCACCCCTAGTGAAGGGTGAAAGTCCTTTTTCCCCTTTTAGAGGTGAAGCATAACAAAAGGATGATTTCACCTGAAATGAGGCAAAAGTAATGAAGACGCGCTTGGTTTTGAATTAGCGGTCGAATTATATGGAAGAAGATGAACTTGGGTGTTTTCACCCCAAAAGTGATTTTTCCCAAAAAAGTGAAGGTCGTAAAAAAGGAAGTTCAAAAGGAAGAGGAGGAATAGATTAGTTTCACCCCAATTGAGGGGTAAAAATCACTTTCACCCCTCTTGGAGGTGAAACGTAATAAAGACAAGTGACTTCACCCCAACAGGAGCAAAGGGGCGAAAGTCGTAAGTTTAAACAAAGGAAAATTTAAAAGGATG
The DNA here is from genome assembly GCA_028583015.1 of Wollemia nobilis. Taxonomy (NCBI): domain Eukaryota; kingdom Viridiplantae; phylum Streptophyta; class Pinopsida; order Araucariales; family Araucariaceae; genus Wollemia; species Wollemia nobilis. Next base: position 14,646,106 of record JAQPPZ010017058.1, on the reverse strand, counting down.
GAGCAAAATGCTTTCGCCCCAAGTGAGGGGTGAAACTCATTGTCGCCTCTCTTTGGGGTGAAAGGCAATATTAAATATTTTCAAAGCAAGTTTGAAGCAATGAAGTGGGGCCCTCTTTTAATATGTTTGATGGTTTCACCCATGGTGGGGTGAAAATAAAATAGTGCTTGGTGCGAAGCTAAAGGCATGGTCAAAGTCAAAGGCGCCCCTGTTGAGAGGTGCCATGTAGTTTCACCTCTCTAGGGGTGAATTAAGATTTTCAAATGAACTTTGGGTGAAAGAAGATTGTAACGTGCACCCATCCTGAAGCAAAATAGTCAAAGTCAACATCACCTCCCAGAGGGGGCGAAAATCCCTGTCGCCTTCCTTTGGGGGAAAATCAATTAATTTTGCTACTATTCAAATTGTAATTAAAATTAAGATGTAGAAATTCTAAATGAAAATGAAGGTGTTTTCTTCTGGCATAAGAATATGATAAGAGGAAGAAGTATTTGGGGCGAAATCATCAAGACGTCAGTAAGAAGCCAAACAAATTGTTGTTGCCCATTATGACCCTTAAAAGGCTTTTCACCCCATTTTTGGGTGAAATCAATTTCTTGCATTTATTCCCAGAGACGTTCCTTCCCAAAGTGCCATTCTTGTGGATCTTCTCAAAGAAATCCTAGGATTGAGTGAATTTAATTCTTGAAGCAATGTAAAGATAGTTCCAAGATTTCTACAGGATTAAATGCTCCATTCTTGTTCATTTTCAATGCATCGCCTACCGACTTTACCTCTTTTCAAGATAAAATTAATACTCAGTGGACTTTCTTGGTGAAGGTGGAGTTTCAAAGCATAGGGGTAACATAAGTTCAATGACCAAGCTCCCGATCTTCAGGCAACTTCATTGCGTCCCAATGCACCGATGCTCGAGGCTACTTTCCATCATTTAATCATGCCGATTTCTCATGTGATTCTCCCACCAAAGTAGGATCATTGTTTCCATGAAGAATATTTTGACTGGAACATCACTAATGCCAAGGAGGAAATTATTCACGTTGGTTTTTGATCTACCAACATTTTTTTTGTATGTGCATTAAATGAAAGAGGCGCAACCCTCTATAAATACTAATCATTTTTCATGTAAAAAAGGAGGATAGACACTCTGCAGAAAAACACTTCAAGTTTTCTACGTCAATAGAAAGACATTCGGCTTCTGGTTCTTTGAATGGTGTTGCATTTGATGATTTTATGTATGTCATTTCTGAATACATTCATCTCCATTATTTGTTGCATTTAAATTCTGCATCTGAACTTAATCTCTACTGGTGAGGGAGTGAATACTGAGGTTCTCTTTGGCAAAATTGTAAGTAGTTCTTATGCTTTCATTTCTATTGTATGCTAATCACTGCTTGATTTGAATTTTGGTTGTTAGTCTATCCCCATCCTACACTTCGGATTATAGCCATATTTCCCCATTTCTTTCCTGTTACCCTAAGCTTTAAACTGGAGTAGATTAGAAAGGGAGCCAACCCTCTCTGGAGATTGGCCCAGAGGACATTTATTTCAGAAATCTCAAATGCGGGGTGACAGCATGCCAGACCAAATGGTGCAAAAAAAATTGATATAACATAATGCTAAGTCCTACAAATGCGAGAAAGCAATGCACAAAGGAAACGTCACATAAATGATATGTAAGCAAGTAAAGACAAAGCAGGGCCTCTTTTATTAATGTTGCTTTTGATTTTGTTACAATACGTCCCCCCTTATAGGGCTTATAATGTTTGATACAGTTCGTTACATCAACGGATGGTATGCTTAGAATGTCTTCTGTGTGTCTCACATTTGAAATGGGCGGGCCAAAGGTTGTTGATGCTTGTGTTTGTGTGTTCATGTGTTCCTTGTTGCCCCTATGATGTTCCTAGTGGTGATATACTGTGTACATAGGAACAACAAAAAGTTAATAGCATATGCGGATAGAGGGAAAACATGCAATCCCCAAGACCTCCGACTAGTGAATACATGAAATAATAAAACAGAGATCAAAACATGTCAAAATGAGATGAAAATTGAACAGGGGCATAAAAAAATCATCAGGGACACATTGCAAAAAGAACAATCAAGAAATTATGCATAGATTTCTAATCGCTCCGGGGTGGGACGATTAGGACTATCACAAAGCATGCAAAGGTGACCTTGCAAATGTCCTATCCAAAGGCCTCCAAAATTCTTGCAAACTTGGGGTTAGACAAAAAGGGGCATTTTGGGATGACCCAAAAGGTCATATTTGGCATATTCTACCCATATTGTCCTGTATTCGAAGGCGCTTCCTGTATGTTAGTAAACACTTAAAATAATAAAAACAAGGTCAAAATAGGTCAAAATGTAGTGAAACTTGAACAGAAGCGTCAGTAAACCAAATAGAATAGAATGCAAAAAGAATATTAAAAAAAGCATTCATAGATTTCTTATCATCCCGAGGTGAGCCAATTAGGACTACGATAGTTTGGGGGGTGCGTAGGGGCAGGACGCCTATCGTTTGGGGTCTGGTTTTGACACCAATCCACTTGGGATGGGTCCAAAACCTCCTAGGGGGTTGTTTCGACAAATTTGGAGTGGGATTGTGTCCTATTGCTTGGTTTTTGGGTCAGGATTGCATTCCTAGTGTTAACTTGATAACCTCTCTTCCAAAAGAGAAATTATGGATGTAAGAAGCACAAAGGGGAATGTGGGTACAATTTGACAGCACTCCATTGCTCTAAATGCTCCAGCTCTATCCCTTTTTGGGTGAGGATGCTCACCCTTTTTATAGACCTAGATGTAAGCAAGTAAAGACAAAGTGGGGCCTCTTTTATTAATGTTGATTTTAATTCAATTACAATACGTCCCCCCTTCTAGGGCTCAAAAAAATTGATATAGTTTGTTACATCAATGGATGGTACGCTTCCAGTGTCTTCTGCATGCCTCACATTTGAAATGGGTGGGCCAAAGGTTACCGTAGCTTGTGTCTATGTGTTCATATGTTCTTTGTTGCCCCTTCGATGTTCCTAGAAGTTAGATCCTGCATACAGAGAAACAAAAAATAGTTAATAGCATATGCGAATAGAGGGAAACATGCAATCCCCAAGACCTCCGGCTAGTGAATACATGAAATAATAAAACATAGATCAAAACATGTCAGAATGAGATGAAACTTGAATAGGGGCATAAAAACATCATCAGGGACACATTGCAAAAATAACAGTTGGGAATTTATGCATAGATTTCTAATCACTCCGGGATGGGATGATTAGGACTATCACAAAGCATGCAAATGCGACCTTGCAAATGTCCCATCAAGAGGCCTCCAAAATTCCTATAAACTTGGGGTTAGACAAAAATGGGAATTTTGGGACGACACGAAAGGTCATATTTGGTAGATTCTTCCCAGATTGTCTTGTATCTGAAGGTTCTTCCTTTATGTTAGTAAACGCTTAAAATGATTAAAAAAAAGGTCAAAACAAGTCAAAATGTAGTGAAACTTGAAAAAAAGCATCAGTAAATCAAATAGAACAGAATGCAAAAATAAAAGTGAAGAAATCATTCATATTTTTCTAATTGTCCTAGGATGAGCCAATTAGGACTACGATAGTTTTGAGGGCGTCCAGGTGCAGGACGCCCACCGTTTGGGGTCTATTTTTGACACCAATCCACTTGGGATGGGTCCAACCTCCTAGGGGATTGTTTTGGTGAGTTTGGTGTGGTATTGTGGCTGATTTCTTGGGTTTTGGGTCAGGATTGTGTTCCTAGTGTTCACCCGATGACCTATCTTCCAAAATAGAAATTATGGATGTAAGAAGCACAAAGGGGAATGTGGGTACAATTTGGCAGCACTATGTTTCTCTAAATGCTCTAGTTCTATCCATTTTGGGGTGAGGATGCTCACACTTTTTATAGACCTAGGGTCTCTCTCTTTGAATGTGCATGCGAGGGTGCCACTTGGCTTGCCATGCCTTTTTTTGGGAGAAAATATTCCTCCCTGATCTAGAGTCTCCTTGCATGAGGCCTCCATGATAATGGCATGCTTAACTAAAGTCCTTCTCTCTGATTTTAAGTCATTCCTTGCAATTGCATGCCCTGAATGCACAGTTAAGTGGTGGACCTATCAAGGTTTGACTTTTTTCCAGTCAAACCTGCTACTCATCCCACCCTGAGACGATTGCTGCTAATCATCCCAGGGTGGGACGAATAGGATTCTAATCATCCCAAGGTGGGACGAGTAGGGAGAAAAGTGCTTAAAAGGTGCCATATTGACCTCTGACCTTCAAAAAATGATTTGGGAGTGGTTAGGACCATTGTTTAACCTCTAGGGGCTGCCCTAGGGGCTAGGTATGCCAACTCGATCAGTGCTTGTAGTGGCATAATCGAATTGGTGCTGTTTTGGTGTCTATAATTTCCTCTGACCTTTCAATGTTGCACAGGTCTAGGGCACACAAAACACAAATTTTGTACTAGGGAGATTCATGACCAACAGGTACATATTGGTGAATACAATCTCAAGGATAGCATGTTTACCCTTCCTTTAGGAGGATGTGACATTGTGTTGCAAACACAATGGATTTGTGCATTAGGCCTAATAGTCTCGGAATTTTTTAATGTTTTGATATAATTCACTGAACAAATTCTCATGGGTTCCATCTAAACTATCAAATCTCATCATATGGAGAAAATTCTGAAGAAATCATCTTAAGAAGTGACATAGCTATTTGCAATACAAGCCTTGACTACCAATGGAACAATTTAGTCTATTAAATTATAAGAAAATAAGGATAATTATGCATCTATGTTTGCATAATATCATGGGTGCTACCACCATGGTGCATCCATGATAATTCCATCCAACTCATCCTAGAAAGTGTACCACCCAACATCCACCCTTATAGATTCCCATATGTACAAAAGACATAGATTTAAAATATGGTATAAGAAATGTTTGTACCAAGGGTCATAGGTCCAAGCATCATTCGATATTTATATCTTGTGTTATTGGTATGTAAGAAGGATGGGTATTGGAAATTATGCATGGATTTATTTGAAGTCAACAAAATTACCATCAAGGATAAATTCCCCATTCCAGTCATCAATGAGTTGCAAGATGAGCTCCATGGTGTTGGTTTTTTCTCCAAGTTGGTTCTTTGTTCAACATTTCATAAGATGATATTAAGGGAAGGACATATTATAAAGATACCATTTAGGATTCGTGAAGGTCACTATTATTTCCTTGACATGCTCTTCAGTCTTACTAACATGCCTTCAACTTTTAAGAGTCTCATGAATGCAATATTGTAGTCCTTTTTGCACAAATTTAATTTGGTATTATTTCATGAAATCCTAAATTATAGTCACACATTTGAATAAAATTTACAACATTTAGATTTTCCCTTGTAAATCCTAGCTAATAACCAATTATTTACAAAATGATCCAAATGTTCATTAAATTGCAAGAAGTGGAGCACCTCAACCACATAGTTTCAAGGGATGGAGTTAAGATGGATTGATAAAATATTGAGGCTCTTAAAGCATTTTCCAAGACACACACCCTTGAGAGTCTCTAAAGTTTCCTAGGCATCACCAAATACTATAGGACACTTTTCCATTATTATGGAAATATTGCATCCCCTCGAAAATTATATTCATGAAAAAAATTATATGGTAAGAACCCACTAAACTTACCCTTTTTCTACTCTTGTTTTAGTGATGCCCATTTTTTTAATCCTTTTGTGGTGGAAAGTTATGCTTTAGGAATATGAATTAGCATCAAGCTTACACAAGAAGGGCAATCATTAGATTTCACTAACAAGTCATTGTTAAGAAAAAAATTGGGCAATTCAACCTATAAGAAGGAAATAATGGCAATATTACATGACAAAAACCACTAGAGGCCTGACCTTACTAAGCAAAATTTCACAATCAAGAAAAACTACCATAGTTTAAAATACTTTCTTGAGTAGCGTGTCTCCATGCTAAACAACATAAATGGGTCATCAAACTACTGAAGTAATACTATAAAATAATTTTTAAGAAGGACAAGAACAATGTTGTTCTAACACATTATAATGCCAACATGAAGGCCAAGGTATGTTGTATGCAATATCAACTCCATTTCCTCCATGGATCCATTAGCTAGAAATTGAGGTGACATAAGACTCTACCATGCTAGCCTTAGATTAATAATTCCAACATGCTCGTAAATATTAGATATATACATGGGATGGTAAAATGATAGGGTTGTGCATAATGGCTAATCATTGTTAATTAATGAATATTTTGTTTTTTTTAATTTGGAATTGGCTAATATTGGGACCCTTGACTGGGACCCATTAGCCAAAAAATTTTGGGTGTAAATTTTTTTTTGGGTAGATTCACCCCAATTTTATAATAATTGGACCATTTTAAGTTTAAATCTCCAATATTACCCCTAATAATAGGGGACCTTTTCACCTTGAAATTATAAATAATTTTGGATTTCAAAACTGATTCACCCCATTTTTATAAATACATTTTAGGGCCAACCCCTTATGCATAACCCTAAATTAAAATATCTTGTTATCCATCAAATACATTAATTTGTGAATCTATTCTACAATAACTACAATCTTCCCAAACTATAGAACTTTCTAGGTTTTTAAAGATGTATGAGTGGGCTAAGCACACATTTTTATAATTACATTGCTTATCTATAATTTAATGATATCTATACTATGGGCTACAAATTAGTGAATTGGTGGATCTTTGAATTATAATTCATTCTTTAACCCATATTTTTTATTCATAGATGTACATGATTTTTTGGTATAATTTTGAAATCTATTATAGTGGAAATATGAGAACTCATTTCTAATTTGGTTTTGTTACTTACCTTGAGTTGGAGTTAGAATTTAAAGCTTCATTCTCCTTATGAGGTTTCCAAGTAACTATACTCAATATATTGTTTTCTTTCTTTGTTAATTTCCCTCTGTTTCTCTATGTTCTTCCTCTTGATTCCTTGATTTTTCCTATTTTAATTTTCTTTTGTCTCTTCTTCTTTCTACTCTATTTCTTGTATTTTCTCTTCTTCTCTCCTCATGATTTTGGCACTTTTTCCCACTCTTTCGATACACTTATCATCATCTCCACCCTACTTTCTTATTAGAATATGATTTAATATTTCAAATTAGTATATTTTTTAGAAAAATATTTAATATTTTTTAGACACTCCCTTTTTTAAATTATTATCTTAATACTCAAAACATACAGGATATTTGTTTTTTTCAAAGGTAGTTATAGTTTCAAAAAAAAAAATAAGTTATAGCTCTCATTCTCCTTAGCAGATTGAACTAATAACACAACAATTAACATTACCATTAGTTCAATAGCTCATATTTCTAGAAAGGAATAATCCAAATAAAGAGTCTATTGAAGAAAGGACTCAGGTGGAAAATGGGGGATGGTAGATCAATAAACTTCTGGTTGGACATGTGGATAGAAAATCAGCCACTCATTCAAGCTCAAAACATCGGGATTCTGAAAGACTTTACAGATGCAACCTTTGGATATAAAGTGGCTGATTTCCTTAACAAAACAAATAACATATGAAGGTGGAAAAGAATTCACAACATCCATCACCTTGAAGAATCAAGGGACTTAGAAAGACTTCTCAATTCCATAATCATCCCCATAGGAGAAGTTAAATACAAAATTATTTGGGTCCCAACAGAATATGGGAATTTTACAGTCAAATCTACTTATCAGCTCCTCATTCCCCAAGAAGAAATGCAAATTCCTTTCAATTTGGTATGGATCAAACACCTTACCCCCAAATTTGCTTTCTTTTCTTGGCTTGTCATTCAAAATAAAATTTTGACAGTTGATAACCTCATTAAAAGAGGTATCATTATCCTAAATAGATGTTTTTTATGCTTATCTAACTGGGAATCCTCCCACCACATCTTTCTCAATTATCCCTATTCCATTTCCATTATTTATGACCTCTTCCAAAGGTTCCGAATAATTTGGGTAAAACCTCCTTCTATTGTGGAGTTGTTCATTCAGTGGACTCAACCTTTCCACCATCCCAAGATGAGCACAATTTGTAGGTTTTGTCTATATAATTTTCTTTGTAAAATATGGTTAGAAATGAACTACAGAGTGTTCTCTAATTTTTCCAAGGATATTTCATCTCTAACTAGTAAAATTATTTCCATTGCCAAAGAGAATGCTTCCATTATTCCTTATGATCCAAGGCCTTGTTCCAGGATTGGAACTGTCGTTCTTCATTATTTGAACATTTTCCAGGACATGATTGTATCTCAACACAATACTAGAAGTAAAATTAAACGGTGTCCCCCACCCTAGGGATGGGTTAAATTTAATTTTGATGGAGCTATAAAAAATAATCCAAGCAAAGCAGGAGTAGAAGGCATAATCATAGATCATAAAGGAAAATCGATTTTAGCTTTCACTGAATACCTTGGTGAAGAGTCCAATAATATTGATGAAGCAAAGTCATTAAGGAGAGGTCTTGCATTAATAAAACATATCCTAGGAAGAATCATCATTGAAGGGGGATTCTCTCAATATTATTAATTACATGAAAAGCTCCAAAAGATCATCTTGGAAAGTTAGAAGCTACATTGAAGAGACCAGGAAAATTTCTACTCACCAGTAGAAAGTTAGCTTCCAACATGCTTTCAAAGAAGAAAATAAGGTAGCAGATTAATTGGAAAACATTGGGTTTGATGATCTAGGTTTGTTGACTTGGACAGACACACTACCACAGGAGGTACATGCTTTAGCCACTATTTGAAAACTTGACAATGATTAGTTGTATTACCATATTTTTTACAAGTTTCCTCACTATGTTTAAGAGTGTTGAAGTTTTAAAAGGTTCCAATAGGACAATAGGTACCAAATTTTAAAAAGTATTTAAGGTCTTGGTTTTACGGCTCGTCCTTTGAAACTGTCAGTTGGATGGTTGTCTCATGATCATTTCAACTTGTTTTGAAGCCATTCATATCACAAATCTTAATCTACATAATTTCCATAATAGGTGGGTGCATTTTTATATAACCCCTAGCATGTCTGGTATCTATGTCCATTTCCACATGATTTATCCATTTCTCCAAAAAATTTATAATTTTTCAACAACCAGGAGTAGTAGTTCATTCCCAAAGCCTACTAAAGTCTCAAACATAAATTTTGGGAAAAAATCTAAGGATTTTTTTTGCAGATATAGTGGATACATCAACAACACAAATGGAGATCTCACTATTTCTAATTCAAGCAATCCCTGCCACATGTGGAAAGATCATTGACACCAAAATATTTTTAGAGATGTTTATTTGAATATTGACAATATTTTCTCCAAGACCAAGATAGGAAATCTGAAAATGCTAGAAATAATATTTTTTTTTTAAATCCATAAGTCTTGGAACCATCACCGAATGTGATAGGGTGGGGAAAATTTGCTGCATCGAAAGCAATTCAGAAAATTACTCACTTCTTCCCAAAATTCTCAGACTTTGGGAGGAGCTAAGAAGAATCCAAAAGCTTTTGTGTAGTCTTGATCAGTAAATTGTTGCTCGAATGTTCCTACTGTTTGGTTTGGGTAGTTCCCAATGGGCTTCTTTGTTTTTCTTGGATTTGGCTTTCATCTTGTAGTCTTGGAGGATAGATCCTTTTCTCTGTGTTTGTTATAGTTTCTTCTATCGATGTAATAGGTGAATATTTACCTATTTTTCTGAGGATTTTGTATACTTCCTCTTGGTATTAGGTTGATGCTTGTTGTTTCCTATTGATGTAAAAGATATTTGGGAGCATTCATATTTCCTGGCATAATATAATATCAATTAACTTACCAAAAAAAAACTATACCATTAGTTCATTAGTATTTCATTATCAATTAGATTCCAAATCACTCAAGATTAAATTATACATAAATATTTTTACTTCAAATTAAAAGTAAAGATAACACTTTTAATGTATTCTTCATGAAAAAAAGTAAATTAATAGACCCTATCATCAAATATATGCATATTAAATTTTATGATCTTATATAATATCATTCTATCATGGATTTCAAATTAATTTTCTTACAATTGATCCAAAATTAGTCTCTTTTTTTACTATATTAATCAACTTAATATACACATTAAATATTTCATGTGAAAGGAATCTAAAAAAGAATAGTTCAACTTCTAGAAATACCATTTTTAACCAAGCAAATAAGTAAGAAATATTAGCCCTCAATATTTAGTACAAGAGCATACCATATTTTTTTTTGTGGTTCATCAAAAAGGAATTTGGGAGAAACGAAAGTAGGAGGGAGTAATGAATGATTTAGGAAGGTTATTGGTAGAAATATTTCAAGAACTAAGAATGTATTAAAATAATTTTGTGAAGATATCAACTTTAAATAATGATTGAAATTTTCTAGGAAGAAAGAGTGGTTGTAACTGATAGTATATGGATATTCAAAATTGGTCATTGATACAATGAAAAAAAAAGTGAAAATATCAAATCTAATGCTAGGTGTGATACTATAGGAGAATAAAAAATATGTATTTCAAATCCATAAGTTTTATACAGATGAGAATAAACTTTAACAAAAAGGTTGATCAAATTACCAATGAAGGAGTTTAAGTGGAGCATGGAAAAACCAAAATAAAATATTTTGAAAATTTTGAAAAAGGATTAACTAATGAAGGAGCAATGGGATTTATATGAGCTGCAAAATATTATAAGAGTGATAGAAAAAAGTGAGATAGATGTTGGTGCTACATACAACTGGAGCTTTTGTTGGTGCTACATTCCAATGAGACTACATGTCATTGGTGTTATACATCAATTAAACCACACATCATTGATGCTACACATCACTAGGGTTGCATGTTAGGAGTGCCACATGAATGGTGTTGTGCATCAGAGGTGCTACACATCACTAGTGTTAAATTTTTTAATGTAATTTGTGTTACGTATAGATTAAGAGATCCATTTTTTGAGTAATAATGCATATGATAGTTAATATTTAACAACCATTCACCATTCACCATTCACCATTAAGAGATGCATTTTTTGAGTTGGATTTAACAACCATTCACCATTCATGAATTAAGGAGTTGACTTTAACAAATAATAAGTCAATATAGAATCAATCAATAAATTCATATTACATATGTAATGACATAATATTCTGATAAGGTAAGCATGCTTATTAATCTAAAATTATATTAAATTTTCTTAATCAAAAGATAAATGCTCGAGCTTAATAAATTCAAGGATATACTAAGAGGGTGGGCATGAAATCATCTTTGAAAGCTCAATTAAACTTAAAAATTCAAGGCTATATCTTAAGAGGGGTTTTCAAATGCTTCTTATTGGATATTTATTTTAGTTAGAGAGAGTTATTTTTTAAGCACTTAACTATTGTTTATTATAAATGTAGACAACAATAAGTATATCTAATTTTAAGCATTCAATGTTATTTTTATGAAGTTGTTAATATGTATATAACATAATAGATACTTTATTGTCATGGTTCTTTACTACTAGATCAAATCCATGGAGGAGGTCCATTCATATTTACGAGAGTTATTTGTATCTAGGGGAGTCCATCCAATATTCCTCTTGGGATAGATGTGGTAGATGTTTCCAAATAATTTTCCTAATTCCTCAATCTCCTCTTCTCTCATCCACCTTAAAAAAAAATGCATGGGAGGGTCGTATCAATGGGTAAATTCTCTAGATATTTCCCAAATATAATATTTTGGGATCCCTAGATGGGTAGTATATTTGATAAGTGGAAGTATTTTCCATAAGGTAAATTAATTTTTTATTTTTGGAGGTAGGGATCCCACATGTAAAATTCATCAAAGTAATTAGTGGTTAAGGTGCATATTACAAGCCATCCATCCTCAAGAGATGGATGAGTACTAATCAATCCAAGATAAGTAGTAAGATTTGCATTTCACTTTCTAGTCTAGCTAGATTCTCAACATTAAGGGGGAATAATATTTCTCTCACCACTTTAAATAAAAAAATTATTACCTTTATTTATTTAAGTTCTTTAAAAAAATTATAGATAATGTGGGAATACATTGAATTGAAATTTAATATTAGGTAGAACATGAGTAGAAAATATTGGTTCATCAATAAGTCAATAGTTGCATTGCTTATGTACTATATTAGGCATCTATAATTTGATCTATTATTTTTAATTTTCCCACTTATAAATACCTAATATAGTACATATGAAACCTAGTTCAATGAATCATAATACTCATTGACTTTGATAGTACACATAATTTTATCAACCCTTAGGTGGCCAAAAGTATAAATTATTATTTTTACTTATGTAATTCATTTTAAGTCATGATAGCCAATTGGGGAACCCTACAATGAAAGGGATAGAAATATTAATACATATGGGTGAATACAATCTCAATACTAATATGTTTTCCTTCCTATGGGAGGATGTGATATTGTGTTGGGAACGTAATGGATTTTTTCAATAGGCCCAATAGTCTAGTACTTTTTCTAATATTTGGATGTAATTCATTGAATGAGGGAAGAAATATACTCTTAATGGTATGGCCATAGGTTCCACCCATATTATAAGTTCTCATCACATGAAGAAACTTCTAAAGTAATCATATCAATGAGTGGTGACAACTATTTGCAATACAAGCCTTGACTACCAATGACACTATTTAGTTGATTAAATTATAGAAAATTATGGATAAGCATACATATATTTTTTCATAACACCATGGGGGATACCGCCATGGTTCAACCATTATTATTCCATTCAACTCATACTAGGAAGCATACCACCCACCATCCACCCCTATATATTCCCATATGGACAAAAGATATAGATTTAAAAAATGGTATAAGAATTATATGTAGCAAGGGTCATACATCCAAGAAAAAGTAATATTTATATCTTGTACTATTTATGTGTAAGAAGGATGCATCTTGGAAATGTTAGCGTACTTTAGTAGCTATTTGTTAGTTGTTAATTATTATTTAGCAACTGGTTAATATTGTTGCAGATTGTTGCAGCGGCATCCTGTTGAGATGCGCCCATTCCGGGCTAATCCAGGAATGCCTACATGTATTTAATCTCCCCTTCAATAATACAATGTTGTTCCGAATTCTACATGGCATCAGAGCCAGCAGTGAGAGGGGAGAGGTTGGAGGCGGATGAAAGTGTTTGCTGAAAAAAATTGCAGCGCGTTTCTCCTGCAGTGCGAAATTTTTTTATTTTTTTTCGCGACTTGATTCCGTCGCGTGAAGAGCAGTCGCGGGAAGAAAAAAAAAAAAAAATTTTGTGCAGGTCGCAGGGTCGCCACGCATGCCCCCCCACATCCAGCCTACACAGACATTTCTAGGAAGGAGCCCGCGACACAGCGCTAGCGTTCGCAGGAGGCGCCGCGACACAGCACCATGCGCGACGGTCGCCGACGTCCGTTGGCACGTGAGCGGCGAGGGAGGAAGCTCTGCGCACAAACGGTTGTCCGCGACACGAGCGGCTGCGTCGCACGTAGGGGAGGTCCAGGCGGGACCGCGCAGGCCCCCACCCCCCCGCTGTCCGCGCGCGTCGGGACCCGCGTGCAGACGCACGGGCCCAGACGTCCGCGCAGAGCTGCACGCGCGCGACGCGAGGGAACCCTCCCCCCCACCCCGGCACAGCGTGCTGCAGGAATTTTAAAATTCTCGCCCCCGTGCCTCAGCAGGGGTATAAACCCCCCCTGCGTGCAGCGCGAAACGCGATGTCGCGCTCCCCCTCCCCGTGCGCCGCTCGTTCGTCCCCCTCGCTAAAAAAAAAAACCCGAAACCCAGCGCGCCACCCCCCTGCGCGATGCGATCCGGCGCTCCCAACCTGGAAAGGTGCGACGGACATCCGACGTGGACGGGGAACAAGCAGCGGGGACTGCATTTTTTTTTTTTAAATGCGACAGTAGCCGTGAGTTGCAGAGGAGGCTCGGGAAGCGGGAAGCAGCCACAGAGGACGGGATAAAGGAGAGGGGCTCAACTGATCCTTCCGGATCAGCCCGCTGGCTCACGTGGTCGTGAGCCGTGCGGTAAGGCTCAGGGAGCCTGCAGGTCGGGGGTTCAAATCCCGTCGACTCCCCCCAAGGTATAATTTTTTTTTTAAACGTTTTTTAATTATTATTATTTTTAGTTAAATTTTTTAATTTTAATTTATTTTTTAATAGTTTTTTTTAACTTTATAAATTAAAATTTATTTTTAATTTATTTTTTAAAGTTTTAAAAACTATATAAATTAAAATTATTTTTTTTAACTTTAAATAAATAATAATTATTAAAATGCTTTGTTAAAGAAAGCCTTTTAAGGGGGGATATTTTTTCAAAAAATCAAAGGGGGATAGTGAGTAATTTTTTCGAAAAATAGCAATTTGGCAAATTGTAAAAGGTGCATTTTCGGCTGTGACCGACACCTTGTGGGTTATTCTTGTGGGCAGTTTTTTTATGTTGTATGTTGCATATTTCATTTTTTGCACTATAACATTAAAAACTTAAAATCAAAACACTCCCTAAGTCCCCGGAATAATTAAAACCCATCCGTGCAATTTATTGCACTGCAGCGTTCGGTATTTGTGATACCTCTGGCCCGCACTTACAGGTAAAGCTGTCGTGATTGGGCTACTGTATCCGCCGCCTAATATAGCTGCAACAACGACGTCTGAGCTTGTTCTCTATAAATCGTCGGGGAGAGATAAGTTTGCCATTTTTTGCATTTTTTTACTCCATCCACTACCCTTTATCGCACTTGTGTTTAGGCGTAAATCCTGACGAAGTATTCTTCATAGTGTTTAGGGGAAGTTACGCCCCACGCATGAGAAGAATCTTCTATGGTAGGTGCCATCAACAGAGGCGATTCCCTTTCGGTACCGCTTATGTTCCACGTATCGTATGATCTCTAAAACTCACCTATAGTCTCCCTCACGTAAGGGCGGGTGATTTTTGTTGATCTTTCTAAATACCTATAGTTTCCCTCACGTAAGGGCGGGTATTTTGTATGGTATATTGGCCTAGCAAAAGGTATATCGAAAGGGGGACCAATTGGTGATATAAGGAACCTTCACTATGGCCGCTGTTGCAAAGTTGATGACTGATCCGCATCAGTTATTGAAAGGTCCAAATTATACACCATGGAAACATAAGATGAAGGCAATTCTCCAAATGGAAGATTTGTGGGATATTGTTACTGGAGTAGCAACTAGGCCTTCACCAACAACAGGATCCACGGGGTCCTTTCGTAGATCGAGATAGCTTTTGACAAGAAAGACGGTCGAGCAAAGGTGCTCATTTTGTTTGTTGTTTCGAGATGAAGTGCAACCTCATATAGGTGACAAAGCAAGTGGTAAAGAGGCATGGGATGCCCTTAGAACCATCTATGAGGGAAAGAATGATTCCACCATTCTTCATCTTCAACAACAACTTCATAACTCTGAGTTTGAGGCGGGGTGAAACGAGTTGAACTCTTTTCGTGCGAGTGTCTGAGTTGAAAGAGAAATTGAGTTCTTTGGGAGATATTGTGGACGAAAAGCTTCTCATTTCACTTGTGATGAGAGCTTTACCTTCTTCATTTGATATGTTGATAACCTCCATCCAGGTGTCTCAACGACAAATTACCTACATCGAGTTGGTCAATCTGCTTCAACAACGGGAGGCACGCCAACTTCACAAGGATGATTCTTCCAATACAGCCCTATACACCAACGAGGCAAGGGTTCTAGGAAGAAAGGTAATGGGCAAAAAGGAGGCAACTTTCAGAAAGGAGGAAATTCTCAACAGGATACGAAAGGAAAAGGCAAACAACCTCAACAGAAGAAGAGGTGGTGCAAGATCCGTGAGAAAGACAACCATGACACCAACAGGTGTTGGCATAAGAACAAGCAGAAAGGCCAAAACAAACCACAAAATAAAAACAAGCAACCCCGGGTGAATGTTGTTGTTGAAGAATCGACTCGGATTCTGAATGGGCACACAAGGTGCTCATGACTACCACAGATTCCACACAGAGGGATCCTATTTGGTATGTCGATTCTGGAGCTAGCAAACATATGAGTGGCGACAGATCGTGGTTTGAATCATTTGTGGCCAAAGAGGGCAAACCTGTCACCATTGCTGATGATAAAACCTATAGGGTTTAGGGAGAGGGTATAGTTTCATTCACTCTTCCTGATGGCAAGTGTCGAGTTGACAAAGTCCTCTATGTTCCGGGATTGGCCAACAATTTGTTGTCAGTGACACAAATCCTGGACAGAAATATGGTTGTCAACTTTCGTGTTGAGAATGGAAAGAAGTGTTGTACAGATTGCAACAGCTTCATATAAGCACGACTTATTTGCACTAGATGCTATCTCTACTCCACATGTTGCCATGATTGTCTCTACCAAGGAGGCAACTTCCCTATGGCACAAGAGATATGGGCATCTTAGTTCTGGCTACTTACTTGAGCTCAGCAAGTATGAGATGGTAAAGGGTCTTCCTTCCCTTTCTACCACATTGCCAGTGTGCTCTGACTGCTTGGCAGGAAAGCAACATAGAGTACCATTTGAGAAGAGCTCAACAAGAGCACGAAAACCTCTGGAGTTAATTCACACTAATCTGTGCGGTCCTTTCACACCCAACAGTTGTGGAGGGAAGAGGTACTTTCAGTTATTCATAGATGACTACTCACGAAAGATGTGGGTTTTCTTTCTCCAACTGAAATATGAAGCTTTCGCATTCTTCCAGCAGTTCAAGAAATCCGTTGAGAAGGAGTCAGGAGCTTCTATTAAAACCCTCCACTCAGATCGAGGGGGAGAGTTTACCTCTAATGAATTTTCTGCATTCCTAGATAAGCATGGAATCAAGAGACAGTTAACAACTTCCTATACTCCTCAGCAAAATGGAGTTGCTGAGAGAAGGAACCGTTCTATCATGGAAATGGTTCATTGTATGCTCACAGGAGCTACTCTTGGGCAACAATATTGGGCAGAAAGCTGTCACCACTGCAGTGTATCTGTTGAATAGGGCACCCACAAAGGCCCTAAAAGGAATGACTCCACAGGAAGCATGGAGTGGTCGAAAACCCTCCATATCTCATCTACGTATTTTTGGATGTCACGCTTTCATGCACATACCGAAAGAGAAAAGGAAGAAGCTAGATGAGAAAACCCTGAGATGTATTTTTCTTGGTTATTCAGAGCACTCTAAAGGATATCGGTTGATAGATCCTTTGACCAAGAAAATTCATATCAGCGAGAGATGTTGTCTTTGATGAAGCTTTCACATCACAGAGCACATCTAAAGTACACCAAGATATTGTGGAAACTAAGGAAGAGAAGATTCCTTCGTCAACACGGACAAGGAGGTCCTTCTACATCTTCTTCACCACCACCGAAGAAGAATCCTAAATGGTGTACAAATACAATCAGAGATGCAAATTTATCCACTCCTCCCAATTTGAATTTGGATAGACCTCGTACACGTAGTATGGCTCAAAAGGAAAGAGAAGCCAAAGAAACTGGTGAGGTTGATGATCTTTGTCAATATTTTGAGGAACTTTCTGTGACTCCAAGTACAGAAGTAGAGGATATGGATATTGATGATGACAGAGCATTCATGTCTACCATAGATGGTCTTGAACCTACATCAGTGCAAGATGCTCTCAGTGAGCCTCAGTGGAAGGCCGCTATGGATACAGAGTATGAGTCTTTGATGAAGAATAAAACTTGGAAGCTTGTTGATCTACCACATGGAAAGAAGCCCATTGGCTGCAAATGGGTATATAAAGTCAAGTACAAGGCAGATGGAACAATTGATAAGCATAAGGCCCATCTTGTTGCAAAGGGCTATGCTCAAAAAGAAGGCATTGACTACGAGGAAACTTTTGCACCTACTGCTCGGATGACCACAATTCGGGTTATGTGTGCTATGGCAGCACAATATGGGTGGAAAGTTCACCAGATGGATGTCAAAAGTGCCTTTCTAAATGGTGATCTCCAAGAAGAAGTCTACATGACGCAGCCTGAAGGATTTGAAGTGGAAGGCCAAAAGCAGAAAGTTTGCAAATTGGTCAAATCCTTATATGGTCTGAAACAAGCTCCTCGAGCTTGGTATATAAAAATGGACAATCACCTTATGCAGCATGGATTTAAGAGATGTCCGTCAGATGCAAACCTCTATTTCAAGAAACAGGGTTCTGAGATAGTGTTGCTTGTACTCTATGTGGATGATCTTCTCATTACAGGGAGTTCAGAAACTATGATCTCTATTGTCAAAAGAAACTTGTGCAAATATTTTGAGATGACAGATCTTGGACTTCTCCATTACTGTCTTGGTCTGGAATTCAGCCAGAAGGAGCACTCCATCAAAGTGTCTCAGAAAAAATATGCCAAGACATTGCTGGAAAAATATCGCATGACTGATTGCAAGCCAATGGCAACTCCAATGGAGAATGGACTTCAATTATCGCGATATGATGACTCACCTCAGGTAGATGGTACTCTCTATCGACAGTTGATTGGGAGTCTCATATATCCGACCAATACTAGGCCGGATCTCGTATTTGCTTGTCAACTATCTTTCGAGGTTCATGCGGGAGCCTAAGACCACTCATTGGAAAGCAGCAAAACGTGTTCTTCACTATGTCCATGGTACTATGGAATATGGCCTAGAATACAAGAGGAACAACAAATTCTTCTTGCAAGGATACACGGACTCCGACTATGCCGGATCATTTGATGATCGCAAGTCAACTTCTGGATACATTTTTCATCTGGGATCCGGTCCTGTCTCTTGGCACAGCAAGAAGCAACAGGTGGTTGCTATTTCATCAACAGAGGCAGAATATCGCGCCGCACGTGAAGCTGTGTGCGAAGTGATATGGTTACATCGCATTCTGACAAGTATGGGCCATCCATCAAAATCTCCAATACACTTGTTTTGCGACAATCAGGGTGTTTTGAACCTCGTCAAGAATCCAGTCCATCATGAAAGAACAAAGCACATTGACACACAATGTCATTTCATTCGAGATGAAGTTCCAAAGCACCGAATTCAGCTTCAACACATTCCCACCGATGCTCAAGTTGCAGACATTTTCACTAAGGCACTTGGACGTGTCAAATTTGAATTGTTTCGTAGCTCACTTTGTATTGCAAAATGATGTAAGGGGATGTTAGTATAGCTATTAGTTATTACATTATCCAAATAATGTAATAAATGGGGATGTTAGCGTACTTTAGTAGCTATTTGTTAGTTGTTAATTATTATTTAGCAACTGGTTAATATTGTTGCAGATTGTTGCAGCGACATCCTGTTGAGATGCACCCATTTCGGGCTAATCCAGGAATGCCTACATGTATTTAATCTCCCCTTCAATAATACAATGTTGTTCCGAATTCTACAGGAAATTATGAATGAATTTCTTTGAAGTCAACAAAATTACCATCAAGGATAAAATCCCCATTCTAGTCACCAATGAGTTGTAAGATAAGCTCCATGGTGCTGGTTTTTCTCCAAGTTGGTTCTTTTTTCAATATATCATAAGCTAAGATTAAGGGAAGAATATATTACTAATATATCATTTAGGATTCATGAAGGAAACTATGAATTCCTTGTCATGCCCTTTGGTCTTAATAACGTGCCTTCAACATTTTAGAGCATCATGAATGTAATATTTTGATCATTATTGCACACATTTATTTTGGTGTTATTTGATGCTATCCTAATTCATAGTCACACATAGGAAGAAAATTTTTAACATTTGGATCACAATTACAACTGTTAGTGAATAATCAATTATTTATGAAATGATCCAAATGTTATTTTAGAATGCAAGAAGTGGAGTATCTTGACCATATGGGTTTAGGAGATGGAGTCAAGATGGGTCCAAAGAATGTTGAGTATATTCAAGAATAGACCAATCCACACACTCTTGAGATTCTCTAAGGTTTCATATGCATAATTAAATACTATAGGATATTTTTTTATTATTATAGCAATATTGCATCTCCTTAGCAATGATATTGAGGAAAATTTATTTATATGATAAGAACTAGTTGAACATGCCTTTTGTCTACTCTAATTTTAGTGGTGCCCAATTTTCTTAAACCTTTTATTGTGGAAAGTGATGCTTTAGGAAGAGGAAGTAGCATCAAGCTTACACAAGAATGGAAGTAATTGGCTTTCGCTTGCAAGACATTGTGAAGAAAAAGCTTGGGTAAGTCAACCTATAAGGAAATAATGGAAATCTTGCATGCCATCAACAACTAGAGGCCTTACATTACAAAGAAATATTTCACAATCAAGACAAACCACCATAGTTTAAAATACATTATTGACTAGTGTGTCTCCATGTTGGAACAATAAAAATTGGTTACTAAACTAGACGGGTATGACTATAAAATAAAATTTAAGAAGGGAAAGAAAAATGTTGTGTTTAAACGTTATAATTCCAACAAAGTATGGTGTATGCAATATCAACTCTATTTCCTCCATGGATCCATTTGTTATAATCACAATGACACTGAGAGGGGGGGTGAATCAGTGTGTTCTTTAAAAACTTAAAAGCAATTTAGACTTTTAAATAAACAGCAACAGATTAAAACAAAAGTAATAAAAGTACTAAGAGCATCACACATAACACGGCATTTTAACGAGGTTCACCGATGTGGCTACTCCTCAAAAAGGACTGCTTGGACTACCATCCAAATCCAGTCAAATGCAAAGCTCCAACTTTACATAATCATTCACCAGCACCAACTGGTAAGAGGCACCAACCCCTAAGTTTTATCTGCTACAACAGAATGGAGCACCAACTCCAATTTTTCCAGCACCAACTGGAAAGAGGCACCAACCCCTTTTTCAAGCTACAACTTGAAGATAATAATAAAAATTGCAGAATGTAAACTTTCACCTCAATTATCATGATCTGCTATTTTTCTACGATCTGCTGCTTGTCGGCATTCGACTGCTGCTGTGAAAAATGATTCGCACTTTTTCAACCACTCCTCTATATCTCTCCGCGTTCTCTGCTGCAACTTCACAGAAATATCACTTCTACAGCCAACACACTGTCATTTCACACTCGGAACACGACTTCTGCATACCGCGTTCTTATCTTCTCTTCGCACCACTCACACTGCTGCACCCGAACTTCATACACATATATCACATCACGCTCCTCCTTTTAAACTCGAAGAACCCTTGCTTTTATAGAAGAAATTTTAGAGGCAAACCCTAGAAGAACGTTGACTGAGAAACCCTAGAATTTGTCAGCTGCCAAACCCTAAAATCCGTCGGCCCAGATTTAACTTTGTCGGCCTCAAACTCTTCTCCACCTTCGTTACCTTCCTGTAGCTTATTGCCGCGAAATAGTAACACGTCGGCCCTTTTTAATTTAATTTAATATTCTAATTTAAATTTTTAATAAAATAAAAATTTAAAACTAAATATTTAAAATTAAATATCTTCAACATCGGGGCATCTTTTTCAACAAAACGAAGAGCCAACTTGGGTTTTAAGAAAAACCCATTTCAAGTCTATTATCCACTGCATCCTTGGATCTGACTGCCTGTGTTGACAACAATGACAATCCTTCTTGCTCAACAATCTCCCCCTTTGGAATTGTTGGCAACACCCGTATACATTTTTGTAACTCTTCTCCCCCTTTGTCAATAATACCAAAGGGCTGCTGCAGACTCTCCCTGTGTCCATCCTCAATCTTCTCAGGCACAGTTTGACTCCCCCTGAGTCCATCCTCACACTTCTCAAGCACAATTTGACTCCCCCTGAGTCCATCCTCAAACACTCAAGTGCTCCCCCTGAGAAGGTGATCCCTGTAGCTAGTCACTTCTTAGGAAGTGTGACTACTCCTAATTTGCTTCGAAGATACTCAAATACTTCCTTGGGCAAAGGTTTTGTAAAAATGTCTACTCTGCTTTGTAGTTGGGACATAGTCCAATCTGACTTCTCCTTCTGCAACTTTGTCTTTCAAGAAATGATACCTTATAGCAATATGCTTTGTCCGTGAGTGCATTACTGGATTCTTAGAAATGTTGATTGCACTCGGTGTTGTCACACTTTATTGATATTGGTTCACTAAAATTAATACCAAGATCTTTCAAGGTCTGTTTCATCCACAAAACTTGTGTGCAACATGTTGCTGCTGCAATATACTCTGCCTCGACTGTAGATAAAGACACTGACTCTTGCTTCTTACTGTGCCATGCAACCAATCTGTCCCCCAAATAGAATGCTCCTCCACTGGTACTCTTCCTGTCATCAACACATCCAGCCCAATCTGCATCTGAATATGATATAAGAGTGAAATCTTTGCCTCTTGGATACCACAATCCATACTCCATGGTGCCTTTGAGATACCGAAAAATCCTTTTAACTGTTGTTACATGAGTCTCTTTGGGACTGGCCTGAAATCTGGCTACCATGCACACTGCCTGCAAAATATCAGGTCTGGTTGCAGTTAAATATAGTAAGCTTCCTATCATTGATCTATACATGGTTTGATCTACAGGTGGAGATTTGTCTTCTTTACTTAACTTACAGCCTGTTGTCATGGGAGTACTGACTGGCTTACTATCCTCCATAGTGAACTTCTTTAACATCTCTTTCACATATTTGATTTGGGAAATGAATATACCTTTCTCATTCTGATTAACTCCGTAGTCCCAAAAAATAAGACAGCTTCACCAATCATTGACATTTCAAATTCATTCTGCATCTTGTTTGCTAGGTCTTTACAAGATTCATCTTTGTTGCTACCAAATATGATGTCATCCACATAGACAACAAGAACAATGAGATGCCCATCTTCTGTTTTCACATACATATTGTTGTCCACTAAACCTTTCTTGAATCCCTGTTGAGAGAGATAATTATCTAGCCTAGCATACCATGCCCGTGGTGCTTGTTTTAATCCATACGAGTGCCTT
Source organism: Wollemia nobilis (assembly GCA_028583015.1). Taxonomy (NCBI): domain Eukaryota; kingdom Viridiplantae; phylum Streptophyta; class Pinopsida; order Araucariales; family Araucariaceae; genus Wollemia; species Wollemia nobilis. Next base: position 14,623,139 of record JAQPPZ010017058.1, on the reverse strand, counting down.
CTTTAATCTGCAGACAAGGTTAGGATCTTCACCTGATTTGAAAGCCATCTGGTTGTTCAATATAGACTTCTTCTTCAAGTTTCCCATTTAAAAATGCAGATTTAACATCCATCTGATAAACTCTGAAGTTCTTGTAAACTGCTAGTGCCAAAAACATCCTAATAGCTTCTAATCTAGCTACTAGTGCGAAAGTCTCTTCAAAGTCAATCCCTTCGACTCGTGCATAGCCTTTGCAAACCAGTCTTGCTTTATTTCTAATGACCTGACCGTTTTCATTTAACTTGTTGCGAAATATCCATTTAGTGTCGATTACATTCTTGTTTGCAGGTCTAGGTACTAACTCCCAAGTTCTGTTCTTTTCAATCTGATCTAACTCTTCATTTATTGCCTTCATCCAACTGTCATCTTTGCTTGCTTCATCTATGTTTTTGGGCTCAATGCTAGGATAAAAGAGAGTAATTACTTATTACTTTCTTTCTTGTCTGAATGCCGACTGTGGGATCTCCAATTATTTGGTTTCTAGGATGATTTTTCTGCCAATTGCCCATTCTAAATTTTCTGTTTTCTTGTACCTCTGAGCCATCCGATAAGTTATCTACATCAGTCGTATCTGTATTTTTTGTGTCATGTACTTCATCTCCTTCAATGACTTCTTCGTAGATTGGATAGTTTTCTTGAAAATTAACTATTTGTTTCCTCCCTTCATCGAATTTAACATCTGCACTGTCCACAATTTTCTTGAGTCTCTTGTTGTAGCATTTGTAAGCTTTGTTGTGTGGAGAATAACCAACAAACACACCTTCATCTGCTCTATCTTCAAACTTTCCAAGATTGTCATCTGTTTTTCTGATGTAGCACTTGCAGCCAAATACTTTGAGATGTTTTGTTGTTGCTTTCCTACCAAACCACAGCTCATACGGAGTTTTGCATTCATGAGTTCTTAACATATACCTGATTCTGAATGTATACTGCTCGTGTGAACTCGCTTCTTTCCGAATCTATCTCGCTATTTTGCTTTCTACCGACATGGTGCGTGCCATTTCCTGAATTGTTCTATTTTTCCTCTCTGCTACACCATTCTCGCTGAGGAGTTCGCTGCTGAATATTGTCTCCTGATGCCATATTTTTCATAGTATTCTAAAAATTCATTCGAAATAAATTCTCCTCCTTTGTCTGACCGCAAGCATTTAATCCTTTTCCCTGTTTCATTCTCTACCAGCTGTCTGAAAGTTCTGAACATTTCAAAGGCTTCTGATTTATCTTTTAAGAAGAATATCCAAGTCATTCTGGAAAAATCATCAATGCACAACATAAAGTACTTGTCGCCGTTTATGCTTTGAGTCCTCATGGGTCCGCATAAGTCTGTGTGAATAAGTTCCAAAGGCCTGCTAGTGTGATGTTCTTTTGTTTTAAATGAAACTCTGGTCTGTTTACCCTTCTGACATGAAGCACACATACTATTTGCAGGTTTTTTAATGATTGGAATATCTCTCACTGCTTGTTTAGCGCTAACTCTTACCAGATTATCAAAACTTATGTGTCCAAGCCTCTTATGCCACAACCGGTTCTCTTCTTCTTGTCCCATGAAACACATACCTTCTAAAAATTCTGATAGTGTGTACAGATTGCCAGACGTCCTTGAGCCGGTTGCTATTAATTTCCCGTTCTTTGTTTTTCTGACTTCACAACCCCGCTTCTTGAACACCACTTCATGTCCTTTGTCACAGATCCGACTCACACTTAACAGAGTTATGTTTCGGACCATCCACATATAGAACTTCTTCTGACTTGATTTTCCCTTCACTTATTTTGACCGATCCTTTACCTATTATTTTGGCTCCATCATTATTGCCAAACTTCACGAACCACCCTCATATTTCTGAAGATTTTCAAATTTTTGTCTATCACCTGTCATATGACTTGAGCAGCCACTATCAAGAATCCACGGTACATATTTATTCTGAGCTCTAAAAGCAGTCTGCACTATTAAGGATTCCTGTTCTTTCCTGAGCTGTTTCTTTTGTTTCCATTCTGTCTTAACTATGTTGTTGGGTTCTAGCTGAGATTTTCCCTTTTCAGAATTTTGCATATATCCTTCAGAAGAACTACTATTGTGTTTTGCCTTATATGGTTGAGTTCTTCTTTTCTGAGGTTGAAATGAAACGAGACATACTACGGCAATTTCTGGCAATATGCCCAAAGTTGTGACACTTAAAGCACTCTACTGCATAATTCATTAAAGGAGCAAACGCATTTCTACTAGTGAAACTTCTTGGACCTATATTGTATTTGCAGTAAGCAATTTTATGCCCATAATTATTACATTTAAAACAAAAACCATAGAAATAATGAGTAAACCTGAAAGATGGTCTTGGCCAGGTTGTTGCTGGAGCCTTGGATCTTCTATTCTTTTGATGTGTGACCTTAGTAAAGCCATCATTGTCACCTGTCATTTCAGTTCGGCATTATATCTTTCTTTTGCCTCGATTCGTTTTACTTTCCACACCTGTTTCTTGTCTTTGTTCTTTTCACTTTCAACATTGCTTGTTTTTGGTTCGATTGATGATTCTCCTTTAGTAAAGCCGAGACCAAATTTGATGCCTCGTGGATCTTTGATCGCTCGAAATTTTGTCCGGTTTCATCGAGCTTTCTTCACGTTTTAGATGACGAGTTGATTTTTCGATCCAGCTCTTGTATTTGTATTCGGAGACTCACATTTTCTTCTTCCAATTTGCGATCAGTGGTCTATCTTCATAGAAACCTGTATTTCCAGATCTTCAGACATTTTCTTGTATTCTTCAGTCTGTGTTTTTAAACTGGCAATAATGTCGTTTGCATCCTTAAGTTTCCTTGTCAGTTTTTCATTCTTCTTTTTCTCCGATTCCCATTCCGTAAGAGCAGACACTAGCTCACCCTCTAAATCAACTTCAGCCTCAACTTCTTCAACTTCAGAGTTCATCCCCTCTATGTTCTCTGATTCGTCTATTTCAAACGCCATAAAAAGAGCCTCACCTGTTCCTTCTTCAGAGTCTTCACTGGAACTGTCCTCTGAAGATTCTACATTTTGGGAGATAAAGCTTTTCTTATTAAACTTACCTGCAGTGTCTGTTGGAGCGGTGGCAGGAGCTTTGTAACCATTGACTACCGCACCCCAGATGTCAAAGCCCAACGCACTGAGATAAGTCTGCATTCTAATTTTCCAGAACGCATAGTTTGTCCCATCAAACATTGGCGCTTTGTTCGAAGAGAATCCTTCACCACTTGCCATTGTGTAAATTCCAAGATCACCTTAGTTGTTTAAGCCTCTTCAGGTACTTGGCTCTGATACCAATTGTTATAATCACAATGACACCGAGAGGGGGGTGAATCAGATGTGTTCTTTAAAAACTTAAAAGCAATTTAGACTTTTAAATAAACAACAGAGAGATTAAAACATAAGTAATAAAAGTACTAAGAGCATCACACATAACACGGCATTTTAACGAGGTTCACCGATGTGGCTACTCCTCAAAAAGGACTGCTTGGACTACCATCCAAATCCAGTCAAATGCAAAGCTCCAACTTTACATAATCATTCACAAGCACCAACTGGTAAGAGGCACCAACCCCTAAGTTTTATCTCCTACAACAGAATGGAGCACCAACTCCAATTTTTCCAGCACCAACTGGAAAGAGGCACCAACCCCTTTTTCAAGCTACAACTTGAAGATAATAATAAAAATTGCGAGAATGTAAACTTTCACCTCAATTATCACGATCTGCTATTTTTCTGCGATCTGCTGCTTGTCGGCATTCGACTGCTGTCGTGAAAAATGATTCACACTTTTTCAACCACTCCTCTATATCTCTCCGCGTTCTCTCTTGCAACTTCATAGAAATATCACTTCTACAGCCAAGCACTACTCGTCATTTCACACTCGAAACACGACTTCTGCATACCGCGTTCTTATCTTCTCTTCGCACCACTCACCTCGCTGCACCCGAACTTCATACACATATATCACATCACGCTGCCCATTTTAAACTCGAAGAACCCTTGCTTTTATAGAAGAAATTTTAGAGGCAAACCCTAGAAGAACGTTGATTGAGAAACCCTAGAATTTGTTAGCTACCAAACCCTAAAATCCGTCGGCCCGCATTTAACTTTGTCGGCCTCAAACTCTTCTCCACCTTCGTTACCTTCCTCGTAGCTTATTGCCGCGAAATAGTAACACGTCGGCCCTTTTTAATTTAATTTAATATTCTAATTTAAATTTTTAATAAAATAAAAATTTAAACTAAATATTTAAAATTAAATATCTTCAACACCGGGGCATCTTTTTCAACAAAACGAAGAGCCAACTTGGGTTTTAAGAAAAACCCATTTCAAGTCTGTTATCCACTGCATCCTTGGATCTGACTTCCTGTGTTGACAACAATGACAATCCTTCTTGCTCAACAATTAGCTACAAAATAAGGTCACCTAATACTCTACCTTTCTAGCCTTACATCAAAAACTCCAACATGATCCTAAATATTGGCCAAGATATATGTGGGATAGGAAATAATTGAGATATTTAGGTCACATTGTTATTCCATAAAATACATCAATTTGTGAATTTATTCTACAATAATTACATGCTTCCCCAACTATAGGAATTTCTAGGTTTTTAAAGATGTATGAGTGGGCTATGCACATATTTTTATTCTTGCATTGCTTATCTATAATTTTATGGTATCTATACTTTGGAATACTAATTAGTGAACCAGTAGGAGAAAATATCTGAATTACCATTCATAATTTAACCCATATTTTTTATTCATAGATGTGCCTGAGTTTTTTTTATAACTTTGATATCTATTATACTGCAAATATAAGAACTTATTGCTAATTTGGTTTTTTTATTTACCTTGAGTTGGAGTTAGAATTGGGAGGTTCTTTCCCCTTATTAGGTTTCTAAGTAACTAAATATCTTGTTATCTTTCTTTATTAATTTTCCTCCCTTTTTTTAATGTTCTTCCTCATGATTCCTTATTTTTCATCTCTTTTATTGAAGTAATACGAAGCACAACAGGTGGTACAACTGAGGGAAACACTCCCTAGGGTTATAGCAATAGGGGTTCATCATCTCCATGATTTGAATTTAGGTCACCAAGATGAAACATCAACAACATACCATTGGGATTTTTTCCTCTTAATTTTATCTTCCATATTCTTATTTCTACTCTATTTCTTACATTGTATCTTTTTCTCTCCTCATGCTTTTGGAACTTTCCTCCACTCCTTCCATACACTTCTCATCATCCTCTACCCTACTTACTTATTAAAATATGATTAATATTTTAAATTAGTATACTTTACTATGAGTTATTCCTTAACAAGACAAATACTTATATAATGTTTTTTCACACATTTCCTTATTAAATTAATATCTTAATATTCAAAACATACAAGATCTTATATTTTTCCAAAGTTAGTTCCATTTTTTTTTAATTTTAATTTATAGCACTCATCCTCCTTAGTAGATTGCACTAAGGACATAACAATTAACAGTCCCACTAATTTTTTAGTATCTCATTATCAATTAGTTTCTAAAGCATTATTGACTAAATGTAACACTTTTAATATATTATTCATGAACAAAAGTAAACTAATAGACCCTATCATCAAATATATGAATATTGAATATAATGATATTATATAATATTGTCTATCATGGATTTCGAATTCCTTTAATTTATAATTAATCCAAAACTAGTCTCTTCTTTTACTATATTAATCAACTTAATATACTTATTAAGTACTTAACATGAAATGAATCTAAGAAAAAATAGTTTAGCTTTTGGAAATATCATTTGTAACCAATAAAATAAGAAAGAAAGATGAAACCCCAAGATTTAGTACTAGAGAATACCATCTATTTTTTTATGGTACATAAAAAAATTGGGAGCAATAAGAGTAGGAGGGATTAATGAATGACTTAGGGAGGTTATTGCTAGAAATATTTCAAGGATTAAGAATAATTGAACAATTTCATGAAGCTTTCAGCTTTGAATAGCAATTGAAAATTGCTAGATAGAAAGAGTGGTTAAAATTGATAATATATGGACATTCAAAATTGATCATTGAAACAATCAATATAAAGGTGGAAATATCAAATCTAATGCTAGATGTGATTGTATAGTAGAATAAATAATATTAGTCATTTCAGATCCGTAAGTTTTATACATGTGAGAAGAAACTTTATCAAAAAGGTTGATCAACTTGTCAATGAATGATTTTAAATGGAGCACGGAAAGACCAAAATAGGACATTTTAACATTTTTGAAAAAACGGTAATAGTGAAGGAGCAATATATGAGCTATAAAATAGTATAAGAGTGATGGTTAAAAGTGTGATATATGTTGGTGCTACATACTTTTGGAGTTATTTTATCGGTGCTACATTTCAATGGGGCTATATGTCACTAGTGTTGCACATGATTGGTACCACACATCATTGATGTTACACATTACTATTTTTACATGTTAGGGGTGCTACACATCAATGGTGTTGCACATTAGTAGCATTACAATTTTTTAATATAATTAGTGTTGTGTAGATTAGGAGATTCAATTTTTTTTAAAGTAATGCATATTATATATGTTACTTATTTCACTGGGCATACGATAGTCTATATCAAGAGATAGCTTGGATTAGATAATTAGTGGTTTGATCATATCTTATTATTTACACATGGAATGGTGTGGATAAAAAATAATCTAGAGTTTTACATTGAGAAATATACTTAAATAAGTATTTGTACAACCATAATATTCCAAATCTGGAATATGCTAACCATAAGCTAGACTTAAGCTAAGACTCTAACAAAATAAGCTATGACTACACTAATCATTTCTAAATTTCTAACAAACTCTTTGCCATAAAAAATATGTTGATATCACAATCTCGAATAGTCTTTTTGGAAAATATTTCTAACTTAGACTTTCATAAATAAGTCAAACTAATAAACTAAGGAAAAACTAGTCTATTACAACTTTTGAAAGTGACCCTCATCATCCTTCCCTACCATAGAAACATTGGATTCCAATGTTTGTAAAATAGATGGAAAATCATAGGATATATAATGGTGAAATATCTAATAAGCCTAGTGTAGAATATGACCTCCATGGGTAATGATGTATGAAGCAGAATAACCTTGTTGAGTTTGATGAGTCTTCATATCAAACACTTAATCTATAGTAAGCGAAACCTAGAAATAAAGTACCCCATATGTAGGATGGCTAATGATAGAATCGATTTCCAAAGTGAAATCATGATATGGATTCAAAAGAACTACATTGAAGATATCATCAATGCCAAGATGAGATAAAATATCAAGGTGAAAGGTATTCATTAATGTCTACTAAATAATGGTGTAAGGCCCATAGTGAAGTGGTTTGATCTTACTATGTGCCTTTTCTATGAAATTTATCTATCTAAGTAAAGAAAAACTCTATGTACAACCTAAAAAGGATGAGGAACACAATTTTTATGCATAGCTAATTTATATTGTTGTTGAGTCTTCTATATAATTTCAAACACCTTTGATTGAATACTATAGAAGTACTAAGTGAATGAGGTTGTCTTATCTTGTTCTTTGTGAATATGCATAGTAGTTGGTGAGGGAAAAGACAAAGACAACTCATAAGATCCCAAAGCTTAAAAACCAATACAAACCTAAAAAGGAGAATGTATCATGGATGTGTGAACTACTTTATTGTAGGTATGCTCTAAGTGAGTGAGGTTCAAATCCTAGTCAGTTGAAGAAGTGTGATGATAAATCCTCAAACTCTACACAAGAGTACAATTAAGGCCATGGATAAGTTAAGAGAAACTCCTAAAATCTTCCACAATGATCTCTAAAAATGACCCATAAAATATTAATCCCTATTTGATACAATGCTAGTAGGTAGACCAAAGAAATATCATATTGTCTCCAAGAAAAGTTATGCTAAATCAAGTGTAGAACTAGTCTTTTGACACATAATAACCTTATCCATTTTACTAAACTGATCCAAAACCACAAACATGAAGAACACAAGCTTATACTGAGAGGGGGGTGAACAGTATAAGACCCTTTTTTTTTTTTTTTTTGAATTTACATGGTGGAATCGGTAGACCCCACGAATTTGGGCAGGCTTTCTAGATTTTTATGGCCACCATAGTATTCTGCGCTATCCACCCCAAAAGTTGCCACATAGATCTTTGCACAATCCTCCCCTATAACCACCATGCCACAATAATTTTAAACCTTTTATGCCACTGAAAGCACCAGGAAAGGGACAAGAATTCAGTCCGATGAGGCTTGAGATTTGAACCTTGGACCTCCGCCCCCCTTATGGGGTTTGGATGAACCAATTGGTCTACAACTCGGACATGACCCATTTTTACTTATTATTTTAATTCAATATTATGTAGTGTATAGATAGCAATATCAATAGTAGTAATCAAAGCAATGCAAAAAACACCATACACAATAGAGACACCACAATTTATGTGGTTCACCCAATGTGGGCTACTCCACGGAGAAAATCTTTTACTAAAATTTTCTCAATCAATATCTTTGGGAATCCTTTCCAATTACAATTTTTATGGACCTTTATCCAAAGGAGATGCTAATCCCCTAATCTCAAGTTCATGGATCTCTTCCATAGGAGAAATTTATTCCCTTCTTCTCTGGCTAGTGATCTTCTAGAAGACTTTGCCTCTCTACTACACTGACTGGTGGATCTCTCTCCACTTGAAGACTCCTCACTCAAATTTTTCTTCAATTATCTTGGATACTGGATATTTATCCACTGAGACTCTGTCTTATATACTTTTTCACCTCCAAAGCTTTTTCTCAATAGGTTCACTCAGAACCTTATCAAATCTACTCAACAATCTCACTCATAAATTGTCCAAATCTGGTCAACAAGCTCACTCAGAACTTGTCCAAATCTGCTCAACAGGTCCACATAGAACTTGCTCAAATATGCTCAACAAGTCCACACAGAACCTGTTCAAATATGCTCAACAGGTCCACACAAAAATCGCTCAAATATGCTCAATAATTTCTCTCTAGCGCTTTCTCAAATATGCTCAATAAGTCCTCTCTATGACTTGCTCAAATTTGCTTAACAATCTTACATAATACTTTGTCCAATATCATAGAATCATAAAGAGAATTTTTAAAGACTCATTATATTCTATACTTAATGCTCAATCAATATCTCAACTCAATATTATAGAAGCATAAATAGAATTGTTAGAGACTCAATATGTTCTATACTCAAATCCCAATCTCAACTCAAATCAATCTCATAGAAGCATAAAGAGAATTGTTAGAGACTCTATATTTTCTATACTCAAATCCCAATCTCAACTCAAATCAATATCATAGAAACATAAAGAGAATTTTTAGATACTCTATATGTTCTATACTCAAATCCCAATCTCAAATCAAATCAATTTCATAGAATCATAAGGAGAATTGTTAGAGACTCTATATGTTCTATTCTCAAATCTTAATCTCAACTCAAATCAAGAATATAGATTAGTTTTTTTTATGGAACTTGAACAACCATATGCATCCACTTGACTAGGCTCAATCAACTCAACTCAACCAATCACCACAATGAATAACCCTTTCTCACAAACCCTAGTCCAAGCATATATCAATTAACTCAAAATGTTTCCAATAATACTCAACCACAAATCTCACATAACAATGATACTCATGTTCTCTTTTAAATCAAGTTCAAGTTCTTTGCACAACCAATGAGCTTCAACAACAATGCTTATAAAACAATGTTTAATCACAACTCTCAATCCAGAAAACCTTGAAGCATTAAAAAAATCACTTTCAAAAAGGAAACCACAATCAATCCTTTTCACTCCAAAGATATTTTCAGAAATAAACCACCATAATCAATCAATAGGAGAATGTGCCCATACCTTTTATGAATATGAAGAAGCCTCTTTGGAAATCTGCCACAATCACAATATTCTTTTGCCAATCTTCACAAGGGTTAGAAGATCACAAAATAATCAACATTACTCCACTTCACAATTATATTCACCAAGGATTTTAATTAGAAAACCTTATAAATAATTAATGCACAACTTCCTTACTACTCCTAAAACCACTTGTACCATAAAATAAAATAAATCAAATCATTGCATAACCTTGTCACTCCAAAAACCACTTATACCATAAAATAAATCAAATATTTTATATCCTTCCTTTCAACACTCTTGCACTCAAAAATAATCACAAAGATTTCTTAGGAAATATCTCACATTAATCAAATATCAAACCTTATTAAAATATTAAAGCTTGCTCAACCTTATATCTCTCACAAAATCATAATCAAACCTTAGAAAGCAAATATTTTAATTAAAATATTTATTCCCATAAATATCAGAGTCAGAGTGCATACCTCAAAGGAGCCCTCGAAGGACCTTGGCATTTTGAACCTCTGCCCACCATGAGTTCCTTGGGCACTCTCTTCCTTAAACTATGTGTGATTTGCTCACAAGGCGCCAAAACTTTGACCGTCCACAACTTGACTTCCCATGTCACACTCCACAAAATTCACTGCATAATATTCAGATGCAAAAATACTTTGGGTTTTCAAAAATCATACTACACTCCTTAGGTTTATTAAATGAAAAACCTTTGGATTATTTATATAAACCATCCTTCAATGTGAATATGTCGACCCTTTTAACATTGCCCTCATGACATTGACAACGCCAATAAGAAAGGAGGGAAAAACCTTTTATTTAATTTTAAAATTTAAATTTAAATTTTAAATAAATTAAAATTTAAACTAAAACTTTAAAATTAAATTTATCCATCACCAGGGCACATTTTTTGATGAAACAAAAATCCAACTTGGGTTTTAAGAAAAACCCATTTCAAATCTACCATCCATTGGTTTTAAATAAAACCTTTTCTTGCCTTCCTTGGTTTTCATAAAAACCTTTTGCTAAGCTTCCCTTGAAGCTTCTTTTGGAACAAAATGCCATGCATCCCTTATAGAACCTTTGATAAAAAACTTGGCTTCTCATGAAGATATTTGTGGAGAAAAATCATAGTGCTTACTTACATAGGTCCTTTTGACATCAATGACAACTTTTAGCTTAGGGACTCAAAATGTCCAACAAAACGCACAATCATGTTGCCAAGCTATCAATAGAAAACCACTCAACAAGTGCATGGAAATTATTTTCCAAAGATGAGAAGGAATGGGAAAAGAAACACTAAGACCCAATTTCATGTTTTCTAGCTTAGAGTGGCAACAAATTGAACACTACCTAAAAAACTATTAAACATCACATTGTGTGTGAGGCCAATTGAAAAACCATTGCAAATGGTGAAGTGTCTTGTGTTTTCTTAAATGTCAACCATAGAGTGAAGAGTGAGCCTCTTTAAGAAGATACAACCATTGCTCTTGAGGTACACAAAGTTTATCCAACTTATACAATAATCCATTCGTCATACATTTGTTTTTAAAAATGAATAAGGATGTAAAAGTTGTTGGTAAACTTTATCGAAGTCTGAATCAAAAGCATACTATGCAGGCCAAGTCTATAAACTAATATGAGTAGTCACAATTATCAATGTGAAAATTGCTAGAGGGTGACTTAAACAATTTCCTATAGTGTTACTAGTTACTTTATTGTACTTGATCTCTAAATAAAACTGCTATAAATAATCTTCCTACTTAATATGGTGTGTTTCATCAATCTTGTTTTGTGATTGGAGAAAATTAAAGGGCATGTGATCTATATGTATAATAGTATCCTTTCCAAGAAGATAATATCTCCAATAATTAATGGCTTACACCAAGGCTTACAACTATTTGTTATTGATGGAGTAGCTCTTTTTGGTAGCCAAGAATGTCTCAAAATGTTAGGACCATGATGGTCATTTTGCTTCAATATAGCTCCAAGTGTAAACTATGAGACATATGCCTCTATCTCAAAGGTATGATAAAGGTTAGGAAGGACAAGTACAAGAGTTGTACACATTGTTTGTTTCAATGTACCAAAGGAATGAGCATGATCCTTTGTCCATTGAAATACAACTTTAGCTTTAGTTAAATGATATAATGGGGCTGCAATAGTGGAAAATCTATGGATGAACTTGTGGTAGAAATTTGCAAGTCTAAGGAAACTCCTTAACTTTGTGATGTTAGAAGGAGTTGGTCAATGGAGAAGAATTTCAACTTTGGTCGGATCCACTTGTATGCCTTCATCATTAATGATAAAACCAAGGTAGGAGATGGAGGACTGAGAAAATGAACACTTTGGAAGGTTGACATACAATCTATTCTCTTGAAGAGTTTTGAGAACTTGTTCTAAGTGATCTATATGTTCCTTCCAAGTAGGGGAGAAAACAAGAATATCATCAAGATAAATTATTACAAATTTGTCTAGGTCATTCCTAAATACCTCATTCATTAGTCCCATCAATGTAGTCGATGCATTTGTAAAACCAAAGGGTATAACAAGCCACTCAAATAAGCCTAACTTTGTCTTAAATATTGTCTTGCATGTGTCTTCTACCTATACTTGATGATACCCACTACTTAGATCTATCTTTGAAAAGAAATTAGCCCCTTGTAGCTGATCCAACAAAACATCTATTCTACGAAGTGGATACCTATTCTTGATAGTGATTTTATTCAAGGCCCTAAAATCAATGCATAGATGCCAAGTACCATATTTCTTGAGTACAAGTAATATTGGTGAAGCACAAGGAGATGTACTTGGTTTAATAAATCCCTTAGAAAATAGTTCATAAATTTAATTTTTGACTTCTTCCATTTGAAGAACTGACTATCTATACATGGGTGCATTAGGAAGAGAAGCACCAGGAATAAGTTCTATGCTATGATTGATTTCTCTAATAGGAGGAAGAGTAGAAGGTTCCTTAAACACATGTGAATATGATTGCAAAATCTTGTTAAGTGAAGCATGCCTTGTAGATTTGTGAAGTGGTGCTTGTATATCTTCATTTTGTGGCCTTATGAATATGAGTGCCAATTTATATGCTTGATTTATAGCTTTGTGTACTTGCCTACAACTTAAAACCAAGTTGTTTGTTTATTGAGTGCACTTAATTAGATATTCCTTGTTATCTAACTACAAAGTATAAGTTTTCTTGAATGCATCATAAGTAGATTTCATATCATATTGATAAGGTTTTCTAAGCAACAATCCACAATAGTCCATTGGAGTGACATCACATGTTACCTTATCCACAAATTTAGGACCAATTACAAATGAGAGGGTGCAAGTGTGTGTGATGTCAGAAGTGATCCCACTATCCTTCCATCCCAAATAATAAGGATAAGGATGAGGGCACAAAGGAAGCTTCAACTTATCGACAACAAAACTCGCAATTATATTTTTTATGAGTTGTTATCGAGTATACAATCAATAGAATATTCATGGGTTAAGTGAGCCCTTATGACAAATAATTTATCATGGTCACTTAAATAAGAGTTGTGATTCATAAGAGTTAAATTATTCAACTTACCCTTTAACTCTTGATATGTTCTATCCTCCCCAATAGTCTCAATGGGACCATATTTTGGGTCCTCATTTGTAGACTTTACAACTAAATATTTCTTCTTCATATTTTGTAATTGAAAACATTGAGGCCTAATATGCCCTTTCTTTTTACAAAAAAAATAGAATAAGAAGGATTAGAATGCCTTTAGAGGAGGAAGAAGAAGAAGAAGGATAAGAAAAGGAAGAAGATGTTTTTCACTTGTTGTTTTTAATTTGTCACGTTAGTAGTGCTTGTATATTGATCTCCTCTTGATTGGCTAGCAAATTTCTCCTTCATAAATTGTGTATAATTGAACAAAGCATTCAAAGTGGTGATAGGGGTAAATTTCATGTCCCTAAATATTGAGTCTTGCAAACCACTTTTAAACTTAATGATAAGTCCATTAGCCAGATCCTCTACACTAGTTAAGATCCTCAGCTTATTAAACTAGAAAATGTAGTCTTGGATACTCATGTTGTATCCTTTATTAAAGTGAATTCATTTATAGATAAGGTCTTCACCATAATTTTAAGGATATAATGTATCCTTTAAAACTCTTACAAGTCCATCATAATTTTTGATGAGATTTGCATTGCATCGACAATCAATTATCAATACCTTGGCTACACCTAAAATATTTAATTTGGAAAAATAAATTCTATCATATTTAGTAATTTTATTGCAAGAAAATCAAGTGTCTAAGTCTAATATCCAACTATATAAGACTTTAAGGTCATGTGAACCATCATAAATATTGACTCCACATTTGTGCTTGCACAAATGTTATTACTTTTGACATCACTAGATCCACTTAGAGTTATCATACCATTAGCCTTGTTAGCTAAAAGACTAACTACAATAGCTAAAGTTACCACTTGCTCTATCAAATCAAAATCAATTTGTGACCAAACAATTGGACTTCTAAAGAGTAAAAATTATTTATAATGAGGGATTGTAATTTTTTCTTTCTGTGCAAGCAAACTACAAAGTGATAATCTTCTCAAATTTTGTGTCTATCCCAAGCAATTTCTAAAAATTATTTTTTGTGTATTTTATTTGAAAGATTGACAAGGATTTGGCTAAGTTGACAAAAAAATAAATTTGCACAAAATAAATAAGTTAAGTTAAAAAAATACTTAATTAAAAAACATATATCTCCCCATGCACAAAAGGTTATAAATTTAAACCCTCAAAAAATTAATTATCGTACTTGATGCTCTACATAATCAAAGCATGTAGGTCAATTGAGTCAACAAAATTTATTGCAACAAAGAAAGCTTCTATGTCCAATAAACAAGGTACAACTTGGCACAACAATATGATCAATTGAATTGAGCCTAAGGCCAACCAACCATAGCCATCATGAGTTGGCTATTGTCTAATCTTCTAAAAGGTGATATTAAATGCCTTTACAAGATGACATCCCCTACATGTGGAATAAATCCCATGATAATTTTCAATGATGTATGATTTCCTCTAAACTGACAAATGATAACAAGATATGACACTCAATGAGAGGCTAGATTGGGTTGATTTACACATCGCCATGTGGTTTCATCAAAATAAGAATTTATCACTTGGCATTTTTTTCTTGTCAAATTTCCTGTACTTCATCTACTTTGTAGTTCAAGTTTTTCTTCTCACCATAAAATCATAATGTCCTAGGATGTTAGGGTAGAAATTTTTATTTGCCAAGTTTCGAGGAGCATAACTTGAAAAGGATTGACATGTTCATTTGAGGTCCTTTATATAAAATGTGGCCATAGGGGACTCGATGAGTTTTCATCAAAATACTCATCCCATGACACATGTAAGATTTATCAATATTTTGTTAGGGGTTCATGAGAAGTAGAGATTTTTTTTTTTGGGAAGGAATCCATCAAGGGAGGTCTAGGTTCAATGAAAAAAACTTTATAGGGGGAAGGGGTTGTGTCTAGGGTTTAATGGAAAGTAGTTATCGAGGGAGGTGTTGAGGTTCGATGAGATCCTAATAAGGTCATTGGGTGTTTTATGGCTAACACCAATATTAAAAGGCTAGAAAGACCAATATCGAGGGTCGACACTAGAAATTTTTATTTTTATAAATAACCTTTACCAGCTCTGAAGGCTAACAAACAACCTTATTAGACGTTAGAGGCCTTTAGAGAGTGAAAAAATATTGAAAGGATGACAAATGACCTTATTTGGTCATTGGAGGCCTTGAAAACTTTAACATCACAATTTTAATGGTAATCCCTTATAAAATCAAATATTTAGAATAATATTTAAAAAATAGGAGGCAACTTTTACTTAAACTACAAGCTAATAGTAAACAAACTAAAAAAATTAATTGAAAATTAAAATAATCTTGAACTGAGTTATTGCTTCAAGCCCCTAAATATGATTTGTGACCAATTATCAACCTATAATTTAAATTTAAAATTCATTTTTCTAAACATAATTTAAACCAAACATAGCAACAAAGAGCTTATTTCAAGATATACATATGAAAATGCAATCAAATTGAGCAATTCTACAACTAGGCATACCTAATCCAACCCACTAATATCTTGCTCTAATAATACTAATGTGGATAAAAAATAAGCTAGATTTTTGGGTTGAAAAATATGCTTAAATAAGTATTTGTACAACCATAACCTTCCAAATGTAGAAGATGTTAACCATAAGATATACTTAAGCTAAGATGCTAATAAATTAAGTTATAACTAAGCTAATCAGATCCAAATTTCTAACAAGCTCCTTGCTGTAAAAAATATGGCAACATTACAATATTGAATAGCCTTTTCGAAATTGTTTTCTAACTTAGACTTTAGAAAATAATTCAAACTAATAAACTGAGAAACATTTAGTCTATTACAAATTTCAAAAGTGATCCTCCTCATGGAAACTATAAGCTTGTCTTTATGTATATAAGGAAATTATACATACATACATACATAATATAATTTCTACCACCTATATATATATATATATATATCATGTGAATTAAAACATTACAAATATTTTTTTATAGTTTAACCTAAGTAAATATACACAAAATTTCTACTGAATCTAAAGGGTCAAAATGAGAGGCATGCCATCACAAAAAAAATGTTTTGTTCAATGTGTCTACATATGCAATATTGATAAATAACCTTTACCAGCTATGAAGGCTAACAAACAACCTTCTTGGACGTCAGAGGCCTTTAGAGAGCGAAAAAATATTGAAAGGTTGATAAATGACCTTCTTTGGTCATTAGAGGCCTTGAAAACTTAAAGATCACAATTTTAATGGCAATACCTTATAAAATCAAAGATTTAGAATAATATTTAAAAAATAGGAGGCAAATTTTACTTAAACTACAAGCTAATAGTAAACAAACTCAAAAAAGTAATTAAAAATTAAAATAATCTTGAACCGAGTTATTGCTTCAAGCCCCTAAATATGATTTGTGACCAATTATAAACCTATAATTTAAATTTAAAATTCATTTTTCTAAACTTAATATAAACCAAACATAGCAACAAAGAGCTTCTTTCAAGATATGTATATGAAAATGCAATCAAATTGAACAAATCTACAACTAGGCATACCTAATCCAACCCACTAATCTCTTGCTCTAATAATACTAATGTGGATAAAAAATAAGCTAGAATTTTGAGTTGAAAAATATGCTTAAATAAGCATTTGTACAACCATAACCTTCCAAATGTAGAAGATGCTAACCATAAGGTATAACTGAATCAAATCCAAATTTCTAACAAGCTCCTTGCTGTAAAAAATATGTCAACATTACAATATTGAATAGCCTTTTTGGAAATTATTTCTAACTTAGACTTTAGGAAATAATTCAAACTAATAAACTAAGAAAAACCTAGTCTATTACAACTTTCAAAAGTGATCCTCCTCATGGAAACTAGGTAAGAATTTTATATCATAAGCTTCTCTTTATGTATATAAGGAAATTATGCATACATACATACATAATATAATTTTTACCACCTATATATATATCAAAGATTTTTTTTAGTTTAACCTAAGTAAATATACACAAAAGCTCTACTGAATCTAAAGGGTCAAAATGAGAGGCATGGTATCACAAAAAAATGTTATGTTCAATGTGTCTACATATGCAATATGAATTTAAAATTTTCTTCATAAACTTGGATTTATACAAAAGAAAGTTTGCTATATTTTTTATAATTAAAATACTATCCATATTGCTTATAATTCAAATGATTAACTAACCACATCACATTTACTAATAAATTAAAAATAACAATAAAATTTTACAATAAAAATTATTTTATTAATAATTTCTTAAAAACCATTACTAAAATCTAAGTTTATATAGTTTAATCAATTAAAAAACCAACGCCTAAGTTTCATAAAATTAATATTAAAGAAATATAATATAATGCTTGCTTTTATAAACTCTTTGTTTTATGAATTGTGTATACTCATTAAAAAAATGCTAAATTTATCTTTTGAGATTTTAGATCATTTGATGCATGTGCCTTATTGCTTATTTCAAATGTGTCTCTTCTAGTCATTCGATCATTTCCATTTGTTTAGAGTTCATCAATGGCCTACCTGCTAAACACGGATGAGAAGAAGAAGAATATTATAATTTTTTACTTTACTACTGCATTCTTTAAATGATTATTAATTTATAATAACAATGATGGAAATAAATACTTGGTGGAAGTTACATATTCTCCTATATAAAACTAAACCAAGGCTTAAATATCCACTTCATGGTTAATACCAAAAAAAAAAAAATTATTGACTAAGAGTTTGGAAAAATGGTGAATTAAGTAAACTCCATTTATCCCAACCCTTCAGAGTATATATCACTTGTAGTAAAATAACGGGCATTGATTATCCTCGGTCATATTTTTGGTTTAAACCTAGTTAAAGTGTTCCATGAAAGAATAAAAGAAGACGAGACATGCATATCCAACGACTGCCAGATGAAGTTTGTTAACTTGATATCTATCAACCCTTCCAGTTCCAATTTCCAATACAAAAAGGTAAGTAGACAGCAAATTATTTTATTTTATTCATATGCAGGCTGAGAAACCTACTTTGGAAGATTATGGTCCTGCCAATGCCAGGCCAGAAGAACATGGTAATTATTGCAAATTCACCGACTTAGATTGGAATGAAAAATTACACCAATGTAAAAGTACAGTGATCTCCCACAGCCGAGGGTATATTTGCTTTGTTGTGATAAATTAATCTTTAAAATGAAGGCAATAACGTCAGACTTTAAGCTTATATCTCTTTTATTCTAGACAAGCCACTTATATTATTCATTAATAAATATTTATTTTGATAGATTTTTTAAAATATAGCAGCTGTTCTTATTATAAAATTTCTATTTATGTTGTTTTTTTAAACTATTTTTTTTGATTATTTAATTTTGGTAAAACAGAGTTTTTGAAAGGGTTCAAACCTTTATAGAAGCTTAGACTAGTCTATTTAGTCTTACATTCCATATTTCATCTTACAAAAAAAATATTAATATATATTAAAATTATCATATACATTCTAACAACAACACACAAGTAATATTATTTTTATTTCAAATTTATCAAAAGTACCAAAACTTTAATACACTCCATCACTTCAGCTTTTTAGTTTATGTTGGCGTATAAACACTTCAACATACTTTACCACAACAACAAAATTCCATAACAAAACCCATATGGGATAGAGAGTATGAGCTAAATATGGTTTAATTAACTAGTCTCTTTTTCCGTCTATAGACAAATTTCTCATAATCTTTCAATTACAAGTTGATAAATCCTAGAGATCTCCAAAGGAAATAGCCCCGTAGCATGCAGTTACGTAAATCTAAAAAAAACAATTTAAAATGGATATTGTAAACATAGGAACTTTTACCCCTCATCATGACTTTTTAAATGTCCTCCCTCCCTTTCCACTAAATTTCCATATGATGGTATCCATGTTTTTATCTTCCTATCTCAGAGCTCCATAGTTGACTAGCATATTGGCCACCCCATTTCCTTCTCTATAGACATGTACCACTTGAAATTCATCCAGTGTATTTATGTATCTTAGTGTGTTTGTTACTATGTTTGCTTCTCTCATATTCTCCACTAATTTTTTGTTGAGGCAATTAACAATATTCAATGAGTCTCCCTTAGTTATTAGTCTCTTAATCCCCAATTGAACCACCATATTTACTCCTGCTAACACTACTCTAGCTTAATCCTAATGACTATCACTATAGTCAAGTACTCACTCATAACTTCAATCACCATTCCCTGGCAATCCCTTAGCATTGCTCCTCCTCCAGCATTCCCTAGATTTTCTTTAGAAGCCACATTAAAATTTAGTTTCATCCATCCTTTTATTGGTGGTTGCCACTAGGTCAAGCTACTCAACTCCCCTCGAGGATTCATAATCCCCCCAATTGGACTTATATCCCAATTTGCACTTACTTTATCCTCCTCCAATGATTCTATACTCTCATGCACTATCACTAATTGAATATTCTCCACTATGATCGGTATGATGCATTCTCTATTCATGGTTTTAGATCTCTTCTTCCCTTCAAAAATTCTATTTCTCTCCATTCAAACTCCCCATTCATAAAAAAAAGGAATCAAATTCCAAATCTGATTGAGTCTTGATCTTTTAAAAGGTTTTTCCATTGTTCTATGCATTTAGCCATGTTATCAGGCATCACCCACACCAACCCCATCTTCTGTATTATATCATACACTAATTTGAGGAAGTAATCACGTTCTAATAATACATTATTCATTGATTCCTTGCGATATTCTCAAAGGTAACATCTATTAGAAAATTTGAAACCCCTATTATAACGGTAATATGTTGTTAATATATTTTTTTGCGTTGTTAGCCAAAGGAAAATTGCTAACTTTGGAATGGCTTTCCTTCCCCATAATCTATCCCATTAAACCCCCACCCTTAGGATCTGCATGTGATAAGTCGTAGGTTGATTGAATAGTGAAAGACCCTTCTTTAGTAGCTCCCCATACTATTGTATCCTCAGCCAAATTGAGGCTTACATAATATGCTCATAATTTAGTTGTTAGTTTTTGGAGCTTGTCCTCATACTGATTATGGATTTTTAGCTCCTTCCATCTTACCTCTCCTCCTATTACCAAATAATCTCTCACCAATTTATTATAGTTCTTTTCTAGCTCTATTCTAATATTGTCTAACATCTTGTCCTTCACTAATGGGTATTTCTCTAGCCATGCATCTTTCCAAAAATAGACAAACCTACCGTTCTCTACCGTCCATTAGGTCCTTTCCATAACAGCTCTCTACCCTTTTCTATATAGTTTCATAATGGATATCCTTGGAAGGGGTCTAGTGTGGTAAAAAAAACTTCTATCCTCTTAGTTGTCTAGGTATTTACCTCTTAGAATTATGATCCATAAGGTATGACCATCCATCACTAGCCTCCATCACATCTTTGTTTCCAAGTATTTATTCATATCAATTATTTTTCTAAGCCTAATTCCTCCGTTTGATTTATCATTGCATACTTTCTCCCAAGCTACAAGAATAATCCTACTCTTCTCCTTTGTTATTGGCCATAGGAAAATTCTCTAGATAATTTCTACTATATTAGTTGCTTTCAATGGGATCTAAAACATTGATAACAAATATACAAGGAATACTTGGATAATACTCTTACGAAGTTTTAAATTACCTACTTGACTCAGCAAATTACCCTTCCAACCTACTAATTTAATTAAGAATTTATTAATAACACATTCGACATCTAATACTTGCATGCCCTAGTAAACAAAAGGGAAAGTTTAAACACTACACCCAAGATTCATTATTATTATTCATTGTCAATTCTCTATTGTATCTGTAAAAAATAGCTTACTCTTTTCATATTTATCATTTGTTGGGATACTTTTCATAGAGATTTAGTATCCTCTAAATCTCCTTTGCCTCAACTATAAAGGTTCTCCCTAAAAAAATTGTATCATCCATAGAATGTTGGTGAGTAATACCTTCTATGGATATAGAAGGTTTCAACCCACTTAAGGATCTGATCATCTTTACTCCTCTAATGCACTTTCCCAATGATTTTTTCATAATTATAAAGATATATGGTGGTAGAGGTTCCTATTGGCTTAAGCCTATGCTAATACCAAAGAATCTAGTTGAAGAATTATTCATTATAACTAAGAATTTAGGCCCTCCATATCATTTATTAACCTATATTCTTCAACATGTGTTAAAGCCAAACTTCTCTAGAACTCTATTGATGTGGACATCATTTAGGTATAGAATTAGATTTATTTCCTAAAATAATGAAGTCCTAAGTTAAAGTTAGAATAATTACAAAGCTTATTCCAACCTGTATGTGTCAACACATTTGGATTGCATTCTCATTGGGTTTAATTTGTTATCTTCTTAGAGTTAACAAATTGGTTTTGATTAGCTTAGTCATAGTTTTCTTGTTAGCATCTTCTATTTTGAGAAGATTATGGTTGTAAAAGTGCTATTTAAGCACCTATTGAGTAATAAATATCTGGCCAGTTTGTCTCCTCATCATTGGTATTAGAACTTGAGATTAGATTTGTGGTAGTTTAGCTCTTAGATTTCCTAGGGAATGCTAGTCCAGATTTCTTGCTTGAGCTTAAAAATCCTAGCAAATTTCCTCAAAAATATTAAATTATGGTCCCAAAATTGACCTTCTATCAGCTTAGATGAGTTGATTTTACTTCATGCACAAAAATTGGTGAAATTTTACCTCCAAGTCTTAGTTTACTCCAATTTTGAGGATAGATTGAGGTTATATTAAGGTTTTAATTAAATATTAATATTAATAGTAATATATTAATGATATTAATAATAATATTTAGTTTTATTAAGGTATCCACCCCAATTTCCACTAGTAACTTATCGACCACCAACACAAGATCACCTAATCTTGGCCACCAACAATCGACTACCAAGGCTAATCATAAATGGATCAACCTAGTGACTACTTCCTAACCACTCTTACCCCTTATCTTCTGGCCACTCATCAACCACCTCCTTGCCTCCTTCTAGCCACTTTTGGTTGCACTGCAACCATCAACCATCAAAAACTAGTGGTTGATAAAATCATTAGCCACCAAGCAACTGATGTCAATTTTGGCCACTAGTGATCCTTCTTTGATAAGCTTCCATCAATGGTACCATGACACCCAATCTTCAGTTAATGCTTCGTAAGAAATTTATCAACCATTATATCCCTTGGCACCACCATCTTGAAATTACTTTGACCATGTGTCAATTACCTATTCATCATTGTTGGTGCATTTTAGTCATTATGAACTAGCTCGATTCCTCATCATTTGTTTGTTAGCCATAAAAAAATACAATACGACCCCCATGAATCCCTCTCTCTAGCATCACCCATTCATATCGTTTATTGATAAATTTGTTGATCATGAGTCCTTAGAGGGTTTAACATGGTCTTCCTTAGTAAGGGAAGCAACCAACTTACACTAGTTAGGATTGGCTATGATTGATTGTGTGCATACAATTTCATTAGTTAGTGCTTCATTGATTGTGACCACAAATTCCTCCATGTTCAAATACATGACTTAATAGTGGTGGTAAGCATTCTGGGTTGGTTTTATTTCAACCTATAGGATAAAAATAACACATGCATGGTGTAGGGGCTAAATCTAGTAGTTTAAAGGTGAAGGTTCCCCACAATTAGCTAGATTTCTCCCTTGTAGGCTTGTTATTGACTTCGTGCACATGACTCATGTCGTTGACTTATCATTAAACTTTTTTGTTGTTGAATTTTTGACCTGCTAGAATTTGTAGATAGTTGACTATACAGAGTTTACTTTCTCACCCAAAAGGGTTAATTTTTATTTTTTCTAAATTGATTAATTAGTTTTGTGCCTTTTTTAATAAATTTTAAAAGTAGAATTATTATTTTTAACAAACTGTTAAAGAGGGAAATTATTTTTGTAAGTTGCTTCACATACAAGCATGTTTTTGTAATCCCTCATTGTACAAGAGAAAACCTAGTTTTTCATGGGCCCCAAAATCAAATTATTATAATATAGAGTGCATATTCAGTTGAACATGACACTCCTAAATCCACTTTCATCCTTAGATACTATTTTGGGAATTGTCATTGACTCTTACTTCACAAGACCATGGATCTTTTTATGTGATCATGGCTATCACATGGGTATTCCCAACATTGGAGTTGTATATGCCCTTAGTGGCTTATATATTATTTGATGTTTTAGCTTAGATTGTATATTAACCAACAAGACTTAAAACATTCCTTTGAGAAACACCACATCAAGCACAACTTCTCCTTTAGCTTCTTGTATATTTTAGCTTTCAAATCCTTTGAGGATTTATTATCCTCAAAATGAGATTTTTGAAACCTATTGTGAATTTGTAATAAGGAGTGCATGTTCTATGGTCCTCAACACTCCATTCTATGCCTCATCTCGGATCACAAGGATTTGAGCCTTTTTATTTTTTCCCTCTCTTTGTTGCATATTTTCGCATAATGATTCAATTGTAGTTTGAGGTTTTCAATGTGTATACTTCTAATTTTGAAGCATGAATTATGTGAGGAAAAAACAATATTTTGTGAATATGATTGAAGATATTTACTACCATGGCCCTTATAGCCTTGTTTGCTATGGGTACTCCATTTTTAGGAGTCATAGTCCCTTCTCCATTCCATTGGGGCAATTGTGTGCTCTCGAGCAAAGTCTCTAACAAATGTATGCTATTTATAATAGAGTAGAGCTTCAATATGATTGTATGTTCTCTATTATCAAGTAACACTTTCCATAGGGGTCTCTCTCTCTTATTCATTCTATTTGAGGATTTCATTTTTGGGAACTTGCACTTGATCTCTTCCACCTTCTTGTAAAATCATTGGAGTCCAATGCTTCTATGGTGGGAAGGTATGATGTGGATATCATTTAGGCATAGAATTAGATTTATTTTCTAAAAGTCTAAAGTCCTAAGTGTAATTTAGAATAATTACAAATATTATTCCAACTTGTAAATGTCAACATATTTGGACAACATAGTCATTGGGTTTGATTTGTTATCTTCTTAGAGTTAGCAAATTGGTTTTGATTAGCTTAGTCATAGTTTTCTTGTTAGCATCTTCTATTTTGAGAAGATTATGGTTGTAAAAGTTCTATTTAAGCACCTATCAAGGAATAAAATATTTGGCCAATTTTGGTCCTCATCATCTATTGAAGAAATGCCATGAAACTTTATCATAGGTTTTGTTCATGTCAATATTTAACACCTTTCCCTACATTTTACTAATGTTAACTAAATGCATGGTCTCAAGGAGTGTGATTACTCCATCCAAAATTTGCCTAACTTTCACAAAGCCTTCTTGCTCCTCTACAATAATCTCTAGAAGAATATTCTTTATTATTAATAAAATGACATTTGATATTATCTTATAGATGACATTACATAGACTACTTAGTCCAAAGGTTTTAAATCCCTTCAACCCAGGCTTCTTTGAAATGAGCAGTAATAAAGTATTATTATATTCTTTTAACACTTTGCGTAAATGGTGTGAATCCCTTACTACTACTAATACATCCTCTCTCAAAATTTTCTAGAAGGATTGGAAGAAACTCACTTGAAATCCATCAGGACCTAGAGCTCTATATTTTCCCAATTGTAGGACTCCTTCCCTAACCTCCTCCTCACTCACCTCTTTGACAATTTTGACATTCATGTCTCTACTTAGAATCCTAGGTATGTTTTAATTTAATCCCTTCATATCTTCTTGATAATCCTCCTTGTCCTTATCAATAATCTAAAAAGATCCACTAGACCTTCTCTAATTTAATATTTATATCTAATTATTTCGCCATCCTCTTTTTGAATTTCAAATATCCTTACTACACTTTTATGTCTTATGGTAAAGACATGAAATAATTGTGTGTTCCTATCACCTTTTGTTAACCATTGTGTCCTTGACTTTTATCTCTAGGATGTTTTCTCCCTTTTCATTGTTGTATGCAAGTCTATATGGATAGCTTTCTCTCTATATAAAAGGACTTGGACCATATCATTTCTACTAATTTCCTCTTTAAGTTGACTCAATTTTTCTCTTAACCACTTCTTTTGTAGGAAGATATTCACAAAGACATATTTTCTCCACCTTTTTACTTCTCTCTTCACATGTTTCAATTTCCTAGCAACAACATACATCATGGAACCATGGATTATATGCATCCACCATATTTCTATTTTATCATAAATGCTTGGATGTTGTAGCCACATGAATTCAAATTTAAAGGGGTTGTTTTTCTTTCCTTCCTTCAAATTATAACAAATGACAAGAGGATTATGATTTGACCCTATTCTTGGCATTCATGCCAAAGTATGCTCACAATATTTCTCAAATCAATACAAGGATAAAAACCTATCCAATATCACCTGGATCAAGTCCTTACTTAACCTCCTATTAGTCCATGTGAATGCTAGGCTACTTAAATCAACATCATAAAGACTTGATGTTGATATAATATTACTAAGGTCCTTCATATTATCGATGAGTCCCTAGGACCCCATTTATTCTCACCTATTTTAATGGAGTGTTGACATCTCCTACTACTTTTCATATTAACCCTCTATCCTGTTGACCTATTTGTTCTAGATGATTCTAAAAATCCTTTCTCAATATGCTTACATTTGGAGCATCAAAATTTGTAATAAGGAAATACATCTTTGAATACTTGACCAAAAATATAAATGACAATTGATTTACACTTTGAGATATGGCTTCTCCATCATAGAGGTCAAAATTTGATATAGTTAAAAATCCTCCTAAAACTCTTCTAGGTCCTTCTTGAAAGCTCTTACACTTTTCTCATCTTCCACTCTATATAATTTCCCACCTTGAACAAGATATTTTATTTTCTTGCAATAATATTATCACCAATTTGTGGTACTTTAATATGGACCTCACTAATCTATGTTTTTCAAGGGTATTCATTCCCCTAACATTCCATGATATGATTTTCATGTTTTGCTTCTTATAGTAGGCTTCTTTCCACTCAAGACTATGGCCACTTGCTTCTTATGTTTCAAATCCTTCTTAGATTACTTTATGCATTTTATATCTAAAGATGTCACACCCTCCTTTTTGGCCTCCTATGCTACTACATATATTTGCTTCTTAGCACTCCTTGATATCCTTAGATTTGGTTCTTTCCCTAAATATTCTATGTCCACTTCTTCCTAATTAACTATACATGGAATGGCTTTTAAATTTAAATCCCCATGGATTGTCATCTCTCCTGGAATTAATTTCTCCACTTATTCCCTTAGATCCATTTTCTCTTTCTCCTTGATATTCCCTTCATCTTGTGGTGTCATATAGATTGATATTTGTAGAGCATCCTAGATTTCTATAGTATTAGGTTTCTCTATTAGAATCACTAGTTTACCTCCTTCCATTTCCATTTTCTTATATGAGTTTTCCTTAGCTTCATAAATACCATATTCCTTTACATCTTAATTATTATATTCTACCTCTATCATATCCTAGCTTCCTACTTATGAAACTCTTTACCCTTATTGACAAAAATATGTTCTTTTTTCTTCCATATTAGATATTTTTGCTTTTATTCATTCTTCCTACGGTTTTCTCTATTATTTATTTTTTGTCTATTTGGACATGACCCATTTTGGTAGATGTTTTGTAGCTAAAAGGTTCATTCTCACAAATTATATTTTGATTCCACACTCTCCATATTGACACCCAATTGATATCTTGTGGTAATTTTATCATGATTCAACCATAACACAAATCCTAGTAAAAAATATTATTTTTCGCTCTTAGTGACAAAATCCACTGTTAGAAAGTTTTCAAAGGAGTTTGTTATGCTTTCAAATAATTCCTCCTCCTAGAATTCTATAGGTAAACTATGCGGTCACACCCATACTGAGGCCACTTCTATCCTTTATATATGAAGGTTAAATCTAGGAGCACAGTTCTTGAGATAAAGGTTAGATCTACCTATAAACCATGGCCTCAATTTTTTTATTTTTGAATTTTTTTTAAGCATATAAAACATTTTTCAATTTTTACTTGTTCAAGGACCATAACTGATTCATCTATGTAAACATTTTTTATTAAAAAATATTTTATCCTTAATATATTGACTATATTTAATACTATGACCTATGAAACTACATCTTTTAATTTTACAATTATATAGCTAGAACATATATCATTATGATACTTTAACTATAAAACTAGAAAATATAACATTTTAATATATCCTCTTGTTTTAAATATTAAATTATCTTTAAGAAAATGGGGAGGGAGTGCAATCCAAGAGGAATTATGAGTTGTTATTCAGTCATGATGAAAGAATAGTAGGTTCATCTAGAGTGCATCGATGCTTTAAATTCTTACCATAAATACATGGAATATTATTTCCAAAAATTGGTAAAATGAAGGAACTCTAGGAGAAATAAAATATAGGAACAATTGTGAGCTAGGAGGGAGTGCAAACTAAAAATGAGTAAACATTGGTAGGGAGTGCAAGCCAAGAATGAGTGTGAGCCAAGAGGGAGTGTGAGATATGGAAGAAAATTCATCTTTGAAAACCCTAATGGGAAGTAAGGATTCCCTAGCCAAAAATGAAGATACCATGGAGTCTCAAGTTGGAGATAAGTGGAGAAGAAAATATATAGCAAATTTGATCCATGTTACACCAAAAGTGAGTATCAAGGATGAGATGATTGAGCATGATATAATGGTTCTTAAAAGTAGAAGGTTAATAGGTATGTTCCATAAATAATGGTAGAGGTTTTTGGAGTTTTAAAATTGAAAGAAATGGAACTGGGAATTGAATTTAAATTAAAATGTAACTTTATTTTCTAAAGGTTTTAAATTCATCATCTTTTTCAATTTAAAAATTAGGGATAAAATAATGTGTTGTGGTCCATGGTTTACGATGGAGCTTCCCTTTGTTATAGACCATGCAATAATTTTTTTCTATTCAGATATAAACTATTAAGAGCTTTCAGTATGGGTTAATAGTTTTGGACTTCCATAGCATATTATCAATAAGGATGTTTTGAAGAATATTGAAAATATCCTAGGGAAATTCATCAAGGAAGTACTAACTACTAATTAGAAAAATCATGCAATATATACTTGAATATATGCTGGTATGGATGCTTCAAAATCTTTAACATAATCTATAAAGATTAAATCTAAATTAAGATAATGGGATGAATTATAAAAAATTTGTATTTTGATGCCACAATTCTTATCATACTAGACACATGGCAAGAGTTTGCAAAGTGAAATCTATGAAGAAAAAGAGAGAATTTTGGTCATGAGATAAACTTCAAGATGAAGCAAGTAAATCATATAGTAATATAAGCTAGATTAGATCAAGGATGTTCCACTCTAAAATAAGAGGCAAAGAAAGCCTATCTACAACATCATTTGGTAATTTTAGAAGGAATTAAACATGTAAAGGAAGATGACAACCCTTTAGCCAACAATTTATTTTCTCTAATCTGGAAGAGGATATAGAAGATAGATATGGTAAAAATATTTGTGATTACATTATTGGATAACCAGTTGAGATGGAAATATTTAGAGGCAAACCCTAATAATTTGGAGGCTTTAAACCTCATTAAAGCTAAACTAAATGCTTATTACTTAGGTGTTTTCAAGTATAGAGACTCCATGGTTTGGAGAAAAAATAATAATGGGGAATTCGACATGAAGAAAACCTATGATCTTTTGGATTTTGTAGATGCAAATTGAAAAACACAAAATAACTTAAATAAATGAACAATTAAGGCAATATAAATACATATCATTGCATAGAAATAAATTTTATTTTATTTCCAAGTGGATTTCTGATATTACAACCAAATATGCCCTAGATTGGGATTTTTACAAAGCTTCATTGCTCAATACAATATTCTTAATATGATAGGTTCCTTCGAAACCCTGACCAATAAATCAAGGTAGTGTCTTCACGCTCGATCAATCCCAATAAAAGTGAGTGGGATTCAGATATCCTTTGGCTAGACCACTCAAGCTTAAACAACTGCTCAATGCTTGTGTATCTCTAAACCTGCACACAAAGAATTATAGAATAGGATTAGTAGTAACTGTGAGAGCTCCACTGTGTGAGACCCTTATAAATCAATGAAAACCCTAAATACCAAGTACTAAACTACATACAAATATGGAAATAATGAAAGTAGTATAACAATAAAAGGTTTACCTCAAAATATGAAATAAAGCGATGTTCAGAACCTCTTTGAAAGCAAATAGACCATTATGGAAAGACTAACCTCAATAGAAAATAAGATTCAAAATGATCACTGTGATGAGCAAATAAGATATAAAGAGCAAACAATCCTTGCTAAAAATCATAACATCCTTGCTTGTGAAGAAATCTTCTGAAGATAAATGTCCAAAGCTTTATGGTTCAAAGAAGGAGATTCAAACACAAAATGTTTTTATGCCTCAACCTTAAGAAATAGAAGTAACAATAGGATCAAATAATTGGTGAGAAGTGATGGGTCCACTACTTCTGATATCCTAGAAATTAGAGATGAAGTTATCTCATATTTCATTTCTCTTCTTGGGGATTGCAATAATAGATTAGACCTTGCAAAGGATTCCATGCTCTATCATATTCCTAGATCCATATTTGATGAGGCCAATTCTAAACTCATTACTCATTTCTCTAATGAGGAGATAAAGCAAGGTTTATTTTCCATGGATCCATATAAAGCCCCCAACCTTGATGGATTCCTTCCATGCTTCCAAAATTTTTTGTATATTTTTGGTTGTGATGTGTACTATGATGTTAAATAATTCTAATCATCCAAGTCTATCCCTCAAAGTTTTAGTTCCACCTTCATTGCCTTAATACCTAAAAGTCCTAATGCCAAGCATATGACCGAATTTAGACCCATTAATCTATGCAATGTAGTGTACAATATCCTTACCAAAGATATTACCATCAGGATGAAGGATGTTCTACCCACCCTCATAGACTCCTTCCTGGGAACTTTGGTTTAGGGTAGATCCATTTTGGATGAGGCCATCACTATCAATGAAGCCTTGCACTCAGTATATATAACCAATAAACCCATATTTATCCTCAAGTTGGATATGCATAAAGCTTTTGACAAAGTTAAATGAGATTTCCTCATTTCCATCCTGCTCATATTTGGATTTCATGTTGAGTGGGTTGAGCTAATCAGAGGGTGCATTTCTAATTCTTGGTTTTTTGTTCTTGTGAATGGATCTATAGCTGGTTATTTCAAAATTAACAAAGGTTTAAGTCAAGGAGATCCTATCTCCCCCTTGTTATTCATAATTGTTGTTGAATATCTTGGGTGAACTATCAAAGATTCTTGTAGACATAACCTAATTTTAGGAATTAAATCTGCATCTCAAACCAATCCTATTACCCACCAACAATTCATGGTTGACACAATAATTTCCACATATGCTTCTTTTTTTGAGGCCAAGGTCATCAAGTATATTCTGCTATTATATGAAGAAGTTGTCAGTCAAAAAATTAACTTCAATAAAAGCAAAATATATTTTTTTAATAGTCTCATTCAGAGGTAAACCAAATTTTCTATAATCCTTGAGTTCTTTGTATCTTCCCTTCCCTCCACCTATCTAGGCCTCCCTCTCTTTGTTGAAAAATCTTCTGCTTCAATGTGAAACAATGTGATATAAAGGTTTCAAAGAAAGCTATCAATGTGTAAAGGTAATCTATGGTCACAAATTGCTAAAGCCACCCTTACATTGGCCACCCTTTAGAGCATCCTGATTTACTTTATGTATGTTTTTAAAGTCCCTGCAATCATTTTCTCCAAAATTGAACAAATCCAAAAAACTTTCTATGGTCTGGGACTGATTCCAAACATAAATTTTATTTAGTGGCCTAGGAAATAGTTTGCATGCCAAATATTAAGGGAGTATTAGGCCTCATAAGAGTGTATCTTATAATATTTACCCTCATGGCCAAACAAGTTTGGCAGTTAATCACTAATGTGGAAAATGATTGGGTTCCCACTGTTAAAAGAAAATTTCTGTAGGCAACAAATTTCCTGAGTGACATAGCTCCTTGCATAGGATTAGCATTTTGGAAGTCAATTATAAACACCAAATATATTGTTAAAAAATGTTTGCAGTGGATATTAGGTGATGGTCATAGGATTGATTTTTGGAATGACAAATGGATCAAAAGTGACCCTCTTATACATGATTTTGATCTTGTTGGCCTAAAAGTGGCCATAGATAACACTTTTGACCAAAAAGTGTCAGACTTTGTATATTCCTTCAATTGCAGGAGAATATGGAAGGTTATAAATAGTATCATTAGACCTAATAAATCTAGAAAGTTGTAATTCCTCCTGAATTCCACTTTTATCCCTTCAGGTAACACTAAATATTAGGTCTTCTAGGAATACTCACAAAGTGGAGATTTTTCTATCAAGTTCACATATAATTTGCTTCTCCCTCTTGAGGATCCTCTTTTCCCTTGCCACCTTGTTTGGCCCAAGTCTCTCATTCCTAAAATTTCTTTTTTTGCTTGGATAGCCATTCAAGATAAAATTCTCACTATTGATAACTTTCTTTAAAAATGTTGTCTTTTCCAATAGATGCTACCTTTGCCTTGCTTCTTGGGAATCCCCCACCACATTTTCCTTTCCTATCCTTTTTCCTCCACTATCCTTAACAAGATCCTCCAATACTTCCATATTCTTTGGTCCAAATTATTCTCTATTCCAAATATATTTATCCAATGGCCTAACCCTTTCTATAATCCCCACCTCAAATTCCTTTGGTAAATATATCCTCATCATTTCTTATGGCAGACATGGCTCAAAAGAAACTGCAGATTTTTTTATGATAAATCCTCGAATCCTGACCATATTTCCCTCAAAATCCTTAGCTTTGCCATTGAAAATGTTGCTCTTATTCCTCTCTCAGATCGTACTGCTTCCAATTTTTAAGCTTCCCTAAGTAGATAATTGAATTTACCTATTGTAGAAAACCTACCCCATCCTACACCTAACTTAAGATCCTAGTCCTTTTGGAAACCCCCACCCCAAGGTTGGCTCAAGATAAACTTTGTTGGGGCTGCCAAGGGCAACCCTGGAAAAGTAGGTGTTGGTGGAGTTCTAAGAGACCATAGAGGAACTATAATACTTTATTTTATAGAATCCTTGTGAATCCAGTCTAATCAAGTTATGGAATACAGGGCCATGTGGAGAGGTTCGATTCTTGCTAAATCCTACCCTGTAAGGTTTATGGTTGAAGGAGATTCTCTCAACGCCATTAAATACATGAAGAACATTCTAAATCCTACTTGGAGGATCAAGGACTATATAGAGGAAGCAATAATCCTAAGACATATCCATCACAAGATTTTATTCCAACATGGTTTCAGGGAAAGCAACAAGGTCACTAATAAACTGGCCAATTTTAGTGTCAATGTTTCAAGCCTACAACTGTGGACAAGTGGCTTATCTTAGGAAATTCTTGACAACGTGGACCAAGATACTTTGACTTTCAATCAGTGATGTTGTCAAATTTTCTAAATTGTATCTTATCTCCTCTTTGGATAGTCCTCAATGGTTTGTGTGCCTTCTTGGTGTTGGAGACCTAAAATATCTATGAGATCCTTTTATTCTCTAAATTTTTCATATCTTTGATCCCTGGGCCTTTTCCCTCATGTTTCAAATACCTCATCCCCCATGCCTCCCTCTGCATCCACACCATGTTATCCTTTTTCAAGGTGATAACCATTGTTCGTTCAGCTGCCCTCACTCATGACATCTATCATCCAATCATTTACACCCTCACCCTTGAATCATTATTTGGAATCTTTATTTTTTCTCCCTTGGTTCCTTGATGCCCTTCCCATTTCATTATCCCCGTCTTCCCATCCACCTCCATTTCCTTTGGCCCAATGAGGTTGTCTTAACCTATGTCGTTATCCATTTCTATGCTATTTTTTCTTGCCAATCCAAGATTTAATTTTTTGTAATATACAATCCTTTCTAGATTCTTCGGCTTTGCATCCTAGGCAATTATTTCCCTCTACCTATGAATAGCATATTCAAGTCTATTTTTTCTCCCATTCGGTAATTTTGTCATCTCTATGCCCCCTTGTTTGATCCTTTCTCATATTTCATTATGCTACTCACCATCAGTTTCTTTGAGATCCTTACAGTTGATATCAACCCCATTATCGAAGCCATGCTTTTTGAAAGAGAATTCATGCCCTTCTTCAAGTAATTTTTTGTGGTTGGTTATGAAATCACTTTGGCCTTCCTCAAGTCCTGGGATAATGGAAAGGTCCTCATCCAAGGTTTATATTTTGAAGTCAATTCCAAAGTGCTTGTATATTATCTAGGTAATTGGCAAGAGGAAGATCCATCAGGCACGAAAAACACAACTGGGAGGTTAAATTGAAAGATATCAAGGACAAGAAGCTCTGCAAACATGTGAGGATGAGGATGAAGAGATCTATACTTCCCATTCTATGGAATAGCACGATGAAATCCATTATGAAGATCGTCATTGTTGATAACCCTGACAAGGTATTATGTAGTATTCATTTTGCTTTTTATAACCATTTTAGGGATGTCAACTTGGTTAATATTCCTCAATTTATCCTGAATTCCATATCCTATTCCATCGATAATATATTCAAGAAGAAATATGATGATTTATCCTCTCACCAAGTATTGTTTAAGGTCTTGTACAATTATTGGCTCATCCATTGCCCTCAAGGCATCCAAATTCCTACTACTCATCATAGGAAAGGTGAGCCTATATCCATCCCTATCAAGTAAATTCACTCCCAAACTAATCTTTCTACGTCCTATTCCTCAGAAATTTCAACTAAAAAATGAGCTGCTATGGAGGTTGTTGAAAAACTAAGAAGCTAGGACTCCAAGAAAATCAAATTGGAGTCTCCAAAAAAATCAAAGGGAGTCAAATCTTCACTTCGGATGAAAAATCTTATGCATTAGAACAAAACTCTAGTCATTGATTCTGAGGAGGAAGACAATTATGATCTGAACCTTTATCTCAAACAATACATCATCAATTCCATTAACAATTGTATCTCCCAGTTCACTAACCTCCACAATGCCTTAAATCTATTATTCTTCAACAAGAAGTTTGTTGAAGATAATGGTAAGGATACTGCCACATATGAGGTTAAGGATGATGGTGGGATCCCTATTGCTTTGGGAAATGATGAGGATGACATGAAGGATGAACTCAAGGATGTAGATTCAGAAGATAGAGATCAAGCCTAATGGTCTCAGTATTATTTTTTGTATTCTCAAGCTTCATCTCTTTTGCCATTTTCTTGTTTATGTAAGGGTATTTTGTTCTCTTAGTTGCGGGGTTGTGTCCTTTTTTTCCTTTTATTTTTTGAGTAGGTGGGCTCTAATATTTATATTGTAATCAGTTCTATTTTTTTCAGGTTTTGGAATCTTTTTAAAACCTATTTTCAATATAATTTTTAACTTAGAAAAAAAATATTTACTTTTTTGAACTTGATATTTTATGATACATAGTCATCGGAAAGAGATAGTAGATGGATGCCCTAGCAAAATCCAAGGGTTTCAATGGTATTCATTATTATATTATAAAATATCTACAGGTGGCCGAAGGTAGTGGAGAACACTCGTGGGCACTTAGGGATGATGGAAAACACCCATAGGTGCTCAAGAGTGGCAAAAAGTGCCCAACGATGCTTGAAAGTAGCAGAGGGGTATTCAGGGAGTGTAGCAAGGTCTATAGAAGTAAATCTACTTTAGGTGAGGGATGTAACAATGGATGTAATGGTGTATGCAAAGACAAGGGCAATGAGGTAAAATTCTCATATTACTTGGAACCAAAAGACTCAGGGAATTCAAGGACAAGAATTGCTTAGGAAACTCCAGGGAAAAATACTTAGAGGTTGAGACATAAAAATGGCTCCTATTTATAATCTCACATAGGGTACATTAGGGTTTCAACGATGATGAGTGTCATCAACTCTTCATAATTTAATCATTATGTTTGTCAATCCAGGGCAGTGTCCAAGGCTATATACGATAGGAAAGGCAAACATTTTAAGGATCAGTTCATTCAGGAGATGGCTTTATTGGTGAAAAAATTCGTGCTTGGGGGTGTTTGTGTCTCCTTTTTAACTCCTAAAAACTAAAATTGATTCATATTTACCCTTGCAGAAATGAATATGCAGGAATTAAAACAATTGAAAAAAAAAAAAGCTATCTACTACTTCAGAATTGAAAATGATAGAACTGAAATGTTGTAGGAACGAAAATAGCAGAAAATAAAACTTGCAAAATTTAAATCACACTTTACATAAAGGAAAATATAATTACAATAACATAATTTAAGGAATAATAATAAAATGTTGTAGAACTAAAACATGAAAATATTCTCTAATGCAAACTAGAAATTACAGAATCTAAAAACAACTTGCTAAAATAGGAGATTAACAAAAAATGTTGTAAGATGCAAGAATTTATGCTAAGTAATCAGATGATATGCACACATTCCTATGATAATTACATGCAATCTAAAAGAGTACAACTAAAATTATGAAGTACAAACTTGACAAATTCTTGCAAATTTGTTGTAACAAGAAATGAGCAGAAAACCTATAAAAGTTGCTCCTTCTCTTGGCCCTAGAAGTGGGCCCTTGCTCCCTGACCCAAAAGAAGGTGAAAATAAATGTTTTAAACTATCTATATCTCACACATACTCATTCATAATACCAATGGAATATAAATATTGCACCCTTTGTTGGTTTTATAGTAGCATTACAATATTATAGGGAATAGTCTGCAAAATATTGTTCTACTATGATTACAAGGAAAGCTTATGAAATTATGCAATTCTATATCCTCCCTATTTATATATCTATATTCTCAACCAAATGGAATCATTTTATTTATACAAGTGGGGTACATGATTGATAAGGTTTTGTGCTACAATATAGGACTATTACAATTATGGCAAAATTGTTTTTAGAATGCAGGGATATGATCCAGTATCTCTTATCTATTTCATCTGTTGGAATGCATCCGTTGAAGAAAAAGTGTTGGAAAGGATAGGGATATCCCTTAAATAGCTACAACCACCATTTAACACTTTTTTTGTTGCATTTAAATTCTCTTTTGACAAAAATTGTTACTTCTATGCTCATTCTAGAGTTGCTCCAGAATATCAGGAAGTAGAACAGAGTTTGCAATAATTCCTGCACTAGAAGTGTATGCGAACAATTGTGACAATGGAAATAGTATCCATGTGTGCCTAGAATAATAATTCCATTTTGTGCATCAACTTAAGTGGACAAATTCCAAGTCATGCTATATATGTACAAATGGCTAGAATTCATATGGAAAAATTCCTATTTTCTGTATAGTAAACTATTGATAAAGTTTTTGGCACCTTTTGGTTATTCAAAGTGAGTGAACGATGGGAAAATCTTGTGAAAGAAGCACAAAACCAAATAGATAGAAGTACCTTAATATTACAACTTTAATTTAATGTAAAATATACTAAAACATACAGCTGAAACATACTATAAAACATAGAAAAACAGTCAAAACAAGATATATGCACTTTAACATTTACAACATGTAAACGCCAATACATAATGCATTCTATCACTATTATTAGCATCAAAACATAACATAAGGTGTTCAAAACTATTTATAAGTTATCAAAACTAGTCCATGTATGAGGTATTTGCAGGTCTCATCATTTTTCCCCCAACCTATTGTAATGCATGTCCTCATCCATTATGTGCAGCCACAATAGTACATAGATCTACATACAAATTTCATTCTTCATAACTCAGCTTTGGTCCTGGAACCTTATAATATCCTCTGATTGCTTTTATTTTCTTGAGCCATTCCTGGAATTGCTCATCTAATTAGGAATCATTATCAAAGAAATAAGGAACTAAAGTTATCACATTTGGCAGCCTATACCTCAAACATACCTAGTGATCATGCACCTTGTGGATAATATATACTATGTATTATGCTCTCCTTTTGGACCATAATAAACTGTTAGGTGAGATAGGTTCCCTCTTCTAAAGTAATATTGAAAATTCTCCTCACCTGCTTTTACAAGCTAAGAGAGCATTACCAAAATGTTGATTACAAAAGACCTAAAAATTCTTGATACAATCAGTAAGATTACTTTTATATACTTCTCTAATTTTATGTTCTCTCATCATGGTAAAATTCTTATTGATGGACTCCTTGTAATTAGTATGGGTTCTTCTAATCAGTAACTCAGTTGTTAACTCCATTTCCTTGCTTGCCTTTTCTCCTCCTCCCAATAAATCTGACTTTGCACTAAATATATAAAGGCTCTCAGTTGAATATCTCCTGTAAAGATGTGTGGCAAGAAGGTTCCATTTTAAGGTAAGAAAAAGTTTTGCAAAAATATTTCACAAAGCATATTCCTCTATTCTTCTGGACTATGCAAATATGTTTCCATAAATTCTTCAACAGTGTCCAATTTATATGGAAGTTTGGAAACAATTCTCATTAATTTCTAGCGGAGGTATTTTTTCTTTAATATTAGAGTATAAAACCTTGTAGGACTTCTGCATTGAACTAAGTACTCTGCAATTTGGTATATATCTTGTATTTGTTCCTGTAACTTAGTTATATCTGTAGTTTGGGCTTCTAGCTTCTGCTTCAAAGGTTTTAAGGCAAAAATTTGTGCCTCCATCTATTGACACTACATCATCTAGTGTGTTATGTCCTCATTATATTTTGTCATTGTAACAATTTGTGGGGGCATTATGACTGATTGTATTTTTGGAGGTAAGTCTACTTGTATACCAACTTTTGATGTGTTAACCGTGAATATATCTACTTGCACTCCAATTTCTATTGTTTCAACTTGAGGTGATTCAGCTGTAATTTATTCAACAAATAGTTGAGGAAAATGTACATTTACCTGTTCTTGGACTTCCTCCTGTTCATTGGCCTCCTCAGCTGCTTTTATTGTTTTTGCCTCTTATTATGAATTTTTAAAATATTCTACAGAGGCTTCTGAATCTGTCATGCTAAAATCTTTCTGGAAAATTTGGGTTGATGTTTCTTTTATTTCCACTCCTCTGATGGGTGATTCTTCCTCAATTAAGACCAACTCTCTATGATCTTCTACTAATTCTAATAGAATTCTGGCCAATTAATCCTTTCTGTAGATTGTTTCTCCAGAGTGGACAACCAAGCCCTTAGTTTATTCACGTCTTCCTAAAAATTAGCAATAATCTTATCTTTCTCTATATGAGATGCTTAATGTTGTTCAATCCAACCCATTTGTGTCTTAGTGACACTTCTAGCAGCTTGTAACTAGGTTTTATATCAGGCTCTTCCTCTTCTCTTATTGATTCTTTACCAAAATAAAAAAT
The DNA here is from genome assembly GCA_028583015.1 of Wollemia nobilis. Lineage (NCBI taxonomy): Eukaryota > Viridiplantae > Streptophyta > Pinopsida > Araucariales > Araucariaceae > Wollemia > Wollemia nobilis. Next base: position 14,584,074 of record JAQPPZ010017058.1, on the reverse strand, counting down.
TTCAGATTTTGAATAGTCAACAAGTGAGACTATAGGTATTTTTGTATCTATGACTGTTGTTGTTGGGAGTGAAACTGAAGGGATTGATATTATTGATAAAAATGGTTACAATATATAGGCATAAGCCTATATTCAACACATGACACTTGTCAAGAGAAATGATGAACATGACACTTGTCAATGAATCTGACAAGTTTCAAATAGACATAGTGCACATTACATTAACTCTAACATTCCCCCTTAATGTGCACTATCCTAACTAAAGAAAAAAACAAGTCAAAATTAGGTAACATTCCCCCTTAATGTTGACTTCTCTAACAAAAATCTACATCCTCCTTTATTGCTGATTTGGTCTTAGGCTCTTGCTCTTTGTGCTTGGCTCTCCAACTGTGAATAATGCTAGATTCATTGTGTATACATCTTGGTCTGTTGCCTCAGGTTCATCCACTTCCACGGGTCTATTGCCACTGGGTTAGCCATCTAAGTTCCTCGGGGTCATCATGGGTGCCTCAGGGTTAGCCACTTCTGGGTCTGTTGCCTCTGTAGGTCATCCTCAGAGGATGTTGCCTCTCGTAGGTCACTGACTAGATTCACCATGAGTATGAAATCCCTCCTCATGGTGAACTCAATCTAGAAGGTGTCGGTATCTGCAAAAAATGCACCTAATGAAAGGAAAAACAAGCCATATAAGAGTGTCGGTCTCTGCCAAAAATGCACTCAATACAATAAAATGAGCCATAGATCCAAATAGGAGGAGAGAAGAAGAAAAGAAGAGAATCTTCTGAAGTGTCTTCGTCTATAGTCTTTAGAAGTAGATCCGAAAAAAAACCTTGGATAGAGTCTAGGGTGTCTTTGCCTATAGTCCCTAGTATAAGTGTCCTTATGGTGACCATGTCATCCCACCGAAATGCATGGGTAACCAGCCGCTGCATTCACCAAGTGTATAGAGAAGATCACTAGGTACAAGGATCACAAATAAAATTACCTTAGGAGTGTCGGGTACAACCGAGAGTGCACTCCAAGGTAGAAAAAATTTTGAGGCTTAAAAAATGCAAATGAAACAACCTCAGAATGACAAATGGACACCACCATTGTGTCCGTCATGGAAAAATGTTTCCAATGACTATAAATACCCCTATACTTGTGTCGCAAAATTAATAGGAGTCATTTGGGCAATATCTCTCTAAAAAAATACAATAAGAAGCCATGAGGGCTTTCTTCCACTTCCACTCTCCATGTGGAAAAAATAGGGCAATAATGTTTTATTGTCTGCCACTCTTTAGCATGATTATAAAGTTTCCTTCCAGGGAAAATTACATAGGCCATGTGGCCATACAATATAAATTACCCCACTTAACCTAAATTAAGTGTGCATTAAAGTGGTCCCCCACTAAAATAAAAGATGCCCCTTCTTTAAATATTACTAATCCCATTGAGGTGAAGTTGGAAGGCTAAATATTACTATCCCTTATCATCTCCTAAGCTCATTAAAAATAAGTTGTCCATCATTATCCCAACTGCCCCTTTCTTCTTCCCATTTGTGTTACTACTCTCATGCACTACGCCATTTGTCGCAATCGACGACTGACTCCCTCCATCGCAAAACTTGCTGCTCTCGGTGATACTGCGGATGGTTGGGCAGGCAGTTTTTCGAGGGCCTGAGTCCCCCCGCCACTAGTTTCCAACCACCAGCAACGGTGAGCATCTATACTGCTGGTGCAGTAGCTCCACCACCATGGAGATGCAGGACACCGAGATGTCAACCATCGTTACATCGATCTCCATTAATATTCGAACAACTCACAACACCATTAATCTCTTTCTTCACTGCAAACATCTTTTGTTTTCGGATTTTCCCCATGCAATCGCACACTGTTGCTGCGTAGGGAGGAATAAATGCAATGACATGGAGCTGAAGCAGGAGGCATTGAAGAAGGCGATCATGCTCCTCCTCAATGATGACACACTTCCCCAGCTCTTTATCATGATCGTCAGGTACGTCCTCCCCTCCGAAGACCACACCATCCAAAAACTGTTGCTCCTCAAGCTTAACGAGGCAGACAGTATTACGGCAATCAACAGATCGAATCCAGCCTGAGAATTTCACCACGTCTCTGTCTCAGCCAATAGAGGGCGTCATCACCATTCTCATTTCCGCACGTTTTTGGCTATCCTCTATCATGCCAAATTCTCCAGGATATCCACGTCCATCCTCTACATCTTTGTTTTGTCTCTTCTCAACTTTTTCAAAGTATCTTCTTGCTGCTTCAGCACTGTGATTAAGTTTTCTTCTCTGCAAAATTGCTTTCTGAGACAAAGATTCATTCTTCTGAACTGACCTCCCAAATTGGTGTCGAATTGGACTCACCATATTTTCATTCAACCATAACTTCACATTTGGAACAGGAATTTTCAAGTTGAAAGATTTTTCAAAATCATCAAGCTCAACGCCCCTTTCCAGCTCAGACCTCCCCATTCCACTAATATTACAAGCATCTTATTTGCATCTGTGATGCAACTTTTCTTCTCTCCCTGCTTTCTGCCTGACAAAACCTTTTTCTAAAATAAACGGCCATCGGCGAGGTCCCGGGCTTCATCACGGCCATGGTTGGATGTTTGGAGATTCTGAATTTTTTCATCAGAATTTGGCAGAGCTCGGAAACTTCCATGAGGTTGAGGTTTTAGTTGAAAAATATTTAGAAAAATGAAACCTGGTGCAAAACTCTTCCAAAATACCCCGCCACTGCTATGCTTTGGCGGATTCGTGCAGGGCCTTCCTTCTTGTTGTGGTTGCGGGCACGCTCCACCTGGTAGTCATTAATGGTGATACCAACAACATTGGTTTTGGAGTGCTGCTTTACTGGTGCAGCGATCTCTCCAATGATTTCAATAAAGTGGATCACAGCATGATTCCTTCGAGCTCCGACTTCTCTCCTCTGAGGAAAATCAGCCACAACCAGCATCATCAAAAAACAAAATGGCAGCGATGAAATTTTTTTTTTTCAAGCTATCTGGTTTCTGATCCATTTTAAAAAATGGAGAGCATACTCCCTAGGCTTTGAAAAAAAATAAAAAAAAATGAAAATTGGGGGAAAAGGATGAGGGGGGAGGGAGGATTTCCATGAGGGAAATCCCCCTCAAGGGTTTCACAGGGCAGGGAAATCCTGCTCTGATACAAAATATTGGGAGTGAAACTGAAGGGATTGATATTATTAATAAAAATGGTTACAATATATAGGCATAAGCCTATATTCAACACATTACATTTGTCAAGAGAAATGATGAACATGACACTTGTCAATGAATCTTACAAGTGTCAAACAGGCATAGTGCACATTACATTAACTCTAACAGTTGTCTTTACCTCCAATTCTTCTATGTCCATATATACTTCCTTTGATATCTAATATGTAATTTTTTATACAAAAACTTCCTACCCCTACTCTATATTTAACTGTTGAAACAGTGGTGTAGCTTCTTCATCCACTATTTATTCTGTTACTTTTTGTTTTTAAAGTTTGGAAGACCTTCGTAACCCCATAGGAGTTTTTTTAACATTTTTAGGTAACTCTGGAATAATTCTGATGATTCTAGAGCAGAACCTACTTTAGGCATTTCTTTCCCTATTTGCCTTTCCTTTCTTGAACTACCAGACTGCTTAATAGGTTGTGTTGGAAAAATAGTTACATTCCCATAAAATGTAACTCTTCTTATTTTTTTCACAATACCAGACTTAGATTATTTTTCCCTTTGCTTCCTAGTCCTAGAGGATGGAGGTCCTTGTGGCGAGGAGGGGATTCCTTTTTTAGAAGATTTAGTTTCAATTTTAGGTTCAGATCTTGTAATTTCCACTTCATCTTTAGATTTTGACTTCTCTCCTTCTGCCTCTTCCTCAGATTTAGGGCTTTCACTCTCCAATTCATTCCAGGTAGAGAAGAACCATTCAAAACTCCTAGGATTTCCTTTAAAGTGATGTTTGCAAATGATCTTGATGAGCCCATAGTGTTTGGGAGACCCTCTTCCTATTTGGTACTTTTTGGCCATATTTACCAGCTCTTGATATAAATAAAGAGGAAGGTTTACCCTAAGCTCAATATTTGAGTTGCCAAGGCATAGATGGATCATAATTCTCATGTGATGTTCAGATAGAATAGGGAATTTCCCATCGCAGGTCAAAAACCTAATGATCCATACTACAAATTCATCCCAAGGAGGTTGTAAACTTGTTCTTTTGACCCCCTTGTAGATATTATTACTCAATACAAACTCGGTGGGCCTATCCTCATCTCCCCTGAACTGGTTTACTAATTCATTTAAAAAATTCTTGCTAGATTTTCCAATTTCAACCCCATGCAATGGAATTTTAATAACTTGACTAAGAATTTTGGGGCTTACCTGGATTGTCATGTCACTGATGTGAACTTGATTATTGTGAAAGGTGCATGCAAACTCATCGGCCAATCCCTCTAAATGCCCATTGAATTTGCACAAAAAGGGTAAAAATCCCCCTTCTGTAAAAATACGTAGCGATTCAGGATCTCCTTGTAGGCAATCTGCATTTTTTGGCTCAATTTGATTCTTCTTACCCCCCATTTTTAATCTTCCTATATTCTATCTCTTCTCAGTGTCAAAAGACAATGTCGTTCTTGGGTTTGAATCAAACTATTTGCAACTACAGGGCTCAAAATGGTTCTAGGATACAAAATTAAATTTTTATAGCATCGAAAAAATGCTTTGGAATGTGTTGGAACATTTGAAAAATAAATTTCCTTCTCCTATCTCACATGGTAGACTCCTATTTCCCATAGTAACATGATCTATTGTGTTTGATTAAATAATTACGACACATTGATGTGGCAGTCGTCCATTGGTTGGGTGATGAACAATGTACAAACCTTACCTCTTTCCCAAATTCTTGATGAAGTGTGCCGAATATTTTGCATATCACAAAATATGCAATAATTCCCAATAACCTCATTTCCATCATTCTTTTGGAAACCTGCGTCTTGAAATCTATACCATAATTTTTCATTACTCTGAACAATAGAAATTTTATTGTGATGCCACATGTCGTTTTGTCCTTATTCTTACTCATTCCAGAGTTTTTCTTGAAGTATGAACATTCCTTCATTCTGAAGCATATATTTATTTTTATTTTGAAGTTGTTCTCATATTTTCTCTTTGTTTTGGTTCCAGAGTTATCATCATTCCAAAGCAGTTATGAGTACCATTTATTCCGGAGCATTATCATGTTGAAACATTTGAAGGTTATGGATAAAATTTTTCCTGCCCTTTCCACATCTTCCATTGACTAGATGGATAAATTTTTGAATTAACCTTATGTATGCCTCACATACTAACTAGGGATATTATACACTACATACTGGATATCAACATTATTCTAAAATAAAAAAGGCACATACCTGATATAACCATTTACAATTGTAGAGTGTCTATTTCTGTTGATTCTCAGTTGGCTGCTCTATGGACTAAGATAGGTGCAATCTAAAAATAGGTGAAACAATGATTGTGAGAAAATATGGAACAATGATGGTGGGTACGAATGGAGATTCACAAAGCCAAACATGCCAGAAGACCAGTTTTCATGCAAGCCTAATTCAGAAGTGCCTCAAATAGGTTTTAACTTTCTGAATTATTCATTTTTTTTATCAATTTTTTTTTCATTTTTTTTAATTTCCTTTATATTACTCTACTAAGTCTGGTGTGGAAGAAGTGTTTTCTTCCAAGATGCATACATCCAAGTTCTCCACTTACTTGAGAAACTCCTCCTTTAGTAGTGGTTTATGATATATGTTAAGATGATGTCCATTAACCACCAATTTTTTTCGTGAATCATCAATGGGTGAAAGATGAACAACTCCATTTGCAAAAACTTCCTCAATCTGATATGGTCCAAGCCACCTAGTCTACAATTTTTTAGGATAGTCTTCATAACATGAGTCAAAAAACAAAGCCCAGTCACCTTGCTGAAACTTCCTTTGCTAAATGTGACTATCATGCCATGATTTTTGTTGTGCTTGGATCAGCTTAGTATTATGTAATGAATATCTCCGTAGATCATCCAATGCATTGAGTTGTAGGACTCGTTCTGTTTGTGCCTGTGACAAATCAATACCTACATCCAATGTAGTTCGAAGAGTCAATAACTCAAATTAAATAGGCAAAAGAGGCTTCTTACCATAAACCAAATCATATGGTGTAAATCCAGTGGTGGATTTCCAAGTAGTGTTGTAAGCCCAAATTGCTTTAGGTAGTTTATCCAATGAATTTCTCCTATGTTGAGCTATGGTTTTGGTTAAAATCCTCTCTAATTCCCTATTTGTTCCTCCAACCTGACCATTGGCTTGTGGATGATACGGTGAGGATTTCCTATGCTTGATTTCATATAGTTGAGTCAAAGCTATAATAAGTCTTGAAGTAAACTAAGGTCCTTGATCTATAGTGATGGACTGTGTGGCTCCAAAACGTAAGAAAATGTGTGAATACGGTAAATTAGCAACTTTTTCTTCTCGAGCATGCTTGAAAGCATGGGATTATACCCATTTGGTTACATAATCAGTACATATGAAGATATGCACTTTTCCTTAGGAAGGAGGGTCAATAGGTCCTACAAAATCTAGCCCCCACCTCTCAAATTGTTATGTTCCTACTTGAGTTTGTAATGGCATTTCACTAGTGAAGGTAGGTTTTCCCATCCTCTGGCATGCATCACAATGTCTAACATAATTTTTCACATCTTTATGCAAAGATGGCCAGTAATAACCATTACCCAAGATCTTTCGAATTGTACTATTAACTGAATAGTGTCCTCTTGAAGGTTCATCATGACATACCCATAGGATATCATATATCTCATACTTGTCGATGCACCTGTGCAAAACATGGTCATAACTGCATTTGAAAAGTAAACCTCCTATCCATTTGAAAGAAGAACTTTGCTTGATTAACTGTTTCTTTTATTTAGGAGTAAAGTGAAGAGGATTTTTTCCTGTAGACAAGTAATTAGCTATATCTGTAAACCATGGGGACTACATAGAAATAGCAAACAATTTCTCATCAGGAAATGCATCTTCAACCAACTCTCCTATATCTGCATTTTGTAATATTGATAGAAAATATGCAACTACATTAGCTTTCCTTGGTTTATTAACTATAGTGATATCAAATTGCTGCAACAGTATTAACCAATGAATAATTCTTACACTAACCAAAGGTTTATTCATCAGATATTTAATGGCATCATGATCTGTATGAATGAATACCTGAGATCCTGTGATATAGTGTCAAAACTTATTGATAGCATATACTATAGCTAAGAATTCCTTCTTAGTAGTAGTGTAGTTTTTTTTAGCTCCTATAAAGTTTTTACTGATATAGTAAATTATATAATGCTCCCAATTGTCAATTTGTCCTAATGCAGCTCCAATACCAGTATTGGAAGCATAAGTTTGAATATGGAAGGGCAATTTCCAATTAGGTCCTCTCAATACAAGGGGAGTGGTTAATTTTTCTTTCAATTCATCAAAAGACTTTTGACACTCAGTAGACCAAGAAAATTCAAAATCCTTCATTAGTAATGCAAACATTGAATTGGCTATGGTACTGAAATTGACAATAAATTTGCGATAGAAACCAATATGCCCCAAAAAATTCCTTACATTAGTTTGAGTTTTTGGAGGAGGAAGGTTTTTCATAAATTTCACCTTTTTAGGATCAACCTTGATCCCATAAGAGGAAATATGATGACCAAGGACAATCCCTTCCTCCATAATTAAGAAGCATTTCTTAGGATTAAGAGACAGATGGTATGTTTCACAACGTATTAAAACTTTTTCAAGTTGTTCTAAGGTATATTCAAAACTATCTCCAAAAACTGTGAAATCATCCATGTAAATTTCTACACTCTCATTTGTCAAATCAGATAATATGGCCAAAACAACTCTTTGAAATGTTGTTGGAGCATTACATAAACCAAAAGATAGAACCCTATAAGAAAAGGTTCCCCAAGGACATGTGAAAGTGGTTTTCTCTTGGTCTTCAGGTGCAAATTGTATGTGATTATAACCACTGAATCCATCAATAAAATAGAAAAATTTCTTGCCAGCAAGGGTATCTAAAACTTGGTCTATGAAAGGTAATGGGAAATGGTCCTTATGTAGTACCTTGTTTAACTCTCTATAATCCACACACACTCTAATTTTCCCATTTTTCTTTGGAATAATGACTAATGGAGAAACCCACTTACTGTCTGAAATTGGGTAAATGAATCCTACATTTAAAAGTTTTTCAATTTCTTCTTTAGCAATATCTTTCAGAGCAGGATTCAGCCACCTTTGAGGTTGTCTCACTGGTTTAACATCTTTAGTGTATATCCTATGTGTACATACATCGGGATGAATGCCAATCATGTCCTTATAATTCTAAGCAAAATCCTGAACATGTTTTTTTAGGACAACAAACAGTTTGGCTTCCTGTTCATTAGTCAGCCAACTATTAATATTTAAAAATTTCTCTGGTTGTATTTAAATTTGTTTAATCCCTAGATAAATAGAATTTACTGCTTCATATATGTTGATTAAATAATTTAATGGATAGTGATGTGGCTTCAGAGTATGAAATACTCTGGATTCTTTTTCATAAGTGATACTAGATGGAATCATTCCCTACATAGGACATGTGAAAGAGGTAATAAGATGACGATTCCATCCATGTGGTAGTGTGAAAGAGCTTTCCTATATGGGAATAGGTGATAGATATTTTGAAGTTTATTCTTCATCCCTCCATAGGAGGTGATGAACAAGAATGTGATCATCCTTAAGTACTTCCTCTTGTAATGTTTCAATTATGACAATCTCATCTTCAAAAATTTCTCTTTCTTGTGAGTTGATTTCCTCAATGTGTTCCTTCACTATTAATTTGGATAAAGTGGCAATAGTTTCTTGTTCTTCATCGAACTTAGGATACCATATTTGTCCAAAAAAATTTGTTTAAGGTTGGGCTGGTGGATACAGATAAATCTTCTTTCGGTCAATGCCATTTTAAATAGTCATTTCTTTTGACTTGTAGTCTATAAAAGCAACTGTTGTAGCAAGACAAGGTTGCCCTAGAATTATGGAATAACCATTGACTAAATTTCTAGGTTGCAACACCAAGAAATCTAAAGGATATTCCTAAGAAGAGACTTCAATGGAAATATATTCTAGGATTCCTTATGGCTAGGCAATTGACCTATTTGCCATTTCTAAAATTGTAGTGGTAGGATTAAGATTATTGAGTTGTAGTTGTTGCATTGTTTACTTAGTCATTACATTGATTGCAGCTCCAAGTTCAATTAGTACATTTGGAATTTTTACTAATCCAATAGTAATTGTGACTATTGGACTTCCTGGATCACTATATTTGGGAGGCACTAGTTTTCTAGATAGCGGGTCAGCCAACTTCCCTTCTACTTGCATAGTTATAGGAAAAGCTTTCTTCTTTCTGCCAGCTTTCTTAATACATAAATTTTGAATGGTCTTCTTGATTAAGGATACATCCTTTATTGCCTGTACAAAAAGAAGATAAATTGTCATTTTATTAAGTTTTGTAACCAGTTCTGATTCAGGAATAGTTTCAATATTTTGAAACCTTTCAGGGTATGGTACTTCTTCTGCAGGGGGTTCTTGCCCATTTTCTGGTTTTTCTTCTTTTTCTTTTGTTTTCATTGTTCTGAATGTGGATATTCTTGCTTTCCATAAATCTCTTAAATGGTGGGTGGAGCAGGGTCAGGTAAAATTTTTCCTGAACGTAATTGGATATTACTATAGTCAAGTACATGAACTACAGTAGAATATTTAGACTCAAATCCATAAATAGGGGTTGCTTATCTGATATTATTTGGGTTAGTAACAAGCTGAGCTGGAAGTGGTGGTTACTTAATTGGATGTACTTATTGAGGTTGTATTCTTCCTTGAAAGTTCTGATTAGGATCTGGTAGTAGGTTTTGAGTTTCTCCTTGATACCTCTACTACTCTTGATATGATGGGTATTGTGGTCCCCATATTTGCCCATATTATTGATTCTATGTCCAAGGTGGATTAACAGGATTCCAGGGTGGATGTGACCAATCTTGGGAAGCTACCCAAGATTGATTCCATGGTTGTGAAGGTGGTTCTAAATATCCCCAAGGCATATTCCAAGGATTTTATCCCCAACCTATAGGAAATGAGGGGTATTCTGGTATTATGAAAAGTTACCACCTGGCCTCTGCCCAATAACATTAAGTTCTTCAGTTTGGGTTTGCAAAATATTTTTAAGGTGAGGCAGGAAATGACACTTATCAATATTATGCTCTTTTGAACATATGCCAAAAATAGTTGAGATAGAGGTTCTATCCAAAGGATAATCATGTAGGGCATGCTTATTCCTGCATCTAGGATAGTAGATAGCTAGGGGTGGTGAAGAATTAAATTTTGCATTCCTTTCCCCTAATACAATATTTAATTGAACAAGAATATCAATTTTCATGTTAGTCATTTCTTCGATCAAATATTTTATATCAGTATTACCATGATTCTTCTTCCTTCTTCTTTGCCTAGTGCGGTAATAATTTTTGCACAACTCTACAATATCATTAATCTGAAGCTAGTTTATATCTCCTTTTCCCATTAAATCCAATACTTCTCTAGAATCATATGGCAAACCTCTCAAAAATATAGTTTTTAATAAGTCTATTTCCATAGGACCACATCTCTTTTGAATAAAGACAAATCTATCAAGATAATCCTCTAAATTTTCATCCTCTTCTTGTCTAATCCGGAATAACTCATCCTTCCTATTTCTCACTCTACAATACTCCTAATACTTATCCAAAAATGTAGTTTCCATTTGATCCCAAGTGTGGATTGAATCTGGTTCAAGGCTCATAAACCATCGTAAGGCTGCATATTTAAGTGTAGAGGGAAATAACTTCAATTTTTGGTTGTCATTGACTAGTCATAAGTCTGACACAGAACCTTGAATTCAAATAGAAATTGATCTGGATCTTCAGAAACAACTCCCCTAAATATTGGCAATACTGAGGGTGAAATTATTTTCATAGGAGCATTCTGAGTAGGATTTAGATGAATAGGGTATTCAAAAGTTCTAACAAGAGGATTGTCAGCATCATGACCAAAAATATCCCTATCACATTCTCCTTGTTCTACTATAGGTGTTTTCTCAGTTTTAATTTGTTCAACTAGTTCAGATGGATCAGCCCTATGGGTATGTCTAGAGGTAAGTGCCTCTAAGAGTTCTTCTTGCAAATATTCTACAATTTCAGTTGATGAAGAATATGCTTCTCATTTAAGTCTTTCAGGAAGTTCATACACAGGCAGATCTCCACCTGATCGTGAAGAACACCTTGGTGGAAAAGATCCAGTTCTGATAAATCTTCCTCTTTCGTCTCTTGGCCTATCCATCCATGCTCATCCACTAAATGAACTAGAATTCAGTTTTCAAGAATTATTACCTGTAACAGGACAGTTCCTGGACTGTTATGCTTTTCCTAAAAACACCTAAATTTTTCTTTGACAACGGTGCCAAAAATTATGAGTTTCATCAACTCTTCATCATTTAATCATTATGTTTGTTAATCTGGGGTGATTTCCAAGGCTATATACAATAAGAAAGGCAAGCGATTTAAGGATCAGTTCATTCAAGAGATGGATTTATTGGTGAAACATTTAGTTCTTGGGGGTGTTTGTGTCTCATTTTTAACTCCTAAAAACTAAAATTGATTCCTATTTACCCTTGCAGAAATGAATCTGAAGGAATTGAAACAATTGCAGAAAAAGAAAACTATCTACTACTTTAGAATTGAAAATGATAGAATTGAAATGTTGTAGGAATGGAAATAGCAGACAATAAAACTTGCAGAATTTAAATCACACCTTGCATAAAGGAAAATCTAATTACAATAACATAATTTAAGGAATAATAATAAAATTTTGTAGAATTGAAACATTGAAATATTCTCTGATGCAAACTAGAAATTACAAAATCTGAAAACAACTTGCTGAAATAGGAGATTAACAAAAAATGTTGTAATATATAAGAATTTATACTAAGTAATTAGTTGATATGCACACATTCCTATGATAATTACATGCAATATAAAAGAGTACAAATGAAATTATGAAGTACGAACTTGACAGATTCCTGCAAATTTGCTACAACAAGAAATGAGCAAAAAACTTGTAAAAGTTGATCCTTCTTCTGGCCCTGGAAGTGGGCCCTTTCTCTCTGACCCAAAATAAGGTGAAAAGAACTATTTTAAACTATCTATATCTCACACACACTCATTCATACTACCAATGGAACAAAAATATTACACTTTTTATTGGTTTTGCAACAGCATTATAGTATTGCAGGGAAAAGCCTACAAAATATAGTTCTATTGTGATTACAAGGAAAGCTTATGAAATTATGCAATTCTATATATTCCCTATTTATCTATCTGTATTCTCAAAAAAATGGGATCATTGTATTTATACAAGTAGGGTACATGATTGATAAGGTTTTGTGCTACAATATAGGATTGTTACAACTATGGCAAAAATATTTCCAGAATGTAGGGATATGATCCATTATCCCTTATCTATTTCATCTATTGGAATGCATCCGTTGAAGGAAAAGTGTTGGAAAGGATAGATATATCCCTTAAACAGCTATAACCATCATTTACCACTTTTTTTATTGCTTTTAAAGGCTCTTTTGACCAAAACTATTGCTTCTGCGCTCATTCCGGAGTTGCTCTAGAATATCAGGCAGTAGAATAGAGTTTGTAACAATTCCTGCACCAGAAGCGTACGCGAATAGTTGTGATGGTTGAAATAGTCTCTATGTGTGCCCAGAAGACTAATTCCATTTTTTGCATCAGCTAAAGTGGAAAAATTCCAAGACATGTTGTATATGTACATATGGTTGGAATTCGTATGGAAAAATTCATGTTTTCTGCACAGTTAACTATTGATAAAGTTTTTGGCGCCTACTGGTTATTCAAAGTGAGTGAACAATGGTAAAATCTTGTGAAAGAAGAAAAAAACCAAATAGATAGTAGTACCTTAATATTACAACTTTAATTCAATGCAAAATATACTAAAACATACAGCTGAAACAAACTATAAACTATAGAAAAATAGTCAAAATAGGATATATGCACTTTAAAAATTTACATGTAAAAACCAATACATAATGCATTCTATCACTATAATTAGCATCAAAACATAACATAAGGTGTTAAAAAGTGTTTATAATTTATCAAAACTAGTCCAAGCATGAGGCATTTGTAGGCCTCATCAAAAAACACAATTTGTGCAATCAAGATTAAAATATGATAAAGGGTATAGATTAAATCTGGGCATGTGGCATGGATCAAGGTACATGAATGGCTAGGATTAAAACAAGATGGATGGCTGGCTTTATTTTACATACATACATATACACAAACACACACACACACACACACACACACACACACATATATATATAATATAATATTAAATATTAATATTTTAATATATATTAAACAAATATACCTAAATATATGTAAATAAATGGGTAAAAATGGCAGGAAGACCTGGATGGACGACAAGTGTTTAGATTTTGGTGTCTACATATGCCCCTTTTTGTACTCCATTTTTAAAACACAATGTAGTGCAAAAACATAAGACACATGTGTTGGCTTGATGTAGAAGTAGCTTTGTTGAGATGTGGGTATGAGATTGGATATAAAAGAATTTTGATTTGTGTAGCTTACCCTCTCAATTGGTGAATGATTTTGTGGATGAATATCACAAGCCAATTGATAAATGAGTGCAAATGATTGTGTGAATGAATGACGTGATTGTGGATGATATGAATGATGTAAATGTGATATCGTTTTTTCCCCAATGGAGACGGGATTGGTGGATAATGTGAAATGATTGTCTATTTTTGCCCTAATAGATGAAGGGTTTTGTGAATATGTGATGAAAATGTGTCTATTTTTGCCCCAATAGATGAAGGGATTTTTGCCAAGTGTAGATGCCATGATCATGTAATATGTATGTCATTGTGGGAAAATAAAAACCAAATGTGGTTACCCCAAATTTGGGGTGATTCAATGCTACTGAAGAATGTGCCTTTGGGCATCATTGATATGCAAATATGAAGATGCAAAGATAAAAATAGTCAACTTTGGAGGGTCAACAAGTGACTGTTATATAATTTCTATGATTGGAACCACCCTATCTAAGTCCAGTCACCATGATAACTGTCAAGGAGATGTGAAATGATGAAATATGATTTTGCCCATCTTTTTAAGCCCCAAAAATTAGGCCATCAATGGTAAATTTTATGCAAATTGTTCTTGGTAAGGTTTCACGTAAAATTTGAAGTACCAAATGTGATGTTGTTTTCGAGCAATAAGATAGTCGATGATAAAGATAGCCAAGTATCCTTATGGTAATTTTTTCATCTTACCAAATTGCATGGATGCAAATCACTGTAATCACCAAGTAGATAGAATAAACCATTAGATACAAGGTTCACTTGAATATTATCTGAACTTAGAAAATATGAAAATTTCATGATTTATGAGTGAGTTATAGATGATGAGAATGATGATTATGACCATTTTGTGACAATTTAGGTCATTTTTGAGTGCTTTTAAATTTGTTAAGTGATTTTGTTCCTTTTTAAGCATAAACAAGAATTATGCTTCCAAATCAGTTTGGACCTTCACAAAACTTGATAATATGATGAAATAGATACATGAATGTAATTTGGAGTGATTTTGTGGGGGTAACCCATTTTTTTGCATGCATTTGGTCTTTTTGTCAATTTTGATGCCAAACATAAGTTGGTGCTTTCAGCATGTGTAGACACTCACTGGTGTTTGGGCATTTTACAAATGTTCCGATGTGCTTCAATGCACCAAGAAATGCCCATGGGCATTTCAAGGCACCTAAAGCAGATATAAATAGCTTTCAAGGTAGATATGGAGCTCATTTGTGTGTTTATGAGTTTGTGAAGTTGTTTCTAGGAGAGTGAGGTGAGGTGGAGTGGAGTGAGGAAAAGTGAGGTGAGCACGAAAGCTATGGTGGTAGAGGGAGTGGATGTGAGGGCTAGAGATGGGGTGAAATTATGACTTGTTGCGGTAAGTCCCATTTGGAAGCTCTTTTTTTTTGTGCAATTTTTTTTTAATTATGAACATGTATTAACATCTATTGTGTTGTGTTGTAGCTTAGTATTTTCGAAGCTCAGCACCAGTTCTCACCTCTCATCCCTAGGATGAGGAAGGTGTTGAGGAAATAATAGTGGGATTTATTGAAGGCTATGGGACTAGAGGAGGTAACCCACATTGATGTGGTGAGGGCAGATGAGGGGTACCTCTTGGCCTTGTAAGATAGGTGGCATATAGATAGGGGGACCTTTCAGATCCCTACTGGAGAGGTTACCCTTACACATGAGGATGTATACTACATCCTCAAACTATCGATGGAGGGGATTCGTGTTGAGGTTGGATGCGATCAGTGGGTGGCGATGAGGAATATATTTGGAAATAACTATTGGAGTGTGGGGGAATTTTATACTTATCCATGTATGTGGACAAGGAACCGGATGCCCTTTGGGCTTTCATAATTTTCATTTTGACCAACATCATGGCCCAAAACAATATCGGATATAGGATCCTTTGGAACCCGATAAGGTTGGTGAATGATATGTTGGCTACATCGCAAGTGAATGCATGGGCTCCTACCTTATTAGCATAGCTGTACTGTGATCTCTATGAGATGAGGAGGCTGAAGAGGAAGGGTTTGGGGTGTATTTTTCTATTGTAGTGCTAAGGATGGAAGCATTTTAGTGTGGCTCAATCGTACGGTCTACAAGATACAATTTGGGATAGGGATTAACCCTATGCTAGGAGATAGGCAGTGGTGGAGGAGGTACAATCGAGTCATACTATGTATATGAGTTAGTGGTACAAGTATTTATGGGTTGGATTAACATCCACTCAAGTGATATGGAGGCCATGGTGGGGTACCATATGGATATGAGATAGAGATCATCTATGATGGGTCAGGCATGCTAGGTGGCTGGTTGGGAGGTATCAAAGTGAGGTTGAGTACTCCATCAGTTTGGCTTGAGGTAGGGGGTTCTTGATGAGCTAGTACTCTATAGGAGGCACTGGGAGGAGTAGGGATGCCATGTGCTAAGCCATGGAGGGAGGCTTACGAGGATGACGAGGAGATAGATCTCCATTATATGGATGATGTAGGTACTATTATGGAGTATGATGCATGGTTCACTGCATAGCCTCCATGGGCACCGACTCTAGTAGCATCTAGTGAGGATGAGGCTGAGGTGGAGGAGACCCATGAGGCTTCCAAGCGATAGAGGTGCCTTCGATCTGACAGTCGAAGGAGGAGGACTAAGGGTGCAATGAGGTAGGCTCTCGAGAGTGGAGGAGATGGCGGAGATGGGGATGATATGGAGGAGACTCTAGATGGACCTCCAGTTTAGAGTGAGGAGGATTGGGTGAGATTGGAGCAATAGGTGGTAGATTGGGATACGATGGTGATGACTAGGGATGAGAGGATTACGAGGCTCTAGGCATAGCTACTAGAGAGAGAGCATCATCATAATATTGACATAGCGCACCTTCGATATCAATAGAGGTATATCGAGGCTTTGGAGGATAGGTTGATGGAGCATCATATTCTACTTCCTGATCCTCCTAACCTCATCTTTATCCGAGGCTTCTAGGTATTACGAGTCTAGGCATATCTCTAGGTCTAAGGCTCCTTCTAGGTCTTAGGGGTCCTCTTGGAGGGTTTAGCTAGTGCTTAGATGCACCTTTTGTATATGAGCCTTGGTGCTTCATTGTATTTAGCCTTTTGGCACTCATTGTATATGCAATATTTACACACACACACACACATATATATACATGGATTTTACTTTTTGTGTTATATGTTTGTGTGAATGCTTTTTGTGGAATGCATGTTTATATGGATGATTAATGCATATGATATGTTATGGATGATTAATGCAAGGTATGGAATGCAAATGTTCTAATGATCATTTATAGCTTATATTTTGCTTGGCCATGTTCTAGCATTGTTGTTTAATCAAGGGCACCAAACTTGATGGAATATGATGTGGATGACTCATCAAATGACATGGGTATTGAAATAGAAGAAGATAAGGATGTTGACATGGAAGAAGATATGGACGTTGATATAGAAAACTGATGGTTTTGCAGAGACTTAGACATACCAGTGGCATAACAAAACTCACTAAAATTACTTAGTTCCTCTAGTATCAAATGTGTATGCTGTGAATTCATTTACCGAATCATAAGCATGGTAATGACTCAAGGCAATCAAGAACCAATGTGTGTGCAAGTGAGAACATTTACCCATCTTGAGGAAATTGGGTGTGACCTATTATAGATGAGATCAAGAAGCTAGCTTGTTCGTATGTGCGATCAGAGGTCTCTTTAAAAGAGACGTGTCGCCATGCATGAGCGTACTCCACTACCAGTCAAGCATTTATAGCTCCGGTGGAGGCTAACTCCATAGTCCAAAATTTTTGATCTTTTAAATTTTGGGAAGGATACCTAACTGTCTGACTAGAAATGTAGTACAAACCTTACAACCCAATGATCAGTGGTGTGTGATGTAAAATATTTAGAGTTTTTGTTAGAGTTTTTTCCTACTTTTTCTTTTATTTTTGGTCTTTGTGATAGTGGTGAAAACCACTATTTTTGTGGACTATGTTGCATTATGAGACAGGTGAGGATTACTCATTTCACTTCGAGGTTCAAACCAAGTATAGTGTTATCCCTATTTGACACAAGATGTTTTTATGATGTGGAATTGTGGTTGGTTCAAGAATGTTTTGGAGTCAATTTCCAAAACTCAAGATTTTATTAATGAAGATGTGTAATGGTCCTAAAAAGAACTCAACATGTATTTGTGGTTTGCTTAAAATACTAGGAGTGGCTGAGTGACCGAAAACATCTAGAAATTATGGATATATGGCTTTGTTGATGATGATTTGGCTTTATGGGATTATGCAATGAAATGAATGATGATGTGAAGGTGGCCCTGATTAAGGCAACATGACTTTATTGGACCAATTAATATCTTGAACTTAATGAATGATCCCTACTATGTAATGTGAAATGGGAATGGAATGTATGACATGCAATTTGTTGTTAAATGAAATATGTGCCAATGCAATGCAATATTTTTGAATGAAATGTGTGCAAAATGAAATGCAATGTTTTTGAATGAAATGTATGCAAATGAAATACAAAATATTTTTGTGTATCAACCATGTATATATACATATCTATAAATCACATTATGCATAGAATGCTATCAAGTGTACAACATTAAGTGGTTTGGGTTCGTCCTCTCCCTCTAGACTGGCAAGCCTATAGGTACTGTTTTCCACTCTTTAAGGAATAATGTATGGACCCAACCAATTAGCCATGAATTTATCATGAAGATGCGATAGTGCATTGGTGTTTTGTTGGTTCTCTTTAAGGACAAGATCTCCTATTTGGAATTCACGTAGATGAACTTTGACATTGTAAGAACGCTTTAAGTAGTCTTCGTAAACTCATAAATGATCTAAAGCATTGACTCGCCTCTCATCAAGAAGTGTGAGTTGGTCAAGATGTGCTTGTCTAGCAATATTGTCATCTATGAATTCTTGTAAAGAAATTCATGAGGGGATCTCGAGCTCAAGAGGCATGATTGCTTTGACTCCATAGACCAATGAAAATGGCATTGCCCTGGTAGGTGTGCGGATGCTTGTTCGATAAGCCCATAATGCCAATGGAATTTTAGTATGCCAATCTCTATGATTTTTGTTAACAAGTTTCTTGAGAATAACAATTAAGGTCTTATTGGTAGCTTTAGCTTATCCATTGACTTGTGGGTAATAAGGAGTCAAGAAACTATGTTGGATGTTATATTTCTTGCAAAGTGCTCGAACATCCTTGTTCTTGAAAGACTTACCATTATCAAAGATGATTTTCGAGGGGATACCAAAATGATATATGATGTAGTGAAGTATGAATTCCCCAATTCTAGATCCTGTTGTACTAGTTAGAGGAATTACCTCAACCCACTTTGTGAAGTATTCAGTGGTTGTGATGATAAATATATGTTGTCCTATGAAAGGAGGTGAAATTTTACCTAAAATCTAGATCCTATTGTGAAAAGGGCCAAAGGCTTTGAATATGTTGTAAAGCTTGTGATGTCACATGAGTTAAATTAGCATGTTCTTAACATTGCTTATAATATTTGACATATATGCAACAGTCACATTCCATGGTGGGCCAATAATAACCCATGCATAGAGTACGCTTTGCAATTACCATTCCACTAAAATGACGACCACAAGTACCATAATGAGCTTCAGTTATGGCTCTTTGTGCTTCACTAGACTTGAGACAATAGAGGACTCCATCATAACCACACTTATACAACACATCCCCCAAGAGAACAAAACGAGTTGCTTTTTCTTGAAAGTGCATTTAGCAGTTCATGACATATCTGATGGGAGTGTTCCAAACTTGAGAAAAGCTACTATTTGGCTTGACCAAGGCTCATATGGATCCAATTGGATGAAGCAAACATCCTTTTCATCCTTAGATTCAACATGAACAATTGCAGATTTAGAGATTGTTGAAATAATAAGGGGTTGTACCTCTCCTAAGGAGTCTTTTGAAATCAATGATCCAAGGGAGGCCATTGCATCTACAAATCTATTAGTCGAACATGGCAAACTATTGATTTCATACCAATCAAACTTAGAGAGCAATTTTATTGCTACTTCATGATAAAGCTTAATGGTAGGTTCTTTGAATTGGTATTCTTCATTGATTTGCTTGACAACAAGTTGAGAATCACCAAATATCTTGATACACTTAATGCCCATAGTTATGGCTGATTGAAGGCCTAATATTAAGGCTCCGTACTTTGTTGTGTTGTTTGTGCATTGGAAGTCAAGTTTGAATGATAAAGGGATAGGTACCCCCTAGGGTGTATGAAACACGACTCCAACACCTTGACATTTATTGCATTTAGAACCATCAAAGAATAGTGTGATATCGACATCTTCCTCTGGAATGATATCTTCTTCTTGTTCAATGATAGTGAATACCAAATCATCTAGGAGCTCAATAATCAAGGGATGATCACTAGATAGTGGAGCTTCCACAAGTTGATCGACTATGACCTAACCTTTAATGGATTTTTGGCTAATGAACTCAAGGTCGAATTTAGTAAGAAGCATTATCCATTTAGTGATGCGGGTGTTATTATAAGTGCAAGACATCATATAACACAAAGTATTTTCTCTAGCTATGACATATGTTGTATGACTAAGCATGTAATGTCAAAGTTTCTTAGTGGAAAAAACCACTTCTAAGCACAATTTTTCTACATAAGCGTATCTGGTTTCATAGCTTACCAATGTTTGACTAATGTAATAGATAGCTTGCTCTCAATTTTCTTCATTATTTTGTGCAAGCATTGTCCCTAATGCAAAGTTCATTGCTAAAACATAAAGATAGAATGGGACCCTCAGACGAGGAGGAGCTAAGACTGGTGGAGAAGTTAGGTATTGCTTAATGTTATCAAAGGATTTTTGACACTCATCTATCCAAGAAAATGGCACCCCCTTTTGTAGCAAGTGATTGAATGACCTGCATTTGTTAGAAAGTTATGTAATGAAATGATGGATTGATTAAATATTTCCTTGTAAACTATGTAATTCCTTTAGATTTTTTGGTGGAGGCATCTCCATGATAGCCTTTACCTTGTTTGGGTCCACCTCAATGCCTCTTTTGGAGACAATGAACCCTAGGAGTTTGCTTGAGGTAGCACCAAAGACACATTTCTTGGGGTTCAACCTTACATTATGATATAGAAGTCAATCAAAGACTTTTTCCAATACACCAATGTGCTCTTATCAAGTTTTGAATTTTGCTAAGAGATCATCCACATAATCTTCGATAATATTATGCATATAGTCGTGGAAAATGTATGTCATGGCACGTTGATAAGTGGCACTTGCATTTTTGAGGCCAAAGGGCATCACCTTGTAACAAATTTTTTTCCAAGGTGTAGTGAATGTTGTTTTGTGTTGGTCATCATAATTTATTCGAATTTGGTTGTATCTTGAAAAACTATCCATGAGAGAAAGCATTTCATGACCAACATAAGTGTTGACAAGAGTATCGATGTTTGGAAGAGGAAAGTCATCCTTAGGATACACTTTGTTAAGGTCTCAAAAGTTAGTGCAAATGTGTATCCCCCCATTAGGCTTAGGAATGGGTACCATGTTTGAGAGCCACTCAAGATAATCAATGGGTACAATGAAACCCATATCTAATAGATTTTGGATATCTTCTTTGACCAAGAGGGCAATGGTAGGATGCATCCTTCTAAGTTTCTGTTTGATTGGCTTAGCATCAGGATGTAAGGTGAGATTGTGGACAACCAAATTAGGATCAAGACTGGGTATGTCCTTGTAGGACCATGCAAAAATGCCCTTCTTCTTGAGGATATCAATTAATTTCTCTTGTTCATCGTTGGATAAGCTTTTGTCGATTTTGATAATTTACAAGTTGTCTTTGTCTAAACTAAGGTCCACAGTAATGGTATCTTCAATGAACATGTGGGAATCTTCCTCAAGTTGATGGGACATAGGGATCAGATGAATGTCATCTATAATGTCATCAAAATATTTTGACTTATCCTCATCTATGTATGCCTAGAAAACCTCAGGATTTGAAGGTGAAGGTGCAGATGAAGGCGATGAGGATGAAGGAATGTAGTTGGTGAAGCCCTTAACAATTCCTTGGACAAGACAAACTCGAAGAAGGATGGAGGTGAAGAAATTAGGTCCATGTCAATAAGGCTTACATCAATTGGAATTGGTTTTGCCAAATCATATGGATTATGGAGAGGGGTGAATAAGTCAACATAATTCATGTTGACTAAAGGTAAAAATGGATGAGGTTGGAATGGATGGGATGGATGAAGCCTAAGAACTAATGCTAGGACCTTGGTAAACCTAGAAAACAACAAGCAACACAAAAAAATACACTTAAATAAATGCTATATACATGCAATGTTGAAAAAGAAAATATTTTTGTTTAATTTTTTAATTTTTTAATAGTGGTGAAAACCACTATTTTTTTATTTTTATATTATGTATATATATTACAAGTTTGGTTGATGAAGTGGATTAATGATAGGATGTGGTGGTTCAATGGTAGGTGTGGCTCACTCTTGTGGAAGAAGCAAGCAAAATATGGGCTCACATATGGGAAATATTCTAAGGTAAAACTTATCTTGTTCGGTGTGGGGAATGATGGGCTCTAATTCCTCTTTAGATTCATAAAAAATTATCGACATGAGTTTGAATTCTTCATAGATTTCATCATCAGAGTCATCAGAGTGGAGAGCTTATTCTCTTGAATTTATATTAAACCTTTGGAAGGCTTCTTCAAGAGAAGAAGTGGTGGAGAGTGGAGTGTAACCTAAGCATAAATGGTTATGTGTTTCTCAATATGGAACATCAATAATGTCATGCATTCCCTATTCATAAAGTCCTAAACCATGTCCCTGCCAATTAAATATGTAAAAATAATGATATGGGAATATTCATATGTTTTTCATGTTGGAAGGCATTGATTCTTTGGGTTTTTATAGAGGAGCTAGATTGGACAAAGAATCAATCCCCCATATATAAAAATTATGTTGTTGGGAGCTGAATCCATGTCATATACTGCTCTTATAGATAAATGTGGGTCACATGGGTGATTGAAATACTTACTAGTTGGAATGGTGAGGTGTAACTATGATGTATTGGACCACATATTCACCAATACCAATATTAGTGAGGTGGACCTCAACTTGGGGTTATGTGGAAGAATCATGGTTGGATAATGGCTTGAGGAATGGTGGAGATGAAGACGTCTCACAATCCATGAATGTGACTTGTGAAACATTAGCTGATGGAGACAGATTTGATTGGAAAGGTTGTTGGATGAATGCTGATGATTTGGAAAGTAAAGTTGTGGAAGGTGATGATGTTGATGAAGTGGATTGAATTTGACCATATGTGCAGGTAGTTAATGATGAAGATGATGGGGGCATAAAATCTTGGTGGGAATTGGTGATAAGTGTCTCCTAAAGAATGGGATATTTTGATGAATAAATAGGTGGAGTGGTAGATGTATTTTTTGATGGTGATAGAAAAATATGGCTGGAAGGAAGCATCGATTCATAGGAATTTGAGATAAAATTGCAATACTTAAATAGTTTTATATCCACTGGTATGCAATGTACTTGTCCCTCATGAATGTATTTTAGGCATTGATGTAGTATGGAAGGGACACATCTCATCTCCCTCATCCAAGGTCTTCCAATGAGTAGATTTTATGCCATGGATCTTTCCAAGATGTGGAACATAGTGTGCACCATTATGATCCCCACTTCAATGGCCAAAACAACAATGCAAATTGTGGAACATAAATCATCGTTGAATCCTTATAGGGTGAAATATGACTTGGTGATATGAGATGGATAAAGGTTAATATGATGAAGGGCAAATGTGGTGATGATATTAATGGAGGAGTTGGTTTCAATTAGAACTCTTTTAAAAGGCTTCCTATCAATTAGAGCCATGATGTGCAATGGAGGATCTACTAATTCTGATGAGATTGGCTTAATATCAAAGTCATAAAATGTAATGGAAGGCTCCATGCATGTTTGAATGCACCCTATAAAGTTGTTGAAGGCATTAGCAACTTGATATTGTAATTCAATAGATTTCAGAGTATCCATTAATGCCTCACGATGTGGGGAAGATATTATTGCTTTTTCAGAGACACCCATACACTAAAATATTGGATTAATTATGAAGATAAGAGATGCATTGCCCTTTTCATCCGATAATTATTCAATCTCAAGAAAGAACTACTTAGTAACAATTTGCAAAAGATTACAGGATCCTGAATTATCACTTCATTCTTCCAGCCTCCAGAGGCCACGATCAGGAAGTGCCAGGGTGATCGCAAAGATACAAAAAAATCAACTCGTTGTCGAATCCAACAAAGAACATCTACGATGAAATCCAACTCTTATATCACACACTTCTCTTTAGCCTTGAATTTTTGGAGTAATCCTTGATCCATAGATCTTGTATATCATATTTCATTCTGTTTACTATTTTTCTTACTTTATTTTCTCTAGAGTTGCATTAGGCACTCTCGTTGCTTTGTATGTGTCTTACTTTATAGTCCTATTGACATTTTTTGGTCATCTATGGACATTAATAGAAATTCAATTCAATTCAATTCATTCATATATTGACAATTTGGAAAAAACCATATTTAGGCTTGTGGTTAATCGACTACTCAATGAGATGATTGGTCATGGAGGATGATTTATGGGATGAATGGAGGTATTTGGTTGGATAGGAATATGAATTGGTGGGGAAGGATTAGGGTAAATTCAAATGGGAGGTGATGTAGGTTGCGACACACTTGTATAAGGTTATTACATTGCATTTTGCTAGTTATTTCATTGACTTCTAGTTACCACATGAATGGCACCTACAAAATCTTGGTATTTTTGAAAATGGTTAACTTGATTGGGAGGAGTTTTGGTGTTAGACTCTCCAATAGTTGGTTGTACCTCCTCATGATGAGGAAGTGGTGTTTGGAAAATACCAAGATTTTGGTTTTGTTGAGCAAGGGGGTTTTCAAGCTTGATGGTCCCCAAGTCAATAAGATATTGAACTATGTCTTTGAATACATGGTAATTATTGATGACGTGCCCATTTTACCTATGGTAAGGACAAAAAAAATATTCCCGATAATATTTACCACTTTTAGAAGGATAATTTGGTCTGATTTTAGGTAAGGCAAGTTTATTTGTGTTGTACAACCTTTGTAATAAGGAAGCATATGACTCGACCAAGGGGGTGTATTGGTGATTTTGTCAAATAGACTATCATTGGATATGGTTCTCGACATTTGGAACTATGCTTTGTATTGATTGAGATACTGAGTACACTGCATGATAAGCAATTTGTTGTGGTGGTTGCACTAATTGTTGTTGAGCCATTACTAGATGGTTCATGACCACTTGATTGACATGATTAGGCTGATTGGCCGAAGTGGCTTGTGTTGATTTTTATTGGCTAGAATAATTACTTTTGTATTGGCATTTGTTTTGCCATTCCTTTATCCTAGGCTTAAGTATGCCCTCTTGGATTTTTATCTCCTCGATGACACTAGCCTGTTCTAGAGCTTCTTCAAATGAACGATATGCCTGTAATTGAAGCATTCAAGAGATGGGTTTTAAATAATTTTTGATAAAAAACTTGATAAGCTCTTCCATTGGTAGGGTGAATAGAAATTTGGTAATGACAAACCTCCAAAGGTTACCAAAATCATAGATAGACTCATCATCATGTTTTTTTAAAGTATAAACATCAGAAATGAGACTTTCTTACTAACATTAAGGACAAAGCACTCAAAGAATTGGTCAACCAATTGTTTGAAAGTATAGATACTATGACTAGGCAATTGGTTGTACCATTCTATGGCATATCCACCTAATATCTAAGGAAATATTCTAAGCATGAAAGCATTGTAATTTTGGATTCTAAAGCATGAGTGTATAAATGTGCTTACATGCTCTTTGGGATCCTTAGTCCCATTGAATTTATCAAACCTGGCACCGTAAAATTTTCCAGATATGGCAGTGGTGGTACTAAAGGATGAATGCGTTGGTTAATCAGTTGATATAGGGTTGGCTTATGGTTTGTCATAATAAAAGTATGGTGTATCAAATGATCTATTTGTTGTTGCATGGATTTGATTCTAGGATCTTCCCTAGGGATGTGAAAGCCCTAAATAACCTAATTATTTTGAGAAGGCATGGTAGAAAAATATTGTGGGATAGCTAGATGATGATGTGATTGATGATGATAAAAAAGGTGAGGTCGATGGGAATTGCTGAAGAGGAGATTGATGAAGAAGATATGGAGAATGTTGGAATGGAAAAAATACATGGGGACTATAGTTGGGTTGGTCTATGGGAATTAAATTATTATTGCTATGGTTTTTTGGAGTAGGTATGGAAACCATAGAAGATTGTTGTACCCATGATGGACTTTGGTTAATGAATATGGCCTGAGTAGAAATTGGTAGAGACTTAGGATTCACCTACACTTTCAGTTGAGCATCTTGACACTACTTAAGCAATTTGTTCAAATTTTACCACACTTCATGAATTTGTGTATCAAAAATGGAAGATGTGGATGTAGATGGCATGGAAGATGTGGTCAAGGTGTAAGTTACACTTGGCATAATAACTTGGGAGGCTAAAAATTATGAAGCAGCATTTACATGTGCTTCATAAAATGGGTTGGTATAGGTGGATGTGTAAGAATATGGGATAGAAGTGCTAGGAGCACTTGAGTATTAGGGAATGGATACATGAGAGGAAGTTGCAATCAATGCCTCAAAAATAGGGTTAGTGCACATCTAGGTAAAGTTGGATGACTGGAAATGAACAAGTTCCTATTGTAAATTAGGATCTTGACTGGGAGAATCATGAATGGACTCTAAGACATAGTTAGCCAATTTGTAGAGAGCATCTACTTTGGCCATGTCTATGTGGGTAATATTATGGTCAATGGATGGCAAATATGATTTAGTTTGAGGAAGGGAAGTGTTGGTATACTTGTAAAAAACATCAGTAGTTTGTACAGTAGGTGATGGGTCTATAGACAAATCTATCTGTATCACACCAAGGAAATATACCAGAGAAGTGGTGGGGAATGTGGATGAATGTTCCATGGAATTGTTTTGCAAGTTGTTGAAGGCATTAGAATCTTGAGATTGCAATTAAATGGATTTTAGAATGTCCATTAATGCCTCACGATGTGGGGGATATCATTGAATTAGCTCATATATTGATAATTTGGTAGAATTCATATTTAGGCTTGTGGTTAACTGGCTACTCAATGAAATGATTGGTCGTAGAGGATGATTGATGGGATGAATAGGAGGATTTGGTTGGATATAAATATGAATAGGAAGGGAAGTATTAGGGGAAATTTGAATGGTAGGTGATGTGGTAGGTTGCGACACACTTGCCTAAGGTTTTTGCCTTGCATTTTTTTGGTTATTTCATTGACTTCTAGTTACCACATGAATGGCACCTACAAAACCTTGGTATTTTTTAACATGGTTAACTTTATTAGGAGGTTTTTTTGTGTTAGCCACTCCCATAGTTGGTTGCAGCTCCTCATGATGAGGAAGTTGTGTTTGGAAAATACCAAGACTTCGGTTTTTTGAGCAAGGGGGTTTTCAAGCTTGATGGTCCCCAAGTCAATAAGACCTTGAACTATGTCTTTCAATACATGGAAATTATTGATGTCATACCAATTTTGCCTATGGTAAGGACAAAATAAATATTCTCGATAATATTTACCACTAGATGGATCATCCGGTCTGATTTCAAGTAAGATAAGTTTATTTGTGTTGTACAACCTTCGGAAGAGCCAAGCATATGACTCAACCAAGGGGGTGTATTGGAATTTTTTTTGAATTATGGTTATCCATAGTTGGAAATATACTTTGCCTTGATTGAGATACTGAGGACATCACATGATAGTCAATTGGTTGTGGTGGTTGTTGCACTAATTTTTGTTGAGCCATTATCAACTACCTGATGACCACTTGATTGACATGATTAGGCTGATTGGCTAGAGTCTTGTGTTAATTTTGATTGGCCATAATAATTGATTTTGTAGTGGTCCTTATTTTACCATTCCTTTCTCCTAGGCTTACGTATACCCTCTTGGATTTTTATCTCCTCGATGAAACTAACATGTGCTAGATCTTCTTCAAATGAGTGATATATATGTAATTGAAGCATTCAAGAGATGGATTTTAAATAAATCTTGGTAAAAAGTTTGATAAGCTCTTACATTGGTAGGGTGAATGGCAATTTGGTAATAACAACCCTCCAATTGTTGAAAAAATTATAGATAGACTCATCATCATGTTGTATTAAAGCATAAAAATCAGACAATGAGAATTTATTTCTAACATTAAGGACAAAGAACTCAAAGAATTGGTCAACACTTTGTTTGAAAGTATAGATACTATGACAAGGTAATTGGTTGTACCATTCTATGGCATATCCACATAATGTATGAAGAAATGTTCTAAGCATGAGATCATTGTCATTTTGGATTCTAAATTATGAGTGTACAAATGTGCTTACATGCTCTTTGGTGTCCTTAGTCCCCTTGAATTTATCAAACTTTGGCACCATGAAATTTATCGAATACAGTAGTGTTTGTACCAAAGGATGAATGGGTTGGTTAATCAGTTGATGTAGGGTTGACTTTTAGTTTGTCATACCAGGAGTATGTTGTATCAATTGATCTATTTGTTGTTGCATGGACTTGATTCTAGGGGCTTCCCCAGGGATGTGAAAGCCCTGAATCACCTGATGATTTTGAAAAGGCACGGTAGAAAAAATTTATGGGGTAACTAGATTATTATGGTATTGACGATGATAATTAGTTGAGGTTGATGGGAATTGATGAAGAAGAGATGGAGAATGTTGGAATGGGGACTATAGTTGGGTTAGCCTATGGGAATGGAATTTGTATTGGTATGGTTTTGTGGAGAAGTAGGGATGGAAACCACAGAATATTGTGGTACCCATGATGAACTTTGGTTAATGAGGATGACCTGAGTAGGAATTGGTAGAGGCTTAGGGTTCACCTACACTTGTTGTTGAGCATATTTATGCTACTTAAGAAATTTGTTCATATGTTCTCATGCTTCATGAATTTCTCTATCCAAAATGAAAGGTGTGGATGTAGATGGCATGGAATATGTGGCAAAGGTATAAGTTACACTTTGTATGGTAACTTGGGAGGCTAAAAATTATGAAGCAACATTTACATGTTCTTCATACAAGGGGTTGATATAGGTGGATATGTATGAATATGGGATAGAAGTGCTATGAGTACTTGAGTACTCGGGAATGGATACATGAGATGAAGGTGCGATTGATGCCTCAAAAATAGGGTTAGTGTACACCTAGGTAAAGGTGGATGGCTGGGAATGAACAAGTTCCTACTATAAATTAGGATCTTGACTAGAAAAATCATGAATGGAATCTAAGACATAGTTAGTTGATGTGCAAAGAGCCTCTACTTTTTCCATGTCTACATGGGTTATATTGTGGTCAATGGATGACAAATATAATTCAGTTTGAGGAAGGAAAGTGTTGGTATACCTATATAAAACATCAGTAGTTTGTACAGTGGATGATGGGCCCATAGACAAATTTTTTTGTATCACACTTCGGAAATCTACCACATAAGTGGTGGGGAAGGTGGATAAATATTCCATGGAATTGTTTTGATTTAATTTTTTCTATTGATTTCTTGTTAATACCATAAGAAACTAAACCAAATACAAAGTGTGCAGTAAAACGAAATATAAAATTGAAACTTCACAAAAATAAATTAAGCTAAATCAATGCTAAGTTTGTTCAACAGATGTGTCTTACCTCACTCAATGATTATTTCATTTTAGTGTGAATTCATTTTTTTTTTAGATTTTGATTTCATGTGTTTCAATGTGCTAATCTGAATTAGAAATGGGTGAATACTATGGCTTGTATAGGGCAACAAGATTCTTTATGGTGATGAAATCTAGAAAGTTAGCTTGGGGGTAATCTAAGGTGTCTAGGGGTAAATATTGATGGATGGAGATGAAAGCCACCATCACCAAATCTCAAGCAATTATTTGGGATGAAATCAAACCACTACTATTTAATGTGAAACATGAAATGTGTGTGAGATTCCTTTTAAAGTTCTATTTTCTATGGTCCACATACAATATTATAAATAACTCATTTCACTAGTATAAATCATAAGCCAACATTAAGAGTACCAATTATTCCAAAGGATGTGAAGTCCACCGCTTAAATCCCTCTCTAAATAGTGAGGGGTTCATCCACTCCTACACCTAGAATCACCCAATGCGGGGATACTTTTGACACACTAATGATGTTTGTACTTAGACTAGCAAAGGGAGGAGTTTCTAACCCTATAATGCAGTATAATTTATGAAATTTAATAATTCTCATGCAACCAAAATGTAGGATTTTTCAATTGCAATACACCAAAAAACCAGAAACTTTAAATGGAAAATGGAAATGTATGAATGAATGAAATGACTAATCTAATTACTCGAGGAAACTAAAATGATTGTTTTTACCAAATTTATTAGTGATGTTATTTTTAATCCACACATATAAAAAGACATAAAATAACAAAATACGTAAAAAAGAGAGGTTAGGGTTTGATAGTAAACTTACAAAGAAGCCTACATTTTGATTTTAACTCTTTTTAAAATACCTCTACGTGCTTATGAAATGCCCTTGGGAATTTTTGGATGTTCCTCGAGCATCATAGGGCATTCACGCACCTTTTGCAACTTTCTACAAGCCTTCAGAAACCCTAATACAATGAAAATCATGCGATCTGTGCTTCTGAAAACCTTGCAAGATAAGATAGAAAAATAGCAACTTAGTCAACAAAGTAAATCAAAATGAGAAATACTTTTGGGTTCCTACCGTGATTGCCATTTGTATATACAAATAAAACAACACAAAATAACATAAATAAATGAATAATTAAAGTAAGCTAAATACATATGATTGCACAAAAACAAATTTGATTTTATTGCCAGGTGGATTTCTGATATTACAACCAAATATACCCCAAATTGGGGTTTTTACAAATATTTATTGCTCAATACAATAATATTAATATGCTAGCGTTCTTCAAAACCCTAGAAAAAAAAATAGGGTGGTGTATTAATGCTCGATCGATCCCAACAGAAGTGAGTGGGCTTCAGATATCCTTTGGTCTAACCACTCAGCTTAAACAACTACTCAATGTTTGTGTATCTCCAAACCTAAACATAGAGAATGAAAAAATATGATTAGCAGTAACTTTGAGGTCTCCATTGTGTGAGACCCTTAGAAATTAATAAAAACCCTAAATGCCAAGTAATAAAATACATACAAATGTGGAAATAATGAAAGTAGTATAACAATAAAATATTTACCTTGTTGAACTTAATGTTTTTTTATCCATAGTTATTGTTGCAGGAATATAGTGCATGGATGCCCTAGTGACACCTGAGGGTTTCTCTAGTATTTAGTAGTAGGTTCTGAAATACCTGTGGGTTCTTAGCGGTAGTGGAGAATACCTATAGATGCTCTAGGATGGTGGAAAGCACCCAAAGGTACTCAGGAATGGAAGAAAACACCCAACGGTGATCAAAAGTAGAAGATGGGTGTTTGGGGAGTGTGACAAGGTCTATAGAAGCATATCTGCTTTAGGTGAGGGATGCAATGATGGATGCAACAGTGGATGTGAAGGTGAGGGCAATGAGTTGAAATTATCATATTGTTTAGGACCAAAAGGATCAGGTAATTCAAGGACACAAATTGCTTAGGAAACTTCAGGGAAAAATACTTAGGGGTTGAGCCATCAAAATGGCTCCTATTTATAATCTCACCTAGGGCACATTAGGGTTTCGATGACATAATTTGTGCGATCAAGATTAAAATGTGACGGAGGGTAGAGATTAAATCTAGGTATGTGGCATGGATCAAGGTGGATGAATGGTTGGGATTAAAACAAGATGGATGGCTAGGATTAATTTACACACACACACACACACACACACACACACATATATATATAATATAATATTGAATATTAATATTTTAATATATATTAAATAAATATACCTAAATATATGTAAATGAATGGATAAAAATGTTGCGAAGACCTAGATGAACGACAAGTGGTTAGATTTTGGTGTCTACAAATTCTACTTTAGATAATGGTTTCCCTTGGAATAGAATTTGGGGTAATAAAGCTATTCCTAAACTAGAGATTTTTCTTTGGGAAGTAGTCCAAAATAAGATCCTAACAGTGGATAATATTAAGAATAGAGGTTTTCAGTTTCATAATAGATGCAATTTATGTGAAAAGGTAGAAGAATTAGTGGAACACATCTTCTTGGAATGTCCCTATGCTCTAAATATTTTTTAGCTCCTCATCAATAGGATGGGCATCTCTTAGGTGATGCCTTCAAATATGGTTTTGTGGTTACAACAATGGGAGAACCTCTTTTTTAGTCCTCGTATTAATTTAATTTAAAACCTAATTACATTTCATTTTATGTGGGTAGATTGGTTATAGAGGAACATGATAATTTTTAGAGGGGAAAAAAGGTTTGCAATGAGGAGTTTTGCAAGTATTACTCACTTTTTAGAGGAGAATGTTTTACAAATTATTGAAGGCATTAGACACTTGAGATTGTAATTCAATGGATTTTAGAATGTCCATTAATGCCTCACAATGTGGGGGATATTTTTGAATTAGATCATATATTGATAATTTGGTAGAATCCATATTTAGGCTTGTGGTTAACTGGCTACTCAATGAAATGATTGGTCGTAGAGGATGATTGATGGGATGAATAGGAGGATTTGGTTGGATAGAAATATGAATTGGAATGTAAGTATTAGGGGAAATTTAAATGGGAGGTGATATCGTAGGTTGTGACACACTTGCCTAAGGTTGTTGCCTTGCATTTTTCTAGTTATTTCATTGACTTCTAGTTACCTCATGAATGGCACCTACAAAACCTTGGTATTTTTTAATATGGTTAACTTTATTGGGAGGATTTTTTGTGTTAGCCCCTCCCATAGTTGGTTTCACCTCCTCATGATGAGGAAGTGGTGTTTGGAAAATACCAAGACTTTGGTTTTTTTGAGCAAGGGGGTTTTCAATATTGATGGTCCCCAAGTCAATAAGGTCTTGAAATATGTCTTTGAATACATGGCAATTAGTAATTTCATACCCATTTTGCCTATGGTAAGGAAAAAATAAATATTCTTGATAATATTTACCACTAGATGGATCATCTGGTCTGATTTCAATTAAAGCAAGTTTATTTGTGTTGTACAACCTTCGAAAGAGGGAAGCATATGACTCAACCAAGGAGGTGTATTGGCAATTTTTTGAATATATTATCACTGGGGATGGTTCTCCATAGTTGGCACTATAATTTGCCTTGATTGAGATACTGAGGATATTGTATGATATGCAATTGGTTGCAGTGGTTGTTGCACTGATTGTTGTTGAGACATTATCGACTAGTTGATGACCACTTGATTGACATGATTAGGTTGACTGGTCATAGTGTCTTGTGTTAATTTTGATTGGCCATAATAATTGATTTTGTATTGGCCCTTATTTTACCATTCCTTTCTCCTAGGCTTAAGTATACCCTCTTGGATTTTTATCTCCTCGATGAAACTAACATGTGCTAGATATTCTTCAAATGAGTTATATATATGTAATTGAAGCATGCAAGAGATGGGTTTTAAATAAATCTTGATAAAAAGTTTGATAAGCTCTTACATTGGTAGTATGAATGGCAATTTGGTAATAATGACCCTCAAATGGTTAAAAAAATCATAGATAGACTCATCATCATGTTG
The DNA here is from genome assembly GCA_028583015.1 of Wollemia nobilis. Taxonomy (NCBI): domain Eukaryota; kingdom Viridiplantae; phylum Streptophyta; class Pinopsida; order Araucariales; family Araucariaceae; genus Wollemia; species Wollemia nobilis. The sequence continues at coordinate 14,550,382 of JAQPPZ010017058.1, read as the reverse complement.
TATTAAAGCATAAACATCGGACAATGAAACTTTCTTTCTAACATTAAGGACAAAGAACTCAAAGAATTGGTCAACACTTTGTTTGAAAGTATATATACTATGACTAGGTAATTGGTTGTACCATTCTATGGCATATCCACATAATGTATGAAGAAATGTTCTAAGCATGAGAGCATTGTCATTTTGGATTCTAAAGCATGAGTGTACAAATGTTCTTACATGATATTTGGGGTCCTTAGTCCCCTTGAATTTATCAAACTTTGGCACCATGAAATTTATCAGATATGTAGTGGTTGTACCAAAGGATGAATGGGTTGGTTAATTAGTTGACGTAGGGTTGACTTTTAGTTTGTCATACCAGAAGCATATTGTATCAATTGATCTATTTTTTGTTACATGGCCTTCATTCTAGGGTCTTACCCAATGATGTGAAAGCCCTGAATCACCTGATGATTTTGAGAAGGCACGGTAGAAAAATGTTATGGGGTAACTAGATGATTATGGGATTGACGATGATAATTAGGTGAGGTTGATGGGAATTTATGAAGAGGAGATTGATGAAGAAGATATGGAGAATGTTGGAATGGGGACAATGCATGGGAACTATAGTTGGGTTAGCCTATGGGAATGGAATTGGTATTGGTATGGTTTGGTGGAGAAGTAGGGATGGAAACCACAGAATATTGTGGTACCCATGTTGGACTTTGGTTAATGAGGATGACCTGAGTAGAAATTGGTAGAGGCTTATGGTTTACCTACACTTTTTGTTGAGCATATTGATGCTACATAAGCAATTTTTTCATATGTTCTCATGCTTCATGAATTTATCTATAAAAAATGGAAGGTATGGATGTAGATGGCATGGAAGATGTGGCCAAGGTGTAAGTTACACTTGGTATGGTAACTTGGGAGGCTAAAACTTGTGAAGCAACATTTACATTTTCTTCATGCAAAGGGTTGGTATAGGTGGATATGTATGAAGATGGGATAGAAGTGCTATGAGTACTTGAGTACTCAAGAATGGATACATGAGATGAAGATGTGATTGATGCCTCAAAAAGAGGTTTAGTGTACACCTAGGTAAATGTGGATGGCTGGTAATGAACAAGTTCCTACTATAAATTAGGATATTGACTAGGGGAATCATGAATGGAATCTAAGACATAGTTAGTTGATTTGCAAAGAGCCTCTACTTTGGCCATGTCTATGTGGGTTATATTGTGGTCAATGGATGACAAATATAATTTAGTTTGAGGAAGGGAAGTATTGGTATACCTGTATAAAACATCAATAGTTTGTACATTGGATGATGGGCCCATGGAAAAATCTATTTGTATCACACCTGGGAAATATACCACAGAAGTGGCGGGGAAGGTGGATAAATATTCCATGGAATTATTTTGATTTAATGCTTTCTGTTTATTTCTTGTTAAGACCATAAGCAACTAAACCAAATACAAAGTGTGTAGTAAAATGAAATACAAAATTGAAACTTCACAAAAATTAAATTAAGGTAAATTAATGCTAAGTTTGTTCAATAGATGTGTCTTACCTCATTCATTGATTATCTCATTTTAGTGTGAATTTATTTATTTTTATATTTTTATTTTGTGTGTTTCAATGTGCTAATTTGAATTAGAAATAGGTGAGTACTATGGCTTGGATAGAGCAACAAGATTCTTTATGGTGATGAAATCCAACAAGTTTTCTCGAGGGTAATATAAGGTGTATTGGGGAAAATATTGGTGGATGGATATGAAAGCCACCATCACCAAATATCAAGAAATTGTTGGTGATGAAATCCAACCACTATTGTTTAATATGAAAAGTGAAATGTGTGTAAGATTCCTTTTAAGGTTATTTTTTCTATGGTTCACATACAATATTAGAAATAAATCATTTCACTATTCTAAATTAAAAGCCAACATTAAGAGTAACAATTTATTCGAAGGATATGAAGTACATCACTTAAATACCTCTCTAAATAGTAGGGGGTTCATCCACTTCTACATCTAGAATCACACAATGTGGGGATACTTTTGATACACTAATGATGTTCATACTTAGACCAGAAAAAGGAAGAGTTTCTAACCCTACAATGTAGTATAATTTATGCAATTTAATAATTCTCATGCAACCAAAATGTAAGATTTTTCAATAGCAATACACCAGAAAACCAGAAACTTTAAATGGAAAATGGAAATGTGTGAATGGATGCAATGACTAATCTAATTCCTAGAACGGAAAATAAAATGATTATTTTTTCCAAATTTATTAATGATGTTCTTTTTAATCTAGAAATCTAAAAATAAAAACAAAATGTTAGAATACATAAAAACAGAGAGGTTAGGGTTTGATAGTAAACTTACAAAGAAGCCTACATTTTTGTTTTAACTCTTTTTAAAATACCTCTAGGTACGTATGAAATGCCCTTGGGCATTTTTCAATGTCCCTCAAGCATCGTAAGGCATTCGTGCACCTTTTGCAACTTTCTACGAACCTTCAGAAACCCTAATCCAATGAAAATCATGTGATTTGTGCTTCTAAAAACCTTGCAAGATAAGATTTAAAAATAGCAAGTTAGTCAACAAAGTAAATAAAAATGACAAACCCTTTTGGGTTCCAACCATGATTTCCATTTGTAGATGCAAATAAAACAACACCAAATAACTTAACTTAAATAAATGAGCAATTAAAGCAAGATAAACACATGATTGCACAAAAAAAATTGATTTTATTGCCAAGTGGATTTCTGATATTACAACCAAATATGCCCCATATTTGTAATTTTACAAAGCTTTATTGCTCAATACAATAATATTAATATGCTAGGGTTCTTCAAAACCCTAGCCAAAAAATTAGGGTGGTGTCTTCACGCTCGATCGATCCCAACAGAAGTGAGTGGGATTCAGATATCCTTTGGTCGGACCACTCCAACTTAAACAATTGCTCAATGTTTGTGTATCTCCAAACCTACACACAAATAATGAGAAAATAGGATTAGTAATAATTTTGAGGGCTCCATTATGTGAGACTCTCAAAAATCAATAGAAATCCTAAATGTCAAGTAATAAACTACATATAAATGTAGAAATAATGAAAGTAGTATAACAATAAAATATTTACCTTGTAACTTGACGTTTTTTTATCCATAGTCATTGTTGGAGGAAGATGGTTCATGGATGCCCTAGCGACACTTGAAGATTTTGCTAGTATTTAGTAGTAGGTTTTGAAATGCCCATGGGTACTCGTGGGTGGTGGATAATTCTTGTGGGTACTCGGGGATGGTGGAAAGTACCCAAAGGCACTTATGAATGTTAGAAAGTGTCCAATGGTGGTTGAAAGTAGCAAAGGAGAGTTTAGGGAGTGTGGAAAGGTCTACAAAAGTAGATATGCTTTAGGCGAGGGATGCGGTGATGGATGCAGTAGTGGATGTGAAGACGAGGGTGACGAGGTGAAATTCTCATATTTTTTGGGACCAAAAGTCTTAGGGAATTCAAGGACACAAATTGCTTAGGAAACTCCAGGGCAAAAGACTTAGGGGTTGAGCCATAAAAATGGCTCCTATTTATAATCTCACCTAGGGCACATTAGGGTTTCAAAGACACAATTTGTGTGGTCAATATTAAAATGTGACAGAGGGTAGAGATTAAATCTGGGTATGTGGCATGGATCAAGGTGGATGAATGGTTGGGATTAAAACAAGATGGATGGCTAGGATTAATTTACACACACACATATATATCTATATATTATATATTAAATATTAATATTTTAATATATATTAAACAAATATACCTGAATATATGTAAATGAATGGGTAAGTATGGCGGGAAGACCTGGATGAACGACAAGTGGCTAGATTTTGGTGTCTACATATTCTACTGTAGATAATGGTTTCCCTTGGAATAGAATTTGGGATAAGAAAGCTATTTCCAAACTGGATATTTGGAAAGCAGTCTAGAATAAGATTCTAACAATGGATAATGTTAAGAAGAGAAATTTTCAATTTCGTAATAGATGCAATTTATGTGAAAAGGTTGAAGAATCAGTGGAACACATCTTCTTGGAATGTCCCAATGCTCTAAATAATTTTTAGCTCCTCATCAACAGGATGGGCATATCTTGGGTGATGCCTTCTAATATGGTTTTGTGGTTATAAAAATGGAAAATTCCTTTTTCAATCCTCATCTTAATGTAATTTTAAACCTAATTCCATTTTATTTTGTGTGGGGAATTTGGTTGGAGAGTAACATGCAAATTTTTAGAGGGGAAAAAAGGTTTGAAAGGATAAGTTTTGCAATTATTACTCACTTTTAGAGGAGAATGTTAAATCTATCAAGTACCATAGCAATACAGATAATACTGAAGAGTCTATAATAGCTAAGGTATGGAATTTGGAACCTATTAGTTGTGGAGAGGTAAATGTTTAGGTTAGAACTAATGTAAAATGGTAACCACCTCGAGATAACTGGTTGAAGTTAAATCTTTATGGGGTATCCAAAGGTAACCTAGGTAAGGCTAGAGCAGGAGCAATTTTGAGGGACAATCAGGGTATATTTGTGGGGGTAGCCTACAAGTTTTTGGGAATTATTACTAGTCATAAAGCTGAAGTTAATGCTTTACATTTGGGTGCAAAGCTAGCCTAGGATCTAGGTGATAAAAAAGTTATATTTGAAGGATAATCCTTGAATATTATCAATATTTTGAAAAATTAGGGAGAAACTAATTGAAAATTTGATTACATTGTGCAAGATATTAGAGAGATTGTAAAGCATTTTGAAGAAGTTAAATTTGTTCATGTCTACAGAGAAGTTAAAAAACTAGCAGACTGGCTAGCGAACTTTGGTGCCATTAAAGAAGAGGATACTAGATGGACCATCCTAGGGTGGTCCATGAGGACTTATAAAGGTTCACGAAGGATGACTAGAGCTAATTGGGTTCTAGGATGGATACTTTTTATCTTGCATTTAGGGGATATCTAGCTATGTGCCCTTGGCAGTTGTGTAATTGATGGGCTGAATTTGTGTTGTAAAAGGGTTTTGGCCCTTTCAAAATCCTACTTTTACCCTAATAAAATACATGTAAAGGAATATGTGGAGGAAAATCCTATAACAAATATAGTAGAAGATCTCAAGTTTATTCCAAGTAAGTCATCATAAATTTTCTCAGGTAGTATAGAATCTCTCTTGGTATTAAAATAGAAAGTTGTGTAGATGTTATTCCTTCCACTTTAAGGTTTTAAGAACAACATTATAAATAAATGAGAATGGAAGAAATCTATAACAATTGTAGGGTTCTTAAGGAAGAATGAGAAGGTAATTGCTATGAAAGAACATTCTTACACTTTAGGATTTCCAAGGTAACATAAATAATGTGCTTTTGAGGTTATACCTCGCACTTAAGATCCTTAGATCAAGATAAACCTAAAGATAATTAATCGTACTATGAGTAGTGTGAGAAGATTAATGAGATTGTTGAAGATGGATGTATTCATGAGTGTTTTTTTTTTAAATAGGAAGACATAAGAAGCAAAAACATAGAGAAAAATAAATATGAAGAGATATTGATATGGAAAAATAAAATCAAATATCACAAATGTTAATAATAAGTTGAGCTAAACACGCAAATAAAAACAAAAAATAACAATGAAATATCTTGAAATTTTAGGTGCATGAATACAAATCCTAATAAAAAGAATTTAGAAAATTTTAGGTTGTCATAGGCAAGATATTTATAGATATGGAAGTTGAAAAACAAATATTTTAGCCATTCACAGTATTGAATTTCATCTTGAAATTTTTTTAATTTCAGAGAGCATATGATATAAATGAGATGATTGTGAATATTTAGTAGTTTTAGGAATATGGAGAATATTGTTTATAGAAATAATAATTAAGAATATCTTCGATAGAAGGGCAAGTTGGATATGGTTTAATTAACATGTTAGAAATGTAATAACAACAATGTCATATTTTGTTTTTGTAATGGGATTGACCTCCAATAGAAGCCACACATAGCTTATTATTATTATTATTATTATTATTATTATATATAAACATTTTTTACAAAAACAAGTTTTAACTTATAGGATACCTTTAAAAAAAGTCAATCATTATATTTTCAACTATAATATTTTATATTCCTCAACTTTCAAGGAGGTGATCCAGGTTGAAAATTTTCCAAGTGTTACATTCATAATTGTCAAGTTGTTGTGATACCACTATGTGGTTATGATGTAGTACAAATGGGACCAATTATTGCTATGTGATTATGATGTAATCTAGGTGGGGTCAGTTATCACTATGTGGTCATGATGTAGTTCAGTAAGGGTCATTTCTAACCCATATAACTAATTAAAAACTAGAATTATATAATTATTATACTTATTTAATTTATCAATAAAAAATTTAAAATATTTTAAATTTGATTTGTTTGATTGAAGATAAGAGCAAACAATAATTATAAAAATAATTTTGATAAAAACATAATCATATAGGTGTTTAGTGAAGGCTTTTCCATTACTAGGCAATTTTTTGGTTTGGAAAATAGGAAATGGGACAAAATTAAGGCTAGGAAAATACCCCTAGATAGGAGTGGAGGAATTTACCAACTATCTCAAAATTTAATAAAACATATTAACATATAGGGACTCAAGGTATTGGTAAATGCAACCTCTATGGACAAAACTAGTTTGTGAAATTAGGGAAGACTTTCAGCAGAAGAATTACTTTTGCAAGGAAATGAAGTTGACCAATGGAGTAACTATATAAGATGTTTTACAAGGGATTTTATAATATTGGCACAATAATATGACTCTTTAATATGGTCAAAGAACCTAGCTAGTGGAAAATTTACATCTACGGAAGGATACAAGGTAATGTTTGAATATAATAATGAAGAGGTCCATTGGTGGTGGAACAAAATTTGGAAGGTAAAAATGCCCTTAAAAATAATATCTAGATTAGCATTGCCTAAGAAGGTATTTCCATGGGATGTATTGCAAAAGAGGTCTTGGTAGGGTCCAAGTTAATGCATTCTATGTAAAAAGAAAAAACAAATAATGGATCATGTATTGGTTCATTGTGATTTTTTGAGAGAAATATGGAGGTCTATTCCACCCATGAATAAGGGGAAGGGAAAACGAGCAACAAGGAATCTATTGGAGAAAATGTAGTAATGTTTCAAAGACAAAGACTTAAAGAAATACTGGTGCAATCTATTAATAGTAGCATGGAGTCTATGTTTAGAAAGATTTTTTTTGTTGTTTGAAAGCAAGAAAATTATACATATACAAGTTCAAGGTTGGATAAAATATACTTATGAAGGAATAAAACAAGTTCCAAAATTAAAGGATGTAAGGCAAGTTTACAGTTTAACAGTAGATACTACGAAGTCTTGGAATTGTTTGAAAAGGCTTGTCAAGGTAGTCCAAGTAGATGCGGGATAGTAGAAGTGTTATATCAGGATGAAAATCACAAATACACTTTTAAAGTAGGTCTTGGTGAAGGTACCAATAATGTGGTAGAGTAGAAGGATTTGATATTTTTGTTGAGAATGGTAGTGGAATAGGGCATAACAAAACTCCAAATCTATGGTGACTCAGAATTGGTGGTGGATTTAGCTTTGTGATTGGTGGGGATGCAAAATATGATACTTAGGCCTTCTTATAAGTAGGTAAAATTTCTAGAAGCATCATTTGCAAATATATCTTATATTTATTTTTATAGATAATTAAATAAGGAAGTGAATGGTCTATCAAAATCTATCTTGAATATTCTAGTTGGTACTTGGTTAAAAGGAGTAGTGTGTGGGAGTGTGATTCCACCATAATGTACCCTCCTATGATACTTGTTTCTATTTGAAATATGTGGTTTAGGACATATTTTGTGTTATTTTGAAACTCTATTAATAATAAAGGTCATATATATAATATGACTAATGACCCTAGGGCTGAAGTATCAAAATGACACTTTGTAAGATGGTTGAAGCTTGGCACTAGGTTCTTCATAGTTTTTTTATATATTAGGTCTAGTAAAATTTTCAAAGAAATTTGAGATTTTAGAACAAATATTAATGGGGCTATTTAGTAAGGCCTATATAAAGGTATAAAATACCCATCTCATTGTAATTTTTTTCAAACTCTAAAATGAAAATTATTGATTTTTTTTAGGAAAAAAAGGTGTCATGGTTTATCCTAGCAAACAATAACCATTATAATGAATTCTAAAGAAATTATCTTTTTAATATATTTATGGAAGGATATTAAGTTCTAATCCTCAATTAAATCATTAAAAATATAATATATTAATAAAATATGAACTTTTACATGCATATAATAATTATAATTATTTAATATACTAAAACATTAATAATACCTAAAATTTAATTTAGTTTAGTCCATAATGTATTTTATTATATATAAGAGTAAGCACTAATCATGAAAGATATTTTTGATAAAAATATAATCACAATGGGGACCATTGTTTATTCCTTGCATATGAGAATCATTTTAATAGATTCTTAAGAAATTGTGTTTTCAATATTGATGGAAGAAGTGAAATTCTAATCTCAAATACATCATTATAAATAATTTAATACTAATTACAATAAACTATAGATCTTAAATTTAATCCATATTTCACTACTTGAGATCCTAAATTTAGAGTCTTCCATACTAAGGATCCATTACCATCCAAAGGGAAATGACCCACCTCATTTGGGTTAACTTGTCACAAATATTTACTAGTTAAAGTCTACTGAATAAAGAAGTTGGTTGGGAAATCCACCTCCAGTAAAGATTTCCAGCCAAAGCTTTATTATTTAACTTTGATCTCCTCATTCCCAAACCTCCTTTTACCTTGGGTTGGCTTACTTTCTCCCAACCTACTAAGGCCCATTTCCTCTCTCCTTTTACTCCTCCCCATAAAAAATTTCTAGCCATCTTGTCCAACTCTTTCCATATGGTATGTGACGTAACAAGGATGGAAAATTTATAAATTTTCATGGATTGAATGATTGGTTGTAAAAAATTTAATCTACCCCCATGGCTTAACCATTTGTGATACCAATGATTAATTATTTCCTTGATACAATCCAAAATATTCCTCCAGATATCTATTTTTAGTTTTTTTTTTTAAATGCAAAGGGACCCCCAAGTATACCACTGGGAGATAAGTCCTCGTGAATCCAAAGATCTCTAAATTTTTTTCCTATAGTATTTGATCAATATTGAAAAATACCACTCTAGATTTTTTATCATTGATGACTTGGTTTGTGGCCCTAAGGTAGACATTAAGTGTATCTCTAATCATTCTTGCTTCCCTAAAGTTGGCCACTCCCACAAATCTTATGTCATCCATAAATTATAGGTTATTCAAAACTTCCTCAACCACCTTCATACCTATTAGCAAAGCTTTTTGTCTTTACCTCAAGATGAGTCCACCCAGATCTTCAGCCAATATGAGAAAATATAGGGAGAACAAGGATCACCTTGATGAAGGACTCGAGTAGCTCCAAACGATTGTGAGGGAAGACCCTTGATTAACACTATGTATGTCAAAGTAGAAACACAACTCATAACCCATTCTATCAAATACTGATAGAAACCAAAGGCTACCATCATCTTTGAAAAGAAGCTCCACTCCACCCTATCATAAGCCTTTGACATATCCAATTTTTTGAAAATTACCCTATTATAATTTTTTTGCATTGAATGGATTACCTCTTGAGCTAGAACCACACCATCCAAGACATGCATGTCGTCTAAAAAACCCCCCTTCTTTGAGTAGATGATGCTATGTAGAAGAGGTTTTAGTTGCTCAACCATTACCTTTGTGATTATTTTATATATGATATTGCATAAGGCAACTTGTCTATAATATGAAATGTGCACCCCTCTTCCCCTTTTGGAATTAAGGCAGTGAAAGTATGATTTATTGCTTTAAGCATTATTTTACTACCTTTGGACTCCTCTATCACAACCATTACATCCTCCTCCAAGTTGTCCCAAAAAATCCTAAAAAAAGTCAATTGGAAAGCTATTTGGACCTGGTGTTTTTTCAATGCTCATTCCAAAGGCTAATTTCTTTAGTTTCTCTCTATCAATAGGTTTAAGTAGGGCCTGCTTTTATTCTTTAGAGATAACATAAGGTATTACAAAAATAACTTATTTTTGAGCCTCTTCATCTTGCACCATACTTTCCTTAAATAGTTTAGAAAAATATTCCATTGAATTGAAATGCATACCTTGAATTGTGTCAAAAGAGTGTCCATTCTCATCTTGAAGATCTTCCATGTTATTTTTCTATCTCCTAACATAAGTAGCTTGATGGAAATTTTTGGTATTTTTATCACATTCTAATAACCAAGTAGTTCTTGCTCTTTGCTTCTAGTAGGTCTCCTCTTGGTTGTCAATGCCCTCAACCACTTTATGCAATGCATCATCCTCTTCTTTGAGTTTCTCTGTAATTATTCCTTCCCTAAAATACTTTTGAACCTCATCCCATCTGGCCACCAATGGAGCTCTTTGGACCTGGAAGTCTATCTTGTTAGCTCACCTCCATTGTTTTAGTTGATCCTTGACATAGTGAAGTTGCTTGTGGAATCTAAACATTGTTGTCCCATATGTTGGATGAACCTCTTCCCACCACTGTGGAATTTTATTTTGAAGTTTCTCTTTTTGTAATCAAAATTTTTCAAATTTAAATGGTTTGTTATATTGCACTGTCTTGATCCCTCCTTCCAAAAAAATGAGAAAGTGATCTAAAACTGGACCCTCAAAAATTAAAAATTTTATATTCCATTTCACAAATTCCACCTTTGAAACCAAAAAATGATCTAATTTCACATTCCTACTATGTGGCTCCCTCCTCTTATTAGTCCAAGTATAGCTGATTCCAAGGCATTTAATATCCATAAAGTGTAATTCATGGACTTGGGCAATCATAAGTCTATCCCCTGGGTCAAAAATTAAGGTTACCCCTTCCTAATATCTAGAGGATAATTTAGCATTAAAATCCTCAAATATAATCCAGTCTAACTCCTCCCTTGAGACTCTCATGTTATGCACAAAATTTCATTGAAGCATTTGACCATCTAGGTTTTGATCCCTATAAATATTGGTGATTAAAACCTACTCAGTTTTCACATTGTTCCTAAAATACGATGTGAGAACACCCCTACAAGCTATATTTTGTCATGTCATCCATTCAAGAGAGTTTCAAAAATTAATTGTCCCCCTTGATATTCCTTGGTAAGCCACTTCCATATGAACAACACCCCTCCAAAGTCTATTTATTGTTTTATATGTAAGATCCAATGATATTCTTATCTCATGGATAAGCAAACAAATTGTTTTACATTTTTCTAAGATTATTTGAACAATAAATTGATGGGTTCTACTATTTAAATTCCTAAAATTCCATGATTGTATAATCATTGGTTACCTTGAGAGTAGTAAAAATATATTGGCCCCATCGATCCTTTAGTGATCAGTTTATATCCTTGAATTGATATCAAATCCTTATTTGATAAACTACCCACTCCTTGAGAGATGATATTTTTTTCTCTTTTCCACATAATTTATCCCTAGAGTTGGCATTTCTCTATTATTTTCTGTTATAACCATGATGACATCCTTAATTATTGTTTTCTTTTGGTTATGCACTATCAATACCCTTGCAATATCTGATTGCGGTAACTCATTGCACTCAATTACCTGCTCTAGGATGGGAGGAGGTGAAAGAGGGGCTTGAACATGGTTGTTATTATTTTCATTATTCCCATCCACTCCTTCCATGAATTGTTCTTCTTCCTGGTCCACCAGTGTCTTGAATATCTCTTACCTATTGGAGGGCTTGAATTGGGTTTGCTCTTTACCATATTTTTTATTATACCTTCTCCTTCTTTTGCGAACCATCTCCCTGTGATTTTTTACTCTGAGAAATGTTAGGTGTTTCTTTATTTATTTTTCACTTACCCTCCTTAGGAATATTTGACATTCCTAGAGGAGCCTTCATTTTTATGTTCATATTGTTTTGGGAGGATTGGGAAAAATTCCCATATTTATGGTAAAATCTACACCTGAAGGGCAATATCTCATAATCCAGTTTTTGAATCCAAGATAGTCTTGCAAGTTCGAGTTCAACCTAAATAAAAAAATTCTAGATAAGATCCATTTTCATGTATAATATAGCATAAAAAATTGTGTTTCCTTCCATTGTGTCTTTGTAAATACCCAAATGTCTTCCATGGGAATTATTGATAATTTCCAATACTTTCTCACTCCATAAATATTTTGGAAGTGCATACAAATGGATCCAAACTAGGATAGTGGGTTCAATTCGAGGATCAAATCCCACTCTCCAGGGCTAAACAAATAATCCTATTGGACCATGATTCCTCTTTTCTGATTTGAAAGCCCTATTTCTATCAAGTGAATAAAAAATAACAATAAAATATCTATTGCTAATAAACCACAAATAATACTCACCAAGTGGCTCCCAGTTTTTCCAGACCCAAGAATGAAAAAATGTATAATAGGGAAAATACCCATGAATTTGTATATCAAATCATAATTGGCTCTACATAAAAATATTTATTCTACCATCCTTTTCTCAATGACAATATTTGGCCTTGATTATGACTATGGAAAGCATCCATTAACTCGTTGAGATGTTGATCTATAACCTGGAATCTTAAAGAGTATTTTCTATGCAGTTTTTTGTGCTTCTTTAGTCTTTGTTGGAGATTTATCCTTTAAAAAATATGCAAAAGAAATATATATCTCTAAAAGAGGATCCAGAGGTGTTCCCATTAGGCCCTCCTAGGGCAACAATCTTGTCTTGAATTCCATAGAAACCAAAAATATCCTCGACTACCCAACTGATGCCTTAGTTTTCTCTTCCAGAGCTCTTAAAAATATTCCTTCAAGATATTTAAGTTGGATTCCTTGTCTCGTTAATTTTAACAAGAGACTAGTATCAATGTAATTTTACAACTTTCCAACAACTCTATGTTGTATTTATTATATCTTTAAATTTTCAATAATAAGGTTTCTAGATTTCAAAAACCTATTTTGGTGTTGAATTCCTTATAACTCCAAAATTAGAAATTTAGAAAACAAATATATTTGCAAATTCAATATTAGTATTTCAATGTAGAAATCGTTATTCCTCCAAGTCAAATTATTTGCAAATATTTCTATGTTTGAATTTCAAATAAAGTAATTTCAAAAAATTTCAAATTAAATTCTCTTCACTTCAAAAGTCTTCCAAATCATTTAATAAATCTTCTAAGCTTATAATTTATCAATTCATTACCTTATTATTTCATTCATCTAATTAATCTCAAGCATAATATATTAATTAAAAATAACCTTAGTATTGATATTTCTTATACCTCCTTAACGTTTGTAAAAAGTAAATTAATTTAAATGTTATATGTACCTCCTTGAATATGGCATGCTATATTATTGGCTTACTGCTCATGATACTTTTCAACTATGCAACATGCACTCTAATTCAGGTGTTGTTCTCCAAAAACGACCTTCCAAATGTTTCTCTCTTTAATGCTTATCCTTATGTATGGAACTCATTAAATTTAGTCTTCAAAACTTCGACCTTCCTTTACATGATTGCTATATTCTCTGCACATTAATGTGCAACACTCCACTAACTTGCACCACTCTTTGCCATCATGAATGCACTTGTATGATTTATCCCTCATACACTTATGGATACAAATATAAATTTCACTTCCTTGGTGTTGGTTGAAGTTACCTTCTATGTTGGGACACTTGAAAAATATATTCTATCCTCCCAAGTGATAATTAGGTTAAATGGTTGGCCCTTAGCCTCCATGTAACATATTTTACTCCTATCGGTAATGTTCTTCTTATTCTCTACACTTGGTAACGTACTGCTTCTCCTCTACACTTGGCATCAAATTCAATTATTTACCTCCAAAACTTCTACTATTCAATCCCTCAACACTAAAAGTCTTCTTTCCAATGTATCTTCAATAAAGTAACAACAAATTATTCTTTTAATTTATTCTAATGGTGTTTGAATTTATTTCAATGATTCACTCTAATCGACTCACAATTTTGATGCTCAAAATCTCTTAGCAATGGTGCTTGCTCTTAGCTTAGGTGGATTCTTGATTTTTGGTATTCAAGCTCTATTAAATGATGTCTCAACTTCTCATGAATAGCGCTACCTCCTATGGTGATTAAAATATCTTTCCAACAACGTTTTGTCTTCCTCTTTGATGTTGCTTCCTTTGTCCAACACAATGGATTTTATTCTGTATGGCGGCTCCTCCTTCAAGATGGTGGTTATACCTCTCCTTTGGTATGCTATATTTGGAAACTTCACCTTGTTATTGTGCACTATTTGATATCTTTATTTTATTCAATAAGACTTAAAAATTCTGCACTTCCTTGGATTATAAGAACATCATATATATACTAACTTTCCTTCTCCTTATTACTCACTTCCAAGCAATTTTTAACTTTATATTTTGTTGTGTTTTGCATATTATAGGATTATAATGATGCCTCCTTCCTTGCGTGGAGACACTTAGCTTAAACTATATTTTTATGGATTTAATAACTCTAATATGGTGCTTTCAAAAACTTTATATAAGCTAATTTGAATGCTTGAATAATGAAATTTTTTAGCACGAATATTACAAACTTATTTTTGAAGCTAGTATCTTTAGTGATTTGATTAACCTTTTTTTGTCTTGAATTTATGAATTTTATAGCCTCACTACCTTTTACTTTATTCCATAAAAATCAACTTCTATCCTCTTCAAAGTATCCTATTCGAATCTTCTCTTTCTCCTTTCCAGACAACTATTATAGAATGCTGAATTTTTCAACATTTCTTCCTCTTCAAATGTTGTTTGAAATCATCCTTTTTTATCTTCAACTTCTCTAATTTTTGCAGATCCAAATGTTGCCTTCTTGCTATCCAAAATATTTGTAATTTTCATCTTTAATTGCTTCTTAATATTCCTTTGCTTTTTCTGCCCAAATTTCTCTCAAATTTTCTCCAAAATTCTTAAAATCATAGCTCTACTATCTCCCTTTAATGCTGCCCAATTTTATAGTCCAAATCTCTTAAATTGCTACTCTAGAAATATGTTTTCTTCTCCTGTATCTTGTTGTTCAAAAATAGTCTCTAACTACTCCAATATGTTGCCTTAGTTTACTATCAAGGCTTCCTAAAATTAGTTGTTCGAGGGTACTTCAAAATCTTCCCAAATATTCTTTAGTTTGAAGCTCTATGTCACCTTGAATTTTCTGTCATGTGACCCTTAAAATTCTATCATTCTCCTCTACAAATCAGCCTTCAAATTCTTAATGGTTGTATTCATTTTTCTCAAATTGGTGGTCTCTTATATCTCCTTTATCCTCTTTATGTCTTGTTGAGTTCTATCTTCAAATTTGACCTATTTTTCTAGCCTCTTCCTCAAGAATCAGAATGTCTTGATATATTCAAAAAACATTTTCAAAATTCGAGAAACTTCTTACCAAATCCTTCTTCCTTTTGGGCATGTTTTTGGATGGAAACAATTGTCCCAAATTCTTATTTTCAATACTTTCTCCTAATTGCAATATTCTACCTCGAGATTTCTTCAAATATCTTCTTATAGCCACTTCTTCAAAAGGGTTTCTCTAGCCTTCTTCTTTTTCCTTCCATGTTTGTTTGAGACCTCTTCTCTTGGGTCTTCAAATTATCAATCTTCTTTCTCAAATATCCTATATCCTTTATAAAATCTACAACGGAGACCTCTTCTCTTGGGTCTCCTCTTTCAACCTTTAGTAGGTATTTTTTGGCTTATTTCTCCTTCCTTCAATCTTCAATCTTCAGTATTCAATATCCAATATTCAATATCCAATATTCTATGGGAACCTCTTTATTGGGTCTCCTTAATATAAAAATCTTCAATATCTAATGGGGCCTCTTTCTTGGAACTCCTTAATATTTATTTTATACTCTTTTGTTGCAAATAAAAAACTAATTATTGCATGAGGAAAGCACATAAATATTTAGGAAATCAAAAATTAAATTCTTCTCTATCCATTGTAGGAAGCTTCTCAACTTCTAAGAAATAATTTTCTGCAACAAAACTTAGATAAAAAAAATCAAATACATCCAAATCTCTTGATATATAAAATCATTAAACTTCACTAGTTATCCTTCAATCTAGTGGAAAAGCAATCTTTGTTGAGTCCTAGTCTCCACACGTTTTCCTACAACCTTGTGGAAAGAATATAGCCAAAAAGAAACTTTAAATATTCTGAAAATGAAATCTCCCTATCTCCTCTCAATCTCTATTGTGGCTCTCCCTATATCCTGTAAATCTCCCTTGTGGCTCTTATACCACTGTTAGCATTTGATATTAAATGCTTAATGTAAAATAACCACAATATCTAAAATAAGAATGCTATATCAAATATAAGATAATGATAATATTCTTAACATATAAAACTCATGGATAAATTTTGCAATTACATAGAAAACAACATAAGAAAATTCTCAGGAAGATAGTATTTTGATATAGAATGGAGATCTCAAATACTCCATACTTCATACATGTTCAATGTACATTGTGTCTCTTAATTATTATTCTTTCACACTCACATATAAACCTATATATAATGGAATGTGACTCTTCATATGGAGTATTCTTGGCCTTAACTCTTCTTGAGACTCTTCACTTTCTTATTCTATGGACTCATGTGCACATGGACTATTATGCACATTTACATAATTAAATACTTTACACACTCTAATAATACTTGTGCATTAATTACATTGCATAAAGTAAATACTCACACTCTAATCTAAGATAAAATTCTAATCGAAAGATGTACCCAAGGTGGTCCATTAGAATGTACCAAATAATGTAATATTTCTAATAGTTGATTCCATTACCTTTGACTATTCCTTTGCTGATTTTCTTAATTTTGGAATAACTTTTCTTGATTGAAATTCTTATTTTTGCCTCTAGCCATAAATTCTTGTAAAATATTGCTAGACTTACCTATAGAATTTTTAAGTCTATCATCATCATTTGACAAAGTCCCATACAAATTTTCTAGTTTTATATTATCACATTTTCCTATCAGCTCTAATGACCATATGAAATTATGGTACACTTTTTATGAATTTCGATGAAAATATCTATAATATCTAAATATTTATATTTCACCATTAAATTGCAAGTTGATTTCTCAAATTATTCAATTGTGTAATATGATCATTCATGCTATACCCTTCTATAGCTTTATATGAATCAATTTCCTTTCAATGTCCATAATTTTTAATTTGTTGGCTCTCTTATACATTGATTGTAAAGTATCTTACAATTATTTTTTTGTTTTTAAATCTTGAACATGGGGCCTAATGGTTGGACTCATTTGGCACAAAATAGTTTCTCAAGCAATCATATCCATTTTATCCCATATTCAATGCTCACTAATATTTTTATGTATGTCCTTTATTGCTAATTCACATAATTCTTTCATTTGAAGAATCAACTCAATATCACATTTCCAATTTGCAAATTAGAACCATCAAATTTTATAGTGACCATAAAATTTGATTTTTCAAATGCTAGGGCCATAACTAGAAGAAGACAAAATACCACAAGCACAAGAAATACTTCACATAAATACAAAGCTAAACCTCTACACCAATACATAAAATGAGGTCTTTTTACTATTATTATTTTATGTTGGTCTTATTAATGAGCCACCATATCAAGGAATTTTTAAAAAAAATCTCATGCAATTTTAATTTGAAAACTTTACTATTGCCTCCAAGGGATTATGTTGTGATGTCTAAAAACATTACAATATCCACGTAGAAAGAAGTTTTTAATGTCAAATAATAATAAAAAACCCCAAATATGTAAGTATATTGAGAAAGAAGTTTCCAAAAGAGATAGAATATATGGGATAACAGGTCAGGTGGATAATATGGATTGTGGCTAGAGACTTTAATAATCCATAAATATGAGGTGAGAAGAAAGGGGGTTCCCAAGGTTTCACTAAAATTATGGACCTTAATGAGTTCATATCAACATCAAGTATTTATGATGTTTATTTGAATGGAAATTCATTCATATGGACTAATAGGAGGTTAGGGTATGACTTGATCTAGGTGATATTGGATAGGGTTTGCTATCCTTGGAGTGTTTTGAGAAACATTATGACCATACTTTGGTACCCTTTCCAAGAACAAGGTCTGACCATAACCTTGTTGTCTTTTGGTGTAGTCTAGAGTATAGAAAGAAAAATAGCACCTCTAAATTTTGACTCATGTGGCTACATCACCCAAGCATTTACGAGAAAATAAAAATATGGTGGATGCATCTGATCCAAGGATCCAATATATATTTGGTTTTTAGAAAACTGGAACATGTTAAAAGGCAAGTAACAAAGTGGAATAAGGAAGTCTTTGGAAATATAATCTTGCAAAAGAAGTAAATAAGGAAATAATTGTGCCAAATTTAAAAGGAAATAAGTATAAATAGAATAGGCTAGGTCCCTTTCAATAGAGAGAAAGAATTTTAGGCATACTTGCATATAATAATGGTAATGAAGGAGATGTACTTAAGATATCAAGGAACCAATGGTTAATAGAAATATATAGGAACACAATATTCTTTCATGTCTCTACTATAAGACATAAAAGTGTAGCAAGCACATTTGAAATCTAAAAAACTATGGAGAAGTAATAAGATAGGAAGATCAAATTAGACAAGGGGTGGTGGACTTCTTCATATTGTTGCTAACAAAGGATAGGGAGGATGATTAGGAAGCTATGGAGGAATTAATTCAACATATCCCAAGGATTCTATCTAGAGACATGAATGTAGAACTTGTCAAAGAGATGAGTACAAAGGATGTTAGAGAAGCAGTATTACCATTGGAAAAATATAAAGGTCCAAGACCTAATGGATTTCAAGTGGGTTTCTTCCAAGCCTTCTAGAAAAAAGTGAAAAAGGATGTAGTAGCAACAATAAGAGAGTCATACCATTTAGGTATAGTGTAAAAATAATACAATAATACTTTCCTATTTCTCATTCCAAAGAAGCCTTGAGGGTATTTAAAGACCTTAGGTCAATTAGTCTATGTAATGTCATTTATAGGATAATATAAAAAATTATTACATTAAGAAAGAATTCTATTCTTATAGAGATTGTTATAGAGTAGAAAGGGGGCTTTATGAAAGATAAAAAGATTTTGGATGACTAACCACACTCTATGCTACCATACATTTAGTTAAAATTAGTGAAAGGGAGGGAATGGTGATAAAGGTTGACATAAACAAAGCCTAAAATTGGATCTCATGGTGTTTCTTGGATAAAATTCTACAAGATTTTGGTTTAGCAGACATAGAATATGGGTGAATAGCTACTATGGAGGTCATAAATTTTTAGTTATAATGAATAAGTTTTAGCTATACTCTTTGGTAGTAGTAGGGGATTAAGGCAATGTGAATCATTGTTCCCCATGACGAAAGTAGTGGGAAGGTGTATTGGAGTAGCAAAGTAGGTAGGAGCATTAAGTGGGTTGAAACCATCTATATCCAATACTCATAAATAAATTATGGATGACACTTTTTTTTTGGGAGACCCTTTGAAAGCACAAGGATACAGAAGCAAAAAGGAAAGCAAAGATGCAATGCGAACCGAACCAAACTTAACGCTAGATCCTAGGAATTTGAAAGTTCATGAAAAATGGGGAAAGCATGAGTGAATCAAAATGAAACAAATGAAAATAAAGAAGACAACACTTTTTATTGATATGTTTCACAACTTGGTTACAATGCGCATCCTCCCCTTCCAAGGGCTAGGAGCGTTTAAGTACGCGTTCTTGTTACATCCATGGGTGCCCTTCCTTCTTCCGCGTGCCCACATGTAAAATGGGTGGACCAAATGTCGCCACCACTTGTGTTGATGAGTCTTGACTCCTCGCTGCTCCTTCAATGTCCAGAACCTACATTCAAAGGAACAAGAAATAGTCAGTAGCACCTATGGATAAAACAAAGCATGCAATCCCCAAGCCTATGATAAGTGAATGAGAAAAATGAATTAAACTATGACTAAAATGAATCCAAATGCTTTGAAAATTTTATAGGGGCATCAATACACAACCAAGAGGGCCCTAAAAAAATAACAGTCAAGAAATTCCTTGCCGATTTGAATTCGTTTCGGGGCGGGATGAATTCACCTGCAACAAAATGTTGAAAAGGCACCATCCCAAATGTCCTACCTAGGAAGCTCCAAAAGACCTATAAAATTGGGGTTAGCTAATTGGGGGAATTTTGGGAAGACCCAGATGGTCATATTTTCCCAATTTGACCTCCATAAATGGGAATTTGATGATGCTACCTGTAGATTAGTAGAAGTGAGCAAGGATAGAAACATGATCAAAATTGTTCAAAACGGGACGAAATTTAAATGAAAACCTATCTAAGAATCATAGAAATGAATGCAAAATTGAATGAAATAAAATATTCCATGGAATTCCCATCACTTTGAAGGGGGGCGATTAGGACTGTAGCAGTGGCAGGGGGCACCCATGGGGCAGGACGCCCGCTGCTTGAGGCCTGATTTCGGCACCAATCCACTTGGGATGGGTCCAAAACCTCTTGTGGGGTATTGTTGAAAATTTTGGTGGGATATTGTGGCCAAATTTCAAGTTTTGGGCTCAAGATTCATCCTCCCAATAGTCACCCAATGACCTCCCCTCTAAAAGAGATCAAGGATGTGAAATGCGCAAATCCAAAAGGTGTGAGGTATGAAAATAAAATGACAACACTTCGTTGCTCAAAAATGCTCCTTCTCTATCTATTTTGGGGTGAGGAAACTCACCAATTTATAGACTTGGAGGTCTCTTGAAATGATGCAGAGGCACCACTTAGTGATCATGCCTTCCCATAGGGAAGGAGATTCCTCCCTAAATAGGGACTTCATGACTGCCCTTGTAATTGCCTCTAATGCTTGAAAATTCTCACCCATACTCCCATGCAATGAAGGAAGCATTATGTGGCGGATCTGAGCTGTCATTCATCAATATTTGACTTTTTTCCCATAAAACCTGCAATTTTCCTCACCCTAGAGTGAATCTAGAATTCATTCCTGGGTGGGGTGAATCCCAGTTTGAATTCGTTCCAGGGTGGAACAGATATTGAGCAAAGTGTCTGAAGGTGCCAAATTGATCTCTGACCTTCCAAAACTATTGTGAGAGTGGTTAGGACCACTGTTTAACCTCTGGGGGCTGCCCTTGGGGCTGTTTGTGTCAATGCGATCAGTTTTTGCAGTCACATAATTAGATTTGTGCTATTTTGGTGTCTATAGATGCCCCTTTTTGGGATGCACTGTGCATGGCGCAACACCAAGAAAAAATAGATAACCAAAGCACTAATGATTAGGGTTTCTCAGTAACCTAACCAAATTTTGATGCCCCAAGTATGGAAATGGCATGCATTCTTGAATCCTTGCTTATGACGAGCAAAGGAACTTAATTCAAGTGTTAACCTTTTTCGGTGAGGTGTTACTTGATCTTGGACATTGATCAGTCATGAATAGGCAAAGGGCACAACCTTTTGTTTGTGAGAACCTTGAGTTCATGATTCACAAAATGCCAAGTGATTTGATCAGCTTGTGATTATTGCTTATTTTACTACCTCAAGTAGGGGCATTATTGTCTTTGTCAATGATTCTTTGAATGCATGTCGTTTTCCTTAATTGGGTGTGTACTTGTTGACTGGTGACTAAGTGTGACTACCCCCTCAAGTGACAAATCGATGAGGAAAAGACCTTCATGAGAAAAAGCGATGAGTCGCTTGACCCAAGATGACTTGTGTGAGGGTGCCTTTAGATGTTTTAGCATTACGCGCATGTGCAGTTTTCCAACATTTAGACCTATTTTTGGTGGGTTTGAACCCTTTTTGTGATGCATTTTGGAGCTGAAATTGACAAAAAATTGTTCTCCCGTGGAGTGGTCCGGATATGGTAGCCTTCTTAGGGAGTAGGATAGTGACAATTTGTAACCCCAACATCTATTTTGGATGCCAAGAAGGTAATGCACAAAAGAGCCTTCATTCGGCAATGTTATTGCTATTTTTGGGTGGGTTTTGACCCTTTTTGGCGATGTCATTTGGGGATGAAATTATCAAAAATCCATCTTCCCGTGGAGTGGTCCGGCTATGGTAGCCTTCTTAGGGAGTAGGATAGTGAGTATTTGTAACCCCGATGTCCGTTTTGCATGCCCAGGATGTCAAGTGCAAAAGCACTTTCATCGGGCAAGCTTATTAGCTGTTTTGGTGCATTTTTGTTCAATTTTTGTTGTTTTTGAAATTTTTGTCCTGAATTCATTCCAGGGTGGGATGAATACCAGTTTAGTATTCATCCCAGGATCTAGTCAATCTAGCACAATTCCATTCAAATCTACACTAAACACAGTCCAGTCGATCTAACACAAGTTTGCTCAGTAGATACACTCGGAACCTACTCAAATATGCTCAACAAATCCACTCAGAACCTATCCAAATATTCTCAATAGGTCCATACATAACCTATCCAAATATGCTCAATAGGTACACATTGCAACTTTCTACGAACCTTCAAAAACTCTACTCCAATGAAAATCATGTGATTCGTGCTTCTAAAAACCTTGCAAGATAAGATTTAAAAATAGCAAGTTAGTCAACAAAGTAAATCAAAATGACAAACCCTTTTGGGTTCCCACCATGATTTCCATTTTTAGATGCAAATAAAACAACACCAAATAACTTAAATAAATTAAAAATTAAAGCAAGATAAACACATATGATTGCACAAAAAAAAATGATTTTATTGCCAAGTGGATTTCTGATATTACAACCAAATATGCCCCAGATTTGTGATTTTACAAAGCTTTATTGCTCAATACAATAATATTAATATGCTAGGGTTCTTCAAAACCCTAGACAAAAAATTAGGGTGGTGTCTTCACGCTCAATCGATCCCAACATAGTGAGTGGGATTCAGATATCCTTTGGTCGGACCACTCCAACTTAAACAATTGCTCAATGTTTGTGTATCTCCAAACCTACACACAAATAATGAGAAAATATGATTAGCAATAATTGTGAGGGCTCCATTATGTGAGACTCTCAAAAATCAATATAAATCCTAAATTCCAAGTAATAAACTACATATAAATGTAGAAATAATGAAAGTAGTATAACAATAAAATATTTACCTTGTAACTTGATGTTTTTTGATCCATAGTCATTGTTGCAGGAAGATTGTTCATGGATGCCCTAGCGACACTTGAGGATTTTGCTAGTATTTAGTAGTAGGTTTTGAAATGCCCATGGGTACTCGAGGGTAGTGGATAATTCTTGTGGGTACTCGGGGATGGTGGAAAGTACCCAAAGGCACTTAGGAATGGTAGAAAGTATCCAACGGTGGTTGAAAGTAGCAAAGGAGAGTTTAGGGAGTGTGGAAAGGTCTGCAAAAGTAGATATGCTTTAGGTGAGGGATACAGTGATGGATGTGGTAGTGGATGTGAAGATGAGGGTGACGAGGTGAAATTCTCATATTTTTTGGGACCAAAAGTCTTAGGGAATTCAAGGACACAAATTTCTTAGGAAACTCCAGGGCAAAAGACTTAGGTGTTGAGCCATCAAAATGGCTCCTATTTATAATCTAATCTAGGGCACATTAGGGTTTCAAAGACACAATTTGTGTGGTCAATATTGAAATGTGACAGAGGGTAGAGATTAAATCTGGGTATGTGGCATGGATCAAGGTGGATGAATGGTTGGGATTAAAACAAGATGGATGGCTAGGATTAATTTACACAAACACATATATATCTATATATTATATATTAAATATAATATTAAATATTAATATTTTAATATATATTAAACAAATATACCTAAATATATGTAAATGAATGGGTAAGTATGGCGGGAAGACCTGGATGAATGACAAGTGGCTAGATTTTGGTGTCTACATATTCTACTATAGATAATGGTTTCCCTTGGAATAGAATTTGGGATAAGAAAGCTATTTCCAAAATGGATATTTGGAAAGCAGTCTAGAATAAGATTCTAACAATGGATAATATTAAGAAGAAAATTTTTCAGTTTCGTAATAGATGCAATTTATGTGAAAAGGCTGAAGAATCAGTGGAACACATCTTCTTGGAATGTCCCAATGCTCTAAATATTTTTTAGCTCCTCATCAAGAGGATGGACATCTCTTGGGTGATGCATTCTAATATGGTTTTGTGGTTATAAAAATGGAAAATTCCTTTTTCAATCCTCATCTTAATTTAATTTTAAACCTAATTCCATTTCATTTTGTGTGGGGAATTTTGTTAGAGAGGAACATGAGAATTTTTAGAGGGGAAAAAAGGTTTGAAAGGAGAAGTTTTGCAATTATTACTCACTTTTAGAGGAGAATGTTAAATCTATCAAGTACCATATCAATACAGATAATACTGAAGAGTCTATAATAGCTAAGGTATGGAATTTGGAACCTATTAGTGGTGGGGAGGTAAATTTTTAGGTTAGAACTGATGTAAAATGGTAACCACCTCGAGATAACTGGTTGAAGTTAAATCTTTATGGGGCATCCAAAGGTAACCTAGGTAAGGCTAGAGCAGGAGCAATTTTGAGGGACAATCAGGGTATATTTGTGGGGTAGCCTACAAGTTTTTTGGAATTACTGCTAGTCATAAAGCCGAATTTAATGCTTTACGTTTGGGTGCAAAGCTAGCCTAGGATCTAGGTGATAAAAAAGTCATTTTTGAAGGATACTCCTTGAAAATTATCAATATTTTGAAAAATGAGGGAGAAAATAATTGACAAATTGATTACATTGTGCAAGATATTAGAGAGATTGTAAAGCATTTTGAAGAAGTTAAATTTGTTCATGTCTACAGAGAAGTTAAAAAACCAGCAGATTGGCTAGCGAACTTTGGTGCCATTAAAGAAGAGGATACTAGATGGACCGTCCTATGGTGGTCCATGAGGACTTATAAAGGTTCACGACGGAGGACTAGAGATAATTGGGGTCTAGGATGGATACTTTTTATCTTGTTAGTCTTACAATGGCACTGAGATGGGGGGTTGAATCAGTGTAGCTATTTAAAACTTAAAACTTTAACTCTTAAAGCCAAAACAAGGAAATATTAAAACCAGAAACAACAAGTATCACAAGAGAGAATCACATAACACAAGATGTAACGAGGTTCACCAATTTTGGCTGCTCCTCAAACTAGACTGTTTGGACTCCCATCCAAATCCAACCATTGCAAAGCACCAACTTTACAATTAATTTACTAGCACCAACTAGAAGGAGCACCAACCCCTAATTTACCAGCACCAACTGGAAGGAGCACCAACCCCTGATTCCAAGCACCAACTTGGATTTCTAGTTTAAATCTTGATTGACATACAAATGCCTTCTATGTTACAAGATCCTTACTGGTCTATCTTAGCTCAAATCAATCTCTTGGAAGCATACACTCTTTTATAGCTCTACTCACTGCACACTTACAGCCCTTTCATATAGCTTACTCTTGCAGCTCTCACGGCTCTGAACATCTTACCGCATTCTTACAGCTCACTATTCCTTTATACAGCAGCACTCTCCCATACTGAGTAACAACTTCCTCTTCAAGCTTCTTGCATTTATGAGGTAGCACTTTTTCTTTATTGACAACACTCTCTATTAGTGGTTCACTATTTTCTCGCTCATTTGGCGTGCCCTATTTTTGCACATGCTTTCCTAGCTTATATAGCACTTGCTTTCCATGCACTTTTACTGCACATACTTTTTGCGCTCATTCCTCAACACTGTCCCTTTATTATGTAACTTGCTGCACTCACATCCCGCACTGAGCTCAACCCTACTGCTTCACACAAATCTACTTTTATAACCGTGTTCTGTTTCTAATATTCACTTCCATATTTGTGCATGCATCCTATTAATAGTAAAAACTTTTTTATTCTCACATGCAACCTTTTTAATTGAATGGTTCTTTGTTACATTTCTCTGTCCAAATCTTGGTCTTCTTTTGACGACTTTTAGTAACCACCGCTGCATGAAATTTCTTTATAACGGCCCCTGTCACTGCAGTAACGAATTTTGTTTACTGTCACTATAACTGCCCTTGTAACTGTCGTAATTACTTTAGTTTACTTATTCTTATTTAACTGCATGATTTTCTTTGCAATACTCTTTGTAACTCCATTTAACTCTTCACCTGTAACAGTTCTTATCTTGCTACATGAACTTATTCTGCAACTGTCTTTGTAACTGTTGTTTTCCTTCAGTTAAATTTACTTCGGCTTGCACCCACAAAAACACTACATGTCACGATATCGTGACACTTTTTCTGCCTTGAGCTCTTCTCTGCTTGCACTAGCGAAAACATGACATGTCGCGAAATCGTGACCCCTTTCGCTTTCGTACACTCTTCTTAGCAAGCACTAGCGAAACCATGACATGTCACGAAATCACGACACCTTTCGCTTTCGTACATTCTTCTTTGCATGCACTAGCGAAACCATGACATGTCATGAAATTGCGACACCTTTCACTTTCGTACATTCTTCTTTGCATGCACCAGTGAAAACAAAACATGTCATGAAATCGTGACACTTTCGCTGCCTTGTACTTTTCTCTGCCTTATGCCCATGAAAATGGAACATGTCATGAAATCGTGATGCTTTCACCTTTGAGCTCTTCCTCCTTGAATTTTTCATGAAATCGTGATGCTTCTTCTTCTGCTTCTGCTTCCATATTCTGCCACAAAATCATGACACTTCATCCTTCAGAGTCTTCCTCTTTGCTGTTGTCACGAAATTGCGATGCTTTTGCTTTTGCTTCTGCTTTCATGCTTCTGTTGCGAAATCACGACACTTCATCCTTCGGAGTCTTCCTCACTATTGTTGTCACAAAATCATGATGCTTCTTCTTCTGCTTTTGCTTTCATGCTTCTGTCATGAAATCACGACACTTCATCCTTCAGAGTCTTCCTCTCTGCTACTGTCACAAAATTGTGACACTTCTACTTTTGCTTATGCTTTCATGCTTCTATCGCAAAATTGTGACACTTCATCCTTCGGAGTCTTCCTCACTACTGTTGTCATGAAATCATGACATATTTTCTCCTTAGCTCTTCTCTTCTCTTCAGGTCACGAAAATGCGACAACTTTCCTTGCACTTTCCAAACATGTCGTGAAATCATGACAATCTTCCTTGCACTTCCTAAACATGTTGCGAAATCATGACATCTTCTTATCTCTCATCTTTCTCTTCACTTTGGACTGCGAAATGAAACATGTCATGAAATCATGACAGTTTTGCCAGCATTTTCACTCTCCTTCGATATGTCGTGAAATCACGACAATTTTGACAGCATTTTCTCTCTCCTCCGAGATGTCACGAAATCGTGACAAAAAACATGTCGTGATATCACGACAATTTTTTTACTTGTATTTTTCTTTGATTTTTTGAATCTTGGCCACTTTTGTCTTCTTGGAGAATCATTGTACATGCTCTGTATGATCTCTGAACTCTTGTTCACTTCATCAACCGATCTATATAATGACTTCTGTGCTCCTATCCATTTCATCAACTGATCCTCTGTTTGTGTTGACAATAATGACAATAACTTTGGTTGCACCTTGCTCATCAATCAACTCCTATCCATCACCTTGCTCATCAATCAACTCCTATCCATCACCTTGCTCATCAATCAACTCCTATTCATTCCTATCCATTGCATCAACTGATCAACCTCACTGTGTTGACAACAATGACAATACTTTGGTTGCACCTTGCACATCAATATCCCCCTTTGGAATTGTTGGCAACACACGTAATTGTCTGCAATTACCTGTAATTCTTCTCCACCTTTGACAATAATACCAAAGGGCGGCTGCAAAACTCCCCCTAAGTCCATGCACAACATTCTCAGGCAAAAATTATTACTGTTAGCCAAAATCATAAATATGAGCAATAATATAAACAAATGCATAAAAGCTCCCCCTAAGAATTTGATCCCGATAGCTAGTCAATTCTTAGACTATTCTTGGGAATATGTGACCACTTCAGTTCATGCTGTCTTCTGGGCCTCAACCCTCTGTTGCTCTGCAATCTCAAACTTGTCCACTTGAAGAATCCTCACTCAGATCTATCTTCAACTATGTTGGCTATTGGATCTCTATCCATTGAGACTCTGTCCTCTATACTCTATCATAGGCTCACTAAGAACCTGCTTAACAAGCTCACATAGAACTTGTCCAAATCAGCTCACAAGTCCTCACTAGAACCTATCCAAATAAGCTCACAAGTTCATTCAAGAAAAACATGTCCCAATCTCAATCTCAACTCAATCTCATAAGAATAAGATAGATGTAGTATGCTTTTCTCAAGAACATGAAACACAACCCAACAATTGCCAACCATGCAATAACTCATATAACAATGATACTCATGTTCTTTCCACAACCAATATCTTCTCTCAACCAATTAGGGCTTTAACAACAATGCTTATAAATAAGGTTTAACCAACATCATTCAACTCAAGATTAACCTTGAAGCATTCAACCAATCACTATATGAAAATAAAACCAGTAGATATTATTTTCCTTCCAAAGGTATTTGAACAAAAGAGCCACTGGTATATATCACCAATGCAAAGAATAACTTGCTCAAATCAATCTCAATGGAGTAAGCCCAAATCATGTATCAAGTAAAGCATTAACTTGATCAAAACAACCTCTATGAAAGCAATTCAACCATCAATCTCAAAGCAGTCAACTAAGGGTTTCACCATCTCAATGCAAGTAGCAAGACTTACTCACATAAACCCTAGTGCAAAATGCTTCCTCTTTGTTTGAAGACGAAGAGAATAGTTCTTCAACCTGTTACCAACACCACCCTCAACTTTGCCACCAAGTTAGGGTTAGATCATAAAAGTAACCACAAAAATATTTATTCCTTAAAACACCTTATGACTCCAATCCTTAGAAGTCAACTATAAAAAGACATATAAAGCATACAAACAATATATCCTTTTACACCTTACTCAAGATCATACTTCTGGACCGTCATTACCTCTAGCGTTGGAACCTCAATCAGCGCACAATCATCAACTCTTGGTATTCTACTTCCTCAGGCAATATCTCGCATTCCTCAAATAATGCAAGAATTTCTTAGGTGCATAGGCATCTTGTCATCCTTGACACTTCACCACCTGGGCGCTATTCTCTCAACGTCTCTGCCTTGCATGTGCCACTTGGCACTCTTGATGAACTGGGTGCTAGTGCCACTGTTTGCTTTGACTTTGGCATCTCTTTGCTGCATGTTCTATCTCAGATAACACCTATCAGCTACTACAACGAAACACAAGTACGTAGCTAGGGCACGCATGCATTATTTCATTAAACCAAAAATCTGATCTGTTATGATCCATAATTTAGAATAGTGGCAGAAGAATCATCAATAGTAAAACAATGAAAAATATCAAAACTACCAAGGGTGCCAGCTCTCAATTTAATCACAACCCTTCACGGTACTTCCACAGTCCACTACATAAATCGACAAAAAAATTGACAACTATACAACAATTTCTCGACTACTGGTCTTTCATCCTCAGATACCCAGACAAATACATAAGAGCATTAAAATGAAACTTTCATATTGCTCCCCCCGAGGATGTTCCACCTAGAGCTGCTTAATGTAGTAGAGGAGTAATCTCCTTCTGTACAAGGAGACACGAATTCCTTTCTTCTTTCTTTCTCTAGTCTTTCTTGAACTTAGGCTAAAGGTTTTCACCTGTAATCCTATTCTAAACCTTTTTGTGAACTTGATCATTTCTCTTGCGGGGTTGTCTCTTGTGCATTCTTGATGGATGATTATTTTCCTTTCTGTTGTGCACATGATTTATTTTGTCTGTATTAAATTCTTTACGTCTGATGAAATCTAGGGTTTTGCCTTAGATTAGATATAGAAGTGCTTGGATAGAACCTTGCTATGTGCCCTTGACCATTACATTTAAAACATTGCACATGTTTTATTCCCTGTCTGTATTGCATTCTGTGTGTATGATGAAATCTATGGTCTTGCCTTAGATTGGATACATAAGTGCTTGGACAAAACCTTGCTATGTGCCCATGGCCATTACATTTAAAACATTGCACATGGTGTTCACTCAAGAAAGCATATGTGTTTTTATTAGCATAACTCTTTGATCTATTATTCTGTCCACAATAAAATGCCTTGTGACCATAGCAGTTGCATTTAGAACAATAGCCATTAAAAGCATTATTATTAAAAGAGTGAGAGTGAGAGAACCTCTTTTACTGTGGTTGCTTTGTTGTAGATCTTCTTTGATGCTTTCTTCCTTTTGAATATTTAGCTTCAACCTTGAACTTCTTCTCTGCATATTTGGAAGATGAGGGTTGTTCAGCTTTAGACTTTTCTCGCTTTGATCCTTCAGCAGTGTGCTTCTTCTTCTCTGCATTTTTGGAAGATGAAGGTTGTTCAGCTTCATATCCAAGACCAAACTTAGCCGTGGAGCTTCTTTGTTGCTTTATCATTGTATCTAGCAACTCTATGCTCTTCTCAAATTTGAGATTTACATTGGCCTCTTCTAGTTGTTTCTTCAATGAAACAATCTCTTCTTCTTGTTGGCAGCAAACAATCTCTTTCTCATTGATTTGAGACCTCAGAATATCTTCAATCCTTTTGTACTGTTCTATTGCAGTTTTAGATCAACAATAACTTTGTTAGATTCCTCTTCACTTGTGCTGCATACATCATCCAAGTGTGTCTTCAAGGCTTCTTCTGATTTCTTGGCCTTTTGAACTTGTAGGAAGAGATCTTCAATCTCATCCCCAAATTCTTCTAACTTCTTGGAGATTATTTTGTTCTTTTTCCTTTCTAAACCCAACTCTTCAAGTGCAGCGATCAACTCACCTCTTAGATATACTTTTGCCTCAGCCTCAAGGTTTTCATCACATTCCTATTCTTCTTCAGTGTTTTTATTGCATACTTCAGAGTTCACTTCTTCTACCTTCTCTAGTTCAGTTTTCTCTTCCACATCAACTAAAATTGGCTGAAATGCCTTTTTTGAGGAGGATCTATTCTTCTTATCCATTGTGTACTAATCTAAGATCAACCTTGACTGATTTAGCCTGAACTGGGAACTTGGATCTGATACCAATTGTTAGTCTTACAATGGCACTGAGAGGTGGGGGTGAATCAGTGTAGCTATTTAAAACTTAAAAACTTAACTCTTAAATCCAAAATAAGGAAAGCTTAAAACCAGAAATAGCAAGTATCAGAAGAGAGCATCACATAACACAAGATGTAACGAGGTTCACCAGTTTTGGCTACTCCTCAAACTAGACTATTTAGACTCCCATCCAAATCCAGCCATTGCAAAGTTCCAACTTTACAATTAATTTACCAGCACCAACTGGAAGGAGCACTAACCCCTAATTTACCAGCAACAACTGGAAGAAGCACCAACCCCTAATTCCAAGCACCAACTTGGATTTCTAGTTTAAATCTTGATTGACATACAAATGCCCTTTGTGTTAAAAGACCCTTACTGGTCTATCTTAGCTCAAATCAATATCTTGGAAGCATACACTCTTTTACAGCTCTACTCACTGCACACTTACAGCCCTTTCAAATAGCTTACTCTTGCAGCTCTCATGGCTGTGAACATCTTACCGCATTCTTACAACTCACTATTCCTTTATACAACAGCACTCTCCCATACTGAGTAACAACTTCTTCTTCAAGATTCTTGCATTTATGAGGTAACACTTTTTCTTTATTGACAACACTCTCTATTAGTGGTTCACTATATTCTCGCTCATTTGGCATGCCCTATTTCTGCACATGCTTTCCCAGCTTATATAGAACTTGCTTTCCATGCACTATTACTGCACATACTTTCTACGCTCATTCCTCAGCACTGTCCCTCTATTCTGTAACTTGCTGCACTCACATCCCGCACTGAGCTCAACCCTACTACTTCACGCAAATCTACTTTATTAACAATGTTCTATTTCTAATCTTCACTTCCATATTCGTGCATGTAGCCTATTAATAGTAACAGCTTTTTTATTCTCACATGCAACCTTTTTTTATTGAATGGTTCTTTGTTACGTTTCTCTGTCCAACTCTTGGTCTTCTTTTGACGATTTTTAGTAACCACCATTGCATGAAATTTCTTTATAACGGCCCCTGTCACTATAGTAACGACTTATGTTTACTGTCACTATAACTGCCCCTGTAACTATCATAATTACTTTAGTTTACTTATTCTTATTTAACTGCATGATTTTCTTTGCAATACTCTCTGCAACTCCAGTTAACTCTTCACCTATAACAGTTCTTATCTTGCTGCATGAACTTATTCTGCAACTGTCTCTGTAACTGTTATTTTCCTTCAGTTAACTTTACTTCGGCTTGCACCCGTGAAAACACTACATGTCGCGATATCGCGACACTTTCACTACCTTGAGCTCTTCTCTGCTTGCACTAGCGAAAACATGACATGTCACGAAATCGTGACCCCTTTCACTTCCGTACACTCTTCTTAGCAAGCACTAGCGAAACCATGACATGTTGGTAAATCGCGACACCTTTCACTTCCGTACATTCTTCTTTGCATGCACTAGCAAAACCATGACATGTCACAAAATCATGACACCTTTCGCTTTCGTACATTCTTTTTTGCATGCACCAGCGAAAATAGAACATGTCATAAAATCATGACACTTTAGTTACCTTGTACCTTTCTCTGCCTTACACCCGCGAAAATGAAACATGTCATGAAATTGCGACGCTTTCACCTTTGAGATCTTCCTCCTTGAATTTGTCATGAAATTGCAAGGCTTTCGCCTTTGAGCTCTTCCTCCTTGAATTTGTCATGAAATCGCAATGCTTCTGCTTTTGCTTTTGCTTCCATGCTTCTGTCGTGAAATCACGACACTTCATCCTTTAGAGTCTTCCTCTCTGCTACTGTTGTGAAATCATGACGCTTCTGCTTCTGCTTTCATGCTTCTATTGTGAAATTGTGACACTTCATCCTTTGGAGTCTTCCTCACTACTATTTTCATGAAATCGCAATGCTTCTGCTTCTGCTTCTGCTTTCATGCTTCTATCGTGAAATCATGATACTTCATCCTTTGGAGTCTTCCTCTCTACTGCTATCACAAAATAGTGATGCTTCTGCTTCTGCTTCTGCTTTCATGCTTCTATCACGAAATCATGACACTTCATCCTTCGAAGTCTTCCTCATTGTTGTTGTCACAAAATCGTGACATCTTTTCTCCTTAGCTCTTCTCTTCTCTTTAGGTCACGAAAACGCGACAGCTTTCCTTGTGCTTTCCAAACATGTCACGAAATCACGATAGTATTCCTTGCACTTCCTAAACATGTCACGAAATCATGACATCTTTTTCTATCTCCTCTTTCTCTTCTCTTTGGACTGCAAAAATGAAACATGTTGCAAAATCGCAACAGTTTTGCCAACATTTTCTCTCTCCTCCGATATGTCACGAAATTGCGACAATTTTGACAACATTTTTTGTCTCCTCTGAGATGTCGCGAAATCACAACAGAAAACATGTCGCAATATCGTGAAAATTTTCTTACTTGTCTTTTTCTTTGATTTTCTAAATTTGGTCCACTTCTGTCTTCTTGGAGAATCATTGTACATGCTATGTATGATCTCTGAACTCTTTTTCACTTCATCAACTGATCTATATAATGACTTCTGTGCTCCTATCCATTTCATCAACCGATCCTCTGTCTGTGTTGACAATAATGACAATAACTTTGGCTGCACCTTGCTCATCAATCAACTCCTATCCATCACCTTGCTCATCAGTCAACTCCTGTACATCACCTTGCTCATCAATCAACTCCTATTCATTCCTATCCATTGCATCAAATGATCAACCTGACTGTGTTGACAACAATGACAATACTTTGGTTGCACCTTGCACATCAATCTCCCCCTTTGGAATTGTTGGCAACACACGTAATTGTCTGCAATTACCTGTAATTCTTCTCCCCCTTTGACAATAATACCAAAGGGCAGCTGCAAAACTCCCCCTAAGTCCATGCACAACATTCTCAGGCAAAAATTATTACTGTTAGCCAAAATCATAAATATGAGCAATAAGATAAACAAATGCATAAAAGCTCCCCCTAAGAATTTGATCCCGATAGCTAGTCAATTCTTAGACTATTCTTGGGAATATGTGACCACTTTAGTTCATGCTGTCTTCTAGGCCTCAACCCTCTGTTGCTCTGCAATCTCAAACTTGTCCACTTGAAGAATCCTCACTCAGATCTATCTTCAACTGTGTTGGTTGCTAGATCTCTATCCATTGAGACTCTGTCCTCTATACTCTGTCATAGGATCACTAAGAACCTGCTTAACAAGCTCACATAGAACTTGTCCAAATCAGCTCACAAGTCGTCACTAGAACCTGTCCAAATTAGCTCACAAGTTCATTCAAGAAAAACTTGTCCCAATCTCAATCTCAACTCGATCTCATAAGAATAAGATAGATGTAGTATGCTTTTCTCAAGAACATGAAACACAACCCAACAATTGCCGACCATGCAATAACTCATATAACAATGATACTCATGTTCTTTCAACAACCAATATCTTCTCTCAACCAATTAGGGCTTTAACAACAATGCTTATAGACAAGGTTTAACCAACATCATTCAACTCAAGATTAACCTTGAAGCATTCAACCAATCACTATATGAAAAGAAAACCAGTAGATATTCTTTTCCTTCCAAAGGTATTTGAACAAAAGAGCCACTGGTATATATCACCAATGGAAAGAATAACTTGCTCAAATCAATCTCAATGGAGTAAGCCCAAATTATGTATCAATTAAAGCATTAACTTGATCAAAACAACCTCTATGAAAGCAATTCAACCATCAATCTCAAAACAGCCAACTAAGGGTTTCACCATCTCAATGCAAGTAGCAAGACTTACTCACATAAACCCTAGTGCAAAATGCTTCCTCTTTGTTTGAAGAAGAAGAGAATAGTTCTTCAACCTGTTACCAACACCATCCTCAACTTTGCCACCAAGTTAGGGTTAGATCATAAAATAACCACAAAAATATTTATTCCTTAAAACACCTTATGACTCCAATCCTTAGAAGTCAACTATAAAAAGACATATAAAGCATACAAACAATATATCCTTTTACACCTTACTCAAGCTCATACTTCTGGACTGTCGTTACCTCTAGTGTTGGAACCTCAATCAACGCACAGTCATCAACTCTCGGTATTCTACTTCCTCAGGAAATATCTCGCATTCCTAAAATAATGCAAGACTTTCTTAGGTGCATAGGCATCTTGTCCTCCTTGACACTTCACCACCTGGGCACTATTCTCTCAATGTCTCAGCCTTGCATGTGCCACTTGGCACTCTTGACGAACTGGGTGATAGTGCCACTGTTTTCTTTGACTCTGGCATCTCTTTATTGCATGTTCTATCTTAGATAATACCTATCAACTGCTCCAATGAAACACAAGTACGTAGCTAGGGCACGCATGCATTCTTTCATTAAACCAAAAATCTGATCTGTTATGATTCGTAATTTTGAACAGTGGCAGAAGAATCATCAACATTAAAAAAATGACAAATATCAAAACTACCAAGGGTGCCAGCTCTCAATTTAATCACAACCCTTCACGGTACTTCCACAGTCCACTACATAAACCGACAAAAACTTTGACAACTATACAAAAATTTCTCGACTGCTGGTCTTTCATCCTTAGATACCCAAAAAAATACATAGGAGCATTAAAATGAAACTTTCATATTGCTCCCCCTGAGGATGTGCCACCTGGAGCTGCTTAATGTAGTAGAGGAGTAATCTCCTTCTGTCCAAGGAGACACGAATTCCTTTCTTCTTTCTTTCTCCAATATTTATTGAACTTAGGCTGAAGGTTTTCACCTACAATCCTATTCTGAACCTTTTTGTGAACTTGATCATTTCTCTTGTAGGGTTGTCTCTTGTGCATTCTTGATGGATGATTATTTTCCTTTCTGTTGTGCACATGATTTATTCTCTGTCTATATTGCATTCTTTGCATCTGATGAAATCTAGGGTTTTTCCTTAGATTAGATACATAAGTGCTTGGACATAACCTTGCTATGTGCCCTTGACCATTACATTTAAAACATTGCACATGTTTTATTCCCTGTCTATATTGCATTCTGTGTGTATGATGAAATCTATGGTCTTGCCCTAGATTGGATACAGAAGTGCTTGGACAAAATATTGCTATGTGCCCATGGCCATTACATTTAAAACATTGCACAGGGTGTTCACTCAGGGAAGCAGATGTGTTTTTATTAGCATAACTCTTTGATCTATTATTCTATCCACAATAAAATGCCTTGTGACCATAGCAGTTGCATTTAGAACAATAGCCATTAAAAGCATTATTATTAAAAGAGTGAGAGTGAGAGAACCTCTTTTGCTGTGGTTTCTTTGTTGTAGATCTTCTTTGATGCTTTCTTCCTTTTGAAGATTTAGCTTCAACCTTGAACTTCTTCTTCTCTACATGTTTGGAAGATGAGGGTTGTTCAACTTTAGACTTTTCTCGCTTTGATCCTTCAACAGTGTGCTTCTTCTTCTCTGCATTTTTGGAAGATGAAGGTTGTTTAGCTTCATATCCAAGACCAAACTTAGCCGTGGAGCTTCTTCGTTGCTTTATCATTGTATCTAGAAACTTTGTGCTCTTCTCAAATTTGAGATTTACATTGGCCTCTTCTAGTTGTTTCTTCAATGAAACAATCTCTTCTTCTTGTTGGCAACAAACAATCTCTTTCTCATTGATTTGAGACTTGAGAATATCTTCAATCCTTTTGTACTGTTCTACTTGCAGCTTTAGATCAATAATAACTTTGTTAGATTCCTCTTCACTTGTGCTGCATACATCATCCAGGTGTGTCTTCAAGGCTTCTTCTGATTTCTTGGCCTTTTGAACTTGTAGGAAGAGATATTCAATCTCTCCCCATATTCTTCTAACTTATTGGAAATTCTTTTGTTCTTTTTCCTTTCTAAACCCAACTCTTCAAGTGCAGCGATCAACTCACCTCTTAGATATACTTTTGCCTTAGCCTCAAGGTTTTCATCACATTCATGTTCTTCTTCAGTGTTTTCATTGCATACTTCAGAGTTCACTTCTTCTACCTTCTCTAGTTCAGTTTTCTCTTCCACATCAACTAAAACTGGCTGAAATGCCTTTTTGGAGGAGGATCTATTCTTCTTACCCATTGTGTACTAATCCAAGATCAACCTTGACTGATTTAGCCTGAACTAGGAACTTGGCTCTAATACCAATTATTAGTCTTACAATGGCATTGAGAGGGGGGGTGAATCGGTGTAGCTATTTAAAACTTAAAACTTTAACTCTTAAAGCCAAAACAAGGAAAGCTTAAAACCAGAAACAACAAGTATCACAATAGAGTAGCACATAACACAAGATGTAACGAGGTTCACCAGTTTTGGTTACTCCTCAAACTAGACTGTTTAGACTCCCATCCAAATACAGCCATTGCAAAGCACCAACTTTACAATTAATTTACCAGCACCAACTGGAAGGAGCACCAACCCCTAATTTACCAGCACCAACTGGAAGGAGAACCAACCCCTGATTCCAAGCACCAACTTGGATTTCTAGTTTAAATCTTGATTGACATACAAATGCCTTCTGTGTTACAAGACCCTTACTAGTCTATCTTAGCTCAAATCAATCTCTTGGAAGCATACACTCTTTTACAGCTCTACTCACTACACACTTACAACCCTTTCATATAGCTTACTCTTGCAGATCTCACGGCTCTGAACATCTTACCGCATTCTTAAAGCTCACTATTCCTTTATACAACAACACTCTTCCATACTGAGTAACAACTTCCTCTTCAAGCTTCTTAAATTTATGAGGCAACACTTTTTCTTTATTGACAACACTCTTTGTTAGTGGTTCACTATATTCTCGCTCATTTGGCATGCCCTATTTTTGCACATGCTTTCCCAGCTTATATAGCACTTGCTTTCCATGCACTGTTACTGCACATACTTTCTACGCTCATTCCTCAGCAATGTCCCTCTATTCTATAACTTGCTGCACTCACATCCCGCACTGAGCTCAACCCGAGGTTGTCCACTGCCAACGTCTTATTGTCAATTAGGTCTTGTATCAAACCTTTTAACTTCCAACATGCATTCAGGTCATGTCCCCTCTGCCTATGGAACCTACAATACAAGTCCTCCCGGTATCCCTTAGGCTTCGGTGCATTGGGATCTATGGTTTGGATCTTTGGAAGGTTGATCAAGTTCACCGCTGACAAGCGGTCAAATAGGGAGTCCCTAGACTCCGTATAAGGTGTGTACTATCACCTAGGGCGACGCTACTAATTTTTCTCTTGCTTCTGGTTTTATCTTTCATAATTACTAGGAGGCACTGCCTGATAGCATTTTGATGTTGTATTTCTTGTGCAGGCTTAGGGACTTTTATAGCAACTTGATTGATAGCAATGGGTTTCTATTGCGTAGTCCCTATTTTTTTGTTCTTGTTCCATTCTTTCTTTTTAGGTTTGACAATCTCGCCATCCTATATCTTGATCTCTTCGATGATTCTAACTTATGCCAGAGCTTCCTCTAAGGTGGCATATTGCTGTAGCCACAATAGCACAGAGATTGATCTCAAAAAGCTTCATGAGAACATTTGTGTAAGGTCTGACATAGGAGGGAGGTAGGGTATCTTGGAAAGTAGAGTCCTCCATCGATTCCCTTATGCCACCATGGTTTATTCCTCATACTGCCTAAGGCTGGCCAGGTCACTTAGTGATGCATTCTTCTTGGTGTTAAAAGTGAAGCGTTCGAGGAACACATCCACTAACTGATCCAAGTTACTGATGATGTGCTTTGGCAATTGAGTGAACCGATCGGAGTCAGGGCCCATGAATGTGGTTGTAAATATCTTTAGCAACAACACATCATTGTCCTAAATTTTGAAACATTGGCTCAAGAATCTAGTCACATGCTCTTGGGAATCCTCCTCACCCTTAAATATTGCTAACTGAGGCAGATTAAAGTGTTCATGGTAAGGTGGTGTAGGCACTGAAGGATGCACAGGATGACTGCAGAGTTGGCGTAACATGGGATTTTGGGACCGAGAAGCTTTGGTTTCCACAAACTCCAAACACTCTAGCAGCACTTTGTATGCATTGGAAGATTTAATCTCTTTCTATTTAGTTTACTCCCATTGTGGGTTGTGGGAGACTTGAGGCCTATGGGGGGGTGGTCGGATAGCAAACCCTCCACCTTGGTAGGGTGTTTCGGCCCGCTCTTCTTCTTGTTCATACTCATCGTAAGCTTCCTGACGAGTCTCTAGGAGAGACCTATGACCTTGGGTGGGTCCCCTCGAAGGGTACCCATCATTATTCTAGGGAGTGGCCTCCCACTCAGGTCTAGGGGGTCTCAGAGGCAACACTTGATAAGGTCTCAGAGACCTATCTCTTACCAAGGGACTATGACTCTCATATGGTTCTACTCTTTGGGTGTGAGGGGTTGGAACCCTCTCGGGCACTGGGTTATGGAGCAGCTCATATGTTTGGATCTAAATGCGCTCTTTGCTAAGGTGATATAGATGCTCTAGCTACTGTTGGTCTTGCTCAAGCCACGTGATTTGGGATTGGTGGGTGGCATGTCTGGTGACTGCCAGGTCAATTTTTTCTACCATCTTGAGCTTAGGAGGCCTAGATGCCTCTCCTATGCACTTACCTCGATCATGATGATTTGAGATCTCAATAGGCTGCTTCCCTCTGTCTAGGTTGGCAAAATTTACCTGAGGCTCTGGCCTCAGTTGGTGATCATGGTACATAATAGGTGCGGAAGCGCATGGCTTCCGTGCTGTACATTGCTCTCAAGGAATGTAATGGTCTTCCTTGTGCTCCCTTTTGTATGTGTGAAAGGGGTGGGCAAAGTTGGCTCACCCTACTTGAAGAGTCCTGTGCTCTAGGTTTTTTCTATTGGTTCTTGAAAGCACAAGGATACGAAAGGAAAAAGGAAAGCGAGTATGCGAAATGCAAACAAAAACTGGACTCAACGCTAAATCCTAGAAACTTGAAAGTGCATGAAAAGAGGGAAAAACATGAGTGAATCGAAATGAAACAAATAGGAATAAAGAAGACAGCCATTTTTTTATTAATATGTTTCAAACTCGTTTACAATGCGCATCCTCCCCTTCCAAGGGCTAGGAGCGTTTCAAGCATGAGTTCTTGTTACATCCATGGGTGCCTTTCCTTCTTCCGCGTGCCCACATGTGAAATGGGTGAACCAAAATGTCACCGCCACTTGGAATGATGAGTATTGACTCCTCACTGCTCTTCCGATGTCCAAACCTACATTCAAAGGAGCAAGAAATGGTTAGTAGCACCTATGGATGAAACAAAGCATGCAATCCCCAAGCCTACAATAAGTGAATGAGAAAAATGAATTAAACTGATATTAAAATAGATCCAAATGCTATGAAAATTTGATAGGGGCATCAAGATACCACCAGGAAGGTTCTGCAAAAATAACAGTAGGGAAATTCCTCACCAATTTGAATTCACTCTGGGGCGGGAAGAATTCACCTACAACAAAATGCTAAAAATATATTGTCCCAATGTCCTACCTAGGAAGCTCCAAAAGACCTAAAA
The DNA here is from genome assembly GCA_028583015.1 of Wollemia nobilis. Taxonomy (NCBI): domain Eukaryota; kingdom Viridiplantae; phylum Streptophyta; class Pinopsida; order Araucariales; family Araucariaceae; genus Wollemia; species Wollemia nobilis. Next base: position 14,509,560 of record JAQPPZ010017058.1, on the reverse strand, counting down.
ACTTGGGATTAGCTAATTGGGGGCATTTTGGGAAGACCCAGATGGTTAGATTTTCCTAATTTGGCCTCCATAAAAAATAATTTGATGATTCTACCTGTAGGTTAGTAAAGGCGAACAAAGCTAGAAATATGATCAAAATTGCTCAAAACGAGATGAAATTCAAATGAAAACCTATCTAAACATCATAGAATTGAATGCAAAAATGAAATAAAGAAAATCTACCATGGAATTCCCATCGCTCCGAAATGGAGCGATTAGGATTATGGTAGTGTGGGAGGGGGCACCCATGGGGCAGGCCGCCTGTCATTTGAGGCCTGATTTCGGCACCAATCCCCTTGGGATGGGTCCAAAACATCCTGTGTGGTATTGTCGGAAAATTTGGTGGGGTATTGTGGCCAAATTTCAGGTTTTGGGATCAATATTTGTCCTCCCAATAGTCACCCAATGACCTCCCTTCTAAAGGAGATCAAGGATGTGAAAGGCGCAAATCCAAAAGGTGTGAGATGTGTAAATAAAATGATAGCACTTCATTGCTCTAAAATGCTACTTCTCTTCATATTTTGGGGTGAGGAAACTCACCAATTTATAGACCTGGAGGTCTCTTGAAATGGGCATGCAGAGGCACCACTTGGAAATCATGCCTTCCCAGGGGGAAGGAGATTCCTCCTTGAATAGGGACTTCGTGACTAACCTTACAGATGCCTCTAATGCTTGAAAACGCTCACCCATACTCCCATGCGATGAAGGAAGCATTGGGTGGTGGACCTGAGCTACCATTTGTCAAGATTTGACTTTTTGCCCGTCAAACCTACAATTTGCCCCACCCTGGAGTGAATTCAAAATTTGTCCCTGGCTAAGGTGAACCCTAGATTGAATTCGTCCCAGGGTGGGACGGATACTAAGCAAAGTGCTTAAAGGTGCCAAATTTATCCCTAACCTTTCAAAACTACTGTGAGAGTGGTTAGGACCATTGTTTGACCTCTGGGGGCTGCCCTTGGGGCTGTGTGTGTCAATGCAATCAGTGTTTGTAGTCACATAATCGGATTGGTGTTATTTTGGTGTCTACAGATGCCCCTTTTTGGGATGCGTTGTGCATGGTGCAGCACCAAGCAAAAATAGATAACAAAAGCACTAATGATTAGGGTTTCTCAGTAACCTAACCAAATTTTGATGTCCCAAGTATGGAAAGGGCATGCATTCTTGAATCCTTGCTTCTGACGAGTGAAGGAACTCAATTCAAGTGTTAACCTTTTTCGGTGAGGTGTTACTTGATCTTGGACATTGATCGATCATGAATAGGCAAAGGGCGCAACCTTTTGTCTATGAGAACCTTGAGTTCATGATTCACGAAATGCCAAGTGATTTGATTAGGTTGTGATTATTGCTTGTTTACTACCCCAAGCACGAGCGTAATTGTCTTTGTCAATGATTCTTTGAATGCATGTCATTTTCCTTAATTGGGTGTGTGCTTGTTGATTGGTGACTAAGTGTGACTACCCCCTCAAGTGACGAATCGATGAGGGAATGACCTTCATGAGAAAAGCGATGAGTCACTTGACCCAAGATGACTTGTGCAAGGGTGCCTTTAGATGTTTTAGCATTAAGTGTGTGCAGTTTTCTGACATTTAGACCTATTTTTGGTGGGTGGTAACCCTTTTTGCGACGTGTTTTGGAGCTAAAATTGGCAAAAATCCGTCCTCCCGTGGAGTGGTCCAGCTATGGTAGCCTTCTTAGGGAGTAGGATAGTGACAATTTGTAACCCCAACGTATGTTTTGCATGCCTAGGATGTCAAGTGCAAGAGCACTCTCATTGGGCAAGTTTATTAGCTATTTTAGTGCATTTTTGTTCAATTTTTGTTGTTTTTTGAAATTTATGCCCTAAATTCATCCTAGGGTGGGACGAATACTAGCTTAGTATTCATCCCAGGGTGGGATGAGTGCTAACTAGAGTGATCGTCCCAGGGGGGAATGAATATAAGCTCAAAAGGCCTATTTAAAGGTCAAAACTAGGGTTTGGGCTCATTTGCATCTAAATTTTCTTGCGATTTGGAGCTCTGGGGAGGAGGAGGTTAATTCTATGAAGTGAAGCACTGCTAAATTTCTCCTAACATCATGAGTGCACAAACTGGATCGAGCGACAGAGCCGAAGTGAGACCAGTAAGTGCTCCCTAGCGTTATTGCTTTTGCTATTTGTTTTAAAATTGCAAGTGTTTTGTTTAGTTTTCTTTGTGATGATGTTTTCCAAAATTTAAAATTGAAACCTTGAAACTGAGCTAAATACAACCAAGACATAGTTGACAACTGAATGACAAATGTAGTGAGAACCTAGGTAAAGAATTGTTATTTTTCTTGTAACTAAAACCCTAGGATAAATGGAACGTAAAACCCTAGTTCTTAGGTTGAGCTGGTCAGTTTTAAAACGTAGGTTACAACCCTAGGTTTAAACTATTATTTTAATTTTATTTTGTTTGTGCAGACTTTTTAGACTTAGAATACCGAAATCCTATGACTGACAATAGGACTGACAAAATATTTGTGTTTTTGTTAATTAATCAGTTTAGAGTTTAAAAACCCTAGGGCTAACAAATTATTATTTTTTGAATTTTTGTTTTGTTTTTGAATTTATCAGTTAGGATTAGAAACCCTAGGATTCACAAATGGATTTGTGTAAATTTTTCATTTTTTTTTAAATTTATCAGTTAGGATTAGAAACCCTAGGACTGACAAATAAATTTGTTTGAATTTTTTGTTTTGTTTTTAAATTTATCAGTTAGGATTAGAAACCCTAGGACTAACAAATTAATTTTGTTTGAATTTTTTTTTTATTTTTGGCTATACATTGGTAGGCAATGTTGTATATTCATGTTATTGTTGTACAGTTTTTTTTTCATGATTTTAATGTTTTTGTGTTGTTTTCTTTTGCAGGTTTTTAAGAGCCGGTACCGTGTACCTATTGCTTTTGATGAAGCGTAGGGGGCGCTAACTGTGGCTGACTGGGAGTGGCTTGATGCCCTTGGGCTCAAGCATGTGGCTCAATTGGACCTTGTGGTTGGGGATCAGGCTTATCTGATGGCCCTGATCAATCTATGGGATCCCTGGACCAACACCTTCCATCTCCCAACAGGGGAGATGATAGTGACCTTGGAGGATTTCTATCAGCTTCTATAGATTCTGATAGATGGACTACCGATCAGGACATCGCCACGTGATCAATAGACAAATGTACTGATGCGATGCTTCGGGCATGGGGAGGAACTAGGTGTGGAGGATCCAGTGGAGAGGGCCGAGGGTGACTGCCAAATTGGCGGGATTTTTGTCCGATGGTGGCTGGAGGGGGGGGTGGGAGTAGGCGTGATGTGGGGGCTAGCAGCAATCGCCCTGAGGGGTCCCATAGGACCCACACCATGGGGGGTAGTTCTCGTCGCACCGATCCTGTGTGATCATGGTGGCCAATGCCCTAGGCTTGGGGGTTTTGAGCTTTTGGATTGTTGTGTTGTGGGGTCACAGGACCAGTTCATTGTAGCCTATGGGCATTTTTGATGATATATATAGATGACTTTATTTTGTTGATGATTTGATTTTATGTATGATGAGTGATGAGTATGGATGTATGCATGTTAATTTATTTTGATGGATGCATATGTTATGATGAATGCAAATGTTTTTGATTTATATGTGATATGCAAAATGGAATGGATGAATTGAATTTGTGTTGTTTGGCGAGGGCACCATAGACTATTTAGGACTTTGTGATTTTGTTTTTGGTGATTGTTGATGGCAATGCAAGGATGAATGATAGCGTAGTTGGTTTAGAAATGTAGCTAAGGTTTTTTGAGACTTAGATGGTTTTAACTCACTAGCCATGACTGTATTTTATCTTACAAGACTTTTGAACAAGGTATGAATCGGACTTGTCTTTGACCAAGCTATTTCACATCCCTATGTGTGCAATTGAGTTCATTTATGTGGTATTTGTCAGGATACCGCCAGTGCCAAATAGGCTATCAACCAAACCTGTACTAAGGATCACCTAATTAGGTCCACTAATTCCTTTGTTGTATTTAGTTAGATTAATCTGTGGTGCTATCTAGGGTACCATAAGCTAGCTCATCCACATGCAAACATTGATATGTACATGAGTTAATGTGATAGATATATCATCATGTGGGAGGTTTACCGCCAGTGATCGATAGGCTATCCACCAAATCGGTACTGAGGTTTGCCTCATGACCTGTCGAAATTTTGAGAGTTCCAGGGATTCAAGTTTGACTCCCTTCTTTTCTTCAATTGTATTGGGATACTTGCTCTTTTGTAGTGATAAAAATCACTATTTATTTTTATATATTTTTCTTTTGAGCAAGGGATTTGAATTTTGAGTGATGAGAATCACTATTGTATGTGCATTTTGATGTATGCACTCTGGTGGTGATGTCAAATATTTTGGAGTTTTGACTTTTTGTAAAATTTTGATGTTTTCAAAAACTTTTTTTTTTTTTGAGAACTTGGGATTCTTGGGGAATTGGGTAGGGAAGATGCTTGTCCTTTTGCCAACTCTCAGAATTCTTGGGGTCATTCACACAAGGGGATGAGCAAGATAACTGTTTCACTTGTGGTGACCTGGATTGCTGTGCAGGTTTCATATTTCGTTCACACAACTTGGGAATTTTTATGTGTTTTAATTTGTGTTGGGATGCTACGTAACAAGGTGTGATCCAAGTAGAACTCTACCTTCGTAAAATTTGTATGACTTGGTATAGTATGTGGCTAGAAAGCAAAATGATGACTGAAAGATGAAAAATCTTGATACATTTAGAAGACCACTGACTCTGGTATGGTAAAATGTAGTGAATGGGGTTTTTATTTATTTTTTATTTTTATTTTTATTTTTTTTGATGGACTAAGTATAAAATGGAAAAATGTGGAACAAGATGGACTAGTGGAGTAATTACAGTCTATGGTGCCTTTGACCTATAAGACCACAAATATGCAATGTATGGATGCGATGCTTAATGCAGCTACATATTTTTGTGTTTTTGATGGATTGATTTTTGTGAATATGAAGATGAGATGCGAGAAGAGCTCTCTATTGATGAGTTTGAGCATGCTTGGAAATGAGATGCAAATTTTTGTTGTTTTTGATGATTTTACTATTTTTGAATTTTCTTATTTTTGACCAAGCGATTGTAGGAATCCTTGGAGCTTTTTGGGATTGACCAAGCTATTGTAGGAATCCTTAGAGCATTTTGGGATTGACCAAGCGATTGTAAGAATCCTTGCAGCATTTTTGGGATTGACCAAGTGATTGTAAGAATCCTTGGAGCATTTTGGGATTGAACAAGCGATTGTAAGAATCCTTGGAGCATTTTGGGATTGACCAAGCGATTATAGGAATCCTCGAAGCATTTTGGGATTGACCAAGCGATTGTAGGAACCCTTGGAGCATTTTGGGATTGACCAAGCGTTATAGGAATCCTTGGAGCATTTTGGGATTGACCAAGTGATTATAGCAATCCTTGGAGCATTTTGGGATTGACCAAGCGATTGTAGGAACCCTTGGAGCATTTTGGGATTGACCAAGCGATTATAAGAATCCTTGGAGCATTTTGTTTGGGATATGGCTCTCTTAGATATGGAATGGTCATAAATAACTGATGTTCAAGGGTTCTGGTTCCTTGATTCCATCAAGAGAGGCTAGCCGGTATGTCTCGGGTCCTTTTTGCTATATTAATATAGCCACATTTTTTGGAACTTGCTTAGGTGGGACGCAAACTAGAGTTCTATTGGTTTTATTTTAAGACCAAGTCACCAATTCGAAAGCTCTCAAGTGAACTTTCATGTTGTATGCTTTCTTAAGTTGCTCTTGATAGATACGTAAATGCTCGAGAGCATTAACGCATCGTTCTTCAAGCAACGTAATCTGGTCTAACCGGGCCTACCGCGCAGCATCATCATCGATGAACTCTTGCATTGATATGCATAGGGAAGGAATTTCCAACTCGAGAGGCATGACTACCTCGGAGCCATACACGAGTGAAAACGGAGTTGCCCCAGTGGGCATCCGAATGCTAGTGCGATAAGCCCACAGGGCAAGTGGGAGTTGGATGTGCCAATCCTTATGACTATCTGCGATGGTCTTTTTAAGGATGGCAACTAGCATTTTGTTTGACGCCTCTGCTTGCCCATTTGCCTGCGGATAATAGGGTGTCAAAAAAATGTGCTAAATTTTTTACTTTGTGGTCAAAGCACACACGTCTTTGTTCTTGAATGATGTCCCATTATCCGAGACTATTTTGGATGGAATACCAAAATGACATATGATGTTATGCAAAATGAACTCCACAATGCGGGGTCTTGTCATAGAGGTAAGCGAAACTGCTTCCACCCACTTGGTGAAATACTCTGTGGCCATTATAATAAACGTGTAACGACCTGATGATGCAGGGGAGATCTTTCCAATTAGATCGAAGCCCCATTGCAAAAATTGCCAAGTGGACTAAACTATCTGCAAGGCCTAGGAAGGTACATGTATCAAATTGGCATGATGTTGACACTTCACGCACTTCCTGACATATTCGCAACAATCTCACTCTAAAGATGGCCAATAATAGCCCATGCGAAGAATGCACTTTGCGATGGCCATACCACTGAAGTGGCCACCACATGTACCATCATGCGCTTGGGCGATCGCCCAAGTGGACTCTTGCTGGTCCAAGCAATGAAGGAGGATTCCTTCATAGTTGCGATGGTACAAAATATCTCCTATCAAGACATACTTAGCCGCTTTTTGCTTGAATGCTCGTTTTGTGGCATGCGTCAATCCAAGTGGGAGACTACCTAACTTGAGGTAGTCCCTAATGGGTAAATACCAATCTTGCTGATCGAAATCCTTGATGGTATGAACAACCAATCCCTCTTGAAGTTCATCCCTAGCAAATGCTGAGTGGGAGAGAACTTGTAAGAATAGCGTTGTGTTGCTATTAATGGGAGTAGGGGAGAACAAGGACCCCCAGTTGGCATGTTTCATACGATCGTGGATTTGAGAGAACTTATCCGAGGATGGTTCAATATGGATCATGTGGATTCCTGGTGTCAATTCAGAGCTTGCACGCTCCATCATGGATTGCGATAGTGTTTTGACTTGAATGGTTGTCATATCACTAGAAAGATCTTGCGATATTAGTGACCCCAAGGAGGCCATTGTGTCCACAAAATGATTCGATGATCGAGGGAGTGCCTCGATGTCATACCACTCAAGTTTTGCCAAGAATTTATCCACAAGGGCTTTATAATCCTGTAGAACTAGGCATTTGCATTGGAATACCCCTTTGAATTGATTGACAATTAACAATGAATCACCAAATATGTTCAGTCATTTGATGTTCATGGTGATTGTTGTCTGAAGACCTATGAGCAAGGCTTCATACTCCGCATTATTGTTGGTGCATGGGAAATTTAATTTAAATGACAAGGGCATTGGAGCACCCTGCGGTGTGAAGAATACTATTCCCGTACCACCACCTTGCTCACATTTAGAACCATAAAAAAATAGGGTTATGTCATCCTGTGACTCAGGCTCATCAGAAAATGGCGATTTTGAGACATGGAAGACCCCATCATCGGGTAGTTCTATGACCAGAGGCTGATCCTCTTCGAGAGGAGCCTCTGCTAGTTGATCGGCTATGACCTGTCCTTTGATGGATTTCTGTCCAATAAACTCTATGTCAAATTTTTTCAACAACATGATCCATTTCACCGTGCGACTACTATGATAAGTATGACTCATCATGTATCGCAATGGATTCTCCTTAGACACAACATACGTAGTGTTTCTCAGCATGTAGTGGCGTAGCTTTTTGGTAGCAAACACCACTACCAAGCAGAGTTTCTCGACGTATGCATAGTTAAGTTCATAACTGACCAGGGTGCGGCTAAGATAGTAAGTAGCATATTCTTTGTGAAGTTCATTCTTCTGGGCCAGCATGGTAGCCAGTGCTACCTCAGTAGCTAAGATGTATAAGTAGAACAACACTCCTGGTCTAGGTGGTGCCAATACTGGTGACGAAGCCAAGTATCATTTGATGTCGTCAAAGGCTGACTAGCACTCATCATCCCAGTGAAATGCTACCCCCTTGTGCAATAATTTGTTCATGGGTCGACACTTGTCAGATAGCTGTGCTATGAAGCGCTTAATTGACACAACCTTTCCCTGTAGACTTTTGAGTTGCTTAATGGTAGTTGGGGGAACCATTTCAAGGATTTCCTTGACTTTGTTTGGGTCCACTTCGATGCCTCGCTTTGAGACTATGAAACCCAAGAGTTTTCTAGATGTGACACCAAATACGCACTTCTTGGGATTCGATCGACTTTATGCTCCATGAGGCGATCGAGGATCTTTCTTAAGTCATCGAGATGATCTAGGCGCAAAAGAGACTTGGCCAACAAATCATCCATGTAATCTTCCAAATTTTTATGCATGTAATCATGGAAGATGTACGTCATTGCACGTTGGTAGGTGGTGCCAGCATTTTTAAGGCCAAAGGGCATGACCTTGTAACAAAATGTCCCCCAAGGTGTTGTGAATGCCATTTTTAGTTGGTCCTCGGGATTGATACGAATCTAATTGTATCCCGAGAAACCATCCATGAGGGATAGCATTTTGTGACCTACTATAGTGTCTACCAATGTGTCGATGCTTGGTAAGGGGAAATCATCCTTAGGACTAGCTTTGTTTAGATCTCAAAAATCAGTGCATATGCAAATCCTCCCATCGAGATTTTTGACAGGCACCATGTGGTAAAACCATGGCGGATAATCCACCCAGATGACAAACTATGCATCCAACAACTTTTGCAATTCATATTTGACCATCAAGGCCACTGTTGGGTGCATATTACATAGTTTTTGATTAACTGGCTTGATTGTCAGATCAAGCATTAGATTATGCGTGACTAGCTATGGATCTAGCCCTGGCATGTCTCTGTATGACCATGCAAAAACCTCCTTCTTCTCTTTGAGAAGGGAAATGTAGTTGGCTTGCTCTTCGGGGGATAAGCTTACCCCCAGCTTGATAATTTGTGGATTTATTGGATCCAAGTTTATGTCTACGTCAGTCATCTCCTCGAACGACATGTGGGATCCATCCTCCAACTGATGTGGAGTTGGGATCAAATGGATATCATTAGCTGAGTTTAAATTTACATTGGGAACCTTAGGTTCCTCTTTTACATGAAAGATATCCTGAGTTGTCCCTGGGGTAAAATGAAGCATTTTACCGAAAGGCCAATACTCCGATGGGGATGGAGGTGAATTGATGTGATCCCAGTCAATGGCATCTATGTCTAGATGCAAGGACCGTGTCGGATCGGTCGGATTGTAGATGGGTGCGGTTAAGTCAATGGAGATCATGTGGATGAAATGATTTTGGTCTCCATTACCATGGGTGTGATGACTCAAATATTTTGGATGTTATCTGTGTTCTAGATATGGCTCTAGAGGTATTGGCACGAATGGATCGGCCCTATGTGCTAATAGGAGGATGGGGTCTGCCCTCGACATTGATATCACCCTAGGGTCTCAGAGTGGAAGGTGCTCTTCATGTACCCGGAGCAACGGATCCAACACTTGATCCCACCCTACTGGGTCTATGTACCACTCGTGCCTTGGCACTATGCCCATCTATTCAAATATGTCATTAATCTCCAAGGGGTATGGTTGTGGCCTCTACCACATGTGATTAAGATATGTCATTTTTGTTTCATCTTCGTAATCACTATCGAAGATCCAAAAGCCCTCGTTGGCTTTGACAATTGTTTGAGGCATTATAGGCTCATCCTGCTCAAGCAAATTAATTTGGCCCCATTGTGGTTGTTCCACGCTCTGTGGGGGGGCCTGATTCCCTTGATGCGACACTGGCTCACTTGGAGCCTCTAGAGGGAACATTTTTAGGAGGGTCTCTTGACAGTTATTCATGGGGATCACTTGTGAGTGATCACTATCGGATTCAAAGGGATCATATGATGTTGGTTCATATTTTGATTCATCCTCCGAAGATCCCTCTTGACACTGTTTATAATTTCCTTGAAAGTGAGTCTCCAAACTTTCACCTCTCTCTAGCAAAGGAGAAGGGTTATTGATGTTAACAAGGGTGGTTGTTGACCATGGGAGGTAATATCCCAATGTATATGTTGTGTTTGGGTTGGCATAAGGATCTGATGCCAATCCACCCTTGTTGCCTATTCCTATGCCTTGCATGTTTTCCACCAAGATGTCCAAGGGTAGGGGGTGGTTGAACCCTACTCCCGACTTGTCATAAGGCATTTGGTATCTTGGCTATCAAAGGACATGCACTCCTTGCTCATACCTGCCTAGCTCGTATCCATGCCAATTGCATTGGCCAAGATATCTTAGAGTGAAGTCTGGGTTAGACATATAGTTGACATCTTCTACAAAAGGCTCTTCATCCTCGTCCTTTTGCATGCATGGCTCAGCACCATGGTCAAGGCCCCCATACAAAAAAATTGTTTGGTTCGGTGGGTAGCCTAAAGGAACAATTGTCCCGATGGGGAGGTGAGGTCTCCCCATGTCTTGCACAGACTCTAGCGTGGTTGTTGCTACAACATTTCGCACCAGATACTCCCCCATGCCCGTACTGGCCATTTCAATAGTAATTGTTGGCGATTGAGAGGGAGGGAATGAAAGTTCTTCCTAAGTCCATTCCATGTTGGGTGGACTAGGAGCCTCAAATTCCATTGTGCTAGGCATCTCTTCGGTAGAGATGGTTGATATTGTTGGCAGCGCCTCTTCCAGGGGTTGAGCCTCTTCCAGGATTTTCTTCCCTTTGTCCTTTTGTTTAGCCATGATAGGTGGTATTGGTGGTGAAGGAGTTGATGATGAAGATGCACCTGGCTAGGGTTTTGATGGATTTATCACTAGTGGTGTTTGCGGCATCGAATCCTATCTAGATGGATTTAACTAAAAATCCAAGTGCATCAATGGGAGGGTCGATTGCGGCATCAACTGCACTGCATTGCAATATTTGAAGGGTTCTAAGTCCGCTGGGACTACATGTACTTCCCCTTAAAATGCATACTTCAAACACTGGTGAGCTATCGAAGGGACACACTTCATGTCCCTGATCCATGGCCACCCTAGAAAGATGTTATACGCAATCTCACCTTCCAAAATATGGCACAATGTAGGTATCGTCTTTTGTCCTACTTGAATGGGTAAGACAATTGTGCCAACTGTCGAGCATATCGCATCATTGAATGCTCACAGTGTGTAAGTGGAAGTCGTGATGTGAGAGGCTAGAAACTTCATATGTTTAAATGATGTTGTGGTAATGATGTTACTGGATGAGCCAGTGTCTATCAACACCCTCTTATACGAGATCCCGTTGACCCACACGATAACGTGCAGGGGGGGATCTACCATGTCATCAGACACTGATTTAACTTCATCCTCTCAAAAGGTGATTACTGGCTCCGTGCATCATTTTACATGTCCCACGAAGTTTTTGAAGGAATTCACTTCGTGGGGCTGCAACTCGATGGCTTTCAAAATCTCCATGAGAGCCTCCCGATGGGGCGCTGATTGCTGTATAAGCTCATATATGGAGAGCCTAGCCGACGTGGTCCACAAAATCTGTGTGAGTTTGGTCTGTATCATGGCCATGGGTCTAGGTGGAGGTAGCTACATAGGGTGTTGTTGAGGTTGTGATGTCGATGGAACCTCTCTTGTGGCTGCCTCGAGGGAAACTCTTGGGTATTTCTTATTCCTAGTCACTATGCTTATCATTCCTACATACCCTTGCATGGGGAAATTTTGTTGCACCTCATTGACCTAAAGGGGTTTTGCTTGTGCCTCATGGGCAAGGCAAGGGGTCCTGAAACCCCATCTGGTTTTGGTCCTTGGGGTTGTCCGCTGTTTTGTCGTTGTTTTGTCATGTTCAAGTTGTTCCCCTCGTGGAACGTACAATACAAGTCCTCTTTGTATCCCTTAGGCTTGGGAGCTTTAGGATCTATGGGTTTGAATCTCTAGAAGGGTTATCAAGTTTGCCACTGACAAGCGGTCAAATAGGGAGTCCCTAGACTCCGTATAAGGTGTGTACTATCGCCTAGGGTAAGGCTGCTGATTTTGCTCCTGCTTTGGATTTTCTCTTTCATAATTTTTAGGAGGAACTGCCTGATAGTTAGCCTTTTGAGGTTGTATTTCTTGTGCAGGCTTAGGGACATTTATAGCAAATTTATTAAACATGGCAAGTTTTTATTGTGTAGTCCCTACTTTTGTGTTCTTGTTCCATTCTTTCTTCTTAGGTTTGGCAATATTGCCATCCTATATCTTGATCTCTTTGATAATTCTAGCTTGTGCTAGAGCTTCCTCTAAGGTGGCATATTGTTGCAGCTACAATAGCACAGAGATCGATCTCAAACAACTTCGTGAGAACATTTGTGTAAGGTCAAACATAGGGGGAAGGTAGGGTAGCTTGGAAAGAAAAGTCCTCCACCGATTCCCATAGGCCACCATGGTCTCTTCCTCATAGTACCTGAGGCTGGCCAGGTCACTTAGTGATGCCTTCTTCTTTGTGTTGAAGGTGAAGCATTCAAGGAATGCATCCACTAACTGATCCAAGTTATTGATTTTGTGCTTCGACAACTGGGTGAACCAATCCGAGGCAAGGCCCACGAATGTGGTTATAAATGTCCTTAGCAACAGCGCATCATTGTCCTAAATTCCAAAGCATTGGCTTGGGAATCTTGTCACATGCTCTTGGGCATCCTCTTCACCCTTAAAGACTGCCAACTAAGGCAGCTTGAGGTGTTTGGGATAATGGGGTGCAGGCATTGATGAACGCATAGGATGACTATGGAGTTGGCATAATGTGGGCTTTTGGGGCCTAGAAGCTTTGGTTTCCATAGACTCCAAATGCTCTAGCAGTGCTTTGTATGCATCGGAATATTTAATCTCTTCCTCTTTAGTTTTCTCCCATTGTGGGTTGTGGGAGACTTGAGGCCTATGGGGGGGTGGCCGGATAGCAACCCCTCCACCTTGGTAGGGCATTTCAGCCCGCTCTACTTCTTGTTCATACTCCTCGTAAACTTCTTGAGGAGTCTCTAGGTGAGACCTATGACCCTGGGTGGGTCCCCGCGGAGGGTACCCATCATTGTTCCGGGGAGTGGCCTCCCTCTCAGGTCTAGGGGGTCTCGGAGGCAAAACTTGATGAGGTCGTGGAGACCTATCCCGAACCAGGGGATTATGCCTCTCATATGGTTCTACTCTTTGGGTGTGAGGGGTTGGAACCCTCTCAGGTAGGTTATGAAGTAGCTCATCTGTTTGGTGCTAAATGCGCTCCTTGCTAAGGTGGTATAGACACTCTAGCTGTTGCTGATCTTGCTCAAGCCATGTGATCTGGGCTTGGTGGGTGGCATGTCTGGTGATTTCCAGGTCAATTTGGTCCACCATATTGGGCCTAGGAGGCCTAGATGCCTCTCCTATATATTTACCTCGGTCGTGATGATCCAAGATCTCAATAGGTTGCTTCCCTCTATCAAGGTTGGCAGCATTTACCCAAGGCTCTGGCCTCATTGGGTAACCATGGTATCTAGATGGTGTGGAAGCACATGGCTCTCGCGCTATACATTGCTCTCGAGGAATGTGATGGTCTTCCTCGTACTCCCTTTCATATGTGTGAAAGGGGTGGGCGGAGTTAGCTCGCCCTATTTAGAGAGCCCTACGCTCTGGGGTTTGTCTATTGGTTCTAACAATGATGGGGGGCAAAGGAGGGATGCCATAGTCATGTGGCCTCTCCTCATGGACACTATGCTACTCTAGTACTTCATCACATGGTGGCCACTCATATCTAGCTTCTAAGGGAGCTTTTCTGTCTATGTTGAGTGCCACGTGTAAGGATTCTTCCTGAAAGGGGTTGTGATGAACGGGCATGTCCCCCAAAGGGGTGTCCCTATAATTCCACCTTGTCATGGAATGATGTGGACTCTCTTGTGGGTCAGGCCACCAAGGCGGTATGGCCAAGTCCTTAGGGCTAAAGTGGAGGTGACTTGTGCCCCCTTGTACACTTTCCACAGCTTCTGCCCTTGATTGGGCTTGGCTATGGGTGTACACCATGGTGTTGCTCTTCTACAAGCTAAGCATATTTTTATCTCTTTTATGATTTTTTATGCTACACTTAAACAAAAAAGAACACACACATACACAAACAGTGATTATCTCGTTTAAAGGTTGAGAGTGTGTCCTAAACCTGGTTTAGTGTGTTTTGTTGTTGTTTTTGAAGGTTTTTGTAAAGAACGTTTAAATGCAAAATGAAGGCTCTTATGGCTCCAAAAATTGGTCGCCCCTTCGATATACCATTTCCAGACTGATTTACCAACCTCTCTATATACCCGCCCTTATGTGAGGGAAACTATAGGTACGTGAGAGTAGATGGTACGTGGAACATAGGTGGTACGAAAGGGGAATCGCTCTATTTATGACACCTACCATAGAAGACTTATCCTCACGTGCTAGGAATCACCCCAGCCACACTCGGTCAGCTTTTGTCAGGATTTACATCTAGCAACAGTAGCGATCGAGGTTTATGAATGCAATATTCAAGCCAAGATGGTGATGAAATCCACCGTTGGTCTTGATCAAGGGCTGGGGTTTTACGACCAGCTCCTTGGTGTTTAAGTTTCTGTGTGGTTTTAGGGGTTCTTTTTATTATGCATGGAACAAAATAAACATGCAGAAAATTTTCCTATGCACGCAAAAAGGAATCCAGGAAAACAAAAATACCAAAGATAGAAAATGATAGGAAAAGTGCAGAATTCTTACCTCTTCTCTGCCCAAATATGTCGGTTCTGTGTTTCTGACCAAAAACCTCATAGGCTAGAATTCATCTCGGGGTGGAATGAATTATAGGACTGTATTCATCATAGGGTGGGGCGAATTCCCATTCATCCCTGGGTGAGATGAATTATAGCTCTGCATTCGTCCTTTGCTGGAACGAACAGCAGTTAGCATATCAAAATGCGGTACTTGCAAGCAAAAAACCAAGTTTGGATTAGATCTCTGATCTTAAAAATAGAGGACAACATCCCACCGTGATCGCCACTGAAAGCATGAGGATACGGAAGCAAAAAGGAAAGCGAGTATGCGAAATGCAAACAAAAATCGGACTCAACGCTAAATCCTAGAAACTTGAAAGTGCATGAAAAGAGGGAAAAGCACGAGCGAATCGAAATGAAACAAATAGGAATAAATAAGACAGCCCTTTTTTATTAATATGTTTCAAACTCGGTTACAATGCGCATCCTCCCCTTCCAAGGGCTAGGAGCGTTTCAAGCATGAGTTCTTGTTACATCCATGGGAACCTTTCCTTCTTCCGCGTGCCCACATGTAAAATGGGCGGACCAAAACATCGCCACCACTTGGAATGATGAGTCTTGACTCCTCTCTGCTCCTCTATGTCTGAACCCTACGTTCAAAGGAACAAGAAATGGTCAGTAGCACCTACGGATGAAACAAAGCATGCAATCCCCAAGCCTACAATAAGTGAATGAGAAAAATGAATTAAAATGATATTAAAATAGATCCAAATGCTATGAAAATTTGATAGGGGCATCAAGATACCACTAGAAAGGTTCTAAAAAAAGAATAGTCGGGAAATTCCTCACCAATTTGAATTCACTTCGAGGCGAGACTAATTCACCTACAACAAAATGCCAAAAATATACTTTCCCAATGTCATGCCTAGGAAGCTCCAAAAGACCTGCAAAATTTGGATTAGCTAATTGGGGGCATTTTGGAAAGACCCAGATGGTCAGATTTTCCCAATTTGGCCTCCATCAATAGGAATTTGATGATGCTACCTGTAGGTTAGTAAAGGCAAACAAAGCTAGACGAGACGAAATTCAAATGACAACCTAAATAAACATCATAGAATTAAATGCAAAAAAATAAAGAAAGAAAATCTACCATGGAATTCCCATCACTCTAAAAGGGGGTGATTAGGATTATGGCAGTGTGGGAGGGGGTGCCCATGGGGCAGGCCGCCCGCCGTTTGAGGCTTGATTTCAGCACCAATCTGCTTGGGATGGGTCCAAAACCTCTTGTGTGGTATTGTCAAAAAATTTGGTGGGGTATTGTGGCCAAATTTTGGGTTTTGGGATCAAGATTTGTCCTCCCAATAGTCACCCAATGACCTCCCTTCTAAAGGAGATCAAGGATGTGAAAGGCGCAAACCCAAAAGGTGTGAGATGTGTAAATAAAATGACAGCACTTCATTGCTCTAAAATGCTACCTCTCTTCATATTTTGGGGTGAGGAAACTCACCAATTTATAGACCTGGAGGTCTCTTGAAATGGGCATGCAGAGGCACCACTTGGCAATCATGCCTTCCCAGGGGGAAGGAGATTCCTCCCTGAATAGGGACTTCATGACTGACCTTACAGATGCCTCTAACGCTTGAAAACGCTCACCCATACTCCCATGCGATGAAGGAAGTGTTGGGTGGTGGACCTGAGCTGCCATTTGTCAAGATTTGACTTTTTGCCCGTCAAACCTATAATTCGCCCCACCCTAGAGCGAATTCATAATTCGTCCTTGGGTGAGGCGAACCCTAGATTGAATTCATCCTAGGGTGGGATGGATAGTGAGAAAAGTTCCTAAAGGTGCCAAATTGATCCCTGACATTTCAAAACTGCTGTGAGAGTGGTTAGGACCATTGTTTGACCTTTGGGGGCTGCCCTTGGGGCTGTGTGTGTCAATGTGATCAGTGTTTGCAGTCATATAATCGGTTTGGTGCTGTTTTGGTGTCTACAATTCTAACAATGATGGGGGGCAAAGGAGGGATGCCATAATCATGTGGCCTCTCCTCATGGACACTATGTTGCGCTAGCGCTTCATCATGTGGTGGCCACTCATATCGTGCTTCTAAGGGAGCTTTCTTGTCTATGTTGAGCACCATGTGTAAGGACTCTTCCTGAAAGGGGCTATAATGAACGGGCGTGTCCCTCAAAGAGGTGTCCCTGTAGTTCCATATTGACATGGAATGATGCAGACTCTCTTGTGGGTCAGGCCGCCAAGGCGGTATGACCAAGTCCTTAGGGCTATAGCGAAGGCGACTTGTGCCCCCTTGTACACTTTCTGTAGCTTCTACCCTTGATTGGGCTTGGCTACGAGTGTACACCATGGTGTTGTTTTTCTACAAGCTAAGTAGATTTTTTTTTTTTTAATCTCTTTTTATGATTTTTATGCTACACTAAACAGAAGAGAGCACACACACACAAAGCAATGATTATCTCATTTAAAGATTAAAAGTGTGTCCTAAACTTGGTTTAGTGTGTTTTGTTTTTTTTTTTGTAAAGAACGTTTAAATGTAAAATGAGGGCTCTTATGACTCCCAAAATTGGTCACCCCTTCAATATACCATTGCCAAGCCGATATACCAACCTCTCTATATACCCGCCCTTATGTGAGGGAAACTATAGGTATGTGAGAGCAGATGGTACGTGGAACGTAGGCGGTACGGAAGGGGAATCACCCTATTTATGACACCTACCATAGAATACTTATCCTCATGTGTTGGGAATCACCCCAGCTACACTCGGTCAGCTTTCGTCAGGATTTACGCCTAGCAACAGTAGCGATCGGGGTAGTGGATGCAAAAATTCAAGCCAAGGTGGTGATGAAATCCACCGTTGGTCTTGATCAAGGGTTGGGGTTTTACAACCAGCTCCTTGGTGTTTAATTTGCCACATGGTGTGTGGGGTTATTTTTATTTGGCATGAAATAAAATAAACATGCAGCAAAACTATCCTAAGCATGCAAAAAGAAAGCAAAAAAAATAGAAAAAGAACAATAGAAAATGATAGGAAAAGTTCAGGACTCTTACCTCTTCTCTGCCCAAATCTTCGGTTCTGATTTCCTTCCTAGAAAATTCATAGAATGAAATTCATCCTAGTGAGGGATGAATTACTAGACTGTATTCATCATAGGGTGGGACGAATTCCCATTCATCCCTGGGTAAGACAAATTACAGCTCTGTATCCGCCTCCTGATGGAACGAACAACAGTCAGTGTATGAAAACTCGGTACCTGCAAGCAAAAACAACCAAGTTTTTATCAGATCTCTGATATTAAAAATAGAGGACAGGGTACCACCATGATCGCCACTGAAATCATGAGGATACGAAAGGAAAAAGGAAAGCAAAGATGCGATGCGAACCGAACCAAACTTAACGCTAAATCCTAGGAATTTGAAAGTGCATGAAAAAGGGGGAAAGCATGAGCAAATAAAAATGAAACAAATGCAAATAAAGAAGACAACCCTTTTTATTGATATGTTTCACAACTCGGTTACAATGCACATCCTCCCCTTCCAAGGGCTAGGAGCGTTTAAGTACGCGTTCTTGTTACATCCATGGGTGCCCTTCCTTCTTCCGCGTGCCCACATGTAAAATGGGTGGACCAAATGTCACCGTAGATTGCATTGATGAGTCTTGAATCCTCACTGCTCCTATTATTTCTAGACCCTATGTTAAAAGGAACAAGAAACAATCAGTAGCACCTGCGGATAAAACAAAGCATGCAATCCCCAAGCCTACGATAAGTGAATGAGAAAAATGAATTAAACTATGACTAAAATGAATCCAAATGCTCTAAAATTTTGATAGGGGCATCAAGACACCACTAGGAGGGCCCTGCAAAAAGAACATTTGGGAAATTACTCGCCGATTTGAATTCACTTTGGGGCGAGACGAATTCACCTGCAATAAAATGTTGAAAAGGCACTATCCAAAATGTCCTACCTTGGAAGCTCCAAAAGACCTAAAAACTTGGGGTTAGCTAATTGGGGGTATTTTGGGAAGACCCAAATGGTCAGAGTTTCCCAATTTGATATCCATCAATAGGAATTTGATGATGCTACCTGTAGATTAGTAGAAGCGAGCAAGGATAGAAACATGATCAAAATTGTTCAAAACGGGACGAAATTTAAATGACAACCTATCTAAGCATCATAGAACTGAATGAAAAATTGAAAGAAAGCAAATTTTCCATGGAATTCCCATCGCTCCGAAGGGGGGCGATTAGGACTGTAGCAGTGTGGTAGGGGGCGCCCATGGGGCAGGCCGCTCACCACTTGAGGCCTGATTTCAGCACCAATCCACTTGGGATGGGTCCAAAACCTCTTGTGGGGTATTTTTGACAAATTTGGTGGGATATTGTGGCCAAATGTCAGGTTTTGGGCTCAATATTCATCCTCCTAATAGTCACCCAATGACCTCCCCTCTAAAAGAGATCAAGGATGTGAAAGGCGCAAATCCAAAAGGTGTGAGGTATGAAAATAAAATGACAGCACTTCATTTCTCCAAAATTCTCCTTCTCTGTCTATTTTGGGGTGAGGAAACTCACCAATTTATAGACCTAGAGGTCTCTTGAAATTGGCATGTAGAGGCACCACTTGGCGATCATGCCTTCCTAGGGGGAAGGAGATTCCTCCCTAAATAGGGACTTCATGACTGCCCTTGTAATTGCCTCTAATGCTCAAAAATGCTCACCCATACTCCCATGCAATGAAGGAAGCGTTAAGTGGCGGATCTAAGCTGCCATTTTTCAAGATTTGAATTTTTGCCTGTCAAACCTGCAATTCGCCTCACCTTGGAGCGAATCTAGAATTCGTCTCTGGGTGGGGCGAATCCTAGTTTGAATTCGTTCCAGGGTGGAACGAATATTGAGCAAAGTGCTTAAAGGTGCCAAATTGATCTCTGACCTTCCAAAACTACTGTGAGAGTGGTTAGGACCACTGTTTAACCTCTGGGGGCTACCCTTGGGGCTGTGTGTGTCAATGCAATAAGTGTTTGTAGTCACATAATCGGATTGGTGCTATTTTGGTGTCTACACCCTCTATAGTTGATGTAAAGGGATTTAGGAGGACACTAAATCTCTATGAAATACATCCCAAAAAATGATAAACATGGAAAAAAGTAAGTCAATTTTTATCAACACTACATAGAACCAATAGAGAAGAACAAAAACAAAGCTTGGCTGTAGTATTTCAACTCTCCCTTATATTTACTTGGGAATACCAATGCTCACTAGGTCATACAAGGATTAGATGTGGAATGCGTTAATTAACAAGATCTAAAGTAAATTATTTGACTATAAGGAGCATTTTTTGAGTCAAGAAGGTAAGTTACAACTTCTTAAGAGTACTCTCCAAACAATCCGTATACATTTATTATTAATATTTTAGATCCCACTCAAGGTAGCTACTATAGTAGACAATTTTCAAATAATTTTCCATGGTTAAAATAGAGGAGGATAACATAATTGTGCTTGTAGCTTGGGAGAGAGTATGTAATGATAAATTAAGTGGAGGACTTGAGCTTAGAAGAATAAGGGATATGAACAAGGCCTTGGTAGCAAACACAAGATGGAGGCTAGTGAAGGAGGATCTTGCCTTATGGGGAAAATACTAAGAAATATATACCTTGACAACCAAGAGGATAGTAGACTTTTTCACCATTCTAGAGCCCTGTCATGGATCTTCATTATGGAACCATATAATTAAGGGTTGAGAGATGCTATGTAAATGAATCCAAAGGAAATTAGGAAATGGTAGGCCTGTCCACTTCTGAGAAGATGCATGACTAGAGAAGTACCCATTAGTGAAGGATGAGGAGTTAGTAGGTATCATAGTAGAGTTGGAATAGAATTATAGGAATATGGTGACTGATTATTTGGCTATAGATGGAAATGTGGTAAGATGGAAGAAGCTAAAAATTTATAAATAATATGAGGAGGAGATCCAAAAGCTAACAACTAAAATAAAAGTATATTATACAATCTCTAGTTTGGTTTAGGATACAATAGTATGGGGAGCTACTTAGGAAGTGTTGTTCATTGTTTAATCAATTTATGATCTTTCATATGCAATTCATAAGGAGAGTTTTCAATGGGATGAAATATGGGATAGGAAAACAAATCCAAAGTAACACTTTTTCTTTGGTTGGTTGTCCAAACAAATATTTTAACAATATATAACCTTCACAAGAGGGGTTTTTAATTCCCTAATAGATGTTACCTATATGAAGCTCATGAGAAATCATTGAGTCTAATATTACTAGAACATAATTACTCCCTCAAAATATTGTATGATATAATAAAGAAGATAGGGATGAAGTGGGTGTTACCTAATAACATGGAAATATGGATAGAATAGTGGGAGAAGCTTTTTAAAAGCACAAGATTGAATCATATTTTGAATATGATTTCCTTTCATTATGCTTGGGGAGTTTGAATGGAGAGAAATAGAGGAATTTATAAAGGGGAGAAGATATGTACAACCAAGAATAGAGAATACATCATAGGGTATAGTGGAGAATTTTAAATCATTGAAAGTGCATGAGAGTCTAGAGTCATTGGAGTAGGCTAAATTAGGTAAAAACTGAAACCTAGGCCGAGTTGAGGTGAATGACAACCCCCAAGGATGATTGAGGAGCATGATCAAGTGGTAGCCATCAAGACAAGGACGACTAAAACTAGGGAATCCAAGGAAGGCTAGAGGAGGAATAGTGCTAAGAGATTAAAGCTAGAGAAGTGTTGGCATAAGTAAAAATGGTAGTTCAACTAGTTAAGAGATTAACAATTAAGGAAAATTACCTCAATGAAATGTTAGTAGAGATTTGGATAGTAATAAAAATAGTAACAGATACACTAAGCTACGTAAATTCATTGGAAAAAATGTAGGTGTTGCATGTGTATAGATAAAGAAATGGGGTGGCCAATTAAATAGCTAATTGGGGAGCTCTAGGAGAGGAAGATAAAAGATAGATACAGCTAGATGAGATTCATATAGATGTACTCGATTCATTAGTAAAGGAGGGAGGAGATTTAAAAAGTTATGTTAATGGGTAAAAGTGCCAATTTTAAAAATATCCATAGTAAGTTACATTGTGTAGATTAGTCCTTTCCTTTGGATATCTATGGGATTTTTCAACTTGAAGCTAAAATAATTCTAAGGGATTTAGCTACTAAGGGTTCCATTTTTTTAAGATCTATGTCTATGGAGAGACTCATTATTTGGAGAGCAACAAACTTGTTTGTTGAGGGCTCCTTTTTTGAAGACCTATGGATTTGTCTACGGAAGGTTCCATCTTCTAGAGATATGTGGATATGACTACTAAACGTTCAATACTCTAGAGATCTATGAGCCTTTCTATTAAGGATATCATTTTCTATAGATGTATGAACTTTTAACTTTTGGGAAGCATTGTGAGGCTAAGAGCAAGAAAGATTCAATTTTTTGGAGACTTCTCTACTTAGGTTTTTTTTTTTTTGAAGATCTATGGATTTGCATGTTGAGGGATCCATTTTTTGAACTTGTGTGGACTTATCTAACGAGTGTTCCATATTTTGGAGCTTATGAATGTAATGAGATTGGATTTTGTTGCTCTATTCATCTATATTACATGTTTGTGCATAAGAATAAAATGAAGATCTATACGATGAATGTACTAAAGTTTTGACAGTTTTGATATATCTAAAATAAAATAACTATTAATTGTGAAATGTTGTTCTAAGAATGTATATAAAAATTTCAATATGTATTAAAGTTTTTGGTAGAAGAAAAAAAAATTATAAAACTAAATAAACCAGTTTACACTTTGTAAAAAAAATTAAAACCTTTTCAAAAATCTTATTTTACCAACCAGGATCCTTATAATCCTTCCCCAAAAAAGAAAC
Organism: Wollemia nobilis; assembly: GCA_028583015.1. Lineage (NCBI taxonomy): Eukaryota > Viridiplantae > Streptophyta > Pinopsida > Araucariales > Araucariaceae > Wollemia > Wollemia nobilis. Next base: position 14,486,817 of record JAQPPZ010017058.1, on the reverse strand, counting down.
ATAAAAACTAACATTACCGTTAGCCACATCGGACATCGAATCTCAAAGAGAACTACTCCCTCGCGCTTCACCAGAGACGATGAACAATGCCACGCCAAACTTTCTAATATAATTGTCTTAAATGGTTGCAGTCTGCAGGAGAAGATTTGCCTTCTTGGATACCCCTAGCTAATAAAGTAATAATATCAGTAAACTCTACAGGGTACACTGTCGTTACACCCTGCAATATAAAATTTCTTCTCACGTGTTTTCCGTGAGCTCTTCTTGTCCGTTCTCATAACATTCAGTTCCATATGTGCACATATATTAGCGAGAGTGAAGAAGCTTCAGTTCCCATGTACGTGGATCTGAGACTTAGAATTTTTAACTTCAAATTCCATTCATCACTCCATTAAAATTCCACTATTTTACAAGACATTTCGTCTTAACATGATTTTATATTTTTCCCATTTCACATGCATGCAAAAAGCTGACATGGTGAACTGTGAGCTGCAGACATCTTTATATTTATATGTACTTGCATGTTCTTTCAATCATCATCAGTAAAATAAATATAGGATTACTCTTCTAGGTTTAGATTTAAATTACCGTTGGTCGGGAAGTTATGCTTAATTTAACAAATAATCATAAAAAAGAGTATCATATTCTGCTCTTGCTTCATCGTTATTGTGTCGAAGTTGGATCGATAAATACGCAGTTGAATTTACAGTATAGTTCCATGTGTTCTAAAACAGTTTGGTATTGTTAAAATCTATGTAAGTCTAATTTAAGCAAATTTTAATTTTAAGATATTTTAATTTAGTTTAATCTGTGAGAACTAAGCCGTCAAATTTCAAGGCTGTTATGTTTAATCCACCTTAGAATGGATATTTAATGTACCAGCTTTACTCCTGGGTGGTGCCAGTGTTGAACCAAATATTCTTACACAAGATTTTACAATATCAAATCCATAATTATACAATTATAATATATATATTTATCAATACTAATTTTTAATTAATACTTCTTATACCTATCTTACTGAAGGTTGAACACCCATAATATTGCCTTCTATAATTATATATAATTGTAGATATATAATTGATGCCTATAGAATTAAATTATATGTTGGCTAAATTTTTACTCTTATATAAGATTTTATTAACTTATATTGATTTATATATTAATATTTAAAGTTTTTTTCTTTTGATTAAGGTAATAGGGGTTTTTATGTCCTCAAATATTTTCATTTAGTTGACAAAAAGTATTATAATAAGATGCAATAGTTTGTCCAAACCTAAACTAGTGACATTAGTTGGACCTTAAGATACAATAAACTATTCAACTTATAAAAAAATCCTTAAAAACAAAACACTTCTACTAGAGGCATTACTAACACAATACATAGTCCAAACATAATAGTAAAACCATAATAGATGTAGACAACACTAAAGGATAAAACAACCCAACACCAAAATAAGATAGTAAGACCATAATAGTAGCATAATACATAAGAAACTTAGCGCCTCATTTGATTCAACTTGTGTAAATTTGTTCTGCCAACATGGTAGGTATACTTTGATCTGTTGAATGACAATAAAGTGACTAGTTCATTGGATCTATTCACCTCCTACTACTCCAAAATGTGTTCATCCCTTAGATGATCCTTTAGTATCAATTCCATTAGAGCTAGAGGGAATTTTGCATACCAATCTTATTTTTCCTTGAGTTTGACTCCCAAATTTTCCATCCAATCCGCTATTTGATTTCCTTCATGGTAGATATGCTATATTTTTACCTACCTAAGCTTCTCTAGGTTCAATCAACTCTCCAAAATTAGTTCAGCAATGGACCAACTAGCCTCATGTTCCTCCTTTAGAGCCTTGATGATGTTTAACGAGTCTCCTTCAATTATCACATTCATAGCCCCTGTTTGTAAAATATATTTAGTTCCCAATAATAAGGCTCTTGCCTCTACAAAGTGGTTTGTCTATTTCCTCAATGACTTAGTATATGCTACCAAGATAATGTCTTTCTCATCTCTTATTACTCCTCCTACACCAACAACACCCATATTACCCTTAGTTACCCCATCAAAATTTAACTTAATCCAATATTTTGGAGGGGCTTTCCATATGACCTCTTCCCTAGAAGGTTTGGAGTAGATAGGTAGAGAACTAAAATCTAAATACCAAGATTTACAAACGTCTTGCTCATGGATAGAAATATTCTCCTAATAATGCTTTATAATTTAAATATTTTCAATGAATGCAATGCCAATAGTGGTCCAACTGAGAATACATCTCTTATTTTATCCTTAAAAATCTAATTATTGTGTTCTTTTTAGATCCCACAAAGAAAGTGTGGAAGACAAAATTTCCATAGGTACCCTAGACACTTAATCTTGAAGGATGATATCCACTGGAGGTGCACATCAACCGTATTATTCAAGAAATCCTAGGAGATATTAAATCTAGTTAGAAGAAGACTAATTAATTCATAAGAGAACTCATACCTAATAAAGAGGTGATGAGTAGTTTCAACCTCTTTCTCACAGAGAGCACATATGTTGATAATGTTGAAGCCTCTTTTACACAAATTGTCAATATTCAGTATTTTTTTTTGAATAACAACCTAAAAAAATATGGTTATTTTAGGAATTAAGTTCTTAACCCAAATCCTTTTTACTAGAATCCAACCCAACCCATCCTTGTCAATCATAGAGTATCCAGTTTTCACTATATACAGACCTTTAATATCCTTACTCCAAAATATTGGGTCACTTCTACCTACTAGGTTAGTGGAGAACACCCTCAATAGGTCCATCAAGGATTTTTGAGCTTTGGATTGGGTTTCATTTAGACCTACTAGATTTATACCTTTCCAATGCCATCTCCCCTCTTTGAAATCCAAGAAGTCCTTAACCTTTCTTCCAAAGGCTTTTATAGTTTTTAGCTTCAAGGTGTTCAATTTAGAATCACACTCAAGAGGGATATATTTCAACCAGATATCCTTCCAAAAGTCCACTCTTTCTCCATTCCCTATGTGCCATCTGATCCCTTTCCTCAAAAGGGCCTTGTAATTCATCAAGCTATTCTAGAAAGTGGACCCTCTTGGAAGATCTTTTGAATTGAGGAAGTCTTGTCTATCTCTCATGTATTTAGCTTTAACTATTTTGACCCAACTCAAATAATTTTTCTTTAGTAGTTTTCAAGCTATCTTACCAATAACAGTCTCGTTCACCACTTTTAGTCGTTTGAAACTCAAACATCCATACTCTTTCTTGGAGCACACCTAGTATCAAGCTACTAGAGGTAGTAATTTCTTATCTTTGATCCTAACGAAAGGAAATATCATTGGATTTGTTCCATTTTGTTTCTGATTTTGGAAAAAAAATTAAATATGGACATAAAGTAAATGGGAATACTTTGTAATATTAACTTGAACTAGCTACACCTTCCTAGCCTGACTTAAGGGGCTACCTCTCCACCCTATCATTTTTTTTGTGAACCTATCAATCACTAGGTTCCAAAGTTCTAATTTCATTCAACCTTTGAAAAGTGGCATGCCTAAATAGGCATCAGGGAGATCATCTACTTCACACCCCGTAACAACCCAAGTCTACTCACCTGGTTGCACCACAAAAACAAGCCAAACAATTTTTCAGTGTATTTTTTTCTAAGTTTAATGTTTTAAATCCTAAAAGTGCTTTTATGTTCATAGCAAATTCTTAAAGGTTCACAGCATTTTGTTTCATCCAATGAATCTCTAACATATAGATTTAATCAGTATAGGTATATCAAACCACTTTTGGGTTGCAGATAGTCACCAAAGTGGATGAGATTGATGAAATCTTGTAAAAGGTACCGTTATGTGGAATCAACTTGTCTCATTTAGTGTCCTCTTGTTCTGCCATGAGGATTGAACCATGGTTGGGGTTATCCTTTAGGGACCATAACACCTAAAATGTGGATGCATACTTCCTTATCCCTTAACATACTGAACCTTTGACTAACTGGTCAACTTGATCCACTAACTGTAAGGGGTTAGCGTACATATGTCTAGTTTTAAGCTGATTATCCACTACTCGGAGTTAGCTAGAGCCACATCAATTCCCTGATCTTGCAATTAGTCACTCATGCTTATTATGAATCACAATCATTTATCCTATACCAAATGCTATGACTGAACTAGCTCTATCAATTGAACATAAGACTTTTCACAATACTACATGGGTAGCAACCTAGAGGTCGCATCCCATACCATCTCCTTGTTACTAGTTCTAACCAAGTCATGTATTCCAATCAATTCTATCAGACTATGGTTGCTCTCGAGACTTGTTGTGTGCATACACGCACCTCAACAACATTGGGTGCTCATATTTATTATCTTTCTCAAGGAACACATTAACTATTCCTCTTCACAGTATCGATTAGAGAGTTAAATTGTTAAAAGTTCTTGGTCACAAGGTTTAATTAAGTTTGAGGATCATTAGATAATATATATATATCCATCCATATTATCACTCTCCTATTTACTTCTCTCATAATTCTAATTTGAACGAAATAAAAGAATCACATATCGGTTCGTACTTGCAAGTAGGAAAGAGACAGTTAAATATTCATCTATCATATACTTATTCTTTTCAATAAAATACATAATTAAGTATAAAGTCAAAATTGCTAACCTACTTATTAGGACTAGTTGTATTTTAATATTGCTTTATGTAGTTCTTTCCTTCTACATAGTAATCATCATTCATCCTATTGAATATGTTCTCTACATCAAAATATTAATACATTTTTTTTTTAAATAGATGAAGAACTTCTCTTTTAAAAATAGGTTATTGAATAACAATATAAAAAAAACTCACTTATATTGGTCTAATTCATAATGCTTCCTGGAATCCTATCATAACGTAGGTAAAGCTTTTCCAAAGTCTTCACAACAAATTTACAGAATTATCTAATCTTCTTCTTGAGTTTGTGACTCAACTCATTTAGGCTTTTATATATTTTCATACTAATATTATAAATCACTCTATGGCGGTCTGTCTAACAAGCACACCACAAAAAAGTAAATAAGATTTATTCCTACATTATAAAATGACACAAATACTGTCCACCAAAGCCCATTTGGATTAAATGACAATAAAGCTACCAACTATATATTTGAGTCAATTTAATTGTTCACTATAAATTTCCGATCATAAAGGTTATCCCTTGGTTCAATCTTCTATAAAGTGATATATTTTGTTTATGTAAATCAGGTAATTTGTTTTTTTACTAAGAATCTCACAAGTTTATCCTTTCATCTAAACATTACTGGATGCCAACATATGATTTATTCCCAGTTCTAAGGCTTATTTCAGCAAGGCAACATGCGTATTCCGTCCAGGAAATATTCTTTCCAAACGAAAGAATAATTATTAAATAAAGCACATCTCTAAACAACATGCATGTAACGTTTTCAAAGAAGAAATTCTATCACAATCTCGACTTGTGCATCATTATAGTTTTCATTTTATTAACATGAATATACTTACCCTTTTAAGAGATTAATAATTTCACACATGCATAAAGAATACTATGCTCAGTAGTTTTTCTAGATATCACAAAACTCTCCTTGATGCGTCCAAAGGTATTGTATCACACAACAATTTATTACACCATTTCTTTATGACATGATATTCCAGGGAGTAAAGCTTGGAGGTAATTGGAGTAGTAATCTTAAACACAAAAGACAATTTTAATCCCAAATTTCCTCATAAATTAATTCAATTTCTCTCCCTTTCTGAATAGTTCAGATACAACTAAACAAATGGTCAAATATCAATTTGACCCCATGATGTCATATTACACAATTCATTGGGGAAAACATTGAAGGTAAACCACAATATGCATTAGGCTAAAAACAAGCAAGACTGTTCTACCACTTCTCACCCAGCAACTTCAACATAATTACTTGTTACGGGGTGTTTGCCATAAAATATAAATTTTCCAAGTTAAACTAGACAAGAGAAGCTTTCTTCTCAATCTTCTCGACGATATGGTTGCTAGTAAAAACATCTATTGACTATATTATAGTAACTATATCGTCAAGATCTCTTTATTTTTGTTCAAGATCATCTCTTTGCTTGTCTGTGCTCATGTGTCTTAAAAAGTAGTGCTACATAACTACTTAAACATCTATACATCCTTCTTGAGATAGTCTCGGTAGTGCAGGGATCAGAAATGACTCATTATTATGAATGCAATACTAATATGCACATTATCTCACATGCATTTATCCAAACTACCTTAACCAAACTACCTTCATTACACTTGACCAACACTCGACAAACTGAAACAATTAACAAGCAAGTTCTTACACAACAACATGCACATTATCTCACATGCATTTATCCATATCTTCCAGAAAAAAACGTCATTAACAAACAGTGCAGTCAACTATTTTCTTTAACAATCATTCCACTTCGGACTTCTTATATTCAGTTCTTCATAGCAACAAGGAAAACAACATTTTTTTTCCATTTAGTTCATTCTTCAAATATGCCAAACACAGAACGAAATTTAATTTATATTTAAAAAAAAAAAATTCAAACAAAGATATTTTATAGCTCCAACCTACAAGTTTTCCTTAATTTAAGTTGGTCTTCGCGATTCAATCAAATACACTCTTTCTCAACAATTTCTTCCCACACCTGAGTGCAGGTGATTATATTTTTTTTTTAGCAAAAGCTAGAACTGAATACCCCCTTCCCAAAGAGACGATGCAATATTTTTTTTTTCCCTACTATCTTTTTTTAGCAAAAGCTAGAACTGAATACCCCCTTCCCAAAGAGACGATGCAATATTTTTTTTTTCCCTCCTATCTTTCCACATGAAAAAATCAGGGAACTTAACTTAATTATGCTACATGTATATTGCCAGATAGGAAAGGGATTAAAACCACCACAATGCACACAATTTTAGCCATCATTACCAAGCACTCCAAGATTTATCACCTTTGTTCCAAAAATAATAATTTTGCACACACATTCAAGGTCATAGAATAATCATAGAAATTATTCCCTTTTTATCAATTCAAAAATAAATTTTACAATTATTATTGCTATAAATTTTTTTCCTGTTTTTCTATTTTATAACATAGCAATTATATGGATAATTTTTTTTTTTAGAATTTTAACAAGAAGTGACTCCCATGGCCATAACACTTTTATTGCCACTTAAGTCATATGCAAACCTTAATTCACAATAAACAATAGGCACACATACTTAAAACAAAACACATAATGCAAAGTACTCATGATGCACCTATATGATATGCTCATGTGAACATCTATGTACTCACGAGCCGAATAATTACTTCTCCACTTACCTTTTCCATTGACTGAATTTATCTGTTGAGGTACATACCTGGTCCTACATAGATAGTGACTATCAGTAGTACCACATTCTATAAGAAAAAGGTAAATTTAAATCATCAATTTAATTGCTATCAAGATCATGCGAGGAGGGTCGTTACATCCTCCCCCACTAGAAAGAATCACAGGCTCTATGTTTCATGACATGGTCAAACAAAAAAATACATTCCAATATATCCTTTCACAATTATCATATTAATCATGTCGGTTCATAAATCATACTTCATTATTTGCATTATAAATCATCATTAATCCATAAATGACTCATTCATTATTTCATATTGGATTCAATCAAGTGTTCATGCATAAACCAAAACATACATCATCACATAAGCAAAATTATTTTACTTAGTATTACAGTGCTACTCTACTCAATAATATACGCAAAGCTACTCTACTTAATGTCTAGTCTCATATCCACATATATATACATCATCAAATCATATAGATTGTGTTTTTTTTTAATTGTCTATGTCTACTCAAACAGATAAGGAAACTATTGCTTCATATCTTCCATGCTCTTCCACATGGCATTTTTGTCTGAGTAGAGGTCCCATTGGACTCAATATTACTCTATATTCCTCTTCCTCAAGTTCTTAGTCCTAAAACCAAGTACACGAACATGTCAAACTTCAATTTTTAGCGGATCGATCATCTGTAATTTGGAAACATCCAAAACATGAGTAGGATCATAAATTTATTTCCTAAATTTAGTTTTAAATTTGGAAACATCCAAAACATACTCCATTTAGTTTTAAATTTAGATCTTCTATGTCCATTTTATCCTCCTTTGTAGGATAATTTTTGTAGAATAATTGCATCATTTAAAATTGAATCCTTGTCATAGCTCTCCAAATTTTATAGACTAAATTATAAACATTTAATTCAATCACACTATGAATAAAGATATTATTATCTTTTAAGTTGTTCAACTAGGTTAGCTTATTCACCAAGATAGATGGATAATCTATAGTAATATTGAGAAAACAAGTCCTCATCTGATTGTAGGTTTAGAAGCAATGAGGTTGATTGCTTTCTAAGGAGGAACAACTAATATTAAAAAACTCATAGCTACTCTTAATGTTGAGGAAAATTCTAGTGTCAATTATAGGATCCTTTCCCAAATTCCTATATATTGTACCATTTTCAACTCTTATGTCTAAGTTAACACCAAAATATCATGGCACCATTCCCCATGACATCATTTTCTACAATGTAAATATCAAACTTGGTGCCATGATAGTTGACACTTTCTTGATCATGGCACCATTAAAAGGATATTAGGGTATATAGTCCCAAGATATCCAAGGAACCATATTCAAAATACCAATAGTTAATTATTTTATCAAACTATCATTTCATAACCATTGAAGAGGTATTATTTGGTCTTTTCCGCGCCTCTTCACATCTTATCTATATATAAGAATGCACTTGTATTTTAATAGTTTGAGGAGTTAAAATGTATGCACATCTCTTTTGCAAAAGTATTTATAGAATTAATATATAGTACATAATTTATTTATACATATTATTTATTCCTGCATATAGTTTATTTGTGCACATGTATAATTATTAATTTTGTTTATTTCACTAACATGCTAATACACTAGGACACCCCATAAAATTGGATCAGTAAACTTCAATAGTTTCTTTGTATAATTGTATCTTTTACGTCTATTTTTATGAATCCTATACTTTCTCTTTGGATTTAATTGGTAAACATAGCAAACCTTTTTAAATCCAAATACATCACATGGATGATCATCACTTTCTATCGTCTAATTCGACTTTGTCATACTAGGATCTTTATTTTTTTATATGTATAAAATATTTTTTCCAATCAATAGAATTGTGGAAATGTCATTCCTTTTTAACAAATATAGGGAATTTCTTTACATAAATGCATCTTACACAAATTAGCATGAGAAAAAACTCCATATTTAATACTCACACTATATGGATTATTAACTCTTATGTGGTAGTTAGTGATATAATAATTTTTATAATGTTTAGCTTGTCCATAGGACTAAACATTTTAGTTTAGTGAGTCACTTCTGGTTAATCCAATAATTCAATGACCTATTGAAATTTATATGTATCAACTTCTTTGGAACTATAATTAACCTAGTAAATTTATTTACTTTTAATGACACTTTGTTCAATGGATAAGATTGTAGTTTTCAAGTGTAGTTTTTTATCAAGTAATTGTATTCCTTATATACTACTTACATACTTTTATTTATTTAAAATAGTTTAGAATATCCATATGTTTGAAGTTAAGAAAGTTGAGTGAGATTAGTCATAGTTGAACAATAAAATTTTCTTTAATTGTTCTTAGTTTTTTTTTCAATATTATCCTAATTACCTTGTTCATGCAATGTATCCTTTGTGTTGTAATTATGAATCTAATATTTTTCTTGTGATAATGATAAACCTCATTATTGTAGTTCACATGAAAATATTGAGATACTCAACTATGTCGTGATGATGATGACCATTATATTCCATGCGACTAGCATAAGGTGAATATCATAATCATAATGATATTAGTCTTAGAACTTATAATTTATATGATAATTGTGGTCCTCATGATGGTCGTTTTCATATACATAATCATGGTCACTCTCACACTCATGTTTATATTTAACATTATGCAAATGAACCTTTTGCTCACCTAAATATTGTTTACACAATGGTAGTGATATTAGGCTCATTTTTCATTTGTTGAATGATAAGGAAAACATGTGTGCTTATTATTTTGCATATCAAGAAGTGGACGTGTAATTTTTGTATATTTAAATACACTAATCCATGGAAAATGAGATGAATTTCTAGTTGATTCTTGAATTCTTATATCCCTTAATTACTTACTCTCTTATGATCCTATGTTGTATAGTTGAATCTAAATGTCTTTTCATATTTTCCTTCTAACTGCCTGCTTTTTGATAACCAAATGATGGAAAGCTTAAATAGTCATCTAATGGATATCATAATAGCCTTCTACTATATTTCTTAAATATATTTTGTGGGTTTTATGGATGTTCATTTAGTAGCTTTTATAGATGATTTACTCGTGTGGGTTTAGCAAGCACTTTTGTGTATGCCTCTATTTTAGACAACCCTTTAGGATTCCTTTGGGTACCTTTGAGGTGATGCAAGGTAATATTATTCATATTTAGATGGCTTGATACATATATTTCTATACTTACATGCTCTTTATAATATTGACATGAAAATTTAGGAAATAAAATTCAATAATTTGTAAATTTGTCAACTTCATCCATGTTAATAATTAACAACTATCTAACTAGATAAAATTACATTGATTATATATTTTATAATATCCCATAATGGTTAATAGATATGATTTGGAATCTAAAATTTAACACTTATCATCAAGAATATGGACCCATGCCATATAACCAGACATTGAAATTTTTTCAATATTATATTTATATAAAAAAACATATAATTTGGAAAAATCTTAACACTCCAATTTTGGAGAGCTTCTTGGAAACTCAACAAAAATTTGGCATGAAAATCATCAGACAAAATAATTTAATTCAAAAAATACATTAAAAACAAAAATTATAGAGTTAGGAAGTTGTTTTTTTGTTAGATTTATGTAAAAGAGTTCAAATATAATTAATAATCATGAATGAACATAAAAAACCAATAAAAACAACATATTAAATGTATATTAGTTTTAAAATACTCTCTGGTTTCCTTTTCTTCCCTCAAATTATATGCTTGGTCTTGGATAGATTGTTAAACAAGAGACTTCTCAGGCATATGATCATCATTGTACATTTCTACCAAAAGTGTTCTCTACTTCCACCTCCAATACCTCAATATCCTATGGAGTGAACTTAGTATCTTGTAAATATTATATAATATAATCTAAAAATAGAATAACCTTGTAGATAATCTAATATTATCCAAGTGAACCACCTCATAGGAATAATTTTTTACCACTTATTTCATGCTAAGCATAAGATTGTATTACACCAAAACAAGGCCTTTGAGGTGATCTTTGGTAAACATATTATGCTTGTTAGTGTGTGCACCTCAAATAGATACCAATTGTGCTCATACCCAAAACAAGTACAAAGATGGCTTAGAATATGAATGATAGTCTTTCTAAGATTTAATTTTATAGCACAATAATATTTTTATCATAAATATATAAAATAATAAATTCTATAAGTATAAAATTACATTTACGATTTCATAAATTATAAGTAAAATAATTTAATACTTTTTATTTTTCCATGGTAAAACAAAGTTCTACTAAACTTCCTTGTAGGATTCTCTTGGAAAATACTAGGTGATGTTTGGTTGTGTCATCTATCATTGTGTCAATACAAATTTAGAAGTCTACCTTAACCTATTTGTCATTATTAACATTTTAACTTAAAATAAATTTGAGATTGAGGAAATACCCCACTACATCAAGAGGTTTATGATGTTCCCTAATTTATATACTATCAATAATTCATAAAACAAGTTTCTATTTATATTAATTGCCTCCATATGAGTGTTATATAGCCTCGTTTTCCTATCTATATCATCATATAAAAATCCTATTTATAATTTTTTGTCACTACAAAACAAAAAATCTAACCAATGGTTTTATCACTTAAAATTGAGTAGTAAAAATTTCATATGCAAATTACCAAATATATTTAATTAAAAATTACAAACCTACAATTATAATTTTTAGTTAAATTTAAATAATTTCATAATTTAAAAATTTAGATTTTAAATTTATATGGTTAAATAATTACCTCGAGTATTTCTTGCACACTCACCCAAAATAGGTTACAATAAATTTACCTTTGGAAGCTATGTCCCTCATTTGCACAATACAATGAGGGATATTGTTCCTAGAGCATTCTATTAAGAGTAGGTAACATAGGTTAAATTCTCTATAGGTAAATGAAGTTTGAGGTAAATCAAGTGACATATAGGCAAGGAATGTTCCTCCCACTTTCCCTAGGAAAAGAATGACTTATTTCTCTTCAACCATTGTCTTCACCCATGATAATTTGCCAATGTAATCAAGGATGAGGTCAATGAAATTGTTAGGATATGGGATCCAAAAAATAGAGGGATGTATTTCCTCAAGAATTCTACGTTGATATGAATAGGTTATTGTTTTTTTTATGACTACTTGAACAATGTTCTACACTCTAATTTGAGCACAACCTCATCCAAAAAATTGAACAATAATTTTATGCTCCTCACTTCTCATGAGGCATCGACTAATTTCAATAAGACAATGGATCCACTCAAAGTCACTATAAAATTGATGAACATGTGGTTCCTTACATTAGTCCTTCCACCAGCTCAAATATTGAATCTATTTTTACTCTACAATTTTTTGCTCTTCTACGAGCATATGTTTGAGAAACACACCTACAATAAAGTCCCTCTAAAATATTTTTGTAGCAAGGGGATTCATCCTTTTTTCAACATAACTTAGTTTTTTAATAAAACTTCCAAATAAGAGTAGGTTTTTGTAATTAAAAGTAATGTTATAGTACCAAAAATTTATCATTGTTATTTGACATTCTTTCATCTCCATATTCCACTAAATCATCATCTTAAGGGTTGTCTACATTGTATTTGATAAAATACCTAAAATATACATAGAAGTTTGTTTTATATGAGGACTAAAGATAAACTCTTTGATAATGGTAGAAAAATACTTCATCTTAACTTATCCTCATAAAAATAGGCCCAAGGACCTATCTTTCATCCAAAATATACTTTTTTTCATTTAAGATCTATCTTATTTGTATTTAGGGTGCACATCCAAGCCTTGACCTCGCTTATTATTGCATTATTCATTGTTGTGCAAGTCTTCACATCATGGTCTTCTTATCCAACAATATGATATTTTAGGTGATGGGTGTCTCTTATCATGCACCTATCATAATACATACAAGATATTTGACTTGAAAAGGTGAGTTTTATTCCATAATTCCATATTGAGTCTCTTGTTAGACTTAGACTTCGAATTGTTGATTTGGCACATTGTTTTCATCATCAATTCCATAGTTGAAGAAGTTGTCTATTTTATAAATAGAAAAATGCAAATATTAATACTCTAATATATGGCCTTAGAGGCTCTAGGAATAGTATAAAAAATATATATTATAGAAAAAAACCGAAAATAAAATCTAAGAAATGCTTGACAAAAACTACCTTTAAAATATTATGCCAAGGAATAAAATATTATAAAAGAGGTTTTAGATCCATCAAATCATTCTTGAAATATTTTTTGTAATATTTGCATGGCTTCTAAAATATTTTAGTTGCAAGTATGAGAAGGTAGAAAAAGAGAAACTAATGGTTTTCACTCTTCTAATGTTATTGATCATACCAAGGTTTTTCATGATAAACCAATGAGACTTTACCAATTTTCTTGGTGATTTCTTTAGTATTAAGAATTTTTTTTATCAAACTAGATATCTCATGAGAACATGAAAACTTTTCTTACTACGGTTATGTTTATAACTAATTTACATATGTTTAATGTTAGTTTTCAAATAGCATTAGTAGGAACTTGATTGAGGATAGAATCTACCTTTATCTTAAATATTTTGTATCCAATCCTTCTATCTAAATCCAAAATTTATTCATTTCCATAAGAACTTTGATTTTCAAGTATTTATTTAGATAATTTTATTGAGTAGTGTAAATTATTACCCTTTGCCATTTTATTTCATTGTTAAGCAAATTTTATTCAATGGTGTCTCCATATTTCTTACTATAAGGATATTTCATTTAATATTTAAATTAAACAGTACTAGAATGTGTGTAATCTTCACTTATGCCATTTGGAGAGACAAGTGTATGTTTTATTATATTATGTTGATGAACTATAGGACCAACAACACTACACATATTGATCCTTCTAATATGAATGACTTGATAATGTGTTGATATATGATATTGATGATATTTATATAATTTATTATGAAGAGTATAAATACCTCCACTCATAAATCATCATAACATCAAGTCATTTCATTTCTAATATGTTAATGAATTATTCATATCTCATAATACCACCTTATATATTTTGATCTCTTTTTTATGTGGCTAATATTATTTTTTTACTAATTTTTTGGTTGCATTGTTTTTTTTGGATGAAAAAGCCATTATATTAGTAAAATAATGTCTAATAATACAAAAAAAAGGCAAGTGGAATTAGCACACATTGTAAACCAGTACACTAACAATTGTGGTTAGGAGTGCACAAGAGAGTCAGAAACAATCCATAAAAATCCAGATAAAAACTACCAAAATAGTGTCAAATATGCATTCAGAAAGAAAGGAGTCGAGAAATCACTACCAAGTGGAAGGCCTGAAGTTTTCCTCCATAAGATCATAAGTTCATCCAATGGTTGAAGAAGTTGAATCCCTCCAACCATCAGTATTAGTACCACTAACAGTACAAGTATGTGCATTTGGTACAATTTCACCCCAACTAGGGGCATCATCATACTCACAAGGATGAAAATCCTAACTAGAGATTGGGTGAGATAGGCCTCTAGATCCAGATTCTCCATATTTGCATTGCGGGGGGGGGGGGGGAAGGAATAGTGTCTAATATCATAGGGTTGTGGTCGGTAACAGGTCCCCTGGTGAGTCGACAATCGAGACCTGTAAGGGGAAGTAAGAGTCACATGACTCATAGTGCAAGGTGAATTACCCCAATGATCCATGAGGTCACATAAGTACTATAGCTCCATATGTAATTTTTAACCTGTACTTGAATCTGTAACAAGCAATCAAAGGATATAGCATATTTATCAACAATAGAGAAAACATGCCCGATATTTTATTGAGAAAAAATGGCTCTATTTTGGGACTTCCAAAGATAAAATAGGGTACCAATTATAAAAATACTCCAAAAAACACTCAAATTGAAGGAAAATGCAATAGGGTCACCCAAAATAGCATGCACCGATGTAAAATCCTCTTGCATAAAAGGTCTAAAAAAATCAAGAAGCCACTCCCAGGCTGACTGAGCCTGATCACAAAATCAAAAAATATACAATAAATATTTTACCTATCTGTAAACCAGGAAAATGGAATTATGAACACCCAGATGCTTAAGCCTGTTACCAAAAGGCAACCCCTGGTTCAAGAGGCTCCAAGAAAAAAAACTTTGTTTAGGTTCAATATAAGTAGCCCAAGCAATCCAAAACCTCTTATTCCATCGAGAGGGAAGAGAGACTAAGTACCATATCATAGTGAGCTTATCAACCATTGGAACTTACGGGGTGAGTCATTTGTAACCTAGATGAGCTTCATATTGCAAAACTGGAAGCTCCCCAGGCCAATACCAATCTAACCACTAGGGTTTTTAAAAATGCTTATGTAGTTTGCACCAAATAGAAAATAGAATACTATCAATAACCACCTCATAAATATCTCTATCACCAAGATTTAAATTGTGAATTTGAAAAAAAAATCTAGGGGTATCCAACTCCTAGTATGTTGGGAGAAGAAATAAAAAATGGAAGCAATATCTTGCTTGTAGAACCTCTACGCTCTAACCCATTGCACCAGAGCCAGGGAAGAGCCCTACCAAGTGATAATAGGAGACCACCAAATTTTCATGGAAGGCAAAGAGACACCTACTTTACAAAAACTCCCTTTCCAACTGAGCCAGGGTTTGAAGGCCTCACAAAATTTCCAAATACTCTGAATGACAAAATAACCTTTAACTTAAATAGGGAAAGGGGCAGTAATAATGGATTGCAATCCCACCCTTTTTCAAATTTTCTTCCCGTAAAGCAAACCAAAAGAAATGCAATGCTTTCTCAAAACTTTTCAAGGTTCATACCTAATTAAAGATCGAGTGATCCATTTAGCATAAAGGATAAAATCTTGATGATGACAATCAAATAAATCCATGCCTCCACAGTCCTTGATAAAATAATAAATTTTCTAGGCTACTCGATGAAAATCTCATTTGATAGAGTTTTGGCCCACAAGAAATCTCTCAGAACCTTATCTAATTTTTTATAACAAGATTTGTATGGAACCCAATAAGACAAATAATGGACATGGGTAGTGGCTAAAATCTTAGAACAAATCTAAAAATTTCCTACCAAAGAAGTTTTCTTACTAGTCTAGTAAGAAAGCTTCTTGTCCACTTTATCAATAACATACTACCACAATTGGGCAGAGGAAGAATGAAACACAAAATAAATTCCAAGAAATTTAAACAACTCACCTAGCTGAATCCAATTCCATTCGAAATGATGCATCCAACATGGAATCTGGGATTGAGATTGCCAAAAATAGGAGGTTTTTTTCCATTGAATAGAAGAACAAGAGGCTAAAAAAAACATCTCTAAGTAACTCATAGCCAAAGAAAGAGTTTGCTCATATTCTTAAAGTGTTAAAAAGAATCATCAGCAAAATGACTATTGACCAACTAACGTTTAGTATTAGGGAGAGAAATACCCTTGATTAATCCTTGGTACACCTTATGGGCCAAAAAATAGCCAAAAGCCTCTGTAGCAAGAATTACAAGAGATGTTGTAAGAGGGAACCCATGTATTACAGAATGATCAAGAGAAATTGACTAAGATTGATTATTATTCAAAGTAAGAACAACTGAAGCATCTTGAAATAACATAAGAACGATGCTCACAAACACTGACCCAACACCCAAAACTAAAGCATGATAGTGATGAAGTACCACTCTATCTTATCATAGGCTTTCTTAAATTCAATGTTAATGAATAAAGCATCTTGTTTAGAATTTCTTGTCCAATCCATACCTTCCCAAACAACAAGAACATTATCAAGAATGTATCTTCCCTTAATAAAGCTAGATTTTTCAGGTCATACAATCAAAGGTAGGATACACTTAAGCTTAAGCGCAAGGGATTTATAAATAATATTATAGCTCAAATTAAGCAGGGTGATCGACCTTAAATTAGTGATGAGCTCAAGGTATCCACACTTAGGAATAAATCTAACATTACCTTTGTTAATAATGGAACCCAGTGAACCACATTGCAAGGATTCAAGATACACTTTGTGGAGGTCAAGAAAAAAGCATAGCCCATTATTATTTGTAGAATTCACATGGGAAGCCATCAATACCAGCTGCCTTATCATTGGCCCTGAATGACAAGGTATTTTTTAGATCTTCCAAAGAAATAAAAGTGTCACAAAATATTATTTACTTAGGAGAAATCTTGTTGGGGATAACAATGGTACAATCAGCAAGAGCTTGCCTTCTAGCATCATCAAGGGGTTAAGAAGCAAAAACACCCTGATAATGTGAAACAAAGGCTTTGAAAATGTCTGGAAGATCTATGAATATCTACCCATCAACTTAAATATCTTGAAATTGGGAATACTGGGTAGGAGGTTTGAGGTATTGAAAAACATTTTGGTCACTCTATCCCCAACTTTGAGCCAATGCATTCAAGCACATATTTGAGAACCCTTAGCTTCATACAAATCAACCTTTTTAGCTCATGTCGAATGGAAGAAACTTGGTATTGAGAAAGAGAGCTGAAAGGAGAGACTTCAAGCCTAAGACAGGCTTTGGATAACTCACTCTTCAAGGTAGACATAGCCTATTTCCACCGCTTTGTAACTTCAACATCTAGAGTCCACAACACCTTAGTGGTTCATTGAATGGAAGCATTCCACCACTCAATACTTCCATAAAGATCATTAGGCCTAGGAATCAAATTCCAAATGTGGCTTATATGAGCTTTCATGCTAAAGCTATGCAAAAAATAAACATTTAGGTAAAACTGTAAAGAATGCACTCTAGGTTGAAATTTTAACTTTGCCATCGAGAATAAAATAGGTGAATTATCAGAAACTGTAGTACTAGGGAAAGTCAACACATACGATGAAGAAAGAAAAATACGAGAGAACTAAAAGTTGTCACACATAGAAATCATGGCTCTGTCTAATCTTTCAAAAATACTAGCAAAAGCAGCCTGGAAATTAGACCAGGTGTACCAAAGAGCTTGATGGAAGTCATAAGGTGAGAAGCAAAAATTAGGGTCATAAAGGAAAATCTTATTTTTCATAAAAAACCAATCTTCCCTTTCACTTAAGCACCATTGCATCAGGGCATGACTGACCTTATCAAAACATTTCTCCACCATATTAAAATCTCCACAAAGCACCCAAGTGGCAAATGGTAGATTCATGGCAAGCCATCTCCATAGCTCACATCGATCAAAAGCGATGTTAAGGCATACACATTAACCACCCCAAACAATTTTTCGTATATATCGAGCAAAAGCTGGACAATTTGATTGGATGGGTCAACACCCCAGGTCACAACATTCTTCTGTAATCAAGGTGTAATGATAGGGATGGCTCCCCCTTTTCTCGAGAAATGCTTCATGGCAAAAGAGGTACTTCATGGCCATAAAAATTTACATGCACACCGTAGATTGAAATAAAAAATCTTAACTTCTTGCAGATATAAAAAATTGAGGCTTCAATGCACCCAAGAAATATTTAACATCTCATTTCAGACCAAATATTTTCTAATCAGGTTCGTCAGTCATCACACATTCCATGAGAATAAAATCATTGGGATTTGTTAGGATGCATGATATCCATGACATCCTCTACATCACTCAAACCTTCAAGTGAGTCATAAGAGTTGGAGGTCGCTGGAAAGCATCACTATTTAATTGTCAACATTTGTTATTCTGAAAAGGGCTACGAGAGTAGTGTACCTTAAAGGTATGATCCTCCTCCATTGAATAATTATCTGGAGCCACCACTACTAAGGTAAAATAAGGGCCCAACCAAATATATCGAGACATCGATGGAACTAGGGATTACATACCAAAAAATAGAGGGATCATATCAACAAGAGACTAAACACCTTCAATATAAGTTTGCATGTCTCGATAAGGAGTAGGGGTAGGTTGCGCAAGGAAAAAAAAAGCTTCTTGTTGCTTAGCTCCACAAGTTTTCTTACTAGAAATAGTAGTCCCTTTTTTAGTATTTCCCTACAAGCAATTAGTGGGAGCCATGAGAGTGGATGAGGGATTTAACTTATATTTCCACTCCATTAGTGGGTACTCCCAAATTATGTGAGCTATCAATTGACACTTGTAACATGTATTGGGTAAATTGATATATGCAACTCTTTGCCTAAAGGATTGGTCCCCGATATTGATATCAATAAACTCTTACAAATCCTTGGTAAGGTCAAATTTGATATAAATCCTTCTAGTGGGTCAAGTAGAGAAGAACTTTTTTGTCTCAAGATAAACAAAATTACCTAAGGGGGCATCTAATGTCTGTAAAAAATCCCAAATAGAAACAAGAAGATTGAGGAATTCAACCCACACTAGGACTACTAGTGCAGCTTGGTTACTGACTTGGTAATCCCTAGAGTAGTGTCACAGAATAAATAGAGAATTACAAATAGTCCATGGTCCCCTAGAAAAAACCTTCTATGCTTGATCTAGGTCTAAAAAGCAAAAAAAGAAATACCCTTTGGTAAGGTTTTGTACATTCTCCACTTTGACTTCATACGGGCCCTAGACTTGCTGGACTCTGGAGTGAATAAGGGTATCATATGGGATACGACCCAAAAAATAACCCACCAAGGTATGAATTTCAAACCATTCACAATTTGTATGATATTCATGCAAAGGAATAATAGCTTCAGGGACAAGACCTTTACCTCATGATACACTTTCGGAACAACCTTGTGTGGATGCTTCCTCGGTGCCATTGAGCTCTCCAAAAAACTTAGAATAAACTGAGCCGACTGTATGAGCAGAAGCCATTAAAAAGGGTGAACCAACACCGCCTCAGGGCAGCGTTAATGTAGAAGACATGATTTTCCCACCCCTAAACCTACCAAGGTAGTAACTTTTTTTTGCTCTTCTATCAAATATTTTTTGTGTTGTTTTTTCATCCAAATATCTCATAGCTAGAGTAAGTTAAACTTTTAATATTTTTAATTGGTGCCTTGAATTCCAAAAAATTATTCAAATTCTAAATGTCCTTATTTTTTATATTATAAATCTATGTTTTTCTTGATATTTCATATATAAATATAAATATCTACTTGTCAATTAATAGATGCATACTTTGATTTTGTAAATATTATTACAAACAAGCTCTCATTGCTTTATTTATTTTTATTTTTAATTTTTGCCATGATTTTTTGAAGTGTATAGCATTCATTTAATACTTGTGTATAATTTTCAATTTATTTTTGAACACGAGTTTGTCAAGTGAAAATTCCATTTTTCAAGTTGCATGAATTCAAATAAAGGTTAAAAAAATAAAAGATAATGAGAGAATTTTTTTTTATTAGGTAAAGAAAGGGTTCTAATGATACCCAAACCTAATGGTTTTGAGAGGATACCACAACCATTACAAAAAGATCCAAAAGTATTACCCAACAACAAGCTCCAAAAGGAGAATACAGTTTACACCCAAAAGGGTAACCCACCAATGAAGAGCAAAGGCTGAAAAACTAGCTACCAACCCTCTTATATAAAGTACAACAATAACATCCTAGAAGATATAAACTGAACACCCAAGATGGGGAACAACACTACACTTTTCTAACGGGAGCAACCTAAAACATCCCGCTCAAAATTAAAGATGAAAATTAAGAACCTAGGCAAGAGAGACGAACATTCCGATGAATGGTAAACCAACACTAAAAATCAAACAAAAACTGCATGAGTCACTATTATCGAAGCAATTACCATAAAACATTGGCCCCATGCAACTCCTCTTATAGCAAAAGCTTCATTTTCACCCAACCACAACTGAACTAAACTAGAGAGAAAAAATACTACTACAGAGCTGAGGCCTAAAGATGCACAGGATTTCCCAAAACTTGCTCAAGCACCAGATAATTAAAAAATAAAACTCTCACTCAAGCACCAAAAATGCAAAATATCCCATCAAAAAAAAGCAAAAAAAAAAGCAATGAGATCAAAAAAATAGATACCGAGGCCCCTAAAGCCACAGGGACACATATCTCACAAATCATTAGAAATCCAACGACAACTTCGTGCGCTCAGAAGAGAGAAATAATCATTAAGCACCAAAAGCACTGAGAGAATCAAAGGACAAGTCAACATGCTACTAATTGAGAAGAAATTAAAGAATAAACTGGCCCAATCTTTAGCATGCCACAAAAAAAGAAGCAGATCACTCTACCCAACGACCAGCAAAGGATCTAAGGCTTACACTTGCAATTGTTTGAAAGATAAAGTAAAAAACTATGCTAAACCGAAGTAAGATTCGTAAAACAAGAACAACCACTCTCAGGTACAAGAAAAAAGAGATAGCAATATTTTGCACCGTACCTAACAAGGATAAGGGTAAGATCCTAAACAATAAGCCTTAGAACCCTAGGATTAAACACACCACCACTACTGAAAATAGAGAAATAAATCTTTGTAGACCATCGAAGCTAGGAAACCCACTAGAAACATGGGGTTAAAATCTAAAAACCATCACAACATAACAACCCACTTTCATCCCAACTAGTTTGGGTTGGTATTTGGTCCTATCTCTCTAGAACAACCAGATAAAACAATAAATTACTAAACCTAGAAGAAAGCAACACAAACCAACCATAAATCCACTACTGGTAGAGAACCCTAGCAACAAAGACATCCAAGCACCTTCCAACCAAAGCAACCAAGCCACCAGAGCCAAAGCTAACAAAGGGAACACCATCAGATTTCCATAACCAAACACCATACCAAACTCACCCCAATACATTTAGGTCATTAAATGGCCCTTTCCTCTCCTTAGAAAGCCAAAAAAAACATGAAACTACCAAACCCAAAAGAAATGTTGCACAATCCAACCAAGTCCCCGAAACTAGCAAACAACCCAAGAAACACAGCCACCCAACACACCCACCAACCAAAGCAAGAGCTAGCCAAGGGGTCAACAACCAAAATTTTCCACTACATTATAACAACCCAAAATCATCCCTATAATTTTGGGTTAGCATTTGGCCCTCTGCCCCAGATAAGAGTGATAATGTCAAACTCATAAGAGAGCACAATAGACCAGTAAGACCCTCAGAAAGCCAAACACCCTAGAAATGAACCACAACAAATAAAATAAGCATGACTAGCAACCATATCCAAAATGGGAGAACATGAGACCTCACACTCAAAGGGTTTCAAAGCGTCAAAGCTGGAGCGGGAGGCCTCATAATTTGATTATACCATAGTGAGGCTTAGACCCTCATAGGCCCTCTCTGGCACGATGAGGCTCAGGCCCTCTCTACCATGGTGAGATGCATGCCCTCTCTATCGTGGTGAGGCTCATGATATTTGTGTCACGATGAGGCTTAGGCCCTCTCTACCACGGTTAGGCTTAGGCCCTCTCTACCATGGTGAGGCTCAAGCCCTCATAAGCCCTCTCTACCATAGATAATGAGAGAATATGATTAGAAATGACAATCCCACTTTTATAATTGAAAATTATTATAATGTCTAAATAAAAATAATCTTAAAAATAATCTATAAATATGAATATATATTTATTATTAGATAGGTACATGCTATGGCTATGCAAATATTGTTACAAACAAGTTCTTATTACTTTTACTATTTTTCATTTTATATTTTATTAAGATATTTAAAGTATATAGCATTTATTTACTTCTTGTGTGTAATTTTGAATCTACTTTTAAACAAATGTTTATTAACTCAAAATTTTATTTTTTCAAATTACATGAATTTATATAAAAATAAAAAACAATAAGGTAGTCAAAAAATAGAATTAAAATTGAAATTCTCACTTTTAAATTGAAAATTTATTATAATTTCTAAATAAAAATGATTTCCAAAATAAATCTAGATCCACCTTATCTTTTATCTAATAACAAAATATAAACTCATATTTCACCTTTAGATATTAACATAAAAATTCAACATTTTTCTCTCTAGACGTATGTTGTAGAGATTAGAGGTAAAAAACAAGAGTTGATTATTGTAGTATGCATTAATATTATTTTTTAAGTGTTATGGACTATCCTCCTGTATGTTGATGTTAGAATATTTTAGTTTTTGTCCTTTTCTTCCCTTTAATACGATAGTTTCTCATAATGTGTTCTATTTTATTATCATAGTCAAACATCACTTTTCTTTTTGAAATCATTTATAGTTGACATTGACATTTACTATGGGATTGCTTTTTTCTAAATTTATTTAATTATTTGCAGTAAAAAATGCTCTTATTCTGATTGTAAACTTGTTTATGTGCTTTTCTATTTTCATATCTATGTTTTTTAATGCATAGTGAGAAGTTTATAAAGCCTAGGTTACTTTTCTATTTCTTTGTCTAAATTTTATATTTTTTTGGTATTCTTTTAATTTTATATACGCATTTTATTTAGAATTAAGTTCTTCTTGACATGATTTGATCACATTATTTTGATTTATATTGACATGAACAAGAAATTCCTCCACTAAACAAGCCTTTAAAGAGCAAAGCTTTGGTCTAATATATATTTTCAAACAACTTTCAAGGTTTTTTTTTTAATAAATTAACTAAATTTTTAGTATAGAAATTACGTTTGACAAATCCTTCTTCAAGAATAACTTCTCCAATCAAATCTATTTAAACACAATTTTTATTTTTTTTATTTATTATAAAATTCATTTCAACTAGTCTTTTATAACAAACTAGACTTCACTAAGTTTCACCTTATCATCCTAATTTTGATATTATACCCATAGAGCATGAGGCGATCAAACCATCAAAACTCTATTTTTGCCATGTTGATGGTATCCCAATAATTCATATTTAAATTTTATTTATTTAATTATCCCTTTGTTAGGTGTTAAACTTTGCTAAAACTTAAACTATGTATTTACAATATCTCACTTTAAATGACCCTTTGATAATTTCATAGACTTAGTACAATGTACATTTAAATTAGAATTTTGAGCACTAACCAAGTTTACATTTCTTAATACCTATTATGTTTGGCTTCTCACTTCTTTACTTTCATAGATATTCTAAATTTTGATAAAAACTTTGTATCTTTTAAAATCATCATATCTAAAACTTAGTTTAAAGTCTCTTAAATTTGTCATTGGATTTCATTCTATAAACAATTCTTTATCAACATAAGCTTTCTTTACACTTTGATTACACTTGAAATCAACCTTGGACAGCCCTCAATTTATCATCTCTTAAACACAATCACTTTCATAAGTCATACACCTATGACATGCAAATGATTTTTTATTAAGTCGTCAAATTTTAAAATTTAAGGTATTCAACAATATTTCTTCTGATCTCAAATCTTGAAATCTTATACAGCCCAGGAAAAAAATACACAAATAATTCAAATTAAACTTAAGTTGGTGAAAGAATTGTGTACCCAATGACATGAAAAACTTACGAAAGTAGCCAGATTCCAAGGTAGAAACCTTCAGGTTAAATGTCATCTAAGATATTCGAGAATATTCGTTATCCCTGGTATCAGACCCTGAGACACAAATAGGTCCAAATATAAGGTGATAAAAGAATTGAGTAACCAATAACATGACAAATATAAGGTAGAAGCGTTCACGTTAAATGTGATCTAACATAAAGCATCTCGCATGTTCTTATCTTCTTATCATCAGAGATACTTCACCTCTCAAAATAGTGTGATTTCAGCCTTTGCGTTCGCAAATGGATCGTGATGTACTGCAGGAAACTGTATTTTACAAACGCATCATTTGAACATAAGATTTCAAATATCATTATAGATTAGCTTTTTATGTGTATCGCGGGTTATGTTATATGGAATATCAGCTTTTAATGTGTATAGAATATTAGGTTATATAAGATGATTTAATTATTTAAATATTTATTTATATATAATTTAATTTTTTTTAATTTTAAATTTTAAAGTTTAATAAATTAGTGCACATCTTCTTTCTATTACAATGTGTATTCATTTACATTATCATATAATATGTAAATGAAATGGTTCAGTAGTTGAGAGAGTTCACAAGAAGTTAGTGGGGTGGAAAGGTACTTTTTAAATCAAGAAAGGAAGATTTTTATTGGTTAAATCCACTTTATAAAGCATCCGAGTGTACTTCCTTTCCTTGTTCAAGATTTTGAGGAAAGTTAGAGCAAATCCAGTGATCCTGGTCAGGGGCCGAAGAGAAGAAGAGATTCCACCTGGTGGCATGGGATCAAGTCTATATTAGGAGAGAAGGAGGCTTAGGTGAAGGCGGAGAACATTGAATAGAGAATTGATTGCAAAAAAATATTGCAAATTAGTTCAATATGACAACGTCAGCTGGGTTAAGATTGTGAAGGCTAAGTATCTTGGCGATGGTAGCAATTTCCTAAAATCCCAAGCTCTCTCGGTGGGGTCTGCGCTTTGGTATAGCATGGTTGGTAGTCAGGAAAATATGTGTAAAGGCCTTCGTTGGGTGGTGGGGGATGGTTATTCCATTGTTTCTTTGAGATATTCTTGGGCCTCCCAATCCCCTCTTGAATATTGTTTGACCTTCGCTTGTCTGAAGTCAATCACAGATAGGATCTTTGGTCCCATAGTTTTTGACTTTTTAGAATTATTCAATAGTCATATTCAATGGAAGTCCTTTGAATTCCCAAATATTTCTTAGGAGGAGAAAATTTCTTTTATGAATTTAAAAAACTCCATAAAATGGTTCCTAACCCCGGGTACTGGTCTTCATGATAGGTTGTTTTAGGGTCCTAAGAAATATGGCCAGTTTTTAGTTAAGTCTGCTTATGGTTGCTTGGATTCTATTAAGTCTGCTTATGGTTGCTTGGATTATGATTTGAATCCCTGGTTATCAAAAAATTAAGTTTGGATAAAATCCCTAACGCATTAAGTCAATGTGTTCTTCTAGTTGGCAATTCAGGGAAAGTGCCTTGCTATTGATAATCTTAAAAAACAATGAATGATTTTACCTAACAGGTGCTTCCTACATTAGGGATTTTGAATCACCTTTCCACATATTTTCTCATTGTCCCTATACCCTTGAAGTCTTTTGTCATTTATTTTTGGAGATAAGTGTTGCTTGGGTTCTTCCTAACTCGTTGGATGACTTGGTTGTTCAATGGATTTCCCCCTTCTCCTCTCCCCACCTACACTAGTTTTGGAAATTCAGGTTACCCCATATTTGGTGGCGGGTGTGGAAGGAAAGGAATTTCCGCACCTTTAAAAATATTTGCCATCTTGAGTCATCGGTCTCCTCGAGGGCCATTGTAGATACAGTGGAAAATATGAAAGCTTTAAAACTAGATTCGATAACTTGTGAAGGGGAGATCGGTTTGGAGAGATTGTTGGGTTTTTTATGTCAGCCTGAGAATACAATGATTAGGATGATTCAGGACATGGCTAGCACGATTTTGGAACCCCCTCTCGTAGGATAAAATCCTTCTTGCCTTTGTTGAAAACTTGGGTCACCAAACTAGCCATTTTGTTGAAGCTTGGAAATTATTTCAAGGTGTTTTCCAAATGTACTGGGTGAATTGAAATAAACTAATCATAGAAGGAGATTCACTTAATGTTATCAATATGATTAATGGTAACCAAAATCCCTCTTGGATTTTTGCAAAATTTATAATTGAAGCCAGGAGAATGATTCAAAATTTTGAATAAGTCCAATTCAAGTACTGGTTCAAGTACCGGTTCAGGGTAGGTAACAAATTCATGGACTTCCTCGCTAATCAAATTCTTACGCAGCAATATATTCACATTTGGATAGGTGACTTCCAAATAGCCTTAGATTAGATAGAATACTTAGGGATACTTAGGGTGGGTGGATGGAACCCTCTCCATTGGATGTTGTTTTTTGAATGTTTTGGTCGGGCCTATGTGCCCAAATTTTGTCTCTATTTATCCGCGAGCCTGTGTGCCAAACTTTTATCTCTATTTGGCTTGTGTGTATGGTTTTTTTCAGCTAGTATATATTGGTCTAGGTGTAGATAGTTGTGTCCAAGGGTTGTTTGGCTTTAATTTTTGAAGTGTCCTTAGTCTCCTAGTGGTTGAATATTAATTCATTTTTTTTATAAGGTTTGGAGGTCCTTTCAAAACTTCTTTAGTCCAACTAATCAAAAAAAATGTTATATCAAATCAGCTTTGTGTTCTCCTCGTGGCATCACAAAAATAGCGCTATTATATCAATGAAAACAAGAAATCATGAAAAGGAAAGAGATCTCATTATCCTTGATTTTGAAATGATGGCATCCCTAGTACAACGTCTTCAAAGTTGTATCTATTTTAGAAAAGTGATTTCCATTCTTATAATGTGTTTGGAAAATAATGCCTATATAAGATTAACAATTATTCTTATTGATACAAGGGATTATGTATAATTCGTGGATAAAGAGTACTATATTTCTTTTAGAAGCATAAAAGTAATCTGAGTTCAAATTTAAAATATTAAAATATATTTAAAACTGACAACTAAATTTAAAATTAACTCTTATTTAAAGAAATTAATTTCTCTAGATGTTAAGCACACATTATTCATGAGATATACTCTCCATGAAATTTTTGTTATTTTTATTTATATAGTCAATTTTGTTTATGTAAGGTCTTTTAATTATGTTATGGGATTTTTTTTTCATTATTTTAAAGTCAGTAAATTTATTTAATATGTATGTGATAATATGGGTCTACTAGGTTTTGAAAGGGACCTCGAACCTTTAGCAAAGAGAAAAAAAATTCAAAGAGAACAAAGGGGACACATAAAGAGAACAAAGGTTTAGGGTCCCACAAGTAGGATACATAAAGAGAACAAAAGCGTAGGGTCCCACAAGCAAGATACAAAAAGAGAACAAAAGCTCACAAAAAATCAGGCTCCCTACAAGAGGCATCAAGACAAAAGTCTTGAACAAGCAGAAATTCAAAAAGAAGAGTTCCCCTCTAAGCATGGGAATCCTGCTAACAATAGAATTTGAAACTTTCCCTCTTGAGGGGGTCTCTTGCGACCAATAGACCACAAGCCACCAACTAGATCTGTAAAATTATAAACTTTAAAATTATCTCTCCATCACAACCAGCCAAGAACACATCAATAAGAATTAAACTTTGAAAATATCTCTCAAGCACAGTCAACCATGACTACATCAACAAGAATTTTAAACTTTGAAAATAACCCCTTCATGAGGGGTCTTTCAAAGCCCATCTAGCCAAAAATACGTTAGCAAGATATTAAACTTTGAAATTAACCCCTCCATGAGAGGCCTCCCAAAGCACAACCAACCAAGAAAACATCCACATAATTTAAACTTTGAAAATAAGCCAAGAGCCCATCCAGGCTCCTCAAAGCCATCCAGACTTCAATAGAGCCTCCAAAACATCACTTCTAGCTAGGAACACATCCAAAAAAAAAAAATAACATTTGAAAATATCACCTCCAAGAAGTGTCTTTAGATGAGGAACACATCCAACAAATTTTTGAAATTAAGCCAAGAACCCGTCCAAAGCCTTTTAGGACTCCAACAAAACCTCTAGAACAACACCTCCATGGTAGACCCAAAACCTATCTAGCCCCATACAAAGTTGTCCAAGAAATTGAAATCCCAACAACTTGGTAAGCCAAGAACCCATCCAACCTCCCCAAAGAACCCATCCAACCTTCCCAAAGTGGATCACTCCACCATCACAATAGACCCGAAACCAAACCAAAACCCCTAAAGCTGACCAGACTAACACCTCCTCAACAAAATCCAACCATGAATTCCCTCTACCCTACCATGAATCTACTCAACCCTCCCTAGAGACCAAACAAGTCCAAGAAATACCTATAGAACCCCCTTGCAACTCATTTTTATAACTTATTAATTGACATATTTTTTAGGTTAGACATGAAACAAGTTTTGGATAATGGTGAATCCTTCCAATATAAAAAAAATAACAAAGAATTAGCAAATTCAATTAGACATCAAATAAAACCCTAATAATAATGAGGTTAGTCTTCAAAAACCATAGAGTTATTTTTTTGTTTTTGGATTTGGTAAGCGTGAGAAACCCTGTGATTGAGCCATGACCACTCATAAGGAAAAGAGTAGAGCTTATCAATAGGGGCAAAACACACACCCCCTCACACACTAACCCATGCAATGGTTTGAACCTCACACCTCCCAAAGAAGAAATACTGAGCCATTATGTTGTTCCCCAAGACAAAATCATAAAGCCTATTATTAAGACCAATTTATTGAATTATTTTTTATGGTAAGAAAGTAAAAGTTTTAGATAATGGGAAACCCTTCCAATCTACAACTAAAAGCAAAAAAAATTAGCAAATGCAATGAGACATGGAACAAGAGGTTAAAAATAATGCAATTATTATTACCTCTAGAAACATAGAACTCATTTTGATGACCAAATAAATGATATTTTTTTAAATTAAATAAGCAACAAGATTTCAACAATAGTAAACATTTTAAATCTACAACAACAATGTAAAAATTAGCAAATGCAATTGGACATCAAATAATACCCTAAAAACGGTGAATGGTGAGGTTCATCTAATCTTTTAGGGTTTGAAGTACATATTTCAGAGAAAAAGTAAATAATTCTTTAAAACGGTGAATGGTGAGGTTCATCTAATCTTTTAGGGTTTAAAGTACATATTTCAGAGAAAAAGTAAATAATTCTTTTATAAACATGTACAATGATTATTTTAAAGATATTTACAAGGGTTTTTAGATAATATGTTTGACATATAATGTATGATATGTAACCCAGGTTCAATTCCCATCGTAGATGTGTATAAGAAGTATTACTCCAAATAAATATATATATATATATATATATATATATATATATATATGATTTTAAATTAGTTGAATAATTAAACTAATTTTATAAGTTTGCTAAGGTCCGAGGTGTAGACCAATTGGTTCATCCAAATCCCATAAGGGAGGTGGAGGTCCAATGTTCAAATCTGGGGCCTCAACGGACTGAATGCTTGTCCTTTCCTGGTGCTTTCAGCGGCCTAAAAGGTTTAAAATGATTGTGGCATGATGGTTATAGAGGCTGCACGAAGATCTGTGTGGTGGCTTCTGGGGTGATCAGCGCCATAAAATACTTGACGGCCATAAAAGCTAAAAAACTTGCCCAAATTCTGGTGACTACCAATTCCACCATGTAAATAAATAAATAAATTATAAGTTTACGTGGTGTATTTGACTTTTTATATCAAAATTACTATAAATTAAAAACATGCCTATAATTCTCCAAAAATATTAATATATCAAGATATCCATTCCACTCATATCATGATATCAATCTCAATTCACATTCAAGGTAAAGTTAAATAATATCAACCTATTTCTACCGTATGATATATGTTATATATTTAATTTTAAAATAAAATATATCTATGAAATATAACTTTGAACTATATCATTTTGTTGTAAAAAATTTAATATGAAATATAACGGCGCAAGTCAAAATTGTGTTTTTTTAAATGGTCCGAGGGAGGACAGCAACGACATGAGTTTTGGTTTTTTGATAGGTTTAAGGTTTAAACCGTAATGTAGATGTGAGAGGGTAGGTGGGTGGTGGCTATGTGTTTAATTCCCTATTGATAAGCATAGATTTTGACTTTAGGAGGGGTCAGGGGAAGCCTACCCAACCCTGTATTGATCGTAAAAGTTTCTCACACTAACCAAATTAAAAAATATATATTTTTTATTACTTGTCATTTCAAATTAAATTTTTTTTTTTTTTTTATTACTTAACATTTCAAGTCTTCTGTTAATGAGCGTAACTTTTCCTTTGGATATAATATTGCTTTGATTTCAATTAAACAAATAATCCCTTAATTTTATTAATTTTTAACTGTTTAATGCATTAAAAAATAAACTAAGACACAATAAGGGAAAAAATCCCCATATATGTTTTATTTATTATTTTCTTTTTCTATGGTTATAGTTATATATTATGTAATAACTATTTCCATTTAATTATAATACAAACCATGTTATAATATGTTTGAAAAGTATTATTTTATGTGTATTAATTTTTAATTCTTTAGTGCATTCAAAAATAAACTAAGACACAATAAGGAAAAAAATCTCCATATATGTTTTATTTATGATTTTCTTTTTCTATGATTATAATTATATATTATGTAATAATTATTTCCATTTTTTTATAATTCAAACCATGTTATAATATGTTTGAAAAGTATTATTCTATGTGTGTAATATGCATATATGTTGATAAATAATAATAATAAAATGTTCCTTAAAATGGATTATCATTATTGCTTAAAATTATTAATAAAAAATAAAAATAATATTAAAATGTTTTCTAAGTTTTCATCATAATTGTTAATTACATAAATAATATCACTCTTCAAATTATTTGTAATTATTCATCTTGGCTAGTAATTTTGAATAACTCCACTCATAGGATCCCCCTTCCTCTAGGGGAGTAGGAGCCGGGGGTTTCTTTCTTAGAACCCAGATCTATCTTTCATGTGGACTTTTTTGTGGGATCTAGTTCAATAAATGTTGCTTTGGTTGGGATATGGTCTTAGTTGGAGGGTGTAAGGAGCAGGCATGGTGGGAAGGGTTGGCACTGGTGATTCTTTGTTTCTTGTTCTTCTTTTGCTTGGAAGCTTTCTTTGTTGGGGCTCTTGATGGCTTTTTACCTATTTTAGTTTTATCCAAATGGTAGTGTGCTTTTATGTGGCCTTGGTAAATGTTTCTTGTAAATCTCAATCTTTGTGATGGCTATTCAGGTCATAGCTTATTCAGGAGGGATTCTTCCCAACTTAAAATCTAAGAAAAAATTATCTTTGAAAACATCTTGTTCATAATATAATTCACTTTTCCGTATCAAGTGGGTCTTCTAATTTCTTTTGTATCTCTTGGATCCTAGCTTAGTTTAGATTTGTTGAGCCTTCCATAACCCTATAGTCCTCTTCTTGATAACTGGTCCATTTATTCACGGTTCTGGGAACCTTTCAAAACCATATCTAGGTTAGGGGAGCCTTCCAAAACCATATGATCCTCTTATAAAGGCCTAATTCATTTGTAAAAAAATTTGGGTGTCTTTCAAAACTATATGGTCATCTATTAGAGGTCTGGTCCATTTTTACAAGGTTCTAGGTGCCTTTCAAAACCTTATTTTTTAAATTGGAGAGCCTTCCAAAACCCTATGGTCCTCTACTAGAGGTTTGATCCATTTGTACAAGGTTTTGGGTGCCTTTTAAAACCCTATTCTAAGGTTTAGGGAGCCTTCCAAAACCCTATCATGGTTTTGGGAGCCTATCAAAACCCTACTGTGAAGGTTCTGGGAGCCTTTAAAAACCCTGCTTTTTGGTTTAGATAGCCTTCCTAAACCTTGAGGTTCTCTTTGGGTGGGTTCTTATGCTATATAGATTTATTTAGAGTGCCCTTGGTTTGAAATATTTGCTTCTTATCTTGTTTAGGAAGATATCTCTTGGATACCCTAATGTTGTAAGGTTCTAGATGATGTTCTTTATATCTATTGGTTCTGTTGCTATTAATTGCTTCCTATCTAGAAGATATCAACTATTGGTAGGCGGTGAGTTGCAAGAATCCTAGATTAAGGCATTTGCACTTTTGAACATCTATTGGGATCACTTGATGGCTGGTTGGAGGGTTTAATTTTTAAATTGTCATCGTAGTTTTGGATATGCTATTCATATTTTTTCCATATTTTCTTCTCCCATGGTGGCTTCGATGGAAATATCCTTTCTAGGACTGATTGTTTTTATGAAATTTTGGTAGGAATGTTGTTTGCTTTGGATCCATGTGTTTTTTCTTTCTCAAATGCTAGGTCTTTCTTGGTTCAATTTTTTGAATACAGTTCTTCATTTTTTGACTTTGGAGGGAAACTTTATTGTATTGTTGGTTGTTGTGTTGGATTGTGTTGTTTTCTAGTTTTGTGGAAAAAATCTGGATTCTTTTTTGGTTTCCCAATACTCCATATTTTGTAAATAAGGTTTTTGGGTTTCATTTCAAAAACCCAATTTTTTATACCACACCAAAAAATAAGAACTCCACTCATGAAATTGCTTGTCATTATTCCTTGCAGTTAGTAGTCATGAAGAATACCACTCATCAAATGGATTATATTTTTTTCTCATGGATTAGAGCTATGAAGAATTTAACTTTTCAAATTGCTTATAATTATTGTTGTAATTGATACTCACGAAGAATACAACTCTTCAAATGTCTAAAATTATTCCTCATAGCTTGTAGTCATGAAGAATTCTATCTTTTACATTGCTTGTGATTGATCCTCATGGTTGGTATTCATGAGGAATATACCACTTTTTATGTGGATTATTATTTTTCCTCATATTTAGTAGTCATGAAGAATACCACTATCCAAATTACTTGTACTTTTTCCTCATAGCTAGTAATCATGAAGGATGTCATGCCTCAAATTGATTATAATTGCTCCTTGTACTTGGTAGTCATAAATAATGTCACTCTATTGTCTTTGGTAATAATGATGAGTATCACTTTTAAAATGGATTCATATTTGCGACATTGCATGCCTTTAGTTTCTAAAATTATTGTGTTTATGAAACCTTGGTGTCTAAAAGTGGTGTATAAATTTATTATGATTATATACCTTGGTTTCTAAAAATAGTATCTAATCTTATTGTGTTTCTAATGCTAAATAATTATCATGGTAACTCAATACAATCTATAGAGATATTATTACTTTCAAAAAGGCGACAAATACACCTTTTTAATAAAATATTCAATTTATATTAGATATGAGAGCTAGATTTATCATAAATAAAATACTACCCTTTAGTTGAAGTGTGCCATATATTCTTCTCAATGGGTAATCATGGAGAACCCCACTTGACCATGATGAAAAGCTTTCGTTTAATCATAGAAATACTGATGAAAAGATCACAACAAGATGGAATATTCAATTTCTCTATTAGAATTACTAATAAAATTTAAGGTATTGTATAACTAGCAATCATGAATAATACCACTCTTCAAATAACATGCAATTTTGAGTGAGTTAGATTTTTAAAAGAAATCAGAGTCCTTTTCTATTCACTATTTTAAATAATTTTTATTTTTAATTTTGGACATATTAAAATTTGATGAAGTAATTTGAAATAATGTTGGAGTGATTGATAAAGTAATTTTTATGTACAAAACTTGCATGTGCTCTTGTAAGTTCTAAGAAAACAAAAGTGAATCATAGTTCTAACTACATTATAGATAGGAAATGTTAATGTTGGTATTTCTATCATGTGAGCATAATTATTGGACATCCATAAAGTTATTATATAGAATATTTTAAATAAATCATGAGGTCCATCACATTTGACCCATTATGTTTTAGGTGCTTAAAGTTACTATGTTTAGAATGTTGGTGGATAAGTACTGTGAAGAAGAATTAGTACTTAATCTAGTAGTGTATGGGAATAAAAATCAAGGGGCAATACCAATTTTATGGCCTACAACTTGAACATTAAAGTAGAGAAGAAATTATAGTTTATTGTTACAAAAAAAGTTATCTCATAATATTTTTATTAAAATTCTTTGATTTTTAAGAATGGCTAAAAAAGAAAGGAGAGGGAAATCCTCCAAGAGAGGTCCCAGGTTCAAATCTCCACACTACCAAAAATTTGAATTGGGTATCCAAAATCCAATTGATAATGTTGGTGCGAGCAGGGTCGGGTGTGACTCCCGGGTGACTTTGATGGTGTAGAACCCCCTGTTCGTGGTCTCTCAGACCAAGGTGGCCCCGCAAGGGGTTTTTCGCTTAAAAAAAAAGGATAACTCACAAGGAAATGTTGCTTCCACTTCAAAATATAGGTCTAAATGGAATAATAGATATTATTATATATGTAGAAAGAGGAAAAATAATATAAAGTTCTATAGATATAATTTGAGAAATCAGCCTTAAGCAGATTAGATAAATCATAGTGGTCAACCAAATAAACCAATACAACCAAGACAATATCAAACTCAATACCATTCTCATCAGAAACAATTTCAATATAAATACCCTTCTTAGTATCAATATAATCAACCTCAACTACAATATAGATAAGGAAATCAAAAGGGTCATCTAGCTCAAGAAATTCAAGAAATTCAAGAACTAGAAGAGGCTACATAAGAAAATGAAGTCAAAGCTCTTTCAGTAAAATTACTAATGTATGATGATTTTTTGGAAAATACTATTCATTCACTTTAACAAAATATAGAAAGGCAATAGACTGAAGAAAGCAAGAGAAGACAACACAAGATCTAGGATCAGGATGAAAACCATATTGAAAACTAAAGTCTTCAATAATCAAATAATGTAATATAGGGGGGTGTTGGAGAATATAACATTATTTGGTACATACAAATGTACCACCTTTGAACGTTATTGTAAATATTATATTAGGGTTTTGTCTTGATTAGTGAGTGAATACATATTTTTATGTAATAAAATACACAAGTGTCATGTAATTATGTGTGCAAGTGTTACGAGTGTAAATGTGCACAAGTGTCTAACATGTAAGTGTGCACATGTGTCCTTAGAATTGTAAAGTGAAGAGTTGTAAAGAAGTATGAAGGTCGAGAGTGCATCATATGAAATATCACATGCAATTATATATTTGTGATAAAGCATTGTAATTATAATCAAACATGCATAGCTTTATGCTTGCATTAGTAGACATTTATTCAATAGCATTTTTAGTATTTTATGTGCAATATTATGAGCATGTTTATATGATTATTTTGTGAGTATTCTTATGAGTTATTATATTTTGATATTATATTTTGAGTTATTATTTGATTCATTATATTGCAACTTCATTATATTAGACCCTATGATTAATTTTCTATGAAATTTACATTAGTACTAAAAAAATTTAAAAGATAAAAAAACACATAAATAATCTAGGAAATCATCCATTATTAAGATGATAAATATGTGCATGATAGAGATCTTGTTGCTGGCTCTAGAATTAATACACATCCTCCATTTGCCATATATTTTTGTGTTAAGATGACAAGTATTACACATGGGCTTAGAATTTATCTAATCAATTCCATTTCAAGAAACTCCTTGACTTGTTCAACTTTGTAGTTATCATAGGATCCATCATATGAGGTTTCTTATTGGGAATACTAGCACAAGGAATCAAATCCATCTCATGGAAGATATTACTCATGGATGACAAACTGTGTGACATGTCATCATCATCCATAACATCAAGAAAGTCCTTCAAAATTGTTTCAACTTCAATAGACATTGTCTCCTCTCTTTGCTTCTCTCTAGGAAATAATGAATATCACAATATCTTCTCCTCTAGCTCCTCTATGAATTCCTTTTCTCAAAGAATCACTAGACCATAACTAGTTTTAGTTGCTTTAGGCTCGTGGGGCCTCAATATCCACTTCTTACCTCCCTTCTCAACTATGAAAGTATTCATTTGGTCATCATGTAGTGCTTGTATATTATATTGTTAGGGTGTTTCCAAAAACAAATGGTATGCATCCATAGAAAACACATCACGCTATGATTCATCGTAGTATTTCCCAATCTAATACTTCACCTTGCATTCATAATCCATGGTGACTTCATGGTATTTTTTCAACCATGAAACTATATATGGCTTTGCATGATATACAATATTTAGATTAATATTCTCAACCATATAGGTTAATACCAAATTTTCAATGCTACCTTCGTTCACAATCACCTTGCATATTTTACCTCCTAGAAAGTATTTAGTCCTAAAAATTCTCTTCTTTTCTAGGGTTCTCCATCATATTTACCTAATTTTAGTGCCCTCCTAAGCATTAGTTTTTTACTATCTCCTACAGTGGTGTGATACTAAAATCCATTAGCACTCTCTACCTCCTCACCCTCAACCATATTAGCTCTATTTTTATCTCTCTTGTTAGATTTTGGAGGGTCTTTGCATTTTGTGGATTTATGACCTTGATCCGCATAGTTAGAGTAGATTCCTTTGAACCATTAATACTTCTCCTGACCCATTACAACATTTTCCCTACATTTTTTAGGTTGAAATATACCTCTTTAAGATATGATTGAGCTTATAGCCTCCTCATCCTTCTTGACTACATGATCCTTAGCCCCTTGGGGTTTTGTATTACCTGAACTCTCATAATATATTGATATGCATACACCATTATCTTAATATACATCATAGTAATTGCATTTTGATTAGAAATTTTGATACCATTTACATACCTTTTAACTATGACTACAATAGGCTCTAGTTATCCAACTCGAATAGAAAGCTTTTGGAAATATTTCATGTACTATTTTACATTTGCATCTTTCTACCTTAGGTTCTACATATTCTTGAAAAAAGCTAATTCATAATATTTTGGCAGAAACTCCTTCTTTAGTTACCTTACCAAATTTATTCCATGAATTAAACTTGCTTTTTCCACCAAGCAATCTTTTTTTTTGCACTTGTTCAAATCATAGAGAGGAATGACCTTTCAGATTGGTCATAGAAATATTAACTCTTTTGGAATCTTTAATGCCTTCCAACTTAAAATATTTCTCTAACTCAAATATCCAATCTACCAGCTCTTCTAGCTTAAGACTTCTAGAATAAAGTTGTGTTCAACTTTTGGCTTTGCACTCAACTTTGCAATAGCCCTAATTATTTAATTAGCAAGTCTATCTTCATCATTAGATGATGAAGTGCTTGCTTATAAATCAAATATTTTAGATTCCTTAATAGGCTCTCTCTTTCTTCTATCACCTTTAATAGATTCAATTCTTGATTGGATGTCTTGTAGTGTTTTTAGTATAGCTACATTTGTTGGGACTGCTCCTACAACATGATGATCAACTCTTGACCCAATGTCAACTTGCATTGGATGACCTCTTCCCCTTCCTATCCTTGCTTTTGGAACCTTAGGCACCTATCGGTTGTCATCCATGCCCCCCTTGGATAGATATAGCACTCAACACACTATCTTACATTCATAGGTCTAGAAAAATTCTTCTTCATGATGTTAAAGATACTATCACTACTCATAGTCTATATCTTCCCTCTAGACTATTGTCACCTTTTCCCTAGAAAAAGAATCAGGTGGTAGGTAACTAAAATCAACCAAAAAATAAACATTGTGAGTCTAATACCATATGATATAGTCAAGGAGCATGGTCAGCTTAGATAATGCCTAACCCAATAGGATGCAAGCTTAAAATGCAAGAATATTACTCAGAGAACTCAAATAAGCTTCCACCAAAATATATTATCATTCCTTGTAGAAAACAATGTATGGTTTGCCTCCTCAAAGGTTTACAATCATTCAAAATATAGATAAAGAGAAAATAAAACTAGATTACAGCCATCTCTACCCATGTCTAGCCCTAAACCCCTAAATAATCCATTTACAATTGATTTTCTTAATATCAATCATTACAATATTAGAAATCTAGTTTTTTGGTTCAATATAGCCTTTAAATATATTTTACTGCACTAGTTCACAACCTTCATTCTCTTCCCAAGCATTTGATATTGCTCCTAAAGTTGAACTGTGTGCTCATTTTCTCTATTCTTCTCTAAGACCTCAAAATCTAGAATGCCCTCCAAAATCCTAATGATGTTGTATCGATGATCAATATCTTGAGGATTCACTACAAGTCATTGATAAAAATTCTAGGGCTTAGTCTATTTGCAATGAATTTTTGGGCCCCTTTAGGTGTACAACTAGATAACCTCAACCAATGTGAACTTGCTGCCAAAAAATTTAATACAATACAATGGTAAAATATAAAATTTGATGACTAAAAATGAAAGGATTTATAGTAGAAATTAATTTTTTATAATTAACGTTTACTTAGAAAACTATATAAAATATAATAAAATAGAATTTTAACTGGAAGCGACTTAGAAAATCTAAGAAACATACTAAGGTATATTAAAAGAAAATCTTCTTCCTACTCTATTTCCTATATTCCCTCCTTGTCTTTTGTTCTTCCTACTCTATTTCTCTCCTTGTCATTTCTTATTCCTACTCTATTTCTTATATTCCCTCTTCTTATATCTTCATGCTTTTGGTACATTCTTCTCCTTTCCCCCACTCCTTTCACACACATTTCGTCATTCCTCCACTCCACTTTACTTCCTCATTAAAATATGATTAAATATTTTAAATCAGTATATTTTACTAAGTTATTTCTTACTATGACAAAGTTTTATTTAATATACTTTACACATTTTCTTATTAAATTATTATTTTCGTACTCAAAGTGCACAAGATCTGTCTTTTCAAAGGTACATATAACTACTTTTTTGTTGCATGATTTTTGAAAAGTTTAAAGTATAGGCTTATGCCCCTCTTCAGTAGACTACTATTAACATAATCGTTAGCAATCCTATTAATTCCTTAGCATAATGTAAATATTACACTTTTAATATCTTATTCATAACAAAAGTAAATAAACCTATTGCAAGAATATCCCAATAGAAATTGAAAAATGAAGAGTTCACAAATAGTTGTTAGGTGGTTGTCATGGTAATTGTCACCTATATACATAAAATCTATTTTAGACAAAGGAGGTTTGAGATACAAGCAAGGAAAATAGAAGAATAGGGGAAGATGGAAGAGAAACAATAGTCTAGAGGAGGAGAGAGAGAGGAGAAAAATTGATAGGATAAGTGGAAAAGAAACTCGAAGGGAAGTATAACAAACATCAAGACAAGAGAGGAATAATAAGGAATACAAGGTCACACGAGGGTTGTTTTTGGGGCATATAAATGTAGGAAAGAGCTTTTCATGAATGGTAGGAAGAGAAGAAAAACTTGATGGAATAGAAGAACACAACTAGGGAGTGGAATGTGTTGACCTAAGTGTATTTTTTACCTTGTTGTAACCACTCTAGTAAATAATTAAAGCTTCAAAATATTTCATTTAGACTCACTCTATGTTATGGAAAGATTTACTAAGTTATATTATTAATTTTATATTTGTGTTACATGGTATGTAATACTTTAGGTACCATTTGGCATGTAGGAGAAGGGATTGGATGAAATATTAAATAAAAAAATTTAACCATAATTTACAATCAACCATTGACCACCCTTCCATTTAGGATGTGTGATTCATGTTCCAAATAAAATGAGGACATGTCATTTTCTTGAGATGTCACGAGTAAATAACTGTCATTCAAATGAATGATAGTTCAAATAAGAAATATTAGTGCTTGTAAAATTAAATGACCATAAATATGAATGTCATTGTACAATCCATGCCATTAGAACACCATACACTTGAATGCTACCATATCAACTGTAAAATTTCATCATTGTATGATGAATGATACAATGACTATGGTGATACAAAATTGTGATCATATGAGGGGAAGCATAGTATTATGAAAGTATCATATGAGGAGAAGTGTCACACAAAGGAAATTTTAGTATGAGGAGTGTTGCACAATTGAATGACGCCACACAGAATCATAAAAGACTTTAAATATGTCTAGATTGCACGTGTTATTACCATGTGTATTGATATCAAGGAGAGATAGGAAACTTGTGTTGCTTGATAAGGTCATCCATAGGAGTACTTCCTTATCTTGTTTGCATCACAATCTACCAATCTACCTATTCATTGTTATCAAATATATTCATATCAGATTATATGATATTATATGCAATACTAAAAAACATTTCTTGTATAGTAAACATCTGAATATACACAATAAGTTTTTCACATGAATTAAAATGTCATAAATGTGTTTCATAATTTAGTCTAAGCAAATATACACAATAGGTATATTATATCTAAAGGGTCAAAATGAGAGGCATGGGAGTACAAGAAACCAAATGACATGTTGAATGTGTCTGTATGGACAATGTGAATTTAAAATTTTCTCACGATACTCTAGTTTATATAAAAGAAACCATAACTATTTTATATGTGGTCTACTAGAAAGGATGTCACTTGCATTATTGGTGAGACCTAGGTTCAAGTCCTATGGTGAATGTGTACATGGTTATGCATAGTGGCTAATCATTGTTAATTAACGAATATTTTAATATTTGAAAATTGGAATTGGCTAATATTGGGGAACCTTGACTAGAGCGTATTAATCCAAAAAAATTGGATAGATTTGCCCCAATATTATATTAATTGAACTATTTTAAGTTTAAATCTCTAATATTACCCTTAATTATAGGGAACCTTTTCACCTTAAAATTATAAATAATTTTGAATTTCAAAACTAATTTGCCCCATATTTATAAATACATTTTAAGACTAGCCTCTTACGCATAACCTTGAATATATATAATAAGTGTTGATGTTGATAAATAAAATGAATGAATAAAGTACCATCAATATTTTTTTTCCCTTAAAAAAACTCATAATTTTATATTAAGAAAATATGAAATTACATTCTTCATATGCCTTTTTTGGCATTTCTTCAAAATTTCAGTAGTGACCTAAAAATCAGGTCACTTATACATCATAACTAGTTTTCTATATCATGCTAAGTTATATCCTTAAGAATCTTCCCAATTTATCAAACAGTATCCTTTAAATCACTTCTAAGTTTTTTTGGAGAAGTTGCTTTAATTGTGCTTGCTTTAACTAGATTGTATTAGTCCCAAATAGATATTTGGAACAACTGTAGTGCATTACCTTCATTGAATTCTTGTACTAAGAACATACCTGGATCAATATGAAGTGCCTCCTTTGAGAGATCATCTGCTTCCCTATTTAGTTCTCTAGAAATATGATAAAAGTAAAAGCTTCACTTCTATCCACAACTTCTTTTATTTGAGAGAATATGGGTTGTAGAATCATGTTTTCCATCCTAAAAACACCAAGCATCTAGTTTATTACCACATGTGAGTCTTCGTAAATTTGAATTTTATGTATTCCTTTTGATTCTGCCAACTAAACCAACAATTTGAGAGTCATAATTTCGGCATAATTATTAGAACCTTCTCCCAATCCAGCCTTGAATTTAAAATAATGAGAGTCAAAAATATATAGTAATCCTCATGCTCCACAAAATCTAGGGACTCCCTGTTTTGCCCCATCAAAAAAACCCCAGGCCCCTGATTTATCAATCTTTGGAGGGATGATTTGTCTGTTAATCTTTGTTGTTGCTGGAACCTTACAGTTTTTGAAACTTCCAATGATTTGGGAGGAGACCTACCAAGTAGGCTTCTCTTGATCCTACTCCCCAAGACACAAAAAATGAGAGAGCTATAAATCCTTTGTAACACCTATTTTCAAACCAAGATTTTAAGCACTCTCCTAAGGAATATTCTTGCCATCCTATAGGAAGCTTAAATTGAGCTAAGACCTCCCTCCAAACATGTTTGGTAAATGAGCAAGAAACCAATAAATGATCAATTGTTTCATTATTTGACTTACAAAAATGACACCTTCCTGGACCATTCCAATTCTTCTTCTGTAAAACCTCCCATGTTAGAGCCTTATTTTTCATGGCAAGCCAAAGGAAAATTCTTGCCTTCAATGGGGCTTTCTACTTCCAAAGTGTCTTCCACCACCATGTTGGATTGTCATTGCTATCTTCTAATAGAGTCTTATACCCTAACTTTGGAGTGTACTCCCCTGTAGCTGCATTATTTGTCCAGACCAATTGATCAGTTTCATCTCGTAGCTTGATATGTCCAGCTTTAAGTCTCCCCACGTATTCTTCCCACTAGAGTGCCTCTTGACCTTGAAAACCTAACACTGCTGCTTCCTTCCATCCCTGACTCCAATTTGTAGAATATTTTGGATTAGCTACATGGGAAATATTTTCAATCCCTTGTACTCTTAGAGTCTGAATTATATTATTTGGTAGTCTGTGCATATCACCACAACCAATCCAAGGGTCTAATCCTAGTCTTATCCTTGAACCATCCCCTATTTTCCAAGCAAGACAATCACCAAAAATATAAAAGTCTTGAATCATTGCCTTCCAACAGATTGAAAAATTATGTGTTTGCTTAATTGGGGTCCTTATCCACTCCTCAACTATGAGTGACTTTAAATATTTTTCATGCATAATATTATTCCATAAACCTTCCTTTGATATTATCTTCTAACACACTTTGCTAAATAGGAAGATGTTCTTAAGTCCCCATCCTCCATTTTCCTTAGGCTTGGCTAAGGATTGCCATTTAGAAAAGGGAATACCTTCCCTTTCACTATTCATAAGAATCTATAATTTAACTGACTATTTTTTTCCAAAAGTCCTTTTGGTATATGAGCCAACGATTGCCAATATACTGGTATTGCCTCCAAAACAAACTTGACCAAATTCAATCTCCCCCCAAATAGAACCATTTGTTGCACCAAATATTAATTCTTCTTTCCACATTTTTGATCAGCCAATTCCAGTATTTTTTTTAAGCGAAAAACCCCTTGCAGGGCCGCCTTGGTCTGAGAGACCATGAACAGGGGGTTCTACACCATCAAAGTCACTCGAGAGTCGCACCTGAACCTGCCTGCACCAACACTATCAATTGGATTTTGGATAACCAATTCAGCTTTTTGGTAGGGTGGAGATTTGAACCTAGGACCTCCTTTGGATGATTGCCCTCTCCTCTCCAACTCACCTACAACACCTGGGTGATTCCAGTCTTGTTTAGTGTAGTCAATCTTATTTATAATTAAAATTCAAATGGCTAACCACAAAATCAAGAATATTAAAATATATTATCACATTACATT
This sequence comes from Wollemia nobilis, assembly GCA_028583015.1. Classification (NCBI taxonomy): domain Eukaryota; kingdom Viridiplantae; phylum Streptophyta; class Pinopsida; order Araucariales; family Araucariaceae; genus Wollemia; species Wollemia nobilis. The sequence goes on along the minus strand of JAQPPZ010017058.1, from coordinate 14,442,698 downwards.
TACTAATCAATTAAAGATATTATAGCCATAAAATTTTATAACAAAACAATTAAATTATTGATATGTTTAAAAAACCATCACTAAGATCCAAATTTATCAAGTTTAAATCAAATTAAAAATAGTAATATTTAAACTGAAATTTAATACTAATTCAAAAAAATATATACTTAATGTATAAAATCTATGCTTCAATTTAACAAAAGATACTAAAATATATATAATTAAATTTTCCTATAAATTATTATTGAAAGGAAAAAAATTATAATTTTCTTTTTTAATTTGAAAAATCAATTAATATTTATAACTTACTAGTAACTTTCACTACAAATATCTTCTAATAATATTATTTTTGTCTTTTTTTATATTTCATCAAAATGTTCGTAGTTGTTAAACATGTACTAACTTTATTGTTCTATCAAAATAATACCAACAAGATTAAATGGTTAAACACTGAACGGAAAGAAAAATGTGATTGTTTTTTATTTGGTTATATAGAAAAGTTTATTACACCACTATTTTTTAATAATTAACAATCACAAAATTCAAACCTCCCAACAACCTATTTAAACCCATTGTCTTTCTTTAAGTCAATAAATTTTATTTCTTTGCCATTTCTAAAATTTGAATCCCTATTCTCCACTTGTTTTCTACAATAAACAAATATGCAAATGTATATATAGATATAATACTTTATTCTTATTATTTTTATAATGTGATGAGAGATATCTTTGTTTTAATAAAAATATATTTTTCTAATTTTAATTATTTTAATTTAATTTTAATGTATATAAATTAAAATTTATAATTTGAGTATGTTTAAAATAATGTTAAAGAGGTTTTGGTTGAATGGTTGAAATATAAATAGGTGATATAAACCATGCTAAATAAATTATATAATTTAATATAATATAATATAAAATAATTCTTTTAAAACCTTACTACGAGATGTGTAATTTGGAAGGGTTTACTAAGGATCAAAATTTTGGTTATGGAGGAGATGTAGTGGTAAATTAGAAATGGTAAGGATGTGTTCTTCTAGGAAGATACTTGGATTCCTCCTCAACCCTCTTTCTTAATCTTTAGTTTTATGAATTGAAGGCTCCTTTGTCATTGAAATATGGAGAAAAATTAAATGATTATATAATCATCACTAATGGCAAGAGGATTTGGAAGCATGTGACTTTACATACAACTAATCTTTGAATCCTTTAGAGTGTGGAAACTTTTAACAAGTTGTTGCAATAGTACTTCTTCCTTAGTAGAATGATAGGACTTCCTTCTATGAACTCATTTTGCTAAAGATCTTTTTTTTCTTCAAGACTATATATGAGGCCCAAACATTGTCTAGGGAAGCATCTTTTCGATGAAAATGGTTTGGTATCCTCATTTGATCCCCAAGATTGTATTTTTTTGTGGTTGTTTTTACAAAATAAAATTTGATTGTTGATAATTTATGTAAGAAAGTCTTTTATCTTCCCAATATTTGTCTCTTGTGTTATAAGGATGTTGAATCTATGGATCATATTTTCATCCACTATGATTTCTTAGATAAGGTGCTCAATGCTTTATTGGATTCTTTTTTTTCAAGTGGATGTTGCCTTGAAATTTCAAAGAACTTTTCACTTAGTGAAAATCCCCCTTTATCAGTCATAGCCTCACTAGGGTGTGGGACTTGGTTCTTTCTCATTTTTATGGGATATCTAGTGGGAGAAGAACAAAAAAATATTCAAGGATATTGAAAGCACGAGGATACAGAAGCAAAATGGGAAAGCGAACATGTGAAATGCAAACAAAGAAACCGAACTTAGCGCTAAATCCTAGAAACTTGAAAATACATGAAAAGAGGGAAAAGCATGATCGAATCGAAATGAAACAAATGGGAATAAAGAAGACAGCCCTTTTTATTGATATGTTTCAAACTCGGTTACAATGCGCATCCTCCCCTTCCAAGGGCTAGGAGCGTTTAAGCATGAGTTCTTGTTACATCCATGGGCGCCTTTCCTTCTTTCGCATGCCCACATGTAAAATGGGCGGACCAAAACGTCACCGCCACTTGGAATGATGAGTCTTGACTCCTCGCTACTCCTCCGATGTCCAAACCCTACGTTCAAAGGAACAAGAAATGGTCAGTAGCACCTGCGGATGAAACAAAGCATGCAATCCCCAAGCCTACGATAAGTAAATAAGAAAAATGAATTAAACTATGACTAAAACAGGTCCAAATGCTCTGAAAATTTGACAGGGGCATCAAGATATCACCAAGAAGGTTCTGCAAAAAGAACAGTCAAGAAATTCCTCACCGATTTGAATTCATTCTAGGGTGGGACGAATTCACCTACAACAAAATGTCGAAAAGATACTGTCCCAATGTCCTACCTAGGAAGCTCCAAAAGACCTGCAAACTTGGGGTTAGCTAATTGGGGGCATTTTGGGAAGACCCAGATGGTCATATTTTCCCAATTTGGCCTCCATAAATAGGAATTTGATGATGCTACCTATAGGTTAGTAAAAGCGAACAAAGCTAGAAATATGATCAAAATTGCTCAAAACGAGACGAAATTCAAATGACAACCTATCTAAACATCATAGAATTGAATGCAAAAATGAAAGAAAGCAAATCTTCCATGGAATTCCCATCACTCCGAAAAGGGGCGATTAGGATTGTGGCAGTGTGGGAGGGGGCGCCCATGGGGCAGGCCGCCCACCGTTTGAGGCCTGATTTTGGCACCAATCCACTTGGGATGGGTCCAAAACCTCTTGTATGGTATTGTCAAAAAATTTGGTGGGATATTGTGGCCAAATGTTGGGTTTTGGGATCGAGATTCATCCTCCCAATAGTCACCCAATGACCTCCCCTCTAAAGGAGATCAAGGATGTGAAAGGCGCAAATCCAAAAGGTGTGAGGTGTATAAATAAAATGACAGCACTTCGTTGCTCTAAAATGCTACTTTTCTCCATATTTTGGGGTGAGGAAACTCACCAATTTATAGACCTGGAGGTCTCTTGAAATGGGCATGCAGAGGCGCCACTTGGCAATCATGCCTTCCCAGGGGGAAGGAGATTCCTCCCTGAATAGGGACTTCATGACTGACCTTACAGATGCCTCTAACGCTTGAAAACGCTCACCCATACTCCCATGCGATGAAGGAAGCGTTGGGTGGCGGATCTGAGCTGCCATTTGTCAAGATTTGACTTTTTTCCCGTCAAACCTACAATTTGCCCCACCTTGGAGCGAATTCAGAATTCGTCCCTGGGTGGGGCGAATCCCAATTGAATTCGTCCCAGGGTGGGACGGATACTGAGCAAAGTTCCTGAAGGTGCCAAATTGATCCCTGACCTTCCAAAACTGCTGTGAGAGTGGTTAGGACCACTTTTTGACCTCTAGGGGCTGCCCTTGGGGCTGTGTGTGTCAAAGCGATCAGTGTTTGCAGTCACATAATCGGATTGGTGTTGTTTTGGTGTCTACAGATGCCCCTTTTTGGGATGCGTTGTGCATGGCGCAGCGTCGAGCAAAAATAGATAACCAAAGCACTAATGATTAGGGTTTCTTAGTAACCTAACCAAATTTTGATGCCCCAAGTATGGAAAGGGCATGCATTCTTGAATCCTTGCTTCTGACGAGTGAAGGAACTCAATTCAAGTGTTAACCTTTTTTGGTGAGGTGTTACTTGATCTTGGACATTGATCGGTCATGAATAGGCAAAGGGCGCAACCTTTTGTCTGTGAGAACCTTGAGTTCATGATTCACGAAATGCCAAGTGATTTGATTAGATTGTGATTATTGCTTGTTTACTGCCCCAAGCAGGAGCGTAATTATCTTTGTCAATGATTCTTTGAATGCATGCCATTTTCCTTAATTGGGTGTGTGTTTGTTGATTGGTGACTAAGTGTGACTACCCCCTCAAGCGACGAATCGATGAGGGAATGACCTTCATGAGAAAAGCGACGAGTCGCTTGACCCAAGATGACTTGTGCAAGGGTGCCTTTAGATGTTTTAGCATTAAGCATGTGCAGCTTTCTGACATTTAGACCTATTTTTGGTGGGTGTTAACCCTTTTTGCGATGCTTTTTGGAGCTAAAATTGGCAGAAATTCGTCCTCCCGTGGAGCGGTCCGGCTATGGTAGCCTTCTTAGGGAGTAGGATAGTGACAATTTGTAACCCCAACGTCTATTTTTGGATGCCTTTGTGGTTGTGGGGGGGGTTTGCGCCTTTTTGCATGCTCGGAATGTCAAGTGCCAAAGCACTCTCATCGGGCAAGTTTATTAGCTTTTTTGGTGCATTTTTGTTCAATTTTTGTTGTTTTTTGAAATTTTTGCCCTGAATTCATCCCAGGGTGGGATGAGCACTAACCAGAGTGCTCATCCCAGAGGGGAACGAATATAAGCTCAAAAGGCCTATTTAAAGGTCAAAACTAGGGTTTGGGCTCATTTGCATTCGAATTTTCTTGCGATTTGGAGCTCTGGGGAGGAGGAGGTTAATTCTGCGAAGCGAAGCACTGCCGAATTTCTCCTGACATCATGAGTGCACAAACCGGATCGAGCGGCAGAGCCGAAGCGAGACCAGTAAGTGCTCCCTAGTGTTATTGCTTTTGTTATACGTTTTAAAACTGCAAGTGCTTTGTTTAATTTTCTTTGTGATGATGTTTTCCAAAATTTAAAATTGAAACCCTAAAACTGAGTTGAACACAACCAAGACTTAGTTTACAACTGAATGACAAACGTAGTTAAAACCTAGGTAAAGAATTGTTATTATTTGTTTTTTTTTTGGTTAATTAATCAGGTAGAGTTTAAAAACCCTAGGGCTGACAAATTAATTTTTTTGAATTTTTGTTTTGTTTTTGAATTTATCAGTTAGGATTAGAAACCCTAGGAGTGACAAATGAATTTGTGTAAATTTTTCATTTTGTTTTTAAATTTATTAGTTAGGATTAGAAACCCTAGGACTGACAAATTAATTTTTTTGAATTTTTTGTTTGTTTTTGGTTGTACATTGGTAGGCAATGTTGTATATTCATGTTATTGTTGTATAGTTTTTTTCATGATTTTAATGTTTTTGTGTTGTTTTCTTTTGCAGGTTGTTAAGAGCTGGTACCGTGTATCCACTACTTTTGCTGAAGCGTAGGGGGCGCTAATTGTGGCTGACTGGGAGTGGCTTGATGCCCTTGGGCTCAAGCAGGTGGCTCGACTAGAGCCTGTGGTCGGGGATCGGGCCTACTTGATGGCCCTGATCAATCTGTGGGATCCCCGGACCAACACCTTCCATCTCCCAATAGGGGAGATGACAGTGACCTTAGAGGATGTCTATCGGCTTCTGTGGATTCCGATAGATGGACTACCGATCAGAACGTCATCGCGTGACCAGCGGACAGTCATATGCGATGCGATGCTTCGGCATGGGGAGGATCTGGGTGTGGAGGATCCAGTGGAGAGGGCAGAGGGTGACTGCCAGATTGGTGGGATTCTAGTCCGATGGTGGCTGGAGAGGGGGGTGTTGGGAGTGAGGCACGCATTCCTTATGGGCCTCATTTCCAACATGCTGCTACCTAACTCGTCAGGTGCGAGGTTCCCGTGGAACCTGCTGGATTTGGTTTGGCGGTTGGTAGAGTGCCCGACGGAGGCACCGCTAATCATGAGGTGGGGATAGACGCTGCTGGCATAGCTCTATGGTGAGTTGTACGAGGTTCGCTACTAGAAGTGGAAGGGGATTAGCTGTAGCTATCTATTGTAGAGCTGGGCTTGGCAGCACATAGCGGTGGAGAGGCCAGTCGGGTTACCGTGGATGACTCGGGTGGAGATGGAGGACAAGGATATAGGCTATGCGGTTCTATGGTGGTGGTCTGGGGAGCAGGGATAGAGTCGATGGTGGGCAGGTGCCGTAGGGCACTATGCCGATGCCCTCGCTCGGCTTACTCCGGGGAGGTGTTCTGGCACCCTTATCGAGACTTTCCAGCCTAGTCGGAGGCTGGAGAGTGGCTTCGATGGGTACGTAGGGAGTAGTGGCTGATTGGGTGGCATGGGACCGAGCATGAGTTCTTCCCCTACATCCGGGTGACACGATAGTTTGGGGTGTGCCAGGGGTTTCCTGGTGAGCCCGTGGTCTATCAATGTCGAGGGGATGAGAGAACTCTGGACCGATCGGTCATCGCACCACTAGGCAAGGATTCAGACGCGATGATCGACGTCTCGGATGTGGATGATGTCGGGACTACCGCAGAGTATGACTAGTGGTGGGTACTATGACGATGGCGGGGAGAGGGGCCACTGGGAGGCATGGAGGCGATAGCAGTAGGCGAGGAGGGTGCCGAGGCACCAGGAGATGATTGGGGAGCTCCTCGGGAGGATGCAGACATGGTGGAGGTGGAGGATGAGGATGTGGATTTGGGGGTTCTAGATCAGCCGAAGATGCAGGACATCATGGAGCAGTGGGAGCTAGAGTAGGCTACTGTTCCAGAGATGCCCATGCCTCAAGCGGATGTAGAGGACATGGAGTCCGGGTTACGCATTGAGAATGCATGGTTGGAGGGGCTGTTGCGGAGGCACGATGAGGAGTTGGGGGATGCACTACAGGAGAGGGATCTCCTGTGCATGCAGCTGGCGGAGTGAGAGAATGCATTGGATACTTACCATCGGCAGGATGGGGGTACTGATGCTGCATGGGAGAGGGATCTCCTATGGACGTAGCTGGTGGAGAGGGATAGGGTTTTGGTGCAGCACGACGATGCAGTAGCTTATTACCATCGATGGGAGGTAGAGTGGTTGCAACGGGAGATAGATTGGTCTCGACATCGGATGGATATGGAGGGAGATATTATCCACCTCGATGGGTGGCTACCTGAGCCCCCGGGAGGTGGATCATCGCATCGGATGAGGGGCAGTGATACTGAGCAGTCAACATCATCTCATTACAGGCGACTGGATGAGGGAGGGGGTAGCAGGCATGATGCGAGGGCTAGCAGTAGCCGCCCTGAGGGGTCCCATAGGACCCACACCATGGGGGGTAGTTCCCGTCGCACCGATCCTGCATGATCATGGTGGCCGATGCCTTAGGCTTGGGGGTTTTTGAGCTTTTGGATTTTTTGGGGGTCAGATGACCGGATATTGTAGCCTACGGGCATTTTTGATGATATATACAGATGACTTTATTTTGTTGATGATTTGATTTTATGTATGATGAGTGATGAGTATGGATGTATGCATGTTAATTTATTTTGATGGATGCATATGTTATGATGAATGCAAATGTTTTTAAATTTTAGGATATGCAAATGTAATGGATGAATTGAATTTGTGTTGTTTGGCGAGAGCACCATAGACTATTTAGAACTTTTGTGATTTTGTTTTTTTTTGGCGATTGCTGATGGCAATGCGAAGATGAAAATATAGCGCAGTTGGTTTAGAAATGTAGCTAAGGTTTTCTGAGACTCAAATGGTTTTAACTAACTAGCCACGACTGTACTTTATCTTACTAGACTTTTGGACAAGGTATGAATCGGACTTGTCTTTGACCAAGTTATTTCACATCCCTGTGTGTGCAATTGAGTTCATTTATGTGGTATTTGTCAGGATACCGCCAGTGCCAGATAGGCTGTCAACCAAACCTGTACTGAGGATCACCTAATTAGCTCCACTAACTCCTTTGTTGTATTTAGTCAGATTAATCTACGGTGCTATCTAGGATACCATAAGCTAGCTCATCCACATGCAAACATTGATCTGTACACGAGTTAATGCGATAGATATATCGTCATGCGGGAGGTTTACCACTAGTGACCGATAGGCTATCCACCAAACCGATACTGAGGTTTGCCTCATGACCTATCGAAATGTTGAGAGTTCCAGGGATTCAAGTTCGACTCCCTTCTTTTCTTCAATTGTATTGGGATACTTGCTCGTTTGTAGTGATAAAAATCACTATTTATTTTTATATATTTTTCTTTTGAGCAAGGGATTTGAATTTTGAGTGATGAGAATCACTATTGTATGTGCCTTTTGATGTATGCACTCTGGTGGTGATGTCAAATTTTTGGAGTTTTGACTTTTTGCAAAATTTTGATGTTTGCAACTTTTTGAGAACTTGGGATTCTTGGGGAATTGGGTAGGGAAGATGCTTGTCCTTTTGCCAACTCTCAGCATTCTTGGGGTCATTCGCACAGGGGGATGAGCAAGATAACCGTTTCGCTTATGGTGACTTGGATTGCTGTGTAGGTTTCATCTTTCATTCACACAACTTGGGAATTTTTTTATGTGTTTTAATTTGTGTTGGGATGCTACGTAACAAGGTGTGATCCAAGTAGAACTCTACCTTTGCAAAATCTGTCTGACTTGGTACAGTACGTGGCTAGAAAGCAAAATGACGACTGAAGGGCGAAAACTCTTGATACATTAGAAGACCACTGACTCTGGTATGGTAAAAAAAGAAGTAAATGGCATTTATATTTTTGTTGGACTGCTTATAGAATGGAGAAATGTGGAACAAGATGGATTGGCGGAGTAATTACAGTCTATGGTGCCTTTGACCTGTATGACCACAAATATGCAATGTATGGATGTGATGCTTAATGCAGCTACATATTTTTGTGTTTTTGATGGATTGATTTTTGTGAATATGAAGATGAGATGCGAGAAGAGCTCTCTATTGATGAGTTTGAGCATGCCTGGAAATGAGATGCAAATTTTTTTTTTGTTATTTTTGATGATTTTACTGTTTTTGAATTTTCTTATTTTTGACCAAGCGATTGTGGGAATCCTTGGAGCTTTTTGGGATTGACCAAGCGATTGTGGGAATCCTTGGAGCATTTTGGGATTGACCAAGCGATTGTGGGAATCCTTGGAGCATTTTGGGATTGACCAAGCGATTGTAGGAATCCTTGGAGCATTTTGGGATTGACCAAGCGATTGTGGGAATCCTTGGAGCATTTTGGGATTGACCAAGCGATTGTAGGAATCCTTGGAGCATTTTGGGATTGACCAAGCGATTGTAGGAATCCTTGGAGCATTTTGGGATTGACCAAGCGATTGTAGGAATCCTTGGAGCATTTTGGGATTGACCAAGCGATTGTAGGAATCCTTGGAGCATTTTGGGATATGGCTCTCTTAGATATGGAATGGTCGCAAATGACTGATGTTCAAGGGTTCTAGTTCCTTGATTCCATCAAGAGAGGCTAGTCGGTACGTCTCGGGTCCTATTTTGCTATCAATTACATATGGACCTAACCAATTTGCCATGAACTTGTCCCTTAGGTGGGATGACAAACTAGAGTTCTATTGGTTTTCCTTTAAGACCAAGTCACCAATCCGAAAGTCCCTCAGGTGAACTTTCATGTTGTAAGATTTCTTAAGTCGCTCTTGATAGATACGTAAATGCTCGAGAGCATTAACGCGTCATTCATCAAGCAATGTAAGCTGGTCTAATCGGGCCTGCCATGCAGCGTCATCATCGATGAACTCTTGCATTGATATGCGCAGGGAAGGAATTTCCAACTCAAGAGGCATGACTACCTCGGAGCCATACATGAGCAAAAATCCCCATTGGGCCTCCGAATGCTAGTGCGATAAGCCCATAGGGCAAGTGGGATTTGGATGTGCCAATCCTTATGACTATCTGCGACCGTCTTTTTAAGGATGGCAACTAGCATTTTTTTGACGCCTCTGCTTGCCCATTTGCCTGTGGATAATAGGGTGTCAAAAAACTATGCTGAATTTTGTACTTTGTGGTCAAAGCACGCACGTCTTTGTTCTTAAATGATGTCCCATTATCCAAGATTATTTTGGATGGAATACCAAAATGACATATGATGTTATGTAAAATGAACTCCACAATGCGGGGTCCTATCGTAGAGGTAAGCGGAACTGCTTCCACCCACTTGGTGAAATACTCTGTGGCCGTTATGATAAACGTGTGATGGCCTGACGATGCAGGGGAGATCTTTCCAATTAGATCGAAGCCCCACTACAAAAATGGCCAAGCGGACTAGACTGTCTGCAAGGCCTAGGAAGGTACGTGCATCAAATTGGCATGATGTTGACACTTCACGCACTTCCTGACATATGCGCAACAATCTCGCTCTAAATATGGCCAATAATAGCCCATGCGAAGAATGCGCTTTGCGATGGCCATACCACTGAAGTGGCCACCACATGTACCATCGTGCGCTTGGGCGACTACCCAAGTGGACTCTTGTCTGGTCCAAGCAACGAAGGAGGATTCCTTCATAGCTGTGATGGTACAAAATGTCTCCTAACAAGACATACTTAGCCGCTTTCTTCTTGAATGCTCATTTTGCGGCATGCGTCAATCCAAGCGGGAGATTACCTAACTTGAGGTAGTCCCTAATGGGTAAATACCAATCTTGCTGATCGAAATCCTTGACGGTATGAACAACCAATCCCTCTTGAAGTTCATCCCTAGCAAACGCTGAGCGGGAGAGAACTTGTAAGAATAGCGTTGTGTTGCTATTAATGGGAGTAGGGGAGAACAAGGACCCCTAGTTGGCATGTTTCAGACGATCGTGGATTTGAGAGAACTTATCCGAGGATGGTTCAATCTAGATCATGTGGATTCCTGGCGTCAAGTCAGAGCTTGCACGCTCCATCATGGATTGTGATAGTGTTTTGACTTGAATGGTTGTCATATCACCAGAAAGGTCTTGCGGGATTAGTGACCCCAAGGAGGCCATAGTGTCCGCAAAATGATTCGATGATCGAGGGAGTGCCTCGATGTCGTACCACTCAAGTTTCACCAGGAATTTGTCCACAAGGGCTTTATAAGCCTGTAGAACTGGGCATTTGCATTGGAATACCCCTTTGACTTGATTGACAATTAACAATGAATCACCAAAGATGTTCAGTCATTTGATGTTCATGGTGATTGTTGTCTGAAGACCTATGAGCAAGGCTTCATACTCTGCATTATTGTTGGTGCATGGGAAATTTAATTTAAATGACAGGGGCATTGGAGCGCCCTATGGTGTGAAGAATACTATTCCCATGCCACCACCTTGCTCACATTTAGAACCATCAAAAAATAGGGTTATGTCAGCCTGTGACTCAGGCTCATCGGAATCTGGCGATTCTGAGACATGGAAGACCCCATCATCGGGTAGTTCTATGACCAGAGGCTGATCGTCTTCGAGAGGAGCCTCTGCTAGTTGATCGGCTATGACCTGTCCTTTGATGGATTTCTTTCCAATAAACTCTATGTCAAATTCCATCAACAACATGATCCATTTTGTCGTGCGACTACTATGATAAGTACGACTCATCATGTACCGCAATGGATTCTCCTTAGACACAACATACGTAGTGTTGCTCAGCATGTAGTGGCATAGCTTTTTGGTAGCAAACACCACTGCCAAGCAGAGTTTCTCGACGTATGCATAGTTAAGTTCATAACTGACCAGGGTGTGGCTAAGATAGTAAGTAGCCTGTTCTTTGTGAAGTTCATTCTTCTGGGCTAGCATGGTGCCCAGTGCCACCTCAGTAGCTGAGATGTATAAGTAGAATGGCACTCCTGGTCTAGGTGGTGCCAATACTGGCGACGAAGCCAAGTATCGTTTGATGTCGTCAAAGGCTGACTGGCACTCGTCATCCCAGTGAAATGCTACCCCCTTGTGCAATAATTTGTTCATGGGTCGGCACTTGTCAGATAGCTGTGCTATGAAGCGCTTAATTGACGTGACCTTTCCCTACAGACTTTTGAGCTGCTTAATGGTAGTTGGGGGAACCATTTCAAGGATTGCCTTGACTTTGTTTGGGTCCACTTCGATGCCTCGCTTTGAGACTATGAAACCCAAGAGTTTTCCAGATGTGATGCCAAATACACACTTCTTGGGATTCAGTCTGACTTTATGCTCCATGAGGCGATCGAGGATCTTGCTTAAGTCATCGAGATGATCTGGGCGCAAAAGAGACTTGGCCAACAAATCATCCATGTAATCTTCCAAAGTTTTATGCATGTAATCATGGAAGATGTACGTCATGGCACGTTGGTAGGTGGCGCTAGCATTTTTAAGGCCAAAAGGCATAACCTTATAACAAAATGTCCCCCAAGGCATTGTGAATGCCATTTTTAGTTGGTCCTCGGGATTGATATGAATCTGATTGTATCCCGAGAAACCATCCATGAGGGATAGCATTTCGTGACCTGTTGTAGCATCTACCAATGCGTCGATGCTTGGCAAGGGGAAATCATCCTTAGGACTCACTTTGTTTAGATCTCAAAAATTAGTGCATATGCGAATCCTCCCATCGAGATTTTTGACGGGCACCATGTTGGACAGCCATGGTGGATAATCCATGCAGATGACAAACTATGCATCCAATAGCTTTTGCAATTCATCTTTGACCATCAAGGCCACTGTTGGGTGCATCTTACGTAGTTTTTGCTTAACTGGCTTGATTTTCGGATCAAGCGTTAGATTATGCGTGACTAGCTATGGATCTAGCCCCGACATGTCTCTGTATGACCATGCAAAAACCTCCTTCTTCTCTTTGAGAAGGGCAATGTAGTCGGCTTGCTCTTCAGGGGATAAGCTTACCCCCAGCTTGATAATCTATGGATTCATTGGATCTGAGCCGATGTCTACGTTAGTCGTCTCCTCGACCGACATGTGGGATCCGTCCTCCAATTGATGTGGAGTTGGGATCAAATGGATATCACTTGCTGAGTTTAAATCTGCATTGGGAACCTCGGGTTCCTCTTCAGCATGAAAGATATCCTGAGTTGACCCTAGGGTAAAATGAGGCATTTTATCGAAATGCCAATACTCTGATGGGGATGGAGGTGAATTGACGCGATCCCAATCAATGGCATCTATGTCTAGATGCAAGGACCATGTTGGATCGGCCGGATTGTGGATGGGTGCGGTTAAGTCAATGGAGATCATGTGGATGAAATGATTTTGGTCTCCATTACCATGGGTGTGATGATTGGAACACTCTGGATGTTCTCTATGTTCTGGATCTGGCTCTAGGGGTACTGGCATGAATGGATCGGCCCTATGTGCTAATAGGAGGATAGGGTCTACCCTCGGCACTGATATCACCCTAGGGTCTCAGAGTGGAAGGTGCTCTTCGTATACCTGGAGCAGCGGATCCAACACTTGATCCCACCCTGCTGGGTCTACATACCACTCGTGCCCTGGCACTATGCCCATCTGTTCAAATATGTCATTAATCTCCAAGGGGTATGGTTGCGGCCTCTACCGCATGTGATTAAGATATATCATTTTTGTCTCATCTTCGTAATCACTATCAGAGATCCAAAAGCCCTCGTTGGCTCCGACCACTATTTGAGGCATTACAGGCTCATCCTGCTCAAGCAAATTAATCTGGCCCCATTGTGGTTGTTCCACTCTCCGTGGGGGGGCTTGATTCTCTTGACGCGGCGTTGGCTCGATTGGAGCCTCTAGAGGGAACATTGTCAAGAGGCTCTCTTGAAGGTCATTCATGGGGATCACTTGTGAGTGATCACTATCGGATTCGAAGGGATCATATGATGTTGGTTCATATTCTGATTCATCCTTCGAAGATCCCTCTTGACACTGTTTATACCTTCCTTGAAAGTGAGTCCCCAAACTTTTGCCTCTCTCTAGCAAAGGAGAAGGGTTATTGAAGTTAACAAGGGTGGTTGTTGACCATGGGAGGTAATCCCCCAATGTATATGTTGTGTTTGGGTTGGCATAAGGATCTGATGCCAATCCACCCTTGTTGCCTATCCCTAGGCCTTGCATGTTTTCCACCAAGATGTCCAAGGGCAGGGGGTGGTTGAACCCTACTCCCGACTTGTCATAAGGCATTTGGTATCTTGGCTGGCAAAGGACACGCACTCCTTGCTCATACCTGCCTAGCCCGTATCCATGCCAATTGCATTGGCCAAGATATCTCAGAGCGAAGTCCGGGTTAGACAGATAGTTGACATCTTCTACAAAAGGCTCTTCATCCTCGTCCTTTTGCATGCATGGCTCAGTACCATGATCAAGGCCCCCATACACAAAATTTGTCTGGTTCGACGGGTAGCCTAAAGGAACAATTGTACCGATGGGGAGGTGAGGTCTCCCCATGTCTTGCATGGACTCTAGCATGGTCGTTGCTACAACATTCCACACTAGATACTCCCCCAGGCCCGTATTGGCCATTTCAACAGTAATTGTTGGCGATTGAGAGGGAGGGAATGGAAGCTCTTCCTGAGTCCACTCCATGTTGGGTGGACTAGGAGCCTCAACTTCCATTGTGCTAGGCATCTCTTCGGTAGAGATGGTTGATATTGTTGGCAGCGCCTCTTCCAGGGGTTGAGCCTCTTCCAGGGTTTGCTTCCCTTTGTCCTTCTATTTAGCCATGATAGGTGGCATTGGTGGTGAAGGACCTGACGATGAAGATGCACCTGGCTGGGGTTTTGATGGATTTATCACCAGTGGTGCTTGTGGCATCGGACCTTGTCTAGATGGATTTAACTAAAAATCCAAGTGCGTCGATGGGAGGGTCGATTGCGGCATCAACTGCACCGCATTGCAATATTTGAAGGGTTCTAAGTCCGTCGGGACTACATGTACTTCCCCTTCAAATGCATACTTCAAACACTGGTGAGCTATCGAAGGGACACACTTCATGTCCCTGATCCATGGCCGCCCTAGCAATATGTTATAAGCCATCTCACCTTCCAAAATATGGCACAATGTAGGTATCATCTTTTGTCCTACTTGAATGGGTAAGACAATTGTGCCAACTATCGAGCATATCACATCATTGAATGCTCGTAGTGTATATGTGGAAGCCATGATGTGAGAGGCTGGCAACTTCAGATGTTTCAATGCTTGTTGTGGTAATGATGTTACTTGGATGAGCCAGTGTCTATCAACACCCTCTTATACGGGATCCCGTTGACCCACGCGATAACGTGCAGGGGTGGATCTGCCATGTCATCGGACACTGATTTAACTTCATCTTCTCGAAAGGTGATGATCGGCTCCATGCATCGTTTGACATGTCCCACGAAGTTGTTGAAGGAATTCGCTTCGTGGGGCTGCAACTCGATGGCTTTCAAAATCTCCATGAGAGCCTCCCGATGGGGCGTTGATTGTTGTATAAGCTCATATATGGAGAGCCTAGCCGACGTGGTCCTCAAACTCTGCGTGAGTTTTGTCCGAATCATGGCCATGTGGGTCTAGGCGGAGGTAGCTGCATAGGGTGTTGTTGAGGTTGTGACGTCGATGGAACCTCTCTTGTGGCTTCCTCGGGGGCAACTCCTGGGTATTTCTTGTTCCTAGTCACTATGCTTATCATTCCTACATACCCTTGCATGGGGAAATTCTGTTGCACCTCATTGACTTGAAGGGGTTTTTCTCGTGCCTCATGGGTAGGCAAGGGGTCCTTGAAAACCCCCATCTGCTGGTTTTTTGGCGCTACGGGGTTGTCCACTGCCAATGTCTTATTGTCAATCAGGTCTTGTATCAATCCTTTGAACTTCCAACATGCATTCAGGTCATGTCCCTTCCGCCTATGGAACCTACAATACAAGTCCTCTCTGTATCCCTTAGGCTTGGGAGCGTTAGGATCTATGGTTTGAATCTCTGGAAGGGTGATCAAGTTCACCACTGACAAGCGATCAAATAGGGAGTCCCTAGACTCCGTATAAGGGGTGTACTATTGCCTAGGGTGACGCTATTGATTTTGCTCCTGCTTCTAATTTTCTCTTTCATAATTGTTAGGAGGCACTGCCTGATAGTTAGCCTTTTGAGGCTGTATTTCTTGTGCAGGCTTAGGGACATTTATAGCAACTTGATTAACCGTAGCGGGTTTTTGTTGCATAGTCCCTGTCTTTGTGTTCTTGTTCCATTATTTCTTCTTAGGTTTGGCAATCTCGCCATCCTGTATCTTGATCTCTTCGATGATTATGGCTTGCACCAGAGCTTCCTCTAAGGTGGCATATTGCTGCAGTAGCAATAGCACAGAGATCGATCTCAAACAACTTTGTGAGAACATTTGTGTAAGGTCGGACATAGGGGGAAGGTAGGGTAGCTTGGAAAGCAGAGTCCTCCATCGATTCCCGTAGGCCGCCATGGTCTCTTCCTCATACTGCCTGAGGTTGGCCAGGTCACTTAGTGACGCCTTCTTCTTGGTGTTGAAGGCGAAGCGTTCGAGGAACGCATCCACTAACTGATCCAAGTTATTGATGCTGTGCTTCGGCAACTGAGTGAACCAATCCGAGGTAGGGCCTACGAATGTGGTTATAAATGTCCTTAGCAACAATGCATCATTGTCCTGAATGCCAAAACATTGGCTCAGGAATCTGGTCACATGCTCTTGGGCATCCTCCTCACCCTTAAAGACTGCCAACTGAGGCAGCTTAAAGTGTTCGGGGTAAGGGGGTGCAGGCACTGACGGATGCACAGGATGACTGCGGAGTTGGCGTAACGTGGGATTTTGGGGCCCAGAAGCTTTGGTTTCCACAGACTCCAAACGCTCTAGCAGCGCTTTGTATGCATCGAAAGATTTAATCTCTTCCTCTTTAGTTTGCTCCCATTGTGGGTTGTGGGAGACTTGAGGCCTATGGGGGGGTGGCCGGATAGCAACCCCTCCACCTTGGTAGGGCATTTCGGCCCGCTCTACTTCTTGTTCATACTCCTCGTAAA
Source organism: Wollemia nobilis (assembly GCA_028583015.1). Classification (NCBI taxonomy): domain Eukaryota; kingdom Viridiplantae; phylum Streptophyta; class Pinopsida; order Araucariales; family Araucariaceae; genus Wollemia; species Wollemia nobilis. Next base: position 14,426,070 of record JAQPPZ010017058.1, on the reverse strand, counting down.
CTTCCTGAGGAGTCTCTGGGCGAGACCTATGACCCTGGGTGGGTCCCCGCGGAGGGTACCCATCATTGTTCCGGGGAGTGGCCTCCCTCTCAGGTCTAGGGGGTCTCGAAGGCAAAACTTGATGAGGTCACGGAGACCTATCTCGCACCAAGGGATTATGCCTCTCATATGGTTCTGCTCTTTGGGTGCGAGGGGTTGGAACCCTCTCAGGTAGGTTATGAAGCAGCTCATCTGTTTGGCACTGAATGCGCTCCTTGCTAAGGCGGTATAGATGCTCTAGCTGCTGCTGATCTTGCTCAAGCCACATGATCTGGGCTTGGCGGGTGGCATGTCTGGTGACTTCCAGGTCAATTTGGTCCACCATCTTGAGCCTTGGAGGCCTGGATGCCTCTCCTATACATTTACCTCGGTCGTGATGATCCGAGATCTCAATGGGTTGCTTCCCTCTATCGAGGTTGGCGGCATTTACCCGAGGCTCTGGCCTTAGTGGGTAACCATGGTATCTAGCAGGTGCGGAAGTGCATGGCTCCCACGCTGTACATTGCTCTCGAGGAATGTGATGGTCTTCCTCGTATTCCCTTTCATATGTGTGAAAGGGGTGGGCAAAGTTAGCTCACCCTGCTTGGAGAGCCCTGCGCTCTGGGGTTTGTCTATTGGTTCTAACAGTGATGGGGGGCAAAGGAGGGATGCCATAGTCATGTGGCCTCTCCTCATGGACACTATGCCACTCTAGCACTTCATCGCGTGGTGGCCACTCATATCTAGCTTCTAAGGGAGCTTTCTTATCTATGTTGAGTGCCACGTGTAAGGATTCTTCCTAAAAGGGGCTATGATGAATGGGCGTGTCCCCCAAAGGGGTGTCCCTATAGTTCCATCTTGACATGGAATGATGCGGACTCTCTTGTGGGTCAGGCCGCCAAGGCGGTATGGCCAAGTCCTTAGGACTATAGCGGAGGCGACTTGTGCCCCCTCCTTGTACACTTTCCGTAGCTTCTGCCCTTGATTGGGCTTGGCTACGGGTGTACACCATGGTGGTACTTTCCTACAAGCTATGTAGATTTTTATCTCTTTTATGATTTTTTATGCTACACTAAACAGAAAAGAACACACACATACACAAACAGTGATTATCTCGTTTAAAGGTTGAAAGTGTGTCCTAAAGCTGGTTTAGTGTGTTTTGTTGTTGTTTTTATTTTGTTTTTGAAGGTTTTTGTAAAGAACATTTAAATGCAAAATGAGGGCTCTTATGACTCCCAAAATTGGTCTCCCCTTCGATATACCATTGCCAGACCGATATACCAACCTCTCTATATACCCGCCCTTACGTGAGGGAAACTATAGGTACGTGAGAGCAGATGGTACGTGGAACATAGGCGGTACGAAAGGGGAATCGCCCTGTTTATGACACCTACCATAGAAGACTTATCCTCATGCATTGGGAATCACCCCAGCTACACTCGATCAGCTTTTGTCAGGATTTACATCTAGCAACAATAGCGATCGGGGTTTATGAATGCAAAATTCAAGCCAAGGTGGTGATGAAATCCACCGTTGGTCTTGATCAAGGGCTGGGGTTTTATGACCAGCTCCTTGGTGTTTAAGTTTCCACGTGGTGTGTGGGGTTCCTTTTATTATGCATGGAACAAAATAAACATGCAACAAATTTTCCTATGCACGCAAAAAGGAAACCAGGAAAAACAGAAAAACTGAAGACAAAAAATGATAGGAAAAGTGCAGAATTCTTACCTCTTCTCTGCCCGAATCTGTCGGTTCTGAGTTTCTGCCCAAAAACCTCACAGGCTGGAATTCATCCTAGGGTGGAACGAATTACAGGACTGTATTCATCATAGGGTGGGGTGAATTCCCATTCGTCCCTGGGTGAGACGAATTACAACTCTGTATTCGCCCTTTGCTGGAACGAACAACAGTCAGCGTATGAAAACGTGGTACCTGCAAGCAAAAACAACCAAGTTTGGATCAGATATCTGATCTTAAAAATAGAGGACAGGGTCCCACTATGATCACCACTGAAATCATGAGGATACGAAAGCAAAAAGGAAAGCGAATATGCGAAATGCAAACAAAGAAATCGAACTCAACGCTAAATCCTAGAAACTTGAAAGTGCATGAAAAGAGGGAAAAGCATGAGCGAATCAAAATGAAAAAAATGGGAATAAAGAAGACAGCCCTTTTTATTGATATGTTTCAAACTTGGTTACAATGCGCATCCTCCCCTTCCAAGGGCTAGGAGCGTTTAAGCATGAGTTCTTGTTACATCCATGGGCGCCTTTCCTTCTTTCGCATGCCCACATGTAAAATGGGCGGACCAAAATGTCACCACCACTTGGAATGATGAGTCTTGACTCCTCGCTACTCCTTCGATGTCCGAACCCTATGTTCAAAGGAACAAGAAATGGTCAGAAGCACCTGCGGATGAAACAAAGCATGCAATCCCCAAGCCTACGATAAGTAAATGAGAAAAATGAATTAAACTATGACTAAAATAGGTCCAAATGCTCTAAAAATTTGATAGGGGGATCAAGATACCACCAGGAAGGTTCTGCAAAAATAACAGTCGAGAAATTCTTCACCGATTTGAATTCATTCCAGGGCGGGACGAATTCACCTACAACAAAATGCCGAAAAGACACTGTCCCAATGTCCTACCTAGGAAGCTCCAAAAGACCTGCAAACTTGGGGTTAGCTAATTGGGGGAATTTTGAGAAGACCCAGATGGTCATATTTTCCCAATTTGGCCTCCATCAATGGGAATTTGATGATGCTACCTGTAGGTTAGTAAAAGCGAACAAAGCTAGAAATATGATCAAAATTGCTCAAAACGAGACGAAATTCAAATGACAACCTATCTAAACATCATAGAATTGAATGCAAAAATGAAAGAAAGCAAATCTACCATGGAATTCCCATCACTCCGAAAGGGGGCGATTAGGATTGTGGCAGTGTGGGAGGGGGCGCCCATGGGGCAGGCCGCTCGTCGTTTGAGGCCTGATTTCGGCACCAATCCACTTGGGATGGGTCCAAAACCTCTTGTATGGTATTGTCAAAAAATTTGGTGGGATATTGTGGCCAAATTTTGGGTTTTGGGATCGAGATTCATCCTCCCAATAGTCACCCAATGACCTCCCCTCTAAAGGAGATCAAGGATGTGAAAGGCACAAATCCAAAAGGTGTGAGGTGTATAAATAAAATGACAACACTTCGTTGCTCTAAAATGCTACTTCTCTCCATATTTTGGGGTGAGGAAACTCACCAATTTATAGACCTGGAGGTCTCTTGAAATGGGCATGCAGAGGCGCCACTTGGCAATCATGCCTTCCCATGGGGAAGGAGATTCCTCCCTGAATAGGGACTTCATGACTGACCTTGCAGATGCCTCTAACGCTTGAAAACGCTCACCCATACTCCCATGCGATGAAGGAAGCGTTGGGTGGTGGATCTGAGCTGCCATTTGTCAAGATTTGACTTTTTTCCCGTCAAACCTGCAATTCGCCCCACCCTAGAGCGAATTCAAAATTCATCCCTAGGTGGGGCGAATCCCAGATTGAATTCATCCTAGGGTGGGACGAATATTGAGCAAAGTGCCTGAAGGTGCCAAATTGATCTCTGACCTTCCAAAACTACTGTGAGAGTGGTTAGGACCACTGTTTGACCTCTGGGGGCTGCCCTTGGGGCTGTGTGTGTCAAAGCGATCAGTGTTTGCAGTCACATAATCGGATTGGTGTTGTTTTGGTGTCTACAGATATTGCTAGGGATGAATCCTTTATCTTTAGAATAATTAAATTTGCCATTGAGAATAACTTGACTATCTTTGTTGTTCCAAATGGTAGGGAGAATACTATGGAGAAAGGGGATGTTGTTAGTTGGAAATTAAATCTAGGGTATTTTGCTTCTATATCCACTATTCAAAAAAAATTGGCTACTAGATGACATAAACCAGCTAAAGGGTGGGTCATTATGAACTTTGATGGGGCTGCTAAAGGTAATCTCTAAAGGGCTAGTGGAGGGGGTGTTGTCAAAAATGATAATGGTGAGGTCATTTGGGATTACGTCAAATATTATGGTATTTAGACCAACCACCTAGTTGAAGCTAAGACACTTTTTTCAAGTGTTCATCAGGTTTTTGAGAGGGGCTTTAGAAGACTTCTTGTACAAGGTGATTCCTTGAACATCATTCAATATTTGCAAGTTAAAAATATTGATGATTGTTTCGTACTAGATATTATTAAGGTCACCTTGAATATTTTATAGTGTATGTTAGAAGTTAAAACTGAGCATATTTATAGGGAAGGTAACTAGGATGTTGATGTTATGGAAAATTTAGGGGTGGATAGTGGCCAATTTTGAGAAGATATTTTATCTTCGTAGTTAATGAAAATTGTTGCTTTGGATGCATTGGGCCTACCTATCTAATAGGCCCTTTTATTGTCTTTTTGCTTAGAATAAATCTCTTTTGTATTGTAGTGATCCTATCTCTAGGGAGTCCTTTTTTTGGGGTTGGTCCTTTGACTCCCTAGTGGTTTCTATACTCAAGAAATATGCTTGGTGTATTGCCCTCACCCTTGCTCTCTAGGATTGAGGTTTTATTATGTGTATCTTGATTTATTTCTTGCCCTTCTAGTCTTATGCAAAAATGGTGTAGGATATTTGGTACCTCTAAAAAAAATTTAAAATAAAAATTATCCTTTATGTCTTGTTGGGTGGCTAGGTTGTGGGTTAATATATGTTGTATCATGATGTTATATTTCTCTTTTGTTCTCTTGGGTGGTTGTTAGGTTTAGTTTCTATTCTGTTGATCTTGGAGGCTAGCCTATGCTTAACTGACCTTATGTTTTTTTGCCTCCTCTAATGTAAAAGATTATGAAACCCTTCAAAACCTTACTTTTTCACCATTCATTAAAAAAAAAAACTACTTTTAAAATCATTATATATATTACATGGTGGAGTCGATAGCAGCCACGATATATATATATATATATATATATATATATATATATATATATATATATATATATATATATATATATATATATATATATATTACATGGTGGAATCGGTAGCAACCACGAATCTAGGTAAACTATTCGACTTTTTATGACTGCCAGAGTATTCTACGTTGTCCGTCTCAAAAACTACCACACAAATATCCGCATAATCAACCCCTATAACCACCATACCACGGTCATTTTAAACCTTTTATTTTATATATTTAAAATATTAATTTTGCCGATCTTAATTTTTCATTCTTGATGCTCCATATAAAACTAGTCTATAAATTAGATTTGTTCCATATTTAACCAATATGCTTTTTTTTTTTTACCAAGATGGATAACATCATATTTTAATGCTTCTAAGACAATGTCATTGCATGCCTTTATTCATGACCCGTAGCTTTTCTTCATTTTGCATGGGTAAGGAGATTTGGAGTCTATGTGAGGACACACTCGCATCAAATGCGATAATCTATCTTATATAGAATTAAATATCATATTTATAAAATTTTATTTTATAAAATTATACATTCAATTATTTATATATTAAAATAATAATATTTTATGTTAAACTATAACTTAAATACCTGCAATAATTCTTTAAATTAAAAATTTATATCAACAATTTTTAAATTAAAAATCTTATCTTACTAAAATAAGTTCAAAATATTTGCTATAGAGAATCAAAGATTAAAACCTCACATAAAGCCCTAGGGCTATCATGTCCCCTTTGAGCTAAAATAAGAGACTTCCATTAACTTCAGTCATCTCTTTTTTAACCTTAGTCAAAGTGTTCCACGAAAGAATAAAACAGGAGACAAGCATATCCCAACTATGCGTCATCTCTTTTTTAACCTTGGTCAAAGTGTTCCACGAAAGAATACAAGAGGAGACAAGCATATCCCAACTATGCGTCGATGAAGAGAAATGAATAAAGCAGCGTCCATGAAGAGAAATGAATAAAGCAGGGATAAGAAGTGTTATCTATCACAAATGTAAAGCACAATGAGCTGAAAGAACGTGGGATCTACAAGTGTTATCCCTCCTTTGACAAGTTATTTGCATAACCGACATTCATTCGCTCCGAATTCCAACCATATATATATATATATATATATATATATATATATATATATATATATATATATATATATATATATATATATATATATATAGTTTTGGCACATGAAACATTTCTATCGAAAATAATATTTCATCATAGGACCACTACTTTTTCTTTGTTGTGCATGGCTGGAAAACTGAAAATATGATAATTTGATAAATACATGTTTATATGCCCTTTCAGTTTCAATTTCCAATACAAAAAGTAAGTTGTAGACAACAGACCTCATTTTGGACTATTTTAAATTTTATTTAGGAAGCTCGAAGACAGATTCAAATTCTTGAAGAAGTTCAAATCTATCATAGGTTTAGGGAAGGGAACAAGGTCACTGATCTTCTTGCCAATCGTGGTTTCCAAATTCAAAATTTTTAGGTTTGGACTGATAACTTCCTTGTGGAAGTCAACAGAGTGGATAATAATGGTAGATAGCGAGGGTGCTTTGGTTTTTAGTCTCTTAGAGGGGATGCCCCCCGATTTTTAAATTAAAATTTTCCCTTGGCTAGCACCTTTTCTCTTAGGGTAGATGGAGGGATCTCCCTTTGCCAAGTGGCCAGTGTGTCAAGTTCAAAGATTGTATTTTTTATTTATGGTTGAGGTGGGGTATTAGTGGTCCTCTTTTTGAGGGAAGTGGATAGGATCGTGAGTGTGTGAAGTTATTTTTTCAAGATACCTCCCAGGTGTCAGGTGGACAGGTTGCAGGAGTTGAGGTGGTGCTGGGGACATAGCTTGTGGGATCAAATCTTGTGTATGCTAAGTTGGGAGGAGGTCAGACCATCATTGGTACTTCTCGTTCCTATCTGCCTCACAAATAGAGCCTTCGGTAATCAAGGCTTGATATCTTGGGCCTGATATCTTGGGCCTGATTGAAAATCCCTTTGGTTGGCGGTGTCATTTTCAACTTTGGTAGCTTGTCGAAACATTTGTTTGCTCCAAAAGAATCTACTTTTTTTTTGTGGAAGTTTCAAGTGATGTGGTGGTAGGTCGACAGAAATCCTTTTTCTTATTTTTTCTCTAAAGCTTGCAGTCCCATATGGGAATTTTTTTTTTTTGTACATATCATGAATAAGGAGAGGTCACATGCGGATCTGGTTGGTGCAAAAAATAGGTAGAATGGTCAGTTCTCTGAATACCTTAGTCTCTTTTCTCTCGAAGGTTGGGTGGGGTGGCATAAAGGCAATTATTCTACCTTTATTCAACTGAGAAATCTTAGGTAGTGTCAGAATGGTTGCTCTGATAGTGGAGCCCCAATCTCTCACGGTGGATGAGGAGGTTCATAAAATTTTGAAAAAAGAGAATGTGCTACAATGCCTTTTGAAGTTTAATGGCTATCATCGGGAGATGGCCAAGCATCTTGCTTATTCGTGGCATGATGGTATGGTGAGAGTAGGGCTGGTGGATTTCAAGATAAACATCCCCCTGATAGCTGAGGTGATAGGGTTGGCGACAGATGGTGCAGTTCACAACAGGAAAAAACATTCGCTAGCGAAGGAGGTGCAGGTGTTTCCAAGTGGTGAAGAAGAGCTCGTCAAGATCCAAAACTAGTTTAAATGCAATTCTCTCAAGGCTCCTTGGGACCGCATTGCTTTGGTTATCATGTAGTACTTTACCTTAGATGAGAATCTAGTGGTACTAAGGAGCTACCATTTTATGATCCTGAATCACCTTCATCGTAAGAAAATGATGAATCTTCCATCATTCCTATTTCAGTCCCTTTCAAAGACAATATAGAAATTTAAGAAGAGAGTGGCCTCGAACCCGTTGCACCAAGGGTTGCTCAAATTAATCTTTGATTATATAGTTAAGCAATGGTGCCTCGATAGGGAGGACATTCTAAATGCTCTGATTAATGTTCTAGTGTTTGTGGTGGGTTTTCCAGCATCTTCAATCTCTGAGGATTTTGAGTCCTTGTTCCAGGAGGCGATGGAGGCCACTGACTACCCCAATTCTGGTGGATTTTACAAATTATTCTCCTAGAGGACCTTGTGGTAGTGATGAGGGAACCAAGTATTCAAATAGGTTGGTGGCAAAGCTGGTAAATACTGGTAAGAATCCTCTGTTTGTTAAAAATTTTGATTCAAAGGATTTTCCTCCTCAATAAAAAAATAAAAATCGATAAGGGAAGTGGGTGGTGCTATGCGATTTATGAATCTTGGCTCCCATTCTAGCTAATATAATCTAAATACCCTCAATTCGATGATTCTCAAATTACAGCGTTTAATGATATATTCTATGCAAGATTCAATCTCCTGTGCTGAGGAATTTCTAGCCCTCATGGGATGGCAAGTCCTTGGTGGTCACATCGCCATGGAAGACAATGATATTGGCCCTAGTGTAGATTTTTTGGTTTAGTTTTAGTTTTGGGGCCTACATCCCTTCATAGGTGTTCTGTTGTTCTGGCTTGCATGCCTACGATGCTTTATGGTTATGCATTTTTGGCATATGTGCCTGTTTGGCTTTGCTTTGTTTTTTTTGGCCTTCATTCCTGGTGTTTTCCCCTACGTGGGATGTGTATATCATGTCTTTAGCTTTTGGCTTGGGTTGGATTTATTGTTTGTAGTTCTCGGCTTCTAGTTAGTAGGTTTTGTGTTGGTTTCTCTCTACCTCCTTAGGTGTGCACAGGTTAGTTTATTTTTGTATATAGGTTTGGAGACCCTCCCAAAACTCCTACATTATAAAAAAAATAGATATTTTTTTGTTTTGTTTTTTTAATGTGCCATATAGAGGCTAAGAACCCTACTTCAGAAGATTCTGGTCCTCTTAATGCTAAGCCAGAAGAACATGTTTTTTACTACAAATTCATCGACTTAAATTTGAATCAGAAGGTACAGTGTGCCCTAATGTAAAAATATATGATTTGCAATGAGAAGCTACAAAGTGCTTTAATCTAGGTTTTTAATCTTGCTTATTGTCTAATATGGAAGACTTGAAATTTTCATAGTGAGGTTTTAAATCACTATTGTGTATACCCTCTAAAGTATGTGGTTTTGATATAAATCATACCCAAAAACTTACGTAGGCAATGCAGAGTCATAAAATAACACGGGTAGAATTAATTAATATAAAAATGATCTTATATAGGAGAAGTGATTGATTTTATTTTAATTTTTTAATTATAGAAGGTGATGAGGCCTGCAATTGCCTCGTCCATGGACTATTTTTGATAACTTATAAACACTTTTGAACACCTTATGTTATATTTTGATGCTAATTATAGTGATAGAATGCATTATGTATTAATGTTTACATGTTGTAAATGTGAAAGTGCATATATCCTGTTTTGACTATTTTTCTCTATTTTATAGTCTGTTTCAACTGTATTATTTAGTATATTTTGCATTAAGTTAATGTTGTAGTATTAAGGTGTTGCTATATATTTGTTTTTGTGATTCTTTCATAAGATTTCCCCACCGTTTAACTATTTTAAATAACCAAAATGCGCCAAAACTTTGTCAACAGTTTGACTGTGCAGAAAATAGGAACTTTTCCATACAAATTCTAGCCAACTGTACATATACAACATGGCTTGGAATTTTTCCACTCCAACTCATGCAAAATATGGAATCAATATTTTGGGCACTTATGGAGACTATTTCCACTATCACAACTATTCTCCTGCACTTCTGGAGCATGAATTAATATAAACTTTGTTTTGATGCCTGATATTCCAAAGTAGCTCCGAAATAAGCGCAGAAGCAATAGTTTGGGTCAAAAGCACATTTAATTGCAATAGAGGGTGGTAAATGATGGTTGCAGTTGTTTTATGGATATCCCTATCTTTTCCAACACATGTACCTCAATGGATGAAGCCCAACAGATTGAATGGATAAGAGATAATAGACCTAATCCCTACATTCTAGGAAACAGTCCTGTAATAGTTGTAACATTCCTACATGGCAGCACAAAAACTTACCAATGTTGTACCCTACTTGTATAAATAAAATGCTCCCATTTGGTTGAGAATATATATATATAAGAATATAGGAAATAATTGATAAGAGTTAGAACTATTTTAAGTGTTGTAATTGTGTATTACAGCAGCACAGTAGCCTGCAAATCTTCCCCTGTACTGATGTCATGCTACTGAGAATGAAATAAAGGTGCAATATTTGACATTCATGTTTGCTTCTGAGTTGAGCGTAAAGAATTAATAGTTTAGAGAAATTTTATTTTCCCTCTTTTGGTTTAGGAAGTAAGGGCCACTTCCAGGTCCAAAGAAGGGTTTTTACCTGATAGAATTTTGTTATTTATGACTACAGCAGGTTAGCAGAGATCTGATAGTTTTTGCATGGTTAGTGATTAGGATAATGTGGCATTTGAATGCATGGTAGGTAACTCATATAGGGTATAATTTAACACAGTACTTTTTGTTTTTAATTTATTTTATAATTTGCAATATTTCCATAATTTCTTGTCAGCCTAATTTGTTACAAATTGTGCAACTTTATTTATCAGTTTTTGAATGTTATTTCCATTTTAGAAAGTGACATTGTTTTCTGCAATTTCAAAAAGTTTCATTATTTGCCACTTTGAATGTTAATGCTGTAATTTCAATTTAGTAATTTCCTATCAATTAAATTCTTCTATTTTTAGCTTTGTAATAGTTTAGTTTTATTTTTCTACAACATTATGAATTTCAATTCTGCAAGGATAAGTAGGAGTTTAGTTTTATTTTTTATGTGTAAGAAAGGAGACTCCAAACACCCCAATATCTAACTGTTCCATGAATAAATCCATGATATAAATGAACTAAACATCAGTCTGTTAACCCCTACTTTCATAAGCAACCTTGGACACTGCCTTCATAATTATTAAATGATGAAGATTTGACGACACTCATTATTTTTGGCATCGTTGCTAGGGACACTTAGGTGTTGTTAGGAGAGGTCTAGCAGTCCATAAACTGTCATGTTTCAGGAAATAGTTTTTGGAAACCTGAGGTTTTGTTTATTTAGTAAATAAGCATGAATGCATAGGCCAAGATATGAAAGAGGAAGGTTTATCAAACCTGGCTCTTTTCCACCAAGGCGTTCTTCACGATAAGGTGAAGATCTGCCTGTATATGAACTTCCTAAAATACTTAAAATAGAATCATCTTCTTCATCAACTGAAATTATAGGATCTTTGCAAGAATATCTCTTAGAGGCACTTGCTTCTAAACATACCCATAGGGCTAATCCATCTAAACCAGTTGAACAAATTAAAGTTGAAAAACACCTATGGCAAAACAAGGAAAACATGATAGGGATATTGTTGGTCATGATGCTGAAAATCCTCCTGTTAGAACTTTTGAATACCCTACTCATATGAATCCTACTCAGAATGCTCCTATGAAAACAATTTGACCCTCAGTATTGCCAATATTTAGGGGAGTTGTTTTTGAAGATCCTGATCAATTTTTGTTTGAATTCAAGGTCTTGTGTCATACTTATGCCTATGTCAATGATATCCAGAAACTAAAGTTATTTCCATCTACACTCAAATATGCAACCTTACGGTGGTTTATGAGCCTTGAACCATATTCAATCCACACTTGGGATCAAATAGAAACTGTATTTTTGGATAAGTATCAGGAGTATTGTAGAGTGAGAAATAGGAAGGATGAGTTATTTTGGATAAGACAAGAAGAGGAAGAAAAATTAGAGGATTATCTTGATAGATTTGCCTTTATCCAAAAGACATGTGGTCCTGTGGAAACTGACTTATTAAAAACTATATTTTTGAGAGGTTTGCAGGATGATTCTAGAGAAGTATTAGACTTAATGGGAAAAGAAGATATAAACCAGCTTGATATTAATGATATTGTAGAGTTATGTAGAAATTATTCCTGCACTAGGCAAAGAAGAAGGAAAAGGAATCCTGGTAATACTGATATAAAATATTTAAAGGAGGAAATGGCTAATATGAAAACTGATATTGTTCAACTAAACACTGCTTTAGGAGAAAGGAATACAAGAGCCAATTCTTCACCACCCCTGTCTATCTATTGTCCTAGGTGCAGAAATAAGCATGCTCTATAATATTGTCCTTTAGACAAGACTTCAATTTTAGTAATTTGTGGTATTTTCTCAAAGGAGCATAAAACTGATAAATGTCACCTTTTGCCCCATATTTAGAGTGTTTTAGAAACCCAAGTTGAAGAACTTCATGCTATTGGGCAAAGGCCAGGAGGCAACTTCATACAAAACCAAAAAGCCCCTTCGCTTTTCTTCAAATTGGGGATAAAATCCTTGGAATATGCCATGCGCATATACCAAACCTCCTCCCCAAAATTGGAATCAATCTTGGGCATCCCCTCAAGATTGGTCACATTCTGGTTGGAATCAGCCATGGAATTCAGTTAATCCATCTTGGGTACCAAATCAGTCAAGGTAAATATGGGGGCCATAATACCCATCCTATCAAGGGTAGCAGAGGTATCAATCACTAAATCAACACTTGTTGCCAGCACCTAATCAAAAATTTTGGGAAAGAGTTCAACCACAAAAAACACAGCTAGTTAAGCAACCTCCACTTCTAGCTCAGCTTATGGCTAACCCTAATAACAACAAACAAGCAGCCCCTATTTATGGAGTTGAATCTAAAGAGACTATTGTAGTCCATGTCCTTGACTTTAGTAACATCCAATTTCATTCAGGGAAGGTTTTACCTAACCCTACACAACACACTATTGAAGAAATTGATGGAAACCAAGAATTTTCAAGTCCAAAAAAACCAAAAATAGAGCAAAAAGAAGAAAAAAAAGAAAGTTTACAAGGAAAATTTGAACCTGCCACGGCAGACCTACCGTAAAAGCTTGACCACACTATCACTGCTCCTGAATCTGAATTAATTATAGAATTGAGAAAAATGTCTATCTCACTCCATTTTTTGTAGGAAATAAAGGATGTACCTCTGATTAGGAAAACCATTCAGGAGCTGTGTATTAGGAAACCTGGCAGGAAGAAGAAAGCCTTTCCTAAGACTATACAAGTAGAAGGTAAGTTGGCTGACCTGCTTTCTAGAAAACTAGTACCCCCTAAATATGGTGATCCAGGGAGTCTAGTAGTTACAATTATTGTTGGGTTAGTTCAAATTCCAAATGTACTTATCGATTTAGGAGCTGCAATCAACGTGATGACTAAGGAAACCATGCAGAAATTGTAGCTCAATAACCTTAGTCCTACTACCATAATTTTGGAAATGGCAGATAGGTCAGTGGCTAAACTGGAAGGAATTCTGGAGGATGTTGCCATTGAGGTGTCTTCTTGGGAATACCCTGTAGATTTCTTAGTGTTGTAGCCTAGAAAATTAGTTAATGGCTATCATATTATTCTAGGACGACCTTCGCTTACCACTGCAGCTGCATTTATAGACTGCAGGTCTGGTGAGATGACCATTTCAAATGGTGTAGACCTAAAAAATATTTCCTTGTATCCACCAGCCTAACCTTCAGCAAAAATTTTTGGACAAATATGGTATCCTAAGTCTGATGAAGAACAGGAAACTATTGTCACCTTGGCCACCGTTGTAGTAAAATAACATATTGAAGAACCTAATTCACGAGAAAGATAAATATTTGAACATGAAACAATTTTGGTAAAAACATTGCAATAATAAAGCCTTAAGGATGATCAAATTATTGTCCATCGTTTGTTATGCAAAGATTAAGAACGAAATGCTTAGCATCTGTCATCTATTCCACTACAAGAAAGCTCCTTCACATTGCCACATGGATGGCATCATCATCTTCTGACTTCTTTCATTTGTCCTATGCAAATGATCCCATCAGGTATCACATTTACACTAGAATCAAGAGTATTTCATACTCTGCAACCACATCATTGTCCCTTAAATGATTTAATCAATAAATATGAGGTTTTCAACTCTATTTATCCAAGGATTAAGCAGATTTAGATACAGCCAGGAAAATTTTTGAACATTAATAGTTGGTTGACTAATGAGCAAGAAGCCAAATTTTTTGTTGTTTTACAGAGACATGTTCAAGCTTTTGCTTGGATTTATAAGGACATGATTGGAATTCACCCTGATGTGTGTACACATAGGATAAACACTGAAGCTGTCAAACCAGTAAGACAACCACAAAGGCGTCTGAATCTCGCTTTAATGGATATTGTTAAGGAAGAAATTGAAAAACTATTGGATGTAGGATTCATTTATCCAATTTTAGACAGTAGGTGGGTTTCACCATTGGTCATTGTTCCAAATAAAAATGGGAAGATGAGAGTATGTGTGGACTATAGGGAATTGAATAAGGTCACACATAAAGATCACTTTCCATTACCATTTATAGACCAAGTGTTGGACACCCTTGCTGGTAAGAAATTTTTTTGTTTCCTTGATGGTTTTAGTGGTTATAATTAGATCCAGGTTGCACCAAAAGACCATTAAAAGACAACTTTTACATGTCCTTGGGGAAAATTTGCTTATAGATTATTACCCTTCGGTTTGTGCAATGCACCAGCAACATTTCAAAGAGTTGTTTTGGCTATCTTTTTTTATCTAACAAATGAAAGTGTAGAGATTTATATGGATGACTTCACAGTGTTTGGAGATACATTTGAATATACTTTAGAACAACTTGAAAAAGTTTTAATACACTGTGAAACATATCATTTGTCTCTAAATCCTGATAAATGTTTCTTGATGATGGAAGAAGGAATTTTTATTGGACATCATATTTCTGCTTATGGAAATAAAATTGATCCTAAAAGTTAGAGGTCATCAAGAACCTTCCTCCTCCAAAAACTCAAACTGATTTCTGTAGTTTCTTAGGACATATTGGATTTTATCGTAAATTTATTACTAATTTCAGTACCATTGCTAATCCAATGTTCACATTGTTAATAAATAATTCTAAATTTTTTTGGTCTGTTGGGTGTCAATAGTCCTTTGAAGTTTTAAAGGAAAAGTTAACAACTCTGCCTTTATTGAGAGGTCCTAATTGGGAGTTACCCTTCCATATTCAAATTGATTCTTCCAATACTGCTATTGGAGTTGCATTAGGGCAGATTGAAGATGGACAACACTATACCATATACTACATTAATAAAAATTTTACTGGAGCTATAAATAATTATACCACAATCGAGAAGGAATTTTTAGCTATGGTGTATGCTATTAACAAATTCTAAAACTATATCATAGGATACCCTGTATTCATCCACACAGACCATGTTGCTATAAGGTATTTGATGAATACACCCTTGGTTAGTGCACAAATTATTCGTTGGTTAATACTATTGTAGGAATTTGATATTACTATAGTCAATAAACTAGGGAAGTCTAATGTAGTGGCAGATTTCTTGTCAAGATTTTCAAATGTAGATACGGAGGAATTGGTTGAGGATGTGATTCCTGATGAGAAATTATTTGTTGTTTTTGTACAATATCCATGGTTTGGGGATATAGCTAATTATTTCGCTATAGGGAAGATTCCTCCTAGGAGGAGATATTTTGCAATAAGCAAAAATCTTCGACACACTTCATAAGGACTTCAAAAAAAATGAAAGTTCTATACGTGGTACATGACACGGCCAACAGATGACTGCCATGTCAATGCATCGTAATAATTTAATAAAATGCAATAGATCACTTCCCTCAGAGAAATATAAATCTATCACATATACGTAAAGGAGAAATTTAATTTTTCAAATGCTTCAACACGTTTCGAAGCATTTTTTCGGTGTTGTAAAATTTTAATTCCGTAGCCCATAAGACATTTTTTTCCTGCAACTACAAATAATTTGATCCATACTCAAGTACAACATTGTTTTTTCGGCACTAAGAAGATATAGAACACAAAAAAATAAAAATGAGGGGTAAGAAGAATCGTATTGAGCCAGATAGCGCAGATTTCCTATAGGGTTTATGTCATTTCTATAAAAATTTGATGGACACTCTGAAGGTTTGGCAGTAAAATTCGCTCGAACATTCAGAAACAACCAAGTCCATATTAGCGGCATGACCATCCAGGTAACTCCAGAAATTCTTAGTTCTATTACTGAAATGCCTTTGTAAGGGGTCCAAATTGTAAAAACTAGAAAGAATGCCCTAGTAGAATTTATCAATCAATTTATAGAAGGGGATAGGCCAATTGAATTTTTAATGAGCAAAAATGTTTGTAAAGGGGTTAAACGGTCTAGTCTACCACCTCCTTGGAATGAAGTAGTTGTGCGGGTTATTAGGTTTTTAACTTGTGACAGATAATTTCCTGTTCTATCTGGGCATCATATCAGAATTCTGAATCATCTACAACATGGTCATTTAAACCCGAAGGTCAAGATAAATTTACCCTAATATCTTCATCAATAATTGAGCAATATGGCTAGAAAATACCAACAAGGAAGGGACACTCCCAAACACCATGGGCTCATCAATCTCATCTGTAAGCATCACTTCAGAGGAAATACTAGGAGTTTTGAACGATTATTTTTTTCCTAGAATGAATTAGAGAGGAAAAGCCCTAAATATTAAGGAGAGGAAAAAGGTGAATCTAAAGATGAAGTAGAAATTACAAGATCTGAACCTAAAATTGAAACTAAATCCTCTGACAAGGGAATCCCCTCCTCACCACAAAGACCTCCATCCTCTAGAACTAGGAAACAAAGGGAAAAACGGTCCAAGTCTAATACCATGGGAAAAAGAAGGAAAGTTACATTTTTTGAGAATGTAACTATTTGTCCAACACAACCTATCGAGCAGTCTAGTAGTTCAAGTAAAGAAAGGCAAATAGGGAAAGAAATGCCTAAAGTAGGTTCTACTCCAAAATCATAAAAATTTGTTCTAGAGTTACCTAAAAAGGTTAAACAATCTCATGTGGGGTTACGAAGGTCTTCCAGACTTCAAAAACAAAAAGTAATAGAAGAAATAATGGATGAAGAAGCTACACCACTATTGTAGTAGTTAAATACAGAGCAAGGGCAGGAAGTTCTTGTAGAAAAATTTATAGAAGAGAGATCATAGGAAGTATATATGGACATAGAATAATTGGAGGTAGATAAAACTATCACAGATATAGAAATACCAACAATCTCACTTGTTGACTATTCAGAATTTGAAGATTCTGGTTTTGGCAAAGAAATAATAAGAAAAGAAGAAGAGCTTGATATAAAAACCCAGTTACATGCTTCTAGAAGTTTCATTAAGACACAAATATTTTGGATTGAACTACATGAAGCCTCTCACATAGAGAAATATAAGCTTATTGCTAATTTACAGGAAGAGGTGAATAAACTAAGGGCTCGATTGTCCACTCTGGAACAATAGTCTACAAAAAATGGTTCTGAGGATGAATTTACCAGAATTCTGTTAGAATTAGTAGAATATCATAGAGAATTGGCCTTACCTAAGGAAGAATCACCCATCATAGGAGTGGAAATAGAAGAAATAGCAACCCAAATTTTCTAGCAGGATGTCAACATGACAGATTCAGAAGCCTTTGCAGAACATTCTAAAAATTCACAATAGGGGCACAAACAATACAAGTAGCTGAGGAGGCCAAGAATAGGAGGAAGTGCAAGAATAGGTAAATATACAATCTTCTCAACTATTTTTTGAATTAATTACATTTGAATCACCTCAAGTTGAAAAAACAAAAATTTGAGTGCAAGTAGATCTATTCACAGTTAACACATAAGAAGTTGGTATACAAGTGGACTTACCTCCAAAAATAAAATCAGTTATAAGGCCCCCATAAATAGTTACAATGACAAAATATAATGAGGACATAGAACATTAGATGTTGTAGTGTCAATAGATGGAGGCACAAATTTTAGCCTTAAAATCTTTGAAGTAGAATCTAGAAGCCCAAACTACAAATATAACTAAGTTATAGGAACAAATACAAGATATGTGCCAAATTGCAGAGTACTTAGTTCAGTGCAGAAGGCCTGCAAGTTTTTATACTCTAATATTAAAGGAAAAATACCTCCGCTAGCAATTAATGAGAATTATTTCCAAACTTCCATATAAACTGGACACTGCTGAAGAATTTGTGGAAAGATATTTGCATAGTCCATAGAAATAGAGGAATCTACTTTGTGAACTATTTTTGCATTACTTCTTCTTACCTAAAAATGGAACCTTCTTGCCACACATATTTACAGGAAATATTCAGCTGAGAGCCTTTATATCTTTAGTAAAAAATCATATTTATTGCGAGGAGGAGAAAAAGGCAAGCAAGGAAATGGAGTTAACAACTAAGTTACTAATTAGAAGAACCCATACTAATTATAGGGAGTCAATCAACATTTTACTATGATGAGAGAATAGAAAATCAGAGAAGTATATAAGAGTAATCTTACTGATTTTATCAAGAATTTTCAAGTCTTTGGTAATCAACATTTTGTTAATGCTCTCTCATCTTGTAAAAGCAGGTGGGGATAATTGTCAATATCACTTTAGAAGAGGAAACCTATCTCACCTAAAAATTTATTATGGTCCATAAGGAGAGTAGAATGCATGGTATAGGTTGTCCACAAGTTGTAGGATCACTGGGTAGGTTTGAGGTATAGGCTGTCAAATGTGATAACTCCAATTCCTTATTTCTTTGATAGTGATACCAAATAAGATGAGTAGTTCCAGGAATGGCACAAGCAAATACAAGCAATCAAAGGATTTTGTAAGGTTCCAAGACCAAATCTAAGTTATGAAGAATGGAATCTGGATGTAGATATCTGTGTTATTATGGCTTCACAGAATGCATGAGGACATGCATTAAAATAGGTTGGGGGGAAAACGATGAGGCCTGCAAATGCTTCATCCATGGACTAGTTTTGATAACTTATAAACACTTTTGAACACCTTATGTTATATTTTGACACTAATTATAGTGATAGAATGCATTATGTATTGATGTTTACATGTTGTAAATGTTAAAGTGCATATATCGTATTTTGACTATTTTTCTCTATTTTATAGTCTGTTTCAGTTGTATTATTTAGTATATTTTGCATTAAGTTAATGTTGTAGTATTAATAAGTTGCTATCTATTTGGTTTTGTGATTATTTCATAAGA
This sequence comes from Wollemia nobilis, assembly GCA_028583015.1. Lineage (NCBI taxonomy): Eukaryota > Viridiplantae > Streptophyta > Pinopsida > Araucariales > Araucariaceae > Wollemia > Wollemia nobilis. The sequence continues at coordinate 14,406,923 of JAQPPZ010017058.1, read as the reverse complement.
TTTACCCATCGTTTAACCATTTTAAATAACCAAAAGCTGCCAAAACTTTGTCAATAGTTTGACTGTGCAAAAAATAGGAACTTTTCCATACAAATTCTAGCCAGCTGTACATATACAACATGGCTTGGAATTTGTCCACTCTAGCTCATGCAAAATATGGAATCAGTCTTCTGGGAACTTATGAATACTATTTTCACCATCACAACTATTCTCATGCACTTCTGGAGCATGAATTAATATAAACTCTGCTCTATTGCCTGATATTCTGGAGCAGCTCTAGAATTAGCGCAAAAGCAATAGTTTGGGTCAAAAACACCTTTAATTGCAATAGAAGGTGGTAAATGGTGGTTGCAGCTATTTTATGGATATCCCTATATTTTCCAACACCTGTCCCTCAATGGATGAAGCCCAACATATGGAATAGATAAGAGATAATAGACCTAATCCCTGCATTCTGGGAAACAGTCCTGTAACAGTTGTAACATTCCTACATGACAGCACAAAACCTTATCAATGTTGTACCCTACTTGTATAAATAAAATGCTTCCATTTGGTTGAGCATATATATATATATAATATATGAAATAAGTGATAAGATTTAGAACTGTTTTAATTATTGTAATTGTGTATCGCAACAACACAATAGCCTACAGATCTTCCCCTACACTGCTATCATGCTGCTGAGAATGAAATAAAGGTGCAATATTTCACATTTATGTTTGCTTTTGAGTTGAGCGTAAATACTTAATAGTTTAGAGCAATTTTATTTGCCCTCCTTTTGTTCAGGAAGCAAGGGCCACTTCTAGGTCCAGAGGAGGGTTTTTGCCTGACCAAATTTTGCTATTTTTGACTGTAGCAGGTCAGCAGAGATCTAACAGTTTTTGCATGGTTCGTGATTAGGATAATTTGGCATTTGAATGCATGGTAGGTAACTCATCTAGGGTAGAATTTAACACAATACTTTTTGTTTATAATTTATTTCATAAATTGTAATATTTCCATAATATTTTGTTAGCCTAATTTGTTACAAATTGTGCAACTTTATTTATCAGTTTTTGAATGTTATTTCCATTTCAAAAAGTGACATTGTTTTCTGCAATTTCAAAAAGTTTCATTATTTATCAATTTGAATTTTAATGTTGCAATTTCAATTTAGTAATTTCCTGTTAATTAAATTTTGCTATTTTTAGCTTTGCAATAGTTTAGTTTTATTTTTCTACAACAGTGTGAATTTCAATTCTGCCAGGATAAGTAGAATTTTAGTTTTAGTTTTTAGAAGTAAGAAAGGAGACCCCAAACACACCAATCTCTAATTGTTCCATAAATAAATCCATGATCTAAATGAACTAAAAATCAGTCTGTTAACCCCTGCTTTCGTATATAGCCTTGGACACTGCCCTGGATTGACACATAATTATTAAATGATGAAGATTTGATGACACTCATCAGAAGGGTTGTTGAAAGGTGTGTAACCTTTTACAATGACAACAAATCCAAGCTTAAAATATTGTCAAAAGAGGTAAGAAAATAAATCAATCCATGTATGGATTTAAAAATACCCAACCCACTAGGGCATAATAATAACAGTGAAGAAACAAATCATGAATCTAGCTAGAAGAATGTGCAGACCTCCAATAAAAAAAGACTCACAATTATTAGTGAGAAATATTAAATAAACTATTCAGCTTCTATAGTAAAATTCTCCCTCCAAATAGGGAGATTATCTAGGCTTAGCCCTAAATTAGCTAATAAGTCAGCACTCTTGTTACCTTCTCTAAAGATGTGCCTAACTTGAATTCCCTCCAAATTTTGACAAAATATCTTAGCTTCCTTAATTAGGTTGAAGATGTTCCAACTAGGATTTTGATCACCAAAAAAGGCCTTAACCACATTTAAGGAGTCCCTTTCAATAATGATTTTTTTACAATTCAAAGATTCCATTAATGTAGTGCCTTGATACAATGCCCTTGCTTCCACAAAATGACAAGTTTGAGGTTCTAGGTTTTCTACAAAGGCAAGGATAATCTCTCCATTCTTATTTCTAAACATGCCACCTACCCCTATAGGTCACGGATTCCATTTTGATGCTCCATAAAAATTAAATATAATCCAATCATGAGGTGGGGGTTGTCATTTAACAAAGGTTCTAGTATTATTTGGATGATTTTTCATTCTTGCATTGATTGAAAAGCCCAATTTTTTCAAGATAAAAATCTCTCCTACCCCTCCATGGTTGGGAACAAAATCCAAATTCCCCGCATTTTCAACAATTATCATTAATGCTCTAAGCTAGACTGGTTCAACATTTCTCTCCATACTTTTGAAAACTCTTATATTTCTCTCCTTCCAAACACTTAAAAGGAGACGTGGGAGGCTAAAGGACCAAAGGAAGCATAAGATAGGGTTGATAAATAGAGAGGTCCACTACTCAATGACATATTATAATAAAGTAGGAGATGCCCACAAAACTTCCAAAAATCCATTAGGAGAGAAAACACTTCCCTCAAAAAAGGGCATTAAAAAAACAAATGATTGGTGGATTCATCAAAATTTTTACAAAGGGAACACCAATTTGTAATTATCATACCTCTTATTTGCAAATTGTCTATCATGACAATTTTATCTTGAGATGACAACCAAAAGAAAAAAAATAGTTTTGGTGTAAGACCTTTAACCTAGATTCTCCTAAAAATGCGGCCTTCCTCTAAGACATAAAAAGCAATATTAGGTTGACTTAACTGAAAATAACCCATCACTTTCATTCTTCCAAATTAAGTTGTCTTCATATTCCATGTTATTTATAACTTGAAGCCTTAATAAATCTTCAATGAGGTTGAAACTCCTTTGTTATGGCATATTCAAATTACACATTCTAAGTAATTTCTAACTTTTAACCCCTGTTGAATCTTCATATAATCAACCACCTTTTGAATGTTATTTTCACCCAATTTTGAAAGTACACTCTCCCTTGGGATTTGGGTTCCAAATCCCCTCTTGCAAATAATTTAAACAAACGACTTCTCCAACGTCTCTGCTATATTAGCATTTGCATATCTATATTAGTAATCTCAAATAAAGATATTCAATTTAAAATCCTGGAACACCTTAGTGATTGCAAGTAACTGTAAACAAGGGGCAATGTTGGTTTATTTTACCATGAAACTTTAGTGATTGTTCATTGAACCAAAATAAAGCAAATGTGAGTTGGCCCTCACATGACCATGATGTAGTGCCTTAATTCCTTTTATCTTGAGGGTTTTAAAATAGATTTTATCTTAATATTTTCGATCATAATGCATTGATGGAAGTTGAGTAACTATAGGGTTTTTTCTGAACTCTGGTGTTTTGGCGGGAAACTTTCTGTGCAGGCACCGGGCGAAGCTCCAGGGTCTCTGGTTGGAAGTCTCTTCCAGATCCTCCTGTGGATTGATTCTACACCTCTTTGAAGGATTGCTCGTTGCCTTGGGAGGGCCCAATGGGGTCTCCTCCAGGATCTTCCGATGGGCAGAAAAGCTCATATGCTAATAAATTAAAAGAAAACCCTGCATCTTCTTCCGATGAAGCTCAACGTAGTGCTTATCAAATGCTATTTAAGAATGCTGGAAAGGGTTTACCTGCAAACAGAATTAACGGCTGCCTTCCACAATCTGCGTCCAGGCAAAATATTGTCATAGAACCAAAACTGGTTGAGGATACGATTATATACCGTGCTACCCATGATCTGATCTACAAATTCATGGGTATTCGGCCCACTCTAAACTTTCTACACACCTGGGTGAGACAGAACTAGGAGCCCATTGGTGAGTACTCTCTATGGCCTATAAGCAATGGGTATTTTATTATTAGTTTCTCTTCTCTAGCAGATAGAAACAGAGCATTTGAATCAGAGAAGAGGAGCCACGGCCCGACAGGATTATTTGTCCAACCGTGGAGAGTGGGTTTTGACCCTCGCATTGAGCCCACGGCTGTCCCGGTCTGGATACGGCTGTATGCTCTCCCAATGGAGTTTTGGGGTGAGAAAATCCTTGAGTTGATTGGTAATTCTCTAGGTAGATTTTTGGGAGTTTCAAGAGATACCATGGAAGGAAATACTGTTGTCTTTGCTAGAATATGTGTAGAAATGGACATTAGCCAGCCACTTCCAGCCGAGGTGGAATTGGAGTTGGCAGGACTAACCTGGATACAACAGCTAGACTATGAAGCCTTACCTTTCAGATTCGTAGAGTCTACCATAAGCATGGCCATTTGGCTAGGTTCTGCCCAAATAGCCTGACCACAAAAGCGGAAGCTCCGTCGGGAGCGTCAAATCGCCCCAGAGAGGGTAAGTTCACTTCGGTCAAAGAACCCCTCAATATCCCCCAGGGTTCTGATGCCCAGAAAGATGGCTTTGAACAGCAGAAGTGGAGGAAAAACAAAAAGAGAAATGGCAAAGAGCAGACCCAAACCAAGCCAACCAATCGATATGAAATCTTCAAATCCCTTGTAGACCAAGAAGACCAAGTCATGGAAGGAGTGGTTGGGAATGATGGGGATTCTAACACCCACTCTCATGCTCCTCTATCTTCTACTCCTGTCTTAGAACAAGTGATTGAAACCCCTGAGACTTTGCAGCAAGAGAACCTAGGGGCTATGGTAATTCATTCCCCTGCACAACCAGTTATTAAGGATGTCCACATGGGAAGTGCAAAAAAGAACAGAGAAAGACCAGCGTTGGGGATCACCCAGGTGGAAAAGAGGTCTAAGAATAGTAATTCCCAAGGTAGAAAATCCAATAAGGATCTAATAGTAGCACAAGGGGACAAACTGATCAATGGAGGATCGGTGAGAACAATTGACTCGTATTGCTCCCAAGGTTTCCAATGATTATACAATCCTCGGAATGTAAGGGGTTTAAACAGTAGAACCCATCAAACTGTTGTTCAAAGACTTTTAGGAAGACACAAAATAGACTTTTTGCTCCTTCAGGAAACAAAAATGTCTTCAGATATTATGTGTAAAATTGCTAGTAGAATATGGAGGGGCACTGGATATATGGATGTGGCAGCCCAAGGAGCTTCGGGGGGAATTGTTACTCTGTGGAATCCTCTGGTGTGGATAGCAATAGAACATACAGCTTGGAGGGGGGTTCTCACATCTCTCTTTAAGAATATTGTTACAGTTGAACAGGTTTTAATTACAAACTTCTATGGGGCTCAAAGCATTGATGGCCAGCGGCTTCAATGGAATGTTGTTCATTCAATGAGATCCTCCCGAGAAGATTGCGATTGGATTGTTGCTGGGGATTTTAATGCCAAATTATCTACCAGTGATCAGGAAGGTGGTTTCCCAGTTTTGGATCCAGGGGATAGGCTTCTGATTGCTCAAGTCCAGGCCTTTCACCTTGTTGATATCAAAGGTCCTGGTACTTATTTTACGTGGACTAATAAGAGAAGAGAGCCACACAATAGGAAGGTAAAACTAGACCGGTTTTTGGTCTCGGAGGAAGCATTTGTGAAATGGAATATTAAATTTCAGATTTTGGAAGGCCCAGTTTCAGACCACTTTCCCATTGTACTGGAGGGAGGGGCTAGGACAGGGCAGTACCATAAACCTTTTAAATTTGAAAATTTTTGGTTGCAAAAAGAAGATCTCCGAAGAAAAATTCCTCGATGGTGGGAAGATGGTCGCCCACCTTTTGGGACTGCAATGTTCAAATTTCACAAACAGCTTCAATTTGTCAAGTGTAAATTGAAACAGTGGAGGCAAACTAACAAATCAGACTTCCAGCTCCAACGGGCCCCCTTGTTGGCCAGATGGGATGAGGTGCAAAAACATTTCAGGGAAGGAAACATTTTCGAGCACCTTAAATCCGAGGATGATGCTTTGCACAAAGCGGTTGAGGATATTGATAACCAAGAAGAGATTTACTGGAAACAGAGAGCAAGAAATACTTGGTTATTAGAAGGAGACAGAAATACAAAATTTTTTTAGCTCTCGCTCGTGCTAGGAGACAAATGAATACTATGGATTTCCTTCAAGATGAGAATGGATACTCTTTTGACACTCTTCTTGGTATGCACTCCCACTCAATGGAGTATTTCTCAAAACTCTTTAAGGAAATTATGGAGCAAGATGGGGCAGCCCAAGATGAAGTTATTGTTGTCATTCCTTCTTTAATCTCTCCTGAAGAAAACCAGGCTCTACTTAGACCTATAGATAAATATGAACTTAAGAAGGTGGTCTTTGGGATGAGTACTGGTAAATCGCCTGGTCCTGATGGCTTCCCTATTGAGTTCTTCCAGGCCTTTTGGGATTCCCTGGAGGAAGATGTTCTGGTCACATCGAGGAGTCCGTAACCAATAAAAGAATGCTCAAGGCTCTAAATCATACATTCATTACTTTAATTCCAAAAGGAGCAGTGGGGGGTTCATTTATCCGATTTTAGACCTATTGCCTTATGCAATGTGATCTATAAAATAATTACGAAGATTATGGCTGAAAGGTTAAAACCCATTCTGCATAATATAATTTCCCCGGAGCAAGGGGGTTTTGTTGAAGGGAGGCAAATTTTGGATGGAGTGATTCTTGCTCAGGAGGCTATCCATACAATGCACCAAACTGGGAACAAAGGAATGTTCATTAAACTGGATATGTCCAAGGCTTATGACAGGGTGGAGTGGGGCTTCTTGGCAAAGATGTTGACTGCATTTGGTTTCTCTCAGGACTGGACAGACTGGGTCATGAGCTGTATTTCTACGCCTTCATACTTTGTTCTTATCAAGGGACTTCCCTCGCCTCCTTTTGGTGCCTCTCGAGGATTGCGGCAAGGAGACCCTTGCTCTCCTTATCTCTTCCTCATCTTGGTTGAAGGATTGGGTAGACTCTTTCTGAAAAGAAGACTTCAAGGTCAGATAACAGGTTTTAAGGTCGGGGCTGAAGTTTTGACTCATTTACAGTTTGTAGATGATACTGGATTGGTGGGAGTGGCCAGCATTAGGGAAGCAAGAAGAATCAGAGATACTCTAAATGTCTACCTCCGGGCCTCTAATCAAGTCATCAATGACAATAAATCCAAAGTGATCTTCTTCAATATTGATCAACGGTTACAGGACAGAGTTATTGAGATTTTAGGTTTCACTCGGACCTCTCTCCCAATAGTCTACCTGGGGGTCCCTCTCCATTTCAAAAAACTGAAAATAGATGTTTGGAAGGACCTTTTGGATGGCATCAAAGATAGAATGAACCATTGGTCTAATAGATGGTTAAGTTATGGGGGTCGTCTAACTTTTCTGCAGTCAATTATTCAGGCCATGCCAATTTATAAATTCTCCGTCCTGGCTGCTCCCCAGTCTATTTGGAAAGAGCTGGATAAAATGGCTAGAAGATTTCTATGGGAAGGTGCCAAGGGAGAGAGGAAATGGGCCTTGGTTGGATGGGACAAGGTTACCCAACCCAAGGAAAAAGGGGGTTTGGGACTAAGAAGCTCCAAGTTTAACAACAAGGCTTTGGCTGGCAAACTGTACTGGAGGTGGATTTCTCAGCCAACATCCCTCTTCAGCAGAATTCTCTCTAGCAAATACCTGGGTTCTGTCCATCCTAATGATGTGGGCCACTTTCCACTGGAAGGTTTTGGATCACCAGTGTGGCAGGCGCTCAAGCTTGGAGCTCAACTCATCAAAGATCAACTATTTTGGAAAGTGGGGCGTGGGGATAAGGCTCGGTTCTGGACTGATTCCTGGGACCAGAATCCTCCCATTATTGTTGTTTTTCCTGAATTGCAACCGATAAAATCTGCTTTAGAAGATAAGGGATGGATTCAAATTGAGAGCTACTTTAACACTAGTCAATTTGGGGACTACAAGATCATAAATTTTAAGCGGCTGGATGAGTGGCCAATACCTATCCCTCTAGAGTTGGTACCTACTTTGGGAAAAATCTTGGCAGAACGGTTTCTTACTAGGAGAGATGAGGAGGATGAACTGGCCTGGGGCTATGGAAGCCTTGGGGTTTATACTGTGAAATAAGGATATGGTGAGATCCTCCCAGAGCCCCCTCCACCCTTTTTTTTGGTTCATGACTGGAGAAAGATATGGCATCCCCAGGGCTGGCCGAAAGTGAACTTCTTCGCCCGGCGCTTTTGCATAATGGAATTCTCACCTATGACAATCTCAGACTCATAGGCATCATTGGCCCTTCCCAATGTGTGTTATGCCATAAGCAGGAGGAAACGACGGATCATCTAATGTTTGAATGTTCTTTCACACGATAGATCTGGAAGCGCTGGTTCTCCCACTTTAAACTTCAGGCTAATGGGGTCTTGTCTTGAAACAACATATGGGAAAGCTGGAAGAAAGGTAGATTTAAATCCAATGCTCTTCGAATTGGTTGGGAGCTTGGTTTATTTTTTATCTGGTGGCAGGTTTGGTTGGAGAGAAATGCCCGTATTTTTCGTGAAACCTTCTCCTCTCTAGAAGGAATATGGCAAGTCATTTGGAGCAAAGTGGCGGAAACGGTTGCCATTCATACCGAGGGGGAAATTCAGTCTGCTTCTGAGCCTTTGGACGAGGGAGTTGTTTTTCAACAAATGCAGGTGAGTGGTAGTTGGAAACCTCCTCCTGAAGGATGGATCAAAATCAATACTGATGGAGCGGCTAAAGGCAATCCGAGAAGTGCTGGAATTGGAGTTGTGTGCCGCGATCATGCCGGGTCTTTGCTCTATTGGGAACTCGCAGGGTCTGGGATGTGCCACAAACAATGAAGCCGAGGCCTTTGCCATTAAATCTGCCTCCTTCTGGGCTGCCAAAAAGGGACACAAGAAGATTATTATTGAGTCTGACTCCCAAATTTTGGTGGGTGCTCTTGATTGTATGAGAAACTTTGTCTCGAAAGCTTGGAGGTTGCGGATCTTAGTTTCCCAAATCAAAGAGCTTTGGAGGGAATTAGATGATGTGATACCTGTCTATGTGAATCGAGATCTCAATAAGGCGGCCGATTTCCTTGCTAAGATGGGTGCTGAAAGGGAGGTTGGGATGCAGCTGCACAGTGACATGCCTGTGGAGGATGCAGAGATTCGACAAGGCCTTGAACGTTTTCTGAAATGATGTGCAGTGTTTTTTTGCTAAGGAAGGTTTCTGTCGCGATATCACGACATGTCGCGATATCGCGACAGGTTGCGCCCTTTCGGCCTTTATCGGGTTTTTGTCGCGATATCGCGACATGTCGCTATATCGTGACAGGTTGTGCCCTCTCGGCCTTTGACGGGTTTTTGTCACGATTTCGCGACATGTCGCGCCATCGCGACACGTCGCGCCATCGCGGCCCTAGGGGAAGGCGCTTGGTTAAGTTGTCGCGATTTCGTGACAGTTTTGGCAATTTGGTGCTAACTGGTAAAATTGTCGCGATATCGCGACACTTTTGTAGATGGAGAGCAAAGTGGAAAATTCGTCGCGATATCGCGACAGTTTTGAGAACTGGGTGCCGAGAGGATATTTCGTCGTGATTTTGCGACAGTTTTGAGAACTGGGCGCCGAAAGGGAAAACCGTCGCGATATCGCGACACTTTTGGCGGTCTGGTGTCATAAGGAAAACCCATCGCGAAATCGCGACAATTTTGGCTTTCTAGCGGATTGGCGAAAACTGTCGCGATATCGCGACGCTTTTGCGATCTGGTTTCCATATGGTGAATTTGTCGCGATTTCGCGACACTTTTGTCGAAGGGTTGCAGGTGGGTGCTGTCGTCGCGATTCCGCGACATGTCGCGATTTCGCAACATGTCGCGTTTTCGCGACTGTTGGCACCGCAGTGGGGGAGCCGGGGTTGACTGTCGCGATCTCGCGACATGTCGCGATTTCGCGACATGTCATTTTTTCGCGCCCAGTTGACTTCTTTGCTTTGTGTTGTGCTGGGTTGCCTTTGTGCTCTTCTCTTGTTGTGTTGTTTGCTGTTCTTGGTTGGGATGTGTTCTCTCCCGCTTGTAATTGTTCTTTGTATTAATACAAGTTTTTCATTTTTTTCAAAAAAAAAAAAAAATAGATTTTATCTTGCATTAAATCCAAATATGGCTTCTTATCATGAATATGAATATAGCTTTCAATGTGATCGATAAACTATCCCTCTTTGGTGAAATGAATTTTCACAAAGAAGCAATAATTTATGGCCTTGGATAAAGGGCTTTAAATGTCACTTTAACTTATCCCTCTTAAATGAAATCAAATTTTCATCAATATGAACAATTAAGTGCTTTGAAGAAAAGACCTTCAATGTAATACTCAAATTACCCTTCTTTCGTAAAATTAGAATTTTTTTAAGAGGGCAATTTTAGGCTCAAAAAATGGAAATTTGTGAAGTACCATAAAACATAACTCCTTCAATGAAATTGGAATTTTCATGAAGGGAATGTCATCATAGGCTCATGAGTGCAAAAAAAAACTGAAAAAATGAAATTTGGCCCAAAAATGGAAACCTTCTATTTTCGGATTTTTTTAAAATCTGTAGTAAAACAACTTCGATGAATTTTTAAAAAATACTAAACAACTCCGAAAATGAAATAAAATGCATATTGGAAGTCTGAAGTATAACCTACGCAATGGTGAAATTATTTTTGGATTTTGAAATTTTTTAAATGTTTATTTTAATGCCTGAAAATTAATTAAAAAAAAAAATCTGGAAAAATAAAATGCAGAGAATGAAAATGAAATGCAAAAAACTAAAAATAAAATGCATTCAGTATGATGCTATCCTATTTCAACAAAACCGAATATATGAGGTTTCCATGCATGCAACCTAACCTATTGGACTTGCAAAACAAGCACAATACAAATAAGCTAAGTGTTGGCTCCTAGGGTTTTAAATGAGGTTTTCAGATTTAAACATTCGCATGAAGCAACCAAAAAAATTGCATAAACTCCATTTACAAGCCTAAAATCTGAAAATAGGAAAAGATAAACATTTAATCTTGCATGCAAAAAATGGCTCCTGCTTTCTTGTCCATAAGATGCAACTTTCTGAAATTTTCTGTATTAAAAATTTGTCATTTTACAATAATAGAAATTTATGGTTTTCCCAAACCAGTCCATGGAAGAAAACAACTCAAACAAGTCCAGAATGGCCCTCTTGCCTTCAAATATGCAACTCTGCTTGCAATAGTTTCCAACCCCTCAAAACATCCTTGCCTTTCACCCAGTTCATTTTGTATAAACATGGCTTTAACTGCAGGATCTGGGACTATAGCAAACACCCTACTACGGACTATATAATGTCTAAATTTGTTTACAGTCTTAAATAGGGCATAAATTTGCTTGTCCAAGATGGAATATCTCAATTTCGCATCTTTGAGAGGAGTATTAAGGAAGGCAATGGGATTTTTAATGTTGCGTTCACTCTTCTGAGTTAGAACACTCACAAAGGAATGGTCTGAAGCAAATGTGTAAATGTAGAAAGGCTTCACATAGTCAGGACTCACTAAAACTGGGGCTCTAGAAATCGCATCCTTGATTCTTTGGAAAGCATCCCTGTTTTCATTCGTCCATTTGATTTGGGCCTCTTTCTTCAACATATCGTTCAAGGGTTTTGCAATTTTTGAAAAACCTGAAATAAATTTTCTAACAAAATTAATCTTCCCAAAAAATGATCTGAATTCTTTTTTACTATTGGGAAAAGGAATCTGTTGTATGGCATCTATTCTTTCAGGATTAATGGAAATTCCATCTTTGGATATTACATGTCCCAATAATTTTCCTTTCGTTACCCCGAAAATGCACTTCTCTGGGTTGAGTGAAATGCCATGTTCCCTACACCTTTGGAGAAATTTCCTTAGATCCTTGACATGGTTATCCTTGTTCTTAGAAAATATGGGAATATCATCTACATAGACAATAATGCACTTACCGATGAGTCCCTTAAAGGCAAATTCCATGGCTCGTTGGAATGTAGCACCTGCATTCAATAATCCAAAAGGCATTCTCCTATATGCAAACGTGCCCCATTTTATGGTGAAGGCGGTTTTCATCCTATATTTAGGATGGATGAGGACTTGATTGTATCTTGAATAGCCATCTAGGAATGACATCATTTCTGACCCATTTACCTTTTGAAGGATTTCGTCAATGGTAGATAAAGGGTAATTTTCATTTTGTGAGGTCTTATTCAGATTTCTAAAATCAATACATAGCCTTATCTCTCCACTCTTTTTCCTCATAGGGACCAAGTTAGAAACCCATGTGGAATACCTAATAGGAAAGATGATTTTAGCTTCTAATAGTCGATTTACCTCATTTTCTATTAAGAGCTCTAGTAACGGATTGACTAGCCTCTATCTTTGCTTAAAGGGTTTAGAGTCTGGTTTCAAAGGGATTGCATGCATTATAACATTCTGATCATAAGTTCTCAACTCCTTATAGCTCCAAGATATGCAATCTATGTATTACTTCAATGCATTGGCAATGGAATTCTTTTCATGTTCGGTACATGCCTTTGCAATGAGTATTTCGCAAGGGTTTTTTGCACTTCCAATATTGACTAAGTCACAAGCCTCTTTGGTAGGTGGAACTTTTCTCCCTCCTTTCGGTTGGTATCAAATATCAAACATTTTCTATAATGAGGCCATCCCATTTGGCATCTCATTCCATTGTCCAGTAGCTTCCATTTTCAAATCTGCCTCTTCTTGCCCCCTCTTGTCTTCATCAATAACCTGATTTTCAAAGATACCAGAATTAGTAATAAAATTGAATATATGTTTGTCCCTATCAAAGACTTGTAAATTCGTGACGTTATCAGGTATCGAGGGGCAAGGGACTAATTCTATGGAAAATTTCTTGCACTTCTTGTGATCAGCTAGTTTAATCATGCTAGCAGCTATGGCCAAAGAATCTACCAAACGATTGCCTTTTCTAGAGATTAGAGATATGTTAAAAGCATCAAATTCGTTTATTAAATCTCTCACTCTGGTTCGGTAAATGTTGAGCTGCTTGTTCTTACATGCATATTTTCCTTTAACTTGTTTTACCACCAATTCAGAATCACCTAAGACCTTGATACATTTGATTTTCTTTCGAAGGGCCAATTGAAGTCCGAAAATCAAGGCCTCATATTTTGCCACATTGTTGGTGGCTGGGAACTGTAATCTATATGCAGCCAACATAGGTTTTCTATCTAGACATGAAAGTTCAATACCAACTCCCACCCCTTGTTTAAACTTGGATCCATCAAATATTAAAGTCCAAACCTTATGGTGTTCTTCATAATCATTGCATCCAATACTTCCATTTTGAGAATTCTTAGGAATTTCTACGTCCAAGCAATAGGCTCCTAATTCAGTTTCAATGTATTGAATCTCATTAGGTTTGTTGTATTCTGTTATCATTTCCTTGAGCCTAGGTTCACTATCAATTCAAATTTGGTTGGCCACTGAGAGGGTTTGATAGTTTTAATGTTTGTGCTCATGCTACTAAAAGTTAAGAGTCCTGGTAAAGCAGGTCAGCCATAGTTCATTATGTTGGTAGTACATTCGATCTTGCATAGACCCTCCATGATTCATTATATGCATTCATGTGAAATTGGCAACATAATGGGGAACTATTTCAAACGATAAATAATGAATCACTATGCACACATTGAGCAGATGCTGAATAATTCTAATTTTTCATGTATTTTTGGTTTATTTACATTCTTTGGATATTTGCTAACGCTTGCAGTTGAGTTGTATGTTTTCAAGTTGGGTTTCTCACCGAAATGCTCAGGAGCATTTCGGAGCAGAGTCACCATTTTTTGTGGTTGCTCCACAACATACCCCACAATTGGGGACCCACCTTTTTTCCATGTTTTCCAAGAAGACCGAAATGGCCCATATGTTAAAGATAAAAAAAAAAACACTGCAAAGAGGAAAAAAGTGTCACGATATCATGACATGTTGCATTGTCATGGCCAAAAAAGGAAAAAGTGTCATGATATCCCGACATGTTGCATTGTCACGGCCAAAAGATAAAAAGTGTCGCGACATAGCGACACGTTGCATTGTCATGGCCAAAAGAGAAAAAGTGTCGCGATATCGCGACATGTTGCATTATCGTAGCCAAAAGAGAAAAAGTGTCACGATATCGCGACATGTTGCATTGTTGCGGCCAAAGAGAAAAAGTGTCACGATATCGTGACATGTTGCATTATCACGGCAAAAAAAGAAAAGTGTCGCGATATTGTGACATGTTGCATTTTTGCGGCCAAAAGAGAAAAAGTGTCGTGATATCGCGACATGTTGTATTTTCGTGGCCAAAAGAGAAAAAGTGTCCAGATATCGTGACATGTTGCATTATCGCAGCCAAAAGAGAAAAAGTGTCGCGATATCGCAACATGTTACATTTTCATGGCTAAAAGCAACAAAAGAGAGCAAGGAGGTAAAAGTGTTGCGATATCACGACATGTTGCATTTTTGCCAAGGGAATAGAGTAGTTGACAGTGCGTCTGATATTAGTGATGAACACCAAGACAGTGAAACTAAAGACTGCATAGTGACGTGGACATAAGGACAAAATCCAATGAATAAGATAAAACGTTACATAAGGAATATTTAATGATTTGAAATCATTTAAGATGGTCATTACACATGGAAGGAAACGGATGAAAGCCCATGTGGAGAAAATGAAATGAAGGGCCACAGTTGCTAGACATAAATCCTGATGAAAGCTAACCAAGTGTAGCTTGGGGTGATTCCCAACACATGAGGATAAGTCTTCTATGGTAGGTGTCATAAATAGAGCGATTCCCATTTCGTACCGCCTATGTTCCATGTATCATCTGCTCTCACCTACCTATAGTCTCCCTCACATAAGGGCGGGTATATAGAGAGGTTGGTATATCGGTCCGGCAATGGTATATTGAAGGGGTGACCATTTTGGGAGTCATAAGAGCCTTCATAATTGCATTTAAATAGTTTTCACAAAAAGATTTCAAAAACAAACAACAAAACACACTAAACCAGATTTAGGGCACACTTTTAATATTTAAAAGAGATAATCATTGCTTGTGTGTGTGTGATATTTTTTTTTTAGTGTATCAAAAAAAAATCATAAAAAGAAAAATCAAAAAAAGAATCTACGCATTTTTAGGTAAACATCACCATGGTGTACACCCGTAGCCGATCCCGATCACGGGTAGAAGCTGTGGAGAGTGCACCAATGGGGACAAGTCACCTCCGGTATAGTCTTGAGGACTTGGTCATCCCGCCTTGGTGACAGGATACACAAGTTAGTCCCCATCATGCCATCACTGAACAAGACTATAGAGGCACCCCCTTGAGGGGCACACCCACTCAACCTAGAGACACCTCCTTAAGGGGTACCCCCACTCAGAAAAGATTCTTTCAAGAAGACAACCTACATGTAGCACTCGACCTCGATATAAGGCCCCCCTTGGAAACTCGTTATGGGTAGCCTAGTGATGAAGTGCTTGAACAACAAAGGGTCCACAAGGAAGAACCATATGATTTTGTTACTCCTAATTTACCCCTGATTACTGTCAGAAACACTAGACCATATCCAGAGTATCAGGCTTTCCAGACAGGGCAAGATAATTCTGCCTGCACCTTTTATGCATATAACGGAGAGTGTCAGGAAGACCATTATGTTCCTCAAGGGTGATACACATCACGGGAACGATGCACGTCCACACCTGCAATGTATCTAGAGCCTCAAGTGAATGCCGCTAACCTCGACAGAGGGAAGCAACCCATAGGGGTCTCAGATCACCATGACCAAGAAAGACATGTAGGGGAGGCATCTAGGCCTCCTAAACAAGAGACAGTGGAACAAATTGACTTGGCATTTGCCAAACTAGCTGCCCACCAAGTGCAAATCACGTGGCTCAGGCAAGACCAACAATAATTAGAACATTTGTGTCGCCTTAACCAAGAGCGCATTCAGTATCAGACAGCTGAATTGCTTCACAATAATGTGCATGAGAATGTCCCAGCACCTCGCGCACATAAATCTAAGATGTATGAGAGGCACAACCCCTTAGTGAGATACAGGTCTCCACAACCTCATAAAACATTGCCTCTAAGACCTCCTAGACCTGAGCGGGAGGCCACTCCCAAAAACTACGATGGGCACCCTCCACGGGCACCCATCCATGTTTATAGGTCTAGGCCAAATACTCCTCAAGAAGCCTATGAGGATTATGAACAAGAAGAAGAGCGGGCTGAAATGCCCTATCAAGGTAGAAGGGGTGCTACCTAGCTACCCCTCCAAAGGCCTCAAGTTCCCCACAACCCACAATGGGAGCAAACCAAGGAGGAGGAGATCAAATCCTCCGATGCATAAAAAGTGTTGTTAGAGCGCTTAGAGACTATGGAGCTCAAGACTTCTGGGCCCCAAAAGCTTAATTTATGCAAACTCTGTAGTCATCCTATGCATCTGTCAGTGCCGACACCTCCATACCCCAAACACTTTAAATTGCCTCAGTTGGAACTCTTTAGAGGGGAGGAAGATGCCCAAGAGCATGTGACTAGATTCTTGAGCCAGTGCTTTGGTATTCAGGACAATGATGCTTTGTTACTCAGAACATTTATAACCACATTCGCAGGCCTTGCCTCGGATTGGTTCACCCAATTATCGAAACATAGCATCAATAACTTGGATCAGTTAGTGGACGCATTCCTCGAACACTTCACCTTCAACACAAAGAAAAAGGTTTCCCTAAGCGATCTAGCTAGCCTCAAGCAGTATGAGGAGGAATCTATGGCGGCATATGGGAACCGGTGGAGGACGTTGCTTTCAAAGCTACCCTACCTCCCTCCTATGTCTAACTTGACCCAAATGTTCTCAAAGAGTTGTTTGAGATCGATCTCCATGCTATTGCATCTACAACAATATGCCACTTTAGAAGAAGCTCTGGTGCAAGCCAGAATAATCGAAGAGATCAAGATACAGGATTGTGAAATTTCCAATCCTAAGAAAAAATAATGGAACAAGAGCACTAAAATAGGGACTACACAACAGAAACCTGCCACAGTTAATCAAGTTGCTATCAACGCCCCTAAGCCTACTCAAGCAACACAGCCTCCAAAGGCTAACTATCAGGCGATGCCTCCCAACAACTATGAGAGAGAAAACCAAAGGTAGGAACAAAATCAGTAGTGTTTCCCTAGGCAAAATTTATGCCTTATACAGAGTCCAGAGACTCTTTATTTGACTTCTTGTCAGTGATGAACTTGATCAATATTCTAGAGATTCAAACTATAGATCCCAACGCATCGAAGCCTAAGGGGTATCGAGAGGACTTGTATTGTAGGTTTCATAGGCGTAAGGGACATGACCTTAACACATGTTGGAAGTTCAAAGGTTTGGTACAAGATCTCATTGACAACAATACATTGGCAGTGGATAACCCCATAGCGCCCAACAACCAACAAATGGGAGTTTTCAGAGACCCTTTGCCTGCACGTGATGCACAAGCAAAACCCCTTCACGTCAACGAGGTGCAATAGAATTGCCCCATGGAGGGGTATGTAGGGATGATAAGCATAGTGACTAGGAACAAGATATATCCAAGAACTTCCCCCGCGACAGCCACAAGAGAAGTTCCATCAATGTCACAACCTCAACAAAACCCTACGCAGCTTCCCTCGCCTAGACCAGTGGCCATGATTCGAACTAGACTTACCCAAAGTCTAAGGACCACGTCGGCTAGGCTCTCCATATATGAGCTTATTCAATAATCAGTGCCCCATCGGGAGGCTCTTATGGAGATATTAAAGGCCATTGAGCTGCATTCCCATGAAGCAAATTCTTTCAACAACTTTGTGGGCCATGTGAAACAATGTACAGAACTAGTCATCACCTTTAGAGAAGATGAATTAAAATCGATGGCTGGTGATGTGGCAGATCCACCCCTGCACATTATCGCATGGGTCAACGAGATTCCATATAAGTAGGTGTTGGTGGATACTGGCTCATCTAGTAACATTATTACAACCACATCACTGAAACATTTGAAGTTTTCGCCCTCTCACATCGTACCTTCCACCTATACTCTTCGAGCATTCAATGATGTGATATGCTCGATAGTTGGCACAATTTTCCTACCCATCCAAGTGGGACAAAATACCATTCATACATTGTGCCACATCTTAGAAGGTGAGATGGCTTATAATATCTTGCTCGGGTGGCCTTGGATCCGGGACATGAAGTGTGTCCCTTCAATTGCTCATCAATTCTTAAAGTATACATTTGAAGGACAGGTGCATGTGGTCCCTGCAGACTTAGAGTCGTTCAAATACTACAATTCAGTGCAACTCATGCCGCAGTCAACCCTCCCATCAACGCATTTGGATTTTTAGTTAAATCCATCTAAACATGGTTTGACTATGCAGGAATATCCATTTCCAAATTCATCAAATTTCCAATCGGGTCCATCTTCCTCATCTGGTCCTTCAACAATGATGCCACCTACGATGGCGACACCAAAGGACAAGGGAAAGAAACCCCTGGAAGAGGAACCACCCTTAATCTCAACCATCTCGACAGAAGATATGCCTAGCAGAATGGAAGTCGAGATGCCTAGTTCACCCCACATGGAGTGGACTTAGGGAGAACTCCCATTCGCCCCCCCTCAACCACCAATGATCAACGTTGAGATGTCCAACACGGGCATGGGGGAGTATATAGTGTGCAATATTGTAGCAACACCCACACTTGAGTCCATGCAAGACATGGGGAGACCTCGACTCCCCATAGGCTCTGTGGTTCCTTTAGGCTACCCACCCAATCAGACAAACTTTATTTATGGGGGCTTGGATAATGGCATTGAACCTTCCCTACAAGAAGAGGAAGATGAAGAGCCCTTTGTTGAGGATGTCAACTATCTGTCCAACCTAGACTTCGCTTTGAGATATCTTGGCCAATGCAATTGGCATGGATATGGGTTGGGCAGGTATGAACAAGGAGTGCGTGTTCTTTGCCAACCAAGATATCAAATGCCTTATGAAA
This sequence comes from Wollemia nobilis, assembly GCA_028583015.1. Classification (NCBI taxonomy): domain Eukaryota; kingdom Viridiplantae; phylum Streptophyta; class Pinopsida; order Araucariales; family Araucariaceae; genus Wollemia; species Wollemia nobilis. Next base: position 14,387,967 of record JAQPPZ010017058.1, on the reverse strand, counting down.
AGTTAGGAGTAGGGTTCAACCACCCCTTTGCCCCTAGACATATTGGTCGAAAATATGCAAGGCCTAGGGATAGGCAACAAGGATGGGTTGGCATTAGATCCATATGCCAATCCTAACACAACTTATACATTGGGGGATTATCTCCCATTGCTAACAACCAACCTTGTTGACCTTAACAACCCTTTCCCTTCGGTCGAAAAGGGAGAAAATTCAAGGACTCACCTCCAAGAAGGGTATGGACAAGACCAAGAAGGGTCTTCAAAAGATGAGTTAGATTATGAGGTAGCACCTTGGGATCCTCTTGAGTCGGATAGCAATCATTCCCAAGTGCATCCCATGGATGATTATCAAGAAATATTCCTGACCATGTTCCCATTGGATGCTCCAATTGAGCATATGCCACCTCAAGAAAATTAGGTCCCCTCACAGAGAGCGGAACAACCTCGATGGGACCACATTAATTTGCTCGAACAAGATGAGCCCCATATGTCGCAAACCGTTGTTGCAGCAAATGAAGGCCTTTGGATCTCTGACAGTGATTACGAAGATGAAATTGAGATGGCCTATCTCAACCACATGAGACAAATGCAACAACAATATCCCTTGGACATAGATGACATGTTTGAACACCTACACATAGGGCCAAGGCATAGGTGGCACCTCAACCAAGCGTAGTTATAGCAATTACTGCACCCACCACTCTAGGAATATAGAGAGCATCCTCCGCCTGGAGACCCTATAGAACCATCAGTGCCTAGGGTAGATCCTGTCCTCTTATATGCACATAGGGCTGATCCATTTGTGCCAGTGCCCACAGAGCCAAATCCAAAGCACAAAGAACATCCAGAATGTCAGAGTCATCACACCTACGATAATGGAGACCATAATCATTTCATCAACATGATCTCCATTGACTTAACCACCCCCATCCATGATCCAGTCGACCCAACATGGTCATTGCATCTAGACATAGATGCCATAGACTTGGATCGCGCTGACACACCACCATCCCCATCAGAGTACTGGCCTTGCGATGGGATGTTTCATTTCACCCCAGGACAAACTCAGGATGTCTTCCATGCTGAAGAGGAACCCGACGTTCCTAACGATGATCTAAATTCAGCAAATGATATCCACTTGATCCCAACTCCACACCAGTTGGAGGACGGGTCCCACATGTCAGTCGAGGAGATGACTGACGTAGACATCGGCTCGGATCCAATGAATCCACAGATCATCAAGTTGGGGGTAAGTCTATCCCCCGAAGAGCAAGCCGATTACATTGCCCTTCTCAAAGAGAAGAAGGAGGTTTTTGCATGGTCCTACAAAGACATGTCGGGGCTAGACCCATAGCTAGTCATGCATAATCTAACGCTTGATCCGACAATCAAGCCAGTAAAGCAAAAACTATGTAAGATGCACCCAAAAGTGGCCTTAATGGTCAAAGATGAGTTACAAAAGTTATTGGATGCACAGTTTGTCATTTGCATGGATTACCCACCATGGTTGTCTAACATGGTACCCGTCAAGAAGCTCGATGGGAGGATTCGCATATGCACCAATTTTTGAGATCTAAACAAAGCGAGTCCTAAGGATGATTTCCCCTTGCCTAGCATCGATGCATTGGTAGACGCTATAGCGGGCCATGAAATGCTTTCCCTCATGGATGGTTTCTCAGGATACAATCAGATTCGTATCAATCTCGAGGACCAACTAAAAATGGCATTCACAACGCCTTGGGGGACATTTTTTTATAAGGTCATGCCTTTTGGCCTTAAAAATGCTGGCACCACCTACCAACGTGCCATGACGTACATCTTCCATGATCACATGCACAAAAATTTGGAAGATTACATGGATGATTTGTTGGCCAAATATCTTTTGTGCCCAAATCATCTCGATGACTTAAGCAAGATCCTCGATCGCCTCATGGAGCATAAAGTCAGACTAAACCCCAAGAAGTGCGTATTTGGCGTCACATCTGGAAAGCTCTTGGGTTTCATAGTCTCCAAACGAGGAATCGAGGTAGATCCACACAAATTCAAGGCAATCCTTGAAATGCTTCCCCCAACTACCATCAAGCAGCTCAGAAGTCTATAGGGAAAGGTCGCATCGATCAAGCGCTTCATAGCGCAGCTATCTGACAAGTGTCGACCCATGAATAAATTATTGCACAAGGGGGTAGCATTTCATTGGGATGACAAGTGCCAGTCAGCCTTTGATGACATTAAACAATACTTGGCTTTGCCACCAGTATTGGCACCACCTAGACCAGGAGTGTCATTCTATTTATACATCTCAGCTACTGAGGTGGCACTGGGCGCCATGCTATCCCAGAAAAATGAACTACATAAAGAACAAGCTACTTACTATCTTAGCCGCACCCTGGTCAGTTATGAACTTAACTATGCATACGTTGAGAAGCTCTGCTTGGTAGTGGTGTTTGCTACCAAAAAGCTATGCCATTACATGCTGAGCAATAAGATGTATGTTGTGTCTAAGGAGAATCCATTGCGATACATGATGAGTCATACTTATCATAGTAGCCGCACGAAGAAATGGATCATGTTGTTGATGAAGTTTGACATAGAATTCATTGGACAGAAATCCATAAAAGGTCAAGTCATCGCCGATCAACTGGAAGAGGCTCCTCTTGAAGATGGTCAGCCTCTAAACGTAGAACTACCTGATGATGGGGTCTTCCATGTTTCAGAATCGCTAGATTCTGATGAGCCTGAGTCACAGGTCGACATAACCCTATTCTTCGATGGTTCTAAATGTGAGCAAGGAGGTGGCGTGGGAATTATATTCTTCACACCACAAGGGGCTCCAATGCCTCTGTCATTTAAATTAGACTTCCCATGCACCAATAACAATGTAGAATATGAAGCCTTGCTCATAGGTCTTCAGACAACAATCACCATGAACATCAAATGATTGAACATCTTTGGTGATTCGTTGTTAATTGTCAATCAAGTCAAGGGGATATTCCAATGTAAATGCCTAGTTCTGCAGGCCTACAAAGCCCTTGTGGATAAATTCCTGGCACAACTTGAATGGTATGACATCGAGGCACTCCCTCGATCATCAAATCATTTTGCGGATACTATGGCCTCCTTGGGGTCACTAATCCCGCAAGACCCTTCTGGTGAAATGACAACCATTCAAGTCAAAAAATTATCGCAATCTGTGATGGAGCGTGCAAGCTCTGACCTAACACCAGGAATCCACCTGATCCAGATTGAACCATCTCAGGATAGGTTCTCTCGAATCCATGATTGTTTGAATCAAGCCAACTGGGGGTCCTTGTTCTCCCCGACCCCTCTTAATAGCAACACAACGCTATTTTTACAAGTTCTTTCCCGCTTAGCTTTTGCTAGGGATGAACTTCAAGAGGGATTGGCTATTCATACCATCAAGGTTTCTGATCAGCAGGATTGGTACACACCCATAAGGGATTACCTCAAGTTAGGTAACCTCCCACTTGGATTGACACAAGCCACGAAAAGATCATTCAAATAGAAAGCGACAAAACATGTCTTGCTAGGAGACATTTTGTATCGTCGAAGCTATGAAGGAATCCTCCTCCGTTGCTTGGACCAGTAGGAGTCCGCTTGGGCGATCACCCAAGCGCACGATGGTACATGCGGTGGCCACTTCAACGGTATGGCCATCGCAAAGCGCATTCTCCGCATGGGCTATTATTGGCCATCTTTAGAGCGATATTGTTGCGCATATGTGAAGAAGTGCATGAAGTGTCAACACCATGCTAATTTGACACATGTACCTTCTTAGGCCTTGCAACCGATCCAATCGGCTTGGCATTTTTTGCAGTGGGGCTTAGATCTAATCGAAAATATCTCCCCTACATCATCGGGTCATCACACATTTATCATAATGGCCACAGAGTACTTCACCAAGTGGGTGGAAGCAATTCCGTTAACCTCTATGACTGGACCCCGCATTGCGGAGTTTATTTTGCATAACATCATATGTCGTTTTGGTATTCCATCCAAGATCCTCTCGGATAATGGGACGTCATTCAAGAACAAATATGTGCGTGCTTTGACCACAAAGTACAAAATTTAGCACAGTTTTTCAACACCCTATTATCCACAGGCAAATGGGCAAGCAGAGGCATCAAACAAAATGCTAGTCGCCATCCTCAAAAAGATATTGCATAGATAGTCATAAGGATTGGCACATTCATATCCCGCTTGCCCTATGGGCTTATCGCACTAGCATTCGGACGCCCACTGGGGCAACTCCATTTTCACTGGTGTATGGCTCCGAGGCATTCATGCCTCTTGAGTTGGAAATACCTTCCCTACGCATTTCAATGCAAGAGTTCATCGATGATGACACTGCATGGGAGGCCCGGTTAGACCAACTTACGTTGCTCGACGAATGATGCGTTAATGCTCTCGAGCATTTGCGTATCTATCAAGAGCGACTTAAGAAAGCATACAACATGAAGGTCCACCTGAGGGACTTTTAGGTTGGTGACTTGGTCTTAAAAGAGAACCAACAAAATTCTAATTTTCCATCCCATCTAAGGGACAAGTTCACGACAAATTGGTTAGGTCCTTATGTGATTGATAGTAGAATAGGACCTGGAACATACCGGCTTGCCTCTCTTGAAGGAATCAAGGAACTAGAACCCTTGAACATCAGTCATTTGAGGCCATTCCACATTTAGAGAGCCATAGTCCAACCAAAAGCTCCAAGGATTCCCACAATCGCTTGGTCAACCCCAAAATTCCCCAAAGGTATCTATAAACCCTTTGGTCAACCCAAAAGCTCCAAGGATTCCCATAATCGCTTGGTCAACCCCACAAATGCCCCAAAGGTATCTATAAACCCTTTGGTCAAGCCAAAAGCTCCAAGGATTCCCATAATCTCTTGGTCAACCCCAAAATGCCCCAAAGGTATCCATAAACCCTTTGGTCAAACCAAAAGCTCCAAGGATTCCCATAATCGCTTGGTCAACCCCACAAACGCCCCAAAGGTATCCATAAACCCTTTGGTCAAACCAAAAGCTCCAAGGGTTACCATAACCGCTTGGTCAACAAAAATATTCAAAAATCAACAAAAACAATAAAATCATCAAAAATAACAAAAAAATTGCATCTCAATTCCATGCATACTCATAAAACAGTCAAAAATACAAAAAATAATAGGATTGCATTAGGCATCACATCCATACATTGCATATTTGCTAGTCATACAAGTCAAAAGCACCATAGACTATCATTACTTGGCAATTCCCTCATTTTCCACATCAAATCCATTTTATAAATGCATACATCCAGCATAACACCATCCCCATTTTTAGCATAGTCAGTTGTCTCCTAATGTATTTAGGGTTTTCGTCATTCAGTTGTCTTTAAATTTCTAGCCAAAAACTGTACAAAGTCAAACAGATTTTATACAAGGTAGAGTTTTACTTGGATCACGCCTCGTTACGTAGCATCCCAACACAAGTTAACACACATAAAATAATTCCTAAGTTGTGTGAACATAAGATGAAAACTACAAGGCAATCTAGGGTACCATAGGTGAAAGATTAGCCTTTTCATCCCCCTCGTGCGAATGGTTCCAAGAATGCTGAGAATTGACAAAAGGACAAGCTCTTCCCTATCCATTCCCTCTAATAAATAGTGGTTTTCACCACTACCAAAAATCCCAATCACCATTGGTCCCCAAAGTTGTAAGGATTTGTACTACACGTCCCTGCCAAGGATGGGTAGTCATCCCCAAGGCCTAAAAGGATCAATGACCATTCCAAACAAAATTTCCACAAGCCATCATCACAAATCACCTTTGGTCTCCCAAGTCGTAAGGATTCGTACTACACATCCCTGCCAAGGATGGGTAGTCATCCCCAAGGCCTAAAATATCGATACCCTCACTTCCTAATCTCCATAATCCTTGTTTCCCAAAGTCGTAAGGATTCGTACTACATGTCCCTGCCAAGGATGGGTAGTCATCCCCAAGGCCTAAAAAGAATCAATGTTATTCACCAGTCACCTTACAAAGCTCACAAGTCAAAATCAAATAATAGTGGTTATCACCACTATTCAAAATCCTTGCTCAAAAAGAAAAACAAAACAAGAACAAAATAAACAATGATTTTCATCACTATGTATACGAGCAAGTATCCTAAACCATTGAACCAATACAAAGTCTTGAACTTGAATCCCTGGAATTCTCAGCATTCGAAAACCATCTAGGTGATCCTCATTACGGGTTTGGTGGACAGCCTACCTGGCAATGGCGGTATCCTACCCGCATGACGATATGTCTGTCACATTAGCTTTGCATGTGAGCAGACCAATGTTTGCATGTGGATGAGCTAGCTTATGGTACCTTAGATTGTCTCATGGATTAATCTTGCTAAATACAACAATGGAGTTAGTGGAGCTAATTAGGTGATCCTCAATACAGGTTTGGTTGATAGCCTATCTGGCACTGGCGGTATCCTGACAAATACCACATAAACGAACTCAATTGCACACACAGGGATGTGAAATAACTTGGTTAAATTCAAGTCGGATTTATACCTTGTTCAAAAGTCTTGTGAGATAAATGTACAGTCTTGGCTAGTTAGTTAAAATATCTGAATCTCAAAAAATCTTAACTACATTTTAAAACAATTGGTACATTTCATTCCATACATCACCATCAAAAAATATGCAAAATACAAAAAACAAAGTTTTCACATGCAAAGTCATTCCACAAAGTCATCCCATTAGTACAACAAGCCAGTCAATCTTGTACAGTCTATGGTGCCATCAACAAGTTATCAACAAATCATTTCATTCATTCCATATGCATACATCATATAATTAGAAACATCGCATTCATAATAGCATATGCATACATCAATATAAATAAATGTCCATAAATAACAACCCATGAAAAGTGCATAAAAACCAAAAACAAAAGAGTCATCGTATATATATCATCAACAAAAATGCCCGTAGGCTACAATGAATCGGTCCTCTGACCCCCCACAAAAACCAAAAACTCAAAAACCCCCAAGCCTAGGGCATCGGCCACCATGATCACGCAGGATCGGTGCGATGGGAACTACCCCCCATGGTGTGGGTCCTATGGGACCTCTCAAGGTGACTGTTGCTCGCCCCTACATCATGCCCACTAGCACATCCCTCATCTAGCTACCTACGACGGGACGATGCTGACTGCTCAGTATCACTATCTCTCATCCATCACGAATAACCGCCTCTAGGAGGCTCAGGTAATCACCCACCTATGCGGATGATCTCTCCCTCCATATCCATTCGATGTCAATGCCAATCTTCCTCCTGCCACCACCAATCTGCCTCTCATTGACACCAATCTGACTCCCATTGATCCCACTCTACCTCTCGCCAATGGTAGTAAGCTACTTGATGAGGCCTGGAAATGCCTCAATCATAACATGTTTTGTACACTAAAAATGCCTATAAACTCTTATGTTTTATCTGATATGTTAGTTAAGTTGATTCAATATGCTGTATATTAACCATTTTGCATGATCAATGTATTTGAAATATTATATGCTGATTTTACAGCTTTTTGCATAGTTTTGTGTTCTTTTTGCTATGATTTGCTACAATGGGATATGCTTAGAATAATAGCAGCATTTCACTAATCTTGTTTTGATTTGACAAAGCATTTACTTCACCTAATCTGGCAACAGTGCAAGCAAACTATTGTTGTGCAGCAAAAACTGGTCTTTCCCATATAAATTCCAGCCAGCTGTCCATAAATAGCAAGGCATGGAATTCACATGAGGAAAGGGATGAAGACCATTAGAATTTGATCTTAGGAGATAACCCACCTGAGAGATGCAGAAGAAATCACTGGAAAAGCATACATTTGTTCATTCCGAAGTATCTTCGGAATGAACAGATATCTTCGGAATGAAGGAACATAACATCTTCGAAATGAGCGGATCTTCGAAATGAAGAATGCAGCGTCTTCGAAATGAGCGGATCTTCGGAATGAAGCATGCAGTATCTTCAGAATGAGCGATCTTCGGAATGAGAATGCAGTATCTTCGAAATGAGCGATCTTCGGAATGAGAACTGCATTGTCTTCGGAATGAAGCCACTTATCTTCGGAATGAAGAACAGAATGTGTTTTTGACCTTTTGACCGATTTTTGAAGCTGAAAAAGGGAAATAAAGGTTGGAAAAAGTAAAGAGAAATATCTTCCATCTGTCTTTGCCGTCATTGCCGACCAAAGCCATCATTAAGGGAAAGATCAAGTTTTAGTCCTCTTCTAGGATAAAACCAGAATTTGTTGCAACATTGTAGGATTAGATCTTTTGAGATATTCTTTGTTTGTAATCAGATCATAGGATAGCTATAAATATTGCTCCCATTCAGGTTGAGCCTAGTAGGTAGAAAAGGAGGTAGAAAATAGAGTAAGGAAGCTAGCAAGAAAATACAGAGTATAACTAGAAATTGACTGTTACGATCCTGTAATGATTTTTAAATGAATTCTTGTAATCATGTCTTTTGATCAATAAAGTGCACCAGTTCTATTTCAAATTACTTGTAAATGAGTGTGATTAAGATTTAGAAAAGAGAGAGACTTACACCTTCTTCCGGACAAAGAGGTTGGCCACTTCCGGACCTAGGAGGAGGACTAACAAAGCGAGTTTTTATTCGATTTTGTCTGCAGTGAGAATGAGTTGTAGAACTTGTTATTTCAATTGCTTGTAAATAGTTGACAATATTTGTAGTATTAGTTTATTTATGCTTAGATTAATCTTGTGCTTAAATTTTTAGTTGCAATCTTACTTTCAGCAAAGTTTCCACTTCATTTTTAGATTGTTATTTCTAGAATTTACTATTTTTCAGCAATTTCCTGCATTTTATGTTTTGCTGTCAAAATCTGAACAGAAGATTGACAACCTTATGTTACAGAACTTTGATAGTTTTTATTTCCACATTAGATCTAGACTTTCATTACTGCAAAAGTAATTAGATTTCCTTTCTGCAATTAGGATCAGACTTTCAATTCTGCAACTATTAATTCTGCAATATAATTAGGTCTCATTCTGCAATTGTAATTAGGACTTCATTTATGTAGTTAATGATTAGTTTCCAATTCTGCAACTTAGATTAAGATTTAATTTATGCAATTTAGAGATAGGAATGTTCCAAAACCCCCCACACAACCGGTTCCACCAATAAGACTTGTTGCCCTAGATTGACCTAAGTTATAGCTGTTTCACTTCTTCTCCCACAGATAGCCTTGTACACTGCCCTGGATTGATAGATTCATTGAGAATTAATGATGGTATAACGACTACGCATCATTTTGGCACCGTTGTCGGGGAATAGTGTTGTCAGAAGAAAACAAATAGTCCAATAGCTGTAATCAGACTAAACTGTGAACATTCAGGTTAAAATCTGAATATAACAACAGAGTAAGATAACAACTATTGACTTAATTTATGTCATTTAGGAGTAAACATGAATGAGTAAGTCTAGGGAGACCCCAAAGGATCCCTGGCTTGTCCCATTAAGGAGATCTTCATGCCTAAGGGGTGAATCACCTGTGTTTGAACTACCTGAAAGATTGAAAGAAAAATCACCAGTCTCACCATCAGTAGAACATTTTGAGAAAGGAAAATCACCAAATTTATCAACAGAATATCTTAAGGAAGATAATTCATCAGACTCATCAACAGAGAAGCTTGGACCTCTTGAGAGAACAATTTGGAAAGCTTTAACTTCTCCTAGGAAACAAGAAACTATGGCAGAAGGAGGCAATGTAGATGGCCAGCATGGCTATGTTCATAATGAAGGGGATGATCGGGATATACTACAATCGTCCAGAACATTTGAATATCCTATTCATCTGAATCCAACACAAAACTCTCCCATGAAGACCATTTCACCTTCGAGTACTTCCAACCTTTCGAGGTGTTGTATCCGAAGATCTGACCGATTTTTGTTTGAATTCAAGGTAGTGTGTCGGACCTATGATTATATAAATGACAATCAAAAACTTAAGGTTTTTCCCTCAACTCTCAAGGATTCAGACATTACGCTGGTTCATGAGCTTAGAGCCAAATTCCATAAGAAACTGGGATCAAATGGAGACTGTCTTTTTAGACAAATATCAGGAATACTTGCCGTGTAAGGAATAGAAAAGATGAGTTATTTAGAATCAAGCGAGGAAGATGATGAGACCTTGGAAGATTATCTTGATAGGTTCTCCTTTGTTCAAAGGAGATGTGGACTAGTAGAACCGAGAATTATGTAAAACCATCTTTTTGAGAGGATTGCAAGATGAATCCGGGAGAAGTTCTGGATTTGATGGGAAAAGGGGATGTAACCACTCTCGGTAATGAGGAAATTATGGATCTCTACAGGAATTACTCTCGCACTAAGCGAGAGAAGAAGAAAAAGCCGCACAAATGGTACTGATGTAAAGGACCTGATAGAGGAACTTGCAAATTTCAAAAATGATATCCTAGTGCATCTAAACACTACTTTAGGGGAAATCTCTGCAAAGGCTAAAAACATAGAACCTTTGGCAATTTATTGCCCAAGATGTAGAAGTAAACATGCTTTGCAGGAATGTCCTTTGAATAAAACATCTATCTCAGCCATTTGTGGTATCTGTTCAAAAAGGCATTCAATTGATCAATGCCACCTGCTACCACAACTCAAAACTATGTTAGAAAACTAGATTGAGGAACTCAACTATATTGGACCAAAACAAGGGGGAAATTTCTCTCAATATCAAAATCCCCCTCGTTTTCCTACAAATTGGGGGCATAATCCTGGTACTATGCCTTGGGGACAATGAGAACCACCCCAACGTCCTTGGAATTATCCTCAATGGACAAATTCCCAAGAATGGCCACAATCAAATTGGAGTAACCCAACCTGGAATCAGAATCAAAACAACCCCTCATGGAATCAAAACAATCCAGCTTGGAATCAAAATCAGACTAATCCACATTGGGTGCAAAACCAACCACAGTGGAATCAGCAATACCAGTCCTATCCAAGGCAGCAAAGGAATCAAGGTCAAACTCAGCATTTGTTGCCTGCACCTAATCAAAATTTTCAAGAAAAACAACAGCAAACACAGCAAGTGAAACAACCTCAATTGCCGACTTCGACCCAGTCACTAATCCAAACAGTGTAAGAGAGACACCTCCTGTCTATGTGGCTGAAGCTGAAGAAAATATTGAAATTAATGTTCTTGATTGTAGTGACATCCAACTCCGTTCAGGGAAAGTTGTACCTGAACCAGTTTTAATGGAAATCAAAGATAATGAAAAGCAAGAATCATCAGAACCAGAGAGAATCCAACCAACAATAGAAACAGAAAAATTGGATCCAACAATAGAAAAAGAGACACAAGCAGAACAATTACCAAGGATAGTTCCATATCCTGAAAGACTTAATGCAATACCAAAAATTTTGAGTCAAAATTGGTCAAAGAACTCAAAAAGTTGACTATCTCATTGCCCTTATTGCAAGCCATTAAGGAAATACCAGAAATTAATAGTACTATCCAAAATTTGTGCATTAAAAGAGCAGGAAGAAAGAAGAAAGCATTCCCCAAGACTGTGCAGGTTGAAGGGAAGATAGCTGATCTCTTATCTGGAAAACTACTACCTCCAAAGTATAGTGACCCGGGAAGCCCAGTTATCACAGTCACCATAGGTTCAGGTACCAATATCAAATGTTTTAGTGGATCTAGGAGCTGCAATAAATGTCATGACTAAAGATACAATGGAACAATTACAGCTCAAACATCTCAGCCCCACATTTACAGTTTTAGAAATGGCTGATAGGTCAGTTACAAAACCTGAAGGAATCATTGAAGATGTCCCTATAGAAGTTTCTTCTTGGGAATTCCCTGCAGATTTTTTGGTTTTACAACCAAGAAATTCAGCACATGGATATCCCATTATTTTGGGAAGACCTTGGCTTGCAACTGCAGCAGCCTTCATAGACTGCAGATCTGGAAATATGACTATTTCAAATGGTATTGAGCTGAAACAAATTTCTTTATATCCTCCTGCAAAACCATCTAGCAAATTTTTAGGTCAGTTATGGTTTTCTGACTCAGATGAGGAACCAGAAGAGGTCATTTCTACACTAGCTACCTTAGTAGTAAGAGAACACAGAGAAGACCTCAGTGACACAGAAAACTTAGAAAATGAAACAATCTTGATGAATGTTCTGCATGAACAAGGTTTAGAAGGGGAAGCAACAAATATCCAACAGTTGATAAGTAATGAGGAGAATCAAAAATCTGAAGATGAATCATCTGTGCTATCACAGGGAAACTCTGTTTCACTACCACATGGATGGCACCATCATCTGATTTTTCCTTCTCACTGTTCCATACAAGATATGCTTCCCTCAAGCAGCAATAAAACAGAAACTCCTTCTTTTCTCCCATCTCAGCAATGTCCTCTTAATCCCTTAAACACCAAGTATGAAGGAGTGAATTCGGTCCTTCTAAATACAAAACAAATAGAAGTCCAGCCAGGCAAATTTTTGAACATCTACGACCAGCTTACTAGGGAAGAGGAAGAAAAATTGATAGTTGTTTTGCAGAAGCATGTTCATGCTTTTGCTTGGAACTACAAAGATATGTCGGGAGTTCATCTTGATATATGTACCCATAGAATCTATCTTGAAGAAGTCAAGCCGGTCAGACAACCTCAAAGAAGATTGAATCCTGCCTTAAGAGATATTGTGAAAGAAGAAATTGAAAAACTCCTGGAAGTAGGATTCATTTACCCAATTTATGATAGCCAATGGGTTTCTCCATTGGTAATAGTTCCTAAGAAAAATGGAAAAATGAGAGTATGTGTAGACTATAGAGAATTGAATAAGGTGACATACAAAGACCATTTTCCATTACCTTTCATAGATCAAGTGTTAGATACTCTTACTCTGGAAAAAGATACTTTTGTTTTCTTGATGGATTTAGTGGATATAATCAAATTCAGATTGCACTTGAAGATCAAGAAAAGACAACTTTTACATGTCCATGGGGAACATTTGCCTATAGGGTTTTACCTTTTGGTTTGTGTAATGCCCCGACAACTTTTCAAGTGAGCGAGTCCTAGCAATTTTTGCTGATCGGACCACCAAAAGTGTTGAAATTTACATGGATGATTTCACGGTATGTGGACAAACTTTTGATTTTACATTGGAAAATCTTGACAAAGTCTTAACTCATTGTGAAACATACCACTTATCCTTAAATCCAGATAAATGCTTCATGATGATGAAGGAAGGGATAGTTCTTGGTCATCACATCTCTCCTGAAGGGATCCAAGTTGATCCAAAGAAAGTTGAAATTATCAAGAATCTCCTTCCTCCTAAAACTCAGACTAATGTCAGAAGCTTCCTAGGACACATTGGTTTTTACCGCAGGTTTATTCCCAACTTTAGTACAATAGCCAGTCCTATGTTTGCCTTATTGACTAAAGATTCTGAATTCTCCTGGACTGCAAAGTGTCAGGAAGCATTTGAAGCTACGAAAGAGAAATTGATAACTCCACCTGTGCTCAGAGGACCTAATTGGACATTACCATTTCACATTCAGACTGATGCCTCCAATACAGCAATTGGAGCAGCATTAGGACAAATTGATAATGGTGAACATTATACCATCTACAACATTAGCAAGAACTTGACAGGAGCAGAGAAAAATTATACAACAACTGAGAAAGAATTCCTAGCAGTAATTTATGCCATCAACAAATTCAGGCATTATATCACGAGGTTATCAAATATTTATTCACACGAGATCATACAACCATTAAGTATTTGATGAATAAACCTATGGTAAGTGTAAGAATTATTCGTTGGTTGCTGTTGCTGCAAGAATTTGATATCACCATAATCAACAAACCAGGAAAAGCTAATGTTGTGGCAGATTTCTTGTCTAGGTTGCAGAACACAGATGAAGGGGAATTAGTTGATGACACTTTTCTTGATGAAAAACTATTTGCTATATCAGTTCAATCACCTTGGTTTGCAGATATAGCCAATTATTTGGTCACAGGGAAAGTTCCTCCACATTTTACTTCAAAACAGAAAAAACAATTGATCAAACAGAGTTCTTCTTTCGAATGGATTAAGGGTATGCTTTTTAAGTGCGGTCCTGACCATGTGTTACGTAGGTGCATCCGAAAGGATGAAGTGTATGATATCCTTAGAGCTTGTCATGATGAACCCTCAGGTGGACACTATTCTGTAAAAAGCACAGTTAGAAAAATCTTGGGGATAGGATATTATTGGCCATCTCTTCACAAGGATGTGAAAAAGTACATCAGGCATTGTGATGCATGCCAAAGAATGGGGAAACCCACTCATACAAATGAGATGCCACTGCAGCCTCAAATGGTTTTAGAACCATTTGAGAGGGGGGGGCTTGATTTTGTAGGACCTATTGATCCACCTTCTCAAGGAAAGGTGCATATTCTAGTATGCACTGATTACCTGACAAAGTGGGTAGAGGTGCGTGCTTTCAAACATGCTCGTGAAGAGAAGGTCGTTGATTTCTTGTATACTCAGATTTTTTAGAGATTTGGAGCTCCACGGTCTATCACCACAGACCAAGGACCCCAATTTGCATCCAAAGTCATAAAAGCATTTACAGAATTGTATGAAATCAAACATAGGAAATCATCACCTTACCACCCACAAGCAAATGGCCAGGTTGAAGTAACAAACAGGGAACTAGAACGCATCTTGACAAAAATAGTAGCTTTTCATAGGAGAAATTGGCTAGACAAATTACCTGAAGCAGTTTGGGCCTACAATACTACTTGGAAGTCCACTACTGGATTCACACCTTATGAACTAGTCTTTGGTAAAAAGCCTCTCTTACCTATTGAATTTGAGCTACTAACATTGCGCACAACACTGGAAATTGGAATTGAATTGTCGTAGGCACAGACAGACAGGATTCTAGTTGAATGCATTGGATGAACTTAGATTGGATGCTCTGCACCAAACCGAGGTAATTCAGGAGCAGAGGAAGCTGTGGCATGACAGTCACATTCAGTAGAGGAAACTTCAACAAGGAGATTGGGCTTTACTGTTTGATTCTCAATATGAAGACTTCCCTGGAAAACTGAGAACTAGATGGTTGGGACCTTACTGGATTGAAGAGGTATTTAACAACGGAGCAGCTCGTTTATCCCCTATTGATGGGTCACGAAGAAAGTTGGTAGTGAATGGACATCGCCTCAGGGTATACCATACACCTCTGACTAAAGAAGAATTCTTGCAGCAACTTGATAGTTTGGATACATAGCAAGTGGAAGAGATTCCTTCTTCCACTTCAAAACAATCAACATGATCAGTGGATTTCAAGAAAAAAATAGAAAATACAAAAAAATCAGAAAAATAGAAAACAAAAAGATGAATAAATTATGAGTATGAATTCCTTCATGGGCATGGTTTCAGGGGAAATCATGAAATTCCTTCATGGGCATAGTCAGGATCAAGAAAAAAAAAAAAAAAGAGAAAAGGAGAGGTAAAAAAAAAAAAAGGGAAAATCAAGAAAAAAAAAGAGAGAAAAATGAATAACCTAGCAGTGAAAACCTTTTCTTAAGGCACTACTGAGTTGGTGTGCATGAAAACCAGTTTTCTGGCATGCATAACCTTGAGAAATTTTTGAACCATCATTGTACAAATTCACCTAGTGCACTTGTTTTGAAATGTTGCGAGAAAATCTCAGCAAGAATATCAACAAAAGCAGTCATTCTTCAAAAACTGGCATTAACTATTTTTATCAGGTATATATTTCTTACATTTCTTCATTGTAAAATGATTGGTATATAGTATGTGACAATTAACCATTAGCATAAAAGGTATTCATAAGAGTTGGCATACTTAAAAACATGTTTTGAGAATGAAAATATTGATTTATGCCTAATCTTGAACAAGAATGCCAAAAATAGTGCCTGCTGTATTATCTTCGAAATGAAATTGTCTTCAGAATGACAGCAAAATGAATGTTGCACTTTGTCTTCAGAAAGAAACTTTGTCTTGGAATGACAATATGTCTTCAGAATGAAACTTGGTCTTTAGAATGATGACTTGCTGCATCATCTTGGAATGAAGATCTGTCTTTGGAATGAAGATCTATCTTTGGAATGAAGATTTGTCTTTGGAATGAGGGTCTGTCTCGGAATGACGATTTACTTTCACAATACAACCTGATCTTCGGAATGAGGATTAATCTTAGGAATGAGGATTGATCTTGGAATGAAGATCTATCTTTGGAATGAAAATTTTGCAAAGAAGATTTGTCTTTGGAATGAAGAACTGTCTTGGAAATGAGGTCATAATCTTGGAATGAGGATTTGTCTTCGAAATGAAGACTTGTCTTCGGAAATGAGGTCATAATCTTCGGAATGAAATTTTGTTTGCGCAATAAGTTATAATCTTCGGAAAGAGCATTTCCACGTGGCATCCAAGAAGATAAGGTACGACAAAATCAAGATTTTTCTTAGTTGCATGCGAGGAAGGGACACGTGTCAATCAGCACATGGTTTGTTTTTGCACTCATTGGAAATACGGAGAACATGACCAACCATATGCCACCAGTTTTTAATGTCAATTAACATGCACGTGAGAATCTGCAAAACTAATGAGGTGGATCTGACGGCAAGGACATCCATGCAATTATCAACAAACAGGTGTACAGTGCAAAAGTAGAAATGTGTGCCATCTTTCTTTTCGAAGACGTGTTGCGAGGTACAGTGCACAGGATACGGTTCATTCCGAAGAAGAAGACGAGAAACAGGGCAACGAAGGTTTCAACTTAAAACTCTGCAAATTTGCAACAGAAAATAGCCAGAAATCCTGCAGTAGAACAGCAGCCGTAGTGTACGATTTTTAAACAGAGAAAAATGGGGCGAAAGATCAGAACAGAGCCTGCAGATACCACTTACCTCCGAGAAAATCTGGCAGTTGTGCAGATTTTTGAAGACGGAGGGTTTATGACATTTTTGGATAAATTCAATGGGTCTTCTGAAGATTTAGCTGGCATGTTCGCCCATACGTTCGGAAACAACCGAGCACATGTTAACGGCATGTCTATTGAGGTAAGCCCTAAAATTTTAAGTCAGATTACAGAGCTGCCATTAGAAGGGATTTCAATTACTAGATCTAGAAAAAACACATTGGCAAATGTAGTTAATCGGTTTGTAGAAGAAAATGATAGAGAAACTGAATACTTAACCCATAACAACACATGCAAAGGGTTAAAAAGGGCCGACCTGTAGGAACCCTGGGATGAAGTAGCCACCTGGGTAATTAAGTTTTTAACCTGTGAAGGGCAGTATGTGCTGTTGTCAGGGCATCATCTACGAATTTTGAACCATCTCAGACATGGTGGACAACAACCAGAAGTTAGGGTAAATCTTCCCCTGTATCTGTATCAAGAGTTAAAGAACATGGCAAAAAGATATCAGGAGGGTAAAGGAAGCCTTCGCCATCATGGCCTCATCAAATTAGTTTGCCAACACCATTTTAGAGGAAACCCTAGGAGTTTTGACAGGTTTTACTCTAACCTAAATGATGTCATTTTTGGGGATGAAAGTGAGGAAGAAGAAGAACCAATTACTGTTGATGTTGCTGCAGAAGAGGAAACAGCTGCTGCAAAAAATGTTGCAGAAGATGCTAAAAATGTTGCAGAAGATGTTGCAGAAGAAACTACAGAAGGTGCCCCTAAAGCTGTTACAGAATTACACCCCATAGCAGTAGCAAGAAAACCTTGCTCCTGAACCCTCAACTTCACAGGCTAAGAGACAAAAGAGAAGAGGATCTGGAACTAGCAGCAGAGCAGAAAAACAAAAGAAAGTTTGGTTTGCTGAAGCTGCAACTGACTTATCAGAACAGAGAAGTGAAACAAGGGAAACAGAGGCATCTAAAACTGACCCCATGACCCCTGCTGTCACCAAAAAATAGAGCAAAAAGAAGAAGTTTGCATCTGGAACTAGGAGGTCTACAAGAATCCATTTGAAAGAAACTACAGAACAGGTCATGGAGGAAGAAGATAGACCAAGCAGCCCAGATGTCACAGAGATACAACCAGCATCTGACAACTTTCCAGAATTCCCTGAACAGATAGCTGAGGCAAAAACTGAGCAGGTTGGTTTGGAAGAGGCTACAGTTCAACAGGCTACAGATATGGTAGATATCCTTATAGACAGTCTCACAGAGCCTCCTGAACAAGAACAAACTATTGCAGAAGAAGAGGAAATATTGGTTGAGCAGCCAACTGCAACTGATTTGTCTGCATCAGCTTCGAAGCGAGAAATAGAAGTGGAAGACATCACAGAGCAGTCGAGGGTAGCAAGAAGTGTTGTCAAAACACAGACCAGATGGATCACGAGAGAAAGAAAGCATCATTGAGATGCAAGAAAGAAAAATTGCAGAACTTCAGCAGGAAGTGGCAGAACTAAAAAAATTGTTGTCACAATCTGAAAAACAGCCGACTATATCCCATGATGAAGATAATTTGGCTCAATTGCTTCTAGGTTTATCAAGAGTAGATGATTCTGATGAAGCAGACATGGGAGTCCATCCTGAAATAGCACTCCTTCATTCTGAAGAAGTGCCTATTCATTCTGAAGCAGCACCATCTTATTCTGAAGCATTGCCTTCTTGTTCAGAAGATGCTTCAGAAATGGTGAGGAATATTACAGAGGATGTTGAAAATGAGCCACCAACACAGAAACAGTCCCAACAGCAAGAAAATGTTCAAGTAAGTACTCCTACTGAGGTCCCTGCATTTCAACTTGCTACACTTCCAGTAGAAACAACAGATAAGGGGTACAAGTAGAAATACTATCTGATGACAACCCCATAGAAATAGCAAATAAGGGGGTGCAAGTAGAGTTATTGACAGATGAACGACCAGTGGAAGTGGCAGAAAAAGGAGTTCAGATAAATCTGTTGCCTAGGATCCCCCTTGTAGTAAGACCACCTAATACTGTGTCTCTAGAGCAGTACAATGCAGATATAGCTAGCTGGATGCTTAGATATGAACAACTTGCCAATAAAACTAAAAAATTCAAATTGGAAGCAAAACAACTAGAAGCCAAGGACACAAAAATTCAGGCATTGAAAGAAAAGGTGTCTGACTTATGCCAAATTGCTGAATTTT
The DNA here is from genome assembly GCA_028583015.1 of Wollemia nobilis. Taxonomy (NCBI): domain Eukaryota; kingdom Viridiplantae; phylum Streptophyta; class Pinopsida; order Araucariales; family Araucariaceae; genus Wollemia; species Wollemia nobilis. The sequence goes on along the minus strand of JAQPPZ010017058.1, from coordinate 14,368,776 downwards.
TAGTCCAATTTAGACGACCAGCCAGGTTTTACAGCCTTATTTTGAAGGAAAAATACCTCAGATGGCAGGTCATGAGGATTACTTCAAATCTTCCATATAAATTGGACACTATTGAAGATTTTCTGGAAGCATATTTTAACAGTCCTTTTGAGCAGAAAAATCTCCTGTGTGAACTATTTTTACACAGTTTCTTTATTCCAGAGGAAGTTGACTCTCATCCTCAAATCTACATTGGAGATGTTCAGTTGAGAGCATTTATGTCTACTTTGCAAAATCAGCTTTATTGGGATCAAGAGAAAAGGCGGAATAAAGTGATTGAAACAAGGGCTGAGTTGTTAGTCAGAGCAATCCAGCCAAATCACCTAAATATCACCCAGCAACACTTTTCAATGATGAACAGGGATGATATTAAGAGAATGTACTTGAACAATTTGAGGGACTGTGTGGCTAGATTTAACAATTTTTGTGATCACAATTTCTTCCCAGCATTGTCAGTATGCAGAGACAGATGGAATGAACTTTCCATGTCTTTGAGGAAAAGAGAACCTATCTCCCCCATCAATTTAGAATGGTCCAGAAGAAGAGCAGAAGGTGTAGTCCAGCTGATTCAGATCATGCAACATAACTGGATAGGTCTCAGGTTCAGGCCTCCAACCATCATTACTCCAGTTCCATTCTACTTTGAGGAAGATGCCCAGCCTGATGAACAATTTGAAGATTGGCTCAGAAACATTCAAGAAAATAGGGGGTATTACATAGGCAAGAAGTTATTCTACAGGTCATGGAATCTAAACATGGACATATGTGATTCCATAGCCCAACAGAATGCATGAGGGCATGCATTAATATAAGTTGGGGGAAAATGATGAGGCCTGGAAATGCCTCAATCATAACATGTTTTGTACACTAAAAATGCCTATAAACTCTTATGTTTTATCTGATATGTTAGTTAAGTTGATTCAATATCTTGTATATTAACCATTTTGCATGATCAATGTATTTGAAATATTATATGCTGATTTTACAGCTTTTTGCATAGTTTTGTGTTCTTTTTGCTATGATTTGCTACAATGGGATATGCTTAGAATAATAGCAGCATTTCACTAATCTTGTTTTGATTTGACAAAGCATTTACTTCACCTAATCTGGCAACAGTGCAAGCAAACTGTTGCTGTGCAGCAAAAACTGGTCTTTCCCATATAAATTCCAGCCAGCTGTCCATAAATAGCAAGGCATGGAATTCACATGAGGAAAGGGATGAAGACCATTAGAATTTGATCTTAGGAGATAACCCACCTGAGAGATGCAGAAGAAATCACTGGAAAAGCATACATTTGTTCATTTCGAAGTATCTTCGGAATGAACAGATATCTTCGAAATGAAGGAACACAACATCTTCGAAATGAGCGGATCTTCGGAATGAAGAATGCAACGTCTTTGAAATGAGCGGATCTTCGGAATGAAGCATGCAGTATCTTCGGAATGAGCGATCTTCGAAATGAGAATGCAGTATCTTCGGAATGAGCGATCTTCGAAATGAGAACTGCATTGTCTTCGAAATGAAGCCACTTATCTTCGGAATGAAGAACAGAATGTGTTTTTGACCTTTTGACCGATTTTTGAAGCTGGAAAAAGGGAAATAAAGGTTGGAAAAAGTAAAGAGAAATATCTTCCATCTGTCTTTGCCGTCATTGCCGACCAAAGCCATCATTAAGGGAAAGATCAAGTTTTAGTCCTCTTCTAGGATAAAACCAGAATTTGTTGCAGCATTGTAGGATTAGATCTTTTGAGATATTCTTTGTTTGTAATCAGATCATAGGATAGCTATAAATATTGCTCCCATTCAGGTTGAGCCTAGGTAGGTAGAAAAGGAGGTAGAAAATAGAGTAAGGAAGCTAGCAGAAAATACAGAGTATAACTAGAAATTGACTGTTATAGATCCTGTAACAGTTTTTCAGTAGAATTCTTGTAATCATGTCTTTTGATCAATAAAGTGCACCAGTTCTATTTCAAATTACTTGTAAATGAGTGTGATTAAGATTTAGAAAAAGAGAGAGACTTACACCTTCTTCTGGACAAAGAGGCTGGCCACTTCCAGACCTAGGAGGAGGACTAACAAAGCAGGTTTTTATTCTGATTTTGCTGCAGCAGAATGAGTTGTAGAACTTGTTATTTCAATTGCTTGTAAATAGTTGACAATATTTGCAGTATTAGTTTATTTATGCTTAGATTAATCTTGTGCTTAAAGTTTTAGTTGCAATCTTACTTTCAGCAAAGTTTCCACTTCATTTTCAGATTGTTATTTCTAGAATTTACTGTTTTTCAGCAATTTCCTGCATTTTATGTTTTGCTGTCAAAATCTGAACAGAAGATTGACAACCTTCTATTACAGAACTTTGATAGTTTTTATTTCCACATTAGATCTAAACTTTCATTACTACAAAAGTAATTAGATTTCCTTTCTGCAATTAGGATCAGACTTTCAATTCTGCAACTATTAATTCTGCAATATAATTAGGTCTCATTCTGCAATTGTAATTAGGACTTCATTTCTGTAGTTAATGATTAGTTTCCAATTCTGCAACTTAGATTAAGATTTAATTTATGCAATTTAGAGATAGGAATGTTCCAAAACCCCCCACACAACCGGTTCCACCAATAAGACTTGTTGCCCTAGATTGACCTAAGTTATAGTTGTTTCACTTCTTCTCCCATAGATAGCCTTGTACACTGCCCTGGATTGACAGATTCATTGAGAATTAATGATGGTATAACGACTACGCATCACTACTATGTCGTCGTGCTATGCTAGCTGTGTCTGTAGTAGATCCCTATCTCGTGCAACATCGGTATCCCCATCCTATTGGTGGGATGCAGCCCATGCATTTTACCACTCTACCAGCTGATTTTGTAAGAGATATCTCTCCTCTAAAGCCTCTCCCAACTCCCCATATCACATCCACAGTAGCCCCATCAATCATGCATTCTCAGTGCGCAACCCTGCCTCCATGTCCTCTAACACTACCTGAGGCCTCGACGAATCCAAGACAATAGCCTACTCTAGCTCCCACTACTCCAGGATGTATTGCCTTTTCGACTGGTCTGAGACCCCATAATCCCCACCCACATCCTCAACCTCCACCATCTCTGCATCATCCAGTGGAGCACCCCAACCCTCATCTGGTGCCTCTGCACCCTCATCCCCTGCTGCTGCTACCACTACACCGTCGAGCAGCCCCTCGTGTCTCCACTGTCACAAGGTCCACCACTACTCATACTCAGTCGTCACTCCAATGTCATCCACATCTCGAATTTCAATCATTGTATCTAAATCCTTTCCAAGTGGTGCAACAACTGGCCAATCCAGAGTCCTCTCATCCCCTTGGTGCTGATAGATCGTGGGCTCACCAGGAATCCCATGGCACACCCTAAATTGTCATGTAACCTGGTCGTATGGGAACAACTCCTGCTCATTCCCATGCCTCCCAATCAGCCACCACTCCCTCTGTACCCTTCGAAGCCACTCTCCAGCCTCATGCTAGGCTGGACAGTCCCGATAGGGGTGCTAGAACACCTCCCCTGGAGTAAGCTGAGTGAAGGCGTCAACATAGTGCCCTACTGCACCTGGCCATCATCGACTCTGACCTTACTCCTCTGACATCCACCATAGTACCCCATATTCGATCTCTCAGTCTGCCATCTCCGCCCGAGTCGTCCAGGGTAGTCCCACAGGCCTCTCCACTGCTATGTGCTACCAAGCTCAGCACTGCAACAAGTAGTTGCAATTGATCCCCTTCCACTTTTGACAGTAGACCTCGTACAACTCATAATAGAACTATTCTAGTAGAGTATGTCCCCATATCATAATCATCGGTGTGTCTATCGGACACTCCACCAGCCTAAACACCACCTCTAGCAGGTTCCATGGGAACCTCACACACGACAAGTCGAGAAGCATCATGTTGGAAATAAGGCCCATGAGTAATGCGTGCCTCACTCCCAACACACCCTTCTCTAACCACCATCGAACCAGTATGTCACCCATCTGGCAGTCGATCTTCGTCCTCTCCACTAGGCTCTCCACACCCAACTCCTCCCCATGCCCAAAATAGCGTATCAGTACTACTGTCCTCTGATCCTGCAGCGTCGTTCGGATCATCAATCCGTCTATTGGAATCCAAAGAATCTGATAAACATCCTCCAAGGTTACCGTCATCTCCCTTGTTAGGATATGGAAGGTGTTGGTCTGGGGATCCCACAGATTGATTAGGGTTTTTATATAAGCCCGATGCTCGACCATAAGCTCCAGCCGAGTCACCTGCTTGATCCCAAGGGTGTCAAGCCAGTCCCAGTCAGCCAAAGTTAGCACAGCATGCACGTTAGTAAAAATAGTAGGTACCCGGTATCGGCTCTTCACCACCTACAAAATAAAACAACATAAAAACATTAAAACCATAAAAAATCTTGTACAACGTTAACACTGAATATACAACAATGCAGCAAAATGTACAGCAAAAAAAAAAAAACAAACAAACTAGTAATTCAAAATTAATTTTTCAGATTTAGGGTTTTTAACTCTACCTAATTAATTAACAACAAAAACCATTACAAAACAAGGAATCATTTGTTAGTTTTAGGGTTTTTTTAATTTAATTGATAAATTAAAAAAAAACAATCATTGGTCCATTTTAGGGTTTTTAACTCTAACGACTCATTTAAAAAAACAAACAAAAATAGTCACAAAATAATTTTCAGACCTAGGGTTTTTCACTTTGCACTGGAAAATTAAAAACACAAAAACAACAACTAACTAGGGTTGTTCTATGTTTTATGTTCAGTATTAACCTATGTTTTTCACCTATGTTTTGCCTTTGGTTCAATTCCGGTTTAGCGAGATTTTAAGTTATAAACTATGTTTTTTAGCTAGGTTTTACACTAACTCCTGATATTTTTTGACTAGATTTATCCTAAGTTTTAAATTAAGTGATAATTTTGAGATACTAGGGTTTCATTTTTTAATCATAATCAACAAAATAAACAAAAACACAAAAAATAACCAACTTGCAGTTTTCAATAGCAATACAAAACAATAAAGAGGAAGGGCACTCACTGGTAGCACTTCGGCTCCACCGCTCGATCTGGTGTGTGCACTCATGGTCGCAAGAAAAATTCCACAGTGCTTTGCTTCGTAGAATTGACCTCCTCCTCAGAGCTCCAAATTGCCAAGAAAAACAAATGCAAATGAGCCCAAAACTCAGTTTTGGCAATTAAAAAGGCTTTTTGAGCCTGTATTCATTACCCTTGGGATGAGCACTCTTGTTAGTGCTCATCCCTCCCTAGGATGAATACTAAATAGGAATTCATCCCACCCCGGGATGAATACAGAGCAAAAATTTCAAAAATAGCCAAAAAATGCACAAAAAAGAGCCATAAAAATTTCCAATGAGAGTGCTTTTGCACTTGACATTCTGTGCATGCAAATCAGATGTCGAGGTCACAAATCCTCGCTATCCTACTCCCTAAGAAGGCTACCATAGCCATACCGCTCCACGGGAGGATGAATTTTTGCAAATTTCATCCCCAAACGACATCGCAAAATGGGTCAAAACCCAACCAAAAATAGCAATAACATTGTCGAACGAAGGCGCTTTTGCGCTTGACATTCTTGGCATCCAAAACAGATGTTGGGGTTACAAATTATCACTATATTACTCCCTAATAAGGCTACCATAGCCGGACCACTCCAAGGGAGGCCGAATTTTTGCCAATTTCAACTCCAAAATGCATCACAAAAAGGGTTCAAACCCACCAAAAATAGGTCAGAATGTTCAGAAACTGCTTTCGCATTCAATGGTAAACAACTGAAGGCACCCTTACTAAGTCATCCTGGGTCAAGCGACTCATTATTTTTCTCATGTCGGTCATTCCCTCATCGATTCGTCACTTGAGGGGGTAGTCACACTTAGTCACCAATCAACAACAACATACCCAATCAAGGAGTTGACACGCATTCAAAGGATCATTGACAAAAACAATTGTGCCCCTGCTTGGGGTAGAAAATAAGCAATAATCACAAGCTGATCAAATACTTGACATTCATGAATCATGAACTCAAGGTTCCCACAGAAAAAAGGTTGCACCCTTTGCCTATTCATGACTGATCAATGTCCAATTTCAAGTAACACCTCACTGAACAAGGTTAACACTTGACTTTAGTTCCTTAGCTCGTCAAAAGCAAGGATTCAAGAATGTGTGCCCTTTCCATACTTGGGGCATCAAGAGTTGGTTAGGTTACTAAGAAACCTTAATCATTAGTGCATTGGTTATCTATTTTTGCTTGGTGCTGCGCCTTGCACAATGCTTCCCAAAAAGGGGCATCTGTAGACACCAAAACAGCACCAATCTAATTACGTGACAACAAGCGCTAATCGCATTGACACAAACAACCCCTAGGGCAGCCCCCAGAGGTCAAATAGTGATCCTAACCACTCCTAAAAGTAGTTTGGAAGGTCAAAGGTCAATTTGGCACCTTTTTGGCACCTTGCTCTCTGCTCATCCCACCTCGGGACGAATACAAACTGGCATTCATCCCACCCAGGGACGAATAGCAGAATTCACCTCAGGGTGAGGCGAATAGAAGGTTTGACTGGCAAAAAAAGTCAAACCTCGACAACTTCGCCAGTTAACTGAGGCTTCAAGCCATGCAATTGTGAGGAATAGCTTTTATTCAAGAAGAGAGACTTCAATGATGAGTGTCTTTATTTTAGAAATCTCATGCAAGAAGACTTTTAATCAGGCAGTTAGCTTTTCTATGAAAATAGGGCAACTCAAGTGGCGCCCTCACATGCGCAATTCAAACAAGGAGACCCTAAGGTCTATAAATTGGGGAGTTTTCCCACCCAAAAGAGATACAGAGAAGGAGCATTTGAGCAACGAAGTGCTGCCAATTTACATACCTACTTGTGATTTGTGCTTTTACATCCTTAATCTCTCATTCGAAAGGGAGGTTATTAGGTGACTATTAGAAGTGCGAATTCAGACCCAAAACTCGATTTTTGGCCACAAAAATTCCCAAAATTTGTCGACAACACCCCATAACCATTTTTGGACCCATCCCAAGTGGATTGGTGCTGAAACAGTGCCTCAAACAGTGGGCATCCTTCCCCCGGGCGCTCCCCACTATGTCACAATAAAATTCGCCCCACCTTGGGATGAATAGAAATTTGTGATATATTTCTCTGGTTTTTCTTTTGCATTTTATTATAGATAGGTTAAATAGGTTACAGTTCAAATTTCATTTCATTTGGAGCAATTTTGATCAGGTTTTTGTTATTTCCCGCATTTACTAACATGTAGATGGCACCAGCAAAATCTAGGTGATAGGAGCAAAATTGGAGAAATCTGACCTTCTAGGTCTTCCCAAAACACCCCCAATTAGCTAACCCGGGTTTGCAGGTCATTTGGAGCTTTCGGGACAGGACATTGAAGAGGGTGCTTTCTGACAGGTTATTGTAGGTCTATTCGTCCCACCCTGGAGCGAATACAAATCCATGAGGAATTTCTAGACTATTCTTTTTGCAGTGGTCTTCTATTAACATATTTATGCTACTATGAAATTTTTAGGTCGATCCGAGGTCATTTCATTATCGTTTTAATATTTTCATGCATTTACTGACAGTAGGCCTTGGGAAATACATGCTTCATTCTGTCCGCAGGTGCTTCTAATATTTTCTATTTCTTTGAATGCAGGTTTCTAAAAATAGAGGAGCAAGAAAGAGCAAAGAATCATATACGCAAGCGACGGTGACGTTTTGGTCCGCCCATCTTACATGTGGGCACGCGGAAGAAGGATTGTGATCCATGGATGTTGTGACAAGAAACACATTTGATGCTCCTATCCCCTAAAAAGGAAGGAGACATATTGTAACACATTTTTAAAAGTGTATCAATAAATATATTACGATATTTCATATTGCTTTTATCTTGTGTCAATTTGCATATGTCCTTTCTTGTTCTTTCTTATGGCATATTCCTTTTTGTTTCCGTATCCTTGTGCTTTCAGTTTTACTAATTTTTGCTAACATTTAGTGCTAACATTGCTAACTTTACTAACACCAAATGCTAACATAGGGATAGTGGAACACTTTTAAATGAAGATAAAACAAACCCGCTAACTCTAAATGAACCTCATGTTAAAGGCACGGAGCTTAAAATGAAGTGGCTCATACCACACACTTTCTCATTTGGAATCTTTTTAAGCTAAAGATAAAAGGGGTTACTAACTGGGTCAGGTAGATTACTTTAATCTCAAGAACATTAAAATAAGCTATCTTTGCATTTGGTTGATTTAATGGATTATGATTGCAAAGTACTTGTTCGAATCATTAAAGGCCCCTTGTTAACTGTTACTTGCATGATTTAAGTTATTCTGGTATACATTCATTTATTTGCTTTTGTCTTGATTGATTATATGCATATGAATGTTTGTTCACAAGAATCTTGGAGAAATGAATAATGCTACTTAATTTATTTGCAAGAGAGAGTTTCTTGTTTGAGACTCTAGTTGTGGTGATCATTTTGCTATAGGGAAAAATATTCACTCAACACCACATTAGAACCAAACACAATAGTGGATATAGGTTCAACAACAAACAATTCTTATGAGGATATTAGAGTTTGATCATGGATCCATGAATCCTTACAAAAATCAATAGCATTCCCACTACCCAAAATCCATATATACCCTCTGCAGATGATGTTTTTCATTTTCCAAACATTGAGCCAAAAGGCCAATCCTAAGGTCGAAGTGGGATCATTCAAGAAATTAGAACTGGTAGAAACATATTTAGCTAACACAATATTCACCCAGCTAATGTTTTCCTTCTTAAATATCTTCCATGACTTATTTGCCATCAATGCTTCATTCATCCACTTGACCCTTATGAAACCTAGATCCCATATATGATTTCTTTACAAACTTATTATCACAAGAGAATGCAATTTTTTTTCTTATTCTTTAAGCCAAACCATAAGGAATACTTTTGGAGATGCTCAATATTTTGAACTACTTTCATCAGATCCTTGAAAATAGAGATAAAATAGGTTGGAATCCTATATAGAGTTTTTTTAACTAATTGGGTCTTTCCAACTTAGCTAAGAAGAGCCCATTTCTAGCCAATGAGTTTTTTTTTTTAATTCTATCTAATACTGGGTCCTAGAGGTTCTCTTTCATTATGCCATTGAATAGTGGCATCCCTGAATAATATGGTAGAGCCACTATCACACAATCTAAAATTTTCCAAATATTTATTTTCCTATTGAGGGGTGTATTTAGGAAAAGAGTCTACTCTTATGGAAATTGTTCTTCTGACCTACCACCTTTTCATAAAAGGTCAAAATATCTTTAACATTTTTGACTTGGGGAATGGATGCAATAGTGGATAGAAGAGTATCATCTATGAATTGGTTATGAGAGATGTTATTAGAGTGTAAAGTCGGACTAATACCCTTGATACTCAACTCAAATTTTATGGCTCTACCAAGTGCCTCAACAAGCAAGATAAAAATAAAGTGAGAGAGAGGGTCACCATGGCAAAGCCCCCTTTTTGAACTAAGCATGACACTGAGAGGGGGGTGAATCAGTGTGTATTAAAAATTTTAATCCAACTACGAAATCAAATCAAAACAAGCAATCACACAAACATGCATCACATAACACCAGATTTATAGTGGAAACCCGATGTGGGAAAACCACTGTGCCAATGGATTGTTTGGACTCCCATCCAAATCCAGCCTCAAAAATATTTGGTCTTTACAATATTTTTGTAGCACCCACTACAGGGAATGGCACCAACCAACCCGGACTTTAGCAGCACCAACTGCAAGGAGCACCGACCCCTGTTGCCAAGCACCCACTAGGCAAAAATACAAAGCTCTGGTAGAAGAATTTTATCCCCGACAATAAGACCCTAAGTGGTCTAGCACACTGAATCTCTCTGTATACACTCTGCTCACCGAACAATCCCACTGATCATTTCACACTCTGAGCCCATTGATGATCTGAATCCCTATTCTCTGCATACAAAACAAAACCCTCTTTCTCAAACTCAACAAAACCCTCTTCACAAACTCAACAAAACCCTTGTCGCACTATACTTGTGCACTATACTTTTTCTTCTTCCATACATTTTCTATCAAGAGTCTTCGGTTATATATACAAAAGGCAAAAACTCCCCATTAAAAATCTTGTCTAAAATTAGCTTTCAAAGATTCCAACCCTTTTAAAAATGTAACACCTTTAATTCCACATACACACACTTGTCAAACAAAATCTGCTTTTTGTAACTGCCATACTAATTGCATATCTTCCAATCAATGCAATCCACTAAATTTAGATTTATCTTTATCAAAACTCCCATTTTCAAAACTGCCAAAAACTGGAAAAAGTGCTCCGGAGCCATTTTGCAACTGTTACTGTTTCCTCCTCAGATCTCCGTTTGGACTGAAATTTAAAATGTATGCTCTCGGTACATATGACTACCTCCAGTAAAAATTTTGAAGTTTTATTCCTTGTGGATTACTTAATATACCTCCGATAAAGTGGCCTCTGACGTTGATTTTACACCTGTCACATAAACTGGAAAAAGTGCTCCAGAGCCATTTTGCAACTATTACCGTTTCCTCCTCAGATCTCCATTTGGACTGAAATTTAAAATGTATGCTCTCGGTACATCTGACTATCTCCAGTAAAAATTTCAAATTCCTCATGGATTGCTTAATATACCTTCGACAACATGGCCTCTGACATAGATTTTACACCTGTCCAATAATGTACAAAGTCATCCGTCAAAGTACTGGCGATGCAACAAACCAGTCCAAACATTGAAATAACACTATTACTGCACTCAACAAGACTCCAAACAATATGTCGGGTTATCCAACACAGTCCATTGGCACTTATGAACAACATTTGCAACTTTTGCAACTTTTGTTTGCAACTTTTGCAATTTCGCACAAACCACTTGCAACACCTTCACCTGAGCATCAAACACGTCCTCACAAGCATCAAAAATTTTTGTACAAGCTCCGAACACCTTACCGCTGCACCAACCAAGTCCAACTGAGTGTGTTGACAACAATGACAACACCTTGCTCAACAATCTCCCCCTTTGGAATTGTTGGCAACACACGAACATTTTCCTGTAACTCTTCTCCCCCTTTGACAACAATGACAAAGGGATGCTGCAAACTCCCCGAGTCCATACACAACATTCTCAGGCAAAAATTAGTACCAAGCAATAATTGCAAATAGGAGCAAAAAGATAAAACAATGAAAAATTGCTCCCCCTGAGAATGTGGTCCCGATAGCGGTCTAGTGCTTGGGAAGTGTAACCACTCCCAATTTCTTGTGAAGATATTCAAAAACTTCCTTGGGCAATGGTTTTGTGAAGATATCCGCTACTTGCTCTATCGTAGGAACAAAATCCAACTTGACCTCTCCTTCTGCAACTTTCTCTTTCAAGAAATGGTACCTGATAGCTATGTGCTTTGTGCGGGAATGCATAACTGGGTTCTTTGAGATATTAATTGCACTAGTATTGTCACACATAACTGAAATAGGCTCACTGAAATGAATGCCAAGATCTTTCAAGGTTTGTTTCATCCATAATACTTGTGTGCAAGATGATGCCACTGCAATGTACTCTGCCTCTGCTATGGACAAGGAAACTGATTCCTGCTTTTTGCTATGCCATGCCACAAGATTGTCACCAAGATAAAATGCACCACCACTGGTACTCTTCCTATCATCTACACAACCTGCCCAATCTACATCTGAATAAGCAATAAGAGTGAAGTCCTTACCTTTCGGATACCATAAACCGTACTCCATTGTACCCTTAAGATATCAAAAAATTCTCTTTACCGTTGTAACATGAGTTTCCTTAGGATTGGCCTGAAATCTTGCCACCATACACACTGCCTGCAAAATGTCTGGTCTTGTAGCAGTCAAGTACAATAAGCTCCCAATCATGGATCTATACATGGTTTGATCTACAGGTGGTGATTTGTCATCCTTGCTCAACTTACAACCTGTTGTCATGGGAGTACTGACTGGTTTGCAATCTTCCATTGTAAACTTCTTTAACATCTCTTTCATATATTTGATTTGAGAAATGAATATGCCTTTTTCTAACTGATTAATTTGCAAACCAAGAAAATAAGCAAGCTCACCAATCATAGACATCTCGAACTCATTTTGCATCTTATTGGTAAAATATTTGCATAACTTATCCTTGCAACCTCCAAAAATGATATCATCTACGTACACGACAACAATAATTTGATAATATTTTTTAGATTTAACATACAAATTGTTGTCCACCATACCTTTCTTGAAACCTTGCTGCTGGAGATAGGTGTCTAGCCTTGCATACCAAGCTCGGGGTGCTTGTTTCAAACCATATAATGCTTTCTTCAACCTACAAACCATATTAGGATCATCTCCTAGCTGAAAACCATCTGGTTGCTCAATGTATACCTCTTCTTCAAGCTTACCATTCAGAAAAGCTGACTTTACATCCATTTGATAAACTCTAAAATTTTTGTAAACCGCTAATGCAAGAAACATCCTTATTGCTTCTAGCCTAGCTACAGGTGCAAAAGTTTCTTCAAAATCAATACCTTCAACTTGTGCATATCCTTTGCAAACTAACCTTGCTTTATTTCTTACAACCTGTCCATCTTCATTAAGCTTGTTTCGAAAAACCCACTTGGTACCAATCACGTTCTTGTTCACTGGTCTTGGCACTAGCTCCCAAGTCTTGTTCTTTTCAATCTGGTTCAACTCTTCTTCCATTGCCTTTACCCAATTTTCATCTTTACTTGCTTCTGCAACATTTTTGGGCTCTATGTTAGACAAAAGAGAGTAAGTTCTGGTTATTCTTCTTCTTGTCTGAACACCAACTTCGGGGTCTCCAATTATCTGTTCTTGGGGATGGTCTTTTTGCCATGTTGCTGATTTGGATTTCTTGTCTTTCTCCAATTCTTCTTCTTCTGATTCACTTTTTGTCTCCTCATATTTCTTCTCTTCCTTTTCTCCTTCGATTGTCTCTTCATAAATAGGAAAGTTTTCTTCATTGCTTGTTGGTAGTTCTCTCCTTTCATCAACTTTGACATCAACACTTTCAACAATTTTTCTTAGCCTTTTATTGTAGCATTTATATGCTTTGCTTTTTGTCGAATAACCAAGAAAGATACCTTCATCCGCTCTATCCTCGAACTTGCCAAGATTGTTTTTGGTTCTTCTGATGTAGCACTTACTGTCGAATACCTTGAAATATTTCGTTGTTGCTTTTCTACCGAACCACATCTCATATGGAGTTTTGCTTTCATTTGGCCTCAGCATGCACCTATTTTGAATGTAAACCATTGTATGAACTACCTCTTTCCAGAACCTGTCAGCTACTTTGCTCTCGGTTAGCATTGTTCTAGCCATTTCCTACACTGCTCTATTTTTTCTTTCCACAATGCCATTTTTTTGAGGTGTCCTAGCAGCAGAAAATTATCTCTTGATACCAAATTTTTCACAATACTCTGTAAAATATTCTAAAATAAATTCACCTCCTCTGTCTGATCTCAGGCATTTAATTCTTCTCCCAGTCTGATTCTCAACTAAGTTTTTGAATATTTTGAACATTTCAAGAGCTTCTAATTTATGTTTCAAAAATAGTACCCATGTCATCCTGGAATAGTCATCTATGCACAACATGAAGTATTTATCACCATTTATACTCTGAGTTCTCATAGGCCCACACAAATCAGTATGCACCAACTCCAATGGTTTTCCAGTATAGTGTTCTTTTGCCTTGAAAGATGTTCTAGTTTGCTTACCTTTCTGACATGATGCACAAATATTGTTTGATGGCTTGGAAATGCTGGGAATGTCTCTTACCGCTTTCTTCGAGCTGATTTTTACTAAATTGTCAAAGCTGATATGACCAAGTCTCTTGTGCCACAACCAATTTTCATTTTCATGTCCAAGCAAGCAAGATCCTTCTAAGGTCTCTGTGAGAGTGTACAAATTGCCAGATGTTCTTGTTCCAACTACTATCAATTTACCATTGTTTGCCTTTCTGATTTCACATCCCTACCTTTTAAAAATCACATCATGACCTCTGTCACAAATTTGACTCACGCTCAACATATTATGCTTTAGTCCAACCACAAACAAGACTTCTTCTAACTTGATTTTTCTATTGTTGATATTAACCGTGCCTCTGCCAACTATCTTAGCTCCATCATTGTTTCCGAATTTAACTGAGCCACCTTCATATTGCTACAATTTTTCAAATTTTTGTTTGTCCCCAGTCATGTGACTAGAACATCCACTGTCAAGTATCCATGGTGCGTGTTTATTCTGTGCCTTGAATGTTGTCTATACAATTAAAGACTCCTTGTCTTCCTTTGGTTGTTCTTTCTCTTTCCAAACTTGTTTGTCCTTTGCTTTGGGTTCTTGTATTATCTTATGATTTTTTGATATTTTTTTGTTTTATCTCATTGCATCTGGCTGAAATATTCTATCCTGAAAGGGATTAGATGCAAACATACTTCTACAATATTTTGCAATGTGCCCAAAATTATGACATTTATAACATTCCACGGAGTAATCCATCAATGGTGCAAAGGCATTTCTACTCACAAAATTTCTTGGTGCAACATTAAACTTGCAATCTGACATTTTGTGACCATAAGCATTGCATTTAAAATAGTAACCAAAAAAGAAATAGTTGAACCTGGTTTGCGGTCTTTGCCATGTAGTTGCAGGTATCACAAATCTTCTTCTCCTTTGAACATTAGTGAAGTCATCACTATCTACATTCTTTTCACGCCTTGGCTCATTGTCTTTTCTCACTGGATTTGACTTTGCTTGATCAACTTTCTTGTCTTCTTGTGGTTTCTTTTCTTCTACCTTCACAGATTTTGCTTTGGTAATCTCTGATCCATTTGACGATTCACCCTCTTCAAAGCCCAAACCAAATTTGATGCTTGTAGTCTTCTGGTTCTTTATGATCTTATCCAACTTCATAGAACTCTCTTCACATTTGTGATAAAAGCTAATTTTTTGATTCATCTCTTCTAGCTGCATCCTTAAACCAACAATCTCTTCTTCTAATTTGCTACAATTTTCTACTTTCATGGTTAATTGCACTTCAAGATCTTCAGATATCTTTCTGAATTCTTCTATTTGCACCTTCAAAGTTGCTATGATTTCATTTGCATCCTCAAGCTTTCTTGAAGTTTTCTTGTGCCTTTTTCTTTCTTCCTTCAATTCATCTAGAGCTGCAACCAATTCTACTTCTAGATTAACTTCTGCATCTATTTCTTCTTCATTAAATTCCTCTTCTTCTTTCATCTTTTCTTCTTCAACTGCCATGAAAAGAGCTTCACTTGTTTCTTCCTCAGAGTTCTCACTGGAGTTGTCTTCGGATGAACTGACATTCTTGGAGATGAAACTTTTATTCTTGGATTTACCTTTTCTAAAATTTGACATCTTCTTCCTGTCCCCTCTTTCTCTATGTGATCCTTCATCATTGCTATTCCTTTCATTGTAAGGACATTTAGCTACGAAATGTCCAACACTTCCATAGTTGAAGCATTTGAACGGTAATTTTCCTTTGTATTTTCCTTTACCTTTTTTTAGCTTTCTCACAAAGTTAGCTTCCATTTCATCTGATATTTCATCTTCATCGGATTCTGGTTTAGCTTTGATGTTTTTCTGAGCTTTAAATATTGCTTCTCTATCAGTAGATTTAGCTTTTCCTATTCTCATCTCATAAGCAGTCAAAGAGCCATGCATCTCATCCATAGTAAGACTATTCAAATCCTTTGCTTCTTCTATAGCAAAAACTTTAGAATCAAATCTTTGAGGAAGAGATCTTAATACCTTTTTGATGATTATCGAGTCTTTGATTTCCTCTCCAAGTCCTCTGATAGCATTGATGACTTCATTTACTCTTAACAGGTAGGCCTCTATATTCTCATCTTCATTCATTTTTAGCCCTTCAAATTGTGCTCTATGTGTCTGCAATTTAGCTTCCTTAATCTTGTCGTCTCCTTCATGAATGCTCTTCAACTTATCCCAAATTTCCTTGGTGGTATTGCATCCCATAAATTTTACCAGTTCACTGTCAACTAATCCACACATGATAGCATTATTAGCTTTCGAATCATTCTCAAATAGTTTCTTTGTTGCAACATCAACCGAAGGAGTAGAGGGTATTGTATATCCACTATTTACTAATTCCCAAATATCGTATCCCAAAGCACAAAGATATGTCTGCATTATGAGTCTCCAAAAAGCGTAGTTGGTTCCATCGAATAACGGTGCTTTGTTTGAGGAGAAGCCTTCACCATTTGCCATTGTGTCACTTCCAAGATCACCCTAGCCGATTGAGCCTATTCAGGAACTTGGCTCTGATACCAATTGTTGAACTAAGCGTGACACTAAGAGGGGGGTGAATCAATGTGTATTAAAAATTTTAATCCAACTACGAAATCAAATCAAAACAAGCAATCACACAAACATGCATCACATAACACCAGATTTATAGTGGAAACCCGATGTGGGAAAACCACTGTGCCAATGGACTGTTTGGACTCCCATCCAAATCCAACCTCAAAAATATTTGGTCTTTACAATATTTTTGTAGCACCCACTATAGGGAATGGCACCAACCAACCCGAACTTTAGCAACACCAACTGCAAGGAGCACCGACCCCTGTTGCCAAGCACCCACTAGGCAAAAATACAAAGCTCTGGTAGAAGAAGTTTATCCCTGACAATAAGACCCTGAGTGGTCTAGCACACTGAATCTCTCTGTATACACTCTGCTCACCGAACAATCCCACTGATCATTTCACACTCTGAGCCCATTGATGATCTGAATCCCTATTCTCTGCATACAAAACAAAACCCTCTTTCTCAAACTCAACAAAACCCTCTTCACAAACTCAACAAAACCCTCTTCACACTATACTTGTTGTGCACTATACTTTTTCTTCTTCCATTCATTTTCTATCAAGAGTCTTCGGTTATATATACAAAAGGCAAAAACTCCCCATTAAAAATCTTGTCTAAAATTAGCTTTCAAAGATTCCAACCCTTTTAAAAATGTAACACCTTTAATTCCACATACACACACTTGTCAAACAAAATCTACTTTTTGTAACTGCCATACTAATTGCATATCTTCCAATCAATGCAATCCACTAAATTTAGATTTATCTTTATCAAAACTCCCATTTTCAAAACTTCCAAAAGCTGGAAAAAGTTCTCGGAGCCATTTTGCAACTATTACCTTTCCTCCTCAGATCTTCGTTTGGACTGAAATTTAAAACGTATGCTCTCGGTACATCTGAATACCTCCAGTAAAATTTTTAAGTCTGATTCCTCACGAATTACTTAATATACCTCCGACAAAGTGGCCTCTGACGCTGATTTTACACATCACATAAACTGGAAAAAGTGCTCCAGAGCCGTTTTGCAACTGTTACCGTTTCCTCCTTAGATCTCCGTTTGGACTGAAATTTAAAACGTATGCTCTCGGTACATCCGACTACCTCCAGTAAAAATTTCAAAGTCTGATTCCTCATGGATTGCTTAATATACCTCCGACAACATGGCCTCCGACGCAGATTTTACACCTGTCCAACAATGTACAAAGTCATCCATCAAAGTACCGATGATGCAATCGACTGGTCCAAACATTGAACTAACACTATGAATGCACTCACTACTATCAAACAAGACTCCAAACAATGTGTCGGGTTATCCAACACAGTCCATTGGCACTTATGAACAACATTTGCAACTTTTACAACTTTTTGACAACTTTTGCAACTTTTGCAATTTTGCACAAACCACTTGCAACACCTTCACCCGAGCATCGAACACGTCCTCACAAGCATCAAACATTTTTGTATGAGCTCCGAACACCTTACCGCTGCACCAACCAAGTCCAACTGAGTGTGTTGACAACAATGACAACACCTTGCTCAACACCCCTTTGGATCTTAAAGTACCTAGTTGTTGACCCATTCACTAAGACTAAAAACCAAGATGTCAAAATACATTTTTTGATCAAACTAATCCACTGTTGATGGAACCCAAATTTATGCATAAATTTTATCAAAAATTCCTAGGAGACATTGTCATAAGCTTTGTTCATATCTAATTTAAGAAAAAATAATGCTCTTCCATTTTTATCTATAGAATGAATGATCTCGCACACAATAATAGTTCCATCCAATATATATATTCCAGCCACAAAACCTACCTGACCTAGATCAATGATCTTTGGGAGGAATATTTTTAGTCTATTATCCAAAATCTTGGATAAAATTGTACAAACTAATACATCTAAAGTCATTGAAATCCTTGATCATGTGAGACTTAGGAATAAGTGTAAAAAATGTGGAATCAACATCCCTTATAATATACCCTATTCTCCAAACCTCTTTCAAAGAATTTCCAATATATCTCCCCACAATATGCCAATATCTCTAAAAGAAGATAGGAGAGAACCCATACAACCTTAGAACTTTCAACCCTCCCATGGAAAAGAGTGGATTTTTAATTTTCTCATCTTCAAAAGGGCTGATCAAAATAAATTTCATCTCTTCTGTAATGAGTTGTGGAATGCTAGTTAATAGTGTTATTTCTACTTGTTCATCCCCATTAGACTTCTTCCCCAACAAAGACTCAAAGTATTTTACCACTTTTTCTCATTAATAGATACTTCACCATCTACTTTTAAAATTTCATTAATCTTGTTAATACTCCTACACCTTAGAGTGGACACATGGAAATATTTTATGTTCCTATCCCCTTATTTTAACCATAAGGCTCTGGATTTTTGTTTCCATAGCATTTTATCACATGCCAAAGTGTACCAACAAAGTCTTCTATCTCATTTTGGATTTCATTGAAAACTCTCCAATTTCAATCTTAGTCTCCAAATATTTAAGTTGAGCCCTCAAGGAATCTTTTTCACATTCACATGACGGAAAGTATCTCTACTCTATATCTTTAAATTAAATTTTTCCCACCTTAGATTCTCAACCACTTGAGAGTAATGGCCTAGGGAATTTTTTATCCCACCACTCATCAATATTAGCTTCCAACACTAGGTCTTTCGGCCACATTGCTTTGAATCTAAAGGGTTTAGGAAATTTGAAATTTCCTTCATAAGATTTGAAAACTAGAGGGTTATGATCTGAAACCACTTTTAGTAGGGAATATAAAGAGCTTTCTCCAAACAAAAAACATGCTTATTTCAACATAAGGACTATGTCTAATCTTATATGGATAAGCTAATTACCAATCCTTCTATTATTCCATGTAAACTTTCTTCCTTTAAGGTCTAAGTATATTAGCTCGTTTGTATTGACAAAAGAGGTAAAATACTCCACTCCTCTCAAAGTCCTAACAACACCTCCACTTTTATCATAATGATATAAAGGAGAATTAAAATCTCCAGCCAAGATCTAAGCTTCACCTAACATGCCTTCTCTTAGAGTACACAATGATTTGCAAAGAATACCTCTACCATCATATGAATTTGGTGCATAAATATTGGTCAAGATCCATCTCTTATTAGTCTCCTTACAATAAAATAGAAAACTTGTTATTCTATCATATGTTGACAACATCGAACCCACCAATTTTTTTGAATCCCACAAACACAACAAACTTTATGACACCCCATGAACTGGACTACCAAAAAACTTGCATTCATCAAAATAGCCAATCTAACTAAATCTACTTTACTCTCTTCCACCATATTTTATTGCAAAAGAATAATATCCAACTTACAGTTAAATATAAGAGAAACCACTAACCTCTATTTTGATATTAAGGCCCCTAATATTCAAATATAATAACTTCAATTACCATGTTTAAAATAGGATTTCTTCCTACCCCTTAAACCATGAGGGGACATGTTATTAAAGGATGTTATCTTTAGTTGTTTCCCTCCTAGAACCAATATTTCATCCACTCCTAACACTAGCTGAGTCTCGTTTGCTATATCTGAATCTATCTCTCTTTTTTTAGATTATTTTTTCGAGGGCTTTCCCACTTTTCTCTCAATCCCCACATCCATAATACCTTTTTTGTTGACTTTGGTTTTTCAAGTCTGAACACCCTTTCTCAAAATTAATGATAGCTAGAAACTTAGGAGGAGAAGGCATATCTAGTGATATTGAATCAAACAATTCCTCCACCTTATGAGTTTTGAAACTATCAAAAGAATTCTGAATAATAAGGGAGGTTGAAGAAGGTGGAACACTGACCTACTCAACTTGCTTTTGAATCCTAGATTCAAGGATTGGCTTGGGTTCCCCCCAACTTATATCCAAGGGTTTTGATGCATATTTCAAAAATTTCTCTAAAGTTAGCCCTATGTGCTGAATAGGTCTAGTCAATGGTCGAGGCATTTTGATTTCCAACCCCTATTCAAAAGCTACCCTCATTTGATTTTGGGGCTCAATCTAGGCTGATTTACCTTTCATATCTACCTTAGTACAAATTTTCCTTGTTGGATTCTTTGTCGAACATTGACCTCAAACATGACCTGAATATTTACACTCAATATAGAAACCTAAATGATTTTCATATACAATTTATTGTATTTGAGTACCCAGACTCAATGTTAGGGTACCTAGGAATAGATATGGGGGATATATTATTATATTGTATAAGGGTTGGCATGGTCCACACATATCCCAAGGTTGATTGTATTATAATTTTATATTATATTATAATTATATATTATATTAGTAATAGGCTCCCCAAAGAAGAATGAGAAGATGGATATATAAGGAAGAGATATTTGTCATTGTAATCATCATGGAGATCAATCAAATGTAACCGTCTTTGCCTATGAAGTGGCTTATGGGACTTTATCCTCATTAAGTGGCACTCTCATCTTGGGAGATATTATGGACTTATTCCTTTCTTAAGGATTATTATTGGTGTTTCCATACCTTAAGGGTATTATTTATCTCTCTCTTATTTATGGATTATTATTGTGGATAATTATTTGTCTATGAATGATTTGATATTTATTCATATTGATGAATTATTTCTATTAATGATAATATATTTCTGTAATAATTGGTATCATAGCAACGATTTTGGCAAAGTTGTGATTATTTTTTGTGGATTACAGAATTAGAGCAGATTTTATTTGGAAAAAATGTCTCATATTTCAGGAGCCATATCTCTATGAAAGTTTATTCGATTCAAGTGATTCTTGGATCAATTTGTGTAGAATTTAAGGATATTTAAAATGAATGGTCATGTGAAGGAATCTAAGCATTATTTAAGGATATACGACCATTTAAAGTCAGCCATCTAGAACAATAATAGTTACAAATTTTATAGATTTTTTTAGAAAAACATCTCATCTTTCAGGAGCTATATCTCTGCGAAAGTTTATCTAATTTAGATAATCCTTGGATCATTTTGTGCAAAATATAAAAAGCTTTAAAATGAGTGGTCATATAAAGGAATTTTAGTAGTATTGATGGAGATGCAATCTTCTAAAGTCAACCATCTGGAACAAGGGCAATGACAAATTTTCAATTCACAATTTTTTTTAAAGATGAAATTTGTTTAGTTCGGGTAAGAATATAAGCTGCAATTTATTTTGTTTGGAAGAAAAATTGTAGATATAGTTGTTTCTATGGAATTTTAGCTTCAATTTAGTGGGGAGTTATATATTTTTATAAAACCCTAGTTTGCATTGGGGTATGATATATATTTTCATGAAATTCTAGATTTGCATTATCTGGAGGGGTGAACTTATGGAGTTACACACTTTTTTGGAGAAGATGATATTGATGTTAGGTATTGGTGGAAAAATTTTAAATGGTTGTATCAACCTTATTATTATGGCTATGTGATTCCATATTTGAAGAAGTGTTCGTAACACTTTATTTACAATTGTTTTAGGCTTAATTTCTTCACCAAGAGTAACCATTTTATCAACTACTACTTTCACTCTGACGTAGTAGTCACCAAATTTTTTGTCTTCTTTCATTTTGAGATTTTCAAAATCTTGTTTTAGTGTTTGAAGCCTCACTTGTTTCACTTGATCACTTCCCTGGAATCCGTATTTCAAAGCTTTCCACCCATCTTGTGTAGTTATACAAGCGACTATTCTAAGGAATATACTCTTCTCCAATGTTTCTTGGAGATGATAAAGAGCAGAGGAGTTTCTCTTTTGCACTTCTTTCTTTGTTTTCTTATCTATGTCACTTAATGTTGTCTAGTCTGTGGGTTTGGTGTAACCCTCTTCCACTATGTCCCACAAACCTTTTCCTATGAGCAAGGTCTTCATTTTGATAGACCAATACTCGTAGTCATACCCATTGAACTCTGGAATTGGTAGATTGTTATGTGAGGTCATAGTTACTAAAATACTCTTTTTATTTCTCGATTACAATAAAGCACCCTGCTTTTTTAAATAAGGAATAAGGAAGAAAGAACAAAGAAGAAGAAAGAAGAGATTACAAATTTAAGTCAAATCTAACTTGATTCACTCTTTCATTGATTTCTTGTTCCTCTTGTTGTGGTGCTGCTATTTCTTGATTCACAAAATTATCTACTACTTGTTCTTCATCGTCACTGATAAAAATTATCTCAGGTGATTCTAGTTCTAGAATTTCTACTGAATTACTGTAATGAGTATATTTAGATTCTTATGGTGCAACTTCTATGGATTCAGATTGCTCAAATTGACTCCTAAAGGAGTTATCTTTAGAGTCTGCCTTGTACCTTGTTTCTAGATGCCTCTGGTGTGCTATTATTGTGTTTTGCAACTGACTAAACATAATATGAAGCCCATAAACTCATACATTTTCATCAAAGCTTTCAGCATTCTCTCTTAGCAAAAATCCACAAAGTGAATGATAACATCCTATGGAGTGAATCATGAATTTTTCCCTTCAATTTGCCTCTTTTTACAAATTCCTTGTCTTCAATGTTTTGCCTCTCTCAGAATTTTACAAAGAAATTGTCACAATTTTCCACCTTTGAGTCCTCTTACATAAATTGCCTCTTAGGCAATGTTCTTTTTCTCCTTTTATTGTACTAAAAAGATATCTATATTTCTATTTTAAAAAAAAAAATTAATTGCTTTATAAAAAAAAATTAAAAAACAATTATTATTTTAATTTATTAAATATAATATAAATTATTCTTTTTAATATATAAAAAAAAACTTTTTAATATTTTTTTTCAAGCCTGCAGGAGTCGAACCCGCGACTCCTCTCACTAAACAAAGTCTTCTTACCAATTCGACTTCCACCACCAATGGGACTCAAGAACAATACACCTGTATTTCTAAGCTTTTAGGGCAAGTGTACCAATTTTTTTTTTAAATTAAAACCTTTGTCGTTGTCGGGTTTCGAACCTGCAACCTGCTGGGGCAAAGCGCCTTAAGGCTGGCTCGTTGAGCCAGTCGAGCTGTGTGGCCTGACGAGGATGCAAGGGAGGATTTTCTCCTTTGTTTTATCATGGCCTACACAAAAAAACAAAAAAAAACTTGTGCTTTTATCCCACATTCATTGTGCGAAGAAGAAATAGCACTATATAATCAAAAAGATGCACAAAGCTTATCAATTGCCTTCGAGTAATCGATGACCACTTTTTTTTTTACTTCCTTAGCCAATCTCCCCATGCCACATCGCCCTAGTTGCTTCTTTTTCTGCCACATCACCTACCATGTCACCTTACGTCCAAAAAGCTCTCCTCTGGTCCGTGTGTCCACATGTCTACCTCGCTATCTGCTCGCCATGTGTCCACCTCTGGTTCACATTCTGCCAAGTCACCTGTCAATCACCTAGGGAATCATACCTGGTGTTCTCTGGTCATTTGGTCAACCTCAAACTACATGCTCTCTACGGGCCTCCTCTCGACCTCCTCGAGATCTATGCCTCACCTGTGGGCCTCCTCGAGCATCCTTAGGATCTGTGCCTAGCTTGCCTTGAAGCCCTATACACCCTCCACTTTGATACCAGATATAGAACCAAAAATTTAGGAGCTCAAAATATAATATCTGATATTCATTCGCCTTGAAAGGTTTGAAAATACATTGCTTAAATACATAAACTAATAACCAATACTTAGAAATCTTAGGAGAAATATTAGGGAGGAAGTCAAATAGGGAGGAAAGGAAAAAAAGAATTTGAAGTCAAACTCTTCCTGTCATCCATGCCATCCAATCATGTTGACTCGGTTGCCATCCAAGGAGGTAAAAGGGTAAGGTCCAAAGCTTACAGTTGTAAAACAAATTTTTACCATTTTAACTTCCAACATACCACTTTTAAAATATTATCATATTTGATACATTCCATACCTTTGGTGTCTAAATGTATTATGTTTACGTAACCTTGGCATCTAAAAATGGTGAATAAATTTATTATGATTATAGACCTTGGTTTCTAAAAATAGTATCTAAACTTATTGTGTTTTCAATGCTAAATAATTATCATGATAACTCAATACAATCTATAGAGATATTATTACTTTCAAATAGGTCATATATACCCTTTTTGTTAAAATATTCAATTTTGCTAGATATGAGAACTAGATTTATCATAAATAAAATACTACCCTTTATTTGAAGATGAATGTTCCTTAATAAGTAATTTTTTTTATTTTGTAAGATATGAGAACTAGAACTGATAATTATAGAGGATGGATATTCCTTAATTTTTGTCAATAATAATATTGAAAAGGATATGGTCAAAAGATAACATAAGATTATCTATTACAAAAGATAGAGATAATATTTTGAACCTTATGTTTTAGATAATTATGCTTTCTAATTGACCCAACCATCCCTTAGTTATTAACACCCTCCCCTACCATACTAAGAATAGCTGCTAGATGCATGAATTTGAAAAATATGTGTGTGTGTGTGTGTGTGTGTGTGTGAGAGAGAGAGAGAGAGAGATAATTGCATGTTTCTTTGCAACAAATTCATATTTTTTTCATACTTAATTTTGGTCTTACTCAAGTAAGCTTTGAAAATTGATGATGCCAAGCTTTTTTTAATCCTTGGACCTATTTCTTAACTCCAATAGAAATACTCATTCTCCATCCTTATATCCTAGGGGTGACCAATAAATTAGTTTCCTATATCTAAGGCTAGCACAAAATGATAATAATCTAAGGTGTAGTGTGTTGCAATGACATGTACAACTTTAATAAACACATATTATATATGAATATTTGACTTATTAGACCATCCATTTTTATAATTGTCTTTCATAAAGATATAAATTGATGTATAGATATTTTAAAAGTTATTTTAGAAAACTAATTTTAAATTATCCAGTTTTGAACTATTGAAGTCCTTATGCAACAAGAGATTTTCATGAGTACATGTTCAACCAATAAATTGTTCTGTAGACACATAAAACATGTCATGTTTAGGAGACTACTCATATGGGCACATTTACAAACCATATGAATGACCTTGGACCCTCCCAAGGCTAATTAGTGATTCTAATCACTCATTTTAGGTAATCTAATCCTATTCAACCTTAGTTTCTAATGACATTAGCAACTAAGATCTCAACCACGATTGAGACCAGAGGATAGCATCCTAGTCATGTTGAGCAATAGCAACTTGCCCTGTAACAAACTCGACCTTCTTGAGCCAAGAAAAATTGGTTACGATAACCCAATTGCAATGGTTTTAGAGTGGTTTTGGATGAGGAAGATTCTAGAGGATTCCTCCCAACTACTCAGGCCACCTAATTCTTGATTTTGGCTTCCTTTAGAAGCCAATATTAGGATTTGGAGAGTCTATTTATAGACCCCCCAAAGAGGTAAAAAGAGAGACAAGTTGAATGCAGTAAAGCCCTACCTAACTGGAGATCCAATTGTAACCCTTGAGGAGTACCAACATGTTGTCCATTTGGATAATAACACCTACATTTGAAGTAATGGATTTTCCAACAGCTTGAGGAGCAAGCTTACCATTCGACACCAATCCACTATGAATTACTACCAATTCACCCGCAAATCTATGTTTGGACACACTGATGACCCTTCACCATCAATTCCACAAATAAATTGAGCATCCATAGACCTTATTTCAAGGGAAGGATACTTTTCCATGACCGTTGTTGTTAACAATGACCTTTAGGCTTAGCTGTGGCTTTCAATAGTGGCTAACAAAGCCAAATTTTCTGAGCAATAGTGGTTAGGGTTTGATGAGCTTAATACTCTATTTTAGCCATAGATTTACCTTTCTTAGTATGCATTTAGATTAATTAGGCATAGATTAACCAGATTACATGCATTTCCATGGTTGATTAGCTGATTAATAGGCATATTTACTTACATTTGTGTATTTTAAGCTTTCCTTTACATGCTTTATACATTAGTTTCCTTTATGCTTAACATGCACAATTACATGAAATATTATGTTCCTTTACATGATTTAAGACATGATTCATGCTTCAATATCAATTTCCTAAGCATATTTATGCATATTTACATATGTTTATGTATGGTCTAGTTGAAGTTAAGTAGATCAAACTTCCAACTAGTTGCCAGTAAAGTGTACCATCAACCCTTTCTACTTCATCATTATTTACCAATTTTAATCTAGTTTCCATGGGAGTTAGAGCGGGCTTACACTCTTGCATGCGAAACATCTCCAAAATAGACTGAATGTACTTAGCCTGTGAGATAAAAATCTTACCAGGCTCTTGCCATACCTTTATTCCTAAGAAATAGTGGAGGAGGCCTAAATCTATCATCTCAAAGTTCTTGCATAAGTCCTCCTTTAGCAACCTTATTCCTTCTATTTCATCACCTATAATTAGAAGATCATCCACATACAATGTAACCAAAATGATGCGGTTCCTCCAATGTTTCACATAGAGAGTAGATTCTGTTGCAGATCTAGTGAAACCAAGGTTGAGAAAATAGGAGTCAATATTTGCATACCAAGCTCGGGGTGCTTGCTTCAACCCATATAGAGCTTTCTTTAATCTGAGGACTTTGTTGTTTTTGCCTTCAACTGTGTTCCATAGTGGTTGTTTCACATACACTTCCTCCTTCAAATGACCATTGAGAAATGCACTTTTGACATCCATTTGATATATTGGCCAATGTTTTTGAGCTGCCATAACAATAACTGTCTTGATTGTAGTCATCTTAGCCACAGGAGCAAAGGTCTCCTCATAATCAATTCCCTCTTGTTGCTTATAGCCTTGAGCTACTAGGTGAGCCTTGTAGCGATATAGTGAGCCATCTGCTTTATATTTTGCTTTGTATACCCATTTTGTGCCAATGGTATATTTTTCTTTGGGTAAATCAACTAACTCCCAAGCGCGATTTTTTCAATGGAATATAATTATTGATCCATGGCATGAACCCATTTAGGATCACCAAGTGCTTCTTTGAAATTAGAAGGTTCAGGTTGGCTAAGGACTTTGGCCATTAGGGCATAATTCACTTGGTGTCTTAGGGTTGAAGGCCTTTTACCTATATAGGTGGGCAAATGATTTTGGGCTTCATCTATTGTGGCTTGAACCCACTTGGGTAAAGGATTGGATGATGTTACTTGATCATTAGGAGGAGGAGATGGAGGACATGGATCATTTTTAGGAAGTTCTTCTTGTGGATGAATTTCTTTATTTATGAGTGAAGGAGAAGGACTAGATGATATTGTATGCATGAATGGAGCAACTATTTCATTAGTTATTTCTAAAGTGGGTGCCTTAGGAGGATTATATGGGGGATACTCATGAAAGGTAACATCCCTAGATAAAATAATTTTCTTGGAAATAGGTTCATATAATTTATATGCATTGGCACTATCACTATAGCCAAAAAAGATGCATTTTTTGCTCTTATCATCAAAATTCTTCCTTTTCTTATGAGGAATATGAGCATAGGAATCACATCCAAAGATTCTCAAATGGCCCACATAGGGCGTCCTTCCACTCCATGCTTCTTCAAGTGTTCTTTCATGTAAGGCCTTTGTGTATGGCCAATTAGTCAAGTATGCAGCAATAAGAACAACTTCTCCCCAAAATGAGTTAGGTAATATAGCAGCATGTAACATTGATTTTGCCCTATTTGTGATTTTTTGATTCATCCTCTTAGCAAATCCATTTTTTTGCAGGGTATAAGGGGTTGTGAATTGCCTCCTTATCCCATGATACTTACAAAAATTAAAAAATTCATTGGAGACATATTCTCCACCATTATCTAATATTAAGATGGAGATTTGATAGCCACTTTCTCTTTCAACAAGTGTGATGAATTCTTTGAACTTATCAAGGGCTTGCCACTTATATTGAATTAGGTAGATCCATACATTTTTGCTATAATCATAAATGAAAGTGATGTAGTATTTAGCCCCAGTATAATATTGAATATACATTGGCCCACAAATGTCTGAATGAACCAATTGCAAAGGTCTATTGGCTCTCCATGCCTTTCCTGTTTCAAATGGTTGCCTATGGTGTTTGGCTATTACACATGGCTCACAAAAACATTTTGACTCCTTAATGTGGAAGTCCTTTAACTAATCCTTTTGTGGAAGTCCTTTGGCTATTATACATTTGCTATGTTCCATACATTTCCTTGAAAATCAACCTCATCATGAGAGGTTTCATGTGCTTCTAATGTGCTTTGTTGTTTCCTTATATGTAGGTGATATATCTCTCAAATACAAAGCATATTTCAAGATCATTCCTCTTGACATTAGAGAAGGAGGCATCCTAGTAAGCCCTCAAGCAAAGTTTGAAGACCTTAAGAGTCTATTGAAGGTATCTACCACATGAGTTGTGGATTGTAATATGTATCACATTGGTCAAATCCCTAAGAGGGATGTTCTTGTAATCTTGTTGTAAAGAGGATTCACAATTACTAATAAATATGGGCATATTATTTTATTTTTACCTTCTTTGCACTTAGTTATTTGATTAATTTTGTCTTTGATATCATATTGCACTAGAATCTAGACTTTTAAAGCCTCTTTCAATGGTGATCATGATAGAAACCCTGCATTTTCATTGTATTTACTAATTTATTATGTTTTTATGTGTGAAGGTACTAGCCGCTCTGATTAACAATGGCTAACAGTCTCAAACACGGTTGAAAATAGTGGCTAACATCCTAGCTACCCTGAGCAACAACGGTTAGCAAAAAATATGGAAAAATAGTAAGCAAGCTATTTTGAACTATTGAAGTCCTTATAAAACAATATATTTTCATGAGTACATGTTCAACCAACGAATTGTTCAAAATAAAAATTTGATTCCAAATCAAGGTAAAAGCAATAAAGTATTTATTCTAAAAATATATTTTAATAAAGTATTTATTCTAAAAATATATTTTATCTTGCAAGAACATATCCCTATTTTTAGTAGTGATTCCAATGATTATTAGGTGTGTGATTTTCCATAAGAGTACTTAAAAATACAAGCATGATCTAATCCCAACATTGCATTCTAAAATAGACATTTCTCATGTCACTTTGATTATTATTTTTTAAAGTTCATGATTTTTTATTAAATTTTATTCTTCACATGCTTTGGGTAGAGAGAATAAATTTTACGATGCCTGCTTTATTTTATAATGATAATTTTAGAAAGTAAAATCCATCTTAGTCCCATAGCTTCAATTAATCTTAGCCTCATTGAAAAAAATCAAAAGAAAAGGATCATACATACTAAGTTTCATTACAACCACCCTATAAACTCTTGGTAATATTTGAATCATAATTCATTATTTAACCTAAAAAAAAAATTATTCATTCATGCACATGATTTATTTTTAAGTTAAACATCTAATATAGTGTAAATATAAGAACTCAAGGTCAAAAATTTTCATCTCAAAATTGAGTTGCTTATTTTATTTTGTTACTTAACTTGAGTTGGAGTTACAATGCAAAGCTTCTTTCTCCATCATGAGGTTTCTAAGTAACCTCACTCAACATATTTTTCTTCCTTTCCTAATGTCCTCCCATTTCTCTATGTTATTTCTATTGATTCATTATTTTACCAAATTTGATCTCTTCTTGCCTCTTCTTCTTCCTACTCTATTTAATATATTCTCTTTTCTACTCTCTTCATGATTTTAACACATTCTATTCCATTATACCACTCCTTCCATACACATTTCATCAATGATTAAATATTTTTTTTGGTAAGTTAATAATTTTATTAAAGGGGCATTTGAAAGGCACCCCAACGTCTTGAAACAACAAGAAGAGATAGGAAGCAAAAAATGTAGAGAAGTAGCAAAGAAAGGAAATAAAGGAGGATGCTAAAAGGAACAAAATGCATCCTCATAAAGAGGAATAAAACAGAAGTCAATACAACAAAACCAAAAGGAAGGGCACCCACAGAGCCAGCAGCAAGCATCAAGAAAGAATCACTTCATATGAGGTGCTTCGGTAGATGCAACAGTGATTTCTAGTTCATTGTTCTTGAAATCAGCCTTAATTTAATCCTTAGGAGCATCCTTAAATACCTCCTTAGCGATTTCAATGACTTCATCCTCTTTAGCATCGTCTTTAATATCAAAAATTCTAGTCACAACAGAGATAGTAGGACCATACTTATCATATGTATCATAGAAAAATAGTAAATTTAGGGTGTTTCTTTGATCCTTTAGCTGAGAAATGCCCTTCCCAAGAGCAACATAAGTTGTCTCTAGGTGAACAATGATAGTCGAAGAAGACTGAATGACAAGTTTGTGCAGGTATTTCTCAACTACATCAGGTGAATCAGACCCAGACTTACTGTATGTCTATCCATTCTTAGGAGTAGGAGTTTCTTTGAATTTGAGCCTTTAGGAACAACATGTGGGAGTATTTTTTACCTTAAATTTTTTCCTAGCATTGAAGACTGGCTAGGGTTTTTTAGATTTGCCCTTTCTTTTAGCACCTTTGGATTTAGGGCTAGGAGTGTGAGAGGACTCCTCCTCAGCATTTTCATGGATAGTAATGTTTCCTTTGGGGACTTTTTGAAGCAAATAGTCATATTGAATTTTAAACAATCCTTTATGGGAAGGCCAACCTTCCATTTTCTTAGCATGAGTGGACGTAATGGAATAGTCCATGGACCAGTATAAAAACTCAGGGATATTAAGCATTTTGGCATCTCTAAAATTATTAAAAAATGATAGATGAAAGCTACACAATTGTGACTCAGGATCATCAATAGTCAAATACTACATGATGGATTTCAAAAATTCCTTCCAAGGAGTAGCCAAGTCTTTGTGAAACAAACCCTTTTTGTGAAGCTTCTACAGTGGCAAGGATGGTTCAAAGTGGGAAAGCTTAGCTTCCTAGTTATGCTTGTTCCTCCTCACCACACATATTTCAAGAACCTACCCAATAAACTCAGCAAGGATTTCCATAGTAATCTGGAAATCTACTCCATGTATGATGATGACACCATCCTCCCAAGTCAAAGCGAAAGTCGTGCTTGCATCCCAGTCAGTTCTAATTTTTTTTTTGAAAAATAGAATCAAACAACCTTTTTCTTTGAGAATTGCTTCATACATAGCATCAATGGAAAGGGTGTCAGGCTCGACATAGGTAATTTTGATGTCCTTCATGGAGAAAACAAGGGTAAAAAGCAAGGATCCAGAGAGGTAGGTACAGGGCTAACAATGAGAGGTAAAGAGTGTTAATTGGATTTAAAAAACCTCTTTGTGACATGATATGGCGAAGAAGGACAAAATAATGGTAATCCAAAAAGGAAATAATTCTAGGAAAGGATAACGACCAGACCAAACGAGCCAATTGGCTATTAATTTGATCAAGGAGGATTATCCGACAGTTGCTATCAATGATTAAATATTTTAATTCACTATATTTTAGTATGAGTAATTCTTAATATGAAAATTATTTATTTAATATATTTTACACATTACCTTATTAAATTATTATTTTCATTCTCAAAGTGCACAAGATCCATGTCTTTTTAAAGATACTTATAAATTATTTTTTTTGTGTGATATTTGAAAAGTTTAAACTATATTCTTATCATCCTACTTAGTATACTACTAATAACAAACATTCATATGAGAGAGAAATAAAAATGAAGGCAAGAAGCTAACATGAGGACTGTTTTTGAGACATATAGATGTAGGAAAGAAATGTTCAACAATAACAAGAAGATAAGAAATACTAGTGGGAAGAGAAGAGCACAACTAGGGAGAGGAATGTGTTGACCTGAGTGCATTTTTCATGCTTTTTTATCACTTTAGAAAATAATTAAAGTTTCCAAATATTACATTAAGACCTACTCTCTTTGTGTTATAGGAATATTCATTAGTTTATATTATTATGTTTATATTTTCATTACATTGTATGTAATATTATATGTATTGGTTGGAATGTAGAAGAAGGGATTGGATGAAATATTGAATGGAATTTTTTAACCACTATTTTCTAATAATAATTCACCACCCTTCCATTTAGGATGTGTGCTTGTCCAAATGAAATGATAAGGATGATTTATTTTCTTGAGATATCATGAGTAAATAAGTGTCATTCAAACCAAAATAGGTATGTCCTCATAAGTTGTTAACATCAAATGAACAACAATTCAAACAAGAAATTGTAGTACCTATTATACAATTAAATGACTACAAATATGAATTTCATTGTACAAGCCATGCTATTAGACCACCACACACTTGAACACTCCTTTATAAACCATACAATTCCATTATTGTACGATGATCATTGTTATACAATGACTATGCTTGTACAAAAGTGTGACCATACAATGGGAAGCATCATAGGAGAGGAAGTGTTAGATAAGTGGAAGTATAGTATGAATAGGAGTGTTGTACAATTGAACAAAATCATACAAGGAATCATAAAAAACTTTAAATTTGTCAGATTACATGTGTTATTATCATGCATCTTAAGATAAATGAGAGATATAAAACTTGTGTTGCTTGAGAAGATAATCCATAGGAGGACTCCCGTCTCTTGTTTGCATCACAATATACCTATTCATTATCATAAAATATATTCATATTATATTGTATGATCTTATATGCAACCTTAATTTTTTTTCTTATATATTAAATGTCTTAATATATACTTATGCACACATTAAGTTTTCACATGTATTAAAATATAATAAATGTGTTTTCACAATTTAGTCTAAGTAAATATACATAATAGGTCTATTATATCTAAAGTATCAAATTGAGAGGTATGACAAGAAAAGAAACCAAATGGTGTGTTCAATGTATCTACATGGACAATGTGAATTTGAAATTTTCTTCATGATACTTAAGTTTATACAAAATAAACCATTGCTATTATATGTAGTAATTAAAGTACTATAAATCTTGTTTAAAATTATAATCCAAATTATTAACCACAAAATCAATTATATTTATTTTGATCGATGGTTAGAAAGGGATTAGGTACCCAACCCTTCACAAAATGTCATAGTATATTGTATAAGAAAACTTATAATCACATGCTTAATACATACGATTAATAGAACAAATTGGCACTCAACTTCCTATACAATGGCAAAATAGTAATTAAATACACTTCACTTAAAACTAGACAAAACAATCTGCATAATCATTTCCAAGTAAGAAAATAGGAACCACATCATTTAGAGCTTACCACCACTAGCCAACTTCAAGTTCACATTTCCTTCGGCTCCATACTTCAATCCCACGGATCCTACTATGACCATTTTACCAAACACGATGCTTATGTAGACTTCAAATTTTATTTTATGCTCTCTCCATGGTACTCTAACCTTACCACCATCCCACATTTATCATCCTAGGTAACTATTAATTGTCTTCTCCCACATTCTTTTTCTTCCATCTTGATCATAAAATACTTGATAAAAATGGATATTTCCCACAAGTTTTTCTTAGCTTACCAAATCTATAATTTGATTCAAGAATTTTTCAAGCCAACATAAGTACTTTTTCTGAGACACTCCCATATTACCCATCAAGTCCATGATTTTGTTTCCTTCCCTAAAAACATGTTGGATCCAACAATTGTTCAGATTTCTAACTTTTATTCTATAGCTTTCAATCATGTCTCCAATCAACCAACTAGCCTCCTATTCCATTTTTAGAGTCTTTATTACATTTTCGATGATGCGATTCCTACCACCCAACATTTATAACTATTAAATTCTTGTTTTAGCTTCTAAAAAATGATTTAATTGGATGGACAAGGATTTAGAATAAGCTAAGAGTACTCACCTTGAAGCATATCTTAATACATCACCCACTCTAGCTTTACCCAAGTTTATTTTTGAGGTCCCATAAAAATTTAGCTTCAACCATACTTTAAAATGGGGCTACCATCTCACTTGCTCCGTTAATTGATTTTTTGGTTTTAGGACAAAATTAGCAAGGGGTCGTAGTCCCCATATCAAGGCTATGATCATATGCTCATCCTTCTCCTTGACCCTATTCAGGTTAGCTACTCTTAGGTTTTCCACTGTTGCTACTTCAATTCTATACACTACTGCCATAGGCTTTCTCTTTCTATCCTTAAATATGCTCTGGTTTCTTTCCTTTCAAATGCCCCATAGGTAGTGAGAAAGGCAAAATCTCCACAACATGCTCAATATTTTTCTAAAAAAAGAGTCCCATTGCAGCACAAGGTCCACCATACAATTGTAAAACACCCATGCTACTTGAAACTTCTCCAAAATATCCTACAAAACACATCTCAAAAATGTACAATCTAGGAATAGATGACACATAGATTCATTATTGCCCTCATATAAAGTAGACATGTTAACAATTTAGAAGCCTCTTTTACAAAGATTATCAATGGTGAGAAATTTACTTTGAGTGGCTGGCTAAATAAAGTGTAATTTTTGGTATCAACTTCTTGATCCAAACTTTTGCCACTGTAATTGGTACCTTTTTCTAATGAAATAGGATCTTTTTTTTTCCTACTCCAAGCAAAGGCATCCATGGTTCTAAATTTAGTTAGAGGGGTAGCAACCAATACATTCTTCAATTTTGTTACTACTTATATCTTGAACGGACCCATGCTATCTATCTCCAATTCTTTCCAACTTCTTCCATCTTCAAAAAAAAACTTATGTAACCTTGCACCTGTGTACCAAAACACAAAATCAATAATATTAAAATATATTATAAAATTTTATGGTTATAATATATTTAATTAATTTAATAAATATAATAAAACAAAATCAACTATATTAAAATATATTATTACATTTCATTTACTAATCAATTAATAATATTATCACAATAAAATGTTATAATGAAATAATTGAATTATTGACATGTTTAAGAAACCATCGGTAAAATCCAAACTTATCAAGTTTAAATCAAATTTTAAAAATTAATATTAAACTAAAAATCAATATAAACTCAACAAAAAGATAGATATTTAATTTATGAACTCTATGCCTCAATTCAAGAAAGTTAAGATTTCCTTACACACTTGTGGTTTATTATAACTTAATCTTTACAAATGTCTGGTTGATTATAGCTGTCATTGCAAATATCTTCTAATCATGTGATCCTTTCTATTTGTTTAGAGTTCATCAATCAATGGACCTCGTTGTTAAACATGCACTGACTTTATTCTTCCATATCAAAATAATTCCGACAAGATAAAATAGTGAAAGACAATTAAAATTTAGAAAATTGCATGCAAAACAAACACCTAAATAAAAATCAGTGACTGTGAGCAACTATTTAAAATCATTGTCTTTCTCTAGGTAAGTAAATTTTATTTCTTTGCCATTTCTAAAATCTGAATCTCTAATCCCCACCTGTTATCTACAATAAACAAATTTACAAATGCACATATGTAGATATAGTATTTCATTTTTATTAAAAAAATTATAAGTTACGAGATATTTTTGTTTTATTCAAAATTTATTATTATAGTTATAATTATTCAGATTATAATTTAAAATATATAAATTAAAAATTGTTATTTAAATATGTTGAAAATAATGTAAATAAATTTGGTTTAATGGTTGATATATGGATGATATAATTTATATTAAAATTGATAAGAAATAAAATATATAATTTAATATAATATAAAAAAAACCCTTTAATTTTTCATTCTTAAAAAAATATCCTACAAATCGCATTTTCTCCATGTAAAACTAGTCAATAAATTAGATTTTTTCCATGTTTAACCAATATGCGTTCTTTGACCAAGGCGGATTCCATGCTATAGTCATGGACCACAACTTTTTTTCATTTTGAATGGTTAAGGAAATTTGGATATTTGGAGTCTATACGAGGGTACATTGGTATCAAATATGATGATCCACTTTATACGAGGGTACATTGGTATCAAATATGATGATCCACTTTATACAAGTAACTAGGAATGGAATTAAATATTATATTTGTAAACTTTTATTATATAAAATTAGACATACATTTATAAAATAATAATATTTTATATTATAAAATTTAAGTTAGAAATTTTTTTTGGAAGCTTGGATTAAATTTGATTTGGTGGTAAGTATAGTTGGAGATAAATGACATAATTGTTAGATAAACATTTTCATTGCTAGGTCATTTGGAGCAAAATCACAGAAATTGTGGTAGTCTATGTTAATGAGGAAACTCAAGCTAAAATGGGGACGATCGAGAAGGAATCTGAAGTGCAAGAATGGCAAGACAGAGCTAGTTGAAAACCACCCCCAAAAGTTTGGATTAAAATATGGAACTGCAAAAGGCAATCCGGGTGAGCTAGAATTGGAGTGGTCTGCAGAATCATGTTGGAGAGTGCTCTATTGGGAACTACAAGGCCTGAGAATGACCATGAACAATGAAGTAAAAGCCTTAGCTATCAAATCAGCACAAGGTTACAAAAGGATAATCCTAGTATCAGATTCTCAAATATTGGTAGGAGCTTTGGATTTCATGAGGACCTTTGGTTTAAAGACATGAAGGTTGAGGATTCTTGTCATCCAAATTAAAGAATTGTGGAGAGAATTAGATGATGTGATTCGTGAGTAGAGATCTAAATAAAGTGGCAAACTTTGTAATATGGGTAGTGAGAAGGAAGTATGGGTTAATGACACAATGACATAGCTATTGAGGATGACAGGATTAAAATAATAATAATAATAATAATAATATATTATTAAAATATAATTAAAATAATTACTATAATTTTTTTTTTTTTATTAGAATAGGGTGAGAAACGGCTACTACCTACACTTAAGGTTGGACATAAATTCTTTTTAAATAATAATAATAATAAAATATAATTAAAATATTTAGATAATCTTTTATTTTTTTGGTTAGGGTAGTGTGAGAAATCCCTACTATCTACACTCAGGATTATGTATTCAGGTCCAGGGCTAAGCTTATTAATAAGGGTTAAACACATACACACGGCCTCACACACCCACCTACACTCACTCAAAAGATTTGAACCTTGAACCTTCCAAAAAAAACAAAATCCTAATGATTGCATTGTTTTCCTCAAACATTAAAACAAGTTTACAAAATTTGTTATAAAAAATCAAATTTTAAAACCTCGTGTAAAGCCCCATGGATCTCATGTCCCCCTTTACAGTAATAAAAGAAAGAAACATCCTTTAACGTAGTCATCTCTTTTTTAACCTTAGTCAAGGTGTTCCACGAAATAATAAAAGAAAGGGAGGCAAGCATATCGCAACTACGCGCCCACGAAGAGAAATGAATAAAGCATTGAGATAACACTACCAGATCCCACGTTATCAATCACAAAAGTAAAGCACAGTGAACTGAATTGACAAGTTATTTGCATAACCGACATTCATTCGCTCCCGAATTTCAACAAAAATCTCTCAAACTATGGCACATGAAAGACTTATACCGACACGAATATTTCGTCATAGGACCACTACCTTTTTCACTGCTGTGCATGGCTGGAAAACTGCAAATTGGTTAATTTGATAGATACATGTCTATCTGCCCTTTCAGTTCCAACTTCCAATACAAAAAGGTAAGCAGTAGACAACAGATAATTTTATCTTTTTTCATATAGAGGCTGAGAAACCTACGTCGGAAGGTTATGGTCCTGTCAACGCCAGGCAAGAAGAAGATGTGTTTTAGTACAAATTCACCGACATAAATTTAAATAAGGTACAGTGTGCCCTAATGTCAAAATTTAGGTATTGTAAAATCTAGTTTTTTAATTACAAGGTTTATTGTTGAATCTTGAAACTTGATTTTGAGAATATTTTTGTGGAAATTAAATCCAAGTTATATTATAAATAATGTAAATAGCGTCCTTATCGATAAATTATTATAAAAAATTTGACATTTCCACAGTAAGGTTTGAGCTTTTAAATCGCTATTCCGACACGCCCTCTAAAGTATGTGGTTTTGATATGAATCGTACCCAGAAGCATAAGTAGGTAATGCATATTTAAAAACGAAAAAGTCCTAAAAGAACACACACCCAGAGTTAATTAATATAAAAAATGATCTTATAAAGAAGAATCCCATTCCAAAAGGAATATTTACATTATTCTCGCATTGTTCTGATCAATTTTTTCTTTTTCTTTTTTTTTGGTCAAAGACGAAGGTGGTAAGCTAAGGCTTTTAGCTTAAATTATCCTTTATTCATTAAAGCCACTTGTATTTTTTATTTCTATCATAAATTTTTGATAATAAATATTTATGTGGTAATGTATTATGAAAATCAAAGACCATTGCAATATACATTAAGTTATCATTTTGAACTTAGGTTTTTTTAAAAGGCAGCCCAAACCCCTAACTGCTAGGTTATTTTAACAACACAATAAATAAATAAATAAATAGTATCGAAACCAGTAATTATATTCAATAAAAATAAGAGAGGTTGGGAAGGCCACCAAACAATCAATACAGTAAAGACGAGACCTAAGGTCAAAGGTTGGGAAGGCCACCAAACAATCAATACAGTAAAGACAAGACCTAAGGTCAAAAATAAAATAAGTCGTTAAAAAAAGTAAATAAACAACATAACTAGGTAAAGGGTCGAGCCTTTGTGGGCACTAATAGAATGACAAAAAGGTCACCCCTCAATTTGCTACGTTAAAACTCAATTTATGGAGCCTCAATACTTGATAAGATTTACTAAATGCACCAACTCATGAGTTAACTTGGAAGCTTCAAATGAATTTGAATAGTAGAAAACACCTAATTTATAGAACCTCGTGCCAATACTTGATAAGATTTACCAAATGCACCAACTCATGAGTCAACTTGGAAGCTTGTGAATGCAATTTAATAGTAGAAAACATCGCAATATTTTCATGTATAGAAATTAAATCCCCAAAATAGACAGCATCATTTATAACTTTTTAAAGTTGAATTCACTCATTGTTCAAGCTATTTCATCCTGAATTCTTGACATGGCAGATGATTTTTTTTGGAAGACATAATAGTTGTTGCCCTCCTTATATAAATATATATTTTTAAAAACAATTACAAATATAATACATGACATTATTATAAAATTTATATTTATTTCTATAGTGTTAAGCAACATACCAAATTTATCTAAGACATTATGTAAAGCTTTGGTCTTGTTTAAAGATAAATTATTAGTATTTTATAGATAAATATATAAGTTTTTAATATTAAAAAGTGTTAGTTTAATTCATTAAAATTTTCAACGTTTTATTTTTCTCAAGTTATATATGCATAATAGTTAAGTTGTTGTAATTGTTAGAGATTAGAATGTAATATGATGAAACCAATTTCAATATCATATAAAATTAAAAATTTCATTTTCTACATTGCTTTTTATATTCTTTAGCTTGATTTGTTAGTTCAAGTTTATTATTTTTTATTAATGGTGAAAATAATGTTTTTTTTTTTTTTCTTTTTAAGGGGCCCAACCCTTTTACATAGGTCAACCAAACTTCCAACAAGGACAAAAGTTTAAAACTAAAAATAAACAACCTTAAAAAAGATTAGATCAAGTTTATTAATTATTATTTATAAATAAAACTTTTTCCTATTTTCTTTTTTATTTTTATACTTCTCCATATTTTCATTCTTTATTAATATGCTGCTTTTAAATTTTACTTCTGGTTTTTTAGTTAATCAAAATTTTATCTTTAATATGATCATTGTGATTTAAGACTACAACCATGAAACTGCAATTCTTATGTTAGTAACTATACATATAGAATGTTTGTCATTAGGATATTTCAACCATAAAACTTTAAAAAAATAATAATTAATTAATTTATATTTTTATATTAAAAATTAATTTATTTTTACTAAAAATAATAAGTTTAATGTATATTTTTTTATAATATTATATTATTTGATTAAATTAAAATCGTTTCACATACATATAATAATTATGTTTATTCAATTTACTAATAAATATTCGATGATATTTTTTTTATAATATGGATGAAGGGGTTTTGAAAGAAACCTTTTACAAGAGTGGATGAACAAACCAATTGGAAACAATGAATAAAGATATCAACATAGCAAACCAAGAAGGATCCACAAAACAAACAAACACCAAAGCTACATAATAGTCAAGTAGGACAAATAATAATTTTTCCTATGGGATCCCTAGTGTCGTAGATTAGAGCCATTTGAAAACATAAATTATCTCCTCAAGATTTCATTATCTATTAATCCATCTAGGAAATCCTCCATTGTGCATCTTTACTGCAAAAGTCCCAAGTTTGCTAAAAGATTTGTCGATCTATTTCTCTCCCTGTAAACATGCATAATTTCAATTGCTTCAAGGGTTAAAATTTGACTTTGGATTTCAAAATTTTTGTTTGTGATCATCCAATAAAGGACCTGAATACCTTTGAGCATATTAAAGATATTGAGGGAATCCCGTTTAATAATTACCTTTTGCCATTCAAAATTTCTAGTTGACAAACCCCTTGAAAGAGAGCTTGTGCCTTCACAAAATGATTGGTCTAAAAATCTAAATTTTTAGCGAATTCCAAAAAAATAATCCATAGATTACCTTTAGAATCTCTGTAATCACCCTCATTTCACCACAAAACTCTACTATGATTTTTTTTCTAATCACTTCTATCTCAAGTGTAGATTTCCTAATCCTCATATCTTGCATTCTTCAAGATATTGACTATTCCATTAATGACTAGATGATTATATTTCTTAATTTATGACCTTAGTCTTAGTAATTAGTTATCTCAGTGAAAGTGGCATTCAGTTAGTGCAGTTAATCATGTGTCTAAGAATCACTTTTAATGCTACACAACTCATTCATTTTATCACATTAGAACATAATAATTTTAATCTATTATGCATCATATGACATAATGTACTCAATTCCATTAGGAAAGAAATGCAACATCACTTAATTCTAATGCAATGATTCATAAGCTCAATGTAACATACTCCATGATTTTATATTTTATTTACCTACAAAATACCAATGATCATTTTATCCAATTATGTAGTATATTACTGTAGACACCAAAACAGCACCAATCCGATTATGTGACTGCAAACACTGATCGCTTTGACAAACACAGCCCCCAGGGCAGCCCTCAGAGGTTAAACAGTGGTCCTAACCACTTTCATAGCAATTTTGTAAGGTCAAGAAGCAATTTGGCACACTTGGACACTTTGCCCAGTACTCGTCTCACCCCGGGACAAATTCAAAATAGAATCCGTCCCACCCCAGGACAAATTCTGAATCCGTCCCTGGGTGGGATGAATTCTAAGCTTAACGGGCAAAAAGGCAAATGGTGCCAAGTGGTAGCCCATAACAGTCAGTTAAGGGCTCCTACCTTGCACGCATGTGTAAGTGGACAGAGGGGCCGTTAGAAGACTGTTACAAAAAGCATTTATCAAAGCTCAAGTCAATGGAGGACTCCCCTCCCTCATGGGAAGACAAGAGCGCCACATGGCGCCTATGGCCAACACATGGCATTGGTGCTTCCCTCCCAAAAGAGACCCCTTGGGTCTATAAAAGGTGGGACTTTTCTCACCCAAAACGTACAGGTTGAAGGAGTGTTCAAGCAACGAAGTGCTGCTGAATTGAAGACTCACTTGCATCCCCCTTGGTTCACCTTCCCACATCCACCAATCTCTTTTGCAAGGGAGGTTGTTGGGTGGCCTTTGGAAGCTCGAACCTTACCCAAATCCAACGCATGGACACTTGAACCTACCAATTCGCCCCCCAATCCTAAAAGGTTTTGGGCCCATCCCTGGTGGATTGGCTCCAAAATCGAGGGCCAACGGTGGGAGGCCCACTTGGGCACCCCCGCACCTCCCAAGTCCTAATTTTAGTTTTTGAGCATTTTAGATTATTTTTTAGATAGCATTTTGTGTTACTAGGTCTGATTAGTCCATAATTGCAATTTTGTAACTTTTGGTCAGATTTTAGGATGTTTTGTATTGCTTTGTCGTTTCGCTAACTTGCAGGCGTAAAGGTCAAATTCCCGAGGTTGGAGGCTAAATTGGGAAAATCCGACCATCTGGGTCGTCCCAAAATGGCCCCAATTACATAACCCCCCCTGTTTATAGGCGTTTTGTAGGTCTCGAGATCCGACATTGGAGCAGCAGCAGGTCGATTTCCTCAACACAGAAGAATTCGTCCCACCCAGGGACGAATTACAGTCAGAATTCGTCCTGCCCAGGGACGAATTCCAGTTTAAGGTGGATTGGCCAGCTGCCTCGATGGCAGTGGCCTTCTGGTAACTTTTCTTACCTTCTGTCAAGTTTTGAAGCAATTTGGATTCACTGTATTCACTGTTTTAGGCAAATATTTACATGCATATTTTGTTAGTTTTAGAGAGCAAACGCTTTTCATTTGCAGCAGGTGCTACTGACGTCTTGGTCATTTCTTTGTTCGTAGGAGAAGCAGCAGAGGTGAAGAACACATCGATATCAGCGGCGGCATCATCTTGGCCTACTCATTGCAATCATGGGCACGCGGAAAGAGGAATCATTCAGTGCTTGTAATCAAACTCTATTTGCACTCCTAGCCCCTGAAAAGGGAGGAGACGTCATTGTAACAGACATCAAGG
The DNA here is from genome assembly GCA_028583015.1 of Wollemia nobilis. Lineage (NCBI taxonomy): Eukaryota > Viridiplantae > Streptophyta > Pinopsida > Araucariales > Araucariaceae > Wollemia > Wollemia nobilis. Next base: position 14,325,693 of record JAQPPZ010017058.1, on the reverse strand, counting down.
GAAATTAATGAAAGGGCTATGTTTTCTCTATCTGATTGTGTCTCTTCCAATGTGTTTCTTTTCCGTTTCATGCAATTTAATTTCTAGGACTTAAGCGTACTTAATTTTGAATACAATCGCACTTGGTGTTTCCTTTGCCCGGAATCTCGTGCTTTCAATTACATATTTGTATTCACGCCATGGACAAGGAAGTACATTATCAATTACTTCTAGCATCCTATCAAAACCATTCTTACCAAAGGAACATTGCTTATTAAATAAACCATGCATCACTAATTCCTTTTGCAAGTAAAACATAGAAGTATAGTTAAGACATGCATTTCTAAATCTAATAACAAGAATCACCATTCCACAAATAGATCCATAACACAATTGTTTATCCTGGGAAAAACCCCAAAGGGAAACCACCCAACCGTAAAATATGCGCTCTTGCTTTTATTTCATTAAATTGTTATTCTCAATTTACAATAATACTAAGGATCCTATAGATCCTTTTTCCAACCGTCCATAAATTCCTTTATGTGGAACACTTCCACATCATTATAAATTAAAACATACAAGAATATGTTCCTTGGACACATATACATATTAGAGGAACCTTCATAGGACTCGTAAGAATGAATCACACATGCATTCTATATCACCTTTATTAGCATAACCTTCAACTATCTTGAAGTTATAGTACAAAGGTTTTATGATATTTGAAGAGATCCCATAATCTCTTTGGTTATATGCAATCATTCTTCTTGTTAAATGAATTCCCAGTTTGCAGATCATTGGAGGAAATCTCACACCTTCCTCAGGAGTGGAAATCATAATGTTTTCCTACCTACACAATAGTTACTTTTAATCGGGCAATGTCATGTGATAATACTCCAATGAATGTAGCTAAGCATAGTACATAAATCAATATGTAACTTGCAAACATTCCACAACCCAAAGGTAGGAAATCCCATACTTTCCTAAGAATGAAACTTGAAGCTTCCCTTTCATCATTTCATCCCATATCATTCTACCCAGAAGATATGCCTTTGAATCTATATTATCCCATACATTCACCAAAGGCTACGAGAGAATCCCCATAAATTCTTCGAAGAACGAAACCTCGTTCCAATCTTCCCTCGATTAGAAGAATGCTTATCATGTACTAGATCCGACTACCCAGAAATAGCATTTAAACAAGAGAACCATTTCATATTTATGATAAAGGTTCTTGACATCTTTTCGATGTCTACTTTATAGTTCTTTTAACTATTAACCCCTAATCAAAGGTCTAGTGATGATTAGGTTTACTATATTTGTAAAGATACAACCAATATTTCATAGAGACTACTCCATATTTCTTTCTCATATGGTAACTCACAACGTATTCCCAAACTTACTTCAAACAATATCTTTTAACCTCTGAGTTAAAGCATATCTAATTCTCTTGAAGTATAGTTAACTCTTCCAAAGACTATAGTTATGTCTCTTCTTATGATTTACATTATAATCTTCTACAATTGGCCATAACATGGTCTTTAAATATTTAAAGCTTTCTCATATAACTCAATTTCATTAAAGTCTTCTTTAATAGACCACCTCAAATAATTCAATAGCATTAAATAGCTCAATTTCTTAGTTATTTGATTTTCCCCTATGGTTGACCAAATCACTCTTCTAGGATTCTTCCTAGATTTCTCTCAATCAATTCTTGGGGTCCAACTATTTCAAATACCATTTAATGAGATTAAATCAAATCTCTAACATTCCTTTTTCCAAAAGTACAAATATCATTTAATCGGAATTAGATCCAATTTCTAATATTCTTTTCCCAAGTATATATAATATCTTTAGATTTAAACCCTATCTCATATACTTTTTTTCAAGAATATATATTTCATTTAATTAGATTTTCTTCAAATCACCTAATACTCTTTTCAATAATATTTATGGTATTTAACTCTAATGGCTTATACTCCTAAGAGTATTTTTAAATCAAATATTTTTATGCTCACATATCTTGACCCAATTTAATTTCATTAAATCCAAGATATTCATTTTCGGTCAATTAGCTTTTGACCCTTTTAATTATTATGTCTACCAAGTGGACATTTAAATAGGGGTGCTTTCCCCATATTTGATTTTATTTCGCTATATTAGTTTCTTTGGGTGCATTTATCCTAGCCCAATATTTAAAACTAATTTCTTTGGACCCATCGTTATATTTATTCCACACAATATTCCATACAATACCACCTTTTATTTATTACTTTGTCACAATATTCCATAATATCACCTTTGGTAAAAGGTGTATTTCCCTTAACATAATATATTTTAGTCTTCATGCTAAAGTATATTTAACTCTATACTTACGCATTCCCTTACGATCATAATTCCTTTTGCCTACAATATTTAAATCAACATTTAAATCATAGATTGCTCAAGCCACTAAAAATAAAACATTCCCTAAATTGTTAGGGCTACCTAGCCATATTACTAGAGGGCTTTAATATCTACATAACCCAACCATTTAACCAAATAGATCACAGATCACAAATCACAGATCATAGATCATAGATCACAGATCATAGTTCACAGATCATAGATCATAGATCATAACTTTAAACATATAGATCAAATAATCTATCATGTCTACCATGCACTCACAGATTTTCACACAACCATATTTAGTAATAGTATGTCTCTAAAATCTCTTCATAAACCCTAATGAGAAGAACAAGAGGTTTCTCTAACACATGTTGAAACCCCAACTAATCTTAACATACTATCATATACTCTATGCTAAAAATTAGTAGCAAATAAGGCTTAATCAAGGAGGGATATCACCTGATCTCTTTCTCCTCCATGTAAGCCTCCTCAATGGTGATCTCCTTCTCTCTCTTTCTTCCAAAGTTCATCAAGTCCTTCCTTTCTACTCCAAGAAATGTCTTGATCGAGCGACTATTACTAAGGTTTGGTAATCTCCTAATGTTGTTTGGTTTTTGATCCACCTAAGGGTGGAGAGCATACTCCCTAAGCGTTAGGATTTCTCACAGAAATTGCTTGCAAGAATGCTTGCTTTCTCCTCACAAGAGCCTTCTATTTATAGATAATTTCCCCCACCTAATACCTATTATTTTAATAATAAAACCGATCAAGGTAGGTGAGGAAAGTCTTCCCTTTATTAATTGCTTAGAATAATGCTCCTTGTGGTCCAATTAGATTTGAACACAACTATGAGCATTAGTCATTAAATTAGGTTGGTCCAATTAGAATTGGACAATCCGATATTGTGGATAGGAAGTGAGGATCCTAATCATCCTCCACTATCCATTATAATATTCTAAATATTACTAGTGCTTATTGTGGTCCAATTAAATTTGGACACATTTTTATGAGCACTCATTTATCTTAAATTAAGTTAATTAACCTCAATTAACCCAATGAATTATCTTGAATAAACACTAATCTTTCTAATTAGTTTTCACACAAAATCCACTAACTAGGAGTTGTGGGTGTGAATAGGGTCTTTGACCCTTAGACATATGCTAATTGATTTTCCTCAATCAATTAGTTTACCTATGAGAGAGGTCCAATGGGGTGGGCTGTGACATACTCCCCCTTGGATTAAACACAGTCCTCTATGTTTCTCGTACTCTCCTATCACAGATGGAGCTTAAGATCATAATATGCATCAATATTTTACAAATTTGATCAAGTTAACATTATTTTTCTTCTTTTGCCAGCTTCTCGCTCTTGATGGTAAGCATATTCTTCCATCTACGAGAGTACCTGAACCTGCAAAAATAGAAACACATCAAGAGTATCATGTCCTCAAGCAATAAAATATCCATACTGCGTAAATTTTCAAGTATTGAAACACTCATCAATACAAAAATTTCATCACAAGGTCAGACATCGAAGCATCTATCAATGCATCATAAAAGAATATTGCAATAACAACACTTCAAAATGTCTTCTCAGTGATAATGTGAAATTATATTTCCATAATAGGTTAGACATAGCAAGTCTAATTATTGATAGGTTTAGCAAAATCTCATACCAAGGAGTTTTCAACCTACCATTTTATGATTCTTAACATGTGTTAAGCTTATGGAAATTAGATGTCAACAAGGACAAAATCTTAATTTCACAAATCCTACTTCAAGATACCCCTATATCTTGAATTCATATTTGTAGCAATCCCAGTTGCTACCACTAGTACATCTCTCCAGATGTCATATGGTATTCATTTTTAGTCAATTTATCGACTATTATACTATTTTTGTACCTCAAGAGATTCAAATGTCAAGTACAATCCTCAAAAGAGCCTCAGGTACACCACTTAAGACTCATCATTCTTCCACTGCACTACTCTAATTCACCAGCAGCACAATAGTGGGAGGATAAAAGACTTGAATATATGAAATCTTGAGTGTAGTTATACCATATTAACATTTGTTGTGACTATCTTAGTCCAACTTTACTCTACATAAGGTGTATTTTTCTAGCATTTTATCATTTTCTGATGATTTTTATGTTGATACTTACTCCAAGTAAGACATCATTCCAAGTGCATTATCATCCACTAATGATATTGGTGACCACACTTATTCCAAATAAGGTGTCATTTACAGCATTTGGACATGATTTTATCAACTTAATGAGAGGATCCCATACTCCTCTCAAGAATAAATCCCTGATCTATTCTTTCCCAACACAATTTTTCAATTCTTATATAAGTTTATGATCTAGACTTTGGATAGTCTCATCATCATTTTAGGTGTAATTCCAACATACTACCTAATAGTTCACTCTAATTATAGTTCCAGTAACTAATTTTATCTTTTGTGAACTAATCAAGGATGATCAATTTTGCACTCGTATCTCTTACAAGGTACAAATTATACAATTTTCAAAGAAAATATCTTATTCCTTCTCTTGCAAGATAACACCTCAATGGTGGTTTCAAAAGGAATCTTATTTCTCATAATTTATCATGCTTTTCAAGCAATAGCTTATTCGTCTATTATCTTGTATAGCTAAGTTTATGATCAAGGGGTGATTCTCATAAAAATGAATTCTCAAGTAAGTCCAAGGCTGCATTCCACAAGAGTCAACATGGCCAATGTCTATCTTGTGGATAGGAGTGGTACCAACTCTCCTATTAAGGCCAATGGGTAATCGAACATACCACGCTTTTGGGAATTCTCCCATCTGTTTCAATAGGAACACCTTTTTCCTTGCTAGCTTAAACTAACATTAAGCTAGCCTTATGTTAGGTCTCTTTCAACCCATACATTAGGCGTATGCCTTGAAGATTAAATGTCCTACCATAGAGATAGAACATCAACCTAACTGCAATGCTTAACCATCATCCCATATCACACAATGGGGGTTAAGGGGGTTATCACACAAACCCTCATAGACACTAAAGTGTCTACCATTCTTACTTGCTCTCACTTTATCATTATCCTTCATGATGTGAGAGTGAATTTTCTTTACCCACATTTGATCAATTCAATACTTGAGTTATCAACTCATAAAAGGGTTTGGTTTAAAGTTATATGTACTAAGTGTGATTTCTTAGCAATATCCTAGTTAAACCACATAAAATCCATTAGTCATATGTGCATTTACAATAGCATGATGTTTATTATAAAATTGTTCCTAGAGACTAAATCATCATAATGTTTTCAACAATTTCTAGGAATCAAACATCAACTTATGCAAGACTCCTACTTACCAATTCTTAGGATGACTAGATTTGGTCCATGTATAAACATAATCCACCAATAAACACATTAGCCAAGAAAACACTTTAAGAGATCAAGTCTCAATCCACATAGTGACTAACAGATCAAAGACTCCATAAATTGTGTTAGTCCCTCTATCTTATAATGAGATCAAATTGTACCTAACTCTACCATTGGAGAGATCTGACCTCATTAATTTGTTGGAATAGATTGAGTCTCTTCTAATACTATTTCCAAGGGTATAGGCATATATAATATATTTTTTCTATATATATTTAATGTGGGACAAAATCTAAATATGAGATACACCATTTAGAATTACATCGTCACATTAACCGATTGGAAAGTAATAGAGTCAACCTCCCTTAATAAACACATTTAATGTTAATTCTATTTCCAAAGTTGATACAAACTATATTCATAATTTGTATCTTTCCAAAGGCTATATTATAGTCTTCCATCATTAAAACTAACATTCAATTATAATTAAATCTTCTTTAATTGAAGGTCAATAATTCATCCTCTTAAATATAACTGATCCAATTGATACCCTATTTAATTGGATATTTCAAATGATTCAATTAACATCTTCGTTAATTCAACACCCTCTTTAATTTGGTCTCCCACTAAGCAATACCTTAAATCAATAATTTAATACCATATTTAACTTATTTTCCATTAACCAATAAGTAAGGGTATTAAGTGGAGCAAATTCCAATTCGGGTGTTTTATATCAATGATCATTAACTCATGAGCCAATTGTCCTTTGATAGGAATTAATATAGTAACCCAATGGTCAAATGATCATCGAAAATCAAAGTATTTCAATATTATATTTGATATTTGACCATTGACTAAATAATATGACTATATTAAACTTTTAGTCCACCGACACTAATTACTAAATATACTTGGACGTGAAAAAGGCTCAACATTCAACGATATGTGCATATCCTCTTTCTCAAGGCCATGTAACCCTCCATGGTGTGACTTACGAATGTTAGCCAAGGGTTCTATGTCCACTATTGACCATTCAAACTAGTCAATTGATATCTTACATGATAGACACCTTCATAAGGGTGTCTTCTTGTATTTAAGATACAATGACATTGTCATGCTTCTGACGTCCATCATTTCATGAGGTAATTATAATAATATTCATGGAGATAGACAAATATTTTGTGGGACCCAAAATTCCAATCGTAAAATGTGTCCCTAGACTTTATCACATTAAATTGGATTTGAATTTAACTTATAAGGTCTCAACTCCCTACGGTGTACCATGGTTACCTTATATTAAACTATCTCATAAATATAAAATGTTAGCAGAAATTACCTGATTATCTCAATCAACCTCGATATGCCAAATGTCCCAATGCAAGTGAGAGTTCATTTGATGGTACTTCGCTGGTTCTGGTTTGTTTGAGGATTCCTGTGCCTAACACCCTCATGGTACTCAACTCACCTCAATCCGAATTAGAAAGGAAGAGGGTCAACATCAATCAAACTGAATTAGAAAGCAAGAGGGTCAACCCCACTCATATCCAAAAAAGGTGTGTCATTGTTTAACACGTGGCCAACATTAATCTATTATCATCATGCAGATCACGTGGATAAACAATGCATTACACCTTGCATCAACTTATGCGATCCTTTCTTGATATTGTGCTTGATCATCGAGATATGGTCGAGTGTAAGAGGATACATTATCCATTTTATGGTGACGTACATCCACCACGTCAAGGATGTGGGAGAGAAGTTTTTTTTTTTTTTTTTTAAGTCTTCCTATGGTTCTTGATTTTGCATACGATCTAGTGTGCCTCGATCATGAAATCACTTAGGACAAGTATCTTTGATGACAACTAGTCCTGAGAGAAAGTCTTCAACCATTATGCACTAACCGATAAAGCAAATTTTCTTGTTACGGGATCGTTAAGCTCATTTACTTGAAGGTATCCAATTCTTGGGTGTTGAATGTTTTCTCGAAGGGATCACAGAGTTCTCCTTGGAAATCCATCTGAACCACATCTTTGATGAGCACAGGGACCACATCAATCCCAGGTGACAATATTCAGGCTATTTACCATGGATCCTACTGTATTACTCCATCACCACCTGGTGTTATTACAACAAGGTAAGGCTTTACTATTATCCACGTATCATTTGGCAAGATAAGAACTTGAGTCTTCTCCTTAAAACATTGAGGAATTTAACCAATTGAGCTAATGCAACTTTGAACCTTATATTTACCCTAGAAGAGTCCTACGATTTTTCCCTTTATGAATACGATGAAATGTAGTGTATATCCATACGTCAGTTGAAAATATGACATTAATCATAGCTTATTCAAAACGCTTGGGAAATTGATCCTACGTTCGTTCATTTAACTGTATCTAGAATAGGTTATCACCATGGGGTTTACGTAGATGTCCTTCATCCTCACAATGATTCCATACCCAATGTGTGGTCCCATCGGATAGGTTTGAATGGTAGGAAGGTTCTAAACCCTATAATGGTGCTCTCTTGTCTAGTAACTAAGGTAGAGGGTTTTCAAGAAATCACAAAGTGTCATCCACTATCCTAGAAATATTGGCTTTATCACAACGCATCGAGGTTTACGATATCCCAAGAAGTCATTTGCATTTGATCGAAATCCTCTGATGCATCGAGGGATGCAAACATAAAGCTTGGATATTATCCATGGATCATTGGATCAAATTTGAACTTTGACCTAGAAAATAATTGGCAGCATTCAGGATATCACTCAAGGGTTGATCCTATACACCTTTAACGACATCTGCAGTCCTTAACATCAAACTTAAATAAGATATGTGGCATATTTAACTATCATCTCCGGATCAATGCTAAGGATGACATCATTTTGGGTTCATTCTATCCATAGAACGTTTATCTCCCAAGGGTTTGAATCACCAAATTGAAATCCAAAACCCCATCTGTTATGCAGGGATAAAACTTTCAATGCCTGGCTTGATCGTTGGTTTGAATTTCTCCATAGACCTAGTGCAGAGAACATTAGCATACCTAGATTATGATAGGATCGACTCATGGGAGAATCCAAGGCTCATAGAATTTTTCCCACAATGGTTTTTGTATCTAGATGTAACCATAAAATCCAGCACATGATTTACTAAATAACCTACTGATTACATTTAATAGGAATCATCATAGGTCAACCGATTCTGGGTTGACAATGATCCATTCCTTCATCTAATAAAAATAAAGAGAGGATCAAATAGCCACTTTTAACAAGGGACATTAAATCATTAGCTCAAGGTTTCACCTCTTAATAGAGATCGAAGAGTTATCTCACAATCGGGATTAAAATAGATCTTGGGTAGGCCCGATTTGATTCTCACATGGTCGAGGCAACTATTATTACAAGACAATATCATTCCCTATGTCCCACATTGATTTCATCATGGGGGAAGAAATATTTATAAGCACCAACGCACTATGAAGTAGATAACCACCTCATGGTGGTCGTGGGGCACCGTCGGTGGTGTTGACACTGGGTATTTGACCACTTAAAAAGCTATCAAGGCTTGACAAGGGTCCTACCTAGACCAAACCACCATAATTAAATATTTTACATTCTCCAAGGTTGATAAAGCATATTTATCCAAGGTCGATATAAAGTCTCTCAATCACAATCATTATAAAGTACCTGAAGAATATGAGTAAATGTCTGAACATAATCTATTGCCTTATACCTCATACATTAAATTAACACCCTTAGCACCCAAAGGATTATAAACAATATTAGTAGCACATTGCTTATTTGCTAATATAGAGCTACCAACTTCTTTCCAAGGGCTAAATCAACATTAGTTCCAATCAATTAGCTATTTAAAGCTAACATTAAACTCTATTTTTTTACCAATCATTTATTGGCTAAGAGTTCATCTATAAGTTTTATAAACTTACAATATGGAAGTTTTAACAGTGCCCAAAACCTTTGTTAGCCTAGATCTAACATTTAGAATCTATTAGCTAACCTGGCTCTGATACCAACTGTAATAACCCTCATTTCACCACCAAACTCTACTATGATTTTTTTTTCTAATCACTTCTATTTCAAGTGTAGAGTTCCTAATCCTCATATCTTGCATTCTTCCAGATATTGACTATTCCATTAATGACTAGATGATCATATTTCTTAATTCATGACCTTAGTCTTAGTATTTAGTTATCTCAATGGAAGTCACATTCAGTTAGTGCAGTGAATCATGTGTCTAAGAATCACTTTCAATGCTACACAACTCATTCATTTGATCACATGAGAACATAATCATTTTAATCTATTATGCATCACATGACATAATGTATTCAATTCCATGAGGAAGGAAATGCAACATCAATTAATTCTAATGCAATGATTCATAAGCTCAATGTAACATACTCCATGATTTCATACTTTATTTACCTACAAAAGACCATGATCATTTTATCCACTTATGTAGTATATTACATATTTGTATTCACGCCATGGACAAGGAAGTACATTATCAATTACTTCTAGCATCCTATCAAAACCATTCTTACCAAAGGAACATTGCTTATTAAATAAACCATGCATCACTAATTCCTTTTGCAAGTAAAACATAGAAGTATAGTTAAGACATGCATTTCTAAATCTAATAACAAGAATCACCATTCCACAAATAGATCCATAACACAATTTTTTATCCTGGAAAAAACCTCATAGGGAAACCACCCAACCGTAAAATATGCGCTCTTGCTTTTATTTCATTAAATTGTTATTCTCAATTTACAATAATACTAAGGATCCTATAGATCCTTTTTCCAACCATCCATAAATTCCTTTATGTGGAACACTTCCACATCGTTATAAATTAAAACATACAAGAATATGTTCCTTGGACACATATACATATTAGAGGAACCTTCACAGGCCTCGTAAGAATGAATCACACATGCATTCTATATCACCTTTATTAGCATAACCTTCAACTATCTTGAAGTTATAGTACAAAGGTTTTATGATATTTGAAGAGATCCCATAATCTCTTTGGTTATATGCAATCATTCTTCTTGTTAAATGAATTCCTAGTTTGCAGATCGTTGGAGGAAATCTCACACCTTCCTCGGGAGTGGAAATCATAATGTTTTCCTAACTACACAATAGTTACTTTTAATCGGGCAATGTCATGTGACAATACTCCAATGAATGTAGCTAAGCATAGTACATAAATCAATATGTAACTTGCAAATATTACGCAACCCAAAGGTAGGAAATCCCATACTTTCCTAAGAATGAAACTTGAAGCTTCCCTTTCATCATTTCATCCCATATCATTCTACCCATAAGATATGCCTTTGAATCTATATTTTCCCATACATTCACCAAAGGCTATGAGAGAATCCCCATAAATTCTCTGAAGAACAAAACCTCATTCCAATCTTCCCTCGATTAGAAGAATGCTTATCATGTATAGGATCCGACTACCCAAAAATAGCATTTAAACAAGAGAACCATTTCATATTTATGATAAAGGTTCTTGACATATTTTCGATGTCTACTTTATAGTTCTTTTAACTATTAACCCCTAATCAAAGGTCTAGTGATGATTAGGTTTACTATATTTGTAAATATACAACCAATATTTCATAGAGACTACTCCATATTTCTTTCTCATATGGTAACTCACAACGTATTCCCAAACTTACTTCAAACAATATATTTTAACCTTTGAGTTAAAGCATATCTAATTCTCTTGAAGTATAGTTAACTCTTCCAAAGACTATAGTTATGTCTCTTCTTATGATTTATATTATAATCTTCTACAATTGGCCATAACATGGTCTTTAAATATTTAAAGCTTTATCATATAACTCAATTTCATTAAAGTCTTCTTTAATAGACCACCTCAAATAATTCAATAGCATTAAATAGCTCAATTTCTTAGTTATTTGATTTTCCCCTATGGTTGACCAAATCACTCTTCTAGGATGTTGGATATTTTGAGTAGATAAATTTATCATTGATGTCAAGGATGAATGATCATTAATATTGAAATTCAGTTTCAGTGAGCAGTGCAAGGAGAAGTAGTTCCACAATTAGTCCAGAAAGGAGAGTCCACTTCTAGTTGATCAAAACATGGTTCCATGAAGTCAGATGTGGTCCAAAGTGCAAAGAAGAAGCCCAAGAAAATAATATTATAATATTTCTTTATAATATTATACAGGGAAGTTTAAATTAATTATAAATTAATTAATATAATTTTATTATAAATTAATTTATTAATTAACTTTAATATTAAATATAAGTTAATTTAAGTTAATTTTATATAGCCCTAAGGTGGGTTATTAGGTCGAAATTCAAAATTTTAATTCGACCATTGAGCATCGACGTGGGAGTAAAAAAAATAAAAACGTTTATAAAAAGGGACTCCTCCACCTTAGCCCAAGTATAACAAATGCATTCAAATTAATCCTTGTGTTATGCGAGCTTGTGCGAATCATTTTGTGCCATCAAATAGTACTTAATTTTTTAAAAATTTCCTAGAGGAAGCAAAGGTACTTCACCCACCAAGGAATGTGCCTTGGTCACCAAGCATAGACAACACAGTTGGCAATGTCGGTGAAAGCAAAGCACGATGGTAGTGAGTGTCAGAGGTTCGAATCCACGACAAAGTTATTTTTTGTGTATGTGAATTTGACGACGAACGAAGGTGTAAAAGTAAGGAATATTCCCTTCCTTATCATGGGCACCTATAGCCCATGTGATGGGAACCAAAGTGCTAAGGTGCTTATCACTTGGGGAAACGACAGTTCGAAACTTGTCGAAACTCTTTTGGGGTAAAAACAAGGTATGAAATTTGTCAGCACCAAAATTTTTGGAGGAATTAATTTGATCCATAAAAGTTTAATTATTGCATAAATTAGTTTATAATATTTTAAGGGGAGTTATAAGGTCTATGCAAAATAATTTTGGTGATATTTGCTTTGGTGTTAAAAAGGGGAGATACACTTTTTAAGGAAAGTTGTTTGAGTTTTTGTAGTTTTGGATATTATTTTAAATTGGAGATTATAAGGAGTGTCTAAATAATTATTTTTCATGTATGATTTGATTTGATGGATGCTAATTTAAAGGAGGAGTAATAAGGTGTATTTGAGCTTTGATTAATTTTTTGACTAAGGGGTATTTTGAGAAAGTTTTAGGGTGATATTTTGTCATCTAACCATTGAAATTGTAAAGAAGAAAACTATGACTGAGATGGGTTTTCTAAGGGAACTTCTACATCAAACAAAAGTTATGGGCACATATTCCTAGTGAGTGATTGTTGAATTTTTTGAATGCTAATCTAGAGTGAAAAGGTTTTTTATGGAATAATATTTGTTGATAAAACCTTGTTTGATAAGCATTTTTGTTGAAGCAATTAGTTGAGTGAGGAACTTGAACTAGGGTTTGCAAAGATCTTGAGTATCATTGTTATGTGAGATTGGTTGAAGAGCATTTTTGGAAACATTTCAGTGAATGTTCATAAGTTTAGACTAGGGTTTATGAGAAAGTATTATTTCATTGAGTGATTGGTTGAGTAGAATTGGTTGAGCCTAGTCAAGTGGATGTGTTGATGTGATAGTTCAAGTTCTGTGAAACAAATTGTTCTATATTTTGAATTGATTTGAGAAAGAGGTTGAGCATTGTTGTGAATGTGAAGCATATTGAGTATCTAACAATTATCTATATGTTTCTATGATATTGAACAATTTCTAGTGAGGACTTGTTGAGAATATTGGACAAGTTCTAGTGAGGACTTATTGAGCAGATTGGACAAGTTCTAGTGAGGACTTGTTGACAGATTTGACAACTTCTAGTGAGGACTTGTTGAGAAAATTGGACAAGTTCTAGAGAGGATTTGTGGATAGATTAGAGTGAGATTTTGTGGAATCTTACAAGGCAGATTTGAGGTAAGTCTTTGAGAATACTTGAGATCAGAGTTGATTGATTTATTTGTTCAAACCTTGGGTTAAGATTTAGGGTAAATATAGTAGAGTTGATTTGTGATTGTGTTAAGCTTTGAATTAAGGCTTGAGGAAATATTTAAGGACAAATATTGAGTAGATTTGTACTAGATCGAAATACTGTATTTAATGCATATTTGAGGATAGATTTTGGTGTATATTTGAGGATAGATTTGTACTAGACCAAAGATAGAGTTTGATAAAATATGTGCTAGACCGAAGGACTATGTTTAGTATAGATTTGAGACAGAGTTAAGACAGAGCTTTGGAGGTGACATAGTATAGAGGATGATAGTCTCTAGTGGATAGATATCCATTAGCTAGGGCAATGAGTACAAGTATTATGAGTGGGGATAAGTGTCTTCATTGGATAGAGATCCATTAGCCAATGTAGTGGAGGCAACAGTTCTTCTAGAATATCATCAGCTAGAGCTTAGAAGAAAGGAGTTCCCCTATGGATAAAGATCCACAAACTTGATTAGGGGATTGATGTATTCTTTGGACAAGAGGTCCATAAATATTGTAATTGGGAAAGGATTCCCAAGATATTGATTGAGAAAATTTTAGTGAAATATTTTCTCCGTGGAGTAGCCCACATTGGGTGAACAATGTTAAATTGGTATCTATATTGTGTGTGGTGATTTGTGCATTACTTTGATTACTACTGATGATATTGCTATCTATACATTGCATAATATTGATTGGGATAGAAAAGTAAAAAGTGGTATTATACTGTTCACCCCCTCTCAGTATAAGATTGTGTTCTTCAATTGGTATCAAAGCGAGTCTCTCTGTGAAAATACTAACAACTTGGAGGAGGATCCATCAACAACACACATAACTTTAGAAAATGAAGAAGAGACCATGTTTGATATAAAATATGGACTCTATACTGCTCTTAGAAAGTTGGAAAGTATTAGAGAGAAGAAATCAAGCTTGAAGGAACAAATTCAAGAGGATGAAGAAGCAAGGATGGAACTTCTACAAAGTATCACAAAACTCAAGATAAAAGTAGAAAACGAAAAGAAAATTGAGCAGGATATGACAGATCTGTTAAGAGCAAGAGAAACAGAATGTGAAATATTGGAAGCAAAATTTTTATATATAAGAAATAAATTTGAAAATACCAAGGTACTACAAGATATAGAGTATGATAAATAGAAAGAGGAATCAAGTCTTCAAGAAGCAAAAACTTCAAACAAAGATAAGAAAACAAAGGATACTTCAAAATAAAAAGACATTAGAAAGTAAGAAAGCAAAGAAGAACCTTGTATGAGATTTAATCACAAAATAAGAAGCACTCAACCACAATCTCAAAGGCATCCAAAAAGATTACATAATTTCTTCCATGGTCATTATTTTTCTTGTAACAAATATGGTCATAGAGTTGTACATTGTATTGGTCATGCAATAAACAATTTCAATTGAAATTTCAATTCTTTTGCACCTCTTATGGATAATGATATTATATGTTACAAATGCAATATTTTTGGGCACAAGGCTAGATGGTGTAAAATGATACTTCTTGAGTCTAGTAAAAGAAAAATAATTTCAACAACTAGGAAAAAGGAAAAGGGAATGTAAAAGCTAGATCAATGTTAGTTAAAACAACCCTTCATGCTTAGGATAAATAAGAACAATGAGATATTGATAGTGGTTGCTCTAGACACATGACAGGAGACAAAGAAAAATTCATTGTACTAAAAGAAACGAATAGAGGATCAGTAATTTTTGGTGATAATGGATCAACAAATATTGGTGGAAGAGGAACATTTAGATAATGGGAAAAAAAGAACAGAAAATGCATTGTATGTCAAAGGTTTAAAACATAATCTGCTACGTATAAGTCAACTTTGTGATCAAGGTCATATGGTTACATTTCACCCAGATAGATGTGAGATAAGAAAAATAGAAATTGGAAAAGTCATTGCAAATGCAAGAACTCCAAATAATCTATATACATGCTTAGTGAGATCAAAGATGAAAAGTGTTTTCTATCACAAGTAGATGAGAGTTGGTTGTGGCATAGGATATTGGATCATTTGAATTTTTACAGCATAGTCAACATAAGCAATAAGTAGGATGTCAGATATTTACCCAAGCTAAAGAGGCCACAAAACACAATTTGTGCACCTTGTCAACATGGAAAGCAACCTAGAACAAGCTTTAAGTCAAAGGAATATATGATATATGATTCATTAAGTCTAATACATACTAATCTATGTGGTCCTACCAAAACTCAAAGTATTCAAGGTGAGAGTTACTTCATATTATTTATAGATGATTTCTCTAGAATGGTTTGGGTAGCTTTCCTAAAAGATAAGTCAGAAGCATTTGAAAAATTCAAAGCATTTAAAGAATGAGCTGAAAATGAAATTGGCAAGAGGATTAAGTGTTGGAGATCTGACAAAGGAGGAGATTTTACCTTGAATTAATTTGTATATTTTTGTGAACAACATTGAATCAAGAGAGAATACTCAACTACAAGAACCCCTCAACAAAATGGAGTAGTTGAAAGGAAAAATAGGACTATTGAGAATATGGCTAGAGCTATGTTGAATGAGTCCAAGATTTTAGATGGATTGTGGAGAGAAGCGGTCAACACAATAGTATATATAATCACTAGGGATCAAATGAGGGCAAACTATCACACGACTCCATATGCGCTACGAAAAGGAATACTGGCCACTGTAAGACACTTCAAGGACTTTGGAAGCAAGTGCTACATAAGACGAGAAGAGCAAAACTTAGGCAAGTTTGATCCAAGATGTGATGATGGAATTTTTCTTGGTTATTCCACTAAAATTAAAGATTATAGATGCTTCAACAAAATAACATGTACCATTGTAGAAATCATAAATGTAACAATTTATGAGAAGATAGATTAAAGAGAACTGGTTCAACAAATCATGTATCAGGAAGATGAAAGTTATCAAGAAGAGTTTCATGAGGAATAATATGAAGAATAAGAATAAACACAAAGACTTCTTCCTAAAACTCCATCCAGGTATGTATAGAAGCATCATCCAAAAGATCAAATCATCAGGAATATAGATGAAAGACATATAAGAAGAAAGATAATAACACCATCTCAACAAGCAAATTTCTCCATGTTTTCTAAGATTGAGCCAAAGGAATTCATTCAGGCAAGTGAATATGAGTTCTGGATTAAGGTAATGGATGAGGAATTAGATCAGATAGAGAAAATCAAGACTTGGGAACTTGTTCTATGAACAAAGGACAAAAATGTGATCGACACAAAATGGGTATTCAAAAATAAGCTAAATGAAGATGGACATATATTCAAAAATAAAGTAAGGTTAGTATGCAACGGTTATGCACAGGTAGAGGGAATAGAATTTGATGATACATTTGCTCCATTTGTACGACTTGAATCTATAAGAATATTTTTAGTCTTTTCAAGTTTTAAAAACTTCAAGGTATATCATATGGATGTTAAGTCAGCATTTCTAAATGGTGTTCTAGAAGAAGAAGTCTATATTGAACAGCTAGAGGGATTCATATTAACAGATAAACCATATCATGTATACAGACTGAAAAAGGCATTGTATGGTCTAAAACAGACTCCTAGAGCATGGTATTCAATATTGGATAAGTATATTCAAGAATAGGAATTTAGAAAAGGAATAGCGGAAATCAACTTATACATCAAAAATGAAGTGAATAATCTACTAATTATGGTTATTTATGTTGATGACATTATTTTTGGGGAAAAAATGATAATATGTGTAAAGAATTTGCAAAGAACATGCATAATGAATTTGAGATGTCTATTCTTGGTGAGTTGTCCTTATTTCTTGGACTTTAGATTTCACAATCATAGAAAGGAGTATTTCTCTCACAAACCAAGTATATAAAAGAGATGCTAAAGAAATTCAAGTTAGAATATTGCAAACCAGTAAGTACCCCCATGGTTATAGGATGTAAGTTAAGTAAGGATGATGAATCTACAAAGGTAAATCAGAGATTATACAGATCTATGATTGGCATCTTGTTGTATTTTATAGCAATAAGACCAAACATAGTGCAGTCAATGGGATTACTGGTAAGGTTTCAGGAAGCACCTAAAGAAACACATGTAACAATAGGTAAAAAGAATTCTCAAGTATCTAAAAGGGACTATTGATTTTTGGCTTTGGTATCCTAAAAGTGATAGTTTTATACTCACAACATATACAGATTGGGCCAGTAGCATTGATGATAGAAAAAGCACAAGTGGAGGAGCATTCTTTCTTGGAGACTATTTAGTCTCTTGGCTAAGTAAGAAATAGGTATCAATATCATTTTCTACAGCAGAAGCAGAGTATATTGCAGTAGTAGCTAGTTGCACACAAGTATTATGGATGAAGCAAATTCTAGAAGACTTCAAGATAAAATATGATCATCCTATTTCCATATTATGTGATAATACAAGTGCTATAAGTATCTCAAATAATCTAGTGATGCATGCCAGGACAAAGCACATTTCGGTCAAGTATCATTTTTTGAGAGAACAGGTGACAGATAAGCATGTCAGGTTGGAATATGTTACTACAAAAGATCAGATAGCAGACATCTTCACTAAGCCACTTTCGAAAGAGACGTTTGAGTATCTTCGAGGAAAATTGGGAGTAATATTCACACCCTAGAATTGACCGCCTCAAGAGGAGGTGGGGGAGGGGATAATCTAAGAGACTCGTTCTTAGCCCCGAGACCCAAAGGTGACCCTTTTCCATTGATTTCAAAGGGGGAGATATTTAAGTAAAGGGGAGAGATTTGATTTAAGAAGAGAGCATTCAATCAGGGGAAGTAGTTTCCTGAATGAAGTAGGATAGAAACATGTTAAGAAAAGTTGAAAAGATAATTGGGTTGCCATAAATGACAAAGGGGGAGATTGTTGGACATTTTGAGTAGATAAAGTTGTCATTTATGTCAAGGATGAATGATCCTGAATGTCAAAAATTATTTTTAGTGAGCAGTATAAGGAGAAGCATTTTTGCAATCAATGCAGGAAGGAGAGTCTACTTCCAGTTGATCAACACCCAGTTCTAGGAAGTTAGATGTGGTCCAAAGTGCAAAGAAGAAGCCCAAGAAAATAATATTATAATATTTCTTTATAATATTATATAGGGAAGTTTAAATTAATTAATATAATTATATTATAAATTAATTTATTAATTAATTTACTTAACTTATAAGTTATTTAAATTAATTATTAATTAATTTTAATATTAATTATAAGTTAATTTATATTAATTTTAAATAACCCTAAGGTGGGTTATTAATTCGAAATTAAAATTTTTAATTTAACCATCGAGTGCCGACGTGGGAGTAAAATAATCAAAACGTGTATAAAAAGGGACTCCTCCACCTTAGCCCAAGTATAACAAATGCATTCGAATTAATCCTTGTGTTATGCGAGCTTGTGCGAATCATTCTGTGTAATAAAAAAGGATTTCATTATTTAAAAAGTGCCTAGAGGAAGCAAAGGGACTTCACCCACCAAGGAATGTACCTTAGTCACCAAACACAAATAGTGCAGTTGGCAATCTCAGCGAAAGCAAAGCACGAGGGCAGCGAATGGCAGAGGTTCGAATCCACAAAAGAGTTATTTTTTGTGTATGTGAAGTTGACGACGGATGAAAGTGTAAAAGGACAGATGCTTCCATTCCTTCTAGTGGGTGCCTATAACCCATGAGGTGGGCACCAAAGCGCTAAGGTGCTTAGTGCTTGTGGAGACGATGGTTTGAAACTCGTTGAAACCCTTTTGGGGTAAAAACAAGGTATGTAATTTCCTAGTGCTAGAATTTTCAAAGGAATTAATTTGAGCCATAAAAGTTTAATTTTTGCATAATTTAGTTTATAATATTTTAAGGGGAGTTATAAGGTTTATGAAAAATAATTTTGGTGATATTTTCTTTGGTGTTAAAAATGGGCAATAAAGTTTTTAAGGAAAGTTGTTTGAGTTTTTGTAGTGTTGGATATTATTTTAAGTTGGATATTATAAGGAGTGTCTAAATAATTATTTTTCATTTATGATTTGATGGATGCTAATTTCAAGGAGGAGCAATAAGGTGTATTTGAGCTTCGATTACTTTTGTGACTAAATAATATTTTGAGAAAGTATTAGGGTGATATTTTGTCATCTAACCATTGAAATTGGAAAGAATAAAATTGTGACTAAGACAAGTGTTCTAAGGGAACTTCTACATCAAACAAAAGTTATGGGCACATATTCCTAGTGAGTGATTGTTGAATTTTTTGAATGCTAATCTAGAGTGAAAAGGTTTTTTATGGAATAATATTTGTTGATAAAACCTTGTTTGATAAGCATTTTTGTTGAAGCAATTAGTTGAGTGAGGAACTTGAACTAGGGTTTGTAAAGATCTTGAGTATCATTGTTATGTGAGATTGTTTGATAAGCATTGTTGGAAACATTTGAATGAATGTTCATAATTTTATACTAGGGTTTTTGAGCAAGGATTATTTCATTGAGTGATTGGTTGAGTAGAATTGGTTGAGCCTAGTCAAGTGGATGTGTTGATGTGTCAAGTTCTATGAAACAAATTGTTCTATATTCTGAATTGATTTGAAAAAGAGGTTGATCATTATTGTGAATGTGAAGCATATTGAGTCTCTAACAATTATCTATATGTTTCTATGATATTGAACAAGTTCTAGTGAGGACTTTTTGAGCATATTGGACAAGTTCTAGTGAGGACTTGTTGAGAAGATTGGACAAGTTCTAGTGAGGACTTGTTGAGCATATTGGACAAGTTCTAGAGAGGACTTGTGGATAGATTAGTGTGAGCTTTTGTATAATCTTAAAAGGCATATTTGAGGTAAGTATTTGAGAATACTTGAGAGTAGATTTGATTGATGTATTTGTTCAAACCTTGGGTTAAGGTTTGGGTTAGATCTAGCAGAGTTGACTTGTGATTGTGTCAAGCTTTGAGATAAGTCTTGAGGATATATTTTAGGATAGATATTGAGAAGATTTATACTAGACCGAAGAACTGCATTTAGTGCAGATTTAAGGATAGAGTTTGGTGTATATTTGAGGACAGGTTTGTGCCAGACCAAAGATAGAGTTTGAGCAAATTTGTGCTAGACTAAAGGACTATGTTTATTACAAATTTGAGACAGAGTTAAGACAAATCTTATAGAGTATAGAGGATGAAAGTATCTAGTGGATAGATATCCATTAGAATGGGAAATGATTACAGGTCTTCTGAGTGGGGATAGGAGGCTTTAGTGGATAGATATCCATTACCCAATGTAGTGGAGGTAACAGTTCTTCTAAAATATCATCAGCCAGAGCTAAGGAGAAAGGAGTTATACTGTGGATAGATATCCACAAACATGATTAGGGGATTTGTGCCTCATTTGGACAAGAGGTCCATAAATATTGTAATTGGGAAAGGATTCCCAAGAGATTGATTGAGAAAATTTTAGTGAATTATTTTCTCTATGGAGTAGCCCACATTGGGTGAACCATGTTAAATTGGTTTCTTTATTGTGTATGGTGATTTGTGCATTGCTTTGATTACTACTGTTGATAATTCTATCTATAAATTACATAATATTTATTGGGATAGAAAATTAAAAAGTGGTCTTATACTGTTCACCCCCCCTCTCAGTATAAGCTTGTGTTCTTCATAGGATTCTTTCTAGATTTCTCTCAATAAATTCTTGGGATCCAACTATTTCAAATACCATTTAATGAGATTAAATCAAATCTCTAACATTCATTTTTCAAAAAGTACAAATATAATTTAATCGAAATTAGATCCAATTTCTAATATTATTTTCCCAAGCATATACAATATCTTTAGATTTAAACCCTATCTCATATACTTTTTTCCAAGAATATTATTGGCAGTTTTGTATCTTTGCCACATTAAAAAATTTTGTTGAATTTGGATTGTAAAATTTTGATAATTTTTTTATAATGCAGGTGCTATAATTTTGTTGTTTATTTCATTGTAATATTAGTTCCGCCTTATTTAGTTTTTTCTTCTTTAAAATGATATTTCTGCAAATAAAATGGAGGTCGTGAATGCAACAAAGATCTTTGTTAAAAAAATGTTTAAGGAGCAAGAGCACTGGAAGGAGATCAATTTTAAAAGAGAAGCACCTAAGAAAAAGAAAGCAACTTGTTTCACCCATTTCCAGGGGTGAAAGTCTTTTTTTGCTTCTTCAAGAGGTGAAACTTAGCATAAGAATGGTTTCACCTTAAACAAAGCAAAGGTGAGGAAGGAATGCTTAGTTTTGAAGTGGTAGTAGAATTATGAGGAAGAGCAATGAATTTAGGTGCTTTCACCCCAAGTTTCATTTGCAAAGAAGTTTCACATCAGAAGGAGATGAAAATCATGATTTAATTCAAGAACAAACTTGAAGGGAAGAAGAGGAGAAGTTTTGCAGCAACTGAGGGGTGAAAATCCTTTTCACCCTTCTTAGATGCGAAATATAATTTAAAAGGAGTGAATTCACCCGACAAAAAAAAGGAGTAAAAAGTTTCAAGTTGTAAAGGAGCAGAATGCTTTCACCCCAGTTGAGGGGCGAAAATCCTTGTCGCCCCTTTTTGGGGTGAAAGTCATTTTAAAGCACTGGCTACATTAAAATTAAAAGTCAAGGCACTTTTATCCCAACAGAGAGGTAAAAATTCCTAGTGACCATCTTTGGGGTGAAACGTATCATAAAGAAAAGTGTTAAGTAGCGCTATGTGGTCCAAGCTCCAACAAATCAAGGTATAATTTTAAAAGCGCTCTCATCCCAATAGTGGGCAAAACTCCTCGTCACCCTATTTGGGGTGAAATATATTTTAAGGAATAATTTAAGAGAAGGAATGGTGGGCTCAACATGGGCAAGTCAAAGAAACGATTTTTCCCCAAGTGAGGGGCGAAACTCATTGTCGCCCCTCTTTGGGGCGAAAGGGGATTTCAAATTTGTGTAAAGGTGAAAGAGATAAATGGCAAAATGGGGCCCATTTCAAATATGATAGGGGCAGAAATAAAGGTAAAGTTCCCAAGGTGAAGTTAGGGTATATCAAATTGAATTCAACCCTGTTGGGGGGTGTCATGGGGTTTTACCTCTCCAAGGGGTGAATGAGGTTTTTAAAACTTGATTTCGGGCAGAAAAGTTACGCCATGCAATACATTGAAGGAAAAAATAGTTAAGGGTGATATCACCTCCCCAAGGGGGTGAAATTATTTGTCACCCTCCTCTAAGGTAAAAAAAACTATGAGTGATAGGCAAAATTGCTGAAGATGTTGAACCAAGCTATGTTGTCACCTGTTGCTACCTCAAAAATGTTGTTTTACCCCACTCTTGGGAGAAATCAATTATTTTACATTAAATTCATGGAGACATTGCTCACAAAGGCACAATTTTATAGGTTTTATGGGAAAGAGGTGAAGAAAGATAAAATTTAATTCTTGGATCCATGCAAGCAGTGCTTCCAGAATGTCTGCTTCAATGTTGCGGTATTAGAGATAATTCTTGTTTATTTCCAATGCATCGACTATCAACCTTACCAATTTTCAAAGAATATTTTATTCTCAGTGGAATTTTCTAGCGAAAGTGGATTTCCAAGGCGCAAGGCAAAGTGAATTCATTGACTGAATGCCCAATTTTTAGATGATTTTGTTGCATCCCAACGCACCAAAAATAAATGCTACTTCTTAGCATTTAATCCTGCTAACTTCTCTGTGTGATTCTCCCACTAAATCTGGATCATGGTTTCCTTGTAGAATATCTTGACCATAATAACATCGATGCCAAGGAGGAAATTGTTCTCACTGGTTTTTGATCTACCGATATTTTGTTGTATATGCATTAAATGACAGATGCACAATATCTCTATAAATACTAATCATTTTTCATTATAAAGGAAGGACGAACACTCTACAAAAAAACACTCTAAGTTTTTTACATCAATAGAAATACTTCAGCTTCTGGTTCTTCGAGTAGTTTTGCATTTGATAATTTTCAATGTGTAATTTTTGAAGGCTTTCATTTCCATTATTTGTTGTGAGTAAATTATGCTTCCAAATTTAGTCTTTGATAGTGAGGGAGTGACCACTGAAATGCACTTTGGGGTCATTTTCCTACATAACTATTAGTTGTTTCTACACTTGTATTTCTATTGCATGTTGCTAATTGCTTGGTAAAATTTTAGTTATTAGTCTACCTGCATCCTATGCTTTTGGATTATAGCCATATTTACCTATTTCTTTCCTATTACCCTAAAATTTTAACCGATGTAGGATTTATTAAGGGAGATAGCCTTCTATGGAGATTGGTTTGGAGGACATTTCTTTCCTCCGTCCTTTCAATGTTGGTCGGGTCTAGGGCACACAAGACATAGACTTTATAACTAGGAAAATTCGTGATCAACAATTTTTGGCATGCCTGGTGGGACCTCTCAAAAGGTTCCACTTTTAATAGTATTAAGGTTTGATGTTTACCTGGTACTGTGTGATTAGAACATTTGGTGACTCAACTGTACCTAGAAGCCTCTGAACATGAAGTGAGTGAAATTATTCTTCATGATTACAAGATTGAAGGGTAAAAATTTCAAAGAGCCTATTGAGTTTTACAAAATTGACATCCAAGAGCTAGAATAACACCCTAGGGTAGTTCCTCCAGTTGTCCCATAAACTACAACATTCTCTTAGCTAGTTGGTTTATTTTCTATTCGTTCGAGTCTTGGTTGTATAGCTACTAGTTTTCCACCTCCCCAACCACACACACCAGTTCAAATGGCCCAAAATATACCACCACAACAGCCACTACCAAGGTAGTTTCCAGCATGGAATAGCTCAAGATATGATGCAGGAGCATCCGGTGGTCAAGGAGCAATCTTGCATCCTCCAAACCATTTTATTGTTTGCTTTTATTTTCTAAGTACTTGTGTTGGGTTTGTTTCAAATCTTGGACCAAGAGGGAGGTTTTGTAAAAAGAAGAGGAAGTTTTAGTGTAAAGGCACAAGTTGCGTTGGGGTCACGAAATCGTGACATGTCGCGATTTCGTGACATGTCGCGAAATCACGACCCCAAAGCTTCGGAAGGGCAATGGCCAGTTTGAGTCGCGATATCGCGACATGTTCCGACTTCAACAGCGTTGAACAGTTGGCAATTAAAATCAAAGGCTCGGTGCACACGAAGAAGGGGAGAAGGTTTTGGTCGTGATATCGCGACATATTTTGCAAGCGAAAGAGAGGTGACCGTTGGGTCGCGATATCGTGACATGTCATGATTTCGTGACATGTCGCGATATCACGACAATGTTTCAAAGCTGAGGGCGGATGTCAGTTGGGTCGCGATATCGCGACATGTCGAGATATCGCGACATGTCGCGATATCGCGGCCCAAGAAAAATTCAAACGAAAATAAACACGCGGACGGTCGAGCAGGGTGAAATTGACACGTGGTTGCCACGTGTCTTAAAGGCAACACGACCAGTGGGGGTTAGAGTTAATTTTGACACGTGGAGACACACTTGTAACAGATCATGAGGTTGAGGGCCACGTAATCGGAGGAGAGAGATTTAGACGTCGACCAAGTTTAAGTATCTTGGGATGTCGTTTCTGGAGGAACCGTAGTTACAGGTGAAAGACTTAATGGCAGAGACATCGATATTTAAAGACAGTCAGATTAAAACGGTGGGTGCAGGGTATGGGAAGCCATGAATGCAGGCTCTGGACGGATCGGACAGTTGCCATTTATGGCAGAAAACAAAAGGAAAGGAAAATCTTGAAATTTCAACGGAGGGAAAATGAAATTCGAATTGGTCTTTGGGCGGGAGCATTAATTGCAGGGAAAGCCGAGACCACATTAAAACGGGGAAAATTGGTATGGGAAAGGGATGGTGAAGTTCGGGATTGGGGGAGAAGTGGTATACTGGAGAGAATACTGTAACCCGTATTATGCTATTTTTTTTTAATGAAATTATTGTGAATGTGTTTTTGTGAATCCCGGCTTGCCATCAAGTGGTATCAGAGCGGGAGCTCCTGAGCGTGTAACAGATCATCAGAGAGAGGCAGTTGCACCAGGATCTGTGGAAGAATTCTAAAAAAAAAATAATAATAATACAGAGAAAATATCATGCCTCCACGAAGGAACCGTGGCGGAGTAGGAAATGTGGTGTCGGTCGAAGACTTTCGGGCCTTGCAAAGACAAGTTCAAGCCTTGCAAGTAGAGTTACGCAGAAGGCATGAACCCGGAGGGGAAGAGGAAAGTGAAGATGAAGTTGAAGAGGAAGAACAGTCTGAGGAAGAAGCAGAGTCGTGGATCCGACTCGGGCCCGGTTGTATAAGGCCATCTCTCAGATTGGAAAATAGCCAAAAATGGAGGTATCTACCTACTCGGGAAATCTGAATCCAGAAGAAGTGATTGACTGGATAAATGATTTAGAGGAATATTTCGAGTATGAGGAGATTGAAGACCCTAACCGGGTCAGATTTGCTAAGACCAAGTTAAAGGGTCATGCCAACATTTGGTGGAGGGGAATGCAGTTGGAGAGAAACAGAAGAGGGAAAGAAAGAATAACAAGATGGGATAGAATGGTGGAGAAGCTTAAAAGACAGTTCATCCCGGAAGATTACGAGTTGGATCTGCTAAGAAAAATGCGAGCTTGAGACGAGACAAACAAAACTGTCCAAGAGTACACTGAAGAATTTTACAAAATTTCTATTAGAACAGGGCATTTAGAGGCAAATAAAGAGAAAGTAGCCCGTTACATTAATGGGTTGAGGCTTGGTATCCAGGAAGAACTAAGCCTGGTTCGAGTAAACACCATTGAGGATGCTTATCAATTTGCCTTGAAGGTAGAAGAAAAGCTAAACAGGCGGTTTGAAGGCAAGCAAAGAGGAAGAGGCCGAGGTGGAAGGACTGGTGGGAGGACCAGTGGAGAAAAGTACAAGGATCCGAAGAAGACTAGGGAAGCCAGTAGTAACCAAGACCAAAAAGAAGAAGATGTTTATCAGCCCCGAGATCAGAACAGCTACCCAAGAGGATGGGGTGGATCTGGACGAGGGTTTGGAAGGGGAGTATTTCGTGGAACATGTTTCCACTGTGGTGAAGAAGGACACAGGGCATTTGAATGTCCACAACACCGAGAAAGAACAAACAAGAGGCCTAAGGGCCCAGCCAGAGCTGCTGTGGCAGAGGAGGATGCTGAATCTGAGCATTTCGAAGAAGCGGAGAGAGGAGAAACAATGGTTGTAAGAAGAGTCCTGTTGAACGAGGAGAACGACACAGACCAGAGGAAAAGTTTATTCCGCACTAGATGTAAATGTGCGGGCAAGGTTTGCAATATCATTATTGATAATGGTAGCACGGATAACCTGGTTTCTGAGGAAATGGTTATAAAGTTACAGTTAGAGAGGAAGAAACACCCACACCCATACTTGGGTCGCATGGTTACAAAAGGACCACAGAGCTTTGGTCAATGAGCGAGTGTTCGTTAAATTTAACGTTGGGAAGTATTGTGATGAGGTCTCGTGTGACATCTTACCCATGGATGTTTGCCACATGTTGCTTGGGGAGACCACTGGCGGTTTGGACCGGAGTGCAGTACATGATGGTCGTGCCAACACCTACTCATTGACAAAGAATGGTGTACGCCATAAACTAAAGCACTTGAAGGATACAGATGAAAAGGTATGTAATATTTCCATAATCTGTTTAGTTGAGGGGAGAGAGTTTATGAACGGGTTAAAGCATGAACATTTATGTTATGCAATAATCCCTAGAGTTAGGGGGAAGGAATGCCGGGATACCCCAACGAAGTTCTAAATCTCGTTGGAGGAATTTCCAGACATTGTGTCTGACAATGTGCCTGAGGGCTTACCCCCTGTGAGAAAAATTAGCCATCATATAGATTTAGTACCAGGATCAAGCCTGCAAAATAAAGCTGCACACAGGATGACACCTATAGAGACTGAGGAGTTAAATAGACAGGTCCAAGAATTATTAGAAAAGGGATTAATTTGGGAAAGTTTGAGTCCATGCACAGTACCTGCAGTGCTGGTGCCAAAGAAGGATGGGGAATGGAGGATGTGTACAGATTCACGGGCCATCAACAAAATTACTATTAAGTACAGATTTCCGTTACCAAGAATGGATGATATCATGGACTGTTTAAGTGGAGCTGAGTACTTCACAAAGATTGACCTGAAAAGTGGTTATCATCAGATCCATATTCGAGAGGGGGATGAATGGAAGACAGCCTTCAAGACAAGAGAAGGCCTGTTTGAGTGGTTAGTCATGCCCTTTGGACTATCCAATGCACCAAGTACCTTCATGCGGCTGATGAATGAAGTACTGAAAGAATTTCTAGGAAAGTTTGTTATTGTTTATTTAGATGATATATTGATATTTAGTCGGACCCTGGAGGAACACCTGATGCATATCAGGAGAGTCTTTGAAAAGCTGCAAGAAGAACAGTTATTAATAAATTTGAAAAAGTGTAATTTTGTCAAGAAGGAATTGGTATACTTGGGGTTTGTAATCTCAACGAAGTCCCGAAGATGGACCCCGAAAAGGTGAGAGCCATCATTGAATGGCCTACTCCAAGGAGCACAACGAAGTGAGGTCATTCCATGGTCTGGCCGCTTTTTATAGGAAGTTCATAAAGAACTTCAGCAGTATTTGTGCACCTCTCATAGAGACAATGAGGGGAGATAAAAAGGAGTTCAAATGGACATCAAGGGCTGAAAGGAGCTTTGACACATTGAAGAGAAAAGTTACGAGAACAACCTGTTTTGGCACTTCCAGACTTCAACAAGGTATTTCAGGTTGACTTGTGATGCCAGTGGCGATGCAATAGGGGCGTATCGAGTCAAGGAGGCAAGCCAGTTGCTTATTTCAGTGAAAATTTAAATGATGCTCGAAAAAAGTATTATTTCTATGATCAAGAATTTTATGCTATAGTTCAGGCCCTGAAAAAGTGGAGACATTATTTATTACCAAAGGAGTTTGTACTATTTACTGACCATCAGGCTTTGCAATACATTAATAGTCAGACAAAACTGAACCAAAGGCACATGAAATGGGTGGAGTTCCTCCAAAGTTATACCTTTGTACTAAAGCACAGAAGTGGGAAGTCAAACAGGGTTGCAGATGCCTTAAGCAGAAGGCAGACTCTTCTGACCAGATTGACAGTGGAAGTAGTGGGGTTTGAAGAACTGAAGGGTCTATACCCTGCAGATCCGGATTTTGTAGAAGCCTGGAAGGCTTGCTCAATACCTCTTACAATGGATAGAACAAAATGGTTGGATTTCTTAATCCAAGATGGGATGCTTGTTCAAGGGTAGTAAGTTGTGCATTCCCAGAAGTTCCATGCGGGAGAATTTAATCAAATAAAAGCACGGCGGAGGATTGGCTGGGCATTTTGGTAGGGATAAGACCATTGCCTTGATTGAGGAAAATTACTACTGGCCACAACTTCGGCAAGATGTACGGAAGTTTGTGCAAAGTTGTAGAATATGCCAGATGGCAAAGGGTGTAAAACAAAATACAAGATTGTACCAGCCATTACCCAGTGCTCGAGAGACCATGGGAGGACATAAGCATGGATTTTGTTCTAGGATTGCCGAGAACACATAGAGGAAATGATTCAATATTTGTGGTGGTGGACCGGTTCTCCAAAATGGCACATTTTATTCCCCGCCAAAAGACAAGTGATGCAGTTCACATTGTTGGGTTGTTCTTCAAAGAAGTGGTATGACTTCACGGTTTACCGAGAAGTATAGTTTCAGACAAAGATACAAAGTTTGTTGGGTATTTCTGGAGAACTCTGTGGAAGAAATTGAAGACAGACTTGAAATTCAGTTCAGCATACCATCCACAAACAGATGGACAGATGGAGGTGGTCAATAGAAGCCTGGGCAATTTACTGCAATGTTTGATAGTGGATCAACCCAAGGGATGGGATTTGGTCTTACCACAGGTAGAGTTTGCATATAACAGTTCAGTTAATAAAAGCACAAATAAATCACCGTTCCAGATAGTATATGGAAACGACTCGAGGAATGTGTCCGAGCTAAGAAAGTTGGACGAGAAGAGAAAAATGTAGTGCCGAGGCCAGAAGAATTTGTAGAGCATATAAAAAGTCTGCATGAGGAAGTAAGAAGACAGATTACAAAAATGAACAGTCAATATAAGACAAGGGCGGACCAGAAGCGACGGTTCAAGGAGTTCGAGATTGGAGATGAGGTTATGGTGTATCTCAGGAAGGAGAGATTTCCTGCCAAGACTTACAATAAATTGAAGATGAAAAAGTTTGGGCCATGCAAAATACTGAGAAAGCGGGAGTCAGGAAATGCGTATGAAGTGAAATTGCTGAGTTGGCTTGATATTTCACCTATTTTTAATATTTCAGATCTCGTGGAATATCATGAGGGAGAAAGTACAGACATGCAAATTCCAAAACCATGGCAATTTCCAACCTCTACTCCAAGCACAGATGAGGCCGAGGAAGTATTAGATACCCGTGAAGGCCGGAGCACCCGAAATAGGCAGTATACTGAGTATTTGATCAAGTGGAGGGGTAGACCAACTGAAGATGCGACTTGGTTGTCGAATACGGAAGTTGACCACTTGGGTCTCCTAGCCAAACAAAAGTGAGGGTCACTTTTTTTTATCTACCCCGGGTGTCTGATGCAGGAGCATCCGGTGGTCAAGGAGCAATCTTGCATCCTCCAAACCATTTTATTGTTTGCTTTTATTTTCTAAGTACTTGTGTTGGGTTTGTTTCGAATCTTGGACCAAGAGGGAGGTTTTGTAAAAAGAAGAGGAAGTTTTAGTGTAAAGGCACAAGTTGCGTTGGGGTCGCGAAATCGTGACATGTCACGATTTCGTGACATGTCGCGAAATCGCGACCCCAAAGCTTCGGAAGGGCAATGGCCAGTTTGAGTCGTGATATCGCGACATGTTCTGACTTCAACAGCGTTGAAAAGTTGGCAATTAAAATCAAAGGCTTGGTGCACACGAAGAAGGGGAGAAGGTTTTGGTCGTGATATCACGACGTCGCGATATCGCGGCATCTTTTGCAAGCGGAAGAGAGGTGACCGTTGGGTCGCGATATCGCGACATGTCGCGATTTCGCGACATGTCACGATTTTGCGACGATGTTTCAAAGCTGAGGGCGGACGTCAGTTGGGTCGTGATATCGCGGCCCAAGAAAAATTCAAACGGAAATAAACACACGGACGGTCGGGCAGGGTGAAATTGACACGTGGTTGCCACGTGTCTTAAAGGCAACACGACCAGTGGGGGTTAGAGTTAATTTTGACACATGGAGACACACTTGTAACAGATCATGAGGTTGAGGGCCACGTAATCGGAGGAGAGAGATTTAGACGTCAACCAAGTTTAAGTATCTTGGGATGTCATTTCTGGAGGAACCGTAGTTACAGGTGAAAGACTTAATGGCAGAGACATCGATATTTAAAGACAGTCAGATTAAAACAGTGGGTGTAGGGTATGGGAAGCCATGAATGCAGGCTCTGGACGGATCGGACAGTTGCCATTTATGGCAGAAAACAAAAGGAAAGGAAAATCTTGAAATTTCAATGGAGGGAAAATGAAATTTGAATTGGTCTTTGGGCGGGAGCATTAATTGCAGGGAAGGCCGAGACCACATTAAAACGGGGAAAATTTGTATGGGAAAGGGATGGTGAAGTTCGGGATTGGGGGAGAAGTGGTATACTGAAGAGAATACTGTAACCCGTATTATGCTATTTTTTTTTTTAATGAAATTACCATGAAATTATCGTGAATGTGTTTGTGTGAATCCCGGCTTGCCATCAAGATATTTGAATCTACAAGGTCAAAACCTAGTCCCTCAAGTAGCATTGAAGGCTTTTCCCACCTATGATGGTATAGGTAAGACTACTTACAAGCACACTCAGGATGTGGCTTCTTTGGAAACAATACATGGCATTACAGATGAAGATATTTTGGTAAGATTGCTTGTGTTGTCCCTTAGAGGAAAATTGTACTAGTACCGATCCTTGCCACCCGTTCTATCACCATGTGGTATCAATTAGAAAAAATTGGTGATTAATAATTTCCATGAGCAATTTGATCCTATTTCCTTACTACATCAATTCATAAACATCCAAAGACATCCATAGGAGGAAATAATGGATTTCAAATTCAGGTTCGCTTGAAGTTAGAAGAAAGTTCCTTATGGTCTCCGACTAATCCATGAACAATCCGCATTTTACTATCTTATAGGTTTTAATTTTGACATTGGTATGGTCATATGACAAGCCAATATCAACACATTTCCATATTTGTACATGTAGCCACAAAAGATCAAAGTGGATCTGATTGCTATATGTAAGCTGCCTCCAAATGTAGCAATACCTGTTCTTTATGGTATTCCACAACATCTATATTCTAGTGCTTTTTCACAACCCATACCTTCTATGTATCATGTTCATTCATGGAGCTCGATTTTACCTCAAATTGCACTAGTTCCAGTCTCGTAATTATCTAATCCAACTATTCCACAACTACCTACTCCTTTTGTCCCAACATTGCCTTCTCTGCCAGGACCTTTACCTTTTCCAACATCTCCAGTGCCCTCAAATCTCGATCCCCATATGAAATTATTGTAGGATATGCAATCACTTAATTCAATAGTGAGGAAAATGTCAAATATAATCACATCCATTAAGAAAAAGTAAACTGAAGCTAAATTTTGATCAAGAAGATTTCAAACTCTATCGATTACTAGAGAGAAAGAAGATTTGACTAGCAAAGGTACTAAGATAAATACAACTGTATTGGTTAATGAAGAATTTGGTACATTAGAGTAGATATATTTGTGCTCTACCTGTAAAGAACCTCACAATGAAGATACCTGCATGGTTCATTTGAAATATGTGCAGACACTGGTAGAGAGCACTTCTAGTGGTCAAGTCAACATGATCATGAAAATTAATCATAACTTCATGGTCCCATATATTAAGTATTAGTTCTCAAAAAATCTAGGAATAAACCTATCATTGTTGATCCAGCAGAGATGGATCCATTGAAGGTACCCACTAAGCAGAAGGTGTAAAATGAAAATAAATAGTCTTAAGTGAAAATGCCTATGCCAGCATCTAAAGCAGAAAAGCCTATCTTGTTGAAGGATATTTTGCCTACCCTAAAGAAGGACAGAATGCAAGCAAAAGCATCAACTTCACAACCTTTCACTGCACAAGCATAGACAAAAACAAAAGAACAAGTGAAGGAAAAGCTTAAGTACCCGTATTTGACTAAGCATCAGAGAGTAGAAGCTACCCAGTAGTACCAAAGCAAATATGATGATGATGGTGAATCAAGAGAGCCTAACGTGCAGTCATATAATATCATTGAAGAAATTAAAAATATTCCCGCTAAGGTGAGTCTCTATGATGCGCTACAACTACCTAGACAAGTGGATCTATTATAGGAATTATCGAAATTCATGAAGGATAAGAAGAAAACCCATATGCAGACAATGTTGGCTCAGATTTTGCCCTCTTTGACTACTAAAAAAATAGACCTCCCCCATTCTATATGTCTCTCAATATGGAGTGGTTGATCATACATAATTGCATGAATGGCTCTGGTGTAGCGAAAACTGTTATGCCAAAGACGATATGTAAAATCATAGATATATATTATACAAGAAGTAGCTTATGCATCTTGTAGTTGGATGGCACTCCTATAAAAATGGTGGGGATGATCAAAGACATCTTGATTGTCTTACATAGTATGCCCCACATTATTGTCATTCAAGAATTTGTTGTAGTAGATATGGAGTTGTATTTCAACATGTACCTATCAAGGGAGTTCACAACTAAGTTGGGAGGCTACCTATATTTGGACTATTCTCATTTGGAGATTTCTTTCAAAGGGAGAAGAATAAGAATTTACAATGAGAAGCCCTCTATATATCATATCAAAAATATTGAAGAGGAAGAAAAAGTTGTAGACTCAGTCAACATGGTGACTGAAGAGCTGGAGGAGATGGATCTGATGGAGGAATCTTTGGATGAGCTTTGGTTAGAGGACAAGTTTTCTATGCTTTATTTCAATGCAATTATGGAAACCGAGATTGGCTACTATACCATCACTAAGCCTGAGAAGGGTAAGGTGAAGGTGTCTTATGACCTAATTTCTATCCTCGACCAATTATAAAAATGTACTTCAATGGTGTCATATGTAAGAATGCTTTTGGGGTTGGAGTAGTATTCATATCTCCTTTAGAAATCTAGAAAACATATTCATACCAGTTGACCTAGATTTGTACAAATAATGTTGTTAAATATGAAGCACTATGCTTGGGCCTGAAGAAAGTAGAAAAGCTCAGGATTAAACAATTGTATATTTTTGGATATTTCGAGTTGATTGTCAACCAGGTGATCAACAAGTACATTTCAAAGTAGCATTGCCTGAAGGTGTACCACAACAAGGTATGGGATTTGTTCGAATCATTTGATGCATTAAATATTCAAGCGATTTTACGAGAATAAAATAAGCATGCAAATATCCTAGAATCCCTTGGTACAAACTTCTCTCTTATTAAGAGTGTGTTGCAAAAGCCCAAGACTATAAGGATGATTTATAGAACTTTAGTCCCCAAGAAAAATATATACTGGTAAGTTTTTGATAATGATGAAAAATTGTAAACTTTCTGATTAAAGAATCTGATAGCATGAAAGGAAGGATGCTGGAAAAATATGAAGTTGAGGGTTTAATACAACTCAATATTAATGACATCATAAAAATATTGATTATGTTAGAGATCCTCTTTGATCAGAGTGATAGAGCAGAAAAGCATAGGATCAAGGTGGATGAAAAAGAGTATTCAAATCTGAAGTTGGGACTGACAAGATCATCAAAGTCTGGATATATCTCTCTATAAGAGCTTGAGGACATTAAGAATCTATGCTCTGAGTTCCCTAATATTATTATGTGGAGTTATCATGATTTGCAAGGGTATGACAAACATGTGATTCAAAACACCATTGAATTGCAAGAAGGGGTGAAACCTTTTTGGTAGAAGCATCGGCCTATTAATCTAAAGATTGAGGTGCTTATGAAAGCAGAACTGCTAAAAATATTGGAGGTAAAAATAATTTACCCCATCAAACACTCGACTTGGGTGGCGAACATGATTCCAGTATGAAAAAGAAAGGAGATATTCACCTATGTGTAGATTTTTGTAATTTGAACCAGACGTCTTTGAAGGACCACTATCTCTTATCGTAAATTGATCAAATCCTCCATGTTGTTGTTGGAGCATAGAGATTTTCATTGCTTGATGGTTTCTTCGGCTATAACTAGATCTGGGTAAAGGATGAGGACCAACATAAAACACAATTTACTACTAAGTGGGGCACTTTTGCCTATCAAAGAATGTCTTTCAGTCTTTCCAATGTCAGTGCCACTTTTCAAAGAGCAATGGATATCGCTTTTGGTGAGTTACTAAACCGAATAATTGTTATATACCTTGACGATATGACTATTTTCTCACATCATAGGGAAGAGCATGGATCTCATTTGAGATAGGTTCTTAAAAAATATTGGGAATTTGGTATCTCTATCAACCCAAAGAAATCCATTTTCTATTGGAAATTTTGAGTAGATGAGTTGTCATTGATGTCAAGAGTGAGTGGCCATTGATGTCAAGCTTTTGGAACCAGTCAGTGGCAGTTGTAGTGATCAGCATCAGTTTTAGGTTCTCCAGTTTCAGTTGGTGAAAATATAGTTCCATAAAGTTAGATGTGGTCCAAAATATAAAGGAGGAACCCAAACAAATAATATTATAATATTTGTTATAATATTGTAAAGAGAAGTTTAAAATTAATTATAAATTAATTAATATAATTTTATTAAATTTATGTTATTTAAATTAATTATTAATTAATTTTAATATTAATTATATATTAACTTATGTTAATTTTAAATAACCCTAAGGTGGGTTATTAATTCAAATTTCAAATTCGAATTCTAGCGCCGACGTGGGGAGTAAAGTAACCAAGTATGTATAAAAAGGGGATCTTCCCACCTTAGAAAATCCTCCTTCATGCTTTCAAATTTAATCTCTATGCTTGAGAAAAATGTGCATACTATTCTATGTGATCAAGAGCATTTTAAGTTTTTAAAAGTGTTTAGAAGAGGCGAGGTTTTTCATTCACCAAGGAAGGACCTTGTTTACTAAGCGCATGCTAGCGCAATTGGCAACCTCGACAAAGGTAATGTGTGAGGGCAACGATCGGTGTAGGTTTGAATTTGTAGTAGAGTTGTTTTTGTTTTGCTTAGAGATTGATGATGGATGTTGGTTGAAAGGGAAGGAAGTTTTCCTTCCTTCACGTGGGCGCCTCTAGCCCACGTGGTGGGCACCAAAGTGCTAAGGCACTTGGCACTTGAGGATACGGAGGATCAAATCATGTCGAAACCCTTTTGGGTGGAAATAAAGCTATGCCTTAGGTTGAGCACCAAAAATTTCAAGGGCATTAGTTCAGCATTTAAAAATTAATTTTTGCATATTTAATTTGGATTGCAAGGTTGTTAGGGGAGTTATAAGTCTTATGCAAAATTAAATTTATGGTATTATTTGCTCTAGGGTTTGAAAGGATAGTAAGGTGCTTTTAGGAATATTGTTTGAAGTCTTGTGGTGTTGGATACTATTTTAAGTTGGATTTTATAAGGTGTATCCAAGTAATTATTTTCCATATATGATTTGATGGATGTTAATTTTTAAAAAAGGAGTAATAAGGCATAATTGAGTTTGGATTATTTTTGTGTCTAAGGAATATTTTGAGAAAGTATTGGAGTGATATTTTTTATCTAACCATTGAAATTGGAAAGAAGAAAATTGTGATTGAGACAGGATTTCCAAAGGCACTTTTACATCAAACAAAAGGTATGGGCACATATACCTAGTGAATGATTGTTGAATGTTATGAATGCTAAGTTGGAGTAAAAAGGATTGTTTGGTAAGAATTTTTGAGGGTGTTTTGAATTAATGCTTCAAGGTTTTATGGAATAAAGAGTTGTTGATAAAATCTTATTTTATAAGCATTGTTGTTGAAGTGATTAATTGAGTGAACTTGGACTGGGGTTTGCAAAGATCATGATCATTGTTATGTGAAGATTGATTTATAAGAATTGTTGTTGAAGTGATTGGTTGAGTGAAGAACTTGAACCAGGGTTTGCAAAGATCATGAGTATCATTGCTATGTGAGATTTATTGATAAAAATTATTTAAAATATTTGAGTGAGTTTTCATATGCTTGGACTAGGGTTATTTCACTAAGTGATTGGTTGATTAGAGTTGGTTAAGCCTATTGCAGGAATTATTGAAATTCATGAAGGATAATAAGAAAAACCATATGCAGACAGTGTTGGATCAGATGCTGCCCTCTTCAACTACTAAAAAAAATAGACCTCCCCCATCTATATGTCTCTCAATATGGAGGGATTGATCATACATAATTGTATGAATGGCTCTGGTGTAGCGACAACTATTATGCCAAAGACGGTATGTAAAATCATGGATATAGATTATACAAGAAGTAGCTTAGGCATCTTGTAGTTGGATGGCACTCCTATCAAAATTGTGGGGATGATTAAAGACATCTTGATTTTCTTACATAGTATGCCCCACATATTGTCATTCAAGAAGTTGTTGTAGTAGACTTGGAGTGGTACTTCAACATGTACCTATCATAAGAGTTCACATCTAAGTTGCGAGGCTACCTATCTTTGGACTATTCTCATTTGGAGATTTCTTTCAAAAATATTGAAGAGGAAGAAAAAGTTGTAGACTCAGTCAACATGGTGATTGAAGAGTTGGAGGAGATGGATCTAAAGGAGGAATCTTTGGATGAGCTTCGATTATAGGACGAGTTCTCTATGATTTATTTCAATGCAATGATGAAAAATGAGATTGGCTACTATACCATCACTAAGCCTGAGAAGGGTGAGGTGAAGGTGTCTTATACCCTTGACCAATTGTGAAAATGTACTTAAATGGTGTCATATGTAAGAATAGTTTTGGGGTTGGAGTAGTATTCATATCTCCTTTAGGAATCTAGAAAACATATTCGTACTAGTTGACCTAGAGTTGTACGAATAATGTTGTTAAATATGAAGCATTGTGCTTGGGCCTAAAGAAAGTAGAAAAGCTCAAGATTAAACAATTGTAGATTTTTGGATATTTCAAGTTGATTTTCAGCCAAGTGATCAACAAGTACATTTCAAAGCAACACTACCTAAAGGTGTACCACAACAAGGTATGGGATTTGTTCGAATCATTTGATGCTTTAAAACTCAAGCGATTTTAAGAGAACAAAATAAGCATGCAGATCTCATAGAATCCCTTAGTACAAACTTCTCTCCTATTAAGAGTGTGTTGTGAAGGCCCAAGACTGTAAGGATGATTTATAGAACTTTAGTCCCCAACAAAAATATATACTGGTAAGTTTTTGATAACGATGAAAAATTGTAAACTTCTGATTAAATAATCTGATAGCATGAAAGGAAGGATGCTAGACAAATATGAAGTTGAGGGTTTAATACAACTCAAGAATAATTACATCCTAAAAGTATTGATTACGTTAGGGAGCCTCTTTGATCAGAGTGATAGAGTAGAAAAGCATAGGATCAAGGTGGATGAAAAAGAGTATTAGAAGCTGAAGTTGGGACCTGACAAGATCATCAAAGTCTGGATATATTCCTCTCTATAAGAGCTTGAGTACATTAAGAATCTTTGCTCTGAGTTCCTTGACATTATTATGTGGAGTTATCATGATTTGCAAGGGTATGACAAACATGTGATTCAAAACACCATTGAATTGCAAGAAGGGGTGAAACCTTTTTGGTAGAAGCAGCAGCCTATTAATCTAAATATTGAGGTGCTTATGAAAGCAGAACTGCTAAAAATATTGGAGGTAAAAATAATTTACCCCATCAAACACTCGACTTGGGTGGCGAAATTGATTCCAGTATGAAAAATAATGGATATATTCACCTATGTGTAGATTTTTGTAATTTGAACCAGGAATCTTTGAAGGACCACTATCCCTTATTGCAGATTGATTAAATTCTCCATGTTGTTGTTAGAACACAGATATTTTCATTGCTTGATGGTTTCTTCATCTATAACCAGATCTGGGTAAAGGATGAGGACCAACATAAAACATAATTTACTACTAAGTGGGGCACTTTCACCTATCAAAGAATGCCTTTCAGTCTTTCCAATTTTGGTGCCACTTTTCAAAGAGCAATGGATGTCGCTTTTGGTGAGTTATTGAACTGAATAATTGTTATATACCTTGATGATATGATTGTTTTCTCATATCATAGGTAAGAGCAAGGATCTCATTTGAGATAGGTGTTTAAAAAATATTGGGAATTTGGTATCTCTATCAACACGAAAAATCCATTTTTTGTTGGAAATTTGAGTAGATGAGTTGTCATTGATGTCAAGAGTGAGTGGTCATTGATGTCAAGCTTTTGGCACCAGTCAGTGGTAGTTTTAGTGAGCAACATTAGTTTCAGGTTCTCCAGTTTCAGTTGGTGAAAATCCGGTTCTAGGAAGTCAGATGTGGTCCAAAGTATAAAGGAGGAACCCAAATAAATAATATTATAATATTTGTTATAATATTATAAAGGGAAGTTTAAAATTAATTATAAATTAATTAATATAATTTTATAAAATTAATTTACTTAACTTTATGTTATTTAAATTAATTTTAATATTAATTATATATTAACTTATGTTAATTTTAAATAACCCTAAGGTGGGTTATTAATTCAAAATTCTAATTCAAATTCTAGCGCCGACATGGGGAGTAAAGTAACCAAGTATGTATAAAAAGGGGATTTCCCCACCTTAGAAAATCTTCCTTCATGATTTCAAATTTAATCTCTATGCTTGAGAAAAATATGCATACTATTCTATGCGATCAAGAGGATTTTAATTTTTTAAAAGTGTTGAGAAGAGGCGAGTTTTTTCATTCACCAAGGAAGGACCTTAGTTACTAAGCGTATGGTAGCGTAGTTGGAAATCTCGACAAAGGTAAGGCGTGAGGGTAGCAATCGGGTAGGTTTGAATCCACGATAGAGTTGTTTTTGTTTTACTTAGAGATTGATGATGAATGTTGGTTGAAAGGGAAGGAAGTTTTCCTTCCTTCATGTGGGAACCTCTAGCCCATGCGATGGGCACCAAAGTGCTAAGGCACTTGGCGCTTGAGGAGACAGCGGATCATATCATGCCGAAACCCTTTTGGGTGGAATTAAAGGTATTCCTTAGGCTGAGCACCAAAAATTTTGGGGGCATTAGTTGAGAATTTAAAAATTAATTTTCTGCATATTTAATTTGGATTGCAAGGTTGGTAGGGGAGTTATAAGGCTTATGCAAAATTAAATTTTTGGTATTATTTCCTCTAGGGTTTGAAAGTATAGTAAGGTGTTTTTAGGAATATTGTTTGAAGTCTTGTGGTGTTGGATATTATTTTATGTTGGATTTTATAAGGTGTATCCAAGTAATTATTTTTCATGTATGATTTGATGGATGTTAATTTTTTAAAAAGGAGCAATAGGGTATAATTGAGTTTGGATTATTTTTGTGTCTAAGGAATATTTTAGAAAGTATTGGAGTGATATTTTTTATCTAACCATTGAATTTGGAAAGAAGAAAATTGTGATTGAGACATGATTTCCAAGGACACTTTTACATCAAACCAAAGGTATGGGCACATATTCCTAGTGAATGGTTGTTGAATGTTATGAATGCTAAGTTGGAGTAAAAAGGATTGTTTGGTAAGCATTTTTGAGGGTGTTTTGAATTAATGTTTCAAGGTTTTATGGAGTAAATAGTTGTTGATAAAACCTTGTTTTATAAGCATTGTTGTTGAAGTGATTAATTTAGTGAACTTGGACTAGGGTTTGCAAAAATCATGAGTATCATTGTTATGTGAATATTGTTTTATAAGAATTATTGTTGAAGTGATTAGTTGATTGAAGAACTTGAATCAGTGTTTGCAAAGATCATGAGTATCATTGTTATGTGAGATTGATTGATAAGAATTGTTGAAAATATTTGAGTGAGTGTTCATATGCTTGGACTAGGGTTGTTTCATTGAGTGATTGGTTGAGTAGAGTTGGTTAATCCTAGTCAAGTGGATGTGTTGAAGTGATAGTTCAAGTTCTATGAAACAAATTGATCTATATTATAAATTGATTTGAGAAAGTGATTGAGTATTTATGAGTGTGAAATATATTGAGTCTCTAACAATTCTCTATATTTTTCTATGGTAAAAAGAGTGATTGAAAGTGATTGAGCATTGTGGTGAATGTAAATCATATTGAGTCTCTAACAATTCCCTAATGTTTTTGAGATAAAAAGAGTAATTGAAAGTGATTGATTATTGTGATGAATGTGAAGCATATTGAATCTCTAACAATTCTCTTTATGTTTCTATGATATTGGACAAGTGCTAGTGTGGACTTGTTGAGTAGATTTGAGGTAAGTCTTAGAGAAGAATTGTGGGCAGATTTGTGTGAGATTTTGTGGAATATTACAATACAATTTGAGGAAAGAGATTTTGAGCAGAGTTGGACAAGTTCTAGTGAGGATTTGTTGAGTAGAATTGGACAATTTCTAGTGAGGACTTGTTGAGTAGATTTGGACAATTTCTAAAGAGGACTTGTGGATAGATTAGTGTGAGATTTTATGGAAGCTTATAAGGTAGATTTGAGATACATCTTTGAGTAGAATTGAGAGTAGAGTTGATTGATCATTTTTTTCAATCCTTGGGTTAAGTTTTGGGGTAGATCTAGCATATTTTATTTGAGATTAATTCAAGATTTGTGTTAAGGCTTGAGGAAAAATATTGAGGATAGATTTGTGCTAGAACAAAGGAATATTTTTAGTACATATTTGAAGACAGAGTTTGGTGCATATTTGAGGATAAGTTTGTGCCATACTAGAGATAGATATCGAGCAGATTTGTACTAGACCGAAGGACTATGTTTAGTGAAAAATTAAGATAGATATTTGAAGGTGACAGAGTATATAGGACGATA
This sequence comes from Wollemia nobilis, assembly GCA_028583015.1. Classification (NCBI taxonomy): domain Eukaryota; kingdom Viridiplantae; phylum Streptophyta; class Pinopsida; order Araucariales; family Araucariaceae; genus Wollemia; species Wollemia nobilis. Next base: position 14,283,866 of record JAQPPZ010017058.1, on the reverse strand, counting down.
GTCTCCAATGGATAGATATCCATTAGCCAGGGTAGTGAGGAGAGGTGTCTTCAATGGATAGATATCCATTAGCCAAAGCAATGGGGGCAATAGTTATTCTAGAAGATCACCAATCAGAGCTAAGGAGAAAGGAGTTATTCTATGGATAGATATCCATAAAATTGATTAGGGTATTGGTGTCTTCTTTGGATAGAGGTCCATAAACATTGTAATAGAGAAAGGATTCTCAAGAGATTTATTGAGAAAATTTTAGTGAAATATTTTTTTCGTGGAGTAGCTCACATTGGGTGAACCACGTTAAATTGGTCTCTCTATTGTGTGTGGTGATTTGTGCATTGCTTTGATTACGGCTATTGATATTGCTATATATACATTGAATAATATTTATTGGGAAAGAAACATAAAAAGTGGTCTTATATTGTTCACCCCCCTCTTAGTATAAGCTTGTGTTCTTCATTTTTGCTATCAAGGAGGGAAATCTCTTAGGACATGAGATTTTGAAAGAAGGATTATCTATTGATCATGTGAGAGCAAAATATCTCTTAAAAATACCACTTCCATCCAATAAAAAAGACCTACGGTCCTTTTTTGGTCAAATAAACTTTATTCAAAAATTCATCATCGACTTTGCTCAGATAGTGAAGCTGATGACTAAAATCCTGAGGAACAATGCATAATTAAAATGGATAGATAAGAGGAAGCAAGCATTTCAAGATATTAAGAAGAGAATATTTCAAGCTCTAGTGGTGATCAATCTAGACTATTCTAAGTATTTCATCCTTTACGCAGTAGGCAAGCAGGGAAGTTACGTTGCCAACCTTACACAAAAGTAAGATAATGGAGATGAACAACCCATAACTTTTCTAAGCTAAGTTATTCAACCACACCAAGAGAAATACAATTTCATTGAAAATTAGGTTTATATGGTTATGAAGTATTTAAAGAAATTTTGATATTTTGTCTCACAGAGCAAGACAATTGTCTATGTTATTCACGCAAATGTTAGGAATTTTGTCATCCAAGGAGAACTTGGGAATAAAATAGTAGGATGGGTATTTAATATTCAAGAGTATGATGTTAAAATTTGACCAGCCAAATTGGTTTGTGGTCGAGCACTCTATCTAGAGTTGGCTAAAAGTGCAACTTCTCAGTCATCGATGCCATTACATGATGAAGTTATTAGCGAGAGTAATATTTCTAACCTAGTGATAGGTGATCATGACTAAACAGAGGACCTTAAAATTTTCACATCTGAAATGTGTCCATCTCACCTCAATCCCTCTTAGAAATGAATATTTAGGCTATAGGTGCTTAGATATGTTTTACTTATGAGTGGTTTATTCCATAAAAACATAGACGAAGTACTCCTTAGGTACGTCAAAGAGTTAAAAAAATAAAAAAAGTTGGAGGAGTTCCACTCTAGCTTATCTAGTGGACACTATGCAGGAAGGCCTATGGCTTTGAAGATTATTCGATCTAGATATTTTTGACCCACTCTTTTTGTAGATGCACACAAAGTAAGTCAAAGCTATGATAATTTTTAGCGATATGTTGTCAAGAGTAATAAGGTATTTTTACCTCTATATCTGATTGAGGTAGAGGCTCTGTTTCAACAGTGGGTCTTAGACTTTAATAGGATCATCGATCCTAATTATTATGCTAAACATAAATACATTTTTATAGTAACTGACTACTTTACTCAATGGGATGTAGCCATCCCAATAAATAAAGTAGATCAAATGATAGTCATCTCTTTTCTTGAGGGGCTGATAACTCATTTTGGTGTTTCAGATGCCATTGTGACTGATAATGGGACTTCCTTCATTAGAGCAAACATTACTGAGTTTGCAAGTAGGTATGGGATTTACGTCAAATAATATTCTAATTATTACCCATAGATAATTGGTTTAGCCAAGTCCACAAATAAGAACTTGCTTTGAATATTGAAGAGAACACTTGGGAGCAATAAAAGAAGTTGGCATCTACTGTTGGACCAAGCTCTATGGGAAAATCGCATATCAGTCAAAAATTCAATTGACATATTCCTATTCCCTGGTGTATGGCAAGGAAGTGGTGTTTCCTAACCACAATGAACTTCCAGTCCTCCAGGATTTGCAGTTGCTCAATGATGAGGATGATGAAATTGATCCTATGAGCACGAGACTAGCATAGTTATTGCATCTTGAATAAGAAAGAGAGAAGTTGTATAACGCTTTCATGGAGTACATAAGAACAAAACAAAAGTGGTTCAACAAAAAGACATCCAAAAGGGTATTTAAATTTTGAGACTTGGTGCTAAAGTGAAACTCAGATAAAGTGAAACTTGGCAAGCACCATAATTTCAAGGTAATATGGGAGGGTCCATTCAAGATTTCAGGAGCAAATTTAGTTAATGCTTATCTTCGAGATATGGATGACCGAGAGCTACCGATTCTATTGAAAGGTCTTCATATGAAGGCCTACCACCATTGAAAATTTTAGACACCAAGAATGTATATATGTATAGTTTTCTTCTTTTATTTTTCAAATATGTTATGATCATATGTATGTAAAAAAAAAAAAAAAGGTTGAAGCCAATGAAATTCTTTTAGGAAATTTCACGCAAAGCTATCATTCCATGCAATTTTTTTTTAAATAATGGCAAAAATCTATTTTAAGGCGCAACCCCAAAAGCATAAAGGAAAAGATAAGGAAAAAATCATGCACAGGAGAAGCTTCAGTTTAAAAATATATATTTTTAGCAACAAAGTGAAATTGATTTAATTTACTTTTTCTAGAAAAGTAGTGGCAGTGAAAGCTTGATTTTTCTAAATAAAGCGTTTTTCGAAGCTAAATCAAGGAGGAATAAAATTTTAAAAGGCATTCAATCATATGATTTTGCCAAAGAAAAGGAAGGGATGATCTTGGGAGTATAGAATGTTGAAATAAGCTTAAGTTGAGAACTATTTTTTCCAAATAAGAAGGAAGTGCACCTATCAGAGGTTTTTCTTAGCAGGAGTGATTTCAGAAGCGCATTGACGTAATTTTAAAAATAAGTGCATTCTAGAGAATTTTAAAATTCACCCATTTTCTTTTGAATGATGTTTTGAATATTCTAAGCGATCGAATTAGTTTGTTTTCATCCCGAGGTGTACCTTTCATTGACACTTCACAGTTTTTATTCCTGAGGCCACCCATTGAGATTCATGGAGCATTTTTCAAGATTGGAGGTGGCTGAAGCACAGAAATTAAGAAATATTTTCAGTGAAAGGAAGTTGAAGACAGTTAAAAATCATTAAAAATTATGCCCGATGCAAAGTTTGAAACACATGTTTGCCCAACTTCTTTCAAAATCAGCATGTGCATTTAATCTGGTTGATGAATCACAATTATAAATTTGGTGCACATATAGAGAGGAGGTAAAAGTTTTTATTTATTTTTTGAAGTACTTGTTGCATTGGGTTAAATTAAGTACAAGAATTATAGGCACTTGAACACTAAAGAAGATGGGTAAAAGAGATGTTGCATCAAAAAGAACTAAAGAATCAAAGAAGATGAAGAAGACTGAAGGAGGAAATAAATCCAAGAATGCCATGTGCCATAAAATTTTTGACTTGGATCCATATTATACGCTAGCTCAAGTGGGAGACTACGTTATTACAAATAGGGGAATTGAAAAATTGCACCAGGATGTAGACGTTGCAGTTCAACAAGGGTTAACACCGAAGAGTCCTCTCACCATAGCTTATCATGCCCATCTCTTCTGGTACATGTGTACATCAGTTCACTATTACCCAAAATTAGTGGAGGCTATCTCAAAATTTTATAATTCTAAAACCAGGGCAATGGAGAATGCAAAAGGGGATGTGTTGTTCGCTCTCTCAGTTAAAGATATCTGGGAGGAGTTCGCTTGTGGAATTACACCACCCTCAGACTTTATCTTAAATAAATTACATATTGGTGAGTAGGAAGAAATATATCAATCGACAGTGATACTACACCAGTTCATGGAGACACAGTTGAGTAAAATGTCCTAGCATGGTGAACTGCCAACATTGTCAAAGCCATTGATAAATTTTAAGAGCTCAGATTTGTTCTCTATGGTGTCTTGGGTCAAGGCTCTTCTAATGGATTCAATGGTGCACAAATGGAAAGCAGCATTAGTGCAATGCATCTCCTAGCACCTGCAATGACTACGAGGACAAATCCTATTTTCTTTGACTAGGCCAATTATATTGCGAGAAGAATGCACATCTAGTTGGAAAAAATGTAGAGAAAAGGAACGAAGGTATCCAAACACACATCCTTTGTTATTTGGTATTTCTTCTTTCACCTACACAAGAAATTTTATTTTATTGCAAGTAGGTAGTTTGACAAGGAGAATAGGAAACTGCCAGTATATTTTTGGACCTCTAGTTTGTCAAAGCAAGAAAATTTTAATAATTTCAACCGTATGTTTGTGGGTCTTGCCTTGGAGTTAATTTTTTGCAAGAGTGAGAGGGTGTCGAGGGTAATGAGAGAAGAAATCATCTGAAAGCAAAGAGACGATATATTTTTGTTGACACAAGGTGTTGTGCTATGTATTTTTGGCTATACTGGAAACCAATTTTGCTCCCATATTTTACCACAAGGCACTTGTTTGCTTTGGAGTTTGTTCAACAACATGATTTTATTAATGATGTATATGGGGCAAGGCATGGAAATAAAACCACGTGCAATATGCCTTTTCACTTTGGAGGTATCAAGGTGAGCCAGGTGGGCCAGAATCATTTAATAACTAAGACCTTTTATGACATTAAAATTGTGGAGTTGTTGCAACAATGGAAGTATGATCCTTTGGGTCTCTTTGCTAAAAAAATCAAAGTCAAAAGCTTTCATTTTTGTCTAAGGCCCAATATTGAAAAGTGTCGAAACAATCTTGAGGGGCATGAATTAGAGTGGCACATGTAGAACATAATGTCACTCCCACCTTGGTATGATTTATATGAGATGGAGGCTGAATATAACCCTGCTATACATAAGAATCATATTCCTCCACTAGGGTTATCTAGTCAGATAAAAGAACATTTTTTGGGTTGGTCAAAAGAGAAAATTACAAACTGGTGGATTATGAGGGCTCATCAAAGAAAAATTGGGTTGTCATATGGTCTAGTAATGGATTAAGTGTTTTTGAACACTTATGATGACTCCTACACCACTTATCATTTGATAACTATCATTGGTATTGTACCTCAAAGTTTGTAAAAATCCAGTAGTGAGGAGAGTGTGGCCAAAGAATAGTGTCCCATGACCCAAGAAGTGTCACTTGTGCCTAAGAAATAAGGACAAGTGTTAGAGGAGCCGTTGTAGCATAAGGTGAAAAGCAAGCGAGAAAAGCTATCAGTTATAAAAATCTCAAAGAATCAAAGAACTAGTGTAGTTTCATCAAACCCTCCTCCCATGGTTTTGGCTAAACGAAAAAAAGTATTGGAAGTCATTCCTTTAGTTTGAATAGAGCCATTAATATAGAGTGTTGATATTATCAATATTTAGGAGGACATTGTAAAATAACCAAAGGACCAGGCGAATAAAGATTCAATGTCACACCAACTTTTATCCCTAATGGATCCCATGACATCAGAGCATGAAGGTACATTTTCTTCTCTTTCTTCTCTCCCCAAGAAATTTGTGACTGTTGTTTCCCTTCCATTGGTTTCCACTTCTATTTCACTTTCACTTGACATACCCTCCACTTCAGTGTCACTTCCCATTTCCCAGCCATCAGTCACCAACATTCCCTCTTCTTCTATTCTCACTCCTACTTCCCTTTCTTTTAGTTCTTTCGCATCCACTCCAAATCTATTTTCACTTCCCATAACATCTGTTCAAGTAGTCTCTATTACCTTTGTAAGTACACAAGCTCCTCCTTGAGTGAGTGTGACTATAGCTGAACCCCTTGCCTTCATCTATGCCATAGTTTACATTCCCACCACCATTTAGATTTTGCTATTTTCCACTTCCCTAGAGCCAAATCCTCAGCTAGCTCATTTCCATTTCACTCCATTTTTAGAGCTACAGGTGCTACCTGAGTTAGATATAGTGGTTGTACAAGAAAATCCCATTATAGTAAATATCAGCTAGGCTCACCTGAGTTCATCATAGTGGTTGAAGAGTAAAAAAAGAAGAGAATATTTGACACCAGCAAAGCCCTTAAATAATGTTTCATTTAATCCCAATGCCATGGAGACCCATACAGTGAAGATGTTTCCCTAGGTCCAGAAGCCTCAAGAAGAGATGATGCCAAAAAATTATAATTATGATATCATAATAAATACACTCAAAAATCTCAACACCATGGAGATGATGGGGAACATTCAAGTAGATACAAGCTACTTGTTCCTACATGGCAAGCACTATAAGAATCACTTCTTTGAGACTGGGGCTAAAATCATCGATCTGGAGGAGTCTTTGGTAAAAAGTCGAGCATAGTTGCAATCCGCATAGTTAGAGGTAACTCGATGGTAGAAAAGGGTAGAAGAATTGGAGAATATGCTTCAAAAATACCAGTAGGCCAAAGGAGGAGTAGAAAAGAAGGTTGAGGTGTTGAAAATCCAACTCCAAAATTTTTAGGATCAAATAGCTATAAAAGCAACATAGACAATCATTTTGATAAAAGAAAAGGTCAAGGAGGAACGTGGCCAATTGCTTGTTGATTGTAAGTCCATGGTGGCAAAGGCAACACAATTCCTCATGTACCTTCAGGAGATATTGATCATAATCTTATATTGCCAACACATAGTGGATTATGGTGAGGATCACTTGGATCCCCTCTTGGTAAAGGTGATACTGATGTAGACACTAAGTAGAACAGGTCTTAGATTTTGCCCTATGAGTGACTTGACCCAAGATTTGGAAAGTACCAAAGTTATACTACGCTAGTGTTTCTTCAGGCTGGATCAGGTCAAGGAGGCTTGAAAGCTACTTGACAGGTTTGAGCAAGAGAGAAGAATTTCAACAACCTATTTTAACATAGTAGCTAATAATGGTTTCCCTAATTTTACTGATGATAGGGGGAATATTATTTCAGAGGAGGATCTGGAAGCAATTTGGAAGATCTTTGTTGATGACACATCCAAAATTGATGATCGAGATGAGCCTCTTATCAAATATCATGTGCTTCCCCTGATGAGGAAACTCACATGCATTTATTCTGGTTTAGTGGAACTCATTCAACAAGTAAATTACATTGATATGGGACAGGTAGAGATTTTCAAGTATCTGGTGGATTCGCTTAACGACTTGGAGATAATTGTTAGCGAGGCTTGGTTCAACTTTGTTGCATTTTATGAGGCAACAATCACGTTTCTCTCAGAGGAAGAAGTTGTAGAAAAGGAGACAGAGGAGCAAAATTTTGGAGCAAGTAACAAGTATCCTGATGCACCAAGCAGAGCTGACTCTTAATCCCAATGGATCAAGTCCTGGGGTCAATTGCATCCATGCGAGTTGGATACCCTATGAGCCACCAAGAATGTTGGTCATTTTGTAACTTTGCCACATTAAAAAATTTTGTTGAATTTGGATTGTAAAACTTTGATAAAATTTATTAAAAGGTAGGTGCTATATTTTTGTTGTTCATCTCATTGTAATTTTGGTTCTGCCTTCTTTAGTTTTGCCTTATTTAAAATGATATTTCTGTAAATAAAATGGAGGTCATGAATGCAATAAATATTTTTTCAAAAAATATTTACGGAGCAAGAGCACTAGCAGGAGATCAATTTTAGAAGATAAGCACCTCAGAAAAAGGAAGCAGCTTGTTTCTCTCCTTATTGGGGGCAAAAGTCTTTTTTGCCTCTTTGAGAGGCAAAACTTAGCACAAGAATGGTTTTACACAAAATAAAGTAAATGTGAGGAAGGAATGCTTGGTTTTGAAATGGCAGTAGCATTATGAGGAAGAGCAATGAATTTAGGTGCTTTCACCCCAAGTTTCGTTTGCAAATAAGTTTCGCATCAGAAGGAGATGAAAATCGTGATTTAACTCAAGAAAAAAATTGAAGAGAAGAATAGGAGAAGTTTCACCCCAATTGAGGGTAAAAATATTTTACACCCCTCTTGGAGGTGAAACATAATATAAAAGGAGTGAATTCACTCGATGAAGCAAAGAAGAAAAAAGTTTCAAGTTGTAAAGGAGCAAAATGCTTTCATCTCAATTGAGGGGAAAAAATCTTTGTCACCCATTTTCATGTCAAAAGTAATTTTAAAGTGTTGGTTAAATTAAAGTTAAAAATTGAAGGCACTTTCGCCCCAAATAGAGGGGTAAAAATCCCTAGAACCCCTCTTTGATGAAACATAGCATAAATAAAAGTGTTAAGTAGCTCTACGTGGTCCGAGTGCCAACAAATCAAGGCATAATTTTAAAAGCACTTTCACTCCAATAGTGGGGTGAAACTCCCCATCACCTCTTTTTTGGGTGAAAAATATTCTAAAGAAGAATTTAAGAGAAGGCATGGTGGGCCTGACATGGGCAAGTCGAAGCAGCGCTTTCACCCCAAGTGATGGGTGAAACTCATTATCGTCCTCTTTGGGGTGAAAGGGATTGGGAATATGTGTAAATATGAAAGAGATAAATGGCAATGTGGGGCCCATTTCAAATACGACAAGGGCAAAAATAAAGGTAAAGTGCCCAAGGTGAATTTGAGATATATCAAATTGAAGTCACCCTGTTAGGGGATGCCATGGGATTTCACCTCTCCAAGGGGCGAATGAGGTTTTTAAAACTTGATTTCAGGCATAAAAGTTGCTCCATGCAATACATTGAAGGAAAATATGGTTAATGGTGATATTTCCTCCCCCAGGAGGTGAAAGTATATGTCGCCATCCTATAAGGTGATAAAAATAGCTAAAAAATAATGGGTGATGGGTGAAATTATTGAAGATGTTGAACCAAGCTATGTTGTTGCCCTTTTTTGATCCAAAAATGTTGGTTTGCCTCACTCTTGGGCGAAATCAATTCTTTGATATTAAATTCACAGATACATTGCTTCCAAAGGTGTGATTTTGTAGATTTTCTAGGAAATAGGCAAAGAAAGATAAAATTTAATTCTTGGAGGAATGCAGGCAACGCTTCCAGAACGTCCACTTCAACATTGTAGGATCAGAGATAATTTTTGTTAATTTCCAATGCACCAACCATTGACCTTGTCAAATTTTAAATCAGATATAATGCTCGATGGACTTTTCTAGCAAAAGTGGATTTCCAAGGTGCAAGGTGAAGTGAATTCAATGATCGAATGCCTAATTTTTAGATGATTTTGTTGTGTCCCAATGCACCAACAATCAACTCTACTTCTTAGCATTTAATCCTACTAACTTCTCTGTGTGATTCTCCCACCAAATACATATCATGGTTTCCTTGCAAATATCTTAACCAGAATAGCACTGATGCCGAGGAAGAAATTATTCTTACTGGTTTTTTATCTACTGATATTTTATTGTATATGCATTAAATGACAGAGGTGCAATACCTTATACTAATCATTTTTCATTGTAAAAAGAGGATGGACACTCTGCAGAAAAACACTCTTAAGTTTTCTACATCAATAGAAATACTTTGGCTTCTGGTTGTTTGAGTAGTTTTGCATTTGATAATTTTTTGTGTAATTTATAAAGGCTTTCATTTTCATTATTTGTTGTGAGTAAATTTTTCTTCTGAATTTAGTATTTTCTAGTGAGGGAGTGAACATTGAAATGCACTTTGGGGTTATTTTCCTGTATGATTGTTAGAAGTTTTTGCGCTTGTATTTCTATTGCATGTTGCTAATTGCTTGGTAAAATTTTAACTGTTAGTCTATCCCTATCCTATACTATTGGCTTATAGCCATATCTCCCTATTTATTTCCTATTACCCTAAACTTTTAACCGGTGTAGGATTTAGTAAGGGAGCAAGCCCTCTCTGGAGATTGGCACGAAGGACATTTATTTCCTTCAAAATTTTAATGGTAGCTGGGTCTATGGTGCACAAGACATAGACTTTGTAACTAGGCAGATTTGTGACCAACAAATATATATTTCATTTAATTAGATTTGCTTCAAATCACCTAATACTCTTTTCAATAATATTTATGGTATTTAATTCTAATGGCTTATACTCCTTCCAAGAGTATTTTAAATCAAGTCTTTTTATGCTCACATATCTTGACCCAATTTAATTTCATTAAATCCAAGATATTCATTTTTGGTCAATCATATTTTGACCCTTTTAATTATTATTTTTACCAAGTGAATATTTAAATAGGGGTGCTTTCCCCATATTTGATTTTATTTTGCTATATTAGTTTCTTTGGGTGCATTTATCCTAGCCCAATCTTTAAAACTAATTTCTTTGGACCCATAAATATATTTATTCCACACAATAATCCATACAATACCACCTTTTATTTATTACGCTGTCACAATATTCCATAATATCACCTTTGGTAAAATGTGTATTTCCCTTAACATAATGTATTTTAGTCTTCATGCTAAAGTATATTTAACTCTATACTTAGTCATTCCCTTATGATCATAATTCCTTTTACCTACAATATTTAAATCAACATTTAAATCGTATATTTCTCAAGCCACTAAAAATAAAACATTCCCTAAATTGTCAGGGCTACCTAGCCTTATTACTAGAGGGAATTAATATCTACATAACTCAACCATTTAACCAAATAGATCATAAATCATAAATCACAAATCATAGATCATAGATCACAGATCACAGTTCACATATCACATATCATAGATCATAACTTTAAACAAATAGATCAAATAATCTATCATGTCTACCATGCACTCATAGAGTTTCATACAACCATCTTTAGTAATAGTATATCTCTAAAATCTCTTCATAAACCCTAATGAGAAGAACAAGAGGTTTCTCTAACACATGTTGAAACCCCATCTAATATTAACATACTACCATATAATATATACTAAAAATTAGTAGCAAATAATGCTTAATCAAGGAGGGATACCTGATCTATTTCTCATCCATGTAAGCATCCTAAATGGTGATCTCCTTCTCTCTATTTACTCTAAAGTTCATCAAGTCCTTCCTTTCTACTCAAATAAATATCTTGATCGAGTGACTATTACTAAGGTTTGGTAATATCCTAATGTTGTTTGGTTTATTGATCCACCTAAGGGTGGATAACATACTCCCTAAGCATTAGGATTTCCCGTAGAAATTGCTTGCAAGAATACTTCCTAGAATGCTTACTTTCTCCTCATAAGAGCCTTCTATTTATAGATAATTTTCCCCATCTAATGCCTATTATTTTAATAATAAAACCAGTCGAGGTAGGTGAGGAAAGTCTTCCATTTATTAATTGCTTAGAATAATGTTCCTTGTGATCCAATTAGATTTGAACACAACTATGAGTATTTAGTCATTAAATTAGGTTGGTCCAATTAGAATTGGACAATCCAATATTGTGGATAGGAAGTGAGGATCCTAACAATTCTCCACTATCCATTATAATATTCTAAATATTACTAGTGCTTATTGTGGTCCAATTAAATTTGGACACATTTTTATGAGCACTTATTTATCTTATATTAAGTTAATTAATCTTAATTAACCCAATGAATTATCTTGAATAAACACTAATTTATATAATTAGCTTTCACACAAAATCCACTAACTAGGAGTTGTGGGTGTGAAGAGGGTATTTTACCCTTAGACATATGCTAATTGATTTTCCTCAATTAATTAGTTTTCCTATGAGAGAGGTCCAACGGGGCGGGCTGTGACAAGCTCCATAAAAATTTAGCTTCAACCTACCAAAATGAGGAGGTTCCCAAATAGTAGTATATCTAGCAAGAGCTTCAAGGTAATGTTTAGGAGAATAATATCTAAATCCAATAGCCGAATCCACCGCAAAACCCCTAACAGAAGTGACCTTATATAAATAAATTGCATTCACATTCTCAACAATGGTAGCAATAACATGAATTTCCATGAACTCAATTGGATGGGATATATTTTTAAAGGCTCTAGAATTCCTCTCCTTCCAAAAATGCCATAAAACATGAGGTAAACCAAACGAAAAAATGATCAAATATGCAAATATAGAAAGGGAGACCTCCATTGAATGATCAAGTGAGACAAAAACTTTGGGAAAATCCAAACCACACTAACAGTCCTTAGGAACTGAGAGAAAATGTACTGAGAGAAGATACAGTCAAACAATAGGTGCACACATGATTCTTTAGCACTACCACATAGGTAGCATTTATTTGGGATAACCAATACTCTTTTTGGCAAATTATCCAATGTGAGGAACTTCCCTTGAGCCACCAACCAAAATAAAACATTAAATTTGGGGGTAAGACCCTCCAACCAGATATTACTAACGAGAAACTAGGAATCAAAAGGAACATTTAATAATAGGTAGGTTGAATTAATAGAAAAGCAACCATCCTTCTCAACCCTCCACACCAATCTATTTGGCCTATCTTGGTTAGGAATAACCATCCACTTTAGGATGTCCATCATATATTTTAATGTAATTTATTCTTCCTAAGAAATACCCAAAAAACAAATGATTTCCAACATTTTATATCATTAACAAAGACAATGAAGTCACACACCTTCAGCTTAAAATCTTGGCTTGTGATTGGTTCCACTAGACTCTGGTGAGGATATGATTCTAACGTTCTGTCAACTACCCATGCATCTTTCCAAAAAGCAATGCTCTACCAATTACCTAATACCCATATTCCACCCTTTATGATATCATAGTAGTTGTTAACAATGTTGTGCCAAAATGTTGAGCCAAGGGTAGGAATTGGATTTGTGAGAAAATTACCAGTGTTACCTAAATATTTGACTACCAATATTTTAACCCAATTAACATTATATTTTTTAATCAATCTCCAACCCTGTTTAGCCATTATTTCTCTATTTAATATTTTCATTCTTCTTAAGCCTAGACCTCCCAACTCTTTCCTACTACACACCTGATCCCATGCCACAAGTGAGAACTTCTTCTTCTCCTCAGAACTAGACCAGAGAAAGGATCGCTAAATTTGTTCAATATTTCGAAGATATTTCCTAGAATACAAAAGAGAGAAAGGAAGTACACTGGGATGCTCTACATAGTAGACTTAACTAGCATAATTTTACATGCTTGGCTCAAAAGCACCCCTTTCCATCCTTCCAATTTTCTTTGAACTCTTTCTACAATTATTTTTCGATATAGAAGTCTTAATACCCCCCTTGAATATTCATAGTCCTAGATAAACTAATGAAATGGAGTCAGTCTCACAACCCAAGATATCAATAATTTTCCTCTGCTTGTCAAGAGCAGTATTCAAGAATAACACCTTACTTTTCCTCAAACTCACTTTTTGCCCAACCACTCTTTCATAGTCCTAGAGGATCTCTTTGATAGCTCTAGCTTGAGGGATTGAATCTATAAAGGATAATAGCGTATCATTAGAAAATTGATGGTGTGATATCAGGTCAATGGCAACTGTATATGATTCCCAATACTATGTGATTTACCTTTAGAGCTCTTCCCAAAGACTCAACCAATAAAATAAATAGATGCAATGACATAGGATCCCCATGACGAATACCTATACAATTGCTAAAGTAATCAACTAGTGATCCATTAACTAAGATTGAGAATTTTGTTGATGATATACAAGCTCTGACCAATCTAATCCAGCAAGGCTTGAAACCAAATTTCCCCAGAACTATAAGCAAAAATCTCCATGAGACCCGATCGTATGTTGTATGCATATCAAGTTTGGGGAAAGTTCCTAGCCTTCTACTTTTGTCTACAGAATGAATCAACTCATGCACTACAATAACACCATATATAATTTGTCTGACTGCTACAAATTCACTTTGAGTATGATGAATAATTATTGAAAGGTATACTTTAAGCCTCTTCACCATAGTTTTAGTGAGAATTTTAAAAAGTGTATTACAGAGGCTAATGGGACTAAAATCAAATAAATATTTAGCACCCACTGACTTCAAGATAAGAACTAAAAATGTTGAGTTTACATCAACTAGAATTAAATTAGACTCCTAAAAAAAAATAAGAGGAAAGTTATCTGAACCCATAGCTTTCAGATCACCCATAGAGAAGACAACGACCCTAATTTCCTCATCCCGAAAGGAAGCACAAAGGTTTTTGCTCATATCATCTTAAAATAGGGTGGGTATGTGGTGCAACAACCTCTCTTTAGCTTGAAGGTTCCTATCATCCCTAGATCAGAGGAGGGTTTTGAAAAACTGGATCGCTTCTTCCCTTATTTCTATAATATCCTTCGAGATAACACCATATAATTTCATAATTTCTCTAACTCTATTATTGATCATATGCCTTAAGGTGGATGTATAAAATAATTTTGTGATCATATCACCTTCATGAAGCTAGAGGGATCTTGATTTTTGATGCCATAAAAATTTCTTCATCCACTAGCACATTATGGAAATCTGCTAACAATTCTCTTTTCCTACGCCTGTCCCCTTCAATCACCTCTCCTAACTCCAAATTTAATTCAAATTCCTTTAACTGCTTAGCCAATTTTTTTTCCTATAGAACCAAAAATTTACTTGTTCCAAACCTTAATATTAGCTTTAACAATTTTGAGCTTTGAATCCACTTTACAAATAATAGGTTCCAAAAAATCTTGAGACCACTATTCCTGAATTCTGGATTCTAAGCCCTAATGTTGCAGCCACATTACCTCAAACCTGAAGGGTTTGGAAAAAACTAGAGTTTGGGACTTTTTCAAATACCATAGGATTATGATTGGACCCCACTTTAGGGAGAGAGCAAAGGGATGCATTTCCAAACACTAGAAGTTCTTCCTTGGAGACTAACAACCTATCTAGCCTAATCCAAATATTCTAATTGCCTAGATGACTGTTACTCCAAGTATATTTAGACCCCTTCAAATCCACATCTATCAACTCTTGATTATTAATAAATGCAGCAAAATATTCCATACTTTTAGAACCAAAATTACTACCACTCTTTTTATCCAAATGGTATAAGGGGGTATTGATGTCCCTAACAAGAATCCAAGCTTCCCCCTTGAAAAATTATCTCATATAGCTCCAAGACTCCCATAAAATATTCCTATTAGGGGCTGTATTATGGGAATACATATTAGACATAATCCATATCTTCCTAGAGTCCTTACTATAAAATAGAATATTAATCACTCTATAAAAAATAATTAGAATGGATCCATCTCATTTCTCAAGGTCCCATAGACAAAGAAGATCCCCAGGAGCTCCATTGGCATAGTTTGTTGTAAAACCCACCTCCTTTCAAACTCATTTTTTAACTACCTCTATATTAGAACTATCCATATTAGTTTCATGAATAAATATAACATCAGGTCTTATCTCTCTCCTAAGTGTTACCAAAATTCATTGCTTGGAGGGCCCATTCAAGCCTCTGATATTCCATGATAACAACTTCATCTTCAATATTTGGAGGTATTATTCCCACTCAGAGAATAGAGGGAGCTACAAAAGGTGTCAAGTTTTAGTTGTTTACCTTTGCTATCTTTCTATTTCTCAAAATTCAATTGGAATTGGCATCCATCAGTAATTTCTAACTCTGCATCATGGATCCTCAACGCTTTGTTAGAAGGTTTCCCTACCTTACAATTACCTCTAACATCCATCTGACCTTTTTAAATATTTCTAGTTTCGATTCTAGAATTGGCTATGCATGAAGATCCCAACCAATAGCCTAACTAGGATTATAGTGGAAGCAAAGTTCTTCTATGACTGGTTCCTCAAAGAGTAAGCTTTGATAGGAGTTATGAAGGAACTTGGTCCATACTTCTACTGCTATATGGGTTCATATTCTAGACCACTAATTTTACAGACTCATTAAAATCCACCACATGGACTTGGTCCATTATCCTTTTCTCTGGATCAGGCTCATTCGAAATTAATTCATGCTAGACTTGCTCAGAAGGGGCTTCTTTTTCTTAAACTAATTGGTATTTTGATCTCATTCTCTCTTTAGGTACCCCCACCTAGGACCTTATGAAAGCACGATCCAAACGAGTGATCATACCTCTTACAATAAGAACATATCATGGGTATGTTCTCATAAATAATCGATTGAATCCAAGTACCCTGTTTGAACACAAGCTTAATATGACTAGGTAAATCAGTCTCTGGGTCTGTCATGATGTACATTCTGGCAAACATCATCCTTGTCTTGGATATGGTAGCTGATTCAATCAAGGCCAGGTACCCAATAGCTTTAGCTATGCCCCGTAAAATATATTCATGCTAAAGATGAAAAGGTAAATCCGAGAGTCGCACCCAAAGGTTGCCAAGTTCACCTTTTGCATCTTGGGGTTGAAGGTTGGATCCCATTTTCATAGAAAGAGACCCCTCTTTCCAAAGAACCAGGGGCCTTCACCTAAAATTAGCTTTGCATCCTCCTCACAATTAGTATGATGAGGAAGAAGGTATTAGATATTTCAACAATATGAAGTGATCCTAGTGGCTCCCATTTGAGAATTACCCAACATTAGATAGAGTCAATATCTGGTCTACCACCTTGGAACTTGTCAACCAGGTTCCATTACCCTTCCTCCATAGTTACATCCAAGAGTTCGTCTAGCACCACCAACTTATTTTAGACTGGAGAAAGGTCTAATAAGGGTTTTTAGACATGAGGTCACAAGCCTTTAGCGGTAACCGTAGCAAAGGAGGACACCCCAGAGTTAGGGGGGTAACCAGACCTTGGGGACCCACTCTTGGTTACCTTAGAGGACACCCCATTACAATCGAAGACACATGTTTCCCTTTCCTTCCTAACTAGCCCCTAGAGGGTTGCAGCTTCTTGCTATCCACAAGATCCTCCAACTCCCTATAGAGCATCAGTGTGTCCATATTCATGCCAACCACTAGGTCTTTTAGATTCATGCTGACCATCAGTGCTTTCTTTCATTGTTGCCCTAACACTGTTGCACTTGCCTTCACTGTCCTAGCACTATTGCGACACTGTTAAAATATTTTACTATTTTTATTTCTACCTTTGCTTCTCTATCACTGTTAAAATATTTTTACTATTTTGCCCTAGCACTTTTGCACTTGTCTTCCTTCAACAAAAAGTAAGGGGAACACCTTATATTTTTTTCTTTTTGTTACATAGGAGAGTTGGTCACACCCACACTATTTTTAGTAATTGATAAGTGTAGGATTCAAACCACAGGGGTTGCTCCCACAAGATCTATTCCACGTCATTATTGTTGACATGAAGGGGATGACTAATCACTTGGGATCCATATATCATCATTGATCTAGTGCACACTCAAAGGATTTAGATCAGAATGCTACCTTTGCAAATAGGTTACCCCTAAGGTTTGAACTTGGGTGTCTTCTTTGTAAGTGTCTGGTCAGATAAGCACTTACCAATCCATCTAGCCCTCGGGAGCTAAGGGAGCATCTTTTCAATCAGGGACTAAAACAAACCAAAATTAGAACCAAAACACGCTAAGTTAAAAAGGTAGGAAAATCCTTCATCTAGATTTGACTAGGCTACTTAACATTAATAGTGTATTTTTTTTTTACATAGGAGAGTTGGTCACAATCACATTATTTTTAGTAGTTAACAAATATAGGTTTCAAACCATAAGGGTTGCTCCCACCAAATCTATTATACCTCATTATTTTTGACCCGACGTGAAGGAGATCGATGATCGTTCAAGATTCATACTATCATAATCAGTCTGGCGTGCACTCAAATAATTCAAATCAAACTACTACCTTTTCAAATAGGTTTCTCCCAAGGTTTGAACTTGCGTGTCTTCTTGGTAAGTACTTGGCTAAACAAGCACTTACCATTCTACCTAGCCCTTGGGAGCAAAAGGGCTTATGGTAGCCAATGTGATTTGAACCGGAGTTGAATGGACCTATGGTACAGATCACAAACCGCCTCACATACTCTTGACTACTCACTCACCCTTTAACATTATCCCTTATACTCAAAAGGTTTGTATAATTATATATTTTTAAATAATGTTAACATTAATCCTTATGCTTGTATATTGTTTACATAAAAATTGAGATAATATTTTTGAAAGATAATATAGTTTCATAATGGTGTTACTTTATTTATGAATTTTTCTATCTAATATTTAATTTATTGTTAGATATTTATCCTTGATGTTAAGTGGGTGAGATTATCGAAATATATATATATATATATATATATATATATATATATATATATATATATATTATTATACTTTTGGATAATAATGAGTCCTCACCAAATCAAGGATAAAATTAGATATTATATTTTATTTACAAAAGCTATCTTTTAAAAAAAGGAACTTATGCAAGCATTTATGCCATGGTGGAGTTAAAAAAAAAAAAAAATCTCTCATCTAGATATAGACATTGCAAAACCACTATCTTATAAAATATAAGAATTAAAAAAAAATATTAACTGATCAAATATTTAAAACAGAGTTAAGAACGCAAGAATACATTAGTTACTTTATTAAAAATACATAAAAGGTAACTTTTTCTTTCTTTTTGCTATTCATACAAGTGTGAGCCTCATTCTACTTACAATAAACAATAATATATACTAAAAATTAGTTATACATATTTAATATATACTTACTAGATGCATACACATTTTTAAATATTAATTTATTAATTGTACAATATACACATAAAACTATTTTTTATAGATATATTTTTGGATATTGTTTCGTATAAAAAATTGTAAACAATATATGTTTTAAATGAAAAAAATGTGAGAAAGTTTAATTTAGTTCTATTATATTTTAAATTTTTATAAAATAAATCACTATATTTCATAGGTGACTAAAATTGTATCAACAGTATGCTTTAGATTACAAAGAGTTTGGTTCTATAATAATAGAAAAATAATAATAATAATAGAAAAATAATAATCATGAATACATTAGCTCTAAGTGAAAATAATATTTTAAATAGTGTCCTCTATCGCTTGACAGTACATAGGTTTTTAGTTTATCATCAAAGTAAATCAATATTTAAGGACCTTACTTTGAAAAATAATTTCTAGGTAGTGAAAAGGAGATAAATGTAAATCAACTTTGTGGAAAACATTCTTTTCAGGAAGCTATATTTGGATTAGACTCAAGGAGGCAGGGGTATCTATTCCGTAAAAATTATTTAGGGCTTGCACTTGGCTTGCCTCTTTTGGCACATTTAAGAGCATACCTAAAACAACAAAAACACAAACAAACACAAAAACATCAATAAACACAAACACACAAAAACAACAATAATAATTTAAAAAACACAAAAACAACAATAATTAAAAAAACGCAAAAACAACACTAATAATTTAAAAAACACAAAAACAACAACAATAATTAAAAAAATGCAAAAACAACAAAAAATAACAAACAAAAACAACAAAACACAAAACAAAAACATACAAATGAAAAATAAAAACAATAAAACAATACAAAAATACAACAACACAAACACAAAACACAAAACACAAAAATCAACAATAATATAAAAAATATATAAAACAAAACAACAAAGACGACAAAAAACACAAACACACACACCTAAAAATCAAAGAGCATGCCTATCCAAAAGTAAATAAATCAACAAGCCATGCATGTACTAGACAAAAAGGATGACAAAAAACCAAATACTCATTGCTCATGTAGATTGTAGTAGTCATAAGGCTTTCTCCATCCTGCTTTCATCATGACTAGTGCTAGTAGTACCCTCCTTATCTTCATTGATCGAAGAAATAATTCTATGTTTGATGCCCTTAGGAGCATCCATGTCAGCAAATTGGTTGATCTAGGTGATCTCTCTTAGATCTATATCCACTCCCCAATTAGCAATAGCATCAATCACCTTGTTTGTAAATCTCAGCACATGAAAGTAATCCAAGGACTAAATTAAGTGATGAAGTTCTCTTATAGTCTGAATAATATCTCATAGCCCCTAATTAGAGAGTGAGGAGGATCATATCTAGCATTTTAATTGGTTGATGATCATTTAGGAATCTCCTTCAACATAAATATTATGCCAATTTTGATTAAGGGCCCACAACATTTCTTCAAGGAAGGTGTGTGCCTCAACATGATTATTAGTGGTATCTTCAAGGCTAAAGAGAAAAAACCTCTTATATTCCCTTGGTCATCATGAAAGATGTCATCCCCACCAGCTTTACCCGGGTTCCCCTGAGCTGCATCATCAAAGTTGAACTTAACAAACCCTTTATGGGGAGGTGCTAGTTGATTTTAGTGTGACTCTTAGAGGTTTTATTTTTCTTGATTGGGTAGCAAATACTTTTGTCATATAAATACTGACCTATCCATTGAATCTTGATATCTCTAAGATTTATATCTAGGGGTTTATCCCAATCCTCCCACTGCTTGACCAAAATAGATTCATCCACCCCCGTCACACTTT
Source organism: Wollemia nobilis (assembly GCA_028583015.1). NCBI lineage: Eukaryota > Viridiplantae > Streptophyta > Pinopsida > Araucariales > Araucariaceae > Wollemia > Wollemia nobilis. The sequence continues at coordinate 14,263,429 of JAQPPZ010017058.1, read as the reverse complement.
GAATAGAAGGCCAAGTTTGGATTATTGGGATTCTTTCCTCCCTAAAAAAAACAATATTTCTCTGTAACCAAATTGACCAAATAATATAAGTAGGAGTCCATTCCCAAGTGGATCCAATATAGTCAAAATTAGAGTTTTAGCCAACCAACTCCAAAATAAAATCCCTTACAATCTAAAAATTTTGGAGGCACTCTATCCAAGAGTTTTCAAAGTATTTCCAGAGGGATTGGGAAAAGAGGCAAGATATAAATATATTATTAAAGGTTTCAGTATTAGCTTCACAATTTGGGTATCTAAAGGGGCCATAGTAGCCTCTCTTCATCAAGTTATTACTAGTTAAGATTTTGTCTTGCACCACCAACCAGAAAAAAATTTAGATCTTGGACCAAACACCTTTCCTCCATATTCTCTACCAAATTTTATTTGTATCCCCATTGAGGTTTACCTCCATATGAAAATTGTAAGCTTCCTTGGTAGTAAAATTCTCATCTATACTTCTCCCCTAGGTTAACAAGTTTGGGCCCTGGTACTATGAAAACTTCTTGTTAGAGATGATATGATAAAATTATAATAAAATCTTATTAAACTTGGATATGTAATTCAACATGAAACTAAGGAAAGGTTGTTAGTTTCATGTTGAATTACATATCCATGTTTATTAAGATTTTGTTATAATTTAATCATATCATTTCACAATAAATCTAGAGGGATATAAGCAAGAGAAAGAATGCCAAGTGTCCCAAAATATTTATGGCTTAAAAATCCAAATAGAAAGGATTATGAATACAACATTTCTAAATCCTTCTTAAGTAGTAATACAAGGAAACAAAATTCATATTGTAGAATTCACTCTTTTGTTCATGAATTAACATCACAAAAATTAAAAAATATCATATTTATCACTCTAAGGGCTTAAGAGAAAATATTCTTGAAAGCATGAGGTTAAAATAGGTTAAATCAAGAAATGATGAATTTCAACATCAAGAAAAATGAGAGAGAACCAACATGTTATTAAAATCATACAAATTTGTTATATGCATTTATATATCAAAAAATTGGACATGTAAAAAAAATAATAAATGTAATGGTCAAGTATATAAGATATTAATAAGAAAATATGCTTCTTGTAAAAGATTTTCTACATATCTTAATGAGAAATATGTAGAGTATTACTTGAACTATATATAAGGGTTATTGAAATGCATTACTTATTTATAAATAGGATAAATAATATCTCATATTATACTACAAAATTATATCTTTTTCCATAAGAATAATCAATAATCATTGTTCACTAGTACACATTTCTATTTAATAATTTTTATATTAATTCCTTATTAATTTAAAGTTGGAAGAGAAACCATAATTAAGGCACTTTTAAAATACAAATTAATTCATCTACTCTCATATTTTTTATTGTGATCTTTCTTTTCACTTTTTCTCCATTTCAAGGTCCATGTCATTTATTCCAAATTTGTAACCTTAATATAATGCATATGTATTTGTGATTTGGACCATAATGGCCATGACCCCCTTATAGTACAACAAATGTATTATGATATTTTAATTTCTAAATTGGTTATATAGGTGTGAAACAACCCCACTCTTATAACATTATTATCTCTTAAATAAATGGTGTATTTGATTGTGATCGCACCCACAACATAGCAAATAGTAGAAGAGAAGTTTTTAAAAAACTCAACCTTTGAAGAAGATCGAGTCCCTTAGAACATAATAATCTCATATAAGGAAGGGGGTTATGAGAAATAAGAAAAAATATATAAAATTACTACGAGAGTATAATTGTACTAGAATGATCTTGATCCAATTAACATATCTAGGAAAACAAAGAGGTGCAATGCATAGTCATTCAATAAATTTATAAATAAAATGTATTAAAAGGACTAGCAAAGATATAAATGCACTACCATAAATATAATTCCATCTAAAAATTATAGACAATAAATCCTAACACACCATAAAACCCACCCACACCACAAATCTGTATAATAAAATAATGTGCCTAAGGTTCAACTTAGGCATATTTGAAGAACACAAGCTTATACTGAGAGGGGGGATGAATAGTATAAGACAATTTTTTTCTTTTCTTTCCTAATCAATATTATGCAATGTATAGATCAATATCAACAACAGTAATCAAAGCAATGCACAAAACACCATACACAATAGAGACACCACAATTTAGGTGGTTCACCCAATGTGGGCTACTTTATGAAGAAAATATTTCACTAAAATTTTCTTGATCATTCTCTTGGGAATCATTTACCTATTACAATTTTTATGGACCTCTGTCCAAAGGAGATTTTGATCCCCTAAATCAAGTTCATGGATCTCTATCCATAGGAAAACTTCTCCTATGCTCTAGCTGGTGATCCTCTAGAAGACTACTACCTCTACTACACTGGATTGTGTATCTCTCTCCACTGAAGACTCTTGTCCCCACTCAAAATACATATCCTCACTTCCCTGGATGATAGATCTCTATCCACTGGAGACTACTATCCTCTCTGCTCTGTCACCTCCAAAGCTCTATCTCAAATCTGCACTAAACATAGTCCTTTGGTCTAGTACAAATCTGCCCAATCTCTATCTCTGGTCTGACACAAACCTGTCCTCAAATCTGCACCAAACTTTGCTCCACAATTCCACTCATAACTTTCTTGATTTTTCTCAACAAGTCCACTCAGAACTTGCTCAATATGTTCAACAAGTCCACTCATAACTTGCTCAATTTGCTCAACAAGTCCACTTAGAACTTGCTCAATTCGCTCAACAAGTCCACTCAAAACTTGCTCAATATGCTTAACAAGTCCACTCAAAACTTACCCAAATATTCTCAACAAGTCCACTCAAAACTTGCTCAATTTTCTCAACAAGTCCACTCAAAACTTGCCTAAATCTGCTCAACAAGTGCACTCAAAACTTGTTCAATCTGCTCAACAAGTTTTCTTAAAACTTTCTCAATTCTTCTCAACAATTCCACTCAAAACTTGTCCAAATATTCTCAACAAGTCCACTCAGAACTTGCTCAATATGATCAACAATAATCCTCACATAACAATTATGCTCATGTTCTTTTAAAACCCTAGTTCAAGTTTTTTTCTCAATAACTCACTTCAACAACACTGCTTATAAAATAGTCTTCACATAACAATGATACTCAAACCCTAGTCCAAGATCTTCATACAACCAATGGCTTCAACAACAATGCTTATAAAACAAGGTTTTAACCACACTTCTTTATTCCATAAAACCTTGTAGCAATCACTCAAACACACTCAAAAGGAAACCCTAATCAAGTCCTTTTCACTCCAAACTTATTTTCCATAAAAAAATCAATCAACTTAAACTTTGAACAATGTGCCCATACCTTTTTCTTGATAAATATGACCTTCAATAATCTACCATAATAAGACAATATTCCTTTGCCAATTATCAAAAGGATTAGATGATAGTACAATGCATATATTAATTCATGAGTATACCTTATTACTCCAATCTCAAAATAATATCCAACACCATACTATTTTGAATATTCACCTCTCAAGCATAAGTCACTTTACTACCTTTCTTATCAAATCCCAAAGGTATTTCTACTTATATCTCCCTAAAATTATTATTGTATTAAAGATAATTCATTTGATAAAATAATGCAATTTATCTTTTCCCTTTTCTAAGGTAAAAATATTTTACCCACAAGTAAATATTTTCACCTCAATACTTTATAAAAACTACTCTTTTTAATTTAGGCATTCATCAAATTAATTACAACCTTATTTCTCCTTTATTCAACCTTAGCCTAAATTAAAATTAAATAAATTTTTCGCTATACTTTCTTCCTTACACAATTGCATATTTTTATCATCGAGCAAAAATATGAATGAAATGCCTCCAAGGCATTAGCCTTTATACTAAATATCTTCCTCCATGCATGACATCGATGCTCGATTTATTCTTAATGACGGCACTCAATTTTCCTTCGAAAATTTATTAATTTATAAAATATTTAAATTATTTTGAATTTAAATTTTATAAATTAATTATTTAAACCCTATGGTTTTAAATAAAAATCCTTTTATTTTTGCCACCATTGGTTTTAAATAAAAACCTTTGAACTTTTGCCATCATTGGTTTTAAATAAAAACCTTTTAGCTTTTGCCACCATTGGTTTTAAAGAAAAATCTTATATTTTTGCCACCATTGGTTTTAAAGAAAAACCTTGTATATTTGTCATAATTGGTTTTAAAGAAAAACATTTTAACTTATGCTTCCACATAATATTTAAAAATATTATGGAGCCCTTTGCCTTTAACTTTTGCAATGTTCCTCTTGATCTTGAATTTATTAGAAGCTTCTTCCAAAACATCAATGACAACTTTGATAACTTATTTCTTGACAAATTCCTTGACATTTAATGATGACTTCATTTCTTGACATCAATGACAACTTTAACTTTAAGGACTCAAAATGTCCAAAAATCTTCCCCTTTGTCATTGATGGCAACCCAAAAAAAATTTACTAAAAAATTGACTTCTTCTTTGTGCTGCCCCCCCTAGGACATTTCTCCCCCTAGCCCAATTTTCTCTTCAAATACCAAGTCTCATCCTTACTCAAATCTCTTCCCCTTTGAAATCAATGGCAAAGGGTCATCTTTGGGGCTTGGGGCTAAGAATGAGATTCTTATCTTAGCCCCTCCCCCACATCCTTTTGAGGTGGTTAATTTTAGGGTGGGAGTATTTCTACTCCTAGAAGGTATTGTTCTTTACCTTTATCCTCTTTCCTTCTTATCTGATTCTTTTGATTTCTTTAACTTTTTCTTTTAGTGTCCATGTTCATGTTCATGTCTACATTCTTATTCCTATTTTTTTTCATATCCATATTCCTATTATTGTTACTGTTTATATCCATATTCTTGTTCTTGTTTTTGTTTTTGTTCATATTCTTATTCATACCTATTTCTGGAATGTCTGCTCTAAACCACTTTGTTGTGTGACCATAATTATTACACTTGTAACACTTAATGTTATTATTTATTGGAGGTGCAAATATCATAGGATTTATTCTAGTGAATACATACCTCCTTTTTTCATGAACCCTACAGTTTATTGCCTTGTGACCAAACTAATTACATGAGTAGCAATATCCATGGAAGAACTGTTTGTTCCCATATTCTTGTATTTCATGTTTCCTGCATTGTGAAGACATGTGCCCAAACTTGTGACATGAAAAAAATCTTCCATTGAATTTTCCTTGTCTTGACCTCATTGGTCTCCTAGACCTATTCCGATTGTTGTTCCATCTGTATCTTCTTTGTACATTGTTCCTATTTTTGTTGAACTCTCTATTGTCCAACTCATCCTCAGATGTATCCCTTTTTTTTAAATTGTATTTTTTGAATTATCTTCATCCAAAGTTTCTTCTTCTCCAAAACTTGAAGTTGACTCTCCTTCCCATTTATTTTTATTCTGTTCAAATCCAAGATCTGTCTTTCTTGATGTAGTCTTTTGTGTCTTGATGAACTTATCCAAGTTATTTGAGCTATTTTTAAAACCTTTCATCTTCATCTTGGATTCCTCTAAATATTCTTTTAGTAGTGCCACTTCTTGTGCTAACTTCTCACATTCCAAGATATTTGCTTCTAACTTATATTTTAACCTCTTTGTCTTAGCCTTTGATTTTCCAAATCCTCTATGAGAAATCTTAACTCTTCATCACATTCTTGAAACTGAAATTCAATTTTAGAGTGTTTCTTTCTTACCTTATTTACTATTTGAAGGGCATATATAAGTTCACCCTTGATATCATAACCATCCTTTTTTGAATATTCCTCTATTTGTTTACCTTTGTCCATATCTTTATTTTCTTTTGGCATGTCTTCTATAGGATCACTTACTTATTCTTCTAAAGCCATTAGAAGATTTTCATCTGGTCCTTCAAGTGCATTTTCATATTTATCATCACTAAAACTATAACCATACCTTGTACAATCATATTCAAGATGTCCAAAGTTACCACATCTAAAACACTTGAGAATTACTAGAGTTCTTTTCTTAACTTGCTCTTTTTCTTCAATCATAAATAGGACTTCATCTCTATCATTTTCTGAAAACTAGCATCACTATCACTTGAGTAATTACTTGCCTTATCCACATAGTAGCTCATATTTTGTATTTTAAAGAACTTCTTTCCTTGTCTACTTTGTCTATCCTTTATTTTCTTCTAATGCCTAAATATTTTTGATTCCCTGTTCCTATGATCCTGTTTTTCTTCATCATTGTTGTTCTTTGATTCTTGAAAATCTATTGCAAAATGTCCAAAATTTCCATAATTAAAACACTTAATAGATCTTAGATCTTTGGATCTTCTGGAGTCTTTATCTCTTCTACCATAATTAGCTTCTTCATCACTGGATGACTTACTGCTTGATTTTGACTTCTTACTCTTTGTCTTTTTTATTGCTTTGAATGTTGCTTCCTTCTAGGGAATAGGATATTTTGTTCTTATCTCAAATATTGTGAGAATACCAAGCAACTTATCTCTTGTCAAAGTATCACCATCCATTGAAACTTCTATAGTAGAAACCTATTCACTGAATCTTTTGGCAAGAGTTATTAATACTTTACCACAAACATTTGATTCATAAATCTTCATTCCAAGTCCTTGCATACATTTAATAACCTCATCAATTCAAATTAGATAAGCACTAATATTTTCCTTTTTTTTCATTATTAATGCTTCAAGTTATCCTTTGAGATTTTGCATCTTTGCTTTATTAACACTTTTATCTCCTTCATATATATTTTGCAATTTATCCCACATCTCTTTTGTAGTTTTACAATTCATAACTTTCATAGACTTTGTTCCACGTAAAACTCTCACAAGTGCATTCATTGATTTTGAATTATAGTGTTGTATAATATTACCTTCCTTATATTTAGGAGGGTTGACTAAGGGATCATATCCAAATTCCACTGATTTCCAAATTTTATTATCAAGTGCCATCAAGTAGATCTTCATCATCATACTACAATACATATAGTCACTTCCATCAAATACTGGTGCTGAATTATTTGAGGAAACCTCCTTAGCATCCATTGTGTTCTTGTTAGTTTTTCCTTCAAGTTTTTAAACTCTTTTGAAGGAACCTACTCTGATACCAATTGAAGAACACAAGCTTATACTGAGAAGGGGGGTGAACAGTATAAGATAACTTTTTTCTTTTTTTTTCCCAATCAATATTATGCAATGTATAGAAAAATATCAAAAAAAGTAATCAAAGAAATGTATAAAACACAATACACAATAGAGACACCACAATTTATATGGTTCACCCAATGTGGGCTACTCCACGGAGAAAATATTTCACTAAAATTTTCTTGATCAATCTCTTGGGAATCCTTTCCCTATTACAAAGTTTATGCACCTATATCCAAAGGATATGTTGATCACCTAAATCAAATTCATGGATCTATATCCATAGGAGAACTCCTTCTCCTCTGCTCTAGATGGTGATCCAATAGAAGACTACTGCCTCCACTGCACTGGCTTGTGTATCTCTCTCCACTAAAGACTTTTATCCCCAATCATAATATATGTCCTCATTGTCATAGGTGATGGACCTCTATCCATTAGAGACTACTATCCACTCTACTCTGTGACCTCCAAAGCTTTGTATCAAATCTACACTAAACATAGTCCTTTAGTATAGAAAAAATTTTCTCAATCTCTATCCCTGGTCTCGCACAAACTTGTCCCCAAATTTGCACCAAAATCTACTCCACAAGTCCACTCAGAACTCGCTCAATTCTACTCAAAAAGTCCACTCAAAAATTGCTCAATATGCTCAACAAGTCCACTTAGAACTTGCTCAATCTGCTCAACAAATCCACTCAAAACTTGCTCAATCTGCTCAATAAGTCCACTCATAACTTTCTTAATATACTCAACAAGTCCACTCAGAACTTTATCAATTTTCTCAACAAGTCCACTCAGAACTTACCCAAATATTCTCAACAAGTCCATTCATAACTTGTTCAATCTGCTAAAAACATCCACTCAGAACTTGCCCAAAATATGCTCAACAAGTCCACTCAAAACTTGCTCAATTTTGCTGAACAAGTCCACTCAAAACTTGTCCAAATATGCTCAACAAGTCAGCTCAGAACTTGCTCAATCTGCTCAACAATAATACTCACATAACAATGATGCTTATGTTCTTTTCAAACCCTAGTTCAATTTTTTTGCTCAATAACTCACTTCAACAACAATGCTTATAAAATAGTCTTCATATAGAAATGATACTCAAACCCTAGTTCAAGCTCTTCACACAACCAATGGCTTCAACAACAATGCTTATAAAAAAAGGTTTTAACCACACTTCTTTATTCCAAAAAACCTTGTAGAAATCACTCAAACACACTCAAAAGGAAACCCTAATCAAGTCCTTTTCACTCCAAACTTATTTTCCAAAAAATAATCAATCAACTTAAACTTTGAATAATATGCCCATACCTTTTTCTTGATAAATATGACCTTCAATAATCTGCCATAATAAGACAATATTCCTTTGCCAATTATCAAAAGGGTTAGATGACAATACAATACATATATTAATTCATGAGTATACCTTATTACTCCAATCTTAAAATAATATCCAACACCATACTATTTTGAATATTCACCTCTCAAGCATAAGTCACTTTACTACTTTGCTTATCAAATACCAAAGGTATTTCTACTTATATCTCCCTAAACTTATTATTGTATTAAGATAATTCTTTTGATAAAATAATGCAATTTATCTTTTCCTTTTTCTAAGGTAAAAATATTTTACCCACAAGTAAATATTTTCACCTCAATACTTTATTAAAACTACTCTTTTTAATTTAGGCATTCATCAAATTAATTACAACCTTATTTATCCTTTATTCAACCTTATCCTAAATTAAAATTAAAAATCACAAGAATATTACCAGGTTTATTAATGCATGAAGCACTTCTTCTTCCAAGTGCCTTCATCTTGGCTGTCACCACTGTAGAGTTGTGTTCTCCCTTGGAGTCTCCATGCTTTATACCTTCCCCTGCTTCAGGCCACACCACACTACATTCACTACCTCAAGCCATACCTTGGCTATGCTCACTTCCCTACACCACTCCATGGCTAAGTTTGTTGTTTCTGGCTAAACCTTGGATACGTTCATTGTCTTGCACCACTCCTTGGCTATGTTTGTTGTCTCTGGCCAAAGCTTGGCTACGTTCACTGTCTTATGCCGCTCTTTGGCTATGTTTGTTGTCTCTGGCCACTCTTTGGTTGCATTCGCTGCCTTGCACCACTCCTTGGCTATGTTTGCTTTCTCTGGCCACTCATTGGCTGTGTTCGCTGCCTTGCACCACTTCTTGGCTACGTTTGCTTTCTTGCACCACTCGGCTACGTTTACTTTTTCTTAGCCACACCTTAGCTACATTCTCTGGGCATAAACAAAATTGTTTCTATAATTTATTCCTTACACAATTGCACATTTTTATCATCGAGCAAAAGGATGAATGAAATACCTCCAAGGCATTGGCCTTTATACTAAATCTCTTCCTCCATGCATGACGTTGGTGCTCGAATTATTCTTAATGTCAACGCTCAATTTTCCTTCGAAAATTTATTAATTTATAAAATATTTAAATTCTTTTGAATTTAAATTTTATAAATTAATTCTTTAAACCCTATGGTTTTAAATAAAAACCATTTTATTTTTGCCACCATTGGTTTTAAAGAAAAACTTTTTAACTTTTTCCATCATTGGTTTTAAAGAAAATCCTTTTAACTTTTGCCACCATTGGTTTTAAAGAAAAACCTTTTATTTTTTCCACCATTGGTTTTAAATAAAAACCTTTTATTTTTGTCATCATTGGTTTTAAATAAAAATATTTTAACTTATGCTTCCACATAATATTTAAAAATATTATGGATCCCTTTGCCTTTAACTTTTGCATTGTTCCTCTTGATCTTGATTTTATTAGAAGCTTCTTCCAGAATATCAATGACAACTTTGATAACTTATTTCTTTACAAAATCCTTGAAATTTAATGATGACTTCATTTCTTGACATCAATGACAACTTTAACTTTACGAACTTAAAATTTCCAACAATATTTTCCTACAACATTATCCTATTTTTTAAATTTTACAAAAATCTAGAAAATCCCCCTAGGATACCATGTTTCTCCCTTTGACATATGTCCTAACCACCACTACCCATTACCTTACCACATTTCACACACCTCGCTCCACTTTCACCTACCCACATGACACCACTCCACCTAAGTGAGACACCTTGGGTAACTCACTCTAACTACCTAGGATAGGTGGCTACCTAGTCCCTACCACTTGGCAACCCTAGCATGCCACCTATCCTTTCCCACTCATATCCCAAAAGCCTATAAAGAAACCATAATTTGATTAAACAAGGAGCACTAAAAACATACCATCACAATGCCCAAATAGCTCCAGGAGGACATTAGCATTCTTGAAAGTTGATCCATCGAAGCTGAGAAGCCATCCTGAGAATTCTACCAATCAGTCCCAAATGTAAAACTACATTTACACAAAGGTAAATATAGATTTGTATATCACAAACGTAGATCTACATTTGACCAACCATTCCCAAATGCAACATTGTGTTTGACCATCCCCAAACGTAGCCCAATATTTTCCCAAGAGTAGATTCAGTCATCTACAGACATATATCCGATAGGTAAAACAATAATGTATCATATTTTGTTTTTTTCTATATTTTATATAGTCTTTTCATATTCTACAAGTATTTACAATCAAAATTTTATAGTTTCCATTTACATAAAAATGGGTCTCACATAGTGAAGGCCATTCATATGCTATTAAATCTTTTCTTTGTTGTATATGTGTGTAGGTGATAGATTTTTGAAGAGCTGCTGAAGTCATGATGGCCTACAAGGATACTTAATCCCATCCAACCAATTTATTGTAGCAGAGAAGACCAAATCGACACCACATTCATTTGATTAGGAAAAAGGGATTTTTCCCCTTTTTATCATTGTATTTTTGAGAGCAAGCAAATGTTGTAATCACACCCTTGCATACTTAGGGTAATCCATTGTAAAATGATATCAAGGTTCCACTATATATTAATATAAAAATTCATTTTTATCTGCACATTGCTTTTCTTTATATTTCATTTCTTGTATTAGAACCAATTTAGGGCATGTTTGAAGCCTATTTTCTACATTTAATTTAGGGTTCTATTTGTTTCTGTTGTTTTGTTTGTTCTATTTATTTTTTATTATATTTTAAGCATTAAAATCTAAACTACATCATGGATTACATTTTAGGGTTAGTTTTGTATTTGATTTATAAAAAAATCATACAAACCCAAAAACAGAACCCCACACACACTTGCACGAATAATCATTTTGCACCTCTACATGACAAGTGCAAGGAAAACCTCCTAAACGAGTTGGAATTCATCACCAACCTTAAGTAGAGCCATAGATAAATCATAGTTAGTATGATAGTTTCTTGGACTTCATCACCTATAAACTGGTTATCCTTGAGTTCAGCTTGGGGTAATCAAGGTTAGATGCCCTTAATTCCAAGGGCTTAATAATTTGTGGAGTTGTAGCTATCGTTTATACCCTAGCTCATATGAGGGTGAAGTAAAAGTCCAAATGGGCTGGTAACAAGGTACTAGATAGTGTGGTCTCTTTCAAGAGGTATTTTTTTCCTCTATTTTACACCCATCACCAAGCCCTCACCTAGGAATCCTTTTCATCCATTCATGACTCATCCTTCAATAGAGGAGTGGGTTCAAACACACCTCTTTATATTTCATTCCACCACCTATATTTCATATTTTCTAGGCCTATGATTACATAAAACACAAAAAAAAACAAAAAACCTTAAAAACTAAAAAAATAGAAACAACAAAAATCAAAAAATAAAATTTGCAAAAACATAACAAAATAGATAAACACTTGTTTATTTTGTGATTGCATATTTTGTTATTAGAATAATTTCACATTTAACACATACATACCTTGCACATTCACCATTTCACCTCATCCCCAACTTATGGTATTGACCCAGAGTCAAGCCAATACCCAGAGTGAACCACCTACATCCATGGACCAATATACTCAGGTTTCTAATACCATGGTCACTTTCATGGATGAGCAAGGGGATATCTATATGGGCCTATCCACTGGGTCTTCCAATTGTGCATCCCTTTTAGATACAGATATGATGTAGAGGGCCATCAACACTTCCATCCTAGGGACCCCTCACACTGAGTCATCCACACCTTCCGATAATCATGACATATATTTGGATACTAATGCCATTAGAATGTACATAAACCTAGTCTATACATACCTTTCCCATCTCACCATTCCACCCTGATCCATGCCCAAATTCTAGCAGGAATCCATCTTTTCCCATATGCAATACACCAACCAAATCAACACCAACACCTTTTACAAATTCATATCCATACCCATGAACCAAAATACCCCACCCTCATTTAATTAGTACATATCCATCCAGTCCATCCACACCACCATCCTCTCTAACCCGCTCTATGAAGCACAAGTCAATAATACTTCATAGGTACCAACATCCATTCCACCCACAACATTATCCCCAATTTATCATACACAATATACTATCCCTACCTCGATTGTGATCCCCTATGCCACTTATCCTCCACCAATATCAATCCAAGTTGTAGCCACACATCAAGTCCAAAAATTCATCCCTCTAATCGTACAATCCGTATTTGTGATTGCTATACAACAAAATTTACATAATCTACATCAGTTGCTTACTAGTAACACCAATCAAGGCATCCATCCTATCTCACAATAGCAATCACATGTGGCAAACCTAAATCATCCATCCACATCAAACCAAAATACCTTCTTCACCTAAGATCCATCCTGGGTATCACAACCACCCACCATAACCATACCCACTCATCCACTTCACAACATCTATGCCACTTCATAAGCTTAGTACACCATCATTCCCCCATCTCCACATCATCAACAACAATCATACCATAATCAATATAAATAAAATATCCAACACCATAAAATACCAATCAACACTAATCCATTCGCTAATAAAAATTCCATTTCATTCATCAATCCAATTCATCATGCAGTAAACTCACATGACCTATAGAGAACAAGCAAACCAAGACTTTAAATCATCATTAGAAGTTCCTAAATTTTAGTTTTTACAAAACTAGATTGACAACTTTGCCATGTAGACACCTACAATGTTATATCAGAAACCAAATCTAAGGTAGCTAGTCAATCACCCTATTCATCCTTTGGTACTATCGCCATCTTATCCTACTGATTTTACACTATCAAATTTTGATAAATTCAAAGGGGATGAGGACCCTTGAGAGCATGTAGGTGTGTTCATCCATGCATGATTTAGCATACAAAATAATGATTATTTGATGCTTTGAACCTTCCCTCAAACATTTGGAGGAGATGCCCTAGAATGGTACAATCATTTGCTGCACCATACCATCTACACTTTCAAGCAATTGGTAGACCAATTTCTAGAATGGTTCTATTTAAATGTTAGAAAGAAGATATCCCCGTGAGTGTGGTCTACTAGTAAGGATGCCACTTACATTATCGATGATGTGACATGGTTTCAATACCCATGGTGGATGTGTATAATAAGTATTACTAAAAATAAAATAAAATGTTATAAAGAAAACCACATTGACCGACTTATTCAACTTACATCAATTTGAAGATAAGTTAGTCTATGACTATGGAAATTGTTGGATGGTAGTTATAACTAAATTGCCATTCACCCTCCCCATTATGAAACTCACAAGAATATTCACAAGAAGTTGTTTGAAACTCATAACCTTATTATTACAATTACAACAATATCAAACATTTGAATAAGCACTCACCTAAGCTAAAGTAATCGAATAAATTAATATCCAAGAGGGCAAGATCAAGCTTAAGAAGAAGGAATGATAGAATAAAAACCAAAGGGGGAATAATCAAGGTTAGTCCAATATTAGACTCAACAAACTCAAGTCCAGTGTCATCAACCCTAAAATCAACCATCGCAACAACAACCAACATATCAAGTGGTACCACCCCCACCAATAAAAAATTAGGACAACACAATAGATAACTAACAATGTTGACAATATAATAAACCAGCTTGCAACTACATCCCATTACCCAAATTGCTATCCAATATCTTCAACAATTGTATGAGATACAAATGATTACACTGCCATAGATTAAGCCAAAATATCCCAACAAACCACGTGAAAATAATTATAAGGAGTACTAATACTGTACGTTTCATCATCAAAAAGATCATAATATTAGTGATTGCTATTCATTCAAGGATATTGTGCAAGACTTGATTGAGAAGGGGACTATTAATATTGATAACCCTTTAGCACAACAAAACCATAACCTTGGTATTTATCAAACACCTCTATGTCATCATGATACGACTCAACAAACAATGGGGGTATCAACTAGTATAGTTTACCCAACCAAGTCAACCATATTCATACTACTCAATAATACAAATATTTTGTAGGTGCTATCCACATAGTCACCCAAAGTTAGAGAAATGCAAATCACACACAAAAATAAAATGAACCAAAATCTATGGTGTTCCCTCCTATGGAACCATCAATAGTCATGCCTTTACAACCAAATCAAACCAATCCACAACCACAAATTCATATTCAAAACCATCCATCAAGACTAATCATCACACTAAGGAGTCGATTGATGTATAGTTTGAAATTAGCTTCAGCTAAACTATAAATTTATGACTTGATACAATAGTCTCCCCAAAATCATGAAACATTGATGGAGATCCTAAAATCCATTGAAGTTCAGAGACAAGATCCCAAATCTTTTCCAAACTTTATGGAAAACATCCAAGCATGCATGGAACCATCAATTGTATTTTATAATTTTAATTTCAAAACCATGCTAGCGGAGATACCCAACCCTCCACTACACATCATAGATCATATTGATAAAAATCCCTTTAAACATATGCTAATAAACATTGGATCATATATCAACATTATAACCACACCAAAACTTCAACACCTTTACTTTCTACCTTCGCACATTGCCAACTACAACTTTACCTTACAAGCTTTTAATGATACCCTGTGCTCTACAGTCAAAAAAATTGTTCTTCCTATGAGGGTAGGAGTTAAAACCATTCACACAATGTTTCATATCCTATAAATGTCCATGTAATATAACATACTCCTTGGGTACCCCTGGATTAGAGACATGAAGAGTGTTTCCTTGACATTACATTAATGTCTGAAATACGTGAACGAGGGAAAAAATCATTGTATACCCATATATGAAGAACCTTTTAAGTACTACAAATTAATTTCTAACCTCTATGCACCATCCTTACCATCCACCCATTTATCCATCACACCACTAACTACTCCATCAGCCTCGAACAAAAAAACCTCATCAAAAGTACCCATTTAGGAGGCTCTTCCCATAGTCGATAATACCTCCACATCCCACACCATCAACCCAAATCATGCTTCATAATCCACTCCATATCACCTTTTCATGATACCTGATCATCCTGCAAATCAACCCTCATGATCATCAAATAACATCCCTCCACCTCACCCAAAAAATCAACTTTTCACTCGTTTAACCATCACACAAGAGGAGCAAGCCTCTATATCACAAAGTCAACCACCTAATCTAATTCAGTCAACATATAACATCACCCTACCTTGTATTGAGAACCAAATTGTTAGCCACATCACTCAGTTAGACCCTTTACCATCTACATCATTTGAGCCACAGGTCCCTCATCAAGCCTCCATATCCACACCAATATCATCCACATCCATACCCACCTAAGTTGTAGTCCATCTTGCCAATCCTAGTATTGTCGAGTACATAGTTTAGAATGTCATAATTACCCCACCTAGCATTGAGATCGTTAGAGACTGCAGTCACCCACATGACCCACATTTAGCTATAGGTGTGTTATATAACATGAGTTCAGCTCCAAATAGGATCAACTTTGTGTATGAGGGAGTAGATTCTTTGTTTGATCAACTTTGTACCAATATCGAGTATCTATCCAATATATATTTTCTAATACGATATTTTTGATGGGTTAACTGGAAGGGGTATGGTTTAGGATGATATGAACAAGGTATTCATATTATATTTTAGCCTCACTATCGAGAGGTGCATGATCACTCTAGCCTAATATATAGACTAAAATCCTCCACAACTTCCTTTGAGAAAACATTTCAATAGCTTACCTTCAATCCCAAAGAGGAGGATGATGAATATAGTGACAACAATGATGGCAGTGAAAATGAATATATAGACCCTGAGTTTGTGCCTCTTTTGTATAATATTTTCCAAAAATATGATCACACGTTGCCATGATTGACTCCATTTCTGATGATGACTCTGAGGAAGACTTTTATGAGGAATTTTGCGTACTCTCAATCGCCTCTAATATATCCAAAGAAGAGTAAGTCCCTATAGCACCCTTCAATGATGAGGATGAGTTTTACCTTTGAATATTTCCTATCCATCAACCCATATTTCATCTCCTTCTCCTGCTTGAGCAACCTAATGCACTAGTTGACCTACTAGATCTACCTTGGTTGCCTTCACAACATCATGATAATCCACCAATCTTAGATCAGTTACTACCTCGAGAGTGGGAAAAAAAGAACCCATCCTCCACATCGTAGCCACAACAAGTCCTTCAAGTTAACATGATTTTTGTTGACTTGATGGCACCCCTACGTAATCCATATGATTTGGAAAAACCAATTCCTATTGACATTAGCCTTATTGACATGAACTTGATCTCATCACATCCATCCATATCAAAATTCATCTTGTCCAAGGAATTACTAAGAGATTCTAATGGTTATATTCCTCTGCAATCCTTACATTCCCCTTCATTCATGCTTCATACTAAAGTAGAAGAGATAGTGCTAGAAAAATTCGAGGATGTCATCGATGATATTCATCTAATGTTCCATGAGGGATACCATAGTGGTATATCTTTACATTTTCATTAAAGAAACCCAAGTTCAAACCCCAAGGGTTTTGAGACCTCTTGATATATCCTATAATTTTTAGTCTTGTGAGTGATACCATAGTGATAAGTCCTTTTATTTTTCATCCAGGAAACCCAAGTTCAAACCCTCATAAGAACAACTAGACCCCTCATAAAAAATCATTCTTTACCCTAGTATTTTATCTTTTTTAGGATACCATGCTGGTATGACTCTTGGTTCTCAACCAAAATATTCAAATTCAAACCATTTCATAAGGTAACATGACCCTTTCAAGAACTTGTTGTTTACCCTAAAATTAGATAAGCCAATTGGTAGTGATCAAGTGCTTACTAGTAAGATACCCCGGTTCAATTTCCTATAGGATTAGGGTCATATTCACTTTGTCTTCACCTAGTAAGATAGATATTATAGAGGTCCCTCATAAAAAATAATAAAATTTATTACTTCTCTTATATTGAATTATATTTTAAGTGAGTTAATTTAATATTAGAATTTTAGCTCCTTCCATGATATGAAAAATACAAATTTTGAGAAAATCCATTATAATTATTCTATTGTGCATAGATAAACCATGACACCTATGTAATTGTTAGAAATATGTTGAATATTTTCCATGTTATTCTGGTGGGATTAACACTAAAATGTATTGGATGTTGTGTACGATATACTCGTTAGGGTTTTAAGTTATTTTTAGACCCATATGGGCTTTTAGGGTTACTATATTTGAACCCTTGCTTTTTCACCCATGATATTGTAAAATCCATGCATGTGCCTTTGTTATATATATTGCACTTGCATTAGGGTTTGAGAGAGATAGAAGAAGAATATTATTGTATTGGATACGGTCAAGTTAATGCAATAATAATATAATAATGTGTTGATTTTTTCCCGATTGAGGGTTTCTAGGATAAATATTGTGTAATGTGTGAATCTGCTATCTTCTTCCTTTGATTTTGCAATTACTACTTTTCTAGTTTTAGTTTATTGGGGCTCATTATTTCTCTTTATTTGGTATTAGAGCTATTTTAGCTTTGTTCAAGGATTAAGGATTTCAAACCTATGATAAATTAATTCTTGAGTGGGAGCTATACGTGAAAGGATCCAAGCAAAGGAGAAATATGGGAAGCACACAGATAGAGATAGATAAATTTAATGGATGTAATTTTGAGTTGTGGAAACTCAAGATGGAGGATCTATTGGTTGATAGATATCAGTGGATTGAGATCTCGAGAACAAAACCAACATCAATGACATATGAGGATTGGCTAAAAATCGATAGGAAGGCAAGGAGCTCTATTAGATTGTGCTTATGTGACTTGGTATTGTTGAATGTATCTACAAATACCACAACAAATCTGTTATGGGAGAAGTTGGAAACATTGTATCAGACAAAGTCACTGATAAATAAACTCTTTCTTCGAAAGAAGTTGTATTCACTTAGGATGAATGATGGTGACTCTGTGGCTGAACATCTAAATGCTTTTAACATTGTGGTATGTCAACTAACCTATGTATAAGTAAAAATGGATGAAGAGAAAAAATGTATTACTTTACTTTGTTCATTACCTAATTCATGGGATAACCTTGTTATGGCTATCACCAATACTACATCTACATTGAAAGTAGAGGATATAGTAGGAAATTTATTGTTTGAGGAGACGAGATGAAAATATTCTAAGGATTATCATCAAAAGGAAACCTTGTTTGTGAGAGGTCGTTATCAAGAAAGAAGCAAAAAGAAATCAGGAGAAAAGAAATCAAAATATAGAGGTAAATATGTTGCCCCAAAAAATAGGAAATGTTGGAATTGTGGTAAAGCAGGGCATTATAAAAGAGTCTATAGATCTAAAAAGGTTGATAATAATCGACCATCTGATGAAGTAACTTCTACTAAAATAAAGGCCACAAAAGAAAATTCAAGGGACTTATTCTTAGCTACAATATGCTCAAGTGAATGCGATGACTCATGGTTGATTGACTCGGGTGCTTCTTTTCATATGAATCCTCATAGGGAGGGGTTTTGTGAATATGAAAATATAGATGGATATAAATTCTTCTTTGGAGACAATTCGATATATAAAATAATAGGTTAAAAAAGAGTCAAGATGATGCTAAAATATGGAAGAATTAAAACCCTTCCCGATGTGTTGCATATTCTAAATTTGGCAAGGAATTTGATATCCGTGAGTAAGATGAATGATGCAGGTGTGAATGTGATATTCAATAAGGATAGTTGTAATATGGTCCATGGATTCTTGGTGTTGGCAAGAGGATTTCACATAGGAACTTTGTTTAGACTTGGGGCTAGCACTGAAAGTATGAATTGTAATAACTCTTCAATTGTATAGGAAAATAATATGGGTGAAATGGCTTTGATTATTCCTACAATGAAGACAATGTTGTGGCATCAACGCATAGGGCATACTGGTGAGAAAGGACTTTGAACATTGAAAATGAAAGGTATGGTTTAAGTACTTTCTTATTTCCTATTAAATTTTGATTTTTGTGAGCACTATGTTTTTGGGAAATAAACTAGAGTCAAGTTTCCAAGTAGTGCTACAAGGTTTAAAGGAATTCTACATCTAGTTCACAGTGATGTGTTTGGACCGAAAAAAGTATCATCATTAGGTAAATCTATCTAGTTTGTTACATTTAAAGATGACTTCTCAAGAAAGACATGGGTATATTTTCTATTGAATAAATATGAGGTTTTTAATAAATTTAAAGAGTTTAAGGCTCTTGTAGAAAATAAGATAGAGAAAAAGATAAGGTTTTGAGAAGTGATAATGGTGGTGAGTGTTTCTCTAATGAATTTGAGTGGTTTTGCAAGGATTGTGAAATAGAAATACAGAGAACAACTTTGTATAATACACAACAAAATGGGGTTGTTGAACGGATGAATAGGACATTGATGGATAAGGCTAGAAGCATGCTAAGTGGTGTAGGGTTATAAAAGAAGTTCTAGGTAGAAATTGTGTTAACAACTTGTTATCTCATCAATAGATCTCCTACCTTAGCTTTTGTGGACAAGACTCCACAGGAAGTATGGACTGGTAAGAAACCCTCTCTCAAACATATAAGGATTTTTGGTTTTGATGCTTATATGTATATCCCAAAAGAGAAAAGGATTAAGCTAGACTATAAATCTAAAAAATACATATTTGTGGGTTATAGTACTAGTATTAAAGGATATAAGTTGTGGAACCCAGAAAAACAAAGGTTGTTTACAGTCGTAATGTGATCTTTAGAGAAACAAAAGGAGTTTTAAAACAGGAAATGCAACCAAGGAAAGAACCAGAAATAGTGCAGGTAAAATTGGAACAGGAGGAAGAACCAGTGGGAGAACCTGAATTATAGAGAGAGTCTAAAGAGGAATATTCAAAGGAATAAGGTGAGGAGAAAACTAAAAATGCAGAACCTAGAACTCCAATTTTGAGGAGATCGGATCGAGAGATAATACTTCTAGACAGGTATAGTCCTTCAAATTTTTATTCTGCATTTAATTTATCAGTTACTGATGAAGAACCCATGACTGTAAAGGAGGCACTTCAGTCAAGTGAGAATAAGTCTTGGAAAAAGGTTATGGAAGAAGAAATGGAGTCCTTGGATAAAAATAAGACATGGAACTTGGTGAAATTACCTCCTAGTAGAAAACCTATTGGTTGTAAGTGGTTATTCAAGAAGAAGTACAATATAGAAGTAAATTTGGAGAAGTACAAGGCTTACTTGGTAGCAAAAGAATTTTCTTAGGTTGAGGGAATTGAATTTGGTGAGATTTTTTCTCCTGCAACTAAACTAACTTCAATTAGATTTTTGTTGGCTATTTATGCTGCTTTTGATTTTGAAATAGAACAGATGGATGTAAAGATAACTTTTCTACATGGTGAACTTGATATATATATATATATATATATATATATATATATATATATATATATATATATATATATATATATATATATATAGTATATCATAACCGTAATGCTTTAAGATAAAAGGTAAGGAGTACTTGATATGCAAGCTGAAGAAGTATCTTTATGGGTTGAAGCAGTCTCCAAGGATGTGGAACCAAAAATTTGATAAGTTTATCTTGATACTTGGGCTTGGAAAAAGCAAAGCAGATCCATGTGTATATTTCAAAAAGAAGGTGAAAATTTTGTTATCATTGTATTGTATGTGGATGACATGCTATTAATTGGTAATAGTAAGGAGATGATAAAGTTACTCAAATCTTAGTTATCTTCTAAATTTGACATGAATGATTTGGGTGTTGAAAAATTTATTTTGGGTATGGAAATAATAAGGGATCGTGCAAATATAAAGTTATGGTTAAATCAAAGGAAATATATTGATTTGATATTATAGAATTTTAGAATGCATGATTGTAAACCATTATGTACTCCATATCTGGTTGGTCAAAAGTTATCTGTTGAACAGTATCCCAAAATAGATAATAAAATTGAAGAAATGCATCTTGTTCCTTATGCTAGTGTTGTGGGAAGTTTGATGTATGAAATGGTCTATACTAGACCTGATATTGCACATGCAGTGGGATTAGTTAGCACATATATATCAAATCTAGGAAAATAACATTAGACTATTGTAAAAGGGATCTTTAGATACTTGCATGGAACTACAAATTATGTTATCTATTATAGAGGAAATTCTCAAGGTAATAATATTATAAATCTACAAGGATTTGTGGATGATGATTGGGCTCGAGTTCTTGACAAGAGAAGATCCATAAGTGCTTATGTGTTCAGACTGTTTGGAGGGGCAATAATTTTGATGAGTAAAAACCAATCAGTTTTTACTTTATCCACTACAAAAGTAGATTACATTACAATAACTCATACCAATAAAGAAGTAGTGTGGCTACAAAGATTGTGTTCAATACTTGGTATTAAACAAAAGGTTGTGAGAATTAACAATGATAGTCAAAGTGCAATATTTTTGGCAAATAATCCTGGTTTTCATGATCGGTCAAAACATATTGATATAAAGTACCATTTTGTGAGAGATATGGTTGAAGAGAATCGAGTGATATTGGAGAAATTTGATACAAAGAAGAATACTATTGATTCGTTAAAAAAGGTTGTACCTGCTTAAAAATTTTCTTGTTGTAGAAAATCTATGGGCATGGCTGCCCTTGATAGTTGACAATGGCAGTTGTTAGCCCCTATGGAAAGTATTCAACAAGTGGAAGAATGTGGAAATATGTTGAATATTTTCCATGTTATTCTGGTGAGGTTAATACTAAAAGGTACTGGACACTGTGTATGATATACTCACCAGGATTTTAAGTAATTTTTAGACCCATATGGGTTTTTAGGGTTACCATATTTGAACCCTTGCTTTTTTACCCATGATATTGTAAAATTCATGTATGTGCCTTTGTTATATATTGCACTTGCATTAGGTTTTGAGAAATATAGAAGGAGAATATTATTGTATTGGAGACAGTCAAGTTAATGCAATAATAAGATAATAATGTGTAATGTGTGAATCTACTATCTTCTTCCTTTGATTATGTAATTACTGTTTTTCCAGTTTTATTTTACTAGGGCTCATTATTTCTCTTCAGTAATTAAGTTTTTTTCAAGAATATTTTTCATATGTAATGTTTATCTACTCTTATGATTATTATTAGAGGTTTGGGGTTTGAGTGAGGGATGAAGACCACAAGATCCAAATTGCATTATAGATTAGGAAGATATGATCCTTATGGATACTAGGTGCAAATACAAATGGTAAAGAGTGAGAAGATTATGCTAAGAAATCTATTAGTTTTCTCCCTAGAAATTTCAGGTCTTGTTGGTACTGAACAATTGCTCAATCTAAGGAAGCTATTGAGTGAGATCGATATTGTAATATTTGTCTCTTTGGATAGTTCAATCAGGAATCTAGGGATTGGATCACATGGATTTTTTGTTCCTCTAAGTGATGTTGATCTACCCTTAGGATTGAAATTTTATCATTTTTTTGCTCCTGGTTTCTCAATTGTGGTCTCTCTTTCCATAGAGCTGTTGGTTGGTAGGTTGAGGAGTTGGCTAGGTTTGTGGGATTGGTAGAGAGGTGAAAAATTTACAATTATGGTGGATGGCTAGTTTTTTATTTGCAGTGGTGCATTGGCCTTGTTTTCATTTTTATGTGCTTGTGGTGTTTAGAACCCATAGGGATTGGGGGAAATATCCCCCATTTTTTTGGTATCCTAGGGTTTTTATTTTTGGTGCTTCACTAGGATAGGAATACCCATGGGATATTTATGGTAGTGCTTATGGTTCCTAGGGCTATAATTATTTTCCATAGATCTATTGGTTGGTAGGTTGAGGAATTGGCTAGGTTGGTGGGATTGGCAGAGAGGTGGAAAATTTATAGTTATGGTGGATGGCCAGTTTGTCATTTGCAATGGTGCATTGGCCTTGATTTCATTTTTTATTTTCCTATGGGGTTTAGAAGCCATAGGGATTGGGGGAAATCTCCCCCATTTTTTGGGGATCCTAGGGTTTTTATTATTGGTGCTTCACTAGGATAGGAATACCCATGGGATGTTTATGGTAGTGCTTGTGGTTCCTAGGGATATAGTTATAATTTTTAATTTTTAGTATGATGACCTTTGGTGGCTCACATTAGCAATGACTGATGTTGGTGGTCCTATTGTTGGCTAGTGTGTAGAACTTACGGATGTTGGTAATTTTCAAGGGTCTATTCATTTGTGAGGGGGATCCCAACCATAACTCTACAACTAGCCCTTATTTTTCTTTACTCGACAACATGGGTCCTTTAGCATATCTTGAGCATTTCTAGATCTTGCAAATGTTGCGACCTTTAGTGGATCTAGAGCATATCCAAATTTGTGGAGGGTTGGAGTCTCTTGTTTTGTTTTAGGCTTTGAATCAAAATGGGGAAGGTCTCTATGGTTATTTGTTCAGGGCCTCTTCTCTAGGATGTTGATGGCTTTTTACTAGATTTAGAGCTAGATCTATTGGATAGTCTTATTTCAATCTTAGATTCCTAGTTCATGCTATCTTCCTGCTATAGTATTAATAATATTATGCTTAGTTTATGATGTGCAGGTCTATAGGAAGTGTTGCACTGAGACCCCTTCCCCCATATCTAGGGCAACAAATTTTCAATTTAGTCTTGTTGAATTTATTGAGTTGGATGCATGTTCCCCCTAATGGGTAGGAACTTGGAGGTTTGAACTTTCATTTTAAAATATTCCAAGTTAGGGCAGGAATATTTTGGGGTGAAATTTGATGGATTCATGGATTTCAATATTTTCTTGGCATTCCCAATATGTTTATCCCTTAGTTTATAGATGTTTGTTTTGAATCCTTGAGATTAGGTTAGTCTCGTGGATCGTGGATTGTTATTTTTGGTTTTAGTTTTTCATGAGGAGTTTGGCTACCCAACTTTGTGGTTTTAGTTTGTGTGGGATTCAATGTAAATTTGGTTGTGTTCGGTTCATTTTGGGTAGGATTTGATTTCAATTTGGTTACGTTTGATTCTCGACTAAGTTGATTTTAGATTTTTTTGAAGTTTGGTTTCTATTTCCCTCGGGTGGGTCAAACATCTTTGTGTTTTACTATGGAATATCTTTGGATGCTTGTACTATTGGATCTTAGGTTTGGGGACCATTTCAAAACCCTTTCTTTACCTGAAAAAAAAAGATCTACTCTTATGATTAATCAAAAACATTGTGACTAAATTAAATCAAATTTAAATAACATTAAATTTTTATTTATAAATTAAATAATTATAATTATTAAATGTGGAAAAGGCTATAGTTTATTATTATTAAATTATTACTTTTTTAGAAAGTTAAATGAGATTTAAATTTTTGTTCCTTGAAAACACATTTTTTTAGAAATCCATTAAAATGAATCTCATGTGCAAGGATAAAAAAAATGATAAAATTTGTTACATGTCTTATATTAAATTATCTTTTTAGTGTGCTAATTTAGTATTAAAATTTTAGCTCCTTCCATCGATATGAAAAATACAATTTTTTAGGAATCCATTATAATAATTCTCTTAAGCAAGGATAAACCATGAAACCCATGTGATTAAGCTTTTCTCAAAAATATTTTTCATATGTAATGCCTGCTCTTATGATTAATCAAACATGTTATGGACTAAATTGAATCAAATTTGAATTACATAAAATAATTATTAGTAAATTGAATAAACATAATTATTGTATTTATGTAAAAGTGTATAGTTTATTATTATTAAATTATTTTTTAGCCAGTTAAATGAGATTGATATTTTAGCGAGTTAATTATTGTATTGTTAGATACCATTATAATCATTTTCTGAGTTAATTATTGTATTGTTAGAATCCATTATAATCATTTTATTATGCAAGGATAAGCCATGACACCATTTGATTATGATTTTCTCAATAATATTTTCATATGTAATGTTTGTTCTTACAATCTCGTTCGCTTCCTTGTCTCAATGGCTCTTAATGGACTTTACCAAAGATCAATGCATCCCCATTTTCCCTGCTTTTCAAGGTTTGCAATTGAACGATACCCCACTCTATCTCCCCATAACAAAGTAATAATCGGTATTATCTATAGAATATCAATCCATCAATAGGTACCCCATCAATCTTTTGTTCACGATACCCTAGCAATATTTTGCAATCCCCATGGCTATCCCAAGGTAATGATATTCAGTGCTATCCCCCTAGACTTTAATTTTCTTTTTTTTTTCTATCCTCCTTTTAATTTAATTTAATGGCTATGACTATGGATATTTAAAGGGTCGGATTGAATCCTCTTAAAATATAGAGCTATTCATTTGATAAAGTGTAATGATCGATCACTAAAAGCAAAAGAGAACCTAGGGTGTGCTAAAGCAGATGGATTTTTTTGGTATTCTAGGGGGTGGTTGTGCAAGGTTTTGCTAAACCTCTATTTATCCAATCCAACCGTTTTGCTGAGGCTCAAGCATTTTTCATAGGGGCAAAGTTAATTAGAGAATATCAATATATAAAAATTATTGCTTAAGGTTATATTTAAACCTAAAAATTATTCTAAAAGGAAGGTAGGAATTTATAAGGAGCATAGGAGACATGATTTTGGAGACAAAATAGATCTTGTAATACAACCATAACCTCTAGTTGAATCATGTGTATCAGCAATTGAATGAAGCTAAAAATTTGATGGAAAACATGGGGTTGGAGGCTAATGATATTATCATATAGAAAGATAAATTTACATCTCAACTTATTGATGTTATGACAAAGGAGAGGCCAACAATATCTAATGGAGATTAATTTCCAATTAGAAGAAACTAGGTTTTTTAGAACAAATTTTGGGGTAGCCTATTTTGGACTGAATAGGAGAAGAGAGTGATTTTTGAAGAATGCCAGTTAACCTATCTAGCTTAGTATGAGTTGCAATGTGAATCGAGGGATTCTTGAAGATGGAATTGTTAGCAAGTTCAGGGATGATGATGTTTTATGTGTTGGGATGTCTTTTCTAGGAAATTTCATATTTTATGGAGTATCATGAACATCCAGTAGGTTCAAGAGTCTATGCTAGCAAGTCCAAAATTTGATGGAATGTATCCCTATTCTTGTGACTATGTTTGGGTTCCCCATGACCATTTTGAGATTGAAATAAGGGAATTTTTTTTATTTTATTATCATTTGAAGTTTCAAAATGGGGAAGAACTCTGAAGAAAGGATCATCTTCCATAGTATGAGTTTGGTGGTTGATTCTAAAAGACCTATGCCTATTGTTGAAGAATAATATTTTGAGTAGGATGGGATGGGTGTTTGAGTGAGAACTGAGCCTTTATCATTGAATCTGAAAAAGGAGGTGGATTCAATTCTAGAGGAGGTTGGTATGTTGTAGTTCTTTTGAAGGTTCAATGGACTTAGTGAGGACCTATCCCAACAAATCAATGAGTCCTAGTTTGATGGGGTGGTGAGTGTGAATGAACTTCGATTTTATATAAATTCCTCTCTTGTTGTTGAAGTGACTAGTTTGCCAATGAGAGGGGAATTTATTTTTAGAGTGAAGAAAAATTAAATAAAAGAGCTCTATAACTTTTTGATACATGGGGAAAAAGTGATAAGATACTTATCTGCTATTGAAAGAGAATATTTGCCAAAGCACTAGGAGGAGGTAGTGGACCGGGTAAAGAGATATATAACTTTGGGGGGTCATTTTAAGTTGATTTAGGGTTATCATGTGGTAATTCTTAATCATATTCACCATATAAATTTTTTTAATATCCCTATATTATTTTTTCATTCTTTGGAGAAATCAATTGAAGATATGAAAGGCAAGAACATGGTGTTGCCCTTGCACCAAGGCCTCTTTCTAATTTTTAAGTATGTTTTTAAAAATACATCAACCAATATCATTTATAGTGGGATGGGTAAGCTCATCCCCTCTTTAGGTATTCCCAGGGAAGGTTTAAGTCAAACCTAGGGTGATTCACCCACAATATTAAGGAGAAATAAAATAAAAAGACCAATTTTGGATGATTCAAAATAAAGTGATTCAAATTTTGAGCCTAAAACAAATATTAAATCCAATAAGAAAAAGGGGAAGCCCTTCTCAGGGATGGTGTTGAAGCAGGCTACTACCAAAAAAATTTAGGTCAAGATTAATGTGCAAGGTTAGATTCACAAGTCTCGTAGATTGAGCCTTGAATTGAAGGACTTGGAGTTAAATTTGGTTGTGTATCTAGAACAAGATACTAATGGAGAAGATGATGGTTTTTTAGAGTAACTACCTAAAAATATTGGGGGAAAAACCTCATTGTTAAATGATATGTGAGAATTGTGTGAGGATCAGATCAAGGTGAAGAAGGTTTGAGGTAATACAGGGATAGACACAAAAAATCATGGTCGTATGAGATCAGATAATGCTGTTAACCTAGGCTATGTGTGTTTCCTACCAACTGAACTCCAAGTGGACCTTATCCTAATGAAGGACTTGTTGAGTGCCATAACTACAACCTATTCTATGTTAATGGTTTTGGCCCATGATTTAAATTCTATCTTGGAATCAACTAAGTATTATTGGGCCTTGAAGGTTCAATAAGAGTCATATGAGATGGTTCTATTCTAGCAAAGTTGTGTAGAGGCGAAAGTGATTTTTTAAGACTTTGTTCTTTATTAGCTATTGTATGTGAAGTTAGTTATTGTAATTTGGCTCTTCTCATATGTTGGTTATGTAGGTTGTTTTTCTAGTAGATGGGTTCTTATGGTAATTACGTTTAGCTTGTATGTTGTCTAGTTGAACTTGGTTCTCTATTTCTATTCAGATTTTATTGTCTTCATGTAAGGAAGTCTTTGTGAAAGGGACAAGGCCCTTCCAATCCCCTTCTTAACCTATTAATAAAAAATAATGTACACTTTAACTATATATATTTTATTTAAAAGATATAGTTTTCATCAAAACCCGCACAGTTAGTTAGTAGAGGAGCGGTGGTAGTAGCATCGACATCAACACATTTTATAGTTTATAGGGGAGGAGCATTGAGCAAGAAGATTACCTCTCTGTTAAATGCATACTTCTGTGTCCTAGTGATTTCTTTACTACTTCACTGCTTCGATTTCTTACATTCTTTAAAATATTTTGGATCAGTTTCTCAGTCAGTAGTGAATGCAAGCCAGCCAGGAGTAAAGTGCAACTCGATGAATGCGAGCTAGGAGTGAGTCCAATTGGTAGCAAGTGTGAACATGTGTTGGTAGTAAGTACAGTCGATAGAAAGTGCAAGCACAATCCAGGAGTGAGTGCAACCAATAGTGAGTGCAAAAAATCTAGGTAACATGGAAATAAAGTCAGTTGTGAAAGTGCTTACTGAAAGTGTGAATGTCCAAGTTAGAAGTTTGGATGCCCTACCTAGTAATAATAATAAGAGATAATCTATGGAAAACCTAGTCCAAGTAGCTAATTCTACACCATAAATGATTATCAAGGATGAAATGATTGAGCATGATATAATAATTCTTAAAACCAGAGGGTTAATTTGTAAGTTCCATAAATATTGGCTAGTTTTTCCCGAGATTCAAAATTATATTAAGTGGAAATGGGGATTGACTCCATGAATTTTATTTCCAAAGGATTTTTCTCATTATTTTATCTAGTTCAAAAATAAAGGATAAAATAATGGATGAAGACCCATGCTTTAGGAGAAAAATGCATTATATTTAAGACCTTGGAGTGATAATTTTTTTGTGGACACAAAAACTATTAAAAGGCTTCCAGTATGGATTAGGATTTTTGGACTTCCTTATCAACTCCTCAATAAGGAGGTTTTAAATAATATTGGTAATAACCTAGGTGAATTCATACAAGAGGGACCAACTACCAAGGAGAGAAGGTATGTTGTATACACTTGAATATGTGTTGTCATGGATATTTCTAATCCTTTACCATATTTGATTAGGATTAAATATGAATCAAGAGAATGGGATCAACAAGTAGATTATGAAAACATTGTATTTGGATGTTGCAAATGTCATGAAACTGGGCACATGGCAAGAGACTGCAAAGTAAAAATGGAGGAAGAGATGAATTTTTTTGGGCATGAGGGTAGTTTCAATTTGAAACAAGGAGACCATATCACAAGAGAAGCTAGGTCAAATCAAGGATTTTCCACTCCTAAGAAAGTGGCTAGAAAAATATGTCTACATAATTAAATGGTGAAGGCCATTATAGTTCACTCGAATTAGTCATTAGAAGGAAATAATGATATGGTACGAAGTACAATGTGCTAGTTCAAATATAAAATGAGCTAAAAGTGCGAAGGAAGAGGGGAAGATAAATTTTAATATAAAGGAATATGGGGAGACAAAATTTAAAGCAAATGATATGAAGGAGGTCAATATTAATCTAGGTAACTCACCTTTATTATCTTCAAGTAGCTTAAAATATTCTCCTTACAAAAAAATGAAACTGCGGAGTGTATTCCTTGCACTTTACGATTTCAAGAGTGGTATAGTAAAGGAAAAAAATGTAGAGGATATTTAAAGAAATTAAGGTATTTTAGTGCAACATAAGAAAGTGATGACTATGGAGGATCATCTATGCAATTTAGAGTTTTCAGGGAAATATTAAGAAGAAAATGTTATTGAGGCTATTCCTTGCACTTTCGACTCTTTAGGGCAACATAAATCTTTAGAATATAAGTCCCATTTTGAACAATATGAAAAAATGGAAGATATTGATGAAGATGAGAGTGGTGACAAGAATGGAAGAAGGATGGGAATGCTATCACAAAAATAAAAAATAGAAAAAGAAACTCAAAAGGATATTGATATGGGAAGCTAAATAAACATATCACAGGTGCTAACAAGAAGTAGGGTTAAGCCCACCAATAAAAATAAAAAGTGTTGATGATGAAAATGATATCATGGAATATTAGGGGTATGAATAAAACCCCTAAAAAAGAGTTATTAACAATTAAAAGTTTGTTGTAGCCCAAATTTTATTTTGATACAAGAAATAAAATTATGCAGTGAGGAATGTAAGGATGCTTTTAAGAATATTTGGAAGACAAGTGATTTTAGCAGTTTCTTCTATAGGAGCTTCAGGGGTATTGCAATAATATGGGATAAATTTAAATGGGATGAAAAACTATTAGAATAAAAAATTAATTGGGTTTCTAGATTATTTTGCAGGAAACGGGAAAACATCAAAGTTGGGATTATAAATGTACATGCTCCAACTATATTTACTCCTCATGAAAGATGTAAGAACCTTAGTATATTTTACAATTATGATTCATTATAATCTATGGATTCTTAGGGGTGATTTTAAAACTATTATATCTCCTTTGGAAAAGAAGGGTGGCATTCCAGGATGGTCAAAATCAATGTAATATTTTCCTTCTTTTGTCAATTTAAATGACCTTTGGGATGTTAGTGTCAATACACATGGGATAATAAACGCATTGGGAAAAATTATATAGCAGAAAGACTAGATAGATTTTTGTATCCAATAAATGATTGCAAACAAAATATACAATCTCTTCATATATTTTATTGCAAGTAGGATAAATCACAAACCTATTCTTTTGAATTTTGAGTCACCTAACAATGGTCATCCAAAGCCATTTTTCTTCTAGTCTATGTGTCTCCAAGAACCTAATTTTTTCCACATGGTTATCTTATGGTGGGATGAGTCAAAATTTGAATAATCATGTATGTACAGGTTTGTTCAAAAGTTGAAATAATTAAAGGAGCAAAAGTTGAAATAATTTTGGTAACATTTTTTAAGAAAAAAAGAAATTGAATCCAAGCTCAAAAAAATTACAAGAGATAGTAGAAATTAATGGAATGGACCAGGATTCTTATGTGAAATATTGATTATCATAATCCATTGAAGAAGTATGAGTCATATTGTTTCCAAAAATCTAGAGAGAAATGGCACAAGGAAGGAGATAGAAATACAATTTTTTTCATGATACAAAAACAACAAAATTTTATGTTCATCATATTAAAAATATTATAACTCCATATGGAATAAATATTGAGGATGAAGAAGATATAAGGAAGGAAGCAATAAATTATTTCAAGAATATTTTATCAAATTATAAGCAAGATAAGGAGGCACAAGAAAAAATTCTACAAAATGTTCCATCACTTATTACTCAAGGACAAAATTAAAGCTTGGTGAAGAAGATTTCTATGGAGGAGCTCCATGAAGTAGTTTTTTCTTTTCATCATTACAAGGCACCTGGCCTCGACAAATTTCCTGTTTTTTTTTTTAAATTGGAATTTTATTGAATAATGATATGTTAGATGCAGTTGAAGAGGCTCAAAAAAGAAAGGCTATAATAAGTGATATCAATGGTACTTTTATTACCTTGTTCCCCAACAAAGATGACAAAAAATATTTTGATAACTTTCGTCCAATAATCCTTTGTAATATGATTTATAAGATCATTTCAAAATTATGGCAAATAGGTTAAAGGGCATTCTAGGGTATCTTATCTAAGAGGAACAAGGTGATTTTGTTCAAGATAAACAAATTCTTGATGGTATAATTATTGCACAAGAGGCCATACATTCTCTTCATTCTATGAAAAAACCAAGAATGCTTTTGAAATTAGATATGAACAAAGCATATGATAGGGTATCCTAGAAAATTCTACATGCTATTCTAAAAAAGTTTGGTTTTGATTATAGTTGGTGTGAGTGGATTAATTATTGTTATAGCACTACAAAATTTTCTATTTTGATCAATGGTTCTCCTTTTGGGTACTTCAAGTCATCTTGTGGACTTCATCAAGGTGATCCTCTTTCTCCTTATCTATTCATTATTCTGGAAGAAGCATTAGGGAGAGCCTTTTCAAAGGCAAAAATGGAAGGAAAAATCAAGGGTATTCAAGTTGCAAAAAATGGTCCTTTCGAATCCCATCTCCAATTTGTTGATGATACTTTTCTTTTGGGTCATCCCTTAGTTAGTGAGGCCATGGAGTTCAAATAAATATTATCATGTTATGAGAAGGCTACTAGACAGTTGGTAAATACTTCAAAATCCAAGATCTTTTTATTAATATTGCCCTAGATTTATAACAAATTATTGTGAATATTTTAGGGTTCAAAATTGATAAATTTTTGTCAACCCATTTCGGTATTCCTTTGTGTACTAAAAGGAATAAAAAGGAGCTTTACATCTCTTTTTTGGATAGAATTAAGTATTTCTTGACAGGTTGGAAAGATAAGTTCTTAACCATGGTAGGAAGTCTACAACTCATAAAGACTACTTTAAAATTAATTCTTATTTATATGAAGTCACTTTCAAGACTGCCAATAGGTATTACAGTAGAAATGGATAATATTCAAAGATACTTTCCATGGAAAGGTTGTGAGGAAAAATTTAGGTTTCCTCTTTGTAAGTAGGATAAGGTTTGCAAAGGAAATAAAATTGGAGTAGTCTTGCGAAATTGCAGACTTCTGAATTTGGCATTAGGAGCAAAGCTTGGGTGGAGACTATTCAGAGATCGAAAAAAAATTGGGCAAAAATACTACTTCAAAAATATATAGGTTATCTTGATGCAATGAAATTATACAAGAAAATAAATCTACCCAAAGGATCGTCAACATGGAACTTCATATCAAAGAGTTTGTATTTGATAAAGAAACATATTAGATGGTCAATCAATGAGGGAATTTATGCAAATTTTTGGTTTGATTCTTGGTTGAAGCCTTATCCTCTTATCTCTGACTCAAAATGGAAACCACTGGCTCAAGCGTGCATAGAATGTAAATGTCCAAAGGTTAAATATTATATTATTATGAGCAAAAACTCCAGAACATGAATTTCTTTTAGTAACCTGGTTGAAGGAGAGGAACTCAAATAAATTGTAGATGAACTTCAAAATATGCTTCGAGAGTTTTATTTGCCAATTTTTACATGAAATGATGAGTTGGTTTGGAATTTATCAAAGGATGGTGGATACTCAGTCAAGTTGGGATATGAGGATTTAGAACAATAAAAATTTCCTTCTCCTATTGATTTTCCTTGGAAGAATGTTTGGTCATTAGAGGCTCTCCCCAAGGCTTCAACATTTCCTTGGTTAGCTGTTCAATGTAAGATTATTATGAGAGAAAGTCTACAAAGAAGAGGATATTATGGACCCTCTAGATGTGCCTTATGTGAGAAGAAATTAGAAATTTCAAACCACTTACTTCTTCATTATCCATTTGCTCACACCATTTGGGGTTATTTTTTAAAAAATATGAAATTATATTAGGTAGATTCATAAATATTGAAAGAGTTGATAAAATGTTGATAAATTATAATAAATCTAAAGCATTATGTATTCATTAGAGGATTGGCCTTACCATTATTTTTTGGAATTTATGGCTTGAAAGGAATAATAGAATTTTTAAAAATAAATATCAAAATAATGCCCAATTTTGGAACCATATTAGTGCCTCTCTTGCAGAATGTCTAAAAATATAGTGCTCATCATGGGAAGTATCAATTACAAAAAAAAAGAGGTGCTAATAACTTGGCTATAGGATTTGCACATACATGGAAGAGTCATCTACAATAGCAAACTTAAAATAAAGGATCTACTTTGATCTATGGTAAAATGGAAATATCCAAAAATTGGGTTTATCAAAATTAATTTTGATGGTGCTTCTAAAGGAAAACTAGGAAAAGCTGGTGGATGTGGTGTTTTTAGAAATAGTGAAGGCAAAATTATCCACTTATTCATAATCATATGGAACTTCAATTGAAAATTATGTAGAGGCTAGGATATTTGTTACAAGGATTAAAATTGCAACAACAAAAAAAAAGATGGAAATATATTTCAATTGAGGTGGACTCACAAATTATCATCAATGTTATGGGAATATTTTTGAGAAAAAGCAAGCCATTAAGGAGAGATTAACCATTATTGAGCATAAAATCCAAAATGTATTAAATTATGAAGATATCATATTGGAAGAAAAAAATGATTTATCAAAATACCATAATGTTTTGGCCTGTGAAGAGACATTTTGGAGGCAAAATTCTAGAATCACATGGTTAAAAGAGGGAGATGCAAATACAAAAAAAATCATATCTCCACAATGAGTAATAGAAGTAATAATAGAATAGAAGAATTGCTAAAAAATAACGGGACCATCACATCAGACATCAGAGAAATAAGAAATGAAGCAGTTTCCCATTTTGAATAATTTCTTGAAGCTCCTCTTCCAGGTTCATCTTTGGCCAAATAATCATTACTATCCCATATTCTACAGGTCATTCCTAATGGGGTCAATCAAAATCTGCTTACTACATTTTCATAGGATGAAATCAAAGAAGACCTATTTTCCATGAATCCTGACAAGGCCCCTAGACTAGATGGATTCCCTCCAAGATTTTTCTAGAATTTTTAGGATATTGTGGGTGGTGATGTTTGTGCAACAGTCATAGAACTCCAATATTCCAAAGTTGTCCCTCATAGCTTCAACTCCACCTTCATAGCACTAATTACCAAAACCCCAACTGCAAGGAGTTTAAATGAGTTCAGACTAGTCAGCCTTTGCAATGTAATCTACAAAATCCTCACTAAATGCATGGTGAACAGGATGAGGGATGTGCTTCCTATGTTTATAGACCATCGTCAAAGAATATCCATCCAAGGAAGGCCAATTTTATATGCAATTATAAAAATGCATGAGGCTCTCCATTCATCGTCTTAGAATAAAAAATCTATTTTTTTCCCTCAAACTAGATATGAACAAGACCTTTTATAGGGTTAATTGGGATTTCCTCTTTGCTCTTTTACTCAAGTTTGATTTTCATGCAGAATGGATGGAACTAATTAAAGGTTGCATCTTAACTGCATGGTTTTCAGTTATTGTAAATAGTTCCCTAGCTGGTTACTTCCAAAGTAGTAGAGGTATTCAACAAGGAGACCCTTTATCTCCCCTAATTTTCATCATAGCTGCAAAAGCTTTAGGGAGAACAATTCATGCTACCATAAGATTAGGTCTCATCTATGAAATTAAAGCAACAACTCAAATTGATACTGTTAATCACCAAAAATTTGTGGATGACACGAACCTATCAACATTTTCCTCCAGAATTGAATCTAAAGTAATAAAATACAGTCTTTTGCTATATGAAGAAGCAGCAGGCCAGAAAATAAATTTCCAAAAGAGAAAATTTTATTTCTTGAACACTCTTAAAATTTCTTAATCCATGGTCACATTCCTAAAGTGAAGACTCTTAATAATGCTGGTTCGAATCATTGGCCAGTCATGGTGGAAATGTGGAAAACCAATGTGAGTTTCTCTTCTTTTTGTTTTCAATTAATTTGGCTTAGAGACATTTCCTTCAGATCTCATGTGCAACAATGGTGGAAGGAAGGTAAACCTAGGCATGGGACTAAGATGTTTTGTTTTGCCAAAATACTGCAATACATTAAATCCAAAATAAATACTTGGAAATGGAAAGAGTTTGGGGATGTTCATAAAAAAAACATGAATTTATTGCTCATCTTGAAAATTTTAATAAGAAAATCTGTTTAGATGGCCTCACAGAGAAGAGAAATGCAGATGAAATTAAACTCACAACTCAGTTAGAGGAATGGGAAAAAAGATAAGAAATCTTATGGAAGCAAAAATCTAGAATTCAATGGCTCAAAGAAGGAGATTGAAACACAAATTTCTTCCACAAATATCTTCTAGCTCGAAGATCTCACAACTTTATTTCTTCCTTAAAATCAGATTCTAGAGATGTTGTTTATACTTGGGATGGCATGAACTCTATTGTTGTTGATTACTTTTCCAATCTTTTTGCTGCTACTCCTCTTGACTCAACTTCACAACAAAATGTTCTTCAAGCAATCCCTTCTCTTATCACTTCTGAGGATAACTCTATTTTGACCGTTCCTATTACTATCAATGAGCTTCAACAAGTAGTTTTTAAAATGCAAAAATGGAAAACCCTAGGTCTTGATCATTTTCCCATTGAGTTCTACCAAGAGTTATGGGATATCCTTCATGTTGATTTATTAGAGGTGGTGAAAGAAGCCAGGAAAGCCAAAGAAATTTTGAAGGTTATCAATAAAACTTATATTACTCTTGTTCCAAAATATCAAGAGGTTGATCATATCTCAGCCTTTAGACCTATTGCTTTGTGTAATGTTCTTCTCAAAATCATTACTAATCATGGCAGAAAGGTTGAAGCCTCTTTTGCATAAGATTATTTCCCCAAAGCAATGGGGTTATGTGGAAGGATGTTAAATAGTATATGAGATACTTCTTGCTCAGGAAGTCATCCATTCCATGGATATGCAAAATTCTCCTTCCATGTTCATTCGGTTAGACTTATCCAAAGCTTATGACAGAGTGGATTGACACTTCCTTATCAAAGTTTTGAGGAAATTTGGTTTCTCTAAGGATTGGATGGATTGGATTATGGGATGTATCTCTTCAGTTTCCTACTTAGTTCTTATCAATGGAAGGCCTTCTCAGTATTAAATACATGGTATGCTCTAGTACTAATTGTTGGGGGCTAATTTTTCTTATTTATTTGGTTACAAATGGTATTTCCAGAAGTTGAAGTGTTATTTTTCAACTTCCTTTCACATGAAATACTTAATGAATATATTAATTTGATTAATATAGTAAAAAAAATAGATTAGTTTTGCATGATTTATGAAGGAAAGGAATTTGAAATCCATGATAGATGATTTTATATAAGATCATAGAATCTAATATGCATATATTTAATGACATGGTCTATTAATTTACTTTTTTTCATGACTATGACCTTAAAAGTGTTATCTTTACATTTATTTTTGTATCATCATGAGAATGTGCATGAATTTATATCTAGGAGCGCAACGAGAATATCTACAATGAATAAGTCTTCAGTGAGCAATATGATCCAGAAATTCAAATTTGCAATTGGTGGGAATACCTATAAAGGAAATGGTGATCAGGATAATCATGGGTTGATCATCTAGGACGTAGCAGGAGCATATTTCAAAGCTATAGGTGTCGAAGGTGACCCCTCTCTAGACCCACATTCCTAGCATCCCCTGAGGTAATCACACCTTATTAGCATTTCAAATTTCTTGATGGCGTTATTCCAAGTGTGGGAAATATTGCCCATAAAATATGTGAGGTAGATCCCCAGACCATAGTGGATGAAAAAATGGATAACTCAAATGGCAAGGAGATTCTCCCTCTGGACCCACCTCCCAAATCCAAATCTATATCCTATGTAGAGGTAGTGTTAATATGTACTCGACTTCCATTTTTTCTCCCATCCTAGTGCATGTAGACTCTCCATAAAGACCACATAGAACTTGTATTCTCTCATGAGGTCATGGATTCTCTCATGTCCCACAAATACCTTTTACTCATCAAGAAGTTTGTCAGCTCCTACCCAAATATGACGTCTATTCGTAAGTGGGCCTACTCCAAATGGTGCCCCTATGATAATATGGACCTAGTCACCATTCCCAAGGGATTATTTCTTATCTAGATCAATAATACAAGTGACACCAATCACATCCTCACTAGGGTTCCATGGTTTTTTGGGTACTAAAGTCTTTTCATTCAAAGGTGGGACATCGATTTCGATCCTAAAAATCAAAACATCAACTCAACACCCATCTGGGTAATACTCCTCAGTCTCCTTACTCAATTTTGGAATGAGCTAATCTTACAATAAATTTCTTAGTATGTGGGTGATCTTATATCCCTTAACCTTGCAACAAAATCTAGATCCAGGCTAGTCTATGCTCATTTATGCATCAATGCTAACTTGGAAATGAAGCTTCCAATATACATTGATCTAATGTTTGGCTCTTGGAAAAGACGGTAAGCCATTGAATATGAAATTAGACTAGCCTTTTGCACTAAATTCCATCTTTAAGAACACCTAAATTCACACTTCCCCTCTCTCAGGAATGAAGAGAGGGAAGAAGGAGCTCAGGCTAGGAGACCCCAAGGAAACCCGACATCATCTAAATTTATCCAAAAGTATGCTCCTACTTATTTAGGTATTGACCACACTCCTAAGTCCAAAGGCATGCAACTGATGGCTTCTTTCTTTGTCGAAATTTATTTCTAATTCCAAAGGTAAGTTCCCTTTTTTATCACCCTAATCCTTTCTATTCTCCTAGTGAGATGTCTAATTCTTTACTCAATCCCTCTCCCTTGGAGAGCAACCCTATTTCCCCCGATGGTCCCTCAATAAATGACCCTTTTCTTGTTAGCCTTTTTAAATCTACCATCCTTGAGTCCCCCATGTCCTCGAAGGTTCTCTCACCCATCGAAGCCCTTATTTTATCCCTTAAAATTATTGTTCCCTATGACCCTTCGAAGGCCTCTTAATTTGTTTCATTTCCTCAATCCCCTTCTAGATATGGTCCTTTTGAACCACCCCAAACCTTCACCTTTGACCTTCTCCATAGTAGATCTCTCTCTTCGCCTATAATTGGAAGCTAGGGTTCACCCAACCCTCTTAAAATGACCACTAGAAACCAAAATAAACCTTATACCAACTTAGGTAGTGACAGAAAAAAGGATAGACCTTCTCTTCAAGATATGAGAAGAAGATAAATCAAAGAGGACGTCA
This sequence comes from Wollemia nobilis, assembly GCA_028583015.1. NCBI lineage: Eukaryota > Viridiplantae > Streptophyta > Pinopsida > Araucariales > Araucariaceae > Wollemia > Wollemia nobilis. Next base: position 14,224,194 of record JAQPPZ010017058.1, on the reverse strand, counting down.
CTAATTAAAATTAGTCAACCATTCAATCTTCTTGGTCTGACCAACCCAACCAGCAACTCCTATAGGATGATGGGAAAAGAACCAAACCTCCCCACCAACAGTAGAAGGGGGGAGAAAAACATCTTTCAAAAATATAAATTAAGATCCTCTCATGGAACGTGACAGGCATCAATGGACTAACTAAATAGCGGTTAGTGTCATCCATGAGGAGTGATCAAATACTAAGCATCATCCTTATTCAAGAAACTAAACTTAAAGTAAATAATTCTACCAAGATTTTCAAGTCCATGTGGATAAACTATGAATTCATCTCCAACCCAGCTTGTGGTGCATCTGGAGGTCTCATGTGCATGTGGGATCCCATAAAAATTGAAGGTACATTCATATATTCCTCTGATATAATTACTAATATACTCTTTCATTGCAAGGAGTCCAAAGTCACTTGGGTCCTTTCAAATATTTACGAACCCAATAACCCCCAAGCTTGGCTTACTCTATGGAACACACTCATCCAGATAAGAAATTCCTTTTAAAATGAATCTTGGGTGATTGTCGGGGATTTCAATAACCTCCTTTATCCATCTGATAAAATTAGGGGAAACCTATAACTCCCAAATGCTATCAATATTTTACATATTTCATTGATAATAATGAATTTATGGATGTCCACCCTAAAGGGTCAAAATTCATGTGGAATAATTAGAGACTTGGTAGCTAGCTTATCCAAATAAGACTCGATAGATTTATTCTTTCTAAAGAAGCCATCCATGTGTTCGGAGATGCTACCTTGCACACCCTACCTAGGATTTGCTCTGACCATAATCCTCTATTGTTTGAAGGACTTAGACCAACCTCATATTTCAAGACTCCCTTTAGGTTTGAGTCTATGTGGCTAAAACACCCCAATATTAGGGGGGAAATCATAAAATGGTGGAACAAAAGCTTCTCAGGTCCATGCATCTCCCAAATAGCTAAAAAACTATGTTACATTAATCCAATATTTGAGTAATGAACAGGGAGGTTTTCAACAACATCTTCACAAAAAAATAGATAATTATTAGCCAGCTCAAAGACATCAAAAAATAGAACCAATGCAAAATTTCAACCTTGGAAACCTAAAACAAAAAAGACCTATTATCTAAATTTCACAAAATTTTAGCCAAAGAAGAAGATTTTTGGAGGTAGAATTCCAGGGCTCTATAGCTTAAAGACGGTTATTATAACACAAAATTATTTCATACATTAGCTCTAAGGCACAAAAGCTCCAACAAGATAAGGTAGTTTCTTAAGAACGATGGATCAATCACCACTGTTGCATTGGAAATTAGAGTTAAGGTACTTCATCACTTAGAAGAGATCTTGGGTCCTTCTCCCCCCTCCTCTTCCCTTGCATCTAACTCTCTACTTCAACACATTCTGATGCTCATATCTCCTAATATCAATGCCAAAATTATTGAACCCTTTTCCCTTGATGAGATCAAAGAAACCCTTTTCTCCATGAATCCTAACAAAGCCCCAAGGCCAGATGGGTTTCCCCCAAAATTATTCCAAAATTTCTAGGAAATGTTCCACCACAATCTCTCTAAAACTATTCAAGAAGTCTAAAAACTCAAATCCTTTCCAAGAGATGTTAAATCCACTTTCATAGCTCTTGTAATCAAACCTCACCTCTGTTGTTATTTTTCAAACTTTAGACCCATTAGTCTATGCAATGCTATATATAATATCATAACAAAAGTGATCGCCAACAAAATTAAAGATATTCTTCCATAAATCATAGAATTGTGCCAAGGAAGCTCAGTCAAAGGAAGACTCATCACTGATGGAATTATAAAAATTCATGAACTTATACATAATATATACAAAAGCTACAAAGTAGACCCCTTTTTCAAGCTTGACATGAATAAAGCCTTCAATAGGGTCTCCTAGAATTTTCTCTTTGAATTCCTCTCTTGTTTTGGCTTTCACGAAGAATGGACGAAGAATGGACAACCCTTGTTAAAGAATGTCTATCTTTAGCATGGTTTTCAATCCTCATTAATGACTCTTCTATAGGGTACTTCAAGAGCTTCAAGGGCTTAAGACAAGGGGACCCTCTTTTTCCATTTATGTTCATCATTCTGGCTGAAACCTTGGGTAGAACTCTCAAGGCTGCATGTTCCATGGGAGTCATTTTAGGCATAAAAGCATCCTCCAAAATCCACCAGATCACTCATCAACATTTTTTTGATGACACCATCCTTGAAACCATATCCTATATTCCTAAAGCAAAAGTAATCAAGAATATCCTCAATTATTATAAAAAACATGTAGGAAAAAAGTAAATTTTACAAAGAGTAATTTTTTTTCATTAATAGCCCCATCGACAAGTAGGTCAAAATTACAAGGATTTTTGGATGCACAATATCTGAAATGCCATCCACGTACTTAGGTTTCCCCATGTTTCAAGGTTTCCCTGCTGATAAAATGTGGATAACGTAATTGAGAGGGTCATGAAAAATTGGTAGGATGGAAAGGATACCTTCTCAGCCAAGCTTCTAATGCTACCCTCATCCAAGTGTGCCTACAAAGCATTCTGGTTTATTTCATATTCATTTTTAAAGCCCCAATTTCTATTTGGCATAGAATTGAGAAAATTAAAAAGGGGTTCCTTTGGTTTGGGACCAAAAATTGGCACAAAATCCATCTAGTTGTATGGAAAAAAGTTTACAGCAAAAGAAACTAGGGTGGTCTTGGTTTTAGGTAAGTGGGGAAAATGAACTTGGCCCTCATTTTTAAGCAAGGCTAGAGAATCATATCCAACACCAAATCTCTATGGGTGGAGATCATCAAAAGTAAATACCTATAGAGGAGTTCCTTTATTGATGAAGATCCCCTCCCTGAAGGATCCTCCTAAAAATATTTTACTAAGTCCAAGTTCATTCTCAAGTGCAGTATTAAATGGAGTCTGGGTAATGGAAGACTGATTCATTTTTGGGATGACCCATGGCTGAAAGATCAACCTTTAATAAACTTACCCAAAATTGTTACCATTAAACCCATCATTGATCATATTTTTGGCTCTCTAGTCTCCAATTTCCTCTTCCTAGGGCTATCCTAGACCTTCTCATGGAAACCCATCCCCTGTCATGGCCTTGATTCTATCCAAGTAGCAATCATTGAGTCTCTATCCAATATTTTAAGAATATTCATCATACCCAGCCAACCCATGGCTCACACCCCCTTTTGGAATACAAATTATGATGGTCTTTTTTTAGTCAGGTCAAGTTACCACATCGAAGGTGATTCTATCCTAATTTGGTTCATTGTGGGCCTCATTTTTTTGAAACATTTAGGCTTTTAGATTCCAAGATCACTTTATTTTCATCATTGGTGTTTCAAAACAAGGTTATGATCATGGACAATCTCATTACCGAAGGATTAATCCTCCCAAATTGTTGTGTCCTTTGTTCATCCAATTAGGACTCTATCAATCATATCTCCCTTAGTTGTTCCTTTTCATCAATTGTTTTGTACCCCCTCTTTTCTTATTTTAGATTGTCTTGGGCCCCTCCCAATTTAATCTTTGATTTTTTCAGTCAGTGGTCTAAGTCCTTTCATAACCGATGCCTCAAGTCATTATGGGATTTTTTTCAGATCCATTTCATCTGGTAGATCTATCTCAAAAGAAACAATAGGATTTTCAATGCTGTTTAGCACAATCCCTAGTTTGTCCATACCTGAATCTTGAGCGTTGCCACTAAAAATGCTTACCTTGTTCCTGACCATAAAACTACTACTAGTGGTATTAAATCCAATATCATCACCCACTTTAGTTTTCTAGGAAATTGTTCTCACTCATCCACCAATTATTTCAATAGATCTAGAGTATAATGGTTAGCCCCCCCAAATGGTTGGATTAAATTCAACTTTGATGGTGCTACCAAAGGAAATTTGAGGAAGGCTACATTCAGTGGTCTTGTGAGAAATGATAGTGGTAAATTCATCATAGATTTTATTGAAAACTTAGATATCCTATCCAACCACGTGGTAGAAGCTAGAGGCTTATACCATGGTATTTCCATCCTGTACAAGTTCCCGTATAAAAATATCATTATAGAAGGTTATTCATTGAATATCATTAATAGTTTGAAAAAGAACAATGCTTTTGAAGGTAATTTCTATAATATGATTGAAGAATAAAAAAGCTTTTTGCAAAGATATGACAATGTAATCATCCAACACATGTTCAAGGAAGGCAATAAGATTACGGATGTGCTGGCCAACCTAGCTTTGTTAGAAACCAACATTCGGATTTGGACTAATCACTTTCTACGTGGCATATGCACTGATAATAGATATGATTGCACCTTTTGTAAGTTTATTCTTTTCCCTTTGTTTATCATCAACCAACTCTACATGTTTGTCTAGCTAAGGTATTTTCTATGCTCTCGTATATTTCCTATGTCACCACAAGTATTTTACCTTGTGTCTCTCATTGTCTTATGGTGGGACCTCAATTGTACAAGTGGCTTTCCATTCATTACAACTATTATCCCCTCGCTCACTCAAATAAGCTCTTCTAGCCACCTGATTCTGACCTTTCATGTGTGTGTTAGAATTTCCTTCTATCACCCATCCCAAAAATTGATGTTTGCCCTTCCACTTTGGTCGATATCCTTTGTACCCTTGTATCATTATTCCCCACCTAATTATTATTTTTCATATTCCAAAGTTTTGATGTGTAATTTTTAAGTTTCTTCTTGTGTCCCCTACAAATGGTTTAGTTATGCATTTTGCCCCTCACATAATACTCATGTCTTCAGTTATTTCCAAGGGGGATAATTTTCTTCCTATATCATTTTTCAAAAGGATTTTTTTCAGTGCCCAAAAATTTGTCAAGCAAAAGATCAATCCCATTGGCCAATTCCATCTTAAGTCCAATTGGGTACCTAAATTACTCCCTCTCAAGGCTAACAATCAATGGATTCCCACCTTAGTTCGCATGTGTATCCTAAATTACAATGTGGTATCAATATCATGGGAATTCATCATTTGCAAAAATGATTTTAAGTGGATTATGATGCTAAGAGAAAGTCACATCAACACAAAGGACATTGTTTCCTAGTCGTGGGGAGTGAGTATTCAATATAGGGAAATTTAAGGTCATCATCAAGTGATGGAATTGGTTGAGTCTTCCTCTATGCAAGTTGATGCTTTTATGGAGGAATTCTTAATAAGTCACCATCTTTTGCCTTATCTCCATAAGTTCAATGTCAAAAACCCTAAAATATCTAATGAATTCACTTCTACTTGGAAGAATGGTTGTGCGATCATCAAAGTACTAAATTTTAGAGTCAATTTTTGCTTATTAACTGAAGTTACTGGTTTACCTATTAATTGTGACTGTGTCCATAGGGAAAAACACACCCTAGCTCATGAATTTTTTCACTTCAGGGATAAAGGCAAGAAGTTGATCAAAGATAAGGGTGGCTATGTCAGAAAAGATCTTCCAGAGTCATGAAATCATGTGGTTATTTCCATTATGGAATTCATCACTATAGATGATATCTACGCTCTGCTATGAATTTTTGATTTTTCTCTTCTAAACCATATGCATTTGGTAAAGGTGAAAAACATCTTGGAATATTTTTTCTAGTCTCTAGAGTTATTTGTTTTGAATTTCAGAGATTATTTTTCTATCCACCCCAACCACCAAGGTCTCCACCTCATCATTTATAGACATGTTCTCTATAAGGAAGTATACAAAGCTACTCTTGTCATCATTGACAATCCTAAGGATGGTTAGATGAACAATATTATCAATAATGATGATTTTGATAGTGCCTCCAATGACTCTAGAAAGAATTTTATGAAAAACCTAACCCGCAACCCATATTCCAAATCTAAATCACACCATCGTGTGACTAGAAGCGGGGCCATGAAGGAAAATTTCAAGAGCATCATCGAGATTTCTGAAATGGCTTCCAAAAAGACCCCTATCAAGAGGGTCAAAATTGATGAAGACTCCAATCATCTTTCGAACATAGAGGACTCCGAGAATAAAATTAATTCTTGGGCGTGTATGGTGAACGTCTTAAACTTTGGCTTCAATCATGCTCCTTCAGGCTAGAAAATTTCTTACCACTATGAAGAAATATAGTATTCAGGTTGTTGATGAGGTTATCAATGATGATCCCACCAACAAGGATTACATTGGAGATTAGTCGGTCTCCAATTTTCAATGTGAGTTGCTCGATTTTTTATATGTTATTTTTTGTTCATGTTCGGCTCTAGTTTGGTCTTATGCGCTCTATCTCATGTCCTAGGCTTATTGTTTTGGTTTTCTCTATTTTTTGCTAGTGTTTTTTGTTGTCTTAAGAAACTATGCTTTGTTGTTTTTCTTCCATCCTTTGATGGTACCCCTTTGGGCTGATCCATATTTGTCTTGATTTGGTGTGTTGTAAAAGGTTTGGGGTCCCTTTCAAAATCCCCTTATATATATATATATATATATATATATATATATATATATATATATATATATATATATATATATATATTTGTAAAATTTAGTCATGAATTATGTGGAATATAATTGATATTGAGATACTAATGAATTAATGGTATTTTTAAGTATTATGTTATTAGTGCAATCTGCTAAGAAGGATGAGAGCTATAATTAAAAGAAAAAGAAACATAAGTACCTTTAAAAAATTAAAATCTTGCATGTTTTAAGTATTAATATAATTTAATAGGGCAATGTGTAAAATATATTAAACAAGCAATTGTCTTGTTCAGAATAACTCACAGTAAAATTTATAAATTTGAAATACTAAATCATATTTTAATAATGAAATATGGTGGTGGATGATGAAAAGTGTATAGAAGGAGTGGGAGTTCAAAAAGCATGAGGATATAAGAGAGAATATAATAAATAGAGTAGAAAGAAGAAGAGGCAAACTAAAATCAAAAGAAGAAAAAACAAGGAATCAAGAGGAATAACATAAAGAAATGAAGGGAAATTAGGGAAGAAATAACACAAGATATTGAGTGAATTTACTTGGAAACCTCACATGGAGAAAGAAGCTCCCGATTCTAAATCCAACTCAACGTAAGTTAAAAACCAAATTAGCAATAAGTTATTAGATTTACACTTTAATAGATATTAAAATTATAGAGAAATTTCATGTACATTTATGAATAAAAAATAAAGGATAAATAATGAATGATAATTCAAATATTTTATCCCACCACTTCTCTAAATAGTACCCTAGAGTATAGATATCATCAAATAATAGATAAGTAATGTAAGAATAAAAATGTGTGCTTAGCTCGCTCATCTCTTTAGAAACTTGGAATACCCTATAGTTGAGGAAGCATATAGCTTTTGTAGGATAGATTCACATATTCATATTTGTTGGAATAACAAGGCAACCTTGACATGTAAGTTGTTGCCCATATCATGTATATCTTATCCAAAATCTAGGATCATGTTGGAGTAAATTAATTAAGGCTAGAAAGGTAGAGTCTTGGGTCACCTCGTATTGTAGCTGATGGATCCATAGAGGAAATGGAGTGGAGATTACATACAACATAACCTGGTCTTCATGTTGGTATTCTAATGTGTCAACAAAACATTATCCTTGTCCTTATTATAAATTATTTCATAGTCATACCCAAGTATTTTTATGACCCATTTTTGTTGTTCCAGCATAGAAAGTATTAAACTATGGTTGTATTTCTTGATTGAGAAATGTTTCTTAATATGGTAATGCCTCCAGTTGTTGATGGTATGTAATATTTCCATAGTTTTCTTCTTATTGATTGACTTACCCAATTTTTTACTCAACAATGCCTTGCTAGTGAAAGCCAATGATCATCCTTCTTGTCTAATATCGACATCAATTCCACTTACTAAAGCATCACTTTCGACCACAACAAAAATTATAAAAATTAGGCATCACTAACACTAAAGTATATATTATGGCTTGTTTTAGGAATGAAAATTCATGTTCAACTGGTACTTACCATATAAATGGTTTTTCCTTAACATAACTATCATGGGGGATGTAATCTTACCATAATAATTTACAAATATTCTTTAGTATTCAATGAGGCCTAGAAAATATCATAGACTCTCAAGAGTGTGTGGCTTAGACCATTCTTAAATAACCTCAATTTTCTTTAGATCGATCTTAACTCCATATCATGAAACAATGTGGTCAAGGTATTCCACTTCTTGCATTCCAAAAGAACATTTGGATAATTTCATACATAATTTATTATTTGCTAGGAGTTGCATAGTATGATCCAAATTTTGCAAATTTTCTTCCTACTTGTGACTATATATCATGATATCATCAAAGAAGACCAAAATAAATTTGAGCATGAAGGGCCAAAATATTGCATTCATGAGACTCTAAAAAGTTGAAGGTATGCTAATAATACTAAAGGGTGTGACAATGATTTAATAGTGGACTTCATGAGTCCTAAATTCTATATTAGAAATGTATTCCTCTATTAATATTATTTGATATCTTGAAAAAAGAACCAACTTGGAGAAAAAACAAGTACCATGGAGCTCATCTAGTAACTCATCGATGATTGGAATAGGTAATTTGTCCTTGATTATAATTTTTTTGAGTTCATAGAAGTCCATGCATAACAATAAATACTCGTACTTATTACATACCAATAGTATAGGAGATAAATATGGATTGCTGCTTGGTAGTATGATCCCTACAAGTGACAATTGTTGCACTATTTTTCCAATCTCTATATTTTGTACATATGGTTATCTATAGGGGTAGATGTTGGGTGGTATGCTTCCTAGGATAAGTTGGATAGCATAATTTTGGATGCATCATGGTCATAAACCATGGGGTTATACAAACATAGATGCATGCTTATCAATATTTTCTTGCAATTTAGCCAATTAAACTGTTTCATTGGTAGTAAGGGGTTGTATTACAAATAGTTGCATCACCACTTCATGAGGTGATTGAATTTTCTCCATGTAATAAGAAATTATAAGTTGGGTGGAACCTATGGCCATACCATGAAGAGTGCATTACTTCCCCTATTGAGTGAATTCCATATAAAGTTTAAAAAAGTCCTAAACCATCAGATACAATGTACAAATCCATTGTGTTTCCAAAAAACATGTCATCCTTGAGATTGTATTCACCCACTTATACCTGGAAATTTCTACATTTACCCTTACATGGTAGTATCCCCCAATTGGATATCACCACTTCAAAATAATTACATGAGTAAATATAACATATGCTCTTTTACCCACCCAAGGATTGATAAAATTGTGTGTACTATTAGAATCAATGAGTATTGAGTCATTGACCTAGATTTCTTATGTAATAAGTTAGATATCTATAATTGGATAAAGCTAAAACACCAGGTTAAATCATAGATGCCTAATCTAGTATATAAACAATGTAACTATTGACATGTTGATGAACCAAGATTTTATGCTCATGTTCTACCTAATTTTGAATTTTAATTTAATGGATCCCCACTTTATCTACAATTATTGAAGAAGTTAAAGAAATAGAGGCAATATTTATTTATTTGAAGAGGTGAGACAAATATTCTTCCTCATTAATATTGAGGATCTAGCTAGAGTAAAAAGTGAAATTATAATCTTATTACTTATTTTGGATCAATAAGTTTCATTCATATCTAGGGGGTGGATGGCTTGTAATGTGCACCCTAACCACTAGTTACTCAAATGAATTTTACCAATGGGATCCCTACCTTCAAAAATTAGGAAGGATTTTACCTTATGGAAAATAATTCCACTTATTAAATATGCTACCCATCTAGAGACCCTAAAATATTATAGTCAATAAAGATCTATATAAGGTACCCATTGATACAAAACACCCATGAGAAGGATTTTGAAGGTGGATGAGAGTAGAGGATATTGAGGAATTAGGAAAATGCTTTGGAAATATCTACCAATCTATCCCAATAATAATCTTGGTTGGACTCCCCTAGACACAAATTACTTCACTAAATATGAATGTGCCTCTAGGGATTCAATTTAGTAGTAAATAACCATGATATTAAAGTCTATATTCTATTATATGAGCATTAAAAGTAGTTATATTTTTTTATCTACCCTTCTAATAAACAAATATTAAGTTCTTAAAAAATAACTCTCCCTGAAATGAAAAGCTGATAGGAAGTGTCTTAAGAGCCCTCTTAAGATATAGCTTTAGAATTTTAAGGTTAATTAAGCTTTTAAAAATGATCTCATTTCCATCCTCTTAGGATATACTAGAATTTTTTAAACTCAATCACTTACCTTTTAATCAAGACAATTCAAAACACTTTTACATTGATAAGCAAGATCACCCTCTCAAAATAATAAGCTATTACATATTTAATATGAATTGATCGGTTGATTCTATATTAATATTTTTTTTTTTTTATTAATAGAAGGTATTTTAAAAGTGTCTTCAAACCTTTACAAAAGGATAAAATCCTCAAATAAGGTATTACAAGATAATCTCCCAGGAACAAAGGGGAGAAGAGCAACAAAAAGACCTTAAATAGAAGACATCTCAAAATAGGTAGTTCCTTGAAACTAGAATTGAAATAAAACAATGAAAAGAGTGGGAAACAAAGGATGATCAGGCAAGAAGGGACAACACCACCCAAGGTAGTCAACATCCCCAAGAACAAGGTATTCTATAAGCTCCTCAAGGACATATTTGCCAAATTTCTTTTTGAATTTATTAAGGAGAGTGATGTCTTGTTACATGCTAGTGGTGCTCGTATTTACCACTTTGGTTAGGGATCCCAACAAATCATCTAGCCCCTGGATGTAGCCCTTCCTACTAATAAAGGGAATATAGGATTCATGAAGGGAATATTTTTAAGGCATGAGAGAACAACTTTGAGGGGCCACCTTTAGAGAAGGGGTATGTAGATATGTAATGCCAAGCCTAGCCTTCTAAGCCAAAGGAGAGTTTACCGCTTAATCTGAAAGATGATTGATCTCAATGCAAATAAGGGATTTCTTTCTCTTCTTAGATTTATACTTAATGCAAATAGACTATATATTTACCTCTAATTTGGACTTGGGAGTGACAACTTCATTCTTAGGTTCAATGACAAGAGCATGACTAGTATTTTAGAAAGGTCTTGGATCATCCTTAATAAGCACCTTAGTATTAAAAATATCCAAATGGGCTAGCTTAGACTAAGGTTAGATTTGCCAAGATTCATTCATAAGGTTGTTTGGGATGATGTTCAACACTTACATATGAGCTTATCTTTGTAGGATGTTCCTATAAATGATTAAGTGCAAACCTTGGTATAGGGAAGGACAAGGATATTTTTTGCACATTACTGATTAAATTTTACATCAATATGATTAGGTATTATAGGAGTTTGATACTTTTCTTTCCATGAATGTGGTTGAGAAAATCCAAGTGGAAACTCAAGATGTTTGTCTGCCCATCCACTATGAAGTAATTGATAATAGGTACCATCACCTTGTCCCAGGGTTTAGGGAGGGATTATCTAACAATTCCTCGTTTGTCTTTGTTGATATTTTTTCCTTTTTCCTTGAAAAACAATAGCTCTCTTGCCAGTGAATGTTTTCTATTTGGAATTTTTCTCCATCATCCGAAAATCCAAATATTTTTGCAATAAGTTCAACATTGATCATGAAGGTTCGTCCTTTCATAGTGACTCTATAATTGACCCATCTATAATAAATCTCTTTAGAAAGCTTCATGTCATGTCCATCAAACTTGTTGAGGAATACGAGAAATCATGCATCATCCAAAAAAAATTCCACATGTTTGTCTATTTGAAGTACCTCGAGATCAAATTTAGATTAATTGTTAGCCATGAGCATCAAGTTGGTGGTACATATAGGGGAAAATAAGTGGGGCTAATGGATGGAAAAGTTTAGGTAGACTGAAAGGGGTGATAAATGATTTAGATAGAGATGAAAACAAAGATACAAGAGGAACCAATTGTGTGAAAAGGCAAGGCACGGTCAATGGGAATGCAATTAGAACTTAAAAGGAAATAACTACCACTAGCAAGGTTTGGGAAATTTTTGGTTGTTTTACTATTGGACTTATTAAATCTAAATTCTTAAAGTTAATATTGACTTATTATTTTTTAAAGCTAACTCCAGAATTCAAGTATTGTGAATGGTTGTTTTATGTAACTCCATCTACTTGTTCTCTTTATTGTTGTCTCCTTAATACAATAAAGGTGAACAATAAAGCTATGAATGAGAGACTTGTTCTTGTTATTATATGTATTACTCCTAAATAATTATGAAGGAGTCAATCCTTTATTATTGTTAGAGCCTAATATATTCTATGAATGGGGTCTACCTTGTCAATGCTCGATTCTTTTATTATTATCAAAATTTTCTTACTTCTTGAGTTATTGTTTGTTTTTCCATAGGTTATAGAACAACGTGTCCTCTAATATTCTATTTAATTCATTTTAAATTGAAAAGAATAAATTAATTCACATGAAATATAGTGATTTGCTCAAAATAATTTTCTAAATATTTACGTACTAAATAAAGAAGGGGGTATCATATTGATGTCATTTTTACAAAAAAGAAACTTCAATCAAGGGTTTAATATGAATTTATTACAAGAAGCATTCAAAGAGGTTGATTTAAGATAATTGTTAAAAGGTAAACAATGACTAACTCATTATAAACTGCAAAGAAGAATATTGATTGGCAAAAATGAAATAAAAATACAACATAAAATTTGACCAAGTTTGAAAGTAACTCCTAGCTAGTACTTCAATCTATAGACCAATACCTTATCCATTGGGAAATTAGAGCTAGAAAAATATAGTTGATGGAGTCGAAATTGATTAGACATTTTTTGCAGGACTTCCCAAACTACCAAAATCGTTTTGGCCATATCTCACTCATCCGAACTCGGATTGAGCTGAAATTTTGAGGGTAGATGCCTGAAAAACCCTAGAACGTCTCCACTAATTTTCATATCATTTGGAGCAACACAGATCCTAGCACATCCCTATGTGTGAACGATATATTTGACAAGCGGCTATGTGAGGGTTTCATCTGGGTTGAGTGCAAGCAACTCCAAAGGTTGGTTTTTAGGGCCTTCAAGCCCTAGCGACCAATATTTTTGTGGTTTATGCTCAATATTTTAGCAAGAAATGTTGCAGGGGATACAATATGGGTTAGAAATTTATCTTTCAATAGATCATACTGTGAACTTGAGTGACAACGACTTCCAATTTTTTGCACAAAATAAAAGTGAAAACCATACCTTTCCATGACATCTAGGGCAAGGATTAAAGAGATAACGAAACAAGTTTCAAGCAGTTGATCAAAAAATGGCTCATATCTCAAGTGAATCTGGTGCTAAGGTGCACCCACAAAATAATTCTACTATGAAAACCCTAGTCAAAGGTAAGAATTTCGAAGACTCAATCCCAAAAATGAATTTTAGGGATGCCCTTCGTGGTGGACAGCCTCAGCCCAATGCTAATATCAATATTAGGGCTTCCCATAAACCTCTAAAAATGCCTAAGATTGATCCTAAGAAAATAGAGTCAGGATGTCTTAAAGCAGCTGATGGAACTCCTATTTTTAAGCTTGATATGGATAACATTCAGACTGGCATTGAAGATTTGGAAAAAAGAGGACTAATTTGTCGTTTCATGGGTTTTCGTTCGAGTCTATCTGCTTTCAAATTTTGGGCTGCAAAAAGCTCGAAAACTAAAGGTGAGTTACAAATCTCTATTTATCCAAATGGTTATTTTCTTGTTTTATTTTCTAATAATGAAGATAGAGAGAAAACATTTCAAGGGGGTCCTTGGTTTTTTGGAAGGGCAGGGCTTTTCATGAAAACCTGGCGTTCTAAATTTAAAGCCAAAGAAGAGATGCCTTCTATAGCTCTCGTGTGGGTTAGACTCTTTGGCCTCCCTATTGAATTTTGGAATCCTACTATTTTTTCTTCAATTGGAAACTCTTTAGGAAATTTTATGATGACTGCTGATTTTACTCAAAATTTTGAACATATTATTTATGCTCGGATTTGTGTTTTAATGGATTTTGACAAACCCCTACCTAAAAATATCACATTACAATTTGGGGAAGACACTTGGGAGCAAGTAGTGGACTATGAGAACATTACTTTTAATTGTAGAATTTGCCATGAATATGGTCATTTGGCCAGTGCTTGCCCAAATAAAATTCTTGATCAAAAGAAAGAAGATATAAGCTCAGCAGGTTTCCAAATACCTAAGAAGAAGAACACTCAAAAAAACCAGTTATGAAAGATCAATCAAAGTCATCTACTAATATGTATGAAATCCTTTCCACAAATGATGTCCCAAGTGAGGAAGAGGAAATAATGGAAACTGAAATCTTAGAAACACAATTTAAATATGAAGGGAAGAACTTAGAGACAAACCAACAAATCAAAGGTTTTCAACAAAAAAAAAAGGGGGAAAATTTACACAAGAAAAACAATATTTCAAATGTCAAAACTTCAAATAATACAGGTCCCAATATAGACTCCGTTGAACCATATAGTAAATTTTTGGTTGTGTACGAGCATTCTTCAAGGTTAGAAGCCATCTCAGATTCAATTGGAATAAGTCAAGAAATAGGGAAAAAAAATTGAAGATGGATTCTAATAAAAAAGTAGGTCGCAAGACCAATCAATATCATATGGTAAAAGAAGGTGAAAAGATTGTAGAGGAAGGTAAGATTAATGCCCTTCCCAAATTTTTTAGCCATGATATTAATGAAGATCATCACTTGGAATATTAGAGGACTCAAAGGGATTATTTCAAAACAAAATGAAATTAGAAGAATGATTCAGATAAATCATCCACATATTGTTTTCCTTCAAGAAACAAAGATGTCAATGGAGGATATGGACTTAATTGCTAGTAAAATTTGGCCAGCTAGAAAAGTGGTTTCCCTCAGTTCCCAAGGGACTTTGGGTGGCATTTCTTGTCTTTGGGACCCAAAAGAGGTATTTATTCACCATATGGTTGGCAGTTGGGGTTTGTTGGATATAGCTATTCAAAGTAGACATTCCAACCAGATTATGCTCTACATCACTGTTTATGCTATGACTTCTTTGGAGGAAAAAAGAAGATTGTGGAAGGATATTACTCATAATATCTCTCATTTTCCTAAAGCTTGGATCTTGATCGGAGGAGATTTCAATACCATCCTCTCTCTGGATGAGAAAAGGGGAGGAAATAGAAATTTGGACAAAACCACTGACCTCATGAGCGAATATATTGCAAACCTCCATATTGTGGATATCCAACCAAATAATGGCCTTATGACGTGGTCTAATAGAAGGCATGACTTAGCTTGTATAATTGAGATATTGGATAGGTTTTTGCTCTCTGAAAATTTCTTAATCCATGGTCACATTCCTAAAGTGAAGACTCTTAATAATGTTGGTTCGGATCATTGGCCAGTCATGGTGGAAATGTGGAAAACCAATGTGAGTTTCTCTCCTTTTTGTTTTCAATTAATTTGGCTTAGAGACATTTCCTTTAGACCTCATGTGCAACAATGGTGGAAGGAAGGTAAACCTAGGCATGGGACTAAGATGTTTTGTTTTGCCAAAATACTGCAATACATTAAATCCAAAATAAAGACTTGGAACTGGAAATATTTTGGGGATGTTCATAAAAAAAACATGAATTTATTGCTCATCTTGAAAATTTGAATAAGAAAATCCGTTTAGATGGCCTCACAGAGAAGAGAAATGCAGATGAAATTAAACTCACAACTCAGTTAGAGGAATGGGAAAAAGAGAAGAAATCTTATGGAAGCAAAAATCTAGAATTCAATGGCTCAAAGAAGGAGATTGAAACACAAATTTCTTCCACAAATTTCTTCTAGCTTGAAGATCTCACAACTTTATTTCTTCCTTAAAATCAGATTCTAGAGATGTTGTTTATACTTGGGATGGCATGAACTCTATTGTTGTTGATTACTTTTCCAATCTTTTTGTTGCTACTCCTCTTGACTCAGCTTCACAACAAAATGTTCTTCAAGCAATCCCTTCTCTTATCATTTCTAAGGATAACTCTATTTTTACTGCTCCTATTACTATCAATGAGCTTCAACAAGTAGTTTTTAAAATGCAAAAATGGAAAACCCTAGGTCGTGATCATTTTCCCATTGAGTTCTACCAAGAGTTATGGGATATCCTTCATGTTGATTTATTAGAGGTGGTGGAAGAATCTAGGAAAGCCAAAGAAATTTTGAAGGTTATCAATAAAACTTATATTACTCTTGTTCCAAAATATCAAGAGGTTGATCATATCTCAGCTTTTAGACCTATTGCTTTATGTAATGTTCTTCTCAAAATCATTACTAAAATCATGGTAGAAAGGTTGAAGCCTCTTTTGCATAAGATTATTTCCCCAAAGCAAGGGGGTTATGTGGAAGGACGTTAAATAGTAGATGAGATACTTCTTGCTCAGGAAGTCATCCATTCCATGGATATGAAAAATTCTCCTTCCATGTTCATTCGGTTAGACTTATCCAAAGCTTATGACAGAGTAGATTGACACTTCCTTATCAAAGTTTTGAGGAAATTTGGTTTCTCTAAGGATTGGATGGATTGGATTATGGGATGTATCTCTTCAGTTTCCTACTTAGTTCTTATCAATGGAAGGCCTTCTCAGTATTTCCTAGCTTCCAAAGGTTTTAGGCAAGGTGACCCGCTATCCCCTTATTTATTCATCATTCTTGTTGAATGCTTGGGTAGGACTATAACCAAAAAGAGGGAAAACAAAACCCTTGAGGAAGTTACCATTTCTCATGGAGCTAGACCTATCTTTCATATTCAATTTGTGGATGAATCTACTCTTTTAGGTAAAGCTACAGTTAAGGAAGCTTCTAATATTAAGCAAATCTTTAGCTATTTTTCTAAGGCTATTGGACAGTTTATCAATGAAGACAAATCTAAAGTTATTTTCTTTCACTGCTTTGCTAGACAGGAATCCATGGTCTTGGATAAATTAAGATATAAGAAGACCTCTCTTCCAATCACTTATTTAGGTATTCCCATAAATATTCAAAGGCAAAAAATAAAGATTGGAATTGGTTGTTGGACAAAGTCAAGAAGAAAATTGGAAAGTGGACCAACAAGTGGATTTCTTCTAGGGGTAGAATCACCTTGGTAAAATTAGTCCTTCAAGCTATTCCTATTTATGTTTCTTCCATTTTGAATATCCCAAATGTTGTTCTTCGAGAATTGGATCAAATCAGTCATCGTTTCCTTTGGAGTGGTACTAAGGAGAAAAGAAAATGGGCCTTGGTGAAATGGGATACTTTATGTCTTCCTAAGAGTGAAGGGGAGTTAGGATTCCGGTCTTCAATTAATAACAACAAAGCTTTAGCTGCAAAATTATATTGGAGGATGTTGCATAACCCCAATGCTCTTTGGGCCAATAATATTTGTGCTAAATATGCTGAGAAAAAAATTCCTGAAGACCTTGTTCGCTATCAAATTCCTACCAAAGGTTCTCCCATTTTAGCAGTTCTTAAGACTGGTGAGGATTTGATAAAGAAAAAATTATTTTGGATCATTCATAATGGTCAACATGCAAATTGTTGGACAAATTCTTGGGATGGTCACAAGCCTTTGATAACTCAGTTTCCCGATTGGAGGCCTTGGATGGAGGAGCTTCACTGAGCTAATTGGTGAAAGCACGAGGATACAAAAGTAAAAAGGAAACACCAGGTGTGATGCAATCAAATCCAAAGATAATGCTAAATCATATGAATTGGAAATACATGAAAGGAGAGAAACATAAACGAATCAAAAATAGATAGAAAGCAAATATGGAGCATAGACATTTTTATTATTTTTCTTTAAATCTTGGTTACAACAATTCTCATCCCTTTTCAGGGGCTAGGAGCATTAAATGAGGTTTCGTTACACCATGGGCGATATGCCTTCTTCCACGTGCCAACATGTAAAATGGACAGACCAAAAGTTGTCGTCGCTTGCATGAAATGGTATCTGATTCTTTGCTTCTCCTCTGGTGTCGAGATCTTGTGTTCAAGGAAATAGAAAACAATCAATAGCACCTACATATGAAATGAAACATGCAATCCCCAAGCCTAATATTAGCGCATGTGTAAAACAAATAAAATAATAAATAAAACATATCAAAATGGGCTAAAAACTTAACAGAGGCATGAGAACATCACCGGGAAGGCACTGCAAAAAGAACAGTCAAAAAATTCACCACGAATTTCTAATCGCTTCGGGGTGGGACGATTAGACCTACAACAAAATGTCAGAAATCACTGTCCCAAATGTCCCATATGGGAGGATCCAAATCACCTGCAAAGTTTGGGGTTAGGTAAAATGGGCTATTTTGGAAATACCCAAAAGGTCAGATTTTTTCAATTTGGCCTCTATCACCAGGAATTTTATGATGCTACCTGCATGTTAGTGAAAGCGAGAAATAACAAAAACATGATCAAAACTGCTCAGAATTACATGGAATTTGAATGGAAGCCTATCTAAGAAACCTAGAAAAAAATGTAAAAATAACATAACTGAAATCTGCTACAAATTTCTAATCGCTCCGGGGTGGGGCGATTAGGACTGCAGCAGTGTGGGGGGCACCTAAGGGCAGGACGCCCGCCGTTTGGGGTCCGATTTCGGCACCAATCCACTTGGGATGGGTCCAAAACCTCTTGTGGGGTGTTTTTAGAAAATTTGGGTGGGATACTGTGGCCAAATTTTGGGTTTGGGGTCCGGATTGTGCTTCCAATAACCACCCAATGACCTCCCTTCCAAAAGAGAGATCAAGAATGTGGAAGGCACAATCAAAAGTGAGTATGTAAAATGGTAGCACTTCGTTTCTCAAAAATGCTCCTTCTTTGTCTACCTTTGGGGTGAGAAGACTCACCATTTTATAGACCTTACGGTCTTTGTGTATGAGCATGCAGAGGTGCCACTTAACAATCATGCCTTTCCATGGGGGAGAAGATTCCTCCCTGATTAAGGGCTCCATGACTGCCTCTATAACTGCCTCTAGCACTCCAAAATGCTCATTGAAGGAGGATTTAAGTGGTGGATCTGGGCTGCCATTTGTCGAGATTTGACCTTTTGCCAATCAAACCTATTATTCACCCCACCCTAAAGCAAATACTACTAATTGTCCCTAGGTGGAATGAATACCTATATGTAATCATCCCTGGGTGGAACGAGTATGGAGCAAAGTGCTTGAAAGATGCCAAATTGACCTCTGACATTCCAAAATTGTTGTGAGAGTGGTTAGGACCACTTTTTAACCTTTGAGGGCTGCCCTAGGGGTTATGTGTGTCAACTCGATCAGTGTTTGCGATCACATAATCGGATTGGTGCTATTTTGGTGTCTACAATTGGATAAAGGTGACTAATTACTGTCGGTACCATACTGGTAATTCAAATGTTGGTAGATATTGGATACCTATTGAGGATTGGCCTATTCAAATCCTAGAAAGGCAAAGACAAGATATCCAAGGCATCCTTCATATGAGATCCCTCTATTGGTCTAATGAAAAATATTGTTTTGGATGGAACAACACTAATAAGGGTGAGTATTTAGTTGCTCAAGGTTATTTGACATTATGCCATAATAATCCCAACCATTCTTCTAACATATTTTCTCGATTGTGGGTTCAAAATCTCTAGCCTAAGGTGAGGTTCTTTAATTGGCTTTTATTGCATCGTAGGGTGCTTACTGGTGAGCAACTTATGAAGTGTGGTTTTCATGGCCATTTTAGATGTGAAATGTGTGAAGAGAATGTAGAAAATATCAACCATATTTTTATTGAGTGTACTTTAGCCTTTGAGCTATGGAGGAGAATGACCACTTTACTTGGATTATAATGGTCCAATTTTTTTACTTTTGAACAACTTTGGAGGGATTGACCTAATCAAGAGGGTGTTGATCATTTTATTAGGCAGTTAGTTTGGATGGGTTCTACCATTCTTCTTTGGAATATTTGGAATGAAAGGAACAA
The DNA here is from genome assembly GCA_028583015.1 of Wollemia nobilis. Lineage (NCBI taxonomy): Eukaryota > Viridiplantae > Streptophyta > Pinopsida > Araucariales > Araucariaceae > Wollemia > Wollemia nobilis. The sequence continues at coordinate 14,204,162 of JAQPPZ010017058.1, read as the reverse complement.
ACAAATTTTTAATCAAGATAGGAAGGATATTGACTATATTTGGCAAAATACCATAGACAACTTAGTTGAATCGGTCCATCAACTCCTTAATCACCCCCAAAACTCCCACCAAATATGGGATCAAGTGATGCAAATATTGAATATTAAATCTTCTAAGGGCAACCAACTTAAAGGGAATGTGAGTATTAGTAATATGGATAGGACTAGAAATTGGCAACCTCCTCCTAAGGATTTTGGAAAAGTCAATACTAATGGAGCCTCTAGAGGGAACCCTGGAAAATCCAGTGTGGGAGGAATTGATAGACTTTCAGATGACTCCCTGGTTTTTACTTTTTTTGAGAATTTGGGTATTCTTTCCAAAAACCTTGTTGAGGGGTATGGTATCCTCAGAGGCCTTTAGGAGGCTACTAAGGTTGGATGGGAAAATGTGTTAGTTGAGTCTGACTCTCAACTTATGATTAATCTCTTGAAGATTCCTTCTAATAATCATAAGGTGGATTGAAGAATAAAAAAAATTATTGAGAAGATTCAGTTAATCCAGATGGGATTTTTGAAAGTTTATTACAATCATGTGGTCAAAGATCAAAACAAAAGTGTTGATGCTTTAGCTAATTGGGCTTTGGATAAAGGTTATCTTACTTGTTATGGCCACCCTCCTATATGGTGGGCTTATCAAATTAGGTAAGCTCTTTTTTCTATCATTTCTTTGGATGGCTCCAGTTCTGAAGGTACCTAGTTTCTTCTTGGTTTTTTTTTTTTTTTGCTTCTCTTTGGTTCATTCAGTTTTTTTTAGTTCCCTAGCTCATTCTATTCTTTATTTTGTTTCCTCTGTTGATTCTTGCCTAAATAGTCTTATGGTCTGGATAGGTCATTGTTTTGTTCAATTTTTTTTTCTTTTTTGTTTTTTGTTTTTTTTTGTTTGGTTTTTTAAGGTGGGTGGGTTCTTTTGTTTTGTTTCGATTTTGTGTTCTTTGTGTTGTTTTTTGTTGTTCTTGTGTTTTTGTTGTTTTATTTTTTTTTTTTATGTTTTTTTTTATTGTTCTTATGTTTTTTCGTTCTTGTTATTGGGTTTCTCTTTGTTTGTGTTATTTCGTGTTTCTATGTGCGAGTGTTTTCTATGTTTTTTGTTTTTGTTTTTATTGTCTGTTGTTGGTTGTTTTTATTTTTATTTATTTTTAATTTTTTTTAATTTTCTAGGTTTTGGTTGTGTTTATTTTTCATGTTTTTTTGGGTTATGTCTTTGTAGTTTTCTGTTGTTTTTGTCTTGTTTGTGTTTTTTTATGTGGTTCTTGTGTTTTTCTATGTGGTTTGTGTTGTGGTTTCTTTTATCTTATTGTGTGTGTTTGGTTGTGCTTTTGTTTTTGACACACTCAAGGAACATGTTTTTTATTTTATTTTATTATTTTTGTTGTTATTTACTTATTTTTAAATTGGTTTTGTGTGTTTGTTTGCTCCTTGAGTATGTCAAAGGTGGTAGGCCAGGTCCGAGTCTTGGGCATTTTGGGTGGAATGGATACCCCTGCCTCCATGGGTCTTATCCGAAAGTGGCATCCCTTTTGGGATGTTTTCCACAAATAAAAAGAAAAAGAAGAATATTGATTCACATGATAGATAATGTTTCAGTTAGATCATTTTTCTAAAGATAAATTGACTATATAAAGAAGAATGAGGTATCATGTTGGTGTCTTTTTTATAAATCATAAGATCCAATCAAGGGTTTACAACAAAGTGTTCATAATAAGGTTCAAAGATGTTAGTTTATTATATGATGGTGTCATCAGATTCATCAATTCACTTATCTCAAAGAGAGATCCATGGATCATTCTACTCATGAAAATAAACTCATGCCCAACCAAGGATATCCACATGTGCAATCACATGTCAATATGTGTAGGGATTTGTGTAAATTTATGTGAGGTTTTCGTAGGAATAAGAGTCATGGAATTGTTTGTTGGATATTTTGAGTCCCTAAGTCAAAGTTGTCATTGATGTCACCAAATGAAGTCATTATTAATACCATTTTTTTTAGCAAGAAACAAAGGGGATAAAAATGGTTATTTTATATCTAGGAAGAAGGCCAAAGATAGAGTGAAATAGTACAAAATATAGAAGTCAAAAGGAGTTATAATATTTATTTTATAAATTATTTAAATTTAGTGTGAATTTAAATTTTATAAATAAATATTAAAGGTACTTTATCAAAGGTATAATATTATAATAGTGGTTATTATAATATTAAATGTGCCATGGTGAAAACCCAAATAAAATATTTATAATTCTTATTATAATGTTTTATAAGGCAAAAGTGGGTTTTATAAATTCTAAAGATATTTTAATAAACCCAAAGGTTGGGTTTAAGACCAAAGGAATTTGAATCCTTTATGATCTTCATCGATGTCATAAAGGACAATAAGGAAAGTGTTGACATTTTCAAAGTAGTGGAAGAAGCATATAAATACTATGGCTAGAGTTCAAATTTATTATCCTTGCTCTAAAGTGAAAATATTGGCTTGCAAAAGAAAGAGCTCGTGAGTGTATGCCAAAAATGTGACAGAAAAATGTTGAATGGAGGAAGCTTCTATTTTCAAAGTTGCGTAAGACAATGTGGTCTAGTGGGATTTTAGAAAGCACAAAAGTGTTGTCTTACAAGGTAATTCATTCTCGAATCATGACATGTGCATCATGAGGTGTGTTGAGTGAAGCACCTACGACGCACGTTCTTTTGCCAAGGCGGGAGGAGAGAGTGGATATTAAGAAGCACATTGTGCTTCGTTAATCTCCACAAGAGTTTAGCTCATGCGGTGACTTTCGTCATAGTTAAGGCGCTCATAGGGGGCAATGTTGAGGGTTCGATTCCCTCCAAAGGCAAAGGTAATATATTTTTTTCTTTTTAATTAATGCCTAAGTTGGAGGTATAAGGTTGTTTAGTGGTTGAGTTTGGAAAGGTTGCTTTGTGATAAAATTGTGGTAGTTGAGAATTACCTTTAGGAGTTATAAGGAGAATTCTATTTTTATTTTTAAGTCTTAAAATTGCTATTGTGGAATATTGAAAGGTTAAGACTTTGTGGGTAGTAAGTTATTTTGAATTAAGGGTTTTTGTGACTATTGTGAGGATATTGATTATTATTTAATTTGGAGTGATAAGGTGTAATTTTGATATTATTTTTGTGATATGTTTTGTTGAAGAAAATTATCCTCTAACCCTTATTGAGATTGGCAAAGAAGTAATTGTGAGTGTGGCATATTTGTGAGGTCAACTACTTGACATTCAAAAAGGTATGGGTAAATTCTTCTTTGGTTGACTTGGTTGATTGGATTTATTAAAAATTAAGTTTGGAGTGAAAAGGATTTGATTAGGGTTTCCTTTTCAAAATTGGTTGAGTTATTGCTTCAAGGTTTTTTTATTTGAGATTTGAGATTAAAACCTTGTTTTATTAGCATTATTGTTGAGATCATTGGTTGAGTGAATCATTTGAGTTAATGCTTCAAGGTTTTATTAAATTGAGAGTTATGATTAAAACCTTGTTTTATGAGCATGGTTGTTGAAGTTAGTTGTTATACAAAGAAATTGAACTAGGGTTTGAAAAGATCATGAGTATCATTATTATGTGAGATTTGTTGTTGAGCATTATTGGAAACATTTTGAGTTGGATGATACATGCTTGGGCTAGGGTTTGTGAGCAAGAGTTGTTTCTTGAAGTGATTGGTTGAGTAGAGTTTTTTGAGCCTAGTCAAGTGGATGTAGGAAGTGATTGTTCAAGTTCCATAAAATAAACTACTATATATTCTAAATTTAGTTAAGATTGAGTTTTGAGAATATAACATATTGAGTCTCTAACAATTCTCTTTATGCTTATATGAGATTGAGTTGATAAAGTGATTGACTTTTTGAGAATAGAATATATTGATTCTCTAACAATTCTCTTTATGCTTCTATGAGATTGAGTTGAGAAAGTGATTGTGGTTTTAAAAATATAGGAGAAAGTGATTGAGTTTTGAGTATAGAACATATTGAGTCTCTAAAAATTATCTTTATGATTCTATGAGATTGGTTTGAGTTGATAAAGTGATTGAGCATTGAGTAAATAACATATTGAGTCTCTAACAATTCTCTTTATGTTTCTATGAGATTGGACAAGTTCTATGTGGACTTGTTAAGCAGATTTGAGGCAAGTATTTGAGAAGACTTGTGGACTGATTTTGTGTGAGCTTTTGTGGAAGCTTACAATACAAATTTGAGTAAGTCCTAGAGAGAACTTATTGAGCATATTTGGACAAGTTTTGTGTGAGCTTATTGAGAATATTTGGACAAGTTTTATGTGAGCTTGTTGAGCAGATTTGAGTAGATTATGGGTGGACCTATTGAGCAAATTTGAGCAGATTCTGAGTGGACCTGTTGAGAAAATTTGTGCAGGTTCTATGTGGACATGTTGAAAAAATCTGGATAGGTTCTATGTGGACTTGTTGAGAAGATTTGGACAGGTTTTATGTGGACCTATTGAGCATATTTGGACAAGTTCTATGTGGACCTGTTGAACATATTTGGATAGGTTCTGAGTGGACCTATTGAGCAGATTTGAGTAGGTCTTGAGTGGACATATTGAGAAGATTTGTGCTAGATCGATTGGACTGTGTTTAGTATATATTTGAGTGGACTTGTGCTAGACCGACTGGACTATGTTTAGTGCAAGAGTTGAGAAGATTTATGCTTGACTGAATGGACTATGTTTATTGCAATTTTGAGTTAGCTTATTGACCAAACTTGTGCTAGACTGACTGGACTAAGTTTATTGCAAGAGATTTAGCAGAGATGTGCTAGACCAACTGGACTGTGTTTAGTACTTAATTGATACAAATATTTGGAGGTGATAGAGCATAGAGGATAGAGTCTCCAATGGATAGAGATCCATTAGCCTAGGCAGTGAGGACAAGTCTTATGAGTGGGGATAAGAGTCTTTAGTGGAGAGAGATCCACAAGCCAGTGCAATGGAGGCAGTAGTATTCTAGAGGATCACTAGCTAGATCAAAGGAGAAGGATTTCTCCTATGGATAGAGATCCACAAACTAGATTTAGGGGATCAACATCTCCTTTGGATAGAGGTCCATAAACATTGTAATAGGAAAGGATTCCCAAGATATTGATTGAGAAAATTTTAGTAGAATATTTTCTTCGTAGAGTAGCCCATATTGGGTGAACCACATTAAATTAGTGTCTTTATTGTGTGTGATGATTTGTGCATTGATTTGGTTATTACTATTAATAGTGCCATTGATTATATTTATTAATATTGTTTTGAAAAGAAAAGTAAAAAGTGGTCTTATATTGTTCACCCCCCTCTCAGTATAGGCTTGTGTTCTTCAATTGGTATCAGATCCGGTTCCTTCAAAAGAATTTTAATAGCTTTAAGGAAGATCCTACAAGAACACAAAGGGCAAAGAAATGCAAGAATAGAAGTATGAGACACAAGAAGAAAATAACACCTATGGTAATGAAAGGAAAGGAAGATGAGTTTAATATTATTGTGTTGGGAGGACAAATGAAAATAGGTTCAAGAGATAAATAAAGTAATGGAGAAATATCTATACTGATAAATTTTTGTACCAAATGTGGGAAGATAGGTCATCATGCAGCTTATTGTTCATAAGAAGGTGAAAAATATTTTTTCTATGGACAACTCGATCATGATGCAAGTTATTGCAATGGGTTTGATAGCAATGAATATTAATATGATTCTCTTATATTTGAAGTTCTAAATAATGATTCAAAAAAGGATAATAGGAATAGTCAAAGTAGGTATCAAGAAGAAACTCCACTTTGGACAATAGAATAAATTGAAGAAGAGGAATATTGAGAAAAAGAAAAGGAGGAAGCCAATCTTAAGGAACTTATTGAATTGAAAAGAGAGAATTCAGAATTGAAGGCTCAAATACAAGAATATGAGAAATGTAAGACAAATCTTCTACAGGATATCTTTTACATGAGAGATAAGGTTTAAAAATCAAGAAGAGTTGAAGAAGGTGTGATTAAACAGTCAAAGGTAAAAGATATAGAATGTGAAATGCTTGTGATTACTCTTGAAGAATTAAAAAGATAGAACTCAAGATTAAGGGTTCAAGCTCAAGAAGATAAGAAAGCAAAAGCAAGGTTTCTATAGAAACTCACCAACTTCAAAATCAAAGCTGAAGAGACAAGAAAAATTAAAGAAGGTATGGACAAAAAAATTAAGACAAAAGATCTAGAGTGTGAAAGATTAGAGCACGAGATAGTTTCACTAAGGATGGAAGTAAAAGTTTCGAAGGATAAGCTACACAAGTTTGAGGAGGAGATATTTTTTCCAAGGACAAGATACACAAGGCTAAGCTAAGAGGCTCATTCTTAGCCCCAAGCCCCAAAGGTGACCCTTTCCCATTGATGTCAAAGGAGGAGATATTTGTGTATTGGGAAGAGATTTGATATGGGGAGAGATTTGATATTTGAGATAGCATTGAGCCAGGGGGATCAATGTCCCAGGGAGAGAAGAAGGAAAAATAAATGTCAGGTTTCAGTAAGAAGAGTATGGGTTGCCATCAATGACAAAGGGGGAGATTGTTGGACATTTTGATTTCCTAAGTCAAAGTTGTCATTTATGTCACCATATGAAGTCATCATTAATACCAAAGATTTCAGCAGGAAACAAAGGGGATAAAAATAGTTATTTGATATCCAGGAAGAAGGCCAAAGATCAAGTGAAACAATGCAAAATATAGAAGTTAAAAAGGGGTTATAATATTTATTTTATAAATTATTTAAATTTAGTGTGAATTTAAATTTTATAAATAAATATTAAAGGTACTTTATCAAAGGTATAATATTATAATAGTGGTTATTATAATATTAAATGTGCCATGGTGAAAACCCAAATAAAATATTTATAATTCTTATTATAATGTTTTATAAGGCAAAAGTGGGTTTTACGAAGTCTAAAGATATTTTAATAAATCTAAAGGTTGGGTTTAAGACCAAAGGCATTCGAAGCCTTTATGATCTCCGTCATCATAATAGAAGACAAGAAGGAAAGTGTCGATGTTTTCAAAGTAGTGGAATAAGCATATAAATACTATGCCTAAAGTTCAAATTTATTATACTTACTCTAAAGGGAAAAGATTGGCTTACGAAAGAAAGAGCTCATGAGTTTATGCGGAGAACGTGACAATAAAGTGTTAAAGGGAGGAAGCTTCAATTTTTGAAGTTGCATAAGACAATGTGATCTAGTGGTATTTTGGAAAGCATGAAAGCACTGGCTTGCAAGCGAATTCATGTTCGAATCACGATGGGTGCATCATGAGGTGTGTTGAGTGAAGCACCTATGGTGCACGTTCTTTTGTCAAGGTGAAAGGAGAGAGTGGAGATTAATAATAACATGGTGCTTCATTAATCTCAATGAGAGCTTGGCTCGTGCGGTGACATTGGTCATGGTTAAGGCGCTAATAGGGGGCAACGTTGAGGGTTCGATTCCCTCCAAAGGCAAAGGTAATATTTTTTATTTTATTTTAAATTAAATGCCTAGGTTGGAGGTATAAGGTTGTTTAGTGGTTGATTTTGGAAATGTTGCTTTGTGATAAATTTGTGGTAGTTGAGAATTACATTTAGGAGTTATAACAAGAATTCTATTTTGATTTTTAGGTCTTAAAATTGCTAGTGTGGAATATTGAAAGGTTAAGACTATGTGGGTAGTATGTTATTTTGAATTAAGGGTTTTTGTGACTATTGTGAGGATATTTATTATTATTTAAGTTAGAGTGATAAGGTGTAATTTTGATATTATTTTTGTGATATGTTTTGTTGAAGAAAATTATCATCTAACCCTTATTGAGATTGGCAAAGAAGTAATTGTGAGTGTGGCAGATTTGTGAGGTCAACTACTTGAAATTCAAAAAGGTATGGGCAAATTCTTCTTTGGTTGACTTGGTTGATTGGCTTTATTGAAAATTAAGTTTGGAGTGAAAAGGAATGTATTAGGGTTTTCTTTTCAAAAAAATTTGAGTTATTGCTTCAAGGTTTTCTTATTTAAGAGTTGAGATTAAAACCTTGTTTTATTAGCATTGTTGTTGAGATCATTGGTTGAGTGAAGCGTTTTATTTAATGCTTCAACGTTTTATGAAATTGAGAGTTGTGATTAAAACCTTTTTGATGAGCATGGTTGTTGAAGTGAGTTGTCATGCAAATAACTTTAACTAGGGTTTGAAAAGATCATGATTATCATTGTTATGTGATATTTTTTGTTGAGCATTGTTGAAAATATTTTGAGTTGGATGATACATGCTTGGGCTAGGGTTTGTGAGTAAGAATTGTTTCTTGAAGTGATTGGTTGAGTAGAGTTTTTTGAGACTAGTCAAGTGGATGTATGAAGTGATTGTTCAAGTTCCATAAACCAAACTATTCTATATTCTGATTTGAGTTGAGATTGAGTTTCGAGGATAGAACATATTGAGTCTCTAACAATTTTCTTTATGCTTCTATGAGATTGAGTTGAGAAAGTGATTGAGTTTTGAGTATAGAACATATTGAGTCTCTAAAAATTCTCTTTGTGATTCTATGATATTTATTTGAGATGATAAAGTGATTGAGCATTGATTAAAGAACATATTGAGTCTCTAAAAATTATTTTTATGTTTCTATGAGATTAGACAAGTTCTACGTGGACTTGTTAAGAAGATTTGAGGCAAGTCTTTAAGAAGACTTGTGGACTGATTTTGTGTAAGGTTTTATGGAATCTTACAATATAGATTTAAGCAAGTCCTAAATATGACTTTTTGAGAAAATTTGGACAAGTTCTATGTGAGCTTGTTGAGCATATTTGGACAAATTCTATGTGATCTTGTTGAGAAAATTTGAATAGGTTCTGTGTGGACCTGTTGGGTATATTTGAGCAGGTTCTGAGTGGACCTATTGAGCAGATTTTTCCAGGTTTTGTGTGGACCTATTGAGAAAATTTAGACAGGTTCTATGTGGAGCTGTTGAGAAAATTTGGACAGGTTCTACATGGACCTATTGAGAATATTTGAACAAGTTCTGTGTGGACCTGTTGAGCATATTTGGACAAGTTCTATGTGGACCTATTGAACATATTTAGACAGGTTCTGAGTGGACATGTTGAGCAGATTTGAGTAGGTTCTGAGTGGACCTATTGAGAAAATTTGTGCTAGACCAAATGGACTATGTTTAGTGTAGATTTGAGTGGACTTGTGCTAGACCGACTGGACTGTGTTTAGTGCAATAGTTGAGAAAATTTGTGCTAGATTGAATGGACTATGTTTAGTGCAGATTTGAGTGATCTTATTGACCATACTTGTGCTAGATCAACTAGATTGAGTTTAGTGCAAGAGATTGAGTAGATCTATGCTAGACTAACTAGACTATGTTTAGTAAAGAATTGAGATAAAGCTTTGGATATGATAGAGCATAGATAACAGAGTCTTAAGTGGATAGATATCCATAAACCAGGACAGTGAGGATAGGTCTTCTAAGTGGGGACAAGAGTCTTCAGTGGAGAGATATCCACAAGCCATTGTAGTGGAGGTAGTAGTCTTCTAGAGGATCACCAACCAGAGAAGAGGAGAATAAGTTCTCCTTTGGATAGAGATCCACAAGCTAGATTTAGGGGATCAACATCTCCTTTGGACAAAGGTCCATAAACATTGTAATAGGAAAGGATTCCCAAGAGATTCATTGAGAAAATTTAGTGAAATATTTTCTCCGTGGAGGTAGCCTACATTGGGTGAACCATGTTAAATTGGTGTCTCTATTGTGTTTGATGATTTTTGTATTGCTTTGGTTATTACTATTTATAGTGTCATTGATTATATTGATTAATACTATTTGGGAAAGAAAAGTAAAAAGTGGTATAATATTGTTCACCCCCCCTCTCAGTATAAGCTTGTGTTCTTCATTGTTATAGCCACAAGTAATAATAATTTTCTAAAACATAACTATTTGCTTATAGAAGGCATAAATAACTAGTCAATTTACTTAGGACAATGATTTACATAGTCAGAACAACAAATCACTTATTAGATTTAAAACCTAGAAAAATTATTTTTAAAAGTTTGATTCTTCATCTAAGACATGTTTTGGAATAGATTATAAGGATAGGGCACATAATTATGACCTAAAAAGTGATATATTGTCATCTACATGGGAGTGAAGAAAAATATCTATTGAAATTACATGGAGGATCATTTTTAGCCAAATGATACTCGAGATATGACCATTTCTAATTTAAACATTAGAATTTACCATTTGATATTTAACTTATGTTTATGGTTGTTAACTAGAGTTCTATTTTGGGTTAACATTATATATAAGATAAGATGCCATTTGTAAATATCCTTTTGGATATTTGGTAAAACTACTTAGTTATTTGAATCACACTTATGATATATTGATTACTACGATTAATGTAGGAATTATGCATGATATTTAAATATTAGCTATGTGGATTCAAATATTTATTTTTAGATGGAATTATACCTATGATAGTGCCTTTATATCTCTATTAGTCCTTTTCATACATTTTATTTATAGATTTAGTAAATGTCTAGTGCATTGTATCTCTTTGTTTTCCCAAATATGTTGATTGGATCAAGATCATTCTACTACAATGCTACTCCTATATTTATTTTTTATATTTTATTTTATTTCTCATAACATTTATCCTTATATTAGATTGTTATATTCTAAAGGAATCAATATTCTTTAGAGGTTGAGTTCGATAAAACCTCCTCATTTTATGTTGACTATGTTATGTGGTGTAATCACTGTCAAATACATTATTTCTTTTAAAATATCATGATGTGATAAGGGCGTGGTTGTTTCACTTATGTATAACCAAATTTTAAATTAAAACATCATAATACATTTATAGTAGTGTAAAGGGGTCATGGCCATTATGGACCAAATTACAAAGACATGCATTATATTAAGGTTACAAATTGGAAATAAATGACAAAGACCTTGGCATGAAGGGAAAGTGAGGGTAAATAAGGGAAGAAAAACATAGGAGAGAGTATATTATTATTATTTTTTATTGATGGAGGGGTTTTGAAAGGACCCAAAACCTTTTACAGAGCTAAACCAGGAATCCAAAAGGGATCACCAAAAGAAACAGAAACCAACAGGCTGGAAACCAACACAACTGAACAACAAACAAACAAAGGAAAAGCACTCCCAATGCACCCTCCTAAAGACAGACAACCACAAACTAAGCAGACATTGAAAGATAGAGACCTGAAAGCAAGATCCAGGTTACTTACACCATCTAATCAGGGTTAACATTTGCCTCTTCATCGCTGCCACCAAGACGAGAGTTTTTCGATTCTGGAAACTACCAAAAAGACCCAAGATGCCACACCTTCCAAGAGGCAAGGGATAGACATGGAGCATATTTGGATGGCTGGTGGGCCTAAATAACTGACCAAGATTATTAACCATATTAAAGAAGATAAATTTTACCTCCACTGCTATCATCCGTGAGCCCCGGTGGAAAGTTGGTTTGCCACACATGGAAGGATTGCTCCATGACACCTTTGTTATCCAACAGGTCAGCCACCTTATTACCTTCCTTGTACACGTGTTGAATGGTGACATTCAAATATTTGCCCAACATTCTCTTGCATTCACCGATGATGTTGTTGATGTTCCACGATGGATGTTGGTTTCCCTTAAGCCAGTTAATGGCAAGCAAGGAGTCTCCTTCAACAATGAGTTGGTCAATATCAAGATCACTTAACACCATCAGTCCTTGGTGGAGGGCTCTCACCTCAGCCATATTATTCATCTAGATTTTGACATTCTCTACAAATACCATGAGAATTTCTCCTCTATCATTTCTGATAATACCTCCACTACCCGCCCTACCTAGGTTTCCTTTCATTGCACCATCAAAATTGAGCTTTGTCCAGCCAGGAGGAGGGGAGGTCCATTTGATGCTTGATCTATCCACTTGGGATTTGGGGGCCCTACCCAAAATGTGACTGAGTTTAAAGAAAGCACACAGATGGGTTTCAAGACCAGGTCTGGGACACTCTTCAGATGACACCATTTGAGCATTTTCTGACACAAAGGAAATGATACAAGAAAAAACTGACTTATGGTCTCTACTACAATCATTAAAAATTATGTTATTACGTTCCAACCAGACTTGCCAAAGGTAATGATGGAGGCAAATAGACCAAAGGAACTTGAGTTGGGAGTTGACAAATGGATTGGGCCATTGCTCAAAGAGGAGAGGAATGGAAGGCGGTTGGACCCAAGCAACATTGACAATCTCAAAGAGGGCATTTAAGATAGACCTAGAAAAGGGGCATTCCAAAAATAGATGTTGGACAGATTCCCAATTGGAGTTGCAAAGACAACAATGATTTGGAATGAACATACCTTTTTTTATAAGGTTATCTGTAGTTAAAATTTTATTCTGGGATGTGAGCCACAAAAAAAAGGAGACTTTGGGAATCAACTTTTTGGGCCACACAAACTTTGCAAGGGGCCACCAAGCAACAAGAGGACCTTGGATGTAATATGCTGATTTGATTAAAAATTACCCATCTTCATAGGGATTCCAAACAAGGGTGTCTCTCGATTGGTTTCTTGGGATCACGTGCACTCTGAGAAGATTCGCTAAGGCTACAACCATATTTTTGCAAGCAAGATTGAGATTGTCAGTCGAAATAGATTTCCATTGCTGGCCATTGGGATTTTGAGTGATGAAATTAGACACTTGGTTGCCAAATAGGTGGTCCATGAAAGGCTTTAAAATTGCTAAATTTTGGTCTCTGATGAGAGGGAAATCCTTTAGCCATGGATCCTCCCAAAACCTTATGCTTCTACCATTGCCAAGTTTCCATCTTAGACCCCTTCTCAGAATGTCTTTAGTTTGGACAACCGAATTCTAGAAGTACGATCCATTGTGAACTGGGACCTCATCCATGAAGGTATTTTGATGGAGGTATTTCCCTTTGATTATATCTCTCCATGAATATTGGGCATCTGAAGCAATTCTCCATCCCTATTTTGCCAGTAGAGCTAGATTCATTTGATGAACTCTTCTGAAACCAAGCCCTCCACTCTCTTTTTTCCAACAAATTTTATCCCAAGCAACTAAAGGAAACCTACTCCGATTTTCATTCTTGGACCACAAAAATTTTCTTTGAATTTGTTCAATTTTTTGGCATATTGTTGCCGAAACTTTGAATATGGACATAAAAAAATTGGTATGCTTTGGAGATAGGCTTGGATGAGAACTACCTTTGCCGCTTGACTCAACAATACCTTCTTCCAGCTTGCAAGTTTCTTCAGAATTCTATCAATGATATTATTCCATAAATTCTTCGACATGCTGCCCTGGAACAAGGGAAGACCAAGATAAATTGAAGGGAGGTTGGAAATATTACAACCAAGAATTCTCATGATTTTTATCTGCCTTCGGACTTGTGTGTTCAGAAAGAAAATTTTGCTTTTCTCATAGTTCACCTTTTGACCAGTTGCTACCTCATAGTAATTGAGGATGTTTTTGATAATTTTAGCTTCTAGAACAGAGGACAACAAGGCTAGAATAGTATCATCAACAAATTGTTGATGGGTGGCAACTCTGGACTGAGAAGAGGGTTTGATTCTAGAAATAAGACCATGTGAACAAGCTTCTTTTAGGGATCTACCAAGAGATTCAACCATGATAATAAAAATAAAAGGAGAGAGGGGATCCCCCTGTCTGATTCCTCTTGAACTTGGAAAATATCCTACAGCAGAACCGTTAACAAGGACAGAAAACCATGCCGAGGTTACACATTCTTTGATTAAGGCTATCCAATCCTCATGAAACCCAAATTTGGCAAGGACATCAAAAAGAAAATCCCAAGATACCCTATCAAAGGCTTTGTTCATGTCTAATTTCAAAAACATTCCTGATTTTTTGCTCTTGGAGATAGAATGAATGATTTCGTGAATAGTTATTATTCCATCAGTTATAAATCTGCCCTGGATAGAGCTGCCTTGGCATTGGTCAATGATGGTTGGGAGAGCTTCTTTTAATCTATTTGCAATGACCTTAGAAATGAGCTTATAAATAACATTGCATAAACTGATAGGCCTAAAGTCAGACATGGACCGGTTGTTGTGGGTTTTTGGAACAAGGGCCAAAAATGTGGAGTTAACATCCCTTGGAATTTTTTTGCAACGTTGGAAGTCTTGGATAGTTGTAGAGATATCATGACCTACTATGTCCCAAAAATGCTAGAAAAATTTGGGAGGGAAGCCGTCAGGTCCAGGAGATTTATCAGGGTGCATTGAGAACATTGCCTCTTTAATTTCTTCGAAGGTAAATTCTTTAAGGAGACCAACATTGAAATCTTGGGAAATCAGATTTGGAATATTTTGGAGGAGAGCATTGCACACCTGAGATGAGCATGGATGACAAGGGCCAAGAATGTCTTCAAAGTGATTGACAACCTCTTGTCTGATCTCAAGAATATCTGAAGTGGATGCACCATCACTTTGGAAGAGCTCTTTGATTCTGTTATTACTTCTATGTCTGAGAGTTGATGCATGGAAGTACTTGGTGTTGGAGTCTCCTTATTTTAGCCATAGAGAACATGATTTTTACCTCCAAAAAACCTCTTCTCTAGCCAGGATGTTGTGGTATTCAGATAAGAGTTCTTTTTCCTTTTGCCTCATTTCAGGTTCCAGATTCCCATTTTGGATGTTGTTTTCAACTGCATTTAGCTGATCAACAATTTTTTGTTTGCACTGGAAAATATTGCCGAAGACCTCCTTGTTCCAGATTTTTAGATTTCCTTTGATAAAGCAGAGTTTTTTAGTTATTTGGACTAATGGTGAGCCTGAGAAGGGATTGCTCCACCAATCTGAAATGCAGCTTCTGAGGTCCTCATGTTGAAGCCACATTGATTCGAATCTAAATGGTATCTTAAATATTTGACCTTGTTGTTGCCATTCAAAAACTAAGGGGCTGTGGTCTGAACCAATTTTCGGATGAGTGTGAAGAGTTGCATCTCCAAAGAACTGAATTGCTTCCTTGGATAATAGAAACCTGTCAAGTCTCAGTTGGATTAGTTGATTACCTATTCTTCTATTGCTCCAGGTGTATTTTGCTCCTTTCAATTGAATGTCCATCAGTTCATTTTGTTCAATGAAATCAACAAAGTCTTCAAGACACCTGGAACTGATGGTGTTTCCTCCTTTTTTCTCTGATGGGAATAGAGGAGTGTTGAAATCGCCAACAAGCATCCACGACTCATTTTGGAAGTTGTTCCTCATCTGGCTTAGATCATTCCAGAAGGCACGATGGCCCAACAGATTATTTGGGGCATAGATGTTTGATAGTATCCACTGAATTCGAGTGTCTTTGCAAAAAAATAACATATTGGTTACCCTGTCAGTCTTAGTTATTAGTCTTCCTTCAACCTTGCTTGGGTCCCACATGCAAAAAAGTCCACCTAAAGAGCCCTTGGCTAGATTGAACACAAATTCACTATCCTTCCACAAGGATTTTGCTATTTTATCACTGCTATCCATATCTGTTTTGGTTTCTTGCAGGAGAATGATGTCGGGTTTTAATTCCATCCTCATAGACCTAACCAACCTTTGCTTGGATGGGCCATTGAGGCCTCTCATGTTCCATGAGAGGATCTTCATCTGTGATTTTTTGATGAGGATTTTCCCCCCTCCTCATTGAGATGAGGGTGGTTTGGGTCGCTTTTCTTCTTCTTTCAGCATATCAGTGCTAGTTTGATCTGCAAGAGATGATAGAATGGTGGTTTGAGTGCCATTTGCAATGTCATTCTCTATCTCCTTCCTCCTAGCATCCTGGATGGATGGTCATCCTTTCTTTTTCCCATTGCCCACATCAGCTATTACAAATTTCTTTTGGCTTCATGTGATTTGCTTTGGGGAACAATAAGCTTCATCATAGGTAGGGGATAAAGCCTACTTTGGAGAACTGATTAGTTCCTCAAGAATAGGGGAATTTACCAGGTTAACTGGAATGTTTATTAAATCAATTTGAGATGGGGAATCAGAAGCTTGGTTTGGTGAAGCAGTGGTCAAGGGAGGACATGAGGGTCCCAACTTTGAGGGAGAATGACCATCCATAGTAGTAACCCCTAGACCTTTAGGAAGATTTCAATGGGGTTCTGGGTTTTTAGAAATATCCATAGGTGGATTTGGCTTTGACTCATTACGCATAACAACCTCTACAAGGGAGGTGTTTGATGAATTTAATGGCAAAAAAGGATTTGAATTGGCAAATAAAGATCTTACCGGATTTGAAGTGTTTCCAATTTGGAGCGTTGTTTGGTGGGTGGTTATTGGTTGTTTGCCTTTGTCAAATTGCTTCTTTCTCTGGGTGGAAGACTTGACCATTACCATTGCCCGTCGCTCCTCTTCCTTGATATCCATATTTCTTTGAGTCTTTTTTAGTAGTGGGCATTGAACCCTTAAGTGACCCTATTTTTTACATTCAATACAATAAGCAGGTTTGTTTTCATATTCAATAGCTTGTCATTTGTGGTACAAACCTAAAACCAGGTCAACATAGGTCAAAATTTGAGAGTCTAGGTTGGTTGTGATGCAGATGCGAGCAAAATTCAACCAAGATCTTGCCTTCATGGCAACATCAATGGCGACCAATTCCCCAATCGATTGGGCTATGGCTTTGAGAGTTCCTGGGTGCTAGAAGTGGGTGGGTAAACCTGGTAGCCTGACCCAAATCGGTGCCATGTTAATACTTTGTGTTTCTGGATCAAAATCCTCTCCCCACCGATGGAGAAATAGGGCTCTACGACCAAAAAACCATGGACCACCAGTAAGAATTTTACTTGTGTCTTGGGGATTGTTCACTGAACAATAGAAAAAATATTATTTAATTTATAATTTAAAATCCTTTAATTATAATTGTTCTTCAAATTTTAAATTAATAAGATTTTAATAATCAAATTATTAAATATAAATATATACTAGTAAATAATTATTATTCATTATTTATGACAAAAGATATAATTTTATAATATTATATGAAATCTTATATATTTCAATAACTCTTTTATATTGATCAATCAACACTTTACATATTGTTGAATAAGATACATACAATAACTTTTACAAGTAGTTTTTATTCACATTTATTATATTAAATATTTGGATGAAAAAGCCATTATATTAATAAAATAATGTTTAGTCATACAAAAAAGGGTGGGTGGGATTAGCACACCCCGTAAACCAATACATTAACCATTGTGGTTAAGAGTATACAAGAGTGTCAGAAATAGCCCACAAATTGCCAATAACAACTGCCAAAACAATATTAAATATGCATTCGAAAAGAAAGAAGCCAAGAAATTACTACCACCTGGAAGGGGAAGGAAGATGCACATGACTCATAATGTAGGATGATCCATGAGGGTATGCAAGTACTGTAGCTCCACCTGTACTTTTTTAACCTGTACTTGAATCTGTAACCAGCAATCAAATAATATATCATATTTATCAGCAATAGAGAAGACATGTCTGACATCTTGCTAAGAAAAAATAGCTCTATTCCGGGACTTCCATAGATAAAATAAGGTACCAATTCTAAAAATATTCCAAACAACATCCAATTTGAAGGAAAAATTAATAGGGTCACCCAAAATAGCATGCACCCAAGTAAAATCCTCCTGCATAAAAGGTCTGAAAATTTCAAGAAGCCACTCCCAAGCTGACTGAGCCCGATCACAAGACCAAAAAACATGCAGTAAATCTTTCGCTTGTCCACAAACCGTGAAAATGATATTATGAACACCCAGATGCTTGAGCCTTCTGCCAACACGTAACCCTTGATGTAAGAGACTCCAAGCAAAAGAACTTTGTTTAGGTTCAATATAAGTAGCCCAAGCAATTCGAAACCTCTTATTCCATTTGAAGGGAAGAGAGATTAAATTCCATCTCAGAGTGAGATTATCAACCATTGGAACTTGTGGGGTGAGCCATTTGTAACCAATATGAGCTTTATATTGCAAAATAGGAAGCTCCCTAGGTGAACACCAATCTGGCCACCAGGGTTTTTGAAAATGCTTATGTAGTTCGCTCCAAATAGAAAACGAAATACTATCAATAACCACCTCATAAGTGTCGTTATCACCAGGATTTAAATTGTGAATTTGACGAAAACTTTCCCAAGGTATCCAACACCTGGCATGTCAGGAGAAGAAATAAAAAATGGAAGCAATACCATGCTTATAGAACCTTTGCACTCTGACCCACTGCACTAGAGCTAAGGGAGAACCTTGTACATTTCAAACTTTTCACTAGTCACATGTATAGTTTCTCATTACATACCTCCCATTATATTCATTATTTTCTTTGCATGTCTAATATATATATATATATATATATATATATATATATATATATATATATATATATATATATATATATATATATATATCATTTCTAGATATTGAAATTCATCATTTTTTTATTTAAGATCATTTTATTATTTATGGATTTAATATATTTTAACCTCATGCTTTCAAGAATGTTTTCTTTTAAGCCTTCAGAATGATAAATATGAGATTATTTGAAGTTTGAGATTTCAATTCATGAATGAAAAATGAATCATACAATATTAATTTTATTTTATCGTATTATTATTTAAGAAGGATTTACAAATGTTGTATTCATACTCCTTTTTATTTGTATTTTGGAAGTAAAAATATTTTACTAGACTTGACCTTATTTCTCTTGTTTATCTTCTTCTTGGTTTGTTGTGGAATGATATGATTGATTTGTAATAAAATCTTATTCAACTTGGCTATCTAATTTAACATTAAACTAATATTTTAATATTTTTCCCACTAGGTTGATTTCTATATATCTCCTTCTTGTTGCTACCTATAAATCGTATTTTAAACTAAAGTTCTTAGATATTGGTTTACTTTTATTTTAAAATAAAACCCATGTACTTTTAAGTGATACAAGACAATATTTAAAATATTATTTTTATCTTAGAGGCAATGTATTCATAATTACTATTTTTAATTATTATAAAACCTTGCTCTTCCATTGCAATCTAAACCATGTTTTTGTTATGATACAATTTTGGGCCACTCAAGTTTGGTACTAATAAGGGCATTGAAATGATTTTGAAGGACTCAAAATTGGATAAATCATGTTACTTTATATTTAAGGTTTGTGAGGTGACAGGTATTAAAATATTTTTTTTGGTATAATAAGGGATTGTGGTCTCCCACCCTTGACAAATTACAACACTCTTATTTAGAGCTTGATATTTTAGAAATATATACACTTCTTATCTCAATTGAGATATTATAGTTGAAAACCTTCATCATTTTACATAAAATGTCCCAATTATTGACTTTCATTTTCTGGATCTTTTAAATTTTATGTATGAATACAAATATTCTAGAATTTAGCATCCTTCTTGAAATTTTTCTATAACAACATTCACAATATCAGAACTTCACCTCTACTCAATTTTATGTATGAATACAAATATTCTAGAATTTAGCATCCTTCTTGACATTTTTCTATAACAACCTTCACAATATCATAACTTCACATCTACTATCAATGCATTGCATCTTAGTATTTTATCAAATCTGGATTGCTAGTTTCCTTCCTAAAACACAAGTGCAACCACAAAAATTATAATAAATAGCTTATATGAAAACCCATTATTGTTATAAAATAAAGCATATATTACCAATAAAAAATAATAAAGTAAATCTTAATCGTTATTTGATTTAGGGGTCAAAATTTTCTTGTGAGCTTTAGCTAAACTTACTACTTCCTCTAACCATGGTAAGGAGAATCTAACTTCATGATCCTCAATAAAATCCCCTCTATTGGATGATAGCCTATCTGAACATTTGTTTCCTTCTTTTAATGTATGTGTAATCCTGATTTCTTCAAAATCTTTAGCAAGATTTGGAATTTTCACAATTATCTCTTGTATGTTCCATGGAGTCGTTGCTTTCCTCAAAATTGCATTTATTACTACGAGAGAATTACCTTCCATCCATACTCTTTTCCATTTTATTTGTCTGTATATTTTTAACCCTTCTAAAGCCACCCAAACTTTAGCTTCATTACTTTTCTTAAATCCACTATTAAAAATTAATGACACAAAATCTCTCTTCTATTATTTCTAATTATTCTTCCTCTTACTGTTAATCTCAAATTTTAATTAATTTTAAATATATAATTTTTGTTTAATTTTATTATATTTATATTAATATTTTTGTTAAAAATTATTTACAATATCTCATAGGCCTCATGGGATAAAATTATATCACTTTACACTGTTTATTTTTAATATATAAATAATAAACTATAATTTTTTTTTTAATATATATTACTTTTTATTATTAAACTTTCAAATGTAAATTTTTATTTATAGACTTAAGATAACCTATATGAAATAGTAAATTTCATGTGAGTGCATTCTAAGATGAATCTTATTTATAATCCTTATACTTGTACACTAACAAAAGTAGTGACAGCTGTGCAGATGTGGTTTCATAATAATAATAGGATGTGGTAAATTTTAAAGCTAAGTGTAATATTTAGAAATTATGAAAAGGAGTTTTTTTAATATGCTTTTATTCTTTTTAGAAAAGTATTAAAAAAATAGTGAATAATTTTTTAAAAATTTAAAATATAATAAAAAATAAATTAAACTTCCCCACATTTTTGTTTATTCAATTTTGATTTGAAAACATTTTTAAAAAATATATTTATAAAAAAATAGTTTTACATGTATGTTGTACAATTTATATTAATAATTTTAAATATATTTAAAAGTATGTATACAACTAATAAGTATATAAAAAAAAATGTTTAATTAATTTTTTTAGTATACATTACTGTTTATGAGATTGAGGCTTACCCAATAAAATTTAGCTTTTATGAATTTTTAACAAAATAAATATTACATTCTTATATTCTTAGCTTTATTTTAAATATTTGATCATTTTATACTATTTAAAATTATTAACAAATATATTGGTTTACCTTTTGCAAAGTTTAGCTTTTCTTTACTTTATAAAAATTGATCCATGAATTCCTAAATTATATGATACGGCTATGCATTTACAATAATGTTTATATTTTGGTAAGAGCTTTTGATTTTTTATATATTATATTTTTTTATTTAATATGGTGATGTATGCATAAGATTTGTTTTTTTTTTTAACTTTTTTATTAAAAAGATAATTTTTTTAATTTTATTCTTGATTTGATGACGTGTAATTATTATCCAAAAGTATAATAAAAAATTTGGTAATCTCATTCACCTAATTTTTTATTTTATTCTTGATTTGATGAAGTATAATTATTTTCCAAAAGTATAATAAAAAATTTGGTAATCTCATCCACCTAACAACAAAGGTAAAGAACCAATAATAAATTAAATTTTAGATAGAGAGGCTTCACAAATGAAATAAGACCATTTTGAAATTGTATATTTTTTCAAAAATATGATCTTGATATTTATGTAACCAATATACATACAACTATACAAACTTTGTGAGCTTAAGGACTAATGCTAAAATTACTTAAAAGTATAGAAGTATAGGAACTTTTAAGGCATAAGAGCTAATGTTAACATTCTTAATGTTAAGGATCCTAGTTTTGGAAACTACACTCATGCAAATCAAGAAGGTTAGGTTAGTATCAATTGAACATATGGACTTTATAATCTAAAATAAACTTAAAAACTTTGCTATTATTCATATGCACAAATTTATAAAAAAAAAAAATCCTTGCTTACAAACTCCATACAATATAATACATGAAATATATATTTTTTTAGGTTTATCCATATATTTGATATTTGTTCTTGTCACCTAAAATATTTAGTTGTTTTTGCCTTTCATTTCCTTGTAATTTATTGAATGAATTTTTTTATTACATGAAAGAAGAGGGTTTTGAAAGGGTCCTTGAACCTTTTACAAACAAGAAACAAAAGCTTCTAGAGAGAAACAAAATCAGAAAAAATAAATGACCGCCCCACCTAGGGATCCATAAATTAAAATTGAAATAGCAGTACGAACCAAGAGAAGCCATGATCCAAAAGAAGCAAATCCCACCAAAAGTATGAACTACAAAAATTGAAGTTGAAAAACAGGAACAAGAGTAGAAGCATTCAAATCCAAGAAGTGGTTCCCACCCAAATAGATCCTAAAGAAATGTTCCAATAATTACCACCCAAAAGGAAAAACCAAATTTGAAATAGGGGCACCAACCAACCCATCCATAGAAACCTAAAAACTACATTCCAAGGATTGAATCTAGATAGTCAAAAGGACCAAAGAAAAAAACACCAACATCTAAAATAAAAGACCCCTAAGCAAGGACCCACTAAGACCTCTCCCAAATTGGATGTGTACCTAAAATAAAAATTACATACAAACTATAAATACCTCCCCTGTTTAGGATCTGTACTATAAAATATAACAACCTACCATATTTTAGCTCTAGACTGTACATAATTTCATCACCCAAATCTTGAAATAGACAAACTTATTCCTTCCAAAAGAAGAACTTCATGTGTGGTCTAATGCTCTAGGATACAAACTTCATTAACAAAAAATGGATTTGGATCTCTTTCCCCTAGCAAAGGGTTGGAAAGGTTTATAATTTCCAACATCCATATTCAACAAAGACTAAGAGCTATTGGTAATCTCTAACTTTATCTCCTTTTTTCTCAAATCTTTAATTGATGGTCTCCCAACTTTATGCTCTACCCCAACATCTAAAGATCCCTTTTATGACTTCTCTAATTATGGACAAGAAATATCTTCTCCAATAAGGGTTTCAAAGGACATTTAGGATTATCCACCGTCACCTTAGAAGAGGACAGAAGGGGATCAGTGCTCTCATTCGTTACATCCATACCAAAAGAAATTAAAGTCTCTAACACTAGATTTAAACAATCAAAAGGGTTCAAATCATTCAACAAAGTAGTGGAATAATCAACTTAAGAAGATTTGTTTGGATTCAACAACTTATTGATAGTCAGGGGTATCTTTGGCTCTCCACCCAGGGAGTGAAAAGAAAAATAGAGCATATGCTAAAAAAAATATAGAATAAAAATTGCAAGTAGAAATATGAACAATAGATAAAATGAGGACTAGATATTTTTAGAAAACATATATTTTTAGAGGAACTCTTCAATGTTATGTTACATACATGCAACTCTCTTTTCATAATCACAAAATGAGAGGATTTTCTAATTTTCCCACCCAAACAATCTTTTGGAATTTTTCAAGCCTTACTAGTATTCTGGAATTGTCCAAGTCATACCAGAAAATATGAAGTCTCTAAAAAGGGGTTTCTCTGAAATTTCCATAAGATTCCATCACTAAACAAGAAAATCATGTAGCACCTATACATTGTAATAAAAATCCCACTTAATGCAGATTTTTTTTGCAATATTTTATCCCAATATCATTGCTACAAAATTGGTCCTTTTGAGTTGTGGTAACCTTAGTGAGTGCATATATTGTATTCTATTGGATTTTGCATTTGATCAGGTTGATAATTTGACTCTCCACCATATCATGCACAAAATGATATTTCACTGCAATGTGTTTTATCCTTTCATGGAATGATGAAGAATTTGAAAGTGTTGTTGCACTTTGGCTATCACTTTTATTCCAAGATATTATTGGTTAAAATGTAAATATTTGAACAATCTCATTAACCAAATTGATTCTTTTGCAACATCAGTACTAGCAATATATTCTACTTCAACACTTGACAAAGCTAGAATAGTTTACTTTTTACTCCTCCAGTTCACTGCACCACAATGCAAAGGGAAGATATATCCTCCTATTTACTTACGACTGTTCAAGTCACCTGATCAATCTACATCTATATGTCATTGCAAAAACAATTCTTCATTCTTATTGGGATGATAACATAAAACATGATATTTAGTACCTTATGAATATCTAAAAATTATTTTTACAATAGTCCAATGTTCCTTCTCAGTATTGGACATATATCTACTGACCATACCAATAACATGAGAAATTTCATGCCTAGTACATACCATTGCATACATCAGCGAGCCCACAACCTTTGCATAAGAAATTTTCCTCATCCTTCCCTTTTCTTTAATTGTATCTGGACACATTTTTGTAGATAATTTAACTCTGGGTTGCATAGGAGTTTTGGTAGGTTTACTATCATGTATTTCAAATTATTTCAAAATATGATTAATGTAATCCTTTAAGGAAAGCCATAATTTTCTACTCTTGTGATTTTTGACAATATCAATGCCCAAGCAATGACATGCTTGATCCAAGTCTTTCATATCAAAGTTAGTTGACAACTCCTTAGTTTTTAGAATAAACGATTTATTATTTCCAAGTAGGAGGATGTCATCACATACAAAACCAAAATTACAAAACTTTTATTTCTATTTTGTAATACACACATTGATCTATGGGGTTACAAAAAAGTCTAATTTGCAACATGCAACATTCAAGATTTTGGTACCATTCTCTAATATATTGCTTCAATATATAAAGATATTTCTTCAACCTACAGACAACACCTACACCTCCTAATTCAAAACCTTCATTCTACTACATGTATAATTCCTCCTCCAAATATCCATGTTGGAATGCATTTTTTACATCCATTTGTCCAATATCTAAATCAAAAGAAGCAACATATGCAAGAAAAAATCTAATAGAAGTTAACTTCAAAGTGGGAGCATAAGTTTGATGAAATTCAATACCTGAGATCTAAGATAACTCTTTTGCAACCAACCTGGTCTTGTATCTTTCCACAGACCTAGCAGAGCTTGACTTCTTTTTGAACACCCATTTTTTACCTACTAGATTTCTCCCAATAGGTTGTTGAACTAAATATCATGCACAGTTCTTCTTCATTGAATCCATTTCTTCTTGCATGGCCATCTTCTAATGCTCTTTATCAAAACTATTCATGGCATATTCAAATGTGATAGGATCATCACATGTAGTTGTAAATCCACATAAATAATCTTGAAATCTATTAGGAAGATGTATTTCTCTTCTAATTCTTCTAGACTACTCCATTGATTATTGAACCTCTTCTATGCAAGGTGGAGAATCAGGATGCAATATTTGTTGTTCCTCTTGATGAACCTCTTTAGGTACATAAGAATGTAAATATTCACTAGGTATTTGTAGGATGGAAACTCTCTTTGAAATATCAAAATATATTGTTTTCTGAAGTTTATAGGGCTGAACATGTACTTCACTTAAATGCTAACTTGGTATAGTGCATTCATGTACACTAACCTTCTCTTTCAACTATTCTAATTCCTATTGTTCAATATCTACAGTAGTCTTAATTTCTTTAAAAATTACATCTCTACTAAAAACACTTTTGTGTTCATCAAAAATCCATAATTTATATCCTTTTGTTCCAACAACTTCTCCATAGCCAACAAGAATGCATTTTTTGGATTTTTCATCCAATGTTTTCCTCTTTTTATTATGAATGTGCATAAAGGCCTCACAACCAAAAAATCTCAAGTGAGAGATTGATGGTTTTCTCCCATTCTATGCCTCTTAACCAAGTGTCTTGTCATTCAAAGTAGTGCACAATGATAAATTAACCAAATAGTTGGTAGTTGAAATTTCTTCAACCTAAAATTCTTTACTGAGCTTTGCATATAACAACACGCTCCTCATCTTCTCCAACAGTGTTCTATTCATTCTCTCTGCTAATCCATTTTGCTAAGGATAATAAGGTGTAGTATTTTTTCTAGATATGTCTTTCTACCTACAAAACTCTTAAGTTTTAGTAGAACATTATTCTCCTCCATTGTCATTATGCAATATCTTGAGTTACCTTCTTATCTACCTTTCGATATTAGCAACCAACCTTTTAAAATGATCAAGGATGTCACTCTTTTTCTTCAAAAATATAGTCCATACTTTTCTACTATGATAATCAATAAAGGAACAAAATATAGTGCACCACCAATAGATGGAGTATCGATAGGACCACAAATATCTGAATGAAAAATATACAAAGTAGATTTATCTCTATGTGAGTGATAAGAGAAGCTTACCCTTTTTTGTTTGCCCATCACACATGATTCACAAAAGCTGAGAGTGTTGGAGTTAATATCCTTGAGGTCATGCACTGTGTCATTATTGACCAACTAATTCAAGATAATTTCTCCTAAATGGTGAAGTCTTCTATACCAAATAAAATAATCTAAATTATTTTTATCAACCATATTAGCTTCTTTTATATAGGAAACATTGCAATGGATTTTTCACAAGGGTTGCCATCTAGTTTAAACAAAGTATCTTTCTTATCTTCTTTTGCAAGAACCAGTGCACCTTTGGTGAGCTTGCATCCTTCGTATAAGAAGATACTAGTTACTCCTTTTTTAGTTAGTTGTTCAGCTAAGAGAAGATTTATTCTCAGTTGATGGACATATCTAACTCTTTGTAAATACTTAACTTTTACACATGAATCCTTCACAAGAATTGTATCTTATCCTTCTACATCACAAAAGGTATTATCACCCATATAAAATTTCACACCATTTACCTCTTTATAATTTATAAACCATTCATGGTGTGGTGTCATGTGGAAAGAAATACCTGAATCTATAATTCAATCTTCAAGATATCCTTTAATTGACAGACAAGAAGCAAGAAATATGCACGAGTTTTCATCTACAACTTTATTAGTTGTCTCTTCTTCTTCAGCAAGGGATAATGAAACTTGATATACCCTTTTTTGTGATAGTAGAAGAATTCCAAATTGCTAAAACTTTTCTTTCCTATATTGGATGATCTGCCTCTACCTCTAGACTTGCTTCACCCACTGGATCTTCCCTTTCTTTTTTTGTTTGAGCATCAACATGTTAAATAGACCTTTTAAGTGGATGCTTCAATAGAAAATATCCTTCTTGTCTCCTCATTTAACAACTAACTAACCACTAACTCCATTTGTAACTTGTCAAAAGTAGCACTTATGCCAGTAATAAGATTCTCCCATAAATTTGACATGTTGATTAATAGTGCTATACATTGATCTTCATCACTCCATTTATCACCAATGGATTTTAGCTACTTTATTAGCATATTAAAATCATTCAAGTGGTCTGAGAACTTACCATTCTCCTTCATATTTAGATTTTTCAACTTCTTCCAGAACATTAACTTGTTCACTATTGACTTGGAATCATAGATGCTCTCCAACTTTTTCCACATATCTTGAGTATATTGTGCTTCTATCACATTTAAAATCATAAATTCTACTAAACTCAATCTAATAAGGACCATTATTTTTCTATCTAGATTATTAAAATCTTATTATGCCATCCTAGTTGGATTTCCAATGATTGCAATCCAGAAGTCCCTTTCCACCAGTAAGTCCTCCATTTTAATCTTTCACAATGTGAAATTTGATACATTGAACTTCTCAATCTCTAGTTTGCTGCTCATTTTTGGTGAATCATCCTCTTCTCCCACTCAAACTATGAAATAATGCACTAGCCCTTGGGATTACTCCAAAATAAAGACACAAAAACCAATGTTGTATATAGGAATACCATGATTTACTACCAAGGCATATACAACTACCTCTCTTCTACTATAGTGCTCTAATACCATGAAAATAAAAATAGAGCATATTCTAAAACAAACACAATAAAAACTACAAGCAGAAAGATGAACAACAGATAAAAGGAGGACAAAATATTTTTAGAAAAACATATATTTATTTAGAGTAACTCTTCAATGCTATGTCACATAAATGAAACTCTCTTTTATAATCATAAAATGGGAGGGTTTTCTAATTTCCCCATCCAACTAATATTTTATAATTTTGTAGGGCTTACTATTCTTTCAAAATGTTCCAAGTCATATCAAAAGATATGAAGTATCCAAAAAGGGGTTTTCATGAACTTTCTAGAAGATTACATCACTAAATAGGAAAATATTGCAGCACCTACACATTGTATTAGGGAGGAACCCCTTTCTTGAAGTGAAATATTTATGACTGTAGATACCAAATTTTCCCCTACTAGATGGATTCTAGATGACCCTTCCTTTTAAGCAATGGATTTCATTTCTTTTTCCACCAAGTTATTTTAATAGACTTGCCCTTAGAGTTGACCTTCGACCATACGTTTTACTCCTTAGATGGGCACTAGCCCAAATGATGACCAAAATATTTACATTCAAAGCAATAATTTGTTTTATTTTCATAAATAATACTCTAGTTCTAGGACCCCAAATTCAAGATAAGATCAATGGAGGAAGGGAGTTTTGATTCTAAATCTGCATTTATGAATATTCTTGCAAATATCAATCTCAAATTTGCCCTAGTTGCATAATCAATCATAATAAATTCACCCATCACCTGGGTTATACCTCTTAGAATGTGTTTAAGTTAGAACTAAATTGGAAGGCTAAGTAACTTAACCCAGAGGAAATCCATATTGATTTTTATATATTCAAGCAAAAATATGGACTCCATCATCAAAGGAAAAGACCTCACTTCCCAAAGAGCCAGGGATGTCCACTAAGAGTATGCTTTGAGTTTGCTTCACAATTAAATTTGAACATGAATAAGGATTTATGAAGAGCAACAATCTCCAATTGGCCATGAGGCTGTCATTTCCAAAAATCTCACATTCGTATCACGTCAAGTTCAAGTCAAACTCACAAAACATACATATTAAATCAAATATGTCATCGGGTATGGTGAGATTAAGTAGATATTCAAGCACATTGAGAGTGTTTTTGATAAACAAGATGTCAAAAAAAATATTTGAGACACTTTGATCAGAGGGTTTAGAAACTACCACCACATATGAGGCCCTAGCACTAGGGTCAAAAGGCTTTTGAATAGAGACTGTATGGCATGCCACTCGGATCCCCAGCCTAACCACTCCTTCATCCTACTCATCCTTAATACCCTAACCATTACTGCCAACCTACTCACCCTTCCCACCCTAACCTCTAGCTTGCTTGTCCATCCTCAAAAACCAAACCTTAATCCTTAAAAATCCAAATCCTAGTTTTTCATTCACATTGTGATTGACATATCTCAACTATGAATTTTGATATGGATTCCTTCCCAAGATTCAAACCCTTTAAAAGCCATTTTTCTTGACTTAGTAAGCTTCAAACTCTTCAAATTCATTATCCCTATTGCTACTTAACTCAGCAAGCTTCAAACCCTTTAAAGTTATCATTGTCATCACTGCCTAACTTAGGAAGCTTTAAACCCTTAAAATCTATTGTTGTCACCATCAACTAACTAGCAAGCTTCATAACATCTAAAGTCATCATCACTTGACTTAGCAAGCTTCAAAATATTCAAATCCATCACCATTGTCATCATTGATTAACTTAGCTATAGATTAGTAATTCATCACCAAGCTTTAAACCCTTGAAAGACATCACCATCATGGCTTGACTCAACAAGCTTCAAACTATTAACATTTGTCATCATCATCATTGATTCAGTAAGCTTCAAACCCTTCAAAGTTGCTATCATCACCGCCTAACTCAACTGTGGATTATGAATTCATCACCAAGATTCAAACCATTGAAATTCATTTATATATGGGACTAAATGAAACTCTTATTAAAGAGTTATTTTCTAAAATATTTTTTTTTTGCATTAAAAAAGTATTGAATATTGTAACAATTATTTTTAACATTTACCATTATTTATATAAAAAAACTTTAATATGGAGTAATTTATTTTTTATTTAATTTAATTTAATATTGTCATTCATTTAATTGTTAATTTTTTTTTTTAATTAGTAAATTAATTAGATTGAACATGCAATTAAAATAGTAATGAACCTAATTTTAAATATCCCTAACTTATAATTATATGTAAAATATTACGAAAATAAACCAAAACCATTAACAAATTTTACAGGTTCAAGATCAAGAAAATCAACCAAAACCATTGATATATTTTACAAGTTCTTGAGTAATGTTAACATTGATAATATATATCCCCATGAGTGTGGTCTACCGGTAAGGACACCACTTGCATTCAATCCACCAATCCCCATGGTGGATGTGTAAAAGAAGTATTACTTTAAATAAAAAACAAACCCGGATTCATTCCCCATGGTTGATGTGTATAAAAAGTATTATATTATTTTTTATTTTATTTTTAAACATTGTGTTTTTATTTTATTTTTCATGAATTTTTAATATCTTGCATTGGGTCTAACATAAAGGAATTATATTTAATTAGCTTATTTATTATTTATTGTATATTAAATTTTTTATTTTTTAGTTATTTGAGGATTAATATTTAAACTACTTTTCAATATAAAAAAAAAAACATAATTTCTTAGATGCTAGAAATCTATTATAATGATTCTAATTTCTTAGATGCTAGAAATCCATTATAATGATTCTAATTTCTTAGATAAACCATTGCATCATGAGATTATGTTTTTGAAATATACTTTTTATAAATAGCATCCACTTTTATGTTTGAATTGATATTTTTTATACATAGGGGAGTTGGTTATATCCAAATTATTTTAATAACTTTCAAGTGTAGGGTTCAAACCACAAAGGCTCTTTTCAAAAATCCTATACCTCCTCGTTTTTGATGACCTAACATGATGGGAACCACTAGTCACTTGAAATTCATATCATCATTGGTGGTCTCATATGCACTCAAAATATTTAGATCAGATTATTATCTTTGAACCTAATAGGGGCAATGCTCCCAAAGGTTTGAACCTAAGTCTCTTCTTGGTAAATATCTGGCTAGAGAGACAATTGTCAATCCACCTAACCCTTGGGGGATTTTTTCTTATCTTTCTAAAACATCGATAATTACTCTTAGGTGGTTGACAATGTCGCCTCATCCAGGTATACCACTATCTAAAGAAAAGAAACAGGAAATTTTGGTATGTTTCCCTTTGCATCGCAAAGGTTCGAACCATGGACCTCCTATTCAACAGGGCTAGGCTCACCTTATTAAAAATTTTAGTATAGAAATAAATCTCGAGATTCATTAGCCTAGCCTACAATATCATCTCATCTATGTCCCATCCATGTATACCACTATCTAGAAGGAAGCCACAAGAGATTTGTTTGGTGTTCCCCTTTGCATCGCAAATGTTCAAATTATGGACCTTCCATTCAACAAGGTCAGGTTCACCTTTCCACTTGCACTAAAAAGGTAGACTTGATAAAATAACATTAGCTCAACTGGCTAAATGACTTAAATTTCTAAGATAAGACTTGAGTTTGCCAATCTATACATTCAATATCATCTTATCTGTGTCCCATCCATGTATACCACTATCTAGAAAGAAGCCACAAGAGATTTGTTTGGTGTTCCCCTTTGCATCGCAAATGTTCAAATTATGGACTCCCATTCAACAAGGTCAGGTTCACCTTTCCACTTGCACTAAAAAGGTAGACTTTATAAAATAACGTTAGCTCAAGTGGCTAAATGACTTACCTTTCTAAGAGAAGACTTGAGTTTGCCAATCTATACATTCAATATTGACAAGTTGTAATAACATTATATAGTCATGACATAATACCTGTAGACACCAAAACAACACCAATCTGATTATGTGACTGCAAACACTGATCGCTTTGACAAACACAGCCCCCAGGGCAGCCCTCAAAGGTCAAATAGTGGTCCTAACCACTTTCATAGCAATTTTGTAAGGTCAAGAAGCAATTTGGCACATTTAGGCACTTTGTCAAGTATTCGTCTCACCCAGGGACGAATACTAACGGGGATTCGTCTCACCCAGGGACGAATTCTGAAATCGTATCTGGTCAAGACGAATTCCAGGTTTAATGGGCAAAAAGAAAAATGCCGCCAAGTGGCAGCCAAGGACAGTCAATTATTGCCTCCTACCATGCATGCACGTGCAGGTGGGTAGGTTGGCAGTTGATGGACTGTCACAAGGGCAGTCATGGACGCCCAAGTCAGGGAGGAGTCTCCTCCCTCTTGGGAAGGCATGGCTGCCACATAGCATCCCTGCATGCCCCTCCAAAGAGACCCCATGGGTCTATAAAATGGTGGACTTTCCCACCCAAAATGGGACAGATTGGAGGCAATTTCAAGCAACGAAGTGCTGTCCAATTGAACATCCACATTTGCATATTTTCGATTCACCTTCTCACATCCACTAATCTCTTTCACAAGGGAGGTTATTGGGTGGCTTTTGGAAGCGTGAATCCAACCCAAATCCAACATTTGACCACCTTACACCACCAATTTTCCGACACCCCAATCCTAAGAGGTTTTGGGCCCATCCCTAGTGGATTGGCGCCAAAATCAAGTGCCAACAGTGGGAGGCCCACTTGGGCACCCTCGCATTTTCTAAAGTTTTATTCTAAAAGCATTCTAGATTATTTTTTCAGGTTGGATTTTATGTTATTCTGTTTAGTTAACCCATAGCTTCATTTCCATCACGCTTTGATTAGATTTCACCATGCTTTTTGTCGCTTTGTTGTCCCTCTAACTTGCAGGTAGCGATATCGAATTCTCGAGGATAGAGGCCAAATTGGGAGAATCCGACCATCTGGGTCATCCCAAAATGGCCCCAATTACATAACCCCTCTATTTGTAGGTGTTTTGGAGGTCCCGAGGTTTGACATTGGAGCGAAAGCAACTCGGCGTTCTAACACAGTAGAATTTGTCTCACCCAGGGACGAATAACAACAGAATTTGTCCTACCCAGGGATGAATTCCAGGTGAATGCAGATTGGTCGACTGTTTCAATGGCAGTGGCCCTCTGGTAATGTCTTATGACCTCTGTCAAATTTGCAGGTCATTTATGTTCATTCTTATTCACTATTTTTAACAATCTTAGGCATACATCCTTCATTGATTTCAAAGCATAAATGTTTCATGTTTGCAGCAGGTGCTACTAACACCTTGTTTGTTTCTTTGATTGTAGGAGCAATAATAAGTAATGATTTATCAACATCAACGGCGGCAACACTTTGGCCCATCCATTTTGCATGTGGGCATGTGGAAGGAGGAAGATTAAGTCACAAATTTTAACAAAGATCAATTTAACGCTCCTAGCCCCTAAAAAGGGAGGAGACGTCTATGTAATCGAGGATAAGAAAATTGAATAAATAGGGATGTGCTTTCCTACATCTTTTCTTTCTTTTCCAATTTATCTCCTTTCTTTGTTTCGTGCATAGGATTAAAGCAGTACATTTTGTCTTATATTGCATAGCTATAGTTTTCCTTTTACTTTCAGAATCTCATGCTTTCAGTGGTGATCACGGTGGGACTCTGTCCCCTGGTTTTGAGATCAAATAATTGATCCTTATTTTTTTTTGTGCTTGACAGGTACAAGTTTTTAAAGCAGATTGTTATTCATCTCTGACTGTGACGAATACCTGACTATAATTCGTTTGACCCTGAGACGAATTTAAATTCGTCTCTGGCAAGGATGAATTTTGTTCTATAATTCATCTCACAGAGGGACAAATTCTTGCCTATAAATTTCCGAGTCAAAGATCAGAAACCGCAAGTCCGGGTAGAAAAGAGGTAAAGTTCCAAACTTTCTTTGTCATTGTTTTTATTTTCTGCTTTCATTTTCTGTCAATTCTTGTGTGCTTAAAGAAAATAGTGGTTGATTGCATGTTTCATTTTTCTAAGTAAAATAAACCACAGACACATCATGTGGTACATTTTAAACCAAGGAGCTGGTCGTAAGACCCCAGCCCTTGAGCAAGACCAATGGTGGGTTCATCACCACCTTGGCTTAGCTTTGCATCCATTTCCCCAATTGTCACTGTTGTTAGGCGTAAATCCTGACGAAAGCTGACCGAGTGTCGCTGGGGTGATTCCCATGCGTGCGAGGATAAGTCTTCTATGGTAGGTGTCATTAATAGGACAATCCCCCCTTTCGTACCGCCTATGTTCCACGTACCATCTGCTCTCACGTACCTATAGTTTCCCTCTCGTAAGGGTGGGTATATAGAGAGGTTGGTATATCAATCCGACAATGGTATATTGAAGGGGCGACCATTTATGGGAGTCATATGAGCCTTCATTCTGCATTTAAACATTCTTCAAAACTTGCAAAAACAAAACAAAACATCAAAATGCACTAAACTATTTTAGGACACACTATTAATCCTTAAAAGAGATAATCATTGTTTGTGAATGTGTGTGTTCATTTTTGCTTAGTGTAACAAAAAAAAAATCATAAATCATAAACAAAAGATAAAAAATCTTTGCATTTTGTCACTCACTCCAAAAAGCCCCAAGGATTCCCGCAATCGCTTGGTCATCCCCAAAATTCCCCAAAGGTGTCCATGAACCCTTTGGTCAACCCTAGAGCACCCCAATTGTGCCCATAAGTGATGCAGAAGCATCCAACAAAATATGGGAAATCTTATATTTTTTCCTAAATTTTAGTGCATCTTGCCAGGGCCATAACTTCTCAACCGTAGCTCCGATTGACTTGAAATTTTACAGGGAGTTAGTTGGGAAATCTTATATTTTTTCTTAGAATCCTATTTGCCCAGAAAAGTCAGTTTTTGGGACCAAATTCCATCATGTAGTGCCCTGAAATTAGGTTTTAAAATTGTGTGCCTAATTTTTTACACTTTTTGAGCTGTTTGGATGTCAATAT
The DNA here is from genome assembly GCA_028583015.1 of Wollemia nobilis. Lineage (NCBI taxonomy): Eukaryota > Viridiplantae > Streptophyta > Pinopsida > Araucariales > Araucariaceae > Wollemia > Wollemia nobilis. Next base: position 14,169,477 of record JAQPPZ010017058.1, on the reverse strand, counting down.
CTCCTAATGTATTTATATTTAGGACATGAAACTTCATTTTTGTCTTATCTATTGTAATAGGGATGCACATGCCAATTTTGGGCCCCATCTGACTCATTTTCAATTTTAGGATTTTTAGAGAGACATCGTCATGGTGCTCACCCGTAGCCAAGCCCAATCACGGGCGGATGCTGTGGGGAATATCCAAGGAGGCACAAGTCACCTTCGGTATAGCCCCAAGGATTTGGTCATACCACATTGGTGGCCTGACACACAAGGCAGACCCCTCCACACCTTAACGGATAGAGACTATGGGGGCACCTCTTCGAGGAGCACTCCTATTCAACATAGCACTCAGCACACACCCTTCCATGAGGGGTACAGTCATAGGAGATCTCCCTTAGAAGCTCGCTATGAGCGATCACCACGCGATGAAGCACTAGGTCAACATAGGGTTCAACGGGAGGAACCACATCATTACACTATCCCTCCTTCACCCCCTCTAGTTGTCAAGACTACAACGATAAATTCAGAGCACAAGGCTCCTCATGCGGGGTGAGCCAACTCCGTCCGTCCCCTTTTCACTCATGAAAGAGAGCACGAGGAAGACCCCTACCTTTCTTGAGAGCAATATACATCACAGGAGCAACATGCCTCCGCACCTACTATCTATCAGGACCACTCACTAAGGCCAAAGCCCCAAGGGAATGCTGCTACCCCCCAACAGAGGGAGGCTGCCTATAGAGATCTTAGATCACTACGACCGAGATAGATATGTAGGAGAGGCACATAGGCCTTCTAGACATGAAGCGGTGAGACCAACTATCTTAGAATCTATCAAGCACATCACACGTCGGATGTAATTCATGCAGCTTGAGCTAGAGCGACTACGTTTAGAGGAACTGTACTATATTAACAAAAAGCACCTTCTGTGCGAGAAGGATGAGTTGTTCCAACACACTATGCAGGAGAAGACTCCAACCCCTCACACACATAAGACAAAACATTTTGAGGGGCATAACCCATGGGGGCAAGACAGGTCATCGCGACCTCTTCAAACGCTACCCCCAACATCTCCTAGACAGGAGCAGGAGGCTACTCTCCCGATTCCTAAAGCAACACCCCCGACACCTCTTAGACATGAGCGAGAGGCCACTCCTATAACCAATGACGAGTGCCTTCCTCAGACATCCACCCAGGCTTATGAGCCACCCTTAGAAATTCATCAAGAAGCTTCTAAGGAATCTGAGCAAAAAGAAGAGCAGGGTGAACTGCCCTACCAAGGCATGGGGGGTGCTATCTGGCCACCCCTCCATAGGCCCCTGTAGACACCAAAACAGCACCAATCTGATTATGTGATTACAAGCACTGATCACACCAACACACACAGCCCCTAGGGCAGCCCTCAGAGGTTAAACAGTGGTTCTAACCACTCACACAGCAATTTTGCAAGTCAAAAACTAATTTGGCACCTTTTAGACACTTTATTGCTCATTCGTCCCACCCAGGGATGAGTGCAAATTTTACTCGTCCTACCCAGGAACGAGTGCTGACTGATACTCGTCTCACCCAGGGACGATTATAAGCGCTCGCTTCGGGGTGGGACGATTGTCAGGTTTGACCGGCAAAAAGTCAAATCTTGGCATATAAACAACTCAGAACTGCCACTTAGCTCTTCCTGCATGACATAGGAGTGCGAGTGAGTTCTTTTTACAACTCATATCTGCCAATTGACTTTCCCTTCACTGCATGGGAATGAGAGTAAGCTTTTTAAGACAACTCAGATTTTCCACTTAGTTATCCCTTCATTGCATGGGAGTGCAAGTGAGCTTTTCTAAAACACACAAAGACATGCACAGAGGCAGTTAAGAAGCCCTTGATCAAGAAGAAATCTTCTCTTCACAAACAAAAGCATTCATGCAAAGAAACACTTTTGCATGTTAATTCAAAGATACCCCTTGGGTCTATAAAATGGTGAGTTTCCTCACCCAAAAGAGATATCGAGCAGGAGCATTCTGAGCAACGAAGTGATATTAATTCACTTACTTGCGATTTGCGCCCAAACCCCAATATTTTGACCACAATATTCTATCAATTTGACGACAACACATCACATCAGGTTTCGAACCCATCTCAAGCGGATTGGTGTAGAAGCAAGGTTTTATCCACGAGTGGTTTGCCTTCGGGCACCTCCCCGCTTTACTTCATTTATAGTATTTTAGCTAGTTTCATGTTTATGCATTTATCAAGTTTTTAGTGCATTTAGATTCATTTCAGCTATAGTTAGATTTATCTTTTATTTTTCATACACAGGTGCTACTGATTCTTTGTTTGTTTCTTTGAACACAGATTTCAGGTCTATTGAAGGAGCAGCGAGGAATCGACCTTTGTCAATGCAAGCGGCGACAACGTTTTGGTTCGCCCATTTTATATGTGGGCATGCGGAAGAAGGATTCAGAGACAAGTTGTAGAGAAAAATATCTAACGCTCCTATCCCCTAAAAAGGAAGGAGATGTATTGTAACATGAATTGAAAAGAATATCAATAAAAAAAGGGGCTACATTTCATATTGTTCTTATATCTTGTGTTCATTCATTTGTGTTCCTTCCTTTTAATACGATTTCGTTTAGTTTTTCCTTTTTGTTTTTGGAATCTCGTGTTTTCAATGGCGATCATGGTGGGACGACTGTCCTCTATTTTTTTAGGTTAATTTATTGATCTAAAATTGCTTGTTTTTATAGGTACCTATTTTTTAACCTCAGACTGTTATTCGTCTCTGCACGTGACGATTACAGAATTAGTACTCGTCTCACCCCGGGACGAATAAACTATTCGTTCCACCCTGGGACGATTACGATCTGTTATTCGCTCCACCCAGGGATGATTATAATTTTGTGCAATTTTCAGAGCAAATCAGAGACATCCTATTTTGTGCAATTTTCTATTTTTTTGTTTTTTTGTTTTCAGTTTGTATGGCTTAGGGAAAGATTTCTTTTCGTTTTCCTGTTTCAATTTTGCACAATTAAAACAAACCCCACACATCACGAGGCATTTTAAACCAAGTCATTGGTCGTAAAACCCCAACCCTTGAACAAGACCAAAGGTGGATTCCATTATCACTTTGGCTTGATATATTGCATCCATTACCTCGATCGCGACTGTTGCTAGACGTAAATCCTGACGAAAGCTGACCAAGTGTAGCTTGGGGTGATTCCCAACACGCGAGGATAAGTCTTCTATGGTAGGTGTCATAAACAGAGAAATTCCCCTTCCATACCACCTATGTTCCACGTATCATCTGCTCTCACGTACCTATAGTCTCCCTCACGTAAGGGCGGGTATATAGAGAGGTTGGTATATCGGTCCGAAAATGGTATATTGAAGGGGCGAACATATTGGGAGTCATAAGAGCCTTCATACTTGCATTTAAACATTTCACAAAAATCTTCAAAAACAAAACAAACAACAAAAACACACTAAACCAGATTTAGGGCACACTATTAATCTTTAAAAGAGATAATCATTGCTTGTGAGTGTGTATGCTATTTTCTGTTTAGACCAAAAACATCATAAAAAGAAAATCACAAAAAGAACTTTTGCATTTTTTAGGTTAGCATTATCATGGTGAATACTCGTAGCCAAGCCCAATCATGGGCAGAAGCTGCAGAACATGCACCAAGAGAGACAACTCGTCTCCGATATAGCATTGAAGACTTAGCCATTCCGCCTCACCGACGGGGTACAACAGTTAGTTCACATCATGCAGAACATGGCTCTAGAGCCCCATCATTGAGGGGTACTCCAACCCATACAGTCATAGAACAAGGTTCTAGAGGTGCCTCAAGGAGTGGCTCTCCAAATCAGGCCTTCAACATACGAGACTTTATAACCCCTTCCATAAGGGGAACTCCTAAGCAACAAGAATCTTTTCAAGACAATAACTTATATATACCACCTGGTCAAAGCACAAAGCCTCCTTTTGAAGCTCATTATGGATGGCCTAGTGATGAAGCACTGTATAATGCTATGGAACAACAAGGGGTTCAAAAGGAAGGACCACATGATTTTGTGGTTCCTAATTTACCCCCAATTAATGTCGGAAAAAGTAGACCATATCCAGAACGACAAGTCCTCCCAACAGGACAAGACAATTCTGCCCGCACTTTTTATGCATATCACAGAGAGAGAGAGGAGGATCACTACATTCCTCCAAGTCAGTTTCCAGTGCCAAAACGATGCACGTCTGCACCTGCATTATATCCAGATCCCTTATTGAGACCAGAGTTTCAAGTCAATGCGGCCAACCTCGACAGAGGGAAGCAACATATAGGAGTCTCAGAGTATTATGATCAAAATAGATATGTAGGAGAAGCATCTAGGCCTATCAAACAAGAGACAACAAAACAAAGTAACTTGGCATTTACACAACTAGCCGCCCGCCAAGCACAAATCATGCGGCTTCAACAAGAACAACAGGAATTAGAACATTTGTGTCACCTTGATCAAGAGCGCATTCAGCGTCAGACTGCTGAAAGGTTTTACAACTATGTGACTGAGAAAGCCCCAGTCCCTCGCGCATAGCAATCTGAGATGTATGTGAGGCATAATCCCTTAGCGCGAGACAGGTCTCCGCGACGTCAGCAAACATTGCCTCTTAGACCTCCTAGAACTGAGCGAGAGGCCATTCCTCGTGACCATGACGGGCATCCTCCGCGGGCACCCATCCATGTTTATAGGCCTAGGCCAAACACTCCTCAAGAAGATTATGAGGATTATTACCAAGAAGAAGAGCGGTATGAAATGCCATACCAAGGCATGGGGGGTGCTATCCTGTCACCCTTCCATAGGCCCCAAGTTCCCCACAACCTTCAACAAGAACAAATCAAAGAGGAGGAGCTCAAATCCCCTAATACAAGCAATGCGCTGCCAAAGCACTTAGCATCGGTAGAGACCAAGATTTTGGGGCCCCAAAAGCCCAACTTACATGAAACTCCTCTCACAGAGGATCAACCCCTGGTTGTAGAGCTACCTGATGATGAGGTCTTCCATATCTTAGAATCACCAGATTCTGATAAGCCTGACTCTCTCGCCAAAGACGAGTCAGCATATGCAATAGCGCCATGGGACCCATTCGATTCCGATAGCATTAATTCATAGGTGGTCCCGATGGATGAGCATCACAAAATTCTCCTAACATTACTCCCTTTGGAGGCTCCCATCGAGCCCGTGCCATTGCCAAAAAATATGGTCCCCCCGCAAGGCGCAGAACAATTCCATGAGGACCACATCAATATGCTCGAACAAGAAGAGCCTAGCATGTCGCAGATAGCTATCGAGGCCAACGAGGGCCTTTGGATCACTAAAAATGATTACGAAGATGAAACTGAGATGGCTTATCTCAATCATGCATGACGGCACAATCACCCTGTCACCCATGACGAACTAATGGCCCAACTAGGCATAAGACTAGGGCATGAGTGGCGCATAGACGTAGCCCACTGGCATCACATGTTGATCCCACTCCTTTGGGAATATCACGAGCACCTTCCACCCAGAGATATCATAGCACCATCAGTGTCGAAGGCAGACCTTGCCCTCCTATCCATGCATAAGGCCGATCCATTCATGCCAATTCCTACAGATCCAGATTCGGTGCACACAGATCATCAAGCTGGGGGTACCTCTATTCCCTAAAGAGCCAGTGGGTTACACCAAACGCTCCAAAGGTTTCCATAAACCCTTTGGTCAAACAAAAAGCTCCAAAGGTGTCCATAAACCCTTTGGTCAAACCAAACACTCCAAAGGTGTCCATAAACCCTTTGGTCAAACCAAAAGCTCCAAGGATTATCGCAATCTCTTGGTCATCCCCAAAAGCTCCAAGGATTATCACAATCTCTTGGTCATCCCAAAAGCTCCAAGGATTATCGCAATCACTTGGTCATCCCAAAAAGCTCCAAGGATTATCGCAATCTCTTGGTCATCCCCAAAAGCTCCAAGGATTATCGTAATCGCTTGGTCATCCCAAAAAGCTCCAAGGATTATCGCAATCGCTTGGTCATCCCAAAAAGCTCCAAGGATTATCGCAATCGCTTGGTCATCCCAAAAAGCTCCAAGGATTATCACAATCACTTGGTCACCCTAAAAGCTCCAGGGATTTTCATAATCACTTGGTCAAACCCTAAATTCCCCAAAGGTATCTATAAACCCTTTGGTCAAGACAAAAGCTCCAAGGATTACCACAATCTCTTGGTCAACCCAAAAGCTCCAAGAGTTACCATAACTGCTTGGTCAACATAAGTATTCAAAAATCAACAAAAACAACACAAAAATCAAAATCACAAAAACATTTGCATTTCAATTCCATGCATTCTCATAACACATCAAAATTACAAAAACAATTGCATTTCAATTCCATGCATACTCATAAAAAAAAAACAAAAATCAAAATCACAAAAACAATTGCATTTCAATTACATGCATTCTCATAAAAAAACAAAATCACAAAAACATTTGCATTTTCCATACATTCTCATAAAAAAAAAAAAAATGAAATCACCAAAACATTTGCATGCATTTTCATAAAAATCAAAATACAAAAATATAGGTTGCATTAAACATTGCATCCATCCCTTGCATACTTCGATAGGTCATACAAGTCAAAAGCACCATAGGCTGTCATTACTTGGCAATTCCATCATTTCCACCTCAAATCCATTTCCATAAACGCATACATCCAGCATATCACCTTTTTATTTTAGCATAGTCAGTTGTTTCCTAATGTATATAGGGTTTTCGTCATTCAGATGTCTTTAAATTTCTAGCCAAAAACTGTACACAGTTAAACAGATTTTACATGGGAAAGTTTTACTTGGATCACACCTTGTTACGTCACGTCCCAACACAAATTAACACACATAAAATTTCCTAAGTTGTGTGAACGAAATATGAAACATACACCGTAATCCCGGTCACCATAAGCGAAACGGCTATCTTGCTTATCCCCTTGTGCGAATGACCTTAAGAATGCTAAGAGTTGGCAAAAGGACAAGCATCCTCCCTACCCAATTCCCCATGAATCCCAAGTTCTCAAAAGTTGCAAACACATCAAAAATTTGCAAAACGTCAAAACATTAAAATTTGACATCTTACAGTGCACACATCAAAAGGCACAAACAATAGTGATTCTCATCACTCCATATTCAAATCCCTTGCTAAAAAAAAAAAAAAAACAATAAAAATAAATAAACAGTGATCTTATCACTATAAAGAGCAAGTATCCCAATACAATTGAAGAAAAGCAGGGAGTCAAACTTGAATCCATGGAATTCTCAGCATTTCGACAGGTCATGAGGCAAGCTTCAGTACCGGTTTGGTTGATAGCCTATAAGTCACTGATAGTAAACCTCCCACATGACGATATATCTATCACATTAACTTGTGTATAGATCAATGTTTGCATGTGGATGAGCTAGCTTATGGTATCCTAGATAGCATCGTAGATTAATCTAACCAAACACAATCAAGGAGTTAGTGGAGCTAATTAGGTGATCCTCAGTATAGGTTTGGTTGAAAGCCCATCTGGCACTAGCGGTATCCTGATGAATAACACATAAACGAACTCAATTGCACACACAGGGATGTGAAATAACTTGGTTAAATTCAAGTCGAATTTATACCTTGTTCAAAAGTCTTGCGAGATAAATGTACGAGCCTTGGCTAGTTAGTTAAAATATTCGAATCTCAGAAAATCTTAACTACATTTTAAAAAAAAGCTTGTCACATTTTATTCCATACATCATCATCAAAATATATGCAAAACACAAAAACACACAGTTATCACATGCCAAGTCATTCCACAAAGTCATCCCATTAGTATAGCAAGTCAGTCAAATCTTGTACAGTCTATGGTGCATCGACACATCATCAAAAACTCATTTCATTCATTCCATATCTATACATCATACAAATTAGAAACATCACATTCATAATCACCTCTGCATACATCAAACACATACATACAAAACACGCCACAAAAAAAAAAAAACAAACACAACAAAACAACCAAAATATAAAAATGACAAATGCCAACAAAAACACTAAAAATTTCCGGACAAAAGTGCTCTTGCACTTAACCTCTTCGCATTAGAAAATTGATGTCGGGGTCTACCTTGTCGTTATCCTACTCCCCAAGAAGGCTACCATAGTCGGACCGCTCCACGAGAAGACGAATTTTTGCCCATGTTACCCCCAAATGGCATCCCAAAATGGGTTCACACCCACCAAAAACAAGTCCACAAAAAAAATTGAGAAATTGCTCGCACATTCAACGGACAACATCTGAAGGCACCCTCACTTAAGTCATATTGGGTCAAGCGACTCGTCGCTTTTCTCATGTCAGTCATTCCTTCATAGATTCGTCGCTTGAGGGGGTAGTCACACTTAAGTCACCAATCAACAACAAGATACCCAATCAAGGCAATAGCATGCATTCAAAGAATAATTAACAAAGACAATCACACTCCTGCTTGGGGCAGCAAACAAGCAATTATCACAAACTGATTAAACACTTGGCATTCTCGAAGCATGAACACAAGGTTCCCCCGTGGATAAAAGGTTGTGCCCTTTTCCTATTCATGATTGATCAATGTCCAAGCTCAAGTCACACCTCACCAAAATAGGTTAATACTTGAAATCAAGTTCCTTAGCTCGTCAGAAGCAAGGATTCAAGAATGCATGCCCTTTCCATACTTGGGGCATCAAGAGTTGGTTAGGTTACTGAGAAACCCTAATCATTAGTGCTTTGGTTATCTATTTTTTCTCGGCGTTGCGCCTTGCACAATGCTTCCCAAAAAGGGGCATCTGTAGACACCAAAATAGCACCAATCCGATTATGTGATTACAAGCACTGATCGCACCAACACACACAGCCCCTAGGGCAGCCCTCAGAGGTTAAACAGTGGTTCTAACCACTCACACAGCAATTTTGCAAGTCAAAAACCAATTTGGCACCTTTTAGACACTTTATTTCTCATTCGTCCCACCCAGGGACGAGTGCAAATTTTACTCGTCCTACCCAGGAACGAGTGCTGACTGATACTCGTCTCACCCAGGGACGATTATAAGCGCTCGCTTCGGGGTGGGACGATTGTCAAGTTTGACCGGAAAAAGTCAAATCTTGGCATATAAACAACTCAGAACTGCCACTTAGCTCTTCCTGCATGACATAGGAGTGCGAGTGAGTTCTTTTGACAACTCATATCCGCCAATTGAATTTCCCTTCACCGCATGGGAATGAGAGTAAGATTTTTAAGACAACTCTGATTTGCCACTTAGTTATCCCTTCATTGCATGGGAGTGCAAGTGAGCTTTTCTAAAACACACAAAGACATGCACAGAGGCAGTTAAGAAGCCCTTGATCAAGAAGAAGTCTTCTCTTCACAAACAAAAGCATTCATGCAAAGAAACACTTTTGCATGTTAATTCAAAGATACCCCTTGGGTCTATAAAATGTCGAGTTTCCTCACCCAAAGGAGATACCGAGCAGGAGCATTCTGAGCAACGAAGTGCTGTTAATTCACTTACTTGTGATTTGCGCCCAAACCCCAATCTTTTGACCACAATATTCTATCAATTTGACGACAACACATCACATCAGGTTTCGGACCCATCTCAAGCGGATTGGTGTCGAAGCAAGGTTTTATCCGCGGGTGGTTTGCCTTCGGGCACCTCCCCGCTTTACTTCATTTATAGTATTTTAGCTAGTTTCATGTTTATGCATTTATCAAGTTTTTAGTGCATTTAGATTCATTTCAGCTATAGTTAGATTTATCTTTTATTTTTCATACACAGGTGCTACTGATTCTTTGTTTGTTTCTTTGAACACAGATTTCAGGTCTATTGAAGGAGCAGCGAGGAATCGACCTTTGTCAATGCAAGCGGCGACAACATTTTGGTTCGCCCATTTTATATGTGGGCACGCGGAAGAAGGAATTTAGAGACAAGTTGTAGAGAACAATATCTAACGCTCCTATCCCCTAAAAAGGAAGGATACGTATTGTAACACGAATTGAAAAGAATATCAATAAAAAAAGGGGCTACATTTCATATTGTTCTTATATCTTGTGTTCATTCATTTGTGTTCCTTCCTTTTAATACGATTTCGTTTAGTTTTTCCTTTTTGTTTTCGAAATCTCGTGTTTTCAGCCCCAAGTTCCTCAACAAGAACCAACCAAATATGAGGAGCTCAAATCCCCTGATACATGCAAAGCGTTAGAGCACTTTGAGTTGGTAGAGACCAAGATTTTAGAGCTCTCAAGGCCCAATTTGCATGAGGTTCCTTTCAAAGAGGATCAACCCCTGGTTGTAGGGCTACCTGATGATGCAGTCCTCCATATCTCAGAATCTCTAGATTCTGATGAGCTATACTCATTGTCTGAAGGAGAGGATAAAATAGAGATAGCCCACAGAAAACACATGTGACAGCATCAACACCCCATAAATATCGATGAAGCATGTCAACAGATAAACATAATACTAGGGCATGAGTGGCGCGTTAACCCACCACAGTGGGACCAAGCATTACATCCGACACTTTGGGCACACAAAGATCAATTTCAACCCAGATACCTCATAGCAACATCAGTATCGAGGGTAGACCCTATCCTCATATCCGCGCATAGGGCTGATCCATTCGTGCCAATCCCTCTAGAGCCAAATCCGGAGTGTAAAGACCATCAAGCTGGGGGTACCTCTATCCCCTGAAGAGCCATAGTCCAAACCAAAAATCTCCAAGGATTATCATAATCGCTTGGTCACCCCAAAAGCTCCAAGGATTATTGCAATCGCTTGGTCATCCCAAAATCTCCAAGGATTATCGCAATCACTTGGTCACCCCAAAATCCCCAAGGATTATCGCAATCGCTTGGTCAATCCCCAAAAGCTCCAAGGATTATCGCAATCGCTTGGTCAAAACCCAAAAAGCTCCAAGGATTATCGCAATCGCTTGGTCAAAACCCAAAAGCTCCAAGGATTATTGCAATCACTTGGTCACCCCAAAAGCTCCAAGGATTATTGCAATCACTTGGTCACCCAAAAAGCTCCAAGGATTCTTGCAATCGCTTGGTCAATCCCAAAATGCTCCAAGGATTCTCACAATCGCTTGGTCAATCCCAAAATGCTCCAAGGATCTCTATAAATCGCTTGGTCAAATCCCAAAAATGCTCCAAGGATTTCCACAATCGCTTGGTCAAAAAATGAAGAAAATCATCAAAAACAACAAAAATCATCAAAAACAACAAAAATCGCCAAAACAATAAAAATTTTTGCACATCATTTCTAGGCATACTCAAATTCATCAATAGAGAGCTCTTCTCGCACCTCATCTTCATATTCACCAAAATTCAATCCATCAAAAATACAAAAATATGTAGCCGCATCAAGAATCGCATCCATACATTTCATATTTGTGGTTATACAGGTCAAAGGCACCATAGGCTATAATTGCTCTGCTAGTCCATCTTGTTCCCCACTGTTCCATTTTACAAAAACAACAAAAACACCATGCATTGCTTTTACCACACTAGAGTCAGTGGTCTTTTAATGTATCAAGAGTTTTCATGATTCAGTCATCATTTTGCTCTTTAGCCATGTAATGTATCAAGTCAAACAGATTTTATAAAGGTAGAGTTACACTTGAGATACACCTTGTTACGTAACATCCCAACACAAATTAAAACACATAAAAAATTCCCAAGTTGTGTGAACGAAAGATGAAACCTGCAGGGTAATCCAGGTCACCATAAGCGAAACGGTTATCTTGCTCATCCCCTCATGCAAATGGTTCTAGAATGCTGAGAATTGACAAAATGACAAGCTCTTTCCTATCCATTCACCTCCATATACAGTGGTTTTCACCACTTCCAAATCCCAATCATAGTTGGTTCCCAAAGTTGTAAGGATTCGTACTACACGTCCCTGCCAAGGATGGGTAGTCATCCCCAAGACCTAAAAGGATCAACACCATTCACAAACAAAATTCCAACACACCATCATCCTAACACTTTCCATTCACCTTTGGTCTCCAAGTTGTAAGGATTCATACTATCCGCCCCTAACCAGGATGGGTAGTCATCCCTAAGGCCAAACAGATCAACGCTCCTACTTCATAAACTCCATCACCCCCTTGGTCCCTAACATCATAAGGATTTGGACTACACGTCCCTGCAAAGGATGGGTAGTCGTCCCCAAGTCCACAAGGATCAAGACCACTCACAAGCTCAAATTCACAATACTCAAAACACAAAATCAAATAACAGTGGTTATCACCACTATTCAAAGTCCTTGCTCAAAAAGAATTAATAAACAGTGATCTTCATCACTATATAGATAAGCAACTTTCTAAATCATTCAGCCAACAAATATCCTGAACTTGAATACTTGGAATTCTTAGCATTTGAAAACCATCTAGGTGATCCTCATTACAGGTTTGGTTGATAGCCTATCTGGCAATGGTGGTATCCTACCCGCATGACGATATGTCTGTCACATTCGCTTTGCATATGTGTAGACCAATGTTTACATAAGGATGAGCTAGCTTATGGTATCCTGGATAACACCACATATTAATCTAACTAAACACAACAAAGGAGTTGGTGGAACTAATTAGGTGATCCTCAATACAGGTTCAGTTGAAAGCCCATCTGGCACTAGCGGTATCCTGACAAATACCACATAAATGAACTCAATTGCACACACAGGGATGTGAAATAACTTGGTCAAAAACAAGTCCGATTCATACCTTGTTCAAAAGTCTTGTAAGATAAAGTACAGTTGTGGCTAGTGATTTAAAACCGTCTGAGTCTCAAAAAACCTTAGCTACATTTCTAAACCAACTGCGCTACTTTTCATTCTTACAATACCATCAGAAAATACAAAAAAAAGAGATAAAAACCACATGTATACATACAGAGTCATACATCATAGCAATCGCCTAAAAACGAAATAAAGAGCGTCTTAAACAGTCTATGGTGTCATAACCAAACATCACAAATTCCATTCATCCATTTCATCTCTGCATATCACATATAAATAAAAAACATTTGCATTCATCATAGCATATGCATCCATCAAAATAAATCAACATGCATACATCCATATTCATCAACCATCATGCATAAGATAAAATAAAATCAAAACAACAAAACAACAAAAAAAAATGCAACACAAACAAAAAGCAATAAACATTGCCAGACACAAGTGCTCTTGCACTTAACCTCTTGGCATATAAAAATTGATGTCGGGGTTTACATTGTCACTATCCTACTCTCTAAGAAGGCTACCATAGCCGAACCTCTCCACGGGAAGACGGATTGTCGACAATTTCACCCCAAAATGGCATCGCAAATGGGTCAAAGCCCACTAAAAAACAACAAGAAAATCAAAACAACAAAAACAACAAATAAATGCAACACAAACAAAAAGCAATAAACATTGCTAGACACAAGTGCTCTTGCACTTAACCTCTTGGCATAGAAAAATTGATGTCGGGGTCTACATTGTTGCTATCCTACTCCCTAAGAAGGCTACCATAGCCGGACCGCTCCACGAGAAGATGGATTTTTGACAATTTCACCCCCAAATGACATCGCAAATGGGTCAAAGCCCACTAAAAAACAACAAGAAAATCAAAACAACAAAAACAAAAAATAAATGCAACATAAAAACAAAGCAATAGGCATTTCCGAACACAAGTGCTCTCGCACTTAACCTCTTGGCATAGAAAATCGATGTCGGGGCTCAAATTATCACTCTCCTCCTTCCCCAAGAAGGCTACCATAGCCGGACCGCTCCACGGGAAGATGGGTTTTCGATGATTTCACCCCATTACGGCATCACCAAAAGGGTTAACACCTACCAAAAATAGGTCCAAATGTTGGAAAAATTGCACATGCTTAACGATAAACCATCTAAAGGCACCCTGGCACAAGTCATCTTGGTTCAAGTGACTCGTCATTTTTCTCACGAAGGTCATTCCCTCATCGATTCGTCGCTTGAGGGGGTAGTCACACTTAGTCACCAATCAACAAGCACACACCCAATTAAGGAAAATGACATGCATTCAAAGAATCATTGACAAAGACAATTACACTCCTGCTTGGGGCGATAAACAAGCAACAATCAAATTGATCAAACACTTGGCATTCATGAATCATGAACACAAGGTTCCCCTGAGGACAAAAGGTTGCGCCCTTTGCCTAATCATGACTGATCGATGTCCAAGCTCAAGTCACACCTCACCAAAATAGGTTAATACTTAAAATCAAATTCCTTAGCTCGTCAGAAGCAAGGATTCAAGAATGCATGCCCTTTCCATGCTTGGGGCATCAAAAGTTTATTAGGTTACCAAGAAACCCTAATCATTAGTGCTTTGGCTATCTATTTTTGCTCGACACTGCACCATGCACAGCGCATCCCAAAAAGGGGCATCTATAGACACCAAAACAACACCAATCCGATTATGTGACTGCAAACACTGATCGTTTTGACAAACATAGCCCCTAGGGCAGCCCTCAGAGGTCAAACAGTGGTCCTAACCACTTTCATAGCAATTTTGTAAGGTCAAGAAGCAATTTGGAACGTTTAGGAACTTTGTCCAGTATTCGTCTCACCTAGGGACGAATACTAACTGGGATTCGTCTCACCCAGGGACGAATTCTAAAATCGTCTCTGGTCAAGACGAATTCTAGGTTTAATGGGAAAAAAGAAAAATGCCGCCAAGTGGCAGCCAAGGACAGTCAATTATTGCCTCCTACCATGCATGCACGTGCGGGTGGGTAGGTTGGCGGTTGATGGATCGTCACAAGGGCAGTCATGGAAGCCCAAGTCAGGGAGGAGTCTCCTCCCTCTTAGGAAGGCATGGCCGCCACATGGCATCCCTGCATGCCCCTCCAAAGAGACCCCATGGGTCTATAAAATGGTGGACTTTCCCACCCAAAATGGGACATATTGGAGGCGATTTCAAGCAACGAAGTGTTGTCCAATTGAACATCCACATTTGCATATTTTCGATTCACCTTCTCACATCCACTAATCTCTTTCGCAAGGGAGGTTATTGGGTGGATTTTGGAAGCGTGAATCCAACCCAAATCCAACATTTGACCACCTTACACCACCAATTTTCCGACACCCCAATCCTAAGAGGTTTTGGGCCCATCCCTAGTGGATTGGCGCCGAAATCAAGTGCCAACGGTGGGAGGCCCACTTGGGTACCCCCACATTTTCTAAAGTTTTATTCTAAAAGCATTCTAGATTATTTGTTCTGGTTGGATTTTATGTTATTCTGTTTAGTTAACCCATAGCTTCATTTCCATCACGCTTTGATTAGATTTCACCATGCTTTTTGTCGCTTTGTTGTCCCTCTAACTTGTAGGTAGCGACATCGAATTCCCGAGGATAGAGGCCAAATTGGGAGAATCCGACCATCTGGGTCATCCCAAAATGGCCCCAATTACATAACCCCTCTGTTTGCAGGTGTTTTGGAGGTCCCGAGGTTTGACATTGGAGCGGCAGCAACCCGACATTCTAACACAGTAGAATTCGTCTCACCCAAGGACGAATAACAACAGAATTCGTCCTACCCAGGGACGAATTCCAGGTGAAGGCATATTGGCCAACTATTTCAATGGCAGTGGCCCTCTGGTAATGTCTTCTGACCTCTGTCAGGTTTGCAGGTCATTTATGTTCATTCTTATTCACTGTTTTTAACAATCTTAGGCATACATCCTTCATTGATTTCAAAGCATAAATGTTTCATGTTTGCAGCAGGTGCTACTAACGCCTTGTTTGTTTCTTTGATTGCAGGAGGAGAAATAAGAAGCAAGGATTTATCAACATCAGCGGCGGCAACACTTTGGCCCGTCCATTTTGCATGTGGGCATGCGGAAGGAGGAAGACTAAGTCACAAATTGTAACAAAGATCAATTTAACGCTCCTAGCCCCTAAAAAGGGATGAGACGTCTATGTAACTAAGGATAAGAAAATTGAATAAAGAGGGTTGTGGTTTCCTACATATTTTCTTTCATTTCCAATTTATCTCATTTCTTTGTTTCGCGCATAGGATTAAAGCGGTACATTTTGTCTTATATTGCATAGCTATAGTTTTCCTTTTACTTCCGAAATCTCATGCTTTCAATACCAATAGGGTGCTTTTGTTTGTCACGTAGTACTATGTGGTTATGATGTAATACCCTAGGTCTAATTCCATATAATCATCTGAGAATAAATCAAATACATTATGAAACAAATTTAATTTAAAATATCATAAATATTTCATTAGCAAATTCAATAAGCATAATAATTGATACATATGTAAGAGATGTATAACGTAATCAAATAATATAATAATTAAAAAACTTACTGTCATGATATGGGAATAATTTAAATTTCATACAATCAATTAAGAACAAATAAAATACATTATATTTTAAAATTTTGTTGTTAAATTGAACAAACATAATTATAATTATCATATGTATTAAAAATTTGTAATTTAATAAAAATATAATAATTATTTTTTGATAAAAATAAGTTATGTTTAATATAAAAATATATATTGAATGACATGGGGCATCAGTTGGGTAGCCGAAGATATTTTTGGTTACTATGGATTTGAAGACAATATTGCTGCCCCAGGAGGGCCCAATGGGGACACCTCCGGATCCTCTTCTAGAGAGACATAGTTATTTTGCAGATTTGTTAAAGGATAAATCTCCATCAAAGACTGAAGAAGCATAAAAAACTGCATTAAAAATGCTCTGTACTGCTGCTGGAAATAGATCAACATCTCAACGAGTTTATGGATACTTGCCACAGTCATAATAAATGCCAAAGGTTGTCATTGAGCAAAGGATGTTTGAAGAAATAGTTTTATATAGATTCAATCATGATTTGATCTATAAATTCATGGGTATTCACCCTACCCTAAATTTTTTGCATTCTTGGGTCCGGCAAAACTAGGAGCCTCTTGGTGAGTATTATTTATGGTTTATTAGCAATGGATATTTTATTGTTAGTTTTTCTTCGCTTGCCGATAGAAATAGGGCTTTCGAATCAAAAAAAAAGAATCATCGTCTTACAAGATTATTTGTTCAACCCTGGAGAGTGGGATTTGATTCTTGAAGAACCTATTGTTGTCCTAGTTTGGATCCATTTGTATGCACTTCTGTAGACAACAAAATAGCACCAATCTGATTATGTGACAACAAGCATCGATCGCATTGACACACATAGCCCCTAGGGAAGCCCCCAGAGGTTAAACAGTGGTCCTAACCACTCCCAATAGCAGTTTGGAAGGTCAAGAGTCAATTTGGCACCATTTGGCACTTTAATCTCTACTCGCCCCACCCTGGGACGAATACAAACTAGTATTCGCCCCACCCAGGGACAAATGGAAGCATTCACCCTAGGGTGAGGTGAATATCAGGTTTGATTGGTAAAAAGTCAAACCTCGACAGGTCTTCCAGTTAACTGCAACTTCAATACATGCAATTGCAAGGAATGGCTTCAAATCAAGAAGAGAGATTTAAGTCATGCATGTCTTTATTTTAGAGACCTCATGCAAGGAGACTCTAAATCAGGGAATAATATTTTCTCTCAAAATAGGACAATCAACTCAAGTGGCGCCCTTGCATGCACATTCAAACAAAGACACCCTAGGTCTATAAATTGGTGAGTCTTCTCACCCAAGAAATAGATATAGAGAGGAGCTTTTGGATCAATGAAGTGCTGCTAAAATATATCCTCACCCATTGTTTGTGCTTTCACATCCTTGATATCTCTTTTGGAGGGAGGTTATTGGGTGATCATTGGAGGCACATTCTAGACCCAAACCTGAACATTTGGCCACAATATTCCACAAAAAAATTTTATAACACCCCATAAGAGGTTTTGGACCCATCCCAAGTGGATATGTGTCAAAAAAGAGTCCCAAATAGTGGGCGTCCTGCCCTCGGGCGCCCCCTAAGCTATCACAGTTCTAAACGCCACACCCCAGAGCGATTAGAAAAATGTGGTAGATTTCATTTATTTTATTTTATTTTCTTATTCTAGGTCATTTAAATAGGTTGTAGTTTAAATTTCATTTCATTCTGATCATTTTTTACCATGTTTTTATCATTTCTCGCCTTTACTAACTTACAGATGGCATCAGAAAAATATGGGTGATAGAGGCAAAATTGGAGAAATATGATCTTCTGGGTCTTCCCAAAAAACCTCCAATTAGCTAACACTAAATTTGTAGGTAATTTGGAGCTTCCTGGATAGGACATTGAAGAGGGTGCTTTCTGATAATTTATTACAGGTTTATTCGTCCCGCCCCGAAGAGAATATAAAACTATGAGGAATTTCCCAACTATTCCACTTGAAATGCCCTCCTAGTAACATATTCATGCTTTTGTTAAATTTTTAGGCCGATTTGAGGTCATTTGGTTATCATTTTAATATTTTCATGCATACACTAACAGTAGGCCTTGGGAAATACATGTTCCATTCTATCTGCAGGTGCTACTGATCTTTTATGTTTCCTTAAACACAAGTTTCTGACATCAGAGGAGCATTAAGGAGTCAAAACTCATATACACAAGCGACGACGACGTTTTGGTCCGCCCATCTTACATGTGGTCACGCGGAAGAAGGATTGCTATCCATGGATGTGATATGAAACATATTTAATGCTCCTATCCCCTAAAAGGGAAGGAGACGTATTGTAACAAGACTTTAAAAGCATATCAATAAATATGGCCGTATTCCATATTGCTTTTATCTTGTGTTGATTCATTCATGTTCTTTCCTTTCATGCATTTTTCAATATATAGGCTTTTGGCGTTAAGTTTGGTTTTATACGCATCATGCTTGGCATTTTTTCTTTTTGTTTCTGTATCCTCATGCTTTCAACTTCCAATGGAGTTTTGGAGTGAGCAGGTATTAGAAATTATCGATAATTCCCTTGGAAGACATTTGGGTGTTTCCAAAGACACAATAGAAGGAAACACAGCTATTTATGCAAGATTATGTGTGGAAATGGATCTTAGCCAGCCTCTATCGGCAAATGTGGAACTTGAACTTGCAAGCCTATCTTAGATTCAACAACTGGATTATGAGGCATTGCCCTTCATATGTAGAGTTTACCACAAATATGGGCATTTGGCCTGATATTTCCCAAATAATATGAACATAAAAATGGAGGCTCCTCTAGGAATGTCAAATCTTCCTAAGGAGGGTAAGTCAACAATCAACAAAAAACCAACCAACATTTATCAAGGTAAAGAAGCACATGGAGATGGTTTTGAACAAACCAAAAGAAGAAGAAGGCAAAAGAAAAAATATGGTAAAGAGCAAATCCAACTCAAGCCATATAATAGGTATGAGATATTTAAGACACTAATGGACCAAGAAGAACAATTAATGGAAGGAGTGGATGGGAATAATGAAATATAACAACCATGTTCAAGCTCCTCTTTCATCTCCCCCATCATAGAGCAGGTAATTGAGTACAGTGAGTTACCGCAATCAGAGAGTGCAGGGGCATTGATAGTGCATAACCAAGAGCAACCAATAATTAAGGATGTCAGCATGGGCATAGTAGAAAATAACATAGAAAGGCCAACTTTAGGGATAAATCAGGTGGAAAAGAGAAAAAAATAGCAACTCTCAAGGAGTGGGTAGAAAATCAAATAAGGAATTGATAGCAGTTCAAGGAGAAAAAATGATCACTGGAGGATCGGTGAGGCCAATAGATTTTTACTGCTCTCAAGGTAACCAATGATTATATAATCATGGAATGTTAGGGGTTTAAACAATAGAACCCATCAATCTACTGTTCGAAGACTCTTAGAAAAATGTAAAACAGATTTTTTGCTTATCTAGGAGATAAAAATGTTGTTAGATCTTATGTGTAAAATAGTTAACAGACTTTGGAGGGGTGCTGGTCATATGGAAGTGGTTGCCCAAGGTGCCTCAGGGGGGATAGTTACTCTTTGGAACTCTCTTGAATGGACTACAATAGAACATATAGCTTGGAGGGGTGTTCTCACATCACATTTTAGAAATAATGTCACAATTGAACATGTTTTAATCACAAATTTTTATGGGGCTCAAAACCTAGATGGTCAGATGCATCAATGGAAAGTTGTGCATAACATGAGAGTCTCAAGGGAATATTTAGAGTGGATTATTGCTAGGTATTTTAATGCTAAATTATCCTCTAGATATCAGGAAGGGGGAACCCCAATTTTGGACCCAAGGGATCGACTTATGATTGCCCAAGTCTAGGCATTACACTTGGTGGATATTAAATGCCCTGGAACCAACTATACTTGGACTAATAAGAGGAGGGAGCCACATAGCAGGTGAAAGCATGAGATTTCGGAAATAAAAGAAACACTATGCACGAAACAAAGAAAAGAGATAAATTGGAAATAAAAGAAAGACGTATTAAAACACAGCCCTCTTTATTCAAATTTCTTATCCTCGGTTACATGGACGTCTCCTCCCTTTTTAGGAGCTAGGAGCGTTAAATATATCTCTGTTACAAACGTGCACATTCATCTTCTTTCCGCATGCCCACATGCAAAGTGGGTGGGCAAACGTACTGTCGCCGCTGATGTTAATGAGTCCTTGCTTGCTGTTGTTTCTCCTACGATCAAAGAAACAATAAACGCGTTAATAGCACCTGCTGCAAATAGAGAAAATTTGACAAAGACTAGAAACTTTACCAGAGGTCCACTGTTATTAAAACAGTCGGCCGATTCTAAACGCTATTGCCTACAAGTTAGTATTTCACTACGTTGCATGATAATATTCAATGAGACGTATTGCAAGATACATTCGAACGTATAACGTATTGCATGATATGTTCTAACGTAAAGTTTATTTAAACAACGTAAAACATAAGCTGTTTAAATACTGTTAATTTTGCAGGATATATTAAAAAAAACAACATATATTAAATTGAACTAAAAATGTGCATGGGGTGCCCAAGCGGGCCGCCCCCGTTAAAGCTTGGTTTCGACGCCAATCCACTAGGAATGGGCTCAAAATCTAAGACTATGGTGTCGACAAATTAATGGATTCTTGTGATCCAATATCGGGTATGAAGGTCGGCTTCACGCTTCGGAAAGCCACCAATAACCTCCCTCATGAAAGAGATTACAGGTGCAGAAGATTGAATCCAAAAGGAATATGATCGGGTCTCTGGATGAGCAGCACTTCGTTGCGTTTCGAAAAATGCTTCGTCGTCTCCTTTACATTGCATTGAGCTAGTTTTTATAGAGGATTTCGCCTCTGAAACATTAATGTCAAAACCCTAAGTCCGCAGGCGCCGCTGAGATTTGACTCTTGTCAGATGATTATGAGACATGGCTCGCACAGAGATTATCGCTAGGAACTCACATCAGTAGTTATGAGGCATGGCCTCGGACCGGATTTGTTGTTGAAACCGCTCGTCTCATTAATGCAGTTGGTGAAGTCCGCCGCTTGATTAAAATCCGCTTTAAATTGCTTTTTAATATTGGCTCTTAATGGTCAACGTCTCGCTTTGACCGTTCAACAAAAATGCCGGCTCGAAGGCAAGGGTGCGTGTCGCGATATCGCGACACTAAGAGCAAAATTCGGGCTTTAGGAGGTGTCGCGATATCGCAACGTCACGATATCGCGACATGCGATATCACTTAGGTGTCGCGATATCGTGACGTCGCGATATCGCGACATCCCTACGGTGTCTGGCCTTAGGTGTCACGATATCGCGACGTCACGATATCGCGACGTAGGCGATGTCGCGATGTGTCGCGATATCGCGACACGTCGTGATATCGCGACGTGCAAGCGCTTGCCTAAGCTAAGCGTTTTTGACTTGTTTAAAAGCAATTTTGCATAAGGTTTTCTTTTGCTTAAAGGCTTGGTTTTTGATGAAGGCTTGTTAAAACGACCAACTTTGCTCTGCTCATTTTTCGACCTTCTAAACTGTCGTGTGAGTGGCTAGGACCACTGTTTGACCTCTCGAGGGCTGCCCTGAAAGCTGTGTATGTCAATGCGATCAGTGTTTGTAGTCACTTAATCGGATTGGTGCTATTTTGGTGTCTACGGATGCCCCTTTTTGGGAAGCGCTGCGGGTGACGCAGATGTTGAGCAAAAATAGATGACCAAAGCACTAATGATTAGGGTTTCTTGGTAACCTAACCAACTTTTGATGCCCCAAGTATGGAAAGGGCATGCATTCTTGAATCCTTGCTTCTGACGAGCTAAGGAATTTGATTTCAAGTGTTAACCTATTTTGGTGAGGTGTGACTTGAGCTTGGACATTGATCACTCATGATTAGGCAAAGGGCGTAACCTTTTGTCCACAGGGGGAACCTTGTGTTCATGCTTCAGGAATGCCAAGTGTTTGATCAATTTAATGATTGCTTGTTTACTGCCCCAAGCAGGAGCGTGATTGTCTTTGTCAATGATTCTTTGAATGCATGTCATTGCCTTGATTGGGTGTGTGCTTGTTGATTGGTGACTAAGTGTGACTACCCCCTCAAGCGACGAATCGATGAGGGAATGACCTTCATGAGAAAAGCGACGAGTCGCTTGACCCAAGATGACTTAGGTTAGGGTGCCTTTAGATGTTTTACCATTTAAGCACGTGCAATTTCCCGACATTTGGACCTATTTTTGGTGGGTGTTAACCCTTTTGGTGATGCCATAATGGGGTGAAATTATCAAAAACCCGTCTTCCCGTGGAGCGGTCCGGCTATGGTAGCCTTCTTGGGGAAGTAGGAGAGTTATAATTTGAGCCCCGACATCGATTTTCTTTATGCCAAGAGGTTAAGTGCAAGAGCACTTGTGTCTGGCAATGCTTATTGCTATGTTTTTGTGTTGCATTTTTGTGATGTTTTTGTTGTTTTGATTTTCTTTCTTTGTGTATATGTCATGATATTATGGTATGCATAATGATTGATGTTGATGGATGCATGCTACTTTATATTGATGGATGCATATGGTATGATAATTACGAATGTTGTATGTTGATTTATTTTGATGGATGCATGATGAATGCAAATGTTTTTGATTGATATGTGATATGCAGAAATGAAATGGATGGATGGACTTTGTGGTGTTTGGCTATGGCACCATAGACTGTTTAGAACTCTATTATTTTGTTTTTTTAGGCGATTGCTGTGATGCATGACTTTGTATGTATACATGTGGTTTGTTCTTTTTTTTTGTATTTTCTGATGGTATTGTAAGGATGAAAAATAGCGCAGTTGGTTTAGAAATGTAGCTAAGGTTTTCTGAGACTCAGACGGTTTTAACTTACTAGCCATGACTGTACTTTATCTTACAAGACTTTTGAACAAGGTATGAATCGTACTTGTTTTTGACCAAGTTATTTCACATCCCCGTGTGTGCAATTGAGTTCATTTATGTGGTATTTGTCAAGATACCGCCAGTGCTGGATGGGCTTTCAACCGAACCCGTACTGAGGATCACCTAATTAGCTCCACTAACTCCTTTGTTGTATTTAGTTAGATTAATCTGCAGTGTTATCCAGGATACCATAAGCTAGCTCATCCTTATGCAAACATTGGTCTGTACACACGCAAAGCGAATGTGACAGACATATCGTCATGCGGGTAGGATACCACCATTGCCAGATAGGCTATCAACCAAACCTGTAATGAGGATCACCTAGATGGTTTTTCGAATGCTGAGAATTCCAGGGATTCAAGTTCAGGATGTTTGTTGGCTGAATGATTTAGAGAGTTGCTCGTCTATATAGTGATGAAAATCACTGTTTATTTTCTATTAATTCTTTTTGAGCAAGGATTTTGAATAGTGGTGATGACCACTGTTATTTGATTTTGTGTTTTGAGTATTGTGAATGGCTTTGATCCTTGTGGCCTTGGGGATGACTACCCATCCTGGTTAGGGGCGGATAGTATGAATCCTTACGACGTTGGGGACCAAGGGGATGATGGAGGTTATGGAGTAAGGGCATTGATCTTGTTAGGCCTTGGGGATGACTACCCATCCTGGTTAGGGGCGGATAGTACGAATCCTTACAACTTGGAGACCAAAGGTGAATGGAAAGTGTTAGGATGATGATTTGTTGGAATTTTGTTTGTGAATGGTGTTGATCCCTTTAGGTCTTGGGGATGACTACCCATCCTGGTTAGGGGCGTGTAGTACAAATCCTTACAACTTTGGGAACCAACTATGATTGGGATTTGGTAGTGGTGAAAACCACTGTATATGGAGGTGAATGGATAGGAAAGAGCTTGTCCTTTTGTCAATTCTCAGCATTCTAGAACCATTCGCACGGGGGGATGAGCAAGATAACCGTTTCGCTTATGGTGACCTGGATTACTCGTGCAGGTTTCATCTTTCATTCACACAACTTGGGAATTTTTATGTGTTTTAATTTGTGTTGGGATGTTACGTAACAAGGTGTATTTCAAGTGTAACTCTACCTTCATAAAATCTGTTTGACTTGATACATTACATGGCTAAAGAGCAAAATGATGACTGAATCACGAAAAACCCTTGATACATTAGAAGACCACTGACTCTAGTATGGTAAAAGCAATGCATGGTGTTTTTGTTGTTTTTGTAAAATGGAACAGTGTGGAACAAGATGGACTAGTAGAACCATGACAGCCTATGGTGCCTTTGACCTATACGACCACAAATATGCAATGTATGGATGCAATGCTTTAATGCATCTATGTATTTTTGTATTTTTGATGGATTGATTTTTGTGAATATGAAGATGAAGTGCGAGAAGAACTCTCTTATTGATGAATTTGAGTATGCCTAGAAATGAGATGCAAATTTTTGTTGTTTTTGATGATTTTTGTTGTTTTTGAATTTTCTCTTATTTTTGACCAAGCGATTGTGGAAATCCTTGGAGCATTTTGGGATTGACCAAGCGATTGCAAGAATCCTTGGAGCCTTTTGGGGGATTGACCAAGTTTGAAATCCTTGGAGCTTTGGGATTGACAAGGATTAAACCTTGGAGCTTTTGGGATTGACCAAGCGATTTGAGAATCCTTGAGAGCCTTTTGGGATTGACCAAGCGATTGAAATCCTTGGAGCATTTTGGGATTGACGATTGAAATCCTTGGAGCTTTTGGGATTGAGTTAACCTAGCTTTGATTGAAGTTAATCCTTGGAGCCTTTTGGGATTGACTAATGAGATTGGAGAATCCTTGGAGCACTTTTGGGATTGACCAAGCGATTTTGCAAGAATCCTTGGAGCCTTTTGGGATTGACCAAGCGATTTTGAGAATCCTTGGAGCCTTTTGGGATTGACCAAGCGATTGCAAGAATCCTTGGAGCCTTTTGGGATTGACCAAGCGATTGCAAGAATCCTTGGAGCCTTTTGGGATTGACCAAGCGATTGCAAGAATCCTTGGAGCATTTTGGGATTGACCAAGCGATTGCAAGAATCCTTGGAGCCTTTTTGGGATTTGGCTCTCTTAGATATGAAATGGTCACAAATGACTGATATTCAAGGGTTCTGTTTCCTTGATACCATCAAGAGAAGCTAGCCGGTATGTCCCGGGTCCTATTTTGCTATCAATGATATATGGACCTAACCAATTTGCCGCAAACTTGTCCCTTAGGTGGGATGGCAAACTGGAATTTTGTTGGTTTTCCTTCAAAACCAAATCACCAACCCGAAAGTCCCTCAGGTGAACTTTCATGTTGTAAGCTTTCTTAAGTCGCTCTTGATAAATACGTAAATGCTCGAGAGCATTAACGCGTCGTTCGTCAAGCAACGTAAGCTGGTCTAACCGGGCTTGCCATGCAGAATCATCATCGATGAACTCCTGCATTGATATGCGTAGGGAAGGAATCTCCAACTCTAGAGGCATGACTGCCTCGGAGCCATACACAAGCGAAAATGGAGTGGCCCCAGTGGGTGTCCGAATGCTAGTGCGATAGGCCCATAGGGCAAGTGGGATTTGAATGTGCCAATCCTTATGACTATCTCACGACGGTCTTTTTAAGGATGGCAACTAGCATTTTGTTTGACGCTTCGCTTGCCCATTCGCCTGTGGATAATAGGGTGTTGAAAAGCTATGCTGAATCTTGTACTTTGTGGTCAAAGCACGCACGTCTTTGTTCTTGAAAGGCATCCCATTATCCGAGACTATTTTGGATGGAATACCAAAATGACATATGATGTTATGCAAAATGAACTCCACAATGCGGGGTCCTGTCGTAGAGGTAAGCGGAATTGCTTCCACCCACTTGGTAAAATACTCTGTGGCCGTTATGATAAACGTGTGATGGCCTGACGATGCAGGGGAGATCTTTCCAATTAGATCGAAGCCCCACTACGAGAACGGCCAAGCATACTGGACTGTCTGCAAGGCCTGAGAAGGTACGTGCATCAAATTGGCATGATGTTGACACTTCACGCACTTCTTGACATAGGTGCAACAATCTCGCTCTAAAGATGGCCAATAATAGCCCATGCGAAGAATGCACTTTGCGATAGCCATACCACTAAAGTGGCCACCACATGTACCATCGTGCGCTTGGGCGACTGCCCAAGTGGACTCTTGCTGGTCCAAGCAACGAAGGAGGATTCCTTCATAGCTACGACGATACAAAATGTCTCCTATCAAGACATACTTAGCCGCTTTCTGCTTGAGTGCTCATTTTGCGGCATGAGTCAATCCAAGTGGGAGATTACCTAACTTGAGGTAGTCTCTCGATGGGTAAATACCAGTCCCGTTGATCAGAAACCTCGATAGTATGAACAGACCAATCCCTCTTGAAGTTCATCCCTAGCAAACGCTGAATGGGATAGAACCTGTAAGAATAGCGTTGTGTTGCTATTAATGGGAGTAGGGGAGAACAAGGACCCCCAGTTGGCACGTTTCGGATGATCTCGGATTCGAGAGAACTTATCCGAGGATGGTTCAATCTGGATCATGTGGATTCCTGGCGTCAAGTCTGAGCTTGCACGCTCCATCACGGATTGCGATAAGGTTTTGACTTGAATGGTTGTCATATCACCGAAAAGGTCTTGCAGAATTAGTGACCCCAAGGAGGCCATTGTGTCCGCAAAATGATTCGATGATCGAGGGAGTGCCTCGATGTCATACCACTCAAGTTTTGCCAGGAATTTGTCCACGAGGGCTTTATAAGCCTGTAGGACTGGGCATTTGCATTGATATACCCCTTTGACTTGATTGACTATTAACAGCGAATCACCAAAGATATTCAGTCATTTGATGTTCATGGCGATTGTTGTCTGAAGACCTAGGAGCAAGGCTTCATACTCCATGTTATTGTTGGTGCATGGGAAGTTTAATTTAAATGACAGGGGCATTGGAGCACCCTCGCGGTGTGAAGAATACAATTCCCGTGCCACCACCTTGCTCACATTTAGAACCATCGAAGAATAGGGTTATGTCGGCCTCGTGACTCAGGCTCATCGAAATCTGGCGATTCCGAGACATGGAAGACCCCATCATCGGGTAGTTCTATGACCGGAGGCTGATCGTCTTCAAGAGGAGCCTCTGCTAGTTGATCGGCTATGACTTGTCCTTTGATAGATTTTTGTCCAATAAACTCTATGTCAAATTCCGTCAACAACATGATCCATTTCGCCGTGCGACTACTATGATAAGTACGACTCATCATGTATCGCAATGGATTCTCCTTAGACACAACATACGTAGTGTTGCTCAGCATGTAGTGGCGTAGCTTTTTGGTAGCAAACACCACCGCCAAGCAGAGTTTCTCAACGTATGCATAGTTAAGTTCATAACCGACCGGGGTGCGGCTAAGATAGTATGTAGCCTGTTCCTTGTGAAGTTCATTCTTCTGGGCTAACATGGCGCCCAGTGCCACCGCAGTGGCGGAGATGTATAAGTAGAACGACACTCCTGGTCTAGGTGGTGCCAATACTGGCGGCGAAACCAGGTATTGTTTGATCTCGTCAAAGGCTGACTGGCACTCGTCATCCCAATGAAATGTAACCCCTTTGTGCAATAATTTGTTCATGGGTCGGCACTTGTCAGATAATTGCGCTATGAAGCGTTTAATCGACGCGACCTTTCCTTGCAGACTTCTAAGCTGCTTGATTGTAGTTGGGGGAACCATTTCAAGGATTGCCTTGACTTTCTTTGGGTCCACCTCGATTCCTCGCTTTGAGACTATGAAACCCAAGAGTTTTCCAGATGTGACGCCAAAGACGCACTTCTTGGGGTTTAGTCTAACTTTATGCTCCATGAGGCGATCGAGGATCTTGCTTAAGTCATCGATATGATTTGAGCGCAAGAGAGACTTGGCTAACAAATCATCCATGTAATCTTCCAAAGTTTTGTGCATGTAATCATGGAAGATATATGTCATGGCACGTTGGTAGGTGGCGCCAACGTTTTTAAGGCCAAAAGGCATGACCTTATAACAAAATGTCCCCCAAGGCGTTGTGAACGCCGTTTTTAGTTGGTCTTCAGGATTGATACGAATTTGATTGTATCCTGAGAAACCATCCATTAGGGAGAGCATTTCGTGACCTGTTGTAGCGTCTACCAACGCGTCGATGCTTGGCAAGGGGAAATCATCCTTAGGACTCGCTTTGTTTAGATCTCAAAAATCGGTGCATATGCGAATCCTCCCGTCGGGCTTCTTGACGGGAACCATGTTGGACAGCCATGGCGGATAATCCACGCAGATGACAAACTGTGCATCCAACAGCTTTTGCAATTCGTCTTTGACCATTAAGGCCACTGTTGGGTGCATCTTACGTAGTTTTTGCTTTACAGGCTTGATTGTCGGATCAAGCGTTAAATTATGCGTGACTAGCTGCGGGTCTAGTCCTGGCATATCTTTGTATGACCATGCAAAAACCTCCTTCTTCTCTTTGAGAAGGGCAATGTAGTCGGCTTGCTCTTCGGGGGAAAGACTTACCCCTAGCTTGAGAATCTGTGGATTCATTGGATCTGTGCCGATATCTACATCAGTCGTTTCCTCGACTGACATGTGGGATCCGTCCTCCAACTGATGTGGAGTCGGGATCAAATGGATATCATTAGCTGAATTTAGATCTGCGTTGGTAACCTCAGGTTCCTCTTCAGCCTAAAAAATATCCCGAGTTGTCCCCGGGGTAAAATGATGCATTTCACCGAAAGTGCCGATACTCGATGGTGATAAAGGTGAATTGATGTGATCCCAGTCGATGGCATCTATGTCTAGATGCAATGACCATGTTGGATCGGCCGGATTGCGGATGGGTGCGGTCAAATCAATGGAGATCATGTGGATGGAATGAATTTGGTCTCCATTACCACGGGTGTGATAACTTGAATCTTCTAGATGCTCCCTATACTCTGGATCTGGCTCTAGGGGAACGGGCACGAACGGATCGGCCCTATGTGCTGAAAGGAGGACAGGGTCTTCCCTCGACACTGTTGTCATGATAGGGTCTCGGGGTGGACGGTGTTCATCGTGAATTTGGAGCCATGGATCCAACACTTGGTCCCACCTCGCTGGGTCTACCCACCATTCATGTCCTAACCTTATGCCCATTTGTCCCATTAGATCTTCATGAGTTAAAGGGCGATAATTCCGTCGCGCATGTCTGAGATAGATCATCTCAGTCTCATCTTCTGAATCACTTTCGGAGATCCAAAAATGTTCATTCTCTTCAACAATCGTTACTTGCGACATTGAGGGTTCTCCTTGTTCCAAGAAGTTAATCTGGTCCCATTGCGGTTGTTCCACTCTTGGTGGAGGGACCTGATTCTCTTGACACTGTATTGACTCAACTGGAACCTCTAAGGGGAATAGCTTCAAAAAGATGTCTGGACATCGTTGATGTTCTCTTTGAGGATTAATGTCCGAACTTTCACCTCTCTCTAGCAAAGGAGGGGAGTTACTGTTGTTGCCAAGGGTGTTTGTTGACCATGGGAGGTAGTCTCCCAATGTATATTCTGTATTTGGGTTGGCATAAAGATCTAGTGCCAATCCCCCCTTGTTGCCTATTTCTAGGCCTTGCATATTTTCTACCAAGATGTCTAAGGGCAGGGGGTGGTTGAACCCTACTCCTGACTTATCATATGGCATCTCGATATCTTGGTTGGCAAAGGACCCGCATCCCTTGCTCATATCTGCCTAGCTCGTATCCATGCCAATTGCATTGGCCGAGATATTTTAGGGCGAAGTCCGGGTTTGACAGATAGTTGATGTTTTCAACAAAAGGCTCTTCGTCTCGCTTCCTTTTGCTTGCATGGTTCAAGACCATGATCAAGGCCCCCATACACAAAATTTGTCTGGTTGGGTGGGTGACCTAGAGGAACAACTGTTCCTATGGGAAGGCGAGGTCTCCCCATATCCTGTACTGATTCTAATGCGGGCGTTGCCACAACATTCTCGCACTAAGTACTCCCCCAGTGCCCGTGCCGGCCATTTCAACAGTGATTGTTGATGCTTGGGAGGGAGGGAACGGGAGTCCTTCCTGAGTCCATTCCATGTTTGGTGGTTTAGGAATCTCAACTTCCGTAGTGCTAGGTGTTTCCTCTGTTGATACCGTTGAAATTGTGGGCAAACCCTCTTCTAGGGGCTGAGCCTCTTCCATGATCTGTTTTCCCTTGTCCTTCTGTTTAGCCATGACAGGTGGCATTGGTAATGAAGGAGCAGATGATGAGGATTCACCTGGCTGGGATTTTGGTGATTTGGTCACCAGTGGTGCCTGCGGTATTGGACCCTGTTTAGATGGATTTAACTGGAAATCCAAATGCGTTGAAGGGAGGGTCGATTGAGGCATTAATTGTACCGCATTGCAATACTTGAAGGGTTCTAAGTCCATCGGGACTACATGTATTTCTCCTTCAAAAGCATACTTTAAGCACTGGTGAGCGATGGAAGGGACACACTTCATGTCCCTGATCCAAGGTCGCCCTAGCAGTATATTGTAAGCCATCTCGCCTTCCAACACATGGCACAATGTTGGTATTATCTTTTGTCCTACCTGGACAGGTAGAACAACTGTGCCGACTGTCGAGCATATTGCATCATTGAAAGCTCGCAATGTGTATGTGGAGGCTGTGATATGAGAGGCTGGCAGCTTCAAATGTTTTAAGGCTGCAGTGGTGATGATGTTACTGGACGAACCAGTATCTACCAACACTCTCTTGTACGGGATCCCATTGACCCGCGCAACAACGTGCAGGGGTGGATCTGCCGTGTCATTCGATATTGCTTTGACTTCATCCTCTCTGAAGGTGATGACCGGCTCCGTACATCGCTTCACATGTCCCACGAAGTTGTTGAAAGAATTTGCTTCGTGAGGCTATAATTCGATGGCTTTTAATATTTCCATAAGAGCTTCTCTATGAGGTGTTGATTGTTGAATAAGCTCGTAAATGGAAAGCCTAGCCGATGTGGTCCGCAAACTCTGCGTGAGTTTGGTCCGTATCGTGACCTCGGGTCTAGGCGGAGGCAACTGCGTTGGGCGTTGCTGAGGCTGCGATGTTGTCGGAACTTCCCTCGTAGCTACCTCGGGGGCAACTGCTGGGTACTTTTTGTTCCTTGTCACTATGCTGATCATTCCCACAAATCCTTGCATGGGAAGATTCTGTCGCACCTCGTTAATCTGGAGAGGTTTTGCCTGTGCCTCGTGGGCAGGCAAAGGGTCCTTGAATACCCCCATTTGTTGATTATTTGGCGCTATGGGGTTGTCCACGGCCAATGTTTTATTGTCGATTAAATCTTGGATTAATCCTTTGAATTTCCAACATCCATTTAAATCATGTCCCCTGCGCCTATGGAATCTACAATACAATTCCTCTCTGTATCCCTTAGGCTTGGGGGCGTTAGGGTCTATAGTTTGGATCTCTGGAAGGGTGACTAGATTTGCCGCCGACAAGCGGTCAAATAGGGAGTCCCCGGACTCCGTGTAAGGGGTGAATTGTCGCCTAGGGCGACGCCGCTGATTCTGCTCTCCGTTTCTTATTGTCTTTTTCATAACTAGGAGGCACTGCCTGGTAATTAGCCTTTTGGGGCTGCATTTCTTGCACAGGCTTGGGAACATTTATCGCAACTTGGTTAACCGCAACGGGTTGTGATTGCGTTGTCCCAGTCTTAGTGGTTTTATTCCACTCTTTCTTTTTAGGCTTGGCGATTGCGCCTTCGCCTATTTTAATCTCTTCTATAACTCTGGCTTGCGCCAAAGCGTCTTCTAAACTGTCGTATTGCTGCAGCAGACAATAGACCAGAGATTGATTTTAAGCAACTCCGTGCAAACATCTGTGTAAGATCAGACATAGGGGGACGGTAGGGTAGCTTAGAAAGCAAAGCCCTCCATCGATTCCCGTATGCTGCCATTGTTTCTTCCTCATATTGCTCGAGGCTGGCCAGATCACTCAGTGATGCCTTCTTCTTTGTGTTGAAGGCAAAGCGTTCAAGAAACGCATCTACTAATTGATCTAGGTTGTTTATGCTGTGTTTGGGTAATTGTGTGAACCAATCCGAGGCAGGGCCTCGCGAATGTGGTTATGAAAGTTCTAAGCAACAATGCATCATTATCTTGGATGCCGAAGCATTGACTTAGGAACCTTGTGACATGTTCTTGTGCGTCCTCTTCACCTTTAAAGACTGCCAATTGAGGCAACTTGAAGTGTTCGGGGTAAAGAGGTGTAGGCACTGAGGGATGCACTGGGTGACCGCGGAGTTGACGTAATGTGGGTTTTTGATGCCCAGAAGCTTTTGTCTCCATAGACTCCAAACGCTCTAATAGCGCTTTGTATGCATCGAAAGATTTTATTTCTTCCTCTTTTGTTTGCTCCCGTTGTGAGTTATGGGAGACTGGAGGCCTATGGGGGGGTGGCCGAGTGGCAGCCCTCCCGCCTTGATGGGGCGTTTTGGCCCGCTCTATTTCTGGTTCGTACTCCTCATAAACTTCTTGAGGAGTCTCTGGGCGAGACCTATGACCTTGATTGAGTCCCCGTTGGGGGTACCCATCATTGTTTCGGGGAGTGGCCTCCCTCTCGGGTCTATAAGGTCTCGGAGGCAAAGCTTGACGAGGTCGTGGAGACCTGTCCCGCATCAAAGGGTTGTGCCTCTCATATTGTTCTTCTCTATGGGTGCGAGGGGTTGGCACCCTCTCAGGTAGTTTATAGCGCAACTCATCCGCTTCGCGCTGCATGCGCTCTTTATTCAGGCGGTATAAGTACTCTAACTCCTTATGACCTTGCTCAAGCTGCGTGATTCGGGCTTGGCGAGCGGCATGTCTGGCGACTTCCGGGTCAACTTGGTCTGCCCTCTTTTGCTGAGGAGGCTTGAATGTTTTTCCTATGTGTTTGCCTCGATCTTGATGATCTAAAATTTCAATGGGTTGCTTCCCTCTGTCGAGGTAGGCGCCATTTACTTGAGGCTCTGGCCTCGATGTGTGATCATGATACCTAGCAGGTGCGGAAACGCAAGGTTCCCGCGCTGTTTGTTGTCCTTGAGGAATGCGATGGCTTTCCTCGTACTCCCTTTCATGGGTTTGAAAGGGGCGGGCGGAGTTAGCTCGCCCTGTGTAAAGAGCCCTGCGCTCTGGATTTTGTCTTTCTGTTCTAATGGGAGGCAAAGGAGAGATACCATATCCACGTTGTCTCTCCAAATGAATACTATGCCTCTCTAGCGCTTCATCGCGCTGCGGCCACTCAGATCTAACCTCAAGAGGCGGTTGTCTATTTACATTGAGATCTACATGTAAAGCTTCTTCCCGAAAGGGACTGTGTTGAATGGGCATACCCCACAGAGGGGGTTCCCAATAAGTTCTTTTTGATGGGGCCTGATATGGACTCTCTTGTAGGCTGGACCGCCAAGGCGGTATGGCCAAGTCCTCAGGGCTAAAGCGAAGGCGACTAGCGCCCTCTCTTTGTGCACCTTCCGCAACATCCGCCCTTGATTGGGCTTGGCTACGGGTGTACACCATTGTGGTGCTTCTCTACTATCTAAGCAGATTTTATCTCGTTTATGGTGATTTGTCTTTTTGTCTACACTAAGCAGAAATGAACACACTCATACACAAAATCGTGATTATCTCTTTTAAGGATTAATAGTGTGTCCTAAACTGGTTTAGTGCATTTTGATATTTTGTTTTGTTTTTGCAAGTTTTGAAGAACGTTTAAATGCATAATGTTGGCTCATATGACTCCCATAAATGGTCGCCCCTTCAATATACCATTGTCGGACCGATATACCAACCTCTCTATATACCCGCCCTTACGAGAGGGAAACTATAGGTACGTGAGAGCAGATGGTACGTGGAACATAGGCGGTACGAAAGGGGGGATTGTCCTGTTAATGACACCTACCATAGAAGACTTATCCTCGCGTGCATGGGAATCACCCCAGCAACACTCGGTCAGCTTTCATCAGGATTTACGCCTAACAACAGTGACAATCGGGGAAATGGATGCAAAGCTAAGCCAAGGTGGTGATGAACCCACCGTTGGTCTTGCTCAAGGGCTGGGGTTTTACGACCAGCTCCTTGGTTCAAATTTACCACGTGAAGTGTGTGGAGTTCATTTTATTTTTAAAAATGAAACAAGCAGCGAAAAAGAAACCTTTCCCTATGCCATACAAACACTACAAACCGGAAAACAGCAAGTAAAAATTTAAATTTTTTTTTTTTTTTTTTAAATAAAGCAAGAAAAATTTATGGAAAATTTCTCTACCTTTCTTTAATAATTAAAAAAAAATGAACGTAAAAAATTTAAACAAATAAAATACACAGAAATATCACAACAGAAAATGACATGGACAGTTAGAAACCGTTACCTCTTTTCTGCCCGGACTTGCTGTTTCTGACCTTCGGCTTAAGAAAGGTACCTGTTAAGCACAAAACACAACAAATCTGATTAGTTTCTATGATTTAAAAATCTGGGAACGGTCCCACCGTGATCGCCACTGAAAGCATGAGATTCCAAAATAAAAGAAACACTAATCAAGAAACAAAGAAAAGAGATAAATTGGAAATAAAAGAAAGATGTATTAAAAGGCACAGCCCTCTTTATTCAAAATTTATCCTCGGTTACAGATGCTCTCCTCCATTTTTAGGGGCTAGGAGGTTAAATATATCTCTGTTACAATGATGCACATGTCATCTTCTATCCGCATGCCCACATGCAAAGTGGGCGGGAAAACGTACTGTCGCCGCTGATGTTAATGAGTCCTTGCTTGCTGTTGTTTCTCCTCGTTCAAAGAAACAAGAACGTGTTAGTAGCACTCTGCAAATAGAGAAAATTTGAAAAGAGAAAATGTAGCAGGTGATTATATATTAAAACAATGATCGATTCGTAAACGCTATATGTTAAAAGTTAGTATTTCATTGCGTTGCATGATAATATTCAATGAGACGTATTGCAAGATACATTCGAACATAACATGATATATCTTAACGTAAAGTTTATTTAAACAACGTAAAACATAAGTTGTTTAAATACTGTTAATTTGGCAGGATATATTAAAAAAAATAGCATATATTAAATTAACTAAAAATGTGCATGGGGTGCCCAAGCGGGCCGCCCCGTTAAAGCTTAGTTTCGACGCCAATCCACT
This sequence comes from Wollemia nobilis, assembly GCA_028583015.1. NCBI lineage: Eukaryota > Viridiplantae > Streptophyta > Pinopsida > Araucariales > Araucariaceae > Wollemia > Wollemia nobilis. The sequence goes on along the minus strand of JAQPPZ010017058.1, from coordinate 14,133,891 downwards.
AGGAATGGGCTCAAAATCTAAGACTGTGTGTTGTCGACAAATTAATGGATATAGTGATCCACTGTCGGGTATGAAGGTTCAGCTTCACCTTTTGGAAAGCCACCAATAACCTCCCTCGTGAAAGAGATTACAGATGCAGAAGACTGAATCCGAAAGGAATATGATCGGGTCTCTGGATGAGCAGCACTTCGTTGCGTTTCAAAAATGCTTCGTGGTCTCCTTTACATTGCATTGAGCTAGTTTTTATAGAGGATTTCGCCTCTGAAACATTAATGTCAAAACCCTAAGTCCGCAGGGGCCGCTGAGATTTGACCCTTGTCAGATGATTATGAGACATGGCTCGCACAGAGATTATCGCTAGGAACTCACATCAGTAGTTATGAGGCATGGCCTCGGATCGGATTTGTTGTTGAAACTGCTCGTCTCATTAATGCAGTTGGTGAAGTCCGCCGCTTGATTAAAATCCGCTTTAAATTGCTTTTTAATGTTTTCTTTTATTGGTCAACGTCTGCTTTTGACCGTTCAAAAAAAAAAAATGTCTGGCGCGAAGGCAAGGGTCTATCGCGATATCGCGACGCTAAGAGCAAAAATAGGGCGCAAGGGGGGATCCGTCACGATATCGCGACAGCGCGGTGTCGCGACAGTGCGGTGTCGCGGCAGTCGCGATATCGCGATAGCGCGATGTCACGACGATCGCGATATCGTGATCGTCGCGGTATCGCGACCGTCGCGATATATCGCGCCAAACAGCGCTTGCCTAACTAAGCGATTTTTGACTTTTTTAAAAGCAATTTTGCCTAAGGTTTTCTTTTGCTTAAGGCCGATTTTTTATTAAGGTTTGAAAATGACCAGCCTTGCTCTACTCATTTTCTGACCTTCTAAACTGCTATGTGAGTGGCTAGGACCACTGTTTGACCTCTAAGGGCTGCCCTGAAAGTTGTGTATGTCAATGCGATCAGTGTTTGTAGTCACTTAATCGGATTGGTGTTGTTTTGGTGTCTACAGCAGGAAGGTGAAGTTAGACCATTTTTTGGTTTCAGAGGAGGCATTTGTAAAATGGAATATAAAATTTCAGATTTTGGAGGGTCCAGTTTCGGATCACTTTCCCATTTTGTTGGAAGGAGGGATCAAGATAGTGCAACATCACAAACCATTTAAATTTAAAAAAAATTGGTTACAAAAAGAGGAACTTCGAAATAAAATTCCACAGTGGTGGGAAGAAGGTCGTCCAACATATGGGACATCAATGCTTAGATTCCACAAACAACTTCATTATGTCAAAGATAAAATGAAACAATGGAGGCGAGCTAACAAGACAAAATTCTAGGTCCAAAGAGGTGCATTGGTGGCCAGATGGGATGAGGTTCAAAAACACTTTAGGGAAGGAACAATTATAAAGCAGCTCAAATAGGAGGATGATGCATTGCATAAAGCGGTTGAGGACATTAACAACCAAGAGGAGACCTACTAGAAACAGAGAGCAAGAACCACTTGGTTAGTAGAAGGTGATAAAAATACCAATTTTTTCCATTGGACTGATTGTGCTAGGAGATAAATGAACAACATGGAATCTCTTCAAGATGAGAATGGACACTCCTTTGATACAATTCCAGGTATGCATTTCCATTCAATGGATTATTTTTCTAAACTATTTAAGGAAAGTATGGTGTAATATGAAGAGGCTCAAAAAGAAGTTATTGTTGTCATACCCTTTGTTATCTATGAAGAAGAAAATCAGACCCTACTTAAACTCATTGATAGAGAGGAACTGAAGAATGTAGTCTTTTGAATGAGCACCGAAAAAACACCAGGTCTAGATGGCTTTCCAATTGAGTTTTTTTAGGCCTTCTAGGATAACTTGGATGAGGATGTAATGGCTATTATAGAGGAGTCCAAAGGTAGTAAAAGAATTCTTAAAGCATTAAATCATACTTTAATTACCTTAATTCCAAAATGGAATGGGGTGTACTTATTTCAGATTATAGACCTATTGCCTTATGCAATGTCATATATAAAATAATCACAAAGGTAATGGTTGAGCAGCTAAAACCTCTTCTAAATAGCATTATATCCTTATATCAAGGGGTTTTTGTAGAGGGTAGAAATATCTTGGATGGTGTGGTTCTAGATCAAGAGGCAATCCATTCAATGCAAACATCTGGTAATAAAGGAATGTTCATAAAATTAGATATGTCAAAGGCTTATGATAGGGTGGAGTGGAGATTCTTGTCAAAGATGATTGCAGCCTTTGGTTTCTCTCAAGATTGGATAGAATACGTCATGATTTGTGTTTCTACTTCGACATACTCAATGTTAAACAAGGGTCTTCCCTCGCACCCGTTTGGAGCTACTCGAGGCCTTCGTCAAGGAGATCCTTGCTCCCCCTATATTTTTCTCATATTGGTTGAAGGATTAGGTAGACTCATCTTAAGGAGAAGACAACAAGGTTTGTTAACAGGTATCAAAGTGGATGAGGAATTTTTGACTCACCTATAGTTTGTGGATGACACAGGATTGGTAGGAGTGGCCATCTTCAGGGAAGCAATAATGATTAGAGATACACTTAATGTCTACCTTAGGACTACAAACCAAGTCATCAATGATAAAAAATCCAAAGTGGTATTTTTCAATATTGATCAAAGACTTCAGGAAAAAAATTTAGAGATCTTGGGATTCACAAGGACTTATCTCCCAGTGGTATACTTGGGGGTCCCTTTGCATTTTAAAAAACTAAAAATAGATATCTAGAGGAATCTTTTGGATTGTATCAAGGACAAAATTAATCATTTGTCTCACAAATGGTTAAGCTATGGGGGTAGATTAACTTTTTTATAGTCAGTCATTCAGGCCATGCCAATTTATAAATTTTCTATCCTTGCCTCCCCACATACCATATGGAAGAGTTTGACAAGATGGCTAGAAATTTTTTATGGGAAGGAGTAAAAGGAGAGAGGAAATGGGCCTTAGTAGATTAGGAGAAAGTAAGCCAGCCCAAGGTAAAATGAGGTTTGATACTGAGAAGATCAAATTTAAATAATAAAGCTTTGGATGGAAAGCTTTACTATAGGTGGATTTCCCAACCAACTTCTTTATTCAGTGGAATATTAACTCGTAAATATTTGGGACAGGTAAACCCAAATGAGGTGGGTCGTTTCCCTTTGGATGGTAATCGATCCTTAGTGTGGTAGGCTCTCAAGTTAGGATCTCAGGTAGTAAAAGATAGATTATTTTAGAAAGTGGGAAGAGGGAAGAAGACACGATTTTGGACAGATTCATGGGATCAATATCCACCTATCATTGTTGAATTTCCTAAACTACAACCAATAAAAATAGCCATAGAAACTAGGGGATGGGTCCAAATTGAATGTTATTTCAACACTAGTCAGCTTGGGGGATTATAATTTTAAGCAGTTTAAGAAGTTGGATGAGTGGCCAATTTCAATCCCTCCTGATTTGACACCCATCATGACTAAGATCTTGGTAGAAATATTTCTCATAGGTAGAGACAAGGAGGATGAATTATCTTGGGGCTATGGTAGCCTTGGTGTCTACACAGTGAAGGATGGATATGATAATATCCTTCCAGAGCCTCCTCCTCATACATATCAGGTTGAGGATTGGAGAAATATTTGGTAGTCCAAGGGTTGGTCGAAAGTAAAAAATTTTGCTTAGCAGTTCATGCATAATGGAATTTTTACTTTTGATAATATCAGATGTAGGGGAATCATTGGTCCATACCAATGTGTTTTATGCTACAAGAGTGAGGAAACAGCTGATCATGTGATGTTTGAGTACCCATTCACGCACTAGATTTGGTAGAGATGGTTTTTATATTATAAAATTCAAGTTAATGGTGATTTGAATTGGATTAATATTTGGGAAAGATGGAAG